>OV702300.1:31202994-32594345 GCA_916181665.1 Avena sativa | reverse complement strand
ACATGTTTGAGAGATATGACCAAAAACTCATTATTTTCTCGTTTTAAAGGTCGTTTTCATGAGCTATTGCCCACAGTTTTGGGGTACCAGGGCGACTTGGATGGCCCGTAAGACTCCATACATGTTTGATAGATATGACCAAAAACTTGTCGTTTTTGTGTTTGCCGACCGTTTTTGGCATTCAAGGGAGATTTACAATGACCACAAAACCCGATACATGTTTGCGAGTTACAACGAAAAACTCAGTGTTTTCTCGTTTTATAGCCGTTTTCATGAGCTATTGCCCACAGTTTTTGGGGTACAACGTCGATTTACAACAACCGTAAAACCCAATACATGTTTGATATTATGACCAAAAACTTGTCGTTTTCGCATTTTACCATTGTTTTCATGAGATGTTGCCCTCGACTTTGGGGTTCTAGGGCGATTTGCATGGCCCGTAAGACCCGATACATTTGTAGAGTGTTATGAACAAAAACTCCGTGTTTTCGTCTTTTATGACTGTTTTCATGGGTTATTGCCCACAATTTCAATGTTTCATGGTGATTTACATTTATGTAAGACCTGGTACTTGTTTGATAGTTATGACCAAAAAATCGTTGTTTTGTCATTTTACCAATGTTTCCTTGAGCTATTGCCCACGGTTTTGGGGTTCCAGGGCGATTTGCAAGGCCCGTAAGACACGTTACATTTTCTGAGAGTTATGAACAAAAACTCCGCGTTTTCGTCCTTTACGACCATTTTCATGGGTTATTGCCCATAATTTTGAGGTTTCATGGCGATTTACATTCTGTAAGACCCGGTACATGTTTGAGAGTTATGACCAAAAACTCGTCTTTTTCGTGTTTTTGTGACCGTTTTCATGAGCTATTTCCCTTAGTTTTGGGGCTCAAGGCGATTTTCATGGCCCGTAAGACCCGATACATGTTTGAGAGATATGACTAGAAACTCTTTGTTTTCTCGTTTTAAGGCCGTTTTTCATGAGCTATTGCCCACAGTTTTGGGGTATTAGGGCGACTTGGATGGCCTGTAGGACTCGATACATGTTTGAGATATATGACCAAAAACTCGTCGTTTTTGTGTTTGACGACCGTTTTTGGTGTCCTAGGGAGATTTACAATGACCACAAGACCCGATACATGTTTGCGAGTTACAACGAAAAACTAATTGTTTTCTCGTTTTATAGTCGTTTTTATGAGCTATTGCCCACAGTTTTGGGTTACTGCGGCGATTTACAATGACCGTAAAAACCCAATAGATGTTTGATAGTTATGACAAAAAACTTGTCGTTTTCCCGCATTTTACCATTGTTTTCATGAGCTTTTGCCCTCGATTTTGGGGTTCCAGGGCGATTTGCATGGCCCGTAAGACCCGATACATTTGTTGAGAGTTGTGAACAAAAACTCTGTGTTTTCGTATTTTATGACTGTTTTCATGGGTTATTGCCCCACAATTTTGAGGTTTCATGGCGATTTACATTTATGTAAGACCTGGTACATGTTTGATAGTTATGACCAAAAAATCGTCGTTTTCTCATTTTACCACTGTTTCCTTGAGCTATTGCCCACGGTTTTGGGTTCCAGGGCGATTTGCAAGTCCCGTAAGACATGTTACATTTTTTAAGAGTTCTGAACAAAAACTCCGCGTTTTCGTCTTTTACGACCGTTTTCATGGGTTATTGCCCACAATTTTGAGGTTCCGTGTTTTCGTCTTTTACGACCGTTTTCATGGGTTATTCCCCACAATTTTGAGGTATCATGGAGATTTACATTTCTGTAAGACCCGTACATGTTTGACAATTATGACCAAAAACTTATCGTTTTCCGCGTTTTATGACCGTTTTCATGAGCTATTGCCCACGCTTTTGGGGTTCCAGAGTGATTTGCAAGGCCCGTAAGACCCGATACATTTTTTGAGAGTTATGAATAAAAACTCCGCGTTTTTGTCTTTTACGACCGTTTTCATGGGTTATTGCCCACAATTTTTGAGGTTTCATGGCGATTTACATTCTGTAAGACCCGGTACATGTTTGAGAGTTATGACCAAAAACTCGTCTTTTTCGCGTTTTATGACCGTTTTCATGAGCTATTGCCCTTAGTTTTGGGGCTCCGGGTCGATTTTCATGGACCGTAAGACCCGATACATGTTTAAGAGATATGACCAGAAACTCATTGTTTTCTCGTTTTAAGGCCGTTTTCATGAGCTATTGCCCACAGTTTCGGGGTATTAGGGCGACTTGGATGGCTCGTAAGACTCGATACATGTTTGAGAGATATGACCAAAAACTCGTCGTTTTTGTGTGTGACGACCGTTTTTGGTGTCCTAAGGAGATTTACAATTACCACAAGACCACAATGAAAAACTAATTGTTTCTTGTTTTATAACCGTTTTCATGAGCTATTGCCCATAGTTTTGGGGTCCAGGGAGATTTTCATGGCCCGTAAGACCCGATACATGTTTGAGAGATATGACCAAAACCTTGTCGTTATCACATTTTACCACTTTTTCATGAGCTATTGCCCATAGTTTTGGGGCTCCGGAGAGATTTGGATGGCCGTAAGACCCGATACATGTTTGAGAGATATGACAAAAAACTCTGCGTTTTTTGCATTTTAAGGCCGTTTTCATGAGCTATTGCCTACAATTTTGGGGTTCCATTGATATTTACAACAACAGTAAGACTAGATACATGTTTGAGAGTTATGAACAAAAACTTTTTGATTTCACGTTTTATGACCGTTTTCAGGAGCTATTGCCTACAATTTTGGGTTCCATTGAGATTTACAACAACAATAAGACTTGATACATGTTTGAGAGTTATGAACAAAAACTTTTTGATTTCGCGTTTATGACCGTTTTCATGAGCTATTGCCCATAGTTTTGGGCTCCAAGGAGATTTTCATGGACCGTAAGACCCGATACATGTTTGAGAGATATGACCAAAAACTCATTGTTTTCTCGTTTTAAGGTCGTTTTCATGAGCTATTGCCCACAGTTTTGGGGTACCAGGGCGACTTGAATGGCCCGTAAGACTCCATACATGTTTGATAGATCTGACCAAAAACTTGTCGTTTTTGTGTTTGCCGACCGCATTTGGCGTTCAAGGGAGATTTACAATGACCACAAAACCCGATACATGTTTGCGAGTTACAACGAAAAACTCAGTGTTTTCTCGTTTTATAGGATTTTTCATGAGCTATTGCCCACAGTTTTGGGGTACCGTGGCGATTTACAACGACCGTAAAACCCAATACATGTTTGATAGTTATGACCAAAAACTTGTCGTTTTCGCATTTTACCACTGTTTTCATGAGCTATTTCCCTCGGTTTAGGGGTTCCAGGGCGATTTGCATGGCCCGTAAGACCCGATATATTTTTTGAGAGTTATGAACAAAAACTCCGCGTTTTCGTCTTTTATGACTGTTTTCATGGGTTATGGCCCACAATTTTGAGGTTTCATGGCGATTTACATTTCTGATAAGACCCGGTACATGTTTGAGAGTTATGACCAAAAACTTGTCGTTTCTCGCGTTTTATGAAGGTTTTCATGAGCTATTGCCCACGGTTTTGGGGTTCCAGGGCGATTTGCAAGGCCCGTAAGACCCGATACATTTTTTGAGAGTTATGAACAAAAAATCCGTGTTTTCGTCTTTTACGACCGTATTCATGGTTTATTGCGCCCAATTTTGAGGTTTCATGGCGATTTACATTTTGTAAGATCCAGTACATGTTTGAGAGTATGACCAAAAACTCATCTTTTTCGAGTTTTATGACCGTTTTCATGAGCTATTGCCCTTAGTTTTGGGGCTCCAGGGCGATTTTCATGGCCCGTAAGACCCGATACATGTTTGAGAGATATGGCAGAAACTCATTATTTTCTCATTTTAAGGCCGTTTTCATGAGCTATTGCCCATGGTTTGGGGGTATTAGGGTCACTTGGATGGCTCGTAAGACTCGATACATGTTTGAGAGATATGACCAAAAACTCATCGTTTTTGTGTTTGACGACCATTTTTGGTGTCTAGGGATATTTACAATGACCACAAGACCACAACAAAAAAAATGATTTCACGTTTTATGACCGTTATTGCCCATAGTTTTGGGGCTCCATGGTGATTTTCATGGCCCGTAAGACCCGATACATGTTTGAGAGATATGACCAAAAACTCATTATTTTCTCGTTTTAAGGTCGTTTTCATGAGCTATTGCCCACAGTTTTGGGGTACCAGGGCGACTTGGATGGCCCGTAAGACTCCATACATGTTTGATAGATATGAACCAAAAACTTGTCGTTTTTTTGTGTTGCCGACCGTTTTTGGCATTCAAGGGAGATTTACAATGACCACAAAACCCGATACATGTTTGCGAGTTACAACGAAAAACTCAGTGTTTTCTCGTTTTATAGCCGTTTTCATGAGCTATTGCCCACAGTTTTGGGGTACAACGTCGATTTACAACAACCGTAAAACCCAATACATGTTTGATATTATGACCAAAAACTTGTCGTTTTCGCATTTTACCATTGTTTTCATGAGATGTTGCCCTCGACTTTGGGGTTCTAGGGCGATTTGCATGGCCCGTAAGACCGATACATTTGTAGAGAGTTATGAACAAAAACTCCGTGTTTTCGTCTTTTATGACTGTTTTCATGGGTTATTGCCCACAATTTCGATGTTTTCATGGTGATTTACATTTATGTAAGACCTGGTACTTGTTTGATAGTTATGACCAAAAAATCGTTGTTTTGTCATTTTACCAATGTTTCCTTGAGCTATTGCCCACGGTTTGGGGTTCCAGGGCGATTTGCAAGGCCCGTAAGACACGTTACATTTTCTGAGAGTTATGAACAAAAACTCCGCGTTTTCGTCCTTTACGACCATTTTCATGGGTTATTGCCCATAATTTTGAGGTTTCATGGCGATTTACATTCTGTAAGACCCGTACATGTTTGAGAGTTATGACCAAAAACTCGTCTTTTTCGTGTTTTGTGACCGTTTTCATGAGCTATTTCCCTTAGTTTTGGGGCTCAAGGGCGATTTTCATGGCCCGTAAGACCCGATACATGTTTGAGAGATATGACTAGAAACTCTTTGTTTCCTCGTTTTAAGGCCGTTTCATGAGCTATTGCCCACAGTTTTGGGGTATTAGGGCGACTTGGATGGCCCGTAGGACTCGATACATGTTTGAGATATATGACCAAAAACTCGTCGTTTTTGTGTTTGACGACCGTTTTTGGTGTCCTAGGGAGATTTACAATGACCACAAGACCCGATACATGTTTGCGAGTTACAACGAAAAACTAATTGTTTTCCTCGTTTTATAGTCGTTTTTATGAGCTATTGCCCACAGTTTTGGGTTACTGCGGCGATTTACAATGACCGTAAAACCCAATAGATGTTTGATAGTTATGACAAAAAACTTGTCGTTTTCAGCATTTTACCATTGTTTTCATGAGCTTTTGCCCTCGATTTTGGGGTTCCAGGGCGATTTGCATGGCCCGTAAGACCCGATACATTTGTTGAGAGTTGTGAACAAAAACTCTGTGTTTTCGTATTTTATGACTGTTTTCATGGGTTATTGCCCACAATTTTGAGGTTTCATGGCGATTTACATTTATGTAAGACCTGGTACATGTTTGATAGTTATGACCAAAAAATCGTCGTTTTCTCATTTTACCACTGTTTCCTTGAGCTATTGCCCACGGTTTTGGGGTTCCAGGGCGATTTGCAAGTCCCGTAAGACATGTTATATTTTTTAAGAGTTCTGAACAAAAACTCCGCGTTTTCGTCTTTTACGACCGTTTTCATGGGTTATTGCCCACAATTTTGAGGTTCCGTGTTTTCGTCTTTTACGACCGTTTTCATGGGTTATTCCCCACAATTTTGAGGTATCATGGAGATTTACATTTCTGTAAGACCCGGTACATGTTTGACAATTATGACCAAAAACTTATCGTTTTCGCGTTTTATGACCGTTTTCATGAGCTATTGCCCACGCTTTTGGGGTTCCAGAGTGATTTGCAAGGCCCGTAAGACCCGATACATTTTTTGAGAGTTATGAATAAAAACTCCGCGTTTTTGTCTTTTACGACCGTTTTCATGGGTTATTGCCCACAATTTTTGAGGTTTCATGGCGATTTACATTCTGTAAGACCCGGTACATGTTTGAGAGTTATGACCAAAAACTCGTCTTTTTCGCGTTTTATGACCGTTTTCATGAGCTATTGCCCTTAGTTTTGGGGCTCCGGGTCGATTTTCATGGACCGTAAGACCCGATACATGTTTAAGAGATATGACCAGAAACTCATTGTTTTCTCGTTTTAAGGCCGTTTTCATGAGCTATTGCCCACAGTTTCGGGGTATTAGGGCGACTTGGATGGCTCGTAAGACTCGATACATGTTGAGAGATATGACCAAAAACTCGTCGTTTTTGTGTGTGACGACCGTTTTTGGTGTCCTAAGGAGATTTACAATTACCACAAGACCACAATGAAAAACTAATTGTTTTCTTGTTTTATAACCGTTTTCATGAGCTATTGCCCATAGTTTTGGGGTCCAGGGAGATTTTCATGGCCCGTAAGACCCGATACATGTTTGAGAGATATGACCAAAACCTTGTCGTTATCACATTTTACCACTTTTTCATGAGCTATTGCCCATAGTTTTGGGGCTCCGGAGAGATTTGGATGGCCGTAAGACCCGATACATGTTTGAGAGATATGACAAAAAACTCTGCGTTTTTTGCATTTTAAGGCCGTTTTCATGAGCTATTGCCTACAATTTTGGGGTTCCATTGATATTTACAACAACAGTAAGACTAGATACATGTTTGAGAGTTATGAACAAAAACTTTTTGATTTCACGTTTTATGACCGTTTTCAGGAGCTATTGCCTACAATTTTGGGGTTCCATTGAGATTTACAACAACAATAAGACTTGATACATGTTTGAGAGTTATGAACAAAAACTTTTTGATTTCGCGTTTTATGACCGTTTTCATGAGCTATTGCCCATAGTTTTGGGGCTCCAAGGAGATTTTCATGGACCGTAAGACCCGATACATGTTTGAGAGATATGACCAAAAACTCATTGTTTTCTCGTTTTAAGGTCGTTTTCATGAGCTATTGCCCACAGTTTTGGGGTACCAGGGCGACTTGGATGGCCCGTAAGACTCCATACATGTTTGATAGATCTGACCAAAAACTTGTCGTTTTTGTGTTTGCCGACCGCATTTGGCGTTCAAGGGAGATTTACAATGACCACAAAACCCGATACATGTTTGCGAGTTACAACGAAAAACTCAGTGTTTTCTCGTTTTATAGGATTTTTCATGAGCTATTGCCCACAGTTTTGGGGTACCGTGGCGATTTACAACGACCGTAAAACCCAATACATGTTTGATAGTTATGACCAAAAACTTGTCGTTTTCGCATTTTACCACTGTTTTCATGAGCTATTTCCCTCGGTTTAGGGGTTCCAGGGCGATTTGCATGGCCCGTAAGACCCGATATATTTTTTGAGAGTTATGAACAAAAACTCCGCGTTTTCGTCTTTTATGACTGTTTTCATGGGTTATGGCCCACAATTTTGAGGTTTCATGGCGATTTACATTTCTGTAAGACCCGGTACATGTTTGAGAGTTATGACCAAAAACTTGTCGTTTTCGCGTTTTATGAAGGTTTTCATGAGCTATTGCCCACGGTTTTGGGGTTCCAGGGCGATTTGCAAGGCCCGTAAGACCCGATACATTTTTTGAGAGTTATGAACAAAAAATTCGTGTTTTCGTCTTTTACGACCGTATTCATGGTTTATTGCGCACAATTTTGAGGTTTCATGGCGATTTACATTTTGTAAGATCCAGTACATGTTTGAGAGTTATGACCAAAAACTCATCTTTTTCGAGTTTTATGACCGTTTTCATGAGCTATTGCCCTTAGTTTTGGGGCTCCAGGGCGATTTTCATGGCCCGTAAGACCCGATACATGTTTGAGAGATATGGCAGAAACTCATTATTTTCTCATTTTAAGGCCGTTTTCATGAGCTATTGCCCATGGTTTGGGGGTATTAGGGTGACTTGGATGGCTCGTAAGACTCGATACATGTTTGAGAGATATGACCAAAAACTCATCGTTTTTGTGTTTGACGACCGTTTTTGGTGTCTAGGGATATTTACAATGACCACAAGACCACAACAAAAAAAAATGATTTCACGTTTTATGACCGTTATTGCCCATAGTTTTGGGGCTCCATGGTGATTTTCATGGCCCGTAAGACCCGATACATGTTTGAGAGATATGACCAAAAACTCATTATTTTCTCGTTTTAAGGTCGTTTTCATGAGCTATTGCCCACAGTTTTGGGGTACCAGGGCGACTTGGATGGCCCGTAAGACTCCATACATGTTTGATAGATATGACCAAAAACTTGTCGTTTTTGTGTTTGCCGACCGTTTTTGGCATTCAAGGGAGATTTACAATGACCACAAAACCCGATACATGTTTGCGAGTTACAACGAAAAACTCAGTGTTTTCTCGTTTTATAGCCGTTTTCATGAGCTATTGCCCACAGTTTTGGGGTACAACGTCGATTTACAACAACCATAAAACCCAATACATGTTTGATATTATGACCAAAAACTTGTCGTTTTCGCATTTTACCATTGTTTTCATGAGATTTTGCCCTCGACTTTGGGGTTCTAGGGCGATTTGCATGGCCCGTAAGACCCGATACATTTGTAGAGAGTTATGAACAAAAACTCCGTGTTTTCGTCTTTTATGACTGTTTTCATGGGTTATTGCCCACAATTTCGATGTTTCATGGTGATTTACATTTCTGTAAGACCTGGTACTTGTTTGATAGTTATGACCAAAAAATCGTTGTTTTGTCATTTTACCAATGTTTCCTTGAGCTATTGCCCACGGTTTTGGGGTTCCAGGGCGATTTGCAAGGCCCGTAAGACACGTTACATTTTCTGAGAGTTATGAACAAAAACTCCGCGTTTTCGTCCTTTACGACCATTTTCATGGGTTATTGCCCATAATTTTGAGGTTTCATGGCGATTTACATTCTGTAAGACCCGGTACATGTTTGAGAGTTATGACCAAAAACTCGTCTTTTTCGTGTTTTGTGACCGTTTTCATGAGCTATTGCCCTTAGTTTTGGGGCTCCAGGGCGATTTTCATGGCCCGTAAGACCCGATACATGTTTGAGAGATATGACCAGAAACTCATTGTTTTCTCGTTTTAAGGCCGTTTTCTTGAGCTATTGCCCACAGTTTTGGGGTATTAGGGCGACCTGGATGGCCCGTAAGACTCGATACATGTTTGAGATATATGACCAAAAACTCGTCGTTTTTGTGTCCTAGGGAGATTTACAATGACCACAAGACCCGATACATGTTTGCGAGTTACAACGAAAAACTCATTGTTTTCTCGTTTTATAGTCGTTTTTATGAGCTATTGCCCATAGTTTTGGGTTACCGCGGCGATTTACAACGACCGTAAAACCCAATACATGTTTGATAGTTATGACAAAAAACTTGTCGTTTTCGCATTTTACCATTGTTTTCATGAGCTGTTGCCCTCGATTTTGGGGTTCCAGGGTGATTTGCATGGCCCGTAAGACCCGATACATTTGTTGAGAGTTATGAACAAAAACTCTGTATTTTCGTATTTTATGACTGTTTTCATGGGTTATTGCCCACAATTTTGAGGTTTCATGGCGATTTACATTTATGTAAGACATGGTACATGTTTGATAGTTATGACCAAAAAATCGTCGTTTTCTCATTTTACCACTGTTTCCTTGAGCTATTGCCCACGGTTTTGGGGTTCCAGAGCGATTTGCAAGGCCCGTAAGACATGTTACATTTTTTGAGAGTTATGAACAAAAACTCCGCGTTTTCGTCTTTTACGACCGTTTTCATGGGTTATTGCCCACAATTTTGAGGTTCCGTGTTTTCGTCTTTTACGACCGTTTTCATGGGTTATTGCCCACAGTTTTGAGGTATCATGGAGATTTACATTTCTGTAAGACCCGGTACATGTTTGACAATTATGACCAAAAACTTGTCGTTTTCGCGTTTTATGACCGTTTTCATGAGCTATTGCCCACGCTTTTGGGGTTCCAGGGTGATTTGCAAGGCCCGTAAGACCCGATACATTTTTTGAGAGTTATGAATAAAAACTCCGCGTTTTTGTCTTTTACGACCGTTTTCATGGGTTATTGCCCACAATTTTGAGGTTTCATGGCGATTTACATTGTGTAAGACCCGGTATATGTTTGAGAGTTATGACCAAAAACTCGTCTTTTTCGCGTTTTATGACCGTTTTCATGAGCTATTGCCCTTAGTTTTGGGGCTCCAGGGCGATTTTCATGGCCCATAAGACCCGATACATGTTTAAGAGATATGACCAGAAACTCATTGTTTTCTCGTTTTAAGGCTGTTTTCATGAGCTATTGCCCACAGTTTCGGGGTATTAGGGCGACTTGGATGGCTCGTAAGACTCGATACATGTTTGAGAGATATGACCAAAAACTCGTCGTTTTTGTTTTTGACGGCCGTTTTTTGGTGCCCTAGGGAGATTTTTAATGACCACAAGACCACAGCGAAAAACTAATTGTTTTCTCGTTTTATAACCGTTTTCATGAGCTATTGCCCATAGTTTTGGGGCTCCAGGGCGATTTTCATCGCCCGTAAGACCCAATACATGTTTGAGAGATATGACCAAATACTTGTCGTTATCACATTTTACCACTTTTTCATGAGCTATTGCCCACAGTTTTGGGGCTCCGGGGAGATTTGGATGGCCCGTAAGACCCCATACATGTTTGAGAGATATGACAAAAAACTCCGTGTTTTTTGTATTTTAAGGCCGTTTTCATGAGCTATTGCCTACAATTTTGGGGTTCCATTGAGATTTACAACAACGGTAAGACTAGATAAATGTTTGAGAGTTATGAACAAAAACTTTTTGATTCCGCGTTTTATGACCGTTTTCATGAGCTATTGCCCATAGTTTTGGGGCTCCAGGGCGATTTTCACGGCCCGTAAGACCCGATACATGTTTGAGAGATAGGACCAAAAACTCATTGTTTTCTCGTTTTAAGGTCGTTTTCATGAGCTATTGCCCATAGTTTTGGGGTACCAGGGCGACTTGGATGGCCCATAAGACTCCATACATGTTTGATAGATATGACCAAAAACTTGTCGTTTTTGTGTTTGGCGACCGTTTTGGCGTTCAAGGGAGATTTACAATGACCACAAGACCCGATACATGTTTGCAAGTTACAACGAAAAACTCATTGTTTTCTCGTTTTATGTCGTTTTCATGAGCTATTGCCCACAGTTTTGGGTTACCGCGGAGATTTACAATGACCGTAAAACCCAATACATGTTTTATAGTTATGACAAAAAACTTGTCGTTTTCGCATTTTACCATTGTTTTCATGAGCTGTTGCCCTCGATTTTGGGGTTCCAGGGCGATTTGCATGGCCCGTAAGACCCGATACATTTGTTCAGAGTTATGAACAAAAACTCTGTGTTTTCGTATTTTATGACTGTTTTCATGGGTTATTGCCCACAATTTTGAGGTTTCATGGCGATATACATTTATGTAAGACCTGGTACATGTTTGATAGTTATGACCAAAAAATCGTCGTTTTCTCATTTTACCACTGTTTCCTTGAGCTATTGCCCACGGTTTTGGGGTTCCAGGGCGATTTGCAAGGCCCGTAAGACATGTTACATTTTTTGAGAGTTATGAACAAAAACTCCGCGTTTTCGTCTTTTACCACCGTTTTCATGGGTTATTGCCCACAATTTTGAGGTTGCGTGTTTTCGTCTTTACGACCGTTTTCATGGGTTATTGCCCACAGTTTTGACGTTTCATGGCGATTTACATTTCTGTAAGACCTGGTACATGTTTGATAGTTATGACCAAAAAATCGTCGTTTTCTCATTTTACCACTGTTTCCTTGAGATATTGCCCACGGTTTTGGGGTCCCAGGGCGATTTGCAAGGCCCGTAAGACACGTTACATTTTTTGAGAGTTATGAACAAAAACTCCGCGTTGTCGTCCTTTACGACCATTTTCATGGGTTATTGCCCACAATTTTGAGGTTTCATGGCGATTTACATTCTGTAACACCCGGTACATGTTTGAGAGTTATGACCAAAAACTCGTCTTTTTCGCGTTTTATGACCGTTTTCATGAGCTATTGCCCTTAGTTTTGGGGCTCCAAGGCGATTTTCATGGCCCGTAAGACCCAATACATGTTTGAGAGATATGACCAGAAACTCATTGTTTTCTCGTTTTAAGGCCGTTTTCATGAGCTATTGCCCACAGTTTTGGGGTACCAGCGCGACTTGGATGGCCCGTAAGAATCCATACATGTTTGATAGATATGACCAAAAACTCATCGTTTTTGTGCTTGACGACCGTTTTTGGCGTTCAAGGGAGATTTACAATTACCACAAGACCCGATACATGTTTGCGAGTTACAACAAAAAAACTCATTGTTTTATCGTTTTATAGTTGTTTTCATGAGCTATTGCCCACAGTTTTGGGGTACCGCGGCGATTTACAACGACCGTAAAACCCAATACATGTTTGATAGTTATGACCAAAAACTTGTTGTTTTCGCATTTTACCATTGTTTTCATGAGCTGCAATCGGGTTTAGGGTTCCAGGGCGATTTGCATGGCCCGTAAGATCCGATACATTTTTTGAGAGTTATGAACAAAATCTCCGCGTTTTCGTCTTTTACGACTTTTTTCATGGGTTATTGCTGTTGGAGATATGCCCTTGAGGCAATAATAAATGTAGTTATTATTATATCTTTCTGTTTATGATAAATGTTTACATTCATGCTATAACAATATTAACCAGAAACATTAATACTTGTGTGATTTGTAAACTAAATTAGAGTCCCTAGTAAAGCCTATTTATAATACTAGCTTGTTGATTAATAGATGATCATGGTTTCTTGATCATGAACATTTGAGATGTTGTTAATAACAAGGTCATGTCATTAGGAGAAAGATATGATGGACATACTCCTGTAGATAAGCGTAGCATAAAGATCAAGTTATTTTAATAGTTCAATTGCTATAAGCTTTCTGATACATAGTAACCTAATTCCTTCGACCATGAGATCATGCTTATCACCATAACCAGAAGGATTCTTTAATGACATCAAACACCACACCGTAATTGGGTGGCTATAAAGGTGGCATTGAGTGTTCGGAAAGTATGGGTTGAGACACATGGATCAAGAGTGGGATTTATCCATCCATATGACGGATAGATATACTCTGGGCCCTCTCGGTAGAATGTCATCCAATTGGCTTGCACGCATGTGACTGGCTCACAAGGGATCACATACCACGGGAACGAGAAAAGAGTACTTATCAGTAACGAGGTTGAACTAGGTATGCAGAGATACCGATGATCAAAACCTCGGATAAGTAAACTATCGTGAGACAAAGGGAAATTGGTATCGTACGTAAGTGGTTCTTTTGATCGCAAAGTAATCGTATAAATATGTGGGAGCCATATGAATTTCTAGATTCCTCTATTGGTTATTGATCGGAGAAGTGTCTCGATCATGTCCGCATAATTCACGAACTGTAGGGAGAAACACTTAAGGATTCGATGTTGTTGAGTAGTTATGGAATGATGAGTAAGAGACCGAATGTTGTTCGGAGTCTCGGATGGGATCCGAGATATCACGAGGAGATCCGGAATGGTCCGGAGAATAAGATTAATATAAGGAAAGTCCTGTTTCGGAGTTGGGGAATGATTCCGGTGTTTTCACCGAGAATGTTCTAGAAGGTTCCGGAAGGTCCGGCACTCCGGATGGTAAGGGTACATGAATGTGTCATGACAATGTGGAATGTTTGCATCATGTACTAGGTATCATGGCTGGGCAAAATAAAGGGAGAAATCAAATCCTAGTTTGAAAAGTCAAACGCCAATTTGAAAAGTCAAACGGCAAGTTTGCTTGGTGGAGGGAGAGTAGGAAACCTACTTGGGGAGGAAGTCCTCCTCCCTCCACCCGCCGGCCAAGGAGGCCGAGTTGGGGGAGGACTCCCTCCTCCCAACCGGCTCCCTCCCACCTATAAAAGGAGGGGCAGGGGTGCCCTCTTCCCTACACCTCTCACACCCCAAACCCTAACCCTAAGTCGTCGGCGCCACTACCCCTGCTACTGTCGCCGCCGCCCCCTAGGGTTTCTCCAAGTCGCCGACTTGGGGCTTCCCCAACCCTAGCCGCCGGCAAGCTCCGCCCCTTGGTGCCTTCTAAACCCTAGATCACCAAGGCCTCTCTCATAGTCCACCATACTCGCTCCGGCTTAAGGCGAATCCCTGCGAGATCTCCCCTCTACTTCCGGTACCATGCCGTCGTGCTGCCGGAATCGCGAGGAGAGTGCTACAACCTCTGCTGCCTGCTAGAACAAGGGAGAGGAAGTTCTTCATCGAGTACCGAACGTCTGACCGACTGCGGAAGCTCTTCTAGAACGCAGCGCTGGAAGGATCGTCTACGCGATCTTGAGATCGGCAAGAGTACGACTACATCACCCACGAGAATCTGCTCTCGTTAACCGCTTTGGCATCTTCGAGGGTGAGTTCCTCTATCGACTCGTTGCTACAATCTAGTAGATAGATCTTGGCTTTTTTGTTTGCATGCGGTAGAAAATTTTTGTTTTCCATGCTACGAACCCCTACAGTGGTATCAGAGCCGTGTCTATATGTAGATCTGTTGCACGAGTAGAACACAATGGTCATTGTGGGCGGTGATGCTTTTATTATCAATTGCTTCTTGTGTACTTTGCATCTTGCGGTATGATGGGATGAAGCGGCCCGGGCTAACCTTACATGACATAGTTCATGAGACTTGCTCCACGCTTAACATGCAACTTGTATTGCATAAGTGGCCTTGCGGGTGCATGTCTCTCCCATCATAGTATAGATCCAATTTACAACGGGCACTTGATAGTTCAAACATCTACGTTGTGGTTCTTGTTCTTAAGTTAGAATGACACTTATTGAAAGCCCCAAACCACGAAAAATATGCAAAGAAATTAGAGGCGTCTAACTTTGTTTTGCAGGGGTGTGCTGTGATGTGATATGGCCATGATTGTGATTATATTTGATGTATGCAATGTTCCTTATTGTAAGTTGGCAACCAGCAGGAGCCATATGGTTGTCTTTAAATTCTGTTAAGACCCGTGTGTATATTCAAAGTAGTTGTAATAGTTGAAGCTGGTGGACGACAACCATGGAATGGCGCCATTGACCTTGACGCAATGCCGGTGATGATGGAGATCATGTTCGTGCTTGAAGATGGAGATCGGAAGCACAAGAAGAAAGGCCATATCATATCACATATTATGAATTGCATGTGATGTTAATCCTTTATGCATCTTGTATTGCTTAGTTAACGACGGTAGCATTATAAGATGATCCCTCAAGCACATAAATTTCAAGTTTTAAAAGTGTTCATCCTTAGTAAGCACTGTTTCTAAAGCTTGTTGTTTCGAAGCACCACGTGATGATCGGGTGTGTTAGATTATGCAAGTGTATACAACGTGAACAAGCCAGATTTGCTCATGCAAAAGCTAAGGTTTGATCTTGACGAGCCTAGCATGTACAGACATGGTCACAGAACACATATCACCAAAAGGTAAAGCATGAGTCATATAGTAGATATGATGAACATGTCGATTGTTCGCCATTGAAACTGCATCAACTCTCGTGATGATCGGTTTTGATGTGGTGGATTTGGTTCGTGTGATCACTAAAACAATGTGAGGGATATTGTTTTGAGTGGGAGTTCACCTAGATTAATTTAACTATTAATTAGAACTCAATTTGTCATAAAATTAGTCTAAACTATTGCAAATATGTTGTAGATCAATGCCGGCCCCTACCATCAATTTTAATACGTTCCTAGAGAAAGAAAAGTTGAAAAACAATGGAAGCAACTTCGCGGATTGGTTCCGCAATTTGAGGATTGTCCTCAATGCTGGTAATTTGACCTATGTGCTGGATGCACCGCTCGGTGACCCGCCTGCAGTTGATGCTACCGATGAAGTAAAGTATGTTTAACTCACTCGGAAGAATCAGTACTCCACAGTTTAGTGTGCTATCTTGTATGGTTTGGAATCGGAGCTTCAGAAAAGGTTTGAGAACCATGACCCACATGATATTGTCCGTGAACTCAAAATGATATTTGAGGCTCACGTGGCAGTTGAGAGAAATGAGGCTTCTGAAAAGTTCTTTAACTGCAAGATGGAAGAGGGCAGCTCCGTGAGCACGTGCTTAAGATGTCTGGCACGCAAACACACTCCAAAGCTTGGGTATAGTGATTCCTAATGCTATGGGGATTTACCATGTCCTCCAATCACTACCACCAAGTTACAAGAACTTTGTGATGAACTACAATATGCAAAACATGAACAAGACGTTGCCAGAACTCTTCTCCATGTTGAAATCTGCAGAAGTGGAGATCAAGAAAGAGCATCAAGTGTTCTTGGTCAATAAGACCACCAAATTCAAAAAAGGCAAGTCTAAGCAAAAGGGAATCTTCAAGAAGGGAGGTAAGAAAGTTGCCGCACCGGCGAAGAAAACCAAGGCTGGACCTAAGCCTGATACTGAGTGCTTTTACTGCAAGGGAGAGGGTCACTGGAAGCAGAATTGCCCAAATTACTTGGCGGATTTGAAGAACGGCAACATCAAGAATAAAGGTATATCGGATATACATGTTATTGATGTGTATCTCACTAGTACTCGTAGTAGTGCCTGGGTATTTGATACTGGTTCGGTTGCTCATATTTGTAACTCGAAATAGGTGCTGCAGAATAAACGGAAGCTAGCGAAGAACAAGGTGATGATGCATGTTGGAAATGGATCAAAGGTTGATGTGATCGCGGTCGGCACGCTACCTCTTCATCTACCATCGGGATTAGTTTTATACTTAAATAATTGTTATTTGGTGCTTGCGTTGAGCATGAACATAATATCGGGATCATGTTTATTGCGAGACGGTTACTTGTTTAAGTCCGAGAATAATGGTTGTTCGATTTATATGAGTAATATGTTTTATGCACATGCACCTTTGGTAGATGGTCTATTCTTGTTGAATCTCGATAGTGGAAATACACATATTAATAACATTGAAGCTAAACGTTTGAAATTGAGCGATAACTCGACCTATATGTGGCACTGTCGTCTTGGTCACATTGGAGTGAAGCGTATGAAGAAACTCCATTTCGATGGACTTGGATCACTTGATTTCGAATCACTTGAAAGATGTGAAGCATGTCTGATGGGTAAAATGACTAAGACTCCATTTTCTGGTATGATGGAGCGAGCTACGGACTTGTTGGAAATCATACATACCGATGTGTGTGGTCCAATGAGTGTAGCATCGCGCGGTGGTTATTGTTATGTTCTTACCTTCACGGATGACTTGAGTAGATATGGGTATATCTATTTCATGAAACATAAGTCCGAAACTTTCGAGAAGTTTAAGGAATTTCAAAGTGAGGTTGAGAATCAACGTAACAAGAAGATTTAATTTCTACATTCTGATCGTGGAGGTGAATATCTAAGTTATGAGTTTGGCGAGCATTTGAAGAAATGCGGAATACTTTCACAATTGACACCGCCGGGAACACCACAGCGTAATGGTGTGTCTAAATGTCGTAATCGAACTCTCTTAGATATGGTTCGTTCTATGATGTCACTTACAGATTTACCGCTATCGTTTTGGGGTTATGCATTATAAACTGCCGCATTCACTTTAAATAGGGCACCATCTAAATCCGTTGAAACGACACCGTATGAATTATGGTTGGGAAGAAACCTAGATTGTCGTTCCTTAAAGTTTGGGGTTGCGAAGCCTATGTAAAGAAGTTACAGCCGGACAAGCTTGAACCCAAAGCAGAAAAATGTGTCTTCATAGGATACCCTAAGGAAACTATTGGGTATACCTTCTATCATAGATCCGAGGGCAAAATCTTCATTGCTAAGAATGGATCCTTTCTAGAGAAAGAATTTCTCTCGAAAGAAGTGACTGGAAGGAAAGTAGAACTCGACGAGGTTCTCGAACCTTCTCTCGAACTTGTGAGTAGCGCAACACCGGAAGTAGTTCCTATGGCGCCTACACCAATAAGAGAGGAAGCTAATGATGATGATCATGAAACTTCGGTTGAAGTTGCTACAGAACCTCGTAGGTCAACGAGAACTCGTACCACTCCAGATTGGTATGATCCCGTTATGAGTGTCATGTTGGTGGACAACACCGATGACCCTGCGACATATGAGGTAGCGATGATGAGCCCAGATTCCAATAAATGGCAAGACGCCATGAAATCCAAAATTGGATCCATGTACGAAAACCAAGTATGGACTTTGGTGGACTTACCGGATGGCCGGAAGGCTATCGAGAACAAATGGATTTTCAAGGAGAAAATAGATGTTGATGGTAATGTTACTGTCTATAAAGCTCGACTTGTCGCAAAAGGGTTTTGACAAATTCAAGGAGTTGACTACGATGAGACTTTCTCACCTGTAGCGAAGCTAAAGTCTGTGAGGATTATGTTAGCAGTCGTTGCATTTTACAATTATGAGATATGGCAGATGGATGTCAAAACAGTGTTCCTCAATGGAGACATTGATGAAGAGTTGTATATGATGCAACCCAAAGGTTTTGTCGATCCTAGAGATGCTAACAAGGTATGCAAACTTCAACGGTCCATATATGGATTGAAGCAAGCATCCCGAAGTTGGAATCAATGTTTTGATAAGGTAATCAAAAGCTTTGGTTTTATACAAACTTATGGAGAAGATTGTATTTACAAGAAAGTGAGTGGGAGCTCTGTAGCATTCTTAATACTATATGTAGATGACATATTGTTGATTGGGAATGATGTAGACCTTCTTAATAGTGTCAAGGAATATTTGAATAATAGTTTTCAATGAAAGATCTTGGCGAAGCAGCTTACATATTAGGCATAAAGATTTATAGAGATAGATCGAGACGCCTAATATCATTGTCACAAAGTACATATTTGGACAAAGTTCTAAAGAGGTTTGGAATGGAAGATAGCAAGAAAGGGTTCTTGCCCATGTTGCCCAATACGACCTTGAGTAAAACTCAAAATCCAGCAACAGCAGAAGATAGAGAAAGGATGAGTAAGACTCCCTATGCCTCAGCCATAGGATCTCTAATGTATGCCATGCTATGTACTAGACCCGACATTGCATATGCACATCAAGCTACGTTTTCACGCTATTCGAGAACATGTCCAAGATGGTGACATAAAGATTTGCAAAGTACACACAGATCTGAATGTGGCGGATCCGTTGACTAAACCTCTCCCGAGGGCAAAACATGACCAACGACAAACTGCCATGGGTGTTCGGTATATTACCATGTAATCTAGATTAGTTGACTCTAGTGCAAGTGGGAGACTATTGGAGATATGCCCTAGAGGCAATAATAAATGTAGTTATTATTATATCTTTGTGTTTATGATAAATGTTTACATTCATGCTATAACAGTATTAACCAGAAACATTAATACTTGTGTGATTTGTAAACTAAATTAGAGTCCCTAGTAAAGCCTCTTTATAATACTAGCTTGTTGATTAATAGATGATCATGGTTTCTTGATCATGAACATTTGAGATGTTGTTAATAACAAGGTCATGTCATTAGGAGAATGATATGATGGACATACTCCTGTAGATAAGCTTAGCATAAATATCAATCATTTTAATAGTTCAATTTCTATAAGCTTTCTGATACATAGTAACCTAATTCCTTCGACCATAAGATCATGCTTATCACCATCACCGGAAGCATGCTTTGATGACATCAAACACCACACCGTAACTGGGTGGCTATAAAGGTGGCATTGAGTGTTCGAAAAGTATTGGTTGAGACACATGGATCAAGAGTGGGATTTGTCCATCCATATGACAGATAGATATACTCTGGGCCCTCTCGGTGGAATGTCATCCAATTGGCTTGCAAGCATGTGATGGCTCACAAGGGATCGCATACCACGGGAACGAGAAAAGAGTACTTATCAGTAACGAGGTTGAACTAGGTATGCAGAGATACCGACGATCAAAACCTCGGATAAGTAAACTATCGTGAGACAAAGGGAAATTGGTATCGTATGTAAGTGGTTCATTCCATCGCAAAGTAATCGTATAAATATGTGGGAGCCATATGAATTTCCAGATTCATCTATTGGTTATTGATCGGAGAAGTGTCTTGATCATGTCCGCATAATTCACGAACCGTAGGGAGACACACTTAAGGATTCGATGTTGTTGAGTAGTTATGGAATGATGAGTAAGAGACCTAATGTTTTTCGGAGTCTCGGATGGGATCCGGGATATCACGAGGAGATCCGGAATAGTCCAGAGAATAAGATTCATATAAGGAAAGTCATGTTTCGGAGTTGGAGAATGATTCCGGTGTTTTCACCGGGAATGTTCTCGAAGGTTCCGGAAGGTCCGGCACTCCGAAGGGGAAGGGTACATGGATGTGTCATGACAATGTGGAATGGTTGCATCATGTACTAGGTATCATGGCTGGGAAAAATAAAGGGAGAAATCAAATCCTAGTTTGAAAATTCAAACGCCAATTTGAAAAGTTAAACGGCAAGTTTGCTTGGTGGAGGGAGAGTAGGAAACCTACTTGGGGAGGAAGTCCTCCTCCCTCCACCCGCCGGCCAAGGAGGCAGAGTTGGGGGAGGACTCCTTCCTCCCAACCGGCGCCCTCCCACCTATAAAAAGAGGGACAGGGGTGCCCCTCTTCCCTACACCTCTCACACCCTAAACCCTAACCCTAAGCCGCCGGCGCCACCACCCCTGCTGCTGCCGCCGCCGTCCCCTAGAGTTTCTCCAAGTCGCCGACTTGGGGCTTCCCCAAGCCCTAGCCGCCGGCCTCCTCCAAGTCGCTGGTGCCCCTAGGGTTTCTCCTAGCCGCCGACTTGGGGCTTCCCCAAGCCCTAGCCGCCGGCCAAGCTCCGCCCCTTGGTGCCTTCTAAACCCTAGATCGCCAAGGCCTCTCTCATAGTCCACCATACTCACTCCGGCTTAAGTCAAAGCCTTGCGAGATCTCCCCTCTACTTCTGGTACCACGCCGTCGTGCTGCCAGAATCACGAGGAGAGTGCTATAACCTCCGCTGCCTGCTGGAACAAGGGAGAGGAAGGTCTTCATCGAGTACCGAACGTGTGACCGACTACAGAAGCGCTGCCGGAACGCAGCGCCGGAAGGATCGTCTACGCGATCTTGAGATCGGCAAGAGTATGACTACATAACCCACGAGAATCTGCTCTTGTTAACCGCTTTGGAATCTTCGAGGGTGAGTTCCTCTATCGACTCGTTGCTACAATCTAGTAGATAGATCTTGGCTTGTTTGTTTGCATGCGGTAGAAATTTTTTGTTTTCCATGCTACGAGCCCCTACAATTGCCCACAATTTTGAGGTTTCATGGCGATTTACATTTCTGTAACACCCGGTACATGTTTGATAGTTATGACCAAAAACTTGTCGTTTTCGCATTTTACCACTGTTTCCTTGAGCTATTGCCCACGGTTTTGGGGTTCCAGGGTGATTTGCAAGGCCCATAAGACACGTTACATTTTTTCAGAGTTATGAACTAAAGTCCGCGTTTTCGTCTTTTACGACCGTTTTCATGGGTTATTGCCCACAATTTTGAGGTTTCATGGCGATTTACATTCTGTAAGACCCAGTACATGTTTGAGAGTTATGACCAAAAACTCATCTTTTTCGCGTTTTATGACCGTTTTCATGAGCTATTGCCCTTAGTTTTGGGGCTCCAGGGCGATTTTCATGGCCCGTAAGACCGATACATGTTTGAGAGATATGACCAGAAACTCATTGTTTTCTCGTTTTAAGGCCGTTTTCATGAGCTATTGCCCACAGTTTTAGGGTATTAAGGCGACTTGGATGGCCCGTAAGACTCGATACATGTTTGAGATATATGACCAAAAACACGTCGTTTTTGTGTTTGACGACTGTTTTTGGCGTCCGAGGGAGATTTACAATGACCACAAGACCACAATGAAAAACTCATTGTT
Source organism: Avena sativa (assembly GCA_916181665.1). Classification (NCBI taxonomy): domain Eukaryota; kingdom Viridiplantae; phylum Streptophyta; class Magnoliopsida; order Poales; family Poaceae; genus Avena; species Avena sativa. Next base: position 32,572,219 of record OV702300.1, on the reverse strand, counting down.
TTCTCGTTTTTATAGCCGTTTTCATGAGCTATTGCCCACAGTTTTGGGGTATCGTGGCGATTTACAACGATCGTAAAACCCAATACATATTTGATCGTTATGACCAAAAACTTGTCGTTATCACGTTTTACCACTTTTTCATGAGCTATTGCCCACTGTTTTGGGGCTCCGGGGAGATTTGGATGGCCCGTAAGACCCGATACATGTTTGAGAGATATGACAAAAACAACTCCGCGTTTTTGCATTTTAAGGCCGTTTTCATGAGCTATTGCCTACAATTTTGGGGTTCCATTGAGATTTACATCAACAGTAAGACTAGATACATGTTTGAGAGTTATGAACAAAAACTTTTTGATTTCGCGTTTTATGACCGTTTTCAATGGCCCGTAAGACCCGATACATGTTTGAGAGATATGACCAAAAACTCATTGTTTTCTCGTTTTAAGGTCGTTTTCATGAGCTATTGCCCACAATTTTGGGGTACCAGGGCGACTTGGATGGATATGACCAAAAACTTGTCGTTTTTGTGTTTGGCGACCAGTTTTGGCGTTCAAGGGAGATTTACAATGACCACAAGACCCGATAGATGTTTGCGAGTTACAACGGAAAACTCATTGTTTTCTCGTTTTATAGCCGTTTTCATCAGCTATTCCCCAAAGTTTTGGGAATCATGACCAAAAACTCGTCTTTTTCGCGTTTTATGAACGTTTTCATGAGCTATTGCCCTTAGTTTTGGGGCTCCATGGCGATTTGCATGGCCCGTAACACCCAATACATGTTTGAGAGATATAACCAAAAACTCATTGTTTTCTCGTTTTAAGGTCGTTTTCATGAGCTATTGCCCATAGTTTTGGGGTACCAGGGCGACTTGGATGGCCCGTAAGACTCGATACATTTTTGAGAGATATGACTAAAAACTCGTCGTTTTTGTGTTTGACGACCATTTTTGGCGTCCAAGTACAATGACCACAAGACCCGATACATGTTTGACAGTTACAACAAAAAAATCATTGTTTTCTCATTGTATAGCCATTTTCATGAGCTATTGCCCACAGTTTTGGGGTACCGCGGCGATTTACGACGACCGTAAAATCCAATACATGTTTGATAGTTATGACCAAAAACTTGTCGTTTTCGCATTTTACCACTGTTTTCATGAGCTATTGCCCACAGTTTTGGGGCTCTAGGGCGATTCGCATGGCCCGTAAGACCAGATACATGTTTGAGAGATATAACGAAAAACTCCGCATTTTTGCATTTTAAGGTCGTTTTCATGAGCTATTGCCTACAATTTTGGGTTTCCATTGAGATTTACAACAAAAGTAAGACAAGATACATGTTTGAGAGTTATGAATAAAACCTCTTTGATTTCACTTTTTTGACCGTTTTCATGAGCTATTGCCCATAGTTTTGGGGATCCATGGCGATTTTCATGGCCCGTAACGCCGTTTTCATGACCTATTGCCTACAATTTTGGGCTTCCATTGAGATTTAAAATGACCGTAAGACTAGATTCATGTTTGAGAGTTATGACCAAAAACTCGTCGTTGTCGCGTTTAAGGCTATTTTCATGAGCTATTGCGCACATATTTGGTGTTCAAGTGAGATTTATGATGACCATAAAACCCATACAAGTTTCATAAATATGACCAAAACCTCATCGTTTTCTCGTTTTACGATTGTTTTCATGAGCTATTAGCCACGGTTTTGGGTTACCCAGGCGATTTATAATGATAGTAATACCCGATACATTTTTGTGATTTATGAACAAAAACTCATCGTTTTCGCCTTTTACGGCTGTTTTCACGGGTTATTTCCCACAGTTCAGGGGTTTTAGGGCAATTTACATCGACTGTAAGACCCGATACATGTTTGAGAGTTATGACCAAAAACTTGTCTTTTTCGCTTTTATGACCGTTTTCATGAGCTACTTGACCCATAGTTTTAGGGCTCCGGAGCTACTTGGATGGCCCGTAAGACTCGATACATCTTTGAGAGATTTGACCAAAAACTCGTCGTGCATTTGGCGACTGTTTTCATGTGCTATTGCCCAGAATTTGTGGTACCATGGGGCTTTGCGTGGCCCCTATGACTAGATAAATGTTTGAGAGTTATGAGAAAAACTCATCGTTTTTGTGTTTTAAGGCCGTTTTCATGAGCTATTGCCTATAGTTTTGAGGTTCCATGGAAATGTACAACAATCGTAAGACCAGATACATGTTTGAGAGTTATGACCAAACACTCATCATTTTCGCGTTTTATGACCGTTTTCATGACCTATGGCCCACGGTTTTGGTGTTTCAGGAAGATTTACAATGACCGTAAGACCCGATACATTATTGAGAGTTTGACCAAAAACTCGTCGTTTTCTTGTTTTATGGCAGTTTTCACGAGTTATTAACCTTAGTTTTTGGGTTCCAGTGTGATTTGCATGGCCCACAGTTTTGGGGCTCCAGTGCAATTTGCATGGCCTGTAAGACCCGATACATGTGTCAAATAGTGGTAAAATGTGAAAACGACAAGTTTTTGGTCGTAACTATCAAACATGTATTGGGTTTTACGGTTGTTTTAAATCGCCACAGTACCCCTAAAACTGTGGGCAATAACTCATGAAAACGACTATAAAACAAGAAAACAATGCTTTTTGGGGTACCGCAACAATTACAACGACCGTCAAACCCAATACATGTTTGATAGTTATGACCAAAAACTCGTTGTTTTTGCATTTGGCGACCGTTTTTATGTGATATTTCCCACAATTTCGTGGTACCATGGGGATTTGCGTGGCCCGTATGACCACATAAATGTTTGAGAGATATGCAAAAACTCTGTGTTTTTGCATTTTTAGGCCGTTTTCATGAGCTATTCCCTACAATTTTGGGGTTCCATTGAGATTTACAATGACAGTAAGACTATATACATGTTTGAGAGTTATGAACAAAAAATCTTTGATTTCGTATTTTATGACCATTTTCATGAGCTATTGCCCATAGTTTTGGGGCTCCAGGGCGATTTTCATGGCCTGTAAGGCCCGATACATGTTTGAGAGATATGACCAAAAACTCGTCATTTTTGTGTTTGACGACCGTTTTCATATGGTATTGCCATCGGTTTTGGAGTTGCAGGGAGATTTACAATTACCACAAGACCCGATACATGTTTGAGAGTTACAATGAAAAACTCATTGTTTTCTCGTTTTATAGGTGTTTCATGAGCTATTGCCCATAGTTTTGGGGTACCGCGGAGATTTACAACGATCATAAAACCCAATACATATTTGATAGTTATCACCAAAAACTTGTCGTTATCGCATTTTACCACTATTTTCAAGAGCTATTGCCCACAATTTTGGGGCTCCAGGGCGATTTGGATGGCCCGTAAGACCCGATACATGTTCGAGAGATATGACCAAAAACTCTATGTTTTTGCATTTTAAGGTCGTTTTCATGAGCTATTGCCTACAATTTTGCGGTTCCATTGAGATTTACAACAACAGTAAGACTAGATACATGTTTGAGAGTTATGAACAAAAACTCTTTGATTTCGCGTTTTATGACCGTTTTCATGAGCTATTGCGTATAGTTTTGGGGCTCCAGGGCGATTTTCATGGCCCATAAGACCCGATACATGTTTGAGAGATATGACCAAAAACTCATTGTTTTCTCCTTTTAAGGTCGTTTTCATGAGCTATTGCCCACAATTTTGGGGTACCAGGGTGACTTGGATGGCTCGTAAGACTCGATACATGTTTGATAGATATGACCAAAAACTTGTCGTTTTTGTGTTTGATGACTGTTTTTGGCGTTCAAGGTAGATTTACAATGACCACAAGACCCAATACATGCTTGAGAGTTACAACGAAAAACTCATTATTTTCTCGTTTTATAGCCGTTTTCATGAGCTATTGCCCACAGTTTTGGGGTACCGCGGCGATTTACAACGACCGTAAAACCCAATACATGTTTGATAGTTATGACCAAAAACTTGTCGTTTTTCGCATTTTACCACTGTTTTCATGAGCTATTGCCCACAGTTTTGGGGTTCTAGGGCGATTTGCATGGCCCGCAAGACCCGGTACATTTTTTGAGAGTTCTGAACAAAAACTCCGCATTTTCGTCTTTTACGACCGTTTTCATGGGTTCTTGCCCACAATTTTGAGGTTTTGTGGCGATTTACATTTCTGTAAGACCCGGTACATGTTTTAGAGTTATGACCAAAAACTTGTCTTTTCGCGTTTTTGACCGTTTTCATGAGCTATTGCCCTTAGTTTTGGGGCTCCAGGGCGATTTTCATGGCCCGTAAGGCCCGATACATGTTTGAGAGATATGACCAAAAACTCATTGTTTTGTCATTGTATAGCCGTTTTCATGAGCTATTGCCCACAGTTTTGGGGTACCGCTGCGATTTACAACCACCATAAAACCCAATACATGTTACATAGTTATGACCAAAAACTTGTTGTTTTCGCATTTTACCACTATTTTCATGAGCTATTGCCCACGGTTTTGGGGCTCCAGTGCGATTTGCATGGCCCGCAAGACCCGATACAAGTTTGAAAGATATAACCAAAAACTCCACGCTTTTGCATTTTAAGACCGTTTTCATGAGCTATTGCCAACAATTTTGGGGTTCCATTGATATTTAAAACGATCGTAAGACTAGATAAATGTTTGATAGTAAAGACAAAAACTCATCGTTTTCGCGTTTTACGACCATTTCCATGAGCTATTGCACACAGTTTTGGGGCTCCAGGTTTAGATAAATGTTTGATAGTAATGGCCCGTAAGACCTGATACATGTTTGAGATATATGACCAAGAACTCATCATTTTCTCATTTTACGTTCGCTCTCATGAGCTATTTCCAACAGTTTAGGGTTACCCAGGACATTTATAATGACTGTAAGACCCGATACATTTTTTAGAGTTATGAACAAAAACTCGTTGTTTTCGCGTTTTACGACCGTTTTCACGGGTTATTGCCCACAGTTTTGGGGTTTCAGCGCGATTTATATCGACCGTAAGACCCGATACATGTTTGAGAGTTATGACCAAAACTCATCTTTTTCGCGTTTTATGACCATTTTCATGAGCTATTCACATAGTTTTGGGGTACCAGGGCAACTTGAATGGCCCGTAAGACTCGATACATGTCTCAGAGATATGACCAAAAACTCATCTTTTTTTCAATTGGCGACCGTTTTCATGCTATTGCCCACAATTTTGTGGTACCATGGGGATTTGCGTGGCCCGTATGACCAGATAAATGTTTGAGAGTTATGACAAAAACTCATCGTTTTTCCTTTTAAGGCCATTTTCATGAGCTATTGCCTACAGTTTTAGGGTTCCCTGGATATTTACAACAACCATAAGACCAGATACATGTTTGAGAGTTATGACCAAACACTTGTCATTTTCGCGTTTTACGAACGTTTACATGAGCTATGGCCCACGGTTTTGGTGTTTCAGGGAGATTTACAATGACCGTAAGAACCGATACATTATTTAGAGTTTGACCAAAAACTCGTCGTTTTCTTGTTTTATGGCAGTTTTCACGAGTTATTGCCCATAGTTTTGGTGTTCGAGGGCAATTTAGAACGACTGTAAGACCCAATACAAGTTTATGAGTTGTGACCAAAAGCTCATCGTTTTCGTGTTTTACCACCGTTTTCATGAGCTATTTCCCATAGTTTTGAAGCACCAGGGCAATTTGGATGGCCCGTAAGACTCAATACATGTTTAAAAGATATGACCAAAAACTCGTCATTTTCGCATTTGATGATCGTTTTCATTAGGTATTGCCCATGATTTTGGTATTCCAGGGAGATTTACAATGACCGTAAGACCCGATACATGTTTTAGAGTTATGATAAAAAAACTAGTCATTTTCGCGATTAATGGTCGTTTTCATGATCTATTGCCCATAGTTTTGGGGTTCCTTGGTGATTTAAAATGACTGTAATACTCGATACTAAAACTCATTGTTTTGACATTTGATGGCCATTTTCAAAAGCTATTGCCCATAGTTTTGGGGTTCAAGGGCAATTTGCATGCCCATAAGATCTGATACATGTTCGAGTGTTAAACCAAAAACTCATCGTTTTTGCGTTTCATGGATATTTCCATGAGTTATTGTCCTTAGTTTCATGGATACATGTTCGAGTGTTAAACCAAAAACTCATCGTTTTTGCGTTTCATGGATATTTCCATGAGTTTTTGTCCTTAGTTTAGGGGTTCTAGTGTGATTTACAATGACCATAAGACCCGATATGTTTGAAGTTATGATCAAAATCTTGTCATTTTCACAGTTTATCGCCTTCATGAGTTAGTGCCCATAGTTTTGAGATTCTAGGGGGTTTTTCACTTACCTGTAAGAACTAATACATGTTTATGAGTATTGACCCAAAACTCGTCGATTTCGCATTTTAAGGCCGTTTTCTTGAGATATTGCCTATAGTTTTGCGGTTACAGGGATATTTAGAACAACCGTATGAACCAATACATGTTAAAGAGTTATGGCTAAAAACTCGTGGTTTTCGCGTTTTTCGTCCGTTTTCATGAGCTATTGCACATAGTTTTTGTGTCCCAATGAGATTTACCATGATCATAAGACTCAATACATGTTTTAGAGTTAAGACAAAAAACTCGTCATTTTCTCGTTTAATGGCGTTTTCATGAGCTATTGCCCATAGTTTTGAGGTTCTTGGGGGATTTGCATTCAATTGTAAGAACTAATACATGTTTACGAGTTTTGACCAAAAACTCGTCATTTTCGCGTTTTTAGGTCGTTTTCATGAGCTATTTCCCATAGTTTGTGCGTTCCAGTGAGATTTACAATGAGCATAATACCCCATACATGTTTGAGAGTTAAGAAAAACTCATCAATTTCTCGTTTTATGGCCGTTTTCATGAGCTATTGAGCATAGTTCATTTTGGGGTTCCAAGGCGATTTGCATGGCCTGTAAAACTCGATACATGTTTGAGAGATTTGACCAAAACCTCATCATTTTCGTGTTTTATGGCCATTTTCCTGAGCTATTGCCCACAGTTTTGGGGTTCCAAAGGGATTTTCGTGGCCCATAAGATCGGATACATGTTTGAGAGACATGACCAAAAACTCATCATTTTCAAATTTCATATCCATTTTCAATTGCCCACAATTTTGGGGTTCCATGGGTATTTGTGTGGCCCGTAAGACCTGATACATGTTTGAGAGTTTTGACAAAAACTTCGTCGTTTTTGCATTTTAAGGTTATTTTCATGAGCTATTGCCTAGATTTTTTGGTATCCAGGGAGATTACAATGATCGTAAGACCCGATACATGTTTGAGAGATATGACAAAAAACTCACCGTTTTCATGTTTTTTGGCAATTTTCATGAGCTATTGCCCACAGTTTTGGCATTCTAGGGAGATTTACAAGGACCGTAAGACCCGATACATGTGTGAGAGTTTTGATCACAAACTCATCGTTTTCGCGTTTTATGGCTGTTTTCATGAGCTATTTCCCACGGTTTAGGGTTACAGCGAAATTTATCTTTCCCGTAATACCCAATACATGTTTGAGAGATATGACCAAAAACTCATCGTTTTCAAGTTTTATGCCCATTTTCTTGAGTTGTTTCCCATATTTTTGGGCTTCTAGGGTGATTTACAACGACTGTAAGCATGTTAATTCTTCAATTCTTTATACATCCATAGACATTTGGAGTTGAGTTCATAACAAGAAACCTAAATAATCTCCTTGATGAGTGTCCATGTTTGGCTCATGAACAACAAGAAGCCAATGATGGTTAGGCTGAACATAGGAGATGGGTCAAACAACATAATCTTTACAACTCGATGGGATAAGGTTGTGAGGAGCTTTAAGTTAAAGCAGTATAGCATGCCCTCTTTTTCTTTGATAAAAAATATAATGTGGAGGTACTCAAGGGAATATGCCCTGAGAGGCAATAATAAAGTGTTTATTATGTGTATTCCAAGTATATGATAGATGTTTATTTTGCATGCTATAATTGTATTAATGCAGAAACGTTAATACATGTGTGTTTAATAAACAAACAGAAAGTTCCTAGTTATGCCTCTCTCATAAACTAGCTCGTTGATTAACAATATGATCAAGGTTTCCTGATCATAGACATTGGATGTTGTTAATAACGAGGTCACAACATTAGTGTAATGATGTTATGAACATTCATCCAAAGTATAGCAATACGATCAAAGTCATTGAGTTTATATTGCTATAACAACTTACGAAGTGATCCTAATCCTTAGACCATGATATCATGTCAATCACTAACACCGGAAGAGTTTCTTGATAACATCAAACGTCACACCGTAACTGGGTGATTATAAAGATGGATTCAGAACTACTAAAGTATTATGTTGAAGCCCATGGATCAAGAGTGGAATTTTTTCATCCCAATGGCGGATAGATATGCTCTGGGCCCTCTCGGTGATATCACATTGACTAGCTTGCAAGCAAGTGATTTGATCACTAGAATGTTATATCACGGGAACGAGAAAAGAGTGCATGTCAGTAACGAGATCAAACTAGGTATGGAGATACCGATGATCGAATCTCGGACATGTAATATATTGCGAAACAAAGGGATTAAGATACTAGCGTAAAAGGTTCCGATGATCACAAGAAAGTCATCATTGAATATGTAGGAGTCAGTATGGTTCTCTAGATCCTGCTTCTGATTATTGATCAGAGAAGGGTCCGATCATGTCCGCATTATTCACGAACCGTAAGGTGGCACACTTAAGAGACACCGACATCCAATTGGAGCAAAAGTTTCATGCCAAAAAGAATAACATGCGCAGGAATTTATTTCACTAGATACCGAAACAGGTTTTCGGGTGAAATTGTAGAAAGTGTTTTTGCATGTGAAATGAAATACCAGCAAGGGGTTATATGTGAATGTTTGTCATTAAAGTAATTGAAAAAATTCTGAATAAATAAAAGGAGTTTTATTTAATAAGAGTTTGCATTAAATTTGGTGGAAATTTAATGGGAATTTGAGTGGGATTTTGAGTGGAGGGAATTGAAAGGATTTTTGTGAGTGGAGTGTCCACCCACAGGAATAAGGGGAGGGCAAGACGGCAGCCCCCATGCACCGCCCACCCCCTTGGGGTTCCCCTCCCCCTCTCCTATAAAAGGCACCCCTCCTCACTTCTCACTCACACCTCCTCGTGAAGGATCTCTCTCCCCCTCTATTATTTATCCCCCATGGTCTCGGACTAGCGAGATACATGTTCCTGGTGGCTATTCGGCAAGAAAGAGTTGTGCTTCCGCTGCATCGCTGGAGCGACGAGGAGAAGGTTGCTCGATGCCTCGAACATGTGTGTGAGCACGGATGCGCTGTTGTTTTGCGGCGCTAGGACTTCCTCTCGATCTTGAGATCAGAAAGATATCGTCTACATCAACCACGAGTTTGACTCGTTAAGCTTTGTTGGTTTTCAAGGGTATGTTCTCTACGGATATATATCCGCCCGTTGATTGTATCTAGTAGATAGATCTTGGTACATAGTTGTTCCCATCGTAGGAATTTTTTTGTTTTCTATGTTGTGTACCCTACAGGTACATCTTCTAGTTGAGCAACTTCCGCCGGGCGGCCCGTAATAAATGCAATCCTAAGTGTTAGAGAGTACTAATTATGCTAGTTTGATGTATGGACTCCACTTTCTATGGACGTCATAAAGTATATATGTCTAAGTATGTATAGATTTGTAGGGTTTCGTAGCATGGAAAACAAAAAAATTCTACCGCACACAAACAAACAAACAAGCCAAGATCTATCTAATAGATTGTAGCAACGAGTCGATAGAATAACTCACCCTCGAAGATTCCAAAGTGTTTAACAAGAGCGGATTCTCGTGGGTGATGTAGTCATACTCTTCCCGATCTCAAGATCGCGTAGACGATCCTTCCGGCGCTGCGTTCCGGCAGCGCTCCCGCAGTCGGTCACACGTTCGATACTCGACGAAGACCTTCCTCTCCCTTGTTCCAGCAGGCAGTGGAGGTTGTAGCACTTTCCTCACGATTCCGGCAGCACAACGGCGTGGTACCGGAAGTAGAGGGGAGATCTCGCAGGGCTTCGCCTTAAGCCGAAGCGAGTATGGTGGAGTATGAGAGAGTCCCTCGACGATCTAGGATTTAGACACGCCGAGGAGGGGGCAAGGCCGGCGGCTAGGGTTAGGCCTAGGCGGCGGCGGCGAGTGCCCTAGGGCCGGCGGCGGCTATGGAGGCGGCGGCGGCTTGGGGCTAGGGTTTAGAGGTAGGAACTTGTGTGTCTAGGAGGGGAGCCCTGCCCCTCCTTATATAGGTGGAGGGGGTCGGCCAAGGGGAGGGGAGTCCCTCCCCAACTCGGCTTGGTGGTGCGCCGGCGGTGAGAGGAGGAACTCCTTCCCCAAGTCGGTTTCCACCTCCCTCTCCACTTCCCAAAACTAGCCGTTTGACTTTCAAACTTGGCGTTTGACTTTTCAAACTAGGATTTGAATAAACGCTCTATTTTGTTCAGCGATGACACTGAGTACATGATGCAATCATATTAAATTGATATAACACATTCATGTACCCTTCCCCTCCGGAGTGCCGGACATTCCAGAACCTTCTAGAACATTCCCGATGAAAACACCGGAACCATTCCCCAACTCCGAAACGGGACTTTCCTTATATGAATCTTATTCTTCGGACCATTCCGGATCTCCTCGTGATATCCCGGATCCCATCCGAGACTCCGAACAACATTCGGTCTCTTTCTCATCATTCCATAACTACTCAAACAACGTCGAATCCTTAAGTGTGTCTCCCTACGGTTCATGAATTATGCGGACATGATCGAGACACTTCTCCGAACAATAACCAATAGAGGAATCTGGAAATTCATATGGCTCCCACATATTTCTACGATTACTTTGCGATCGAATGAACCACTTACATACGATACCAATTTCCCTTTGTCTCACGATAGTTTACTTATCCAAGGTTATGATCGTCGGTATCTCTGCATACCTAGTTCAACCTCGTTACCGATAAGTACTCTTTTCTCGTTCCCGTGATATGTGATCCCTTGTGAGCCAGTCACATGCTTGCAAGCTAATTGGATGACATTACACCGAGAGGGCCCAGAGTATATCTATCCGTCATATGGATGGACAAATCCCACTCTTGATCCATGTGTCTCAACCAATACTTTCCGAACACTCAATGCCACCTTTATAGCCACCCAGTTACGGTGTGGTGTTTGATGTCATCAAAGCATCCATCCGGTAAAGGTGATATGCATGATCTCATGGTCGAAGGAATTAGGTTACTATGTATCAGAAAGCATATAGCAATTGAACTATTAAAATGACTTGATCTTTATGCTACGCTTATCTGTAGGAGTATGTCCACCATATCATTCTCCTAATGATATGATCTTGTTGTTAATAACATCTCAATGTTCATGATAGGGAAACCACAATAATTTATTAACCAACAAGCTAGTGATGTATAGAGGCTTTACTAGGGACTTCAATTTTAAGTTTACAAATCACACAAGTATTAATGTTTCCTCGTTAATACTATTATAGCATGAATGTAAACATTTATCATAAACACAAAGATATAATAATAACTATATTTATTATTGCCTGTAGGGCATATCTCCAACAGTCTCCCACTTGCACTAGAGTCATCTAATCTAGATTACATGGTAATATACCGAACACCCATGGCAGTTTGGTGCTGGTCATGTTTTGCCCTCGGGAGAGGTTTAGTCAACGGATCCGCCACATTCAGATCTGTGTGTACTTTGCAAATCTTTATATCCCCATCTTGGATATGTTCTCGAATAGCGTGAAAATATAGCTTGATGTGCTTCAGCTTCTTGTGTGACCTTGGTTCTTGCGCATTGGCTATGGCGCCCATGTTATCACAGTAGATAGACATTGGGTCCAGCGCACTAGGAACCACACCCAGCTCTGTAATGAACCCTTTCATCCATATCGCTTCTTGTGAAGCCTCCGAAGCAGCCATGTATTCCGATTCAGTTGAAGATCTCGCCACAACGCTTTGCTTTGCACTCCTCCAGCTAAATGCTGCACCATTCAAAATAAATACGTATCCAGATTGTGATTTAGAATCATCCGGATCGGTGTTCCAACTAGCATCGGTGTAACCATTAACAACGAGCTGTTCATCACCTCCATAAGAAAGAACCATATCCTTAGTTCTTCTTAAGTACTTAAGGATGTTTTTGACCGCTGTCCAATGATCCACTCCTGGATCACTTTGATATCTGCTAGTTAAACTAACAGCATATGCAATGTCGGGTCTAGTACATAGCATGTCATACATTAGAGATCCTATGGCTGAGGCATAGGGAGTCTTACTCATCCTTTCTCTATCTTCTGCCGATGTCGGACTTTGAGTTTTACTCAAGGTCGTATTGGGCAACATGGGCAAGAACCCTTTCTTGCTATCTTCCATTCCAAACCTCTTTAGAACTTTGTCCAAATATGTACTTTGTGACAATGATATTTGGCGTTTTGATCTATCTCTATAAATCTTTATGCCTAATATGTAAGCTGCTTCGCCAAGATCCTTCATTGAAAAACTATTATTCAAATATTCCTTAACACTATTAAGAAGGTCTACATCATTCCAAATCAACAATATGTCATCTACATATAGTATTAAGAATGCTACAGAGCTCCCACTCACTTTCTTGTAAATACAAGCTTCTCCATAAGTTTGTATAAAACCAAAACTTTTGATCACCTTATCAAAACGTTGATTCCAACTTCGGGATGCTTGCTTCAATCCATAAATGGACCGCTGAAGTTTGCATACCTTGTTAGCATCTTTAGGATCGACAAAACCTTTGGGTTGCATCATATATAACTCTTCATCAATGTCTCCATTGAGGAATGCTGTTTTGACATCCATCTGCCATATCTCATAATCATAATATGCAGCGATTGCTAACATAATCCTCACAGACTTTAGCTTCGCTACTGGTGAGAAAGTCTCATCGTAGTCAACTCCTTGAATTTGTCGAAACCCCTTTGCGACAAGTCGAGCTTTATAGACAGTAACATTACCATCAGCATCTGTTTTCTTCTTGAAAATCCATTTGTTCTCGACAGCCTTCCGGCCATCTGGTAAGTCCACCAAAGTCCATACTTGGTTTTCGTACATGGATCCAATCTCGGATTTCATGGCTTCTTGCCATTTATTGGAATCTGGGCTCATCATTGCTTCCTCATATGTCTTAGGGTCATCGGTGTTGTCTACCAACATGACACTCATAAAGGGATCATACCAATCTGGAGTGGTACGAGTTCTTGTTGACCTGCGAGGCTCCATAGCAACTTCAACCGAAGTTTCATGATCATCATCATTAGCTTCCTCTCTTATTGGTGCAGGCACCACAGGAACTTCTTCCAGTGCTGCGCTACTCGCAATTTCGAGAGAAGGTTCGACAACCTCGTCGAGTTCTACTTTCCTTCCAGTCACTTCTTTCGAGAGAAATTCCTTCTCTAGAAAGGATCCATTCTTGGCAACGAAGATTTTGCCTTCGGATCTATGATAGAAGGTATACCCAATAGTTTCCTTCGGGTATCCTATGAAGACGCATTTTTCCGCTTTGGGTTCAAGCTTGTCCGGCTGTAACTTCTTTACATAGTCTTCGCAACCCCAAACTTTAAGGAACGACAATCTAGGTTTCTTCCCAAACCATAATTCATACGGTGTCGTTTCAACGGATTTAGATGGTGCCCTATTTAAAGTGAATGTGGTTGTTTCTAATGCATAACCCCAAAATGATAGCGGTAAATCTGTAAGTGACATCATAGAACGAACCATATCTAAGAGAGTTCGATTACGACGTTCGGACACACCATTACGCTGTGGTGTTCCCGGCGGTGTCAATTGTGAAAGTATTCCGCATTTCTTCAAATGCTCGCCAAACTCGTAACTTAGATATTCACCTCCACGATCAGAACGTAGAAATTTAATCTTCTTGGTACGTTGATTCTCTACCTCACTTTGAAATTCCTTAAACTTCTCGAAAGTTTCGGACTTATGTTGCATGAAATATATATACCCATATCTACTCAAGTCATCCGTGAAGGTAAGAACATAACGATAACCAACGCGCGATGCTACACTCATTGGACCACACACATCGGTATGTATCATTTCCAATAAGTCTGTAGCTCGCTCCATCATACCAGAAAATGGAGTCTTAGTCATTTTTCCCATCAGACATGCTTCGCATCTTTCAAGTGATTCGAAATCAAGTGATTCAAGAAGTCCATCGGAATGGAGTTTCTTCATACGCTTCACTCCAATGTGACCAAGACGACAGTGCCACATATAAGTCGAGTTATCACTCGATTTCAAACGTTTAGCCTCAATGTTATTAATATGTGTATTTCCACTATCGAGATTCAAAAAGAATAGACCATCTATCAAAGGTGCATGTGCATAAAACATATTACTCATATAAATCGAACAACCATTATTCTCAGACTTAAACAAGTAACCGTCTCGCAATAAACAAGATCCCGATATAATGTTCATGCTTAACGCAGGCACCAAATAACAATTATTTAAGTATAAAACTAATCCCGATGGTAGATGAAGGGGTAGCGTGCCGACCGCGATCACATCAACCTTTGATCCGTTTCCAACGCGCGTCGTCACCTCGTTCTTCGCTAGCTTTCGTTTATTCTGCAGCACCTGTTTCGAGTTACAAATATGAGCAACCGAACCAGTATCAAATACCCAGGCACTACTACGAGTACTAGTGAGATACACATCAATAACATGTATATCAGATATACCTTTCTTCTTGATGTTGCCGTTCTTCAAATCCGCAAAGTACTTTGGGAAATTTCGCTTCCAGTGACCTTCTCCCTTGCAGTAAAAGCACTCAGTATCAGGCTTAGGTCTAGCCTTGGTCTTCTTCGTTGGCGTGGTAACTTTCTTACCACCCTTCTTGAAGTGTCCCTTCTGCTTAGACTTGCCTTTCTTGAATTTGGTGGTCTTATTGACCAACAACACTTGGTGCTCTTTCTTGATCTCCACTTCTGTAGATTTCAACATGGCAAAGAGTTCTGGCAATGTCTTGTTCATGTTTTGCATGTTGTAGTTCATCACAAAGTTCTTGTAACTTGGTGGTAGTGATTGGAGGACGTGGTAAATCCCCAAAGCATTAGGAATCACTATACCCAAGCTTTGAAGTTTGTTCGCGTGCCCAGACATCTTAAGCACATGCTCACTGACGGAGCTGCCCTCTTCCATCTTGCAGTTAAAGAAATTTTCAGAAGCCTCATAGCTTTCAATTGCCGCATGAGTCTCAAAGATCAATTTGAGATCCTCGACAATATCATATGGGTCTGAATTCTCAAACCTTTTCTGAAGCTCCGATTCTAAACCATACAAGATAGCACACTGAACTGTGGAGTACTGAGTCTTCCGAGTGAGGTAAACATTCTTTACTTCATCGGCAGCATCAGCTACAGGTGGGTCACCCAGCGGTGCATCTAGCACATAGGTCAAATTACCAGCTGTGAGGACAATCCTCAAATTGCGGAACCAATCCGCGAAGTTGCTTCCATTGTTTTTCAACTTTTCTTTCTCTAGGAACGCATTAAAATTGATGGTAGGGGCTGCCATGATCTACAACATATTTGCAATAGTTTAGACTAAGTTTATGACAAATTGAGTTCAAATTAATAATAAAATTAATCTAGGTGAACTCCCACTCAAAACAATATCCCTCACATTGTTTTAGTGATCACACGAACCAAATCCACCACATCAACACCGATCATCACGAGAGTTGATATAGTTTAAATGGCGAACAATCGACATGTTCATCATATCTACTATATGATTCATGCTTTACCTTTCGGTGATCCGTGTTCTGAGACCATGTCTGTACATGCTAGGCTCGTCAAGATCAAACCTTAGTTTCCGCATGAGCAAATCTGGCTTGCTCACGTTGTATGCACTTGCAGAATCTAACACACCCGATCATCACGTGGTGCTTCGAAACAACAAGCTTTAGCAACGGTGCTAACTAAGGGTGAACACTTTATGACTTGAAATTCATGTGCATGAGGGATCATCTTATAATGCTACAGTCGTCTACTAAGCAATACAAGATGCATAAAGGATTAACATCACATGCAATTCATAATATGTGATATGATATGGCCTTTCTTTTTTTTGTGCTTCCGATCTCCATCTTCAAGCACGAACATGATCTCCATCATCACCGGCATTGCATCAAGGTCAATGACGCTTCTCCATGGTTGTCGTCCACCGGCTTCAACTATTACAACTACTTTGAATAGACACGCGGGTCTTAACATAAATTAAAGACAACCATATGGCTCCTGCCGGTTGCCAACTTACAATAAGGAACATTGCATACATCAAATATAATCACAATCATGGCCATATCACATCACTGCACACCCCTGCAAAACAAAGTTAGACGCCTCTACTTTCTTTGCATGTTTTACGTGGTTTGGGGCTTTCAATAAGTGTCGTTCTAACTTACGAACATGAACCACAACATTGATACTAGTATTGTTAATCACCCGTTGTAAATTGGATCTTAACTATGCTAGGAGAAACAGGCACCCGTAAAGCCACTTATGCAATACAAGTTGCATGTCAAACGTGGAGCAAGTCCCATGAGCGATGTCATGTAAGGTTAGCCCGGGCCGCTTCATCCCAACATCCTGCAAGATGCAAAGTACACAAGAAGCAATCGACAATAAAAGCATCAACGCCCACAATGACCATTGTGTTCTACTCGTGCAACAGATCTACATATAGACATGGCTCTGATACCACTGTAGGGTTTCGTAGCATGGAAAACAAAAATTTTCTACCGCATACAAACAAACAAGCCAAGATCTATCTACTAGATTGTAGCAACGAGTCGATAGAATAACTCACCCTCGAAGATTCCAAAGTGTTTAACGAGAGCGGATTCTCGTGGGTGATGTAGTCGTACTCTTCCCGATCTCAAGATCGCGTAGACGATCCTTCCGGCGCTGCGTTCCGGCAGCGCTCCCGCAGTCGGTCACACGTTCGGTACTTGACGAAGACCTTCCTCTCCCTTGTTCCAGCAGGCAGCGGAGGTTGTAGCACTCTCCTCACGATTCCGGCAGCACAACGGCGTGGTACCGGAAGTAGAGGGGAGATCTCGCAGGGCTTCGCCTTAAGCCGGAGCGAGTATGGTGGAGTATGAGAGAGTCCCTCGACGATCTAGGGTTTAGACACGCCGAGGAGGGGGCAAGGCCAGCGGCTAGGGTTAGGCCTAGGCGGCGGCGGCGAGTTCTCTAGGGCCGGCGGCGGCTATGGAGGCGGCGGCGGCTTGGGGCTAGGGTTTAGAGGTAGGAACTTGTGTGTCTAGGAGGGGAGCCCTGCCCCTCCTTATATAGGTGGAGGGGGTCGGCCAAGGGGAGGGGAGTCCCTCCCCAACTCGGCTTGGTGGTGCGCCGGCGGTGGGAGGAGGAACTCCTCCCCCAAGTCGGTTTCCACCTCTCTCTCCACTTCCCAAAACTAGCCGTTTGACTTTCAAACTTGGCGTTTGACTTTTCAAACTAGGATTTGAATAAACCCTCTATTTTGTTCAGCGATGACACCGAGTACATGATGCAATCATATTAACTTGATATAACACATTCATGTACCCTTCCCCTCCGGAGTGCCAGACATTCCGGAACCTTCTAGAACATTCCCGATGAAAACACCGGAACCATTCCCCAACTCCGAAACGGGACTTTCCTTATATGAATCTTATTCTCCGGACCATTCCGGATCTCCTCGTGATATCCCGGATCCCATCCGAGACTCTGAACAACATTCGGTCTCTTTCTCATCATTCCATAACTACACAAACAACGTCGAATCCTTAAGTGTGTCTCCCTATGGTTCGTGAATTATGCGGACATGATCGAGACACTTCTCCGAACAATAACCAATAGAGGAATCTGGAAATTCATATGGCTCCCACATATTTCTACGATTACTTTGCGATCGAATGAACCACTTACATACGATACCAATTTCCCTTTGTCTCACGATAGTTTACTTATCCGAGGTTATGATCGTCGGTATCTCTGCATACCTAGTTCAACCTCGTTACCGATAAGTACTCTTTTCTCGTTCCCGTGATATGTGATCCCTTGTGAGCCAGTCACATGCTTGCAAGCTAATTGGATGGCATTCCACCGAGAGGGCCCAAAGTATATCTATCTGTCATATGGATGGACAAATCCCACTCTTGATCCATGTGTCTCAACCAATACTTTCCGAACACTTAATGCCACCTTTATAGCCACCCAGTTACGGTGTGGTGTTTGATGTCATCAAAGAATCCATCCGGTAAAGGTGATATGCATGATCTCATGGTCGAAGGAATTAGGTTACTATGTATCCGAAAGCATATAGCAATTGAACTATTAAAATGACTTGATCTTTATGCTACGCTTATCTATAGGAGTATGTCCACCATATCATTCTCCTAATGATATGATCTTGTTGTTAATAACATCTCAATGTTCATTATAGGGAAACCACAATCATTTATTAACCAACAAGTTAGTGATGTATAGAGGCTTTACTAGGGACTTCAATATTAAGTTTACAAATCACACAAGTATTAATGTTTCCTCGTTAATACTATTATAGCATGAATGTAAACATTTATCATAAACACAAAGATATAATAATAACTATATTTATTATTGCCTCTAGGGCATATCTCCAACAAGATTGCCCCTAATTATATGGCTAAGTTTAATTGTTAATATAATGTTATTCTTTTGGGTAGCTAAGTACTTCAGCTAATTTGTTTATCCAATTTTTGGCTGATGGGTCATACTTATATGCGATGTCTGTTATGAATGAGTGCAGTGGCGGAGGACGGAAAAAAATCAAGGTAGGGCGAACTCCAAAAAAAAAGTAAATATCAAGTCGGTCTTGATGATCTTTGTCATCGAGAAAGCCCTGTCAACTATTGTTGTTTCTACCAATAAAAGCAATACCAGCTTAATAATGCGATAAACGATATGAAACATAATGTATCATTCAAATATTAAGATAATATCTGAAGTCTTTAATTCTCTGTATATGAATAAAGAATATCTCAAGGTTATCTTATATAAGTTCATGCTCATGATAATATAAATCCCCATGATAAATCTCTATACGTCGAGAAATCTTATTCGCGTTGAACCTATAAAATGGTTCATTTCAGGCAAGGCAAAACAAAGAAACTCTAACGAAAACTCATCAAATCGATGGTCAAAATCAGTTGTAATAGATTTTATTGAAAAATAGAAGGTGGCCACACGCCGAAAAAATCAATAGTGACCTAGTATATTCTCGTTTTTAATGACTTTTCACTCATTTTTGTTATCACTTCGTTCATACTTAGGATTGTGATCTTATTTTTTGCGCGAATGCACATCTTTAGGAGGGTTCTAAACCATCATTTCTCTAATTTAGAAAGCATGCATTAGAAATTTTTACCAATAGTAAGCCAAAGTTCAAACATAAAACATAAACCGTCACATAATAAGAGTTGGTTTTGGCCACATGCCATAAGGCGGCCAAAATATTCTCATGACCTTCTTAGATACCTCATCTAGGACATTGTTTAGAGTTGATTTTGATTAGATTGAGAATTAGCAATTGTAGAGAGAAAAGTTTAGTTTAAAACTAGACTACACATAGTCCTTATTTCACTTCAGAATCAATTTTACGCAATATTTACTAAAATAAGCATAACTTTCTCATACGAAGTCTGTTTTCAGCGTATAACCACTCAAAATATTTCAAAAAACATACGCATCTAAAGGTTTTCTTCAAAAATCAAGGTAGGGCGGCTGCCCTACCTTGCCCTACTGGGAGCTCCGCCCCTGAATGAGTGTGAATTATACCATGGTGTATAATATTTGAAGTGTTCTATAAGTATTGGAGACGACCACTTTATGCAGTCTCCTCGGGTTACATATATACTATTGGAGGCGTCCATGAATAAAACTTGCTTCAAGATGTCAACATTGTGGAGATGGTCGGGAATTCAAGCCGTCTGAGGGTGTCGAACTCTTGCAGACTATCTGGAAATCAATCCGTCTTAGAGAGGAGAGATTTTGGAGATGGTTGCAAGTTTTGACCACCTAAGGTAGTAGTTCTTAGAGCTAGAACGAGAAACCGTCTTAGGTTAGTGCGCTCTTAGAGACTATGCGCTTGAGCCGGGATGAGAAACCGGCTGAGACATATGGTAGATAACTTCCTCTAAGTTAGGTTTGGTACTAGTGGCTACTGACAAGGTCATAGGTACCAGGTGGGCCCATACAACTGAAAGGGGACCACCCAGAACCTTTCTGACCAAAAATGTATACTCGAGCCTAAGGCGGAGGCTCAAAAGGAGATGCCTTGGCGACCAACAACAGGGCGTATCAGCGAATGGATTCTATGGGATCTCATGATAACTTAGACAAGATCAGATCTTGATATTTCTATTAGGGTATTGTATAGGTGCCTCCATTTGTAATCCATCTCGACACTTTGTAACCCTAGCCCCGACTGTGTATATAAGGAGGGCAGGAACGCCGGGGGGAGGGTGGGATGGAAAAATTACGACACCAGATCTCTCTGATTATCTTCTACCACCATCACCATAAGTAATATTGAGTTGTATCTCGATTTCACCCGAGCACACCACGGTAGTGCCCAACACTCACAAACAGTAGTAGGATTTTTACTAGACTTTGATCGTCCGGGGCCTGAACCTGTATAAATCTTAGTCTTAGTGTGCTACTATCCAGATCAACGAGCATGACCCCTATAAACATAAATCTATCATCATAAAATACCTCAACAGTATGGACTAATGTGGATCTTGGCATCATAAATGGCCCTCTGCCATCAGCGACAACGATGGCGCTAGATCCGAGGTGGTTAGATGATTGCATCTGTGCGCCGACAGCCAATCCCATTGGGCCATACGTCGAGCAAAAAGGCCCAAAGACAAGACAAGGTGGGCGCTCGATGCAATTCTTGCCGCTGACAACATTGCACAGGCAACATGGGATCAGATGGCTGGGGTTTTGCTTAAATCTCTTGGATGACGGCAATAGGAGGGGCGGTGTGTCTCCCTGGAAGTTGTGGCCGTGAGTGGCAAGCCATGCCAGGATCGACGTCACTACACCCGAGTATAAGGAGATCTTGACCAAAATCCCCACTAGTAGAAACCGCCCTATGTGTCCCGATTGGTAAGGGGCTTTAGTCCCGGTTCCCCAACTGAGACGGGGCAATCGGGACTAAAGCCCCAACCTTTAGTCCCGGTTGCCCCACCAACCGGGACAAAAGGGCGTACACGTGGCCACTGCTGAGTGCGAGGGGAAGGAGCAATCGTTCTGGTTCGTAACACGAACCCGGCCAAATAACCCTCTGCCGCGGCAGAGATTTGGCACATCTCTCTGCCGCGGCAGAGAATTCATTTTGGCAACCTTTTTTTGCTGCAGCAGCATTTTGGCCATTTTTTGTGCCGCGGCAGAGAATTTGTTTATGTTGTTTTATTTTTTATTTAGTGTTTTGCACTCATCACTGAAGGAATCATTATATTACACAAGATCATCATGACAATATAGATCCAAGTGTCGAACATATTAAATTCGATACATGGAGTTCATGCACAACATATATACAAAATAAGCTCTTTGTACAATCCCAATTGTATATACACACCCGAATAGTATTCTCCTTTTGGGTTTAGGACTTCTGTATCCAAGAATCCCGCCAATTCCTCCTGAATTGCTCGTACGCGATCCTTTGGCAGAAGACCGTCTCATAGACGTTCGATCTAATTTAAAAAAGGAGTCAACCTATATGAATGAAACTAAACACAATTTGATGGTAATTAAAAACTATAGAAATTGTTTACGTACGTGGAGTTGCTCTAAATTTCTTCCCTTATCACAGCACGTCTGACGGATGAACTCGCAAACATAGTATCCACATAAATTGTTCCCTGGTCCCTGCGTCAGGCACTTTATGAGAATATAGTTCAATCAAAAAAATAATCAAGATAATAACGGTATCAAAACTAAAATCAAAGAGATGCGCGGATATAGCTAGTGGTGCTTACATCTAGTGGTTGAAATGTAAGATCCTCTTTCCAAACACCCCAAGTCTTGTTGGTGAACCGTTTCCAAGCGGGGCCCCCATACCGGCAGGTGGATTAGATCATAGTCGGAGCCAATATGAGACGATTCTTAGCAGAAGGAGTAAACGGAGGACTCCCCGCCATAATCGTCCATTGTCAAACAGCCTCCTCTGGCGGTGGCATGTAAGGGGTAGGCTAGAATTCCCTAGAGAGAGGGGATCGGGGTGGGAGAAGAGGGTGGGTTTGTTGGACATTACTCCCTCCGTCCGAAACTATAAGGAGTATAAGGATTAGCCAGAAGCTAAATCTTACTAGTTTTGATCAACATTAAGAATATTGAATGGACACATTAAGAAAATATAATTCATGATGAAGCTATAGATATTGATACAGTATCGTAAATTTTTATATTTTGTGTATAATCTTGGTAAAAATTAGAAAGCGTTGGTATCTTATATTTTAGGGTAGAGAGAGCAGTAAAAATGTTTGGTAGCCTGCAGATTGTGTAGCTAGGCCGGGCGGCGACGAAAATGGGTCGACTGATTTCCTGCATGCCCTTTTGGCTTGCATCAGTCCGAACCTGAAAGCACCCCTCATCCAGGACCGGGGAGAACGCTGGATTCGGCCGTTTCCCCGGAGCCAGTCTTTCTACGTGCAAATGGGGGAACGCGGCGTCGCAGCTCGTGCAGGCAGGGAGATGGTGGGAGGCCACGTGCGACCGCAAAATTCTAGTGAGAGGAATTCTCTCATCGCCCTCCTTCTCCCCTCCCTATTTAGAGACAGCAGTGTTCGTCCCCCTAAATCCAAATCCACCATTCCACCTTCCCGTCGAGTTTTTCCCCCATCAGATCTAAACCGATGTCGTTCGATTCTTATACTTACAACACGAAGACGTTGGTCCTGCCATTTTTGTCGGCGAGCACGGTGTTAGTTGGCCGTCCTGCTTCACCGTTAACGAAGGCGGTCCTTCCGGCTACTCTGGCGAAGGTGGTCACGGTGAGCTTTCCGTCAACAAAGTTGACCGAGGCAACGGTCGGATTGGAGGCAACTCCATGGAATGCGGCGACCTCGGCATACCGACAGCTCCTTTGTCCCCTACCTCGTGATGCACCCTATGGAAGCTGCATTAAGAAACTTCTCACCTTGGGCTAGCTGTACGTAGATCTTTGAGCCTTGTATACTCCATTATGTTAGTGCCTCTGATGCTCTTAGATCTATTCATGATGTGTGATGTAGTGTTATCTGTGATGCTCGTAGATCTGTTCATGTTGTGTGAGTTAGTGTGATAATGTTCTTCTCTGTTGTCTGGACTTATGATACTATACTTGTCCATACTTACCGTCAGCATTTGTAGCGCAAATTGTTTGTATACCATGATGCTAGTGTCTCGTTCATCACAGTAGGACAAATCGACGGACAATGCACCAAATTCCTATTGAGATTGCTAATAATGTTATCCCCATTCGAGCTTCGTACATGTACACACCAAAACCAATGGTGTGGGATCCTTCTCCGTCTCTGTTCGTTATGAACAGGCTTTTTGAGTTCTTAAAAGAAATGATTAGGTGTGACCATGTATTCAAAAAGGTTTACATGCAGCCTACATGCACCGATGTTCTTGAATTCACTGGAAAGCATGTCACCCCAACTCAGGTGTACAACCATATGAGGAAGTGGAAGAGGAAGTGGGCTCTTGTGCACAGGTTGCAGGGTTTGGACGGCGTCGAATGGTGTCTGGACACCTCGTCTTTCAGGATGGAGAACAGAAGGCAGATAGAGCTGTCGAAGGTTCTGGTACATTGTTCAATTCATGTTTACATTTTTGAAGAATTTTCACCGCTTCTTATGTGACAGAATTTTGTTTTGTCAGAGAGTTACCCGCTGGATATCCTTTCCAATCCAGTGGAGAACTATGCTCAGATGAAGTTCATCTTCACCCCTAAGCCTATCATTGAGAAGCATTTGTACATCACCCACTCGTTTATCCTAGCCATGAACCACCTTGCTGATAACCAGATCCAATGTTGGTTGTACACTTCCATGTGTGTCCGTGATAGGAAGGAATGGCTCAGGTGTTGGCCGCGCAAGAACTACATCTGAGACGGGAACGGCTATCTATGAAACAACGTAAGTCGTACTACTTACCTATCTTAGCTCTATGAACTGTATATTTTGAGAGATGGTGGAACATCCCCTCCATTAGCTAGGATTGATGAAAATGTGGTCGGAGATGCCACCTCCAGTGATGAACTACTTCTGTGTTATGCTAGCTTGTGTCACATATGTGTGTTGTGATTGTGATTGTGATAAACTGCTTGTGTGTGTTGTGATTCTGGTGAATTGCCTGTGGGTATGCTCAGCACTCCAATGTGGGAGGTTACCATAGCAAGTGCACAGGCAGAAACCAAACAGATGTGTTTATTTTTATTGGACCAATGTAGCCTACCAAACAGATAGGCTTGTGTTCTTCATA
Source organism: Avena sativa (assembly GCA_916181665.1). Classification (NCBI taxonomy): domain Eukaryota; kingdom Viridiplantae; phylum Streptophyta; class Magnoliopsida; order Poales; family Poaceae; genus Avena; species Avena sativa. Next base: position 32,547,553 of record OV702300.1, on the reverse strand, counting down.
CCCATAAAAAAAGATATAGGGCTGCAAAAGTTAGAACAGCCTGACACTGTCTACTTAGCACTGTCGGACTGGATCGAGAAACCCATAAGGGTACCAAACGCATCCCTAGTGTATGTTGGGCAGCGTCTCCTGTTTTTCCTGGCTGGCACGAGGCAAAATTGTTGAGGCCCACACCGAAATATTTCCGTGGCACAAAATATTTTCCTGTTTTTCCTGTTTTTCCCTCCGTTTCAAAATATAAGATGTTTTAGTTTTGTGAAAAAAATGAATCTAGACTTATTTTAGTATGTAGATTCATTCCAAAGTTGAGTGAACCTACATACTAAAACAAGTCTAGATTTATTTTCTTCACAAACCTAAAACATCTTATATTTTGAAACGGAGGGAGTAAATTTTACTAGTTTCGTTTGAATATTTAGAAAACAATATCTACATCAAGAATATTGAATGGAACGTTAAGAAAATATAATTTATGGTGACGACGCTATTGATCCATTATCGTAAATGTTTATATTTTTATGTATAAAATAAACTTGGTCAAAATTAGAAAGCGTTGGTTCCTTATATTCCATTAGGATGGAGAGAGTAGCTGGTACAAATGTTTTCAAATTACAAGGAAATGAAGGTGAGAATATTAGTCCGCAACCATCGGATCTTCTGGTGTACGTTGGACGGCATCTCCTGTTTTCTCAAGCTAGCTGCCACGAAACTTTTGCGTGGCAACTTTGTTGTGTTCCGGCTGCCGCGCACTGCACAGGAGCGGACGTTCTCGCTCGCGCGATTGATTGTTGTACGTCCTTGTCGGTAAGATTGCGCGGGCGCGGTATAACAAAGTTGACACGTGGGCATTAAAATTAGTACGTAGTAGGTAGCACACAACATGTCGCAAACCAACCAACGTTGGAGCTCCTCTACAAAATCCATGGACGACGGAATGCTGGACGTACTACTAGCTGGTGCTGGACGAGCAGCAGAAGCTCTACTACATCAGTCAGTCAGTCAGTCAGTCAGTCGGAAACCAAACCAAGCAGGGATCGAGGAGGAGGAGAGAGGCTCGCTACTGAGCAAAATGCTCCCATTCTCGAGCGCGGCGGAGGCTGAGGCGGCGCTGGGCCGCGGCATGACGGCCGCCGAGTCCTTATGGTTCAGCTACTCCGCGTCCCTGCCGGACCACCTCCTCTACTGCCACAACGTGGCCATCCTCCTCATCGTCTACACCATCGCCCCGCTCCCCTTCGCCCTCCTCGACATCCTCCGCTCCCCGTCCCCGCCCAAGCTGCAGCCCCGCGCTCCCCGCCTCACCCCGGCCCAGATCCTCCGCTGCTACCTCGACACCGCGCGCATCCTGCTGCTCACCGTCGGCGCCCTCAGCATATTCTCCTTCCCCGTCGTCCGGGCCGTGGGCATCCGGACCGGCCTGCCGCTGCCGTCCCTCGGCGAGGTGGCGCTGCAGATGCTCGTCTACTTCCTCATCGAGGACTACCTGGGGTACTGGATCCACCGGCTGCTGCACACCCCGTGGGGCTACGACTACGTCCACCGCGTGCACCACGAGTACTCCGCCCCCGTCTCCTACGCCGCGCCATACTCCCACTGGGCCGAGGTGCTCATCCTCGGCGTCCCTTCCTTCACCGGCCCCGCCATCGTGCCTTGCCACATCACCACCATGTGGCTCTGGTTCGTACTGCGGCACGTCGAGGCCATCGAAATACACAGCGGGTATGTTTCAAGAGATTTGTTTTTTTTGTTACTTTACCCAATTTAGTTGTTACATTACAGTGTTATTATTGAAACATTTGTCGATGTATAGGTTCGACATCCCGTTCAACCCCACGAAGCTCATCCCATTCTACGGAGGGGCAGAGCACCATGACTACCATCACCGCGTGGGCCAAAAGAGTCAGAGCAACTTCTCCTCAGTCTTCACCTTCTGCGATTATTTGTATGGCACGGATAAAGTAAGTATTCCCTCGCCGCAAATGGCTAATTAGCAAGTAACTAAGGAGTGCAAAACTAAGATGAAAGAAGTAGCACCTTCTTAATTATGAGAAAAACATTTCACTACTTGTTTTTTCTGACACTGAAAATACTACTTTCTGTTTTCAGGGTTACAAACTTCACAAGGCAAGCCTAACAAAGGTATGTTGAGTGTTGATACTACAGTGCATGGCTGTCTGCTCTATATGAATGCATGCATGCATGTGTAGTTTATTTTAATGTCTCTACAAATTGAGTTGTTAATAAACATATATCTCCGCCTCTCCTACTAGACTAATAATCCCATATCTAATAATTCCACCCTCTCTTTGGTCGACATTAATTATTATTATTATAGCTCAAGGAGATGGCGGCGGAAAACAATCTCGAGCAAGCCAGTCTGGAGCAAGCAAGGAAGAATGATTTCGACAAGAAACCATAGACAATTACCAGCAAGGCATGGCAGTAAACAGTGTGGGGCATGGAATAATTTCACATATTGGAAACCATATGTCGTCAGATCGAGTAATAATAACCGTAGGCAGGCATGTCTCTTTCAGATCGGATGCACGTTCAGGCTTTGTCATGCATGTAGTGTGCGGTCTTTTCATCATGATGAGCGAGATGGATCTTGTATAAATGAAATTCGCGAAAAGCATATGCCTACTCTTGTTGCAGTAATAAAACAAGCAGCTAAATTCCATATGTTCACATAAATTTTTCAGTGTGTCTTTACATTTTTCTGTAGTTCGAATATTAGCTGCTAGATTTTTTTTCCCTCGAGACAACCTTTGCCCTGTTTTACAAATAAGAGTAAATTCCATGTTTACCCCCTAGTACATGTGTCATTTATGACAATAATTACTACGATTAAGTAGAAATCTTCCTACCCCGTTTAAAAAAAATTCCAGTCCTCTTCGATCGGGGAGAACAGGTCGTGTGGCATGCATATACCTTCCCAGATCTCATGCTTGATTTTTCCTGGCGTATTTATCCTAGAGATTTCACCTCCTGGTCCGCATAGTTACCGTCGCTCTCGTTGGTGATTCAATAGTTCAAACATGCGGAGAAGCTAGCCCACGTGCTGCTGCTACGTGCAGAGTGATAATTTTTTTCTTTTTGCGAGGAAAGTGTAGATGATATTCAGAGCACAGATCTTACAGAAAGGTCCAAAGAAACGAAAAAATTACAACCAAACCCTTTAGGATCTCGACGTCGTCCACAGCGAGCCAGACATGCCGATGGCGCGCCGCCGCAACTACTCCCAACAAGCCTTGGATACGGAGTAGCCCCTCTGCGGATGGGAAGTCATCGAACCTCAACTCCAGGGAGCCTCCACCCAGCTCTGGCGCCGCCGTCGCCATGCTCTTCACCATCAACACCTTCAGCTTTATTCACCAATCGGAGCCGCCGCACCTCGGACTTTGGCGAGGGAGGACACACAACACAGCTCCAGAGACCTGCACGCGTAGAGAAGACGGACGATTCGTAGCCAAGCTCCACGGAGCCCCACCACCGGAGGGGAACATCGTCGTCGCTAAAATACAATCCGACTGCGCCGCCGTGTGCATCTGGCCGAACCTAAGCCCCTCCCGCCGGCGTCGCCGGTGGGGATGGGTGGAGGGGAGGCGTAGGAGTAGGTAGGATAGCTGGTAGTCTCGGCGTTGGGCCGATAGTGCGCTTTTTGCCCGGTAGTTGGAGTGGAGTGATGGATCCATCCGCCTCGATCTCGGTCGCTGTAGGGCTTCACCTCTCGGTTGTTCTTCTCCGATGGTCGGAGGGGGATACGGTGGGGAAGGTCGACGCTCCTAGCAATAAGAGTAAGGCGGTGTACCCCCTGATGTTGCTCGAGGGTGGTAGCCTTGTGCTCTTCCCGGCCGGCCATGGAGGCAAGGGGGAAGAGCTGGGTTTGTTGGTCAGTAGCGTCGTGGCGGCTCTCTCGACCGGCCGTGGAGGCGAGGGAGAGTGTTGCTTCTTCAACGCGAGTTTGGCTTCATCCAAGGAGTCATATCCGCGCCCTCGTCGCGGTTCTGCTGCTCCTCTGCCTTCCTTCTTGGTCGGCCTCGGTGGCGAGGGAGAAGAGGGCAGGGGCGTCATGGTGGCTGTCTACTGGAGGCGCTTGGGATGCGCGAGATTGGTGCGCTCGGCATCCCATCTGATGTCGTACCGCGGAGATTCCTGCTTGGTGGCCTCGACTGCCACCGGCAATTTCGGCCATGAGGGGTCTGTTGCACGCTAGGAGGGCATGGTTTCTACAACCTCCAAGATGGAGACCTTTGTCGAGCGTGGTGCCGGAGTTCTGCATCTCCTTCCTTCCAAGTGGTTCGTCCCTGGCAGGTTGGAGGTGGCTGGCGGCTACGGCTCTGTTGCGATGGAGAGGGTAAAGGACCCGATTGTGTTTTCCCTAGAAATTTTAGGGTCTTTCTTGCTTATTCGCAGATCTTTGTTCTATTTACTTTGGTGTAAAGGATCTACTTGTAATTTGTACCCACCGAACTGGATTATAATGGCAGCACCGGGTCTCCCTTGTTTAAAAAAAATGTACTTACTCGACTAGACTACTACTGTAGCACGCTGTAGCTAGGTACACTAGTCGCATTTGGCACTGTCGAGCCGACAGAAGACCAAGGCGTTGCGGCTGCTGTCGACACATCTGGTCACACAAGCACACTTCATGAGTCCACATTCATCAGATAGGGACGCAGGGATGTTGCTCTAGGACACCGCCATGACACTAGACGAAGAGATGACAATGTTAGGGCGTCTTCGTCGGGCCAACTCATCCTGTCTGAATGTGTCCAAACTTGTTCGCGTAAACGCGCAGCCCTTCAGCGAGCCTATCCATTCGGACAACGCATCCGACATATCCATGCACCTAATTTGGGACGCGCGCGGGTGTCCTGTCCACGCCTCGGGGCCCATATGTAAGTGAAACATTATTACTTAAGGATAGCTTTTCATTAGATTAAGACATGTCAGTTACAAAAAGGCCGTTTAAACATAATAGAGGGCACTGCATGTCAGTTACAAAAAGGCCAAAAAGGCCGTTTAAACAAAATAGGGGGTACTGCTACGGCTACGGCTACGGTTACTGCCGGAGGAGGACAGTGCGGCGGCTACTTGCCTCCGTTGCCAGGCCACCGTTGTCGCTGCCGCCGGCCCATCGATTGCCGCCCTAGCGGACCAGATGGCCCGCTGCTAGATGCGTTCACAGTGTCGGTCGCGTGCATGGTCGTGAGCCACCATCTTGTCCGCCGCCTTCCTCCGGTCCTCCGCCACCTGGTTTGCCAGGGCCTTCTCCATCTCGACGGCCCAGTGGTCCCTCGCCTCCTGGGCGGAGAGCACCTCCGTCGGAGAAGGAGCCGGAACCGGAACCAGAGCACCATTAGGACTGAAGCCCAGCGCATGCGCTATCTGCATGGGGACGGCAATCGGCGCCTCTAGCTAGTCCCCCTCCTCGTCATTATCCTACGCCACCTCCGTGTCATCGGCGTCGACGAGACCCCCACGCGACCGCCGCCTCAGCGACCAGAGCCACGCGCTCCTCCGCTGCCGCCAAGTCGGCGACGTTCTCGCGCCGCGCCTCTTCCGCATCGCTGCACGCTTTGGCGGCATGGCGGAGCTCGTGGATTGAGGCCTTGGCGGCCTCCTTGGCCACCTCCTCCAGCATGGTCATGGCTGTCTCGTGGCGGATCTCGTGAAGAGTCGCTGATGCGGCCTCCAAGGCCACCGCCTCCTTCGTGGCAACGTGGTGTATGTCGGTCACCGCCCATTGGGCGGCCACCGTTGCCGCCGCCTCCACCACCCGCTGCAGCGCCAACTCAGCGATATCGCCTTCCTTCTCGAAGGCCAGCACTTGTGCCTTGTCCATGCGCCAGGACAGCAACATGGCCTCGAGGTGGACCTCATCGACCTCCACGTTCGGGTAGCGGGTGCAGCACATCTCTCGGATCTTTGTCCAGGTGGAGATCTTGCGGCCAGGCATGCTTGCTGGTCGCACTTTTTCGGCTAGGGCTAAATTCTTGCTTTGGGGCTTGTTGTCTCAGCCGCTCCAGCGGCCGTCTTTTATAGACCGCGACGGAGGCGGGAAACGGCCTGGAATGCGCGGGAAGTTTTCTCGCCACGGGAAGCGAGGAGCGCATAGGAAACGATGGTGAGAAACGCCGGCCGCGCGGGAAGCCGCCGGCACTGATAGCCGACGTCGCGTCGCCATTAACGTCTCATCGCGAGAGTGTCAACCGATGACAGCCGGAGGGAGACGGACATATGGGTCGGGCTAGGCGCGGTCAGCCGGACAGACCGAACACCCTTTCCAAATCGACCGCGGCCCGACCCAAACGGACAGAAACAGACCGTTTGGGTCGAACGGATGGGTCGGCCCGATAAAGATGCCCTTAATGTGAGCAAAAGCTAGCGCCGACCAGAAGAGAGCATAAGGCTACATCTCGAAGTAAAAGTTTAAAAACTGCCACAATTTTCACTAAATGGGGTAAGCTAGAAGAATCCTTGTTAAATGGGGTAATTGATGTCAAAAATGTTGAACTAGGGGGTAAAAATTGGAATTTTTTACTTTACAAACACAGCCGAGAATCGGTACAAACTGATGAGGGAACAGTTTTACATAATAGATCAAAGATAAAATAAAAGAAGGGAGAAGCCTCAACCCCAAGAGGCACCACTCACTCCCGATCATGTGCACTTTCAGGATGTACCATGTAGTTTGCCATCATATCGTGATAAAGTGGATCCTGTATAAATGTAATTTGCTAAAAGCCTATGCATGCTCTTGCCTCAGTGGAATCCGAGACAGATTACAGCTCAACAGCAGCCTGCACACTGGAGATACATGATCACAAGCGCACGTGAGTCCCCAGCATCATTCAGATACATGCTGCCAAATGCCTGTTCTCGTGATAGCAATTCTTTCAGGCCTGTCAATCGCTAAAGCCCCCTGTTGAGAATAACCAAAAAGCGAGACTGCACTGCAAAACTACAACTTGCAAAGTCAGCATGATTGATATTTACTAAGAAGTTGATTACTAGAGGAGACATCCAATGTCCATGAACCATCAGAGCTGGCAGGTAACTGCTCAAACTTTTTTTCTTTTTTGAACAAGGGACAGGTGCAAAGCACCCGAAAAACTTTTTTAGCTCAGAAGCATTGTACATCCATGATTACAAGTCCATCATTCTGTATCTTTCGGATAGAAGAGATGATAGGACAGCTAATTTTGCTATGAGCTAGAGTTCTGCATGAGTTTGTAGGCAGAGATCCTATAGATCTATTTGCCTGATGAGCACAGCAGTGAGCAACGCCATTAATCTCTCTGGATATATGGAAAATTTGCGAGTCCATATGTTTGTTCAGCCTGTGGAACTGGTTTATTTGTTTCCTAATTTCCCAAGGTACCAACTGATCTCTTTCATCCGGAGCAGCTGCCGCCAGAGTGAGGTTCCTGCAATCAGAGAAGAAAACAGGTTTTTGTATATTGAGATTTTGTGCAACTGCTGCTGCTAGCAGTAGCGCTTCTGCCTCTGCTTGCATTGGTGATGAAACTCCTTGCTTTGAGGCCATGACAAAAATGTCTATGGTTTGCTTCTGTATTTGCCATCTCACATAGACTCCTAAACCTGCAATTTTATTTGTGCAGCTTTTTTCTTTTTCCTTCCGACTAGCATCAACATATATTTTTGGATTTTGAAAGGGGAAATCTGATGCCACAGTGTGTCCTTTGGGTGTGGTGACCATAGACTTGGCTTTTTCCCAGGTTCACTCTCATTGTTGTTGATATTATGGGCCTCCTCCATGAGTGCTTGCGCTTGGAAAAAACCTGATGTGGATTGCTTTGTTTTGTTCTGAACAGCTCTTCATTCCTGCATTTCCATAAACACCACAAAAAGGTACAAATGGTCTGCAAAGTTGCATAAGGATGGTTATGGTTTAATAGGGCATTGATTGTTGAGGTTAGAGAATAATTATTAGTGACAAAGTAGTATGTTTTTATGTTCCAAGGTTTCTGGTACCAGGCTGCTCTGGCAAAAGGGCATGAAAACAATATATGCATTTCATCTTCAGTAAACCCACACCTGCAGCAGTATTTGTTTATATGTTTGGAATAGGTTGAAACTCTGTCACCTGATGGTAGTGCTTTCCTAAGAAGCCTCCAGATGAAAGTTTTTATTCTTGGCAGAATTTGCTTAGCTTTCCAGATTTTGTTTAAGAGCTTCTTGGTATCCTCCTGAACTGAATATGGTCTTGGAGCACCTGCATCAAAAAGAGCTTGCAGACAAGCTTTGTATGCTAATTTAGTATTACACTTCCCATTTTGAGCTGGCTTCCAGCAAAGGATATCCCCTTGTGTTTCAGAATGGATGATGGGTGTGTCTTTTATAGCTTGGGCCATAGGCTGGAGGAAAAGGCTTTCAATAAGAGGAATATTCCAAGTTTTTGTATTTGGGAGCCATAAATCTTTCACTGTGGCTGGATATGCATAAGGAGGTTGTTGGATTATGAGGTAGTCATATACATTGTTCCAGGTTATGCACCAGGGAGTGCTCCATATAGATATATTGCCATCCACTAATTGATAAAAGGAGTTGTTTTTAAGGATGGGATGGATTTTGAGAATGGAAGCCCAGAAGGCTGATTTTGGGGCTTTAGGTCTGGGTCTCCAGAAAGATTCCTCCGGGAAGTATTTCGATTTTAAAATTTTGTGAATGTAACTATCAGGTTTTTCTGCAATTCTCCAGGCTGCTGCAAGAATAAGGCCATGATTTATAGCCTGAATGTTACGAATTCCTAAACCTCCCTCGTTTTTAGGAGTGCAAATGTCCTTCCAGGCATCCAGGTAAATAGGCTTAGACTTAGGATCTGTGTTAATACCTGTCCACCAGAAGTTTCTGATGACAGCAGTTATTTTTCCTAGGAATTTTTTTATGAAGATGATGTTTGACATGTAATAGACAGGGATAGAAGAAAAAACTGATTTGATGAGCTCTAGTCTAGCTGCATGGGATAGGGAGTTTGCCTTGTAAGTAGTCAGCTTGTTCCTGAATTTTTCCAGAATAAATTTATAAGCTTCTGTTCAGTTTTTGGCAGGAAGAATGAGTGGGTTCCCTAGGTGTATGAAAGAGGAATCCATAATTGGGACAGGGAAGAGACGAAGAATTTCCTGCCTTGTGATTTGATCAACATTTTTACTAAAAAGGATTCCAGATTTTGTCCAATTGGGAAGTTGACCAGAAGCCTTACAGAATATGTCAAGGTTTTTCATGATGGTAGTTGCCTCTGCCATTGTGGCATCACCACAAATAAGTAAGTCGTCTACAAAAAGCAGTGAGTGTATGGGAGGGCAGTTTGGTCCAAGAGATACACCAGTAAGATTTGCATGAGCAAGGGCCTCTTGAAGAGATAAGGATAATTCATTTATAGCGAGGACAAACAGATATGGAGACATGGGGCATCCTTGTCTTATACCTCTTTGGCTAACAAAACTCTCATAAGGTTGGCCATTTATAATGACAGAGAATCTTGGTGAGGAAATACATGTGTGAATGAGCTTAATAAAATGTCTATGCAGCCCTATTCTAGCAAGAGCATTTGCAATAAAATTCCATTCTAACCTGTCAAAAGCCTTTGCAAGGTCAATTTTTATCATAAAGGATTTTTCTTCCAGGAGGAGAGCTGAAAAGTATGAGTGATTTCTTGAGCTACTATAATCTTGTCACTGATTCTTCTCCCTTCTATGAAGGCTTGTTGGGAGGGATGAATATAGTCAGGGAGGTGGGGCTTAAGTCTATTTGCTAAGCATTTTGCTATAATTTTGTAGATCACATTACAGAGGCTTATAGGTCTATAATCAGTTGGCACTAAAGGAACTAGTTTTTTTGGGATTAGTGCGATATGTGTATCATTAATATGTCTTTGGAGCTTAGCAGTGTAGAAGAAATTTCTTACCAAATCATAGACATCATCTCCTATCCAACTCCAAGTTGCTAGGTAGAATTCAACATTGAAACCATTTGGTCCTGGAGAGGCATTCTTTTTCATTTCTTTGAGTGTGTTAAGGATCTCCTCCTTGTCTGGAACTAAATAAGTGGGATCATCTGAATCAGGAAGATCACTATGAACCTGCATTTGGTCATTTGTAGCACAATAAGAAGAGAAACTGTTCCTAAAATAAGTGACAAAGGTATTTGCAATACGATCAGGCATAAAGTGAATATTGTCATTCTCATCTTTAATAGAGAAGATGGACTTTCTTGTTCTCCTCTTTGCAATTGCTCTATGGAAATAGGTAGTGTTTCTATCTCCATCTTTGATCCAGTTCTTCTTAGCTCTCTGCATATAAAAGTCATTAAGCTTTGCATTGTTTTGCTCATACCTGTTAACCAGCCTTCTCTCCTTGTCATGGTCTTGGTTATGCAAGGGTTGATTTTGAATCTCCTTTATTTGGGCCTCCAGATCTTTGAGTTCTTCCTGTAGGGGTCTTTTTTTCCTGCACCAGACTGTTAGTTGCTTGCCCAGTGTGTTAGTCCTTTGATAGAAAGATTGTGTCTGGGTTTTATTCCAACATTTTTTTGCTACTTCATGAAAATCATTCTCTAATCCACCAGTTCTCAAATTTGAAAAAAAGTTTTCTTTTGGTATTTGTACCATTTGTGGATAGAAGGATGGGAGCGTGATCACTATAACAGTAAATGAGGGGCATATTATAAACATTTGAGATAGGGTAATTTAAGCACCAGTTGTGGTTTACTAAACATCTATCTAGACGCTGGAACAGGGGCTGCGAGGAAAAACGTCTATTTGTCCAAGTATAAGCAGGTCCACTGTATCCTAAATCAAATAGCCCACAGCCCTTCAGAATAGAATAAAAGTTTGACACACGATTATAGTTTATATTAGGGGAGCTCTTATCAGAGTCATACAGGATGTCATTTAAGTCGCCCATACAAAGGATTGGCAGATTGCCATTATCATACACAAAATTTGCAACCTGTCCCCAAATAGCATCAGTGAGGCGGTGGTAGGGGTCTCCATATATACAAACCAAACCAAACTCAGAACCACTAGACTTATCAGTAGCTAATGCTAATATTATATGAAGCGATGAAGAAATAATGGAGAGCTTGATATCATCAGTCCACATCAACCATAAGCCTCCAGATTTCTTCATCGCTGGCACTACAATACTGTCATGCATGTTAAATCTACAGCAAATTTCTGAATTAGAGAATTTTGCAGTTTTTGTTTCGGATAGAAATATTACCTAGGACTTTGTAGACTAGATCATTCTGGCAAGGTGGCACATTTTTGGACTGTCAAGGCCCCTGCCAATGCCCTGACAGTTCCAAGCCATGGCCCTCAAGGGTCCCGTGGCGCCTTAAAGGCTGGCGCCATAGCCTGATTTTGCTGAAGGAAGAGATGACTGTGTGGTACAGCTCCATTGCCATTTTTTCTAGAAATCTGCAAACCCATCTGAGAAATAGCAGCATCACCTGTAGGTTGATTCTCGGATCCACCATTTCCATTAAAACGGGCGCTATCATTGAAATTATTATCATTGCCAGGCACGTAGAATTCCCTAACCATTCTAAGAGGAGAGAAAGCCCCCATCCTAGAATCCTCTGAACCCATTGACAAAGGCGATGGAGTATGGAGTGGCCAGGGATCGTATTCTGTCTCATTAGTGGAGCCTGCTGGAGATTGACAGCCAGGTGCCGTAGGTAGGGGGTGGTGAGCCATTCCCACAGTAGGGCTCCTGCTGCGGCACAAAGGGCTGCCACTGTCCATCTGACTGGTTCCTCTCGAACGATGCCAAGTGGAAGCGCCAGGGCGATTGACAGTAAATCCCCCAGAAGATTGGTAGTTACCTCCAGTTTGAGTCGTTGCAGTTTTATCCCATCGAGACCTTCTGAGACGAGGCCTAACCGTTGCAGAGGTGGTCTCCCTCTCTGCAGCCTCCTCTGCTTTCTCTGGATGTACCACGTTGGAGGTTGCTCCACCCTTAGGCTGAGAGAAGATTGAGGCTCCTTCTGCTTGGATTGGAATTGGGGAAGCCCTGTCTCTTTTCTCCCTCTCTTGTGCGGTGGAAGTGTGGGCAATGAGTTCCTGCGCATGGCTTTGAATTGAGTGTTCCCAGCCTCCTGGCAGCATCTGCTTTGAGGTTGCAATGATGCCCATCGATGAAGATCCTCCTCCTCCTCCATGTTCCTCTCCCTGCGACTGCTTCTTTCTGGGAGGTTGATAGAAGCTCAGAGCCTCTTCTGATGGTTGTCTCTTCTGGATGGCTTGGGCTTGAATGGTTGGGAGTTCTGGGAGAGAGGAAGGGTTTTCATTAATGTGGTGAAAGGTTTCTTTGGAGAAGGTAGGTGGCTTTTGATTGAATCCAGGAATACTTCCTTTAGGCATAACAATGGCGAGTTGTTCTATGTGTTGCTGAGGAGTAATTGCATCAGTGGGTAGGCAGAATGGATTAGACAGAGGAGCTTGCTGGCATTCTGGAGTTGGAGACGAAGTGGCAAGCAGCTCCAGGTGACAGCTCTGCTTGGCTGTCAAGCTCTAAGCAATTGCTGAGCTGGGGAACACTGTATGTTCCTTATATGGGCCTGGCAGGCTTGTCCCTTTTCCTTTGTTGGGTTCCAATTAGGCTGTGTTAATTTCCTTTTGCAATTCTTTGCTTCTGTCTGAAGTTTCAAACGTGTTGGTCATATTTTTTCCTTGGTTTCCCACCTGAACTGGATTAGAGCTCTCCACCTCCATATCATCATTTGCTTCTGGGGGTAGCAGGAAGCTGCTCAGATTTTTTCTTCCATCTCCAGGAGCTTCCTTAGCAGGTTGACTTCCCATCATGGTTGCATGATCTATACGTGTCCTCTGTGGTGATGCACTGCCTGCAACGTGTCCTTCACTCAGTCCTCTAATGTGAACCTGTCTTCCTGATGCTTGACTGATAATGGGCTGATGAATAGTGTCGTCTTCCACCTGCCTCACTCCTTGTACTGTTGACACAATTTCTTTCCTCTGATGTTAATCCCTCCTCTGCTTTTTTCCATCTTTTTCAGTATTTCTATAGGTGATGTTCCTTGAATTTCTCCTCTCCTTCGATCTTGTGTAGCAAAAACTGCATTGAACCTGCTTAATTCATTATGTTGAAATGTGCTAAATATATGAGCTCCTCTGTTGATGGAGGATTCAGGGATTTTCTGGTCATCAATCATCCATTCCCCATATCTCTGAAATGGGACTTGTGTCTGATCTTGCATGTATCTCATATTTTCTGCAATTATACTCTTCCTAAGCTGATAATTAGTATTTGTATGAAACATTACTCCACAGAAAAGACAGATTCTCCCTATTTTCTCATAGTGCAAATATGCCATTCCTTCCTGATTCTGACCCAAACTTAACTTTATTCTATCAAAAACTGGATTGCAAACTCTATGCTTTATGACTGCCCAAATATAATCTTGATGGCTGAATAGCATGCTTTCTTTCAGTTGATGAAACTCTGAGGGTGTGCCAATAATTCTAAGCAGTTCTTCTAACATAGAGATGCTTCTGTTGTTCCAAGGAATACCATAAGCTCTTACTGTTACAAATATATGTTGAAACATATATTTTGGCTTATTTCTATCCCTGATAGAGTTTTCTTGATCTATAGCATAACCTTCTCCTTCTGGGTCAGCTAATTCAAGAAGAATGGTGTCTGACCCAACTGACCATGGTTGATGCTCAAATACCCACATCATGGATTGAAAACTATGGAAACTTGCCTTAAATACATACTGGTGTACCTGAGATATTTCTCCATAGTTTGCTCTCCATGCTCTCTTCATGTGCTGTTGCATCGTTGAAAGAGAGATTTGCCTTGGACTCACTCCTGTTTCTGCAATCTTTAGATAAATTGCATACTTGTTGCTCCCTTCTTCCTCTTGATGCTGGGTTGAGATTGACATTGCCTGCAAATTCAGTGTAAGATGAGGGATCTCTGGGGCTTGAATGGTTGGAAGATTATGGGGCGCATAAGAACTGCCATCTATTCTTCTTGGCGATAGAGGCGGGGAGGGATCTGTATTGCCAGGATCTGCCATTCTTCCGAAAATGAAAGGGTGGGCAGTTCTTCCTAGCTGATTACAGTGGTGCGTTGAAGTGGTGTGTTATTGTTGTGGGATGGATTGGTGGCGGGGTCTGGTGGACTGTGATTCTTGGCTAGCTTAGAGAGGGGTTGGAATCTGTAAGTGGATTGAGTTTGGGAAGGGGATTGGGTGGGAGGGGGAAGCGGCATCACGCCATACGCCACTATGGGACTCTCCGCATTCCTCTGTTCACTCAACTGCTCAAACTCGAATACAGAATCATCCAGCAGAACAGCAACATAGTTAACTGTAACTGTCACCACTGATTGCTCATCGGTCACAATCTTAGGAATCTCAGTTTCCTCAGCATGCAACAGCAGCAACATCAAATTCTACTTGGTTTTCATTTCCGCACCATGAATAAATCGCCGCCAGTCTGACGAAGCACCGCTCTGTCAGCAGCGTGTTCAATGTTATTGTGTAACTGAGCAGTCAGCAGATTCAGTTAGAGGTGACCAAGCCTTAGGATTATTTTCAGGTTCAATAGAACTCATCAAGCCGACTGAGGGATTAGCGCCCTTTTTTACCCAAGTTCTTTATTTCCTTTCTATACATTAATTTTTTTTAAATTTGTGAACAGTCATTTCGAAACTTGGAACATTTTTTAAGAATGTGTGAACGTTATCGTATGCAAGAACAACTTTTTTCGGAACATCGTTAATATTTTAAACGTATAAAAACATTTTTTAAGTTTTCCCTAACCGTGAACATTTTTAACTCTGAAAAATTGTTCCTGCATGCGTATTTAGAACTATGTTAATTGTTTGAAAAAAAATATTCACGCGTTTCAAAAAAAAGTTCACATAGTTAAAAAATCATAGGATTTGAAGAAAAAAATGTTCTCAGAGTTAATAAAATGTTCGAGAATTCAAAAATAATGTTTACAAAGTTCAGAAGTGTTCACAAAGTTTTATAAAAAGTTATGAATTTGAACAAAATATCTTCACCGATTCAACAAAAGAACTCACGTTGCTCTAAAACCCATACCTGGGCCTGGCCCATTATACAACATTTAAAGAAAAAAAATACATATTTGTGCATGTGCGGCGCAGCGGTGAAGCTCCGCAAAAGGCGGCAGATAGGAATTCCGGAAACTAACCCAGCGAGGTCAGCACATGGTGAGCAGCCCAAACAGCCCAAACACTATATGACCCAGCCCTAGAGACAGCGATAGCAAAGCAGCACTCAGTCATACGTGGATAAAAAAGAATAAAATAACAAGAAAAAATATGCAGAAACTATAAAAAGTTAAAGGAAAACATGTACGTGGAAATGGTCCGGCCCACCTTCAGGTCCCTTTCAGTTAAAGCCCGCAGCGGGTGGAGAATAGTATTCGCCCACGGAACAAAACAGCCCAAACACTTATACGACCCAGCCCTGATTGGCCCAGAAAGCGATTTGCAAAATATAGTAACGTAATATAGTAACGATATTGGCCCGTTATGTCTATCATTATTTTTTTGAGATTTTTTGAGATTACTCGCTATTACTTATTTGAAGAAGATAACAGTGTTCTGGAATTATCGGTATCTCTGCTAGAGCAATTTCAAAGCACTGATTTATATCAATTTAAATCCCCTCATCATATCGGTGGCAAATTAAACCCTGAGCAACCAGACCATAACCGGAGCAGCTAGATGCGGTCTAATTAAACACTCCCCAGCGCACTCTGCCCGAGTTCCAAATGGCCCACGCGCAGTACGTACTGGTGAATCTTGTGTGTATGCTCTAAATTAGATGCTGGTATATAGATATCAGCCAACTCTCTTCTTGTAATATCCATTCGCATGAAGCCCTGATTGATCGCAGGACAGGATTGTGTTACAATTGCGATAAATACGAAAACGAAATCATAGCAAGGGGACACAGATTTAACATGGAAAAACCTCTCCGACAAAGAGAGGAAAAAACCACGGGTGCCAGCCAGCGAAACTTCACTATATCAGGGAGTGTTTATAAACGCCGGCGATTTCACAGATGCAACTCATTCCAACCGGCGGCTTATAAGGGGTTTATATATCAGTGAAAACCTAGGTCTTCAACGATTCGTACCGTATCGCGGGAGGCGTCCCTGTTGGGCAAAGCTCGGCTCAAGCCTCCGGCGACGGGCCTCGCTCCACTCGTCAAAAGTTGGCCTATACTTTATAGAATTTGGATCAACATATAACAGATTGAAACTCTGCATCAATTCCCAACTCTCTTCTTGCAACAGTACCGTCCTTCCTGAAATAAACGACAATCCGTAGCAACTAGATTATTAACACGCAAGGCGGTAGCAGAAAACATCTATCACCAAGGGTAAAGACAGCACAAGGAGATTACAGTCTTACTTGCTGGATCAAAGAAATGATTTCTTCGGGATGTGTTCAATCTTTTGGCAGTTTGCATGTCCAACTGCTTGACACGACTTCACAAACTCATTGTTGCAGCATTGTGTAAAATTCTTGAGAGACTACGGCAATGTTGGAAGAGACCGGATGTTCTTACATCCAATGATCCATAGTTCCTTGAGGGATGTGAGGTCCTCCATATTGCCTGGTAAGGCGTCCCAGTTGCAGTACAAAATCCTAAGCATACGAAGATGAGGAAAAGCCTCGGCAAGTCCCGAAGCAGATGTCAGTTGGCTGTATTCCCAAAGATAAAGTTCTTGAAGGTACTTTGGGCCATCGTTGTGCTTACCCACCATCCAATCTGGGTACGTACGTCAAGCCTACAAAGTTAGCAAGCATCAGTTTTTCAAGCCCCGCGGGAGGGCACAGGCCCTCTTGTACATCCGCTTCAACTTCTGCACCGCACCTTGTACAATAAAGATCACTTCTCCAAAACAGTTTTAGTTCAGTGAGCCGTTCCTTGCCAGCTAGATTGGCTTCAAGAGCTTGCGCCTTGCTTTTGACATTTTTAAGGTCACCAATGGATAGTTCGCCTCAAAGCTTGTTTAGGTCCCTTATCTATATATTTCAACTGACAACCTTGTTTGTTGCTCACTACAAAGCAGCCTGGTAATGTTTGCAGTGAGCTTGTTAGACTTAAGCACGTTGTGCGCCGGCACGGCGTCATGGCTTCGAATACGAGTAGTATATGTGATAGGTTATGAGTGGAATACACATGCATACATACGAGTTGGAGTCGGCTTCCGAGTTGTAATAGTAGTTCGATTCGGTCAGCTAATTCAGCATAAATATATGCGTGTGTACAGATCCTTGTAAACTGTGAGACACAAGTAATTGTCAAGAAAGACACGCACGAGACGTGCCTGTAGCAATCAGT
Organism: Avena sativa; assembly: GCA_916181665.1. Classification (NCBI taxonomy): domain Eukaryota; kingdom Viridiplantae; phylum Streptophyta; class Magnoliopsida; order Poales; family Poaceae; genus Avena; species Avena sativa. The sequence goes on along the minus strand of OV702300.1, from coordinate 32,530,168 downwards.
CTGTTTCTGAGTGCGTGCGTGAGTATACTAGTTAGATCAAAAAAATCGATCGGCTAGCAGTACGTGCATCTCGGCGGAAGTTGTCGGGTACGTGCGTGTCGTCTCGTCGGAATTTCTTCGTCGGTGTCGTCGGAAAGTACTCGACGGCAGGGGCTGTGCTAACAATTGGTATCAGAGCCTCGTGGAGGATCTCCTAGTGACGGGAGGTCATGACGAAGGAGGTGGGCGAGTATTCTGGTGCGGCTACAGGTGCACCGGTGTCGATGCAGTATCCGCGGTACAGCCGCGACAACTACACGGTCTGGACGGTCCAGATGGAGTGGGCGTTAGAAGGCGCCAGACTCTGGGAGGCTGTCGATCCAGGCGGCGACGAGTTCAAGAAAAGCGCGTCGAAGTACCACCTAGACCGACTAGCACTCACGGCCATCTGCTCGGTGGTGCCGACAGATCTGATGCAACACCTGATCTCGAAGAAATCTGCAAAGGAGGTGTGGGATACGCTCAAGACGCTAAATCTTGGGCACGAGCGCGTCCGCGAGGCGACCCTGCAAACCTTGCAGAAGAAGTACGAGAATCTAGAGATGGGAGAAGATGAGACGCTAGACGCCTTTGCTTCAAGGGTCACTACACTGGTCAATGGGATTCGCGGACTCGGCGAGAAGCTGGATGAGATCTCTATTGTGAGGCGTTTCCTCCGCGTGGCGCCGCCGCGTTACTCACCCGTTGTCTCGACGATCGAGCAATGCGTTGATCTCAAGACTCTCACGATGGATGATCTAGTTGGACGGTTCAAGGCACACGACGAGCGGATGAAGATCACCTATGGCGACGCAAAAGTGGATGAGCATCTCATGCTTATGGCTCGAGCGTTGTTCGCCAAGGAGAGGAAGGGCGATAAAGCATCCGGCAGCAGGAGTGATAGAGAAGATTCTCGCCCAGCGAAAAAGTATATCGCAGGGGAGGACGAGGACGAGCCTCCACCGCGGAGAAAGTTTGACATCAAGAAAGTAAGATGTCATAAGTGCGGCGAGCTCGGTCACTTCAAGAAGGATTACAAGAAATCGTCGAAGGAGAGGGCTCTCATCGCCCAGGAAGGAGATGATGATGGACCGATGGTGCTGATGCTCGAAGTAACTGAGCTGAAGGATGAGGAGGATCCTCCATCACCGGGTACGAAGATTGTGGCGCAAGTGGATCACGATCTACCGTGTATGGATCACGAGCAACGAAGTGCCCCGTTTCTGCGTGAAGCCACGTTTGAGGCAAGTGAAGCTTCAGAATCTGTTCATGGCGATCTATGCGTTGGAATTTCACCTGCAACTCCATCCGGCAATAAGTTCTTCATGCTTGTGGTGGATGATCATAGTAAATACATGTGGATTGTGTTGCTGAAAAGTAAGTATCAAGCACAACAAGCATTCGAGAAGATCAAGGAAGCCGAAGAGTTTATGGTGGAGGCGAAGATAAGAGCCGTACGCATTGATCAGGAAGGCGAGCTGCATCAAATCGTGTTGACCATGGCACGGAGGATGATGAAGAGTAAAGGTTTGTCAGGAAACTTCTGGGGTGAGGCAGTCAATACGGCTGTGTATTTGCTGAACATGGAGCCAACTGAGAGTGGAGTTGGTATGACTCCGTATGAAGGATGGTACGGATGGAAGCCCTCGGTTGATCATCTTCGCACTTTTGGGTGTGTGGCGCATGACAAGACCGGCCAGCGGAGTACTCCAATGATCATGACAGGATATGAAGGCTCAAAGAAATACCGTTTGTGCAATCCTTGTACTAATAAGGTGGTTTTCACAAACGACGTAGTCTTTGAGGAAGAGAAATCATGGAACTGGGGCTCCAAGGAACCGGAATATTCAACTTTTCACATCACGTGGGATCTTGAGTATGAAGAAAATATGGATCAACCAAGCTTATCTTTGTCAGCAAATTCGGACCCAGAAGATATTGAAGGCCTAGGGGGTGATCCAGACATGGACACCAGGCCAGAAGCACTAGGGATACTCCCAGAAGAAAAAGTGTCCGGAGAAAAGGCTAGTCCGTGGTCAGAAAAAACAGAGCTAGAAGGTGTTGTGTTTAGCTCATCATCTGCTAGCACAGGAGGTGATGATCCACGTGAAGAGCTTGGGGCAAAGGAGTGTCCAGAAGTGAAAGGGCCATGTGATGTGGTGGTGAGTCAAGAAATTGGCTCAGAAATAGGCATGCAGGATACGCTGCATCTAGAGCCGTTGGCTCCAGGAGCTCTACGTGGAGACACACAAGGTTCAGAAACTGGAGAAACAAGCGCGTTATCGGACGCAGAAGAGTATGTCGCAGAGCCTCCGACTGCACTGGAGATGATACGGCTACGACCGATGCAAGCACGCATGAGAGACGTGATGGACTACTATCCGAAGAAAGAATTTTGGACGATAAATTATCTGGTGAAGATGGAGTACGAAAATCAATGTTTGTTCATCAAGAAACCGGTGAAGACTGAAGGCACGGTCATGGACGACATCGACAAGGAGGACGCGGAAAAGAAGGACGCGGACGAGGAGGGTCGAGGTGAAGCCATGGAGAAGTCGACAAAAGCAAAGTCGGTGACACGGGTGCCGAGGAAGAGAGCGGCGACGCCCGCGAGGAGCAGTTGGCGTATTTGGGATCCAGGTAAAAATAGAAGAGCACATCGTGCTTAGGGGGTGATTGTTAGACTTAAACACGTTGTACGCCGGCACGGCGTCATGGCTTCGAATACGAGTAGTATACGTGATAGGTTCTGAGTGGAATACACATGCATACATACGAGTTGGAGTCGGCTTCCGAGTTGTAATAGTAGTTCGATTCGGTCAGCTAATTCAGCATATATATATATATATACGCGTGTGTGTAAACTGTGAGACACAAGTAATTGTCAAGAAAGACACGCACGAGACGTGCGTGTAGCAATCAGTCTGTTTCTGAGTACGTGCGTGAGTATACTAGTTAGATCAAAAGAATCGATCGGCTAGCAGTACGTGTATCTCGACGAAAGTTGTCGGGTACGTGCGTGTCGTCTCGTCGGAATTTCCTCGTCGGTGTCGTCGGAAAGTACTCGGCGGCAGGGGCTGTGCTAACAGAGCTCAGCCTGGTGGCAAAAAACATCTATCACCAAGGCAATTAATGTTTGCAGACACAGAATGGGAAAAACAAAAGTAAGGCAACACAAGGAGATTAGTCTTACCTGCTGGGTCAACGGATATTCTTATATGGGATGTGCTCAATCTTTTGCCAGTTTGCATGTCCCACTTCTTGACACGACTTTACAAACTCATAATTGCAACAACCGAGTGTAAAATCCTCAAGAGACTGGGGTAGTGTTGGAAGAGACCGGATGTTCTTACAGTCATAGATCCACAATTCCTTGAGAGATGTCAGGTGCTCCATATTGCCTGGTAAGGCGTCCCAGCTGCACATCCAAAGCTTAAGCTCATGAAGATGGGGAAAAGCCTCGGCCAGTCCAGAAGCAGATACCAGTTGGCTGCATCTCCAGAAACGAAGTTTCTGCAGGCACTTTGGTCCACCGCTGTGCTTACCCACCATCCAATCAGGGTACCTAGAGCCTACAAAGTTATCGAGCATCAGTTTTTCAAGCCCCGCAGGAGGGCACATGCCCTCAAGTACATCTGCTTCAACTTCTGCACTGCACCATGTAGCATCATCATCATAACCCCACGACAGTGTCAGTTCAGTGAGCCGTTCCTTGCCAGCTAGATTGGCTTCAAGAGCTTGCTCCTTGCTTTTAGCATTTTCAAGGCCACGGATGCCTAGTTTGCCTCGAAGCTTGTTTAGGTCCCTCATCTGTTTCAACTCACAACCTTGTTCATTGCTCACTTGGAAGTCGCATGGAAATTTTTGGAGCGAGATCAGCCTGCCTACATAAGGAAGCTTCACACCTACCCAGCAAGATATGTGCCGCAAGTTGACAAGTGTAGCAAAGGTAAATCTCCTAAAATCGCCATCAGCAAAATCTAGGACTTGGATATGCTGAAGTTTATTTAGTGTGCTTGGTAAACTTATCTTGCAAGAGCTGCTAGTCCTGAAAGCAAGATATTGCAGGAACTTTAACTCACCAATGAACTCTGGGAACGAGAACCCATTGGGTTGCTTGATTGGATCATGTTCCTGACTGAAAGCAATAGCTAGTACCCGCAGTTTCGGCAGCCTCTTGCATATACACTCAATGATTTTTTCCTCCACTGTTGTATCCTTTCCAACAACATGCACAATCAGAGTGCATAAATATTCCAACCCAACGATTGTCTTGGAAATCAGTTGTCCATCATAATGCTGAATAAGAAGATGCTGGATATGTCGAGGGACATCTCCTTCCAAACCATCCCCGCTATGGCTCCCTGCATTCTCGATTCTGAAGCAATTTTCAGCAACCTTTTCCAATATATCATGTAGCACATCATGAATTTTAAAGCAATCAGTATCAGAACTAGATCGGACTGGTTGTAGTAATGAGCTCGACACTAAATCTTGAATGTACCCCACAGCTATATCTTCCAAGTCGTTTGTTGCACATGTAGTCCTTACAAACCCTTGTGCTATCCACAGGCGAACTAAGTCGTCCCTTCTCAACGTGGATCCTCTAGGGAAAATACTACAGAATTCAAGGCATCGCCTGATGTCCGTATTAAGACTCTCTACATTCTCATTCAACTTGTCAAGGTTTGCAGTATTTTCCCAAATGCTATTACATGAGTTTGACCGTGCCACTAGCACTATAGTGGCATCTTCCTGCAAGAAGCAAAATTTCAAGTGAGTATGCCATTCAGTTTGCATCCGAGATAGATATATGTATATAGAATTTACCACTATATCAATCTGTATAGATGAGAACTCACCTTTGAGCTTGTCTCTCCTAGTGAGTTACGCATACCGTGATGATGCTTATTGGGAGCATGTTTGGTCTGTTCAAATAAAAAATGAAAGAGAGTTCACCTCATTTGCTGGATCGGGGCAAGAAAAGTGCAAATAGAGATGTACACACATGCTCTCAATATTAAGTTTTATGGGAGTGATTTCATGGATCCCATGGTAGTGGTCTTACCTCTTGTGAAGTAACCTCACCAGTTTCGATATATTCATCCATAGTTTCTGTCCCATCCAGTCTATTAATTATATATTGTGTATCAGGTCTCTTCATCGGCTCGAAGCTGATGCATTTTATTCCAATCTCAGCACATACTCGAACTTGTTTCATCTGTTCATCCCTATGTGATCTCTCCAACATGTTGCTCCAACTTTCAACAACCTACAAATTGAATTTGTGAGTTATGAAAATAAGCAAAAGAAATTCTAAATGTGAGGTTAAAGTGTGTAGTACTACATACTAGCCTCATATATAATGCTAACAGCTTACACAAAACACATCAATTAAGACTTCAAATTAACAATGAAATTTCCCCATGTACTTAATTAGGGTGGGCTCCTAGTTTTTCTCACATATATGAAAAAACCATGTTTCACTTTATTAAAAAACAAAGATGTATCCAAATTGAGGTTGGTGATAAGTTGGACATGGATGATACGATTGTACAACTACTCTCCCAAACAAATAAGCTTCCATTTATTTTTTATTAGATATTGGGCCATACAATTTTGCATATTCTCATTTAGAAAAAGTAATATGTATAGAAACTAGAAAGTATTTTTTCCTAAAAATATTACGCATTTACCTATATGCCATTTATTTTCATTTTCAACATGTTTATTACTACTAGCAGTGTCTTTGTTAGGATCACGCTCATTGTTGTTCCATTTGTAAATCTCGGTGTTATCCTCATTCTCATAAAGTCAAAAAGAAAATTGCTTGGTTCTTGTCTACGCAATTTTTCCATTCCACCATTCCATGTGTTCCCATGAATTATATTAGTTAGCAAAAAAAGTATGTTCAAGAATTGGGTAGTTAGTATTCCCAAGCGAAAACCTCAATTATTCTTACATTGTCAACAATGTAATTGCCCTTCTTTCCGGTGTCTGTCTCCATGATTACTAAATCAAAGTTCTTTCTGATGAGTATCTCCATGATTACTAAACCAAGACTGTAGATATCAAGACGATACGAATGCCGATATGTTAATTGAGCATGCTGGTTAAAAGTTTCTGGTGCCAAATATCCGCTGCATAAATATATATTCATGTAATTGGTTAATGAGAAAATGAGCAATGTGCCACAATGTTGGTGTAAATCAAGTTTAACACTGAACTTTTAGCAAACTTACGGTGTTCCACCTATCTTACTAATAATCTGGCTTCCAGTTTCACCAATAAAGCACCATGATAGACCGAAATCGGCAATTTTTGCCTCCAAATTATCATCCAGCAATATATTTGCAGGCTTTAGATCTAAGTGGGCAATTTTTTTCTGATGAAGATAATGTAACCCTTGACAAATTCCGGTGATAATTTGATAGTAGTCTCTCCACTGAGGTTCGCAAGATGTATCTATAAGGGGAGAGGGTAAAGGAAGTTTAGTACCATTTGACATACTCCAAGTATTTATCATCTAATTGTATCAAAAAGGTGCATGCTATATGTGGGATAATGAATGACATGACCTTTAGAAATAAAAATAGAGGTTAAATGTGTGCTGGATGATCCTACCAGTTATGTACTCATGAAGACTCCCATTAGGAAGGTACTCAAAGCAAAGCAACCTTTGGTGTATATCTGCCATGACCAATTTTCCTTCGTACTTGACAATAATCCCTTGTCTATCAGCACAATATCCAAGAAACCGTACTATATTCTTGTGCTTCGCCATCATGAGACATTGAACTTCTCGGTGGAACAACTACTCATCCATACACTCATTTGTCATCCTCTTCACGGCCACGGTCCTATTTTGTAGCTTTTCCTAGAGCAAGAAGATGCCATGTTAGAGAAGTGTTCAGTCTTCATCGAAAGATTGATCACGTATAAACTACCGCGTTAGTCTACCTTATAAACCACCGCGAACCCGCCGGTGCCAATTCGTTTCTCATCAGAGAAACAATCGGTGATTTCTTCCAGAAGCAACAGAGGCAGGGGCTTTGGGTCTGCAGTTTCATCACATACCATGCACTCCAGATCTCTTGCTGTAATACTTGATCGGCGGATTGTTCGTGGGGCTACCAATTGCTGAAGTTTCATTATTAGATAATAATGGAAGGCATAAATGCACCACAGTAAGGCACTCTTCAGTTTTTGCAATAGAAAAAAATGGGTCGCATCAATCTTATCGGTGGGCATCTTGTTTGGGATATGCAACCAGCTCCACCAATAACTGGATCACCCGCTCTGCTGTTTAGCAATAGAAACAAGTTAATGAGGTATTAGCTTGACATTAGCTTCTTTCCTCTCTGTATACAGGTGACTGGGTGATTGAGGGATCGCGGCATAGGAAACTAGAACAAAATGGATCTGAAGAACATCCTTGATTAAAAGAAAGATAATCTGGCGGAAACTTTGGTAATTATTACCTTTTGCGAAGCCTTGCTATGTAGTCGAGGCAAGCGTGAGTTAGTCCAGACGACCGATTATCTGTCAAGCTGTGGAAGGGAGAAGCAGTACAAGATAGGAGGCCGCCATATAATTGCAAAGCTCCTTGAGCCACTAAAATCACTACGTCCCTTTCCCCGAGATTATCTCCATTCTCCATTATTTCTCTTGGAAGGGAGAGACTATACTTCTCTTTTGAACGACTCATTCTCAGTTTTCTCCATTCTCCATTATTTACTTTTATGGTTTTGGTTTTCTGTATCCTGCCTTACGGTCTCTGCCAGGGCCGGCTCTAGCCCATGGCAGCCATGTGCGACGGCCAAGGGCCCATGCTGGAAGGGGCCCATAATTACATAGTTCTCTATATTATATATCATATGCATCTCTAAGCCCAGCCTTGCCGTCCACCCCAGAAAGCCTTTCTATTGGCGAGAGAAACCTAGATTCGCCCGTGATCCACAGGGATAACCCCGCTCGGCAATCGATCTCTTCGCTACCTCTTCCGCTAATCAACTCTTCCAGTTCCAGATCGGTGTGATCGATCTCCCTGCTTTCTGGTCGCCTGGTCCATCGATGGACGCTGACAGATCGCCCCAAACGAGCCTCTATTTACCGAATGACTGACAAATGTTGCGCGTCCTTTTCTCACCTATCGTGTGCAGCTGTGTCCACTGAGTCGCTGACCCGCTCCTAGCCCCTGCTATGGTATATCCAATCTTCCCTCAATCTTTAAATCTTGTCCTTTGTCCTTCATCCAATCATGTACGAAAGTGTTAGTATTATATCTTTAACTATTGGTGTAATATATTTTAGGTGGTATGGTGTCCAAACATAATTCTGGTGCTACGAAAAGGAATAAAAGAAAGTGGGAGTTTGAACTTACTGAATCACAAAAAGGTTCTTTAAAAAGGTATTCTCGGGTAGCAAGTAGTGTTCATGTCAATCGCGATAATAAAAGTAAAAATCTTAACCCGGACAAGACGATGATCTTAATTCAAATGCCGATCATGAAGTCAATGAACAGTCTTTGGGTGACGGTAAGTAACTAAATAGTTTTGTTTTTCGCAAAAGTAAGTTAGTAACTATCTATAATTTTTTGAATTTAAACACATATCCTAATGTTAATGATGACAACACGAAGGAGGAAAATTTGCAGCCTTAGTATGATGCTCGAATGGTGAAAGTAGATACACATTTCTCTATATTTCTAGTATTCCTACGTATACATTAGCCATAGGGGCCCATGCTTCGACTACGTACAAGGGCCCCATAAAACATAGAGCCGACCCTGGTCTCTGCACGGCAGCTCCAAGCGTGTACGGGACAAATATCTCCACAACATGAATGGCTAGAAATTAGTCCAGGAGGAAACCAAATCAGTGGTGTGGCAGTAATCTTCGTTTCTGTATAGTGCCACAACCATCACTACCGGAAAATAATTTTCTGCCTAGTATTTTCCTCTTTACCGTGTGTCTTTTTCTTGGAACATTGGTCCCATGGGTGCAGCCCTGAAGAACCTAAAACTCATGAAGCTCTTAAACTCGTACCTGAGTCTGGCCCGTAACACAACTTTTAAAGAAAAACACATTGCACGGCAACTTTATGAAATATTTTTTTCATACCTCGGATTTCTTATGAGATTTAGTTCTGCAACGTTTTCAATGCTTCAAGACTACCAGACTTGGTTCGGAACATGGTTTAGGTGGAATAGTGGTGAATTAGGAGTACATTTTCGCAGCGCCCAGAGCTTAAAAAAAGGCAGCTGCCTTAATCTAACCACATTACAAAATTCTGGATATTACATAACAAATAGTTACATGAAAGCATGCATTTGAAGCACAAGGGTTTGTCTGCTGATTTTTTTTAGAGGAATGCAGAACGAGTCAACTTAGAAATAGAGCGGCAGATCCAGTTGCACAAATTTCAATAAAAGGAAAGCAGCGAGAGCATAGCTCAAGATGCAGCATAATAAACCCAGGGAAAGCATGCATGCAGCTAAAGCACCATATTGGAGAGGAATGCAGAACACGTGAACTGAGAAATAGAAGAGTAAATCGCGTTGCACAAATTTCGATAAAAAAGGGGAGCATATAGCTCAAGATGCACGCAAATAGAGCACTACGACATGCAGGCTCTACTTGATTCAGGCGTACTAACAGATATAGATTCAGGCGTACAGCGCCAAGTTACCGAGCGTCAGTTTTTGAAGCCCCGCGGGAGGGCACAGGACCTCAAGTACATCCGCTTCAACTTCTGCGCTGCACCTTGTAGCATCATCATCATGATACCACCACAGTGCTAGTTCAGTGAGTCGTTCCTTGGCAGCTATATTGGCTTCAAGAGCTTGCGCCTTGCTTTTGACATTTTCAAGGCCACTAATGGTTAGTTGGCCTCGAAGCTTGTTTAGGTCCCTCAGTTGTTTCAACTCACAACCTTGTTCATTGCTCAATTGGAAGTGCCATGGAAATGTTTGGAGCGAGATCAGCCTACCTAGGTAAGGAAGCTTCACACATGAGCAGGAGAATATGTGCCGCAAGTTGACGAGTGCAGCAAAGGTAAACTCTGTAATATCGCCATCACCGAAATCTAGGACTTGGATATGCTGAAGTTTATTTATTGTGCTTGGTAAACTAATATTGCAAGGGCCCGTTGTCCTAAAACCAAAATACCGTATGTGTTTGAGCTGACCAACCGATTCTAGGACCGAGAGTGTCCTCTGTTTCGTGTTTAGATAATGCTCACTAAAAGCAAAGGCCAACACCCGCAATTTTGGTAGTTTCTTGCATACATTGTCGATAATTTTTTCCTCAACTTGTGTATCCTTTCCAACAACATTAATAATTAGAGTGAGTAACTGTCTCAATCCAAGGATCTTCTCGGTAATCAATTCTGCATCATAATTCTGAATAAAAAGATGGCATACATCTCGAGGGATATCTCCTTTCCAGCTTTCTCCTCTCTGGCTGCTTTCATTCTCAATTCTAAAGCAATCAGTTCCAGTGATCATGTCTGCTAAATCATGTAGCAAATCATGAATTCTAAAGAACTCTTTACCCTCCCAAGTTTTTTCTAGTTGCAGAAATGAGCATGAGACTAACTCTTGAATGTAGCCCTCGGCTACGGCTTCCATATCCTCTCTTGCACAACTGGTCTTAACAAACCCTTGCGCTATCCATAGGAGAACTAGGTCTTCCTTTCTCATTTTGAATCTTCTGGGGAAAATATTGCAGTATTCGAAACACCGCCTGATGTCTGGACTGAGCTGCTGATAGCTCCACCAAAGAGCATCCATGGTGTCATTCAACATGTCAAGTTGTGCAGTATGTTCCCAAAATCTGATGTGTTGGTTTGCTGCAAGCCGTCCTGCCACTATTACTGCTGCAATAGGTGATCCATGTAGCTTTCCTGCAATCACCCTCCCAACTCGTTTAAAATCTTCATCAGTAACACTTGTAGTACCGCCCAGTGAGTAATGCATGAACATCGACAAGTATTGATCCTCGTTCAAATCAGGCATTTCCATAGGTTCATTGACACATAGTGCTCCAGCTGCAACTTTTGTTCGAGCTGTCACGAGGATTTTGCTTCCAGGCGAGCCAACTTTGAGCGGAGAGATTAGTTCATCCAGCTGCTGGTCGTATTTGGTCTTCACCCAGAGATCGTCCAGTATCAAGAAGAACCGTTTTCCACACAATGATTCCTTCAACTTCTCTTCCAACTCCTCACGATCTGAAATATTGGAGTGTCGGTCTTTGGTAATATCCTTCAGCATTTCGTGAAATATATCCTTCACACTGAAGGTCTCGGACACATGAATGCACATGACGGTGTCAAAAAGTTTCTCCTCCTTGCATTCCTCCGCTACGAAATCTCGGATATACCGTGCAAAGGTAGTCTTCCCAGAACCGGCAACACCATATATGCCAATCGCAGAGTAACATTTACCAGTACCATGTGGTTTTTTGCGGAGCTTTGCCATGACAGAATCACGCAGCGCCTCCCGACCAAATACCTTGCGGCTGCTAGCGGTTCTAATTTTGCTCCTGTTCTTGTTGGCAACATCCTCCGGCGCGGTCTTGCTTGCTTCGCCCAAAATTGATGACTTCTTCACCTCACTGATGGTGCTTTCTACATTCTCAATTCGTTTCTTCATGTTCCGTCTTGAGACGGCAGTAAGGAGGAAATCTAACGCAGTGGCATCCTCCTGCAGGAAGCAAAATCTCAAATGAGTAGTGCATAACACAAATTTTCATGGAGGGAAAAAAACAAAAGGAACCCTTTAAAGCATATTCATGGAGGGCATATGAAGATGAGGAGTGGGTGTTTCATGGAGTGAAGTTACTTGTTATGCCAGCCCCCTTATGGAACAAGTCTCGGTGAATACAGGCTTTCTCGTACGTATCAAGTAACCAGTAGACTATGGATCTGCAGAAGCTTTTGAAGGAGGATGCTGCCATCGGAACTGAGGCTGAATCTGAAGTCATAGCTTCTGAAACTGGTTCCTCGTGTGAGACCCCAGAATCAATAGTCACCCCAATATGGTTGTCTGGGGCCGCATTCTCCTGAACGGGCTCCTTGAACCAATTCCGCCCCCACTGCAGCAGCTGTGCCAATCTCCTCTGGACGATGCGTACAATACCCAAGCAGCGAGCGATGGCGCCGTCGCAGACAACGGCGCATGTCTTCACGGTACCGCATAGGCGCTGGGAGCACGTGTTGCGGTAGGACTCGATCTCCGCGTGATCGTCGACGATGTCCTCCGCTTCCTCCCGAGCGCGCCTCAGCTTGGCTGCCATCTTGTCCAGTGCGACCAAGTCGGATTTCACTCTCGTTGCCTCTCCCCTTTGCATCATCCTCACTTGATCTACCTCAGTCAGCGTCTTCTGCAGCTCCGGCATGATGTGGAACTCCAGCTCCTCGAGCTTCTTCTTCGCGTCGAAGCCCAGTGAGGAGAGGATCTTGGGCAGGAGCAAGGCGATGACAGGCGAGATGAACCAGCCCACCACGGCTGTCGCCACAGCGACCTTCCAAGCAGTGGCCATGGAGCTTTTCTCTTTTTTTTTTCTTTTTTTCCTAGGAAGAAGAGTGGTTTCTCCTGGGGAGAAGAGCTAGCTAGTGATTTTTCCACGCTAGGAAGGCAGAGCATGAGAGATCAGCTTAGCCACGTTACCATTTCAACGAGCCAAAGTGTTGGGTGACTCAGCGCATGAGATCAGACTTTTCTCAATTCGCACTTCTTGGTTAGGCTAGGTGTTCAAAGCTGATTCGTATCATTATCATAAACCAACCTTTAACAAGATAAACTAGGTCCAGTACCTATAAACAACTAACCTGACGCGCCAAGATGTCTGGCTCGGCACCTACTCACATGTCGCCAATTGCAGGCTAACATATGTCATTAAGAACGAGACAACATCAAGGTAGCCACGACCGCACTAAAACATGCATTATTCCATCTTTGCTAATTAGTACTCCCTCCATTCTGAGATCAAATTGTTTCAGAAACAAACTTGATTGTTTTTTTTCGAAATGGGGAGCAGAGCCCCAGCCTCTGCATAAATTGATGCACACAGCCTCTTTTATTGCATAGTTGAACGAAAAATAAGTTTAAACATTCATAGATCAGCTAAGGTTGAGACATGTATCAACCATCTGAAAAAGAGAAGTAACAAAATTCTATCCATTCTCAATTCTACTAACGTGCCACCAGCCGGTAACCCGGAAGTTAGTTGTACCAACTGGAATCGCTTTCAAAGGGTATATATGGGTGTGTTTGGTTTGTGCCCAAGATTGCCCTATCAAATATTTGGCTAGCCAAAATTTTGGTTAAGCCTTTGCTTGCCCACAAGTTGGCCAACATTGGCTAAAAAATTGAACTAGAGTTGGTAGTGGAGCATTGGCATGCCAAAAAGTTGGCAACAATCCAAACAAAAGCCAACATTTTGGTCATGACCAAAATATTGGTATGGTACACTTTGGCTATAATCCAAACACACCCATAATGAAGATGCTTTCGCACTCACCAGTTGCATATGCATATGCATACAGAAGAAAGACTCGATACTGCAGGCTACAAAGTCTTCATATATAGCCAACAGCTGTGTACCATTCATTGTTCTTGTCTAGTTTCATTGTTTTTATATTTGGAAGCTACCTGCCACAACGGACATGTAGCACATCTCCACTTGTATCCCTGGAAGGTATAACAAGCAAGCTCAGAACACCCCAATTCCTCCACTTGTGAATACATCTTAGATCCATGATGCGAGAAAAGTATAAATGAAAATTAGTTACCAAACAGTGGAGTTGGTAGAAAAAATTGAGCTTGGCAAGGAGCTGCCGGCAGAGTCCTTCCTGATAATGTCATGCAGAGACTTGGCATAAATTAATACATCTTCCATCCTATTGGAAACAATGAACACATCTAGAGGATCCCTACCTGAATTTTCGTATCAGTTGTCATGGTTTAGGTGGAATGGTGGCGAATTAACAGCTGCCACAACCTAAAACCCTCTAAAAATTGGAGGACATATATACGGTAGGAAACCTAAACATATTATTAGGTACAGTCTGGTGGTTCAGCTGAGAAACACAGTAGAACTCTAGATACGATAAAGGAAACTATAGGCAATGTCTATGTTTGCAGCTAGAATAGGCAGCCAGCAGCATACCATCGCCGGCACTGCGCGATGGGGCGCCTGGGGAGTGGACGGGCAGGCGGGACACGTACGTCCCACGCCGGTGCACCGATCCGCCGACTTGGGCGTCGACGCGTCGATCGTCTTCTCCCCGGTCTCCGATGACTCCATCTGCACATCCCCAGCGCGCTAGTGAGGAGGCGGGGAATCAAATCTCGGCTCCACTTGATTGCCCCGGGAGGGAGGGGGATAGCGCAGCGGCACCGGAAGCAACGGGGGCAGCGGCAGTCCAGGGAGGAGTAGCGGCGCCGGGTCGCCGGAAGCGGCAGTGGTTGGGATAGATCGAGAGAAGGGAGGGAGGGAGGGAGGTCTCAGGTCGGAGGATAGACGATGACATGTGGGGCCCGGTAGGGCAAACTCGTCAGTGACGCAAGTGCCATCCAACCTCCTCTAATTAATGGGATTTCTTTCAGAGATATTAATACTTCTCAAATGCTTCATTTATTCCCACAAATGTGAATTTTTGATTCTGAAGGTGAAACCAAGTCCTCCCGTACATGGTAGACTCCGTGTTATCACATGTGACATGTCTTATTTTACATGGCTGGCTCTGGCCCGGCACCAGTTCTTTTATTTATTTTGTTTGATTGATTGAAACATGGCGTCAACTGCTTAATTAATCACAAGAAGACTGCTTTGCTGAATTCGAAATACAAATTTTTGGAGAGTATAATGATGTGTTAAACTTGGTCTGTTGTGTGTAAGATAATCCAGCCTGAAATATTTCTAACGACTGGCCTATGGATCCATTCATGGAGGAGGATTTAATTAGGGGCTGTTTTCCTGCAACCTGAATGAAGATGCTTGATGATAAATTAATTGTCTGAAAACGCTTCAAGCAGATATCACAAGGAAAGAGGGAGCTGTCATACAGTAATACATAGGATTTGATGAAATTTCTGGCTGGAAGAACCTATACCATATTATTGTATAGCACAAACGAACGCTGACCCATTGGATATAAGCAACAAACTTATGTCATCACCATCGAAGCTCACATAAACCAGACTATAATCATTAACAACTTATTAACGCCCATCATATCACAGTCCTACACTGCCCGAGGATGCAGAGCTTCGTGCTGTAACGACTCATGGATATGGTGCTCGACAGAAGATGCTGCTCGAGTTTGTTGTTGTCTCCCTTCGGAGGATCTTCATGTCCTTCGGCACGACATCGTGCGCACCTACTTACCCAAGTGGCCTTGTCCCCGGTGGAGGCTGGAGCGGCGGTGCCCAGAGGCTGTTCGTCGTCGGCAAGAACACTGGACTTTATCGCGTTTCCGTGGTCTCATGTAGGGTGCTGTGTGTAAAAATTCAGGACTTTCATTTCCTATTTTTCTGGAGGTATTTTCTGTAATTATAAGCCCTATGCCGACTTAATGCAGATTCCAGGTACTTCGGGACCTTTCCCGTTCAAAAAAAAAAAGATATGGTGTGCTGTCTGAACCTCTAAGGTTTTCCTAGTTTTGGATGGTCCTGTAACTGTTTTGGATGATAAGTGAACCTTGACATATTGTTTTGGATGATCGAATAAAACAACCAACATATAATATTAATGTAAAAAAACCCATATATTATTCCACTAGACAAACCGCATTCAAACCACTAGGTAGTCCTGTGACACTAACAGTTTGGCGACACTTGCAGCAAGGTAATCTGTACCAGCTGCCACAACTAGAGAAATATCCGCACATCAACATCATAGCAGCCATTGATCTTGACTCTGCAATGTATGACCAGATGTTATCTTGGGGCGGAAACTGCTTGATTCCTTCAAGCCATTGATCCTGTAACTGTAATTCTAGTCAGACTCCACACGTGCTTGATATATGTATATACAGAAGCTAACAAGAGTATGGTCCAATTAAAACAATATGCCTGTAGGAATTGTCCAAGGACGAAACCTGACCAAGCATATCTCCGAAGAAATATATACCGCTAGACTAGATAGAGTGCAAGCCTAGTTATGTCTCTCCATCTTCATTTAGTTGCTCCTGCTCACGAGTAGCCATGAGTAGCATTAAGCGTCCCTCCTTGCTTCTACATCTCCTCTTCTTCATCCTTCTAAATCTTTCCGTGCTTGCTACCGGGCAAGACCAATTTGTCTATTCCGGCTTCACCGGGACGGACCTCACCCTCGACGGTGTGGCTACAATCACACCAAATGGCCTGCTTGAGCTCACCAATGGCACCGTGCGGCTCAAAGGCCATGCTTTCCACCCGACTCCGTTCCGGTTCGGCGGTGGCACCTCCTTTGCCGCCTCCTATCTGTTTGCTATCTACTGTGTCCAGTTCCACCTCTGTGGCCACGGCATGGCCTTTCTTGTCGCCGCGAGCAACAACTTCTCGGACGCTATGCCCACCCAGTACTTGGGCCTCATCAACGACCACAACAATGGCTACGCGACCAACCGCTTCTTCGCCGTCGAACTCGACACCAACTGGAGCGATGAATTCAACGATATCGACAACAACCATGTCGGGATCGACATCAACGGTCTCAATTCTGTCAACTCCAGCAGCGCCGGCTACTACCGCGACGACGGTAACTTCCAGAACTTGACACTCGCGAGCTACCAAGTGATGCAGGCGTGGATGGAATATGACGGACATAGCAAACAGATCAGTGTGAGCTTGGCTCCCATACACATGTCCAAGCCCATCAAACCACTACTCTCCACCACCTATAACCTCTCGACGGTGCTCATGGCTGATATGGTTTATGTCGGCTTCTCGGCCTCCACGGGCTCATTCATCTCACGACAATATGTGCTTGGTTGGAGTTTCGGCATCAACAGAGCCGCTCCAGCAATTGACATCACCAAGCTGCCCAAGCTACCTCGTGAAGGCCCCAAGCCTAGATCCAAGGTACTAGAAATCGTACTACCAATAGTTACTGCATCATTTGTTCTTGTTGTGGGTAGCACTGTCATTTTTCTTGTTCGGAGGCGAATAAGGTATGCTGAACTAAGAGAAGATTGGGAAACTGAATTTGGCCCACATAGATTTTCATACAAGGACTTGTTTCGTGCTACCCAAGGATTTAAGAACAAAAATGTATTAGGTGTTGGAGGATTTGGAACGGTATACAAGGGGGTGCTTCCAACGTCTAAAGTGGAGATTGCCGTGAAAAGGATCTCCCATGACTCGAAGCAGGGGATGAAGGAATTTGTTGCTGAGGTTGTAAGCATTGGCCACCTCCAACACCGTAATCTTGTGCAGTTGCATGGCTATTGCCGTCGCAAATCGGAGCTTTTTTTGGTGTATGAATATATGTCCAATGGAAGTCTTGACAAGTACTTGTATGATCAAGACGAGAAGCCTACTTTGACTTGGGCCCAACGGTATAGAATCATTAAAGGCGTTGCATCTGGCTTGCTATACCTTCACCAGGAATGGGAGAAAGTTGTATTGCATCGAGACATCAAGCCAAGCAATGTGCTACTTGATGATGAACTGAATGGGCGACTAGGTGATTTTGGTTTAGCAAGGTTATATGACCATGATACTGGCCCTCAAACTACACATGTTGTTGGAACCATTGGATACCTAGCTCCTGAGCTAGCACGCACCAACAAAGCAACCCCTCTTAGTAATGTATTTTCGTTTGGCATGTTTGTTCTAGAAGTCACTTGTGGGCGACAACCCGTCGACCCAACATCACAAGTCATGTTGGTTGAATGGGTGCTTGATCATTGGCACCAAGGGTTTCTCACAGATGCAGTGGATAACAAGCTCCAAGGTGCCTATGATGTTGATGAGGCATGTCTAGCTCTCAAGTTAGGATTGTTGTGCTCACACCCACTAATCAATTTAAGGCCCAACATGAGGCAAGTTATGGAGTATCTCAATGGTGACATGCCACCTCCAGATCTAAATCCGACACGTATGAGCTTCAACATTATATCCTTGATGCAGAACAAAGTATTGATCTAGAGGTCATAACAAACACATTGACAATGAACTAGCAGCACAATAGTTGATGTATGAGGAGGTACAAGACTTGCGTGCAGCCTTGTTTTTTATTGTACATTTTTTCATTTTACATGCACATTTGTACTAAACTCTACCATCGAATCAATATATTGTGGGCGATGTATTTATATATATAGTAAAATGATTCAATACTTATGGGTGTACGTAGGCCAACATTCAATCTACCACATAGATGAGTCTATTGTATATATAATTAACTCTCTCTCTCTCTCTCTCCTATTATATATATATGTCTTACCCCTAGGTGTAGCTACACACACGTCTCATATATCAAAGCATAATACATTATTAGTTTGAATATGTTCATATACTATATCTAAGACGCTTCCAGTCAAGTTATGTGAAAGTTTACATGTGGAGCCATATTTTGCACTATATATTCAAAATACCTTTGTATTTCTACATAAAAATGGTGTATGTTAAACAATTGTAGACATTGCTTAAAAAGTATTAGTACCAAAATAATTCCATAAACTTCATAAAAAGTATTAGTACCGAAACAACTAAGTTGTCAGTCCCCTTTGTGTGTTTGTTCCTAAAGGGCTAGACACGTCGTCCTAACTACTTGCCATCGCCAACCCTATCGCCACGGTGCTCGTGTCATCCAACACCACGCATGCTCGTGTCGGCCAACACCACCCCTACGACACCCACCTCCGCGACCATGCCAATTCTCGTTCCGTCCAACACCACCTCGTCATGCCACACGTCCACCCAACACCGCCATGCCGTGGCTCCTGCCCGTCGGCCACGACCACCACCACACGGCACAGTCGCTACAGCTGATCCGACAATATGTATGCCTACATATCCTTACAAATTAGTTGGGCCATACAAGTTTTCTATAAGGTTCCGTACAAAATTAATTATTCATTTTGTATTTTTAAAGTACCATCATGACCTTGATTATGAAGGGATTATCGAGCGATCTTAGCCATTTGTGTGTTTGAGTTTGGCTAAGTTTGGGGATGTACTGAGAAAATGTCTAGGCTTATAGCAAAGTTTGTGGTACAATTGCTAGAGGTGATATAATAGTGTTTTCATGATGGACATTGTGGTGTGTGTAAGAGGATCTCCACTGGGGCGCCCCAATCGCCCCCAAAACAAGCTTTGGGGGTGCTAGAAAAACAACCCGCGTCGATAGCCCCAACAGGTACTAGCGTCTCATGACGCCCAGTTTTTTGTTCAGCACTCTCATGTCAGCCCCTATACAAAAGGAGTGAACCGGGGGTGCCGGCAACTAAAGCCACATTGGATTTGGCGCACGGGCCTCCTCGGCAGCGACATGGGCCCTTCCTCCCGCCTTTTACAGCGATAGAAAGTTACATATATGACTGGTGATGATACCATGTGTAGTAATAAATATGGAAAAGTAAGGATGACCGACTTGTGCAATGAAGTAATGTGTGGCTAATAAGTGTTTTCCCTGCGAATAAATTACAACTGTAGGGAAACGATTTATTCACTACTGTCTATGCATGCAAGTTTTTTTTAATTCTAGGTAACCTCTACCTACACAACTTGAGAAAATAGGAACTTAAATCCATAGCAACTTGATTTCAATAGCTTTACCGTATTCCTTTAAAAAAGGTTTTACGATGTGCCCTGCAAGCACAAAAAGTATGGCCCATGAAGTGCTTCACCCTTCTGACATGAAGTTATTTTTTCTTTGTTCCCTCTTCTTCTTTAGCCTTGAACTTGCATTTTCCACTACAACAACTGGTTCCCAAGTGCAAAACTTCCTACAAGGGTTTACAGATCTAACCTAATTCGTTGTAGGGGTGGTCGTCGCCATGGGATCCGTCTTGATCTACTTCTCATGCACATGAAGTCGTCAAATCCACCTTGCTCCTAGACTCTGGTGGACCGATTAAGAAAGGAGTAGGCCAAATCTTATTTGTGTAAGCCCATCAGGGAGGGGGGGGCATAAGCAGGCCATGGGCCTCCCTAGTTAAGTGAGTAGTCTCCTCCTTGTGGGCATACTCATATGGTATTTCCTTGTCAACAATAATAAACAAATTTAGAACCCATGAAAATTAAAATCTTCATATGGTACCTCCACAATGGTATTATCCTAACTAACAACAAAGTGTTGTTCTTGTCTCAATGATGAGATAAGCAAACATCTTTTCTTCCGATGTAAATTTGTGCATGCTATATGGTGTGTCATTCAGATGACATCTAAATTTTACATGCCATGTAATGTTGTCAATATATTTGTCAAGGTTATGTGGAGTCGATCGCAAGCTTAGAGTCCTCTTCTGGCTGAGTCATTATGGTCGTACCGAAATAATCAGGTTTTTCATAATAAAAAGTCATCCCATTGCGGGACTGGAATACCGACAAGTGCTTTCGGCGCTGTTTGTACGCCTGAAGCTAGTGCTACATGGATATCGGTGTAGTCTGTGGATTGGCCCTTCATCCTCATGTGTATTGTGTTAGTTATGCGTGACTACGTATTTTGCCACCTTTTGAGTGTATGTGCGTTTATGTCGGGGGCGTGTATCCTGTCTATGCAGAGACCAAGTATGAACTTGTTTTGTATCTCAATTCAACGTTATGAGTCAATCATAACATCTGGCACACCGTGTACTTCCGGCGAGAACGACGATGGAGCAGACGTACACAGCTGGCACATCATATTGTAACCAAATCACATAAATCCAATTAGGTAGTCTCATGACACTTCCTGAAAATGACTTTTTAAGTTCCGCGAGTATAGCGATGGAAAGCTACATAGTTGACTGACTTCTGAAGCTATGTGTAAGAGCATCTTTACCCGCGTTTCCACAAGACCGTTCTCGTGGCGTTTTTTATTCGGATGCCGAAAATTGGCTCAGTCGCGTTTCTAATACACCGATTTTATTCGGATTTGAGCAGATTTTGGTCTGAACTTCTCAGGCCGATCCCGGGGAGTCGGAAACGTCCTGGGAATGCCGAACAAAGTGAATTCGACAAAAAAAACGCTTGGCGTGTGGACTTGTCCTGTCAGTGACTTTAGCCGAGTCGTCGGCATCCTTCCACCTCGGCGCCCGCTACGGACCGCCGGGCAATAACTGAATGTCTCGTCGACCATGCGTCGTCGTAATGGCGTGCCACCGCCGCCTCGGCTCCCACGAAGGACCGCCGGGCAATTACTTTCCGATGTTTCCCTTTTTCCCGCCCACGCCGCTACACCCTTCCCGCCTTCGCCGCTCACTTTGGCCTATAAAAGCCAGCGACCTCGCCTGCTCACCTCACACACTCTCATAGCTTCTCCACTCCCTCTCCACCACGAACTCCAACTCCGGTGAAAAGAGAACTACGGCCAAGAGGTTCCCCGGCGATCCCGAGGCGGCGAACGGCTTCGGCCTGCGCACGCTCCAGCCCTGTGAGGCCCGGATGCTCCACGACGCCGGGTACATGGCGTCGCCGGACACCCGGAACCCACCCGGCTGGAAGCTTAGCGCCGGCGGTATCCCCGTAGCGCCGGTGCCGGCCGACGAAGAGATGGTCGAGGAGATCCAGGCCGCCATCATGGCCATGGATGACCCAGAGCTCGCTGAGGACCCCGGAGCTCGACGAAGAGATGATTAGTTCTTCACCGAGCGCCGGCTCCAGAAGCTCGCCCACCACGAAGGGCCTCCCAACGCGATGGCGATGGTGGAGTGCGCCGGAACGAACGCTCACGGCCGTCCTGGAGCACATCCACGCCGGCAACCAGCCCAGGCTCGGCATCCCACGCTTGCCGGCGCCGACAACGAGGGCGAGGCGGCATCCTCCGGCCAACTGGCTGCCCAGAAGGATGGCCAGCCTCAGCTCCTCCTCCTCCACCACCTCGGCCTCCCACTCGTCCGGGTCCGCGTCGGCGCAGTCGTCGCCGCTTCGGCCAGTCAAGCGGGAGGCCAACATGCCGGTCCGCTTGCCGCCACGGACAAGATCCCTGGGCATCATCATCAACGAGCCCCGCGCGTCGTCGCCGCCCGTCGACGAGGACGCCTTCGCCATGAAGATGGCGATGGAGCGCTCCCTCCAGGACGCCGTGCCTTCACCGCCGATGCTTGAGCCGGACATCCTCGCCTGGTCCAGGGCGGACTGGGAGCAGGCGGAGCAACGCCGTGTCCAGCGTCAGCAGGAGGAGGCTGATCACCAGGCCAGGGCACGCCGCAAGCTTGCCTACCAGGGCGCACCGCTCGTCGTCCTCGACGACGACGACGACGACGACGAAGCCGGCCTCTCGTAGCAGCCGTGGAGGTGCGGCGACACCGGCCACCAGGATAGCTCCCGCCCACCACAGCCGCCGAGCGACGACGACGGCAAGGCCGACCCGGCTACACCTGCTTCTACAACAACTTCGGCATGTGAAGCAGCGTCCGGAGGCATCGGCATTGGCATCGGCCTCGGCCTCGGCATAGGCCTTTTTAAGTTTTTTTAGTTATTATTAGCCTAAATGCATTTAGAATTCGGGCGTTCGCCCGAATTTGATGTAACATATATTAATTCGCCCTTTATTAATAAAAATTGTTTATATTCGTCTAAAATTTGCCGAGTTTTATTGAATTTTGGCCAAGCACGGGAACTTGTCCTGGAAACACGAATGGTAAACTTAGCGTTTCGAGACCGAAAACTAGTTTCGTCTGGCGATAGTTACGCTTCGGCCTGGAAACGGCAAACGAGTGGAGATGCTCTAGTGATCGAATAAGGACTGACATATATATGGCGAAGCCTTTTCGGAAAAAAAAAAATACTACATGGGTAAGAATTTGCGTAAAACTACAACCACATGATGCGATGGAAAACTACATAGTTGACTGACTTCCCTGCAAGTAAACTACAACCACATGGGAAGAACTTATTCAGAACTTGCGTGAGCAGGCAGCTTCTAATTAATTCTAAGTAGTCACAACTACACGCACGCCCGCACGCACGCACAGGGATGCTCAACATCATAGATTAATTAATCTTGAATTTCCTCGCAAGGGGGGTCACATGATGTTCAATTCCCTGTAATTTCTTGATAACGTAAAATAGGCCAGATGGCATATCATATCGTGACCAAATCACATATATATGCAATTAGGTACTCTTGTGAAATTGCCTGACAATGAACATTGTGGAAAGCTACATAGGCAACTAACTTACTGAATTTTCAAAGTCATGTATGTATAGCGATGAAAAGCTACATAGACGACTGACTTATGAAGCCATGTGTAGTAGCCAATTCGGAGAAGTAAGGACGACTGACTTGTGCACTGAAGTCATGTGTGGCTAAGAATTCTCTTCCCTGCAAATAAATTACAACCACATGGAAAACATTTATTCATTCTAAGCACGCAAGTTTCTTTAATTCTAGGTAGCCCCAACTAGCCACAACTAGCGAAAGAGCAACTTGATGACCTCCATAGCAACTTGATTTATAGAGCTTTACAGTCTACTCCTACAAGCAACGAAAAGCTTGTCCCATGAAGTGCTTCACCCTCCACACATGAAGTTCTTCTTTCTTTGTTTCCTCCTTTGCTTTGGCCTTGATCTTGCATTTTCCACTACAACAAGTGATGACCAACTCTTGTACCTTGGCTTCATAGCCGGTAACAACCTCACCGTCGACGACGCTGCTACAGTCACGTCAAACGGACTCCTTGAGCTAACTAATGGTTCACTTGGTTGTGAAGGCCATGCGTTCTACCCAATTCCATTGCACTTCCGCAAATCACACAATGATAGCGTGCAATACTTCTCAGCCGCCTTCGTGTTTGCCATCCTCTCTAGCTACCCCACCATGAGCCTTCATGGCTTGGCCTTCATCGTCAGCCCAAGCATGAACTTCTCAAATGCATTGGCCAATCAATACTTGGGCTTCATGAACTCCCAAAACAATGGCAACTTGAGCAATCACATATTTGCCATCGAGCTGGACACCGTCCTAAACATCGAGTTTCAAGACATCAACGCCAACCATGTAGGTATCGACATCAATGGTCTCCACTCTATAAATTCTTACCCTGCTGGATATTATGATGATAGGACTGGCAGCTTTCATAACATGAGTCTTGCTAGTGGTGATGCGATGCAAGTGTGGGTGGACTACAATGGTGAAGCCAAGAAAATCAGTGTGACCATGGCTCCCCTTCAGATGGCGAAACCTACAAGGCCGCTCGTCTCGACATATTATGACCTCTCAATTGTGTTGCAAGAGCCATCCTACATCGGCTTTTCATCTTCGGGTGGATCAGAGGTATCCTCACGACATTATGTCCTTGGTTGGAGTTTTGGCATGAACAAACCAGCTCCAGTGATCAATATTGCAAAGCTGCCAAAGCTACCTCGTCCAAAGCATCAGCCAAAGCTCTTGGAGATCATCCTACCAATAGCCAGTGCAACATTCATAATTTTTATAGGTTCTATGGTCATTTTACTTGTGCGGAGAAGACTGAGGTATACCGAGCTAAAAGAAGATTGGGAGATTGAGTTTGGGCCACATCGGTTCTCATACAAGGATTTGTTCCATGCCACGGAAGGGTTTAAGAACAAACACCTACTTGGTGCAGGAGGGTTTGGGAAGGTATACAAAGGAACACTTCCATCAACTAAACTAGAGGTTGCCGTGAAGAGGGTGTCCCATGAGTCAAGACAGGGCCTGAAGGAATTTGTTGCTGAGGTTGTCAGCATTGGTCGTATCCGACATCGTAACCTTGTTCAGTTACTTGGCTACTGTAGGAGAAAAGGTGAACTCCTTTTGGTGTATGACTACATGTAAGATGGTAGCCTTGATAAGTATTTGTATTGTGATGAAGAAACAGTTGCACTAAACTGGGCTCAGAGGTTCCAGATAATAAAGGATATTGCATCAGGTTTGTTCTATCTCCATGAAAAATGGGAGAAAGTGGTCATCCACCGTGACATCAAAGCAAGCAATGTGCTCCTTGATAGTGAAATGAATGGGAGACTAGGTGACTTTGGCCTTGCAAGACTTTATGATCACGGAACTGATCTGAAGACCACACATGTGGTTGGTACCATTGGATACCTAGCACCAGAATTAGTATGCACAAGTAAGGCAACTCCTCTCACAGATGTGTTCGCCTTTGGCATGTTCCTTCTTGAGGTTGTCAGTGGGCAAAGACCAGTCTGTAGCAATGCACAAGGAAACCAACCATTATTAGTTGATTGGGTTCTTGAGCATTGGAATCAAGGATCATTGACTGAGGTAGTAGATGCAAGGCTACAAAGTGACTATAATGTTGACGAGGCATGTCTGGTGCTGAAGCTAGGACTACTATGTGCACACCCATTTACCAATGTAAGACCCACCATGCAGAGTATCATGCGGTACCTTGATGGCGATTTAGAACTTCCAGAGTTGACAGATACAGACATGAGCTTCAGCCTCCTCTCTTTAATGCAGCATGAAGGATTTGACCCATACGCATTGTCATATCTTTCATCAAAGACGAGCATTGGCACGATATCTAGCATTTCAGGAGGAAGATGATCTCGGTGCTGGTTGATATTATCATACGTGTGAGTTTCCATGCCACATAATATGTCCAGTACCAAGTCATGTAATCGGAGCTAGATTAGGCTTTTCTTATTGTGAGAGCAGTGTATAATTGCTTTCCGAATGAGGATTATATATCATATACTATCTTCGTTCGTAAATGTAAGCCTTTTTAGCTGTTCACATTGAACTACTAAAACGGCTTAAGTTTCAAAACGGCGGGAGTACTTAAATGTAAATTAACGAAGCTGCTACCTTTGTACTTGTGGGTTGATTTACATGTATCATTCAGTTGCTTACTACGTGGTGCTTCACGGCTCACAAATATATTCTACTACTAGTTGGCAAACAGCTAGCAGAGCATAGTCTGAAATTGACCATTTGCACTTCCAGGTTGATACGAATGAAGCTTAATTCCTTTATTTTTCTGCGATTGACACTATTGCCGGACATTATTCAGTATTATTCTTGACATTAGTACAGAACTGATCTACTACTGCCTACACTTCACTTCCATTTTCAGGTCTGCATTAATTTCTATATTTGCAGTAAGTGATAGTCTAAAACATAATCGACCTAGCTATTTGAGGGAACAACGCATGATACCCAACAGAGTTTGGAATATGCAGAAGGTCTTACATTAGTAAACGGAGGGAATATAACCCAAAAAGACACTTTTTTTACTGAATTGTAGCTTACTGTATTGTATATGCGCATGTGAGTCCGACAGGCACAACCAAACACTTTAAGAGGGAGTTTCACCAATATGTTTCTCAAAGGATGTTTGCATGTTAATGACACGTGTAGGAGGCCGTAAAAAATGCTAAAACTATTTACCAAAACCATCATCTTGATTTTACTTCTATTTTTTTCTGTTTTGATTTTTCAAAATAAAGGAGTCAAGATGATATTTTAAAAAGTAAATCCTTGCTTTGAAAATTATTTATAAAACTATGGAGGTGTATAAAAAAAAGTTCATCTCAGCCATATACAAGGTGTAAGTTGTAACAGACTAGCTAGCTAGTTAAAGCGTCATCTCTTTTTTTTAAGACAACAAAATGGCATGCACTAAGCCCGTAGGCTCCTTGGGCCAGCCCAACACTGTGGTTCTCTGGCCCGTTAGATTCACCCTGTTAGCATCTTTTAGGGGTTAATCTATTAATCTTTGGCAGATCTCTTAAAGTTCTAATTCTCAAAATCAAATCTGTTAAACTTCTAAAATCCATCATTAAGTATCTGAGCACTCAAATGACTTGTTTAAAATTTATGTAAAATTTAAATGTATTTCAATGTCAAATGACACAGGTTCCAAACCTAAATAAATTTTGTAGAATATCTTGCAATTTAATCATTTTATTTTTTGACCTGAGACTGTGGGGCAACACCCACCCCACAATATTTTATTATTAAAGTCTCACAAAGTTACAATTTACATAATATGTAAAAAAGTCAATTTAACCATTTTAAATAGGCTGATATCATTCATAAATCCAAATCTGGAGTTTTATAAATCCAAATAACATGAATCCAATTTTTATGGAAAGGTATTCAAAATACCTAGCATATTCCACTAGTTTGAGTGAAAATAGTTGCATAGAAAAACAGAAGTGAAAAAGAGAATACATAACCTTATCTTACTCTAGAAAATGATTAAGGAACTTATATGAATGATTTTCGGTTGATTCAACTCCTAGTGAACATGAATATGAATATATTGCATGTCCTAGGTTACCATAATTATTTGGATAAAATAAAATATTTTGTGAATTATTTCCTGAAACAGGAGCTTGTTTCATTAGAAAAATCATAAGAAAATAAATAGGAATGGGAAAATTGCAAATATAGTTTTTAATACTCACAAAAATCATGTCTATCTCCCCGTATAAAAAATCTTATCTATCTGTTAGTATAACTTTTAGATGCTGGTTCAGTACATAGAGTAAAAATGCTAACCAATGGATTTTAATGCATGTTTCCAAAATCCATATCTTTCGTTTTAAAATGCAAATAGAGTGAAACCACTTTCTGTGGCTTTGTAAAACTAATATGTACTCTATGTACTTGTTGTTTGATGCAATTTCTTGATGTACTGGAGTGGTTTATTGTTGCCTCGTTGCTTTTTGTGCATGCGTTAATTATTTACAACGACAGATACGAAAAATGGAGAAATCGAGGGAGAAGAAGTGTTTGAGGACGTTGAAGAGTCTAGTGACAATTTTCTGAACAAGAAAAGCCACCTCTTCATCATACAATAGTCATATCCATCAGAGTAAATAATAGCGCATGAAAGTTTCAGCCGATTCTGCTAGCCATGTCATCCTGATTCTTTATGGTCATGGGATGGACATCGGGGAGGACACACGATGACATCGCTGTGGAGTCCCGCTCTCCCAGGGTAGTGGGGCCCGTGTCGTTGGAAGGTGGGTCGCGTGCCAGCCCTTGGCCCATGCGTCGGCGACTGTGTGCGAAGGCGCTCTATACTGCCAGGGCATGGGTCCATCGACGATCGATTTGGCAGCGGAAACCCTCCACCGCTGCGGGTTCTCGCGGCACAAAGCTGGGTTGGCAGCAGAAATCCTCACCGTCTGCGGGTTCTCGTGGCCGAGAGCCAGACTGCTAGTGAAAACCCTCGCCGTCCGCGTGTTCGCGAGGTCATGTTGTGGGGTCATGTGACCCAGGAAATGGCTCTCATAGTCACATATGATGAACGTGTGCGAGGATCCCGCGACGCGCCATGCTTGCTCCATGGTTATCCCTTCACAACAACGCGGGGCTTCGAGCATCTATAAGTACCTTCTTTCGTTCATCTCGCTAATGCCAATTCTTTTTCCCTCTCCTCCTTTTGCCTCTCCACGTGATTTCCTCGTCATGGCTATTAAGCAGGTGTTCAGTTTGAACCAAGGCATGAGTTAGCATTTAGAAAACTTTCGGCCAAACTTTACACCTGTCTAGCCAGTGCTTAGCGGTACCCCGGCCGGTGGAGCCATGGCGACAGCACGCGGTAGCGGCAGCGACCACACAGGAGCAGTGGTTGACTAAAAGGTACGCTAGACTGACCACCATTCGAGTACTACTTTTCCTAACTGTCTCTTATGGTATTCTTGTTCATCAAATGGACATGAAGACAACTTCCCTTAATGGAGAGTTGGAAGAGGAGATCTATATGGATCAGCCAAATGGGTTTGTGGTAAAAGGTGAAGAGACAACGGTGTGCAAGTTGTTGAAATCCTTATATGGCCTGAAACAAGCACCTAAGCAATGGAATGAGAAGTTTGACAAAACTCTACTTTCTGCTGGCTTTGTCATTAATAAGGCTGATAAGTGTGTTTACTATCACCATGGTGGGGGCGATTGTGTTATATTATATTTATACGTGGATGACATTCTGATCTTTGGTACAAACATGAAAGTGATAAATAAAGTCAAATCTTTCTTGCCAAAGAGTTTTGATATGAAAGATTAGGAAGAGGATGATGTGATTCTGAACATCAAGCTTATTAAAAACAAGAATGAGATTACTTTAACACAATCTCATTATATTGAGAAGGTCTTGAGCCGATTTAGCTTTATTGATGACAATACTTATCCAACACCTTATGATCCTAGTTTGACATTACGAATGAATAAGAAGGAACCAACAGATCAGTTGAAATATTCACAAATTGTTGGTTCTCTCATGTACTTAGCAAGCGCTACAAGACCCGATATCTCTTTTGTTATGAGCAAGTTGAGTAGGTTCATGTCTAACCTGGGTATTTATCACTGGCATTGCACTTGAAAGGGTAATGCACTATCTATGTGGTACAATGAGCTATGGGATTCACTATTCAGGGCAACCTGTTGTGTTTGAAGGATATAGTGATTCAAACTAGATCTCTGACATTGATAAACTCTACGTCACTAGTGGGTATGTTTTTACCCTTGAAGATGGCACAGTGTCATAGAGATCTTGTAGACAGACCATATTAACAAGGTCAACTATGGAAGCAGAGCTTACTGCTTTAGACACAACCACTGTTGAGTCAGAATGGCTGCGTGAGCTCTCGATGGACTTGTTGGTGGTTGAAAAACTTGTGCCGACCATCCTCTTGAATTGTGAAAATAAAACAGTTATTGTCAAAGTGAACAATTCTAAGGATAACGTAAAGTCATCAAGAAATGTGAAAATACGTTCGAAGTCTCTCACGAAATTGCGACACTCCGGAGTAATAACTGTTATGTATGTTTAAACAGAAAAAAACCTGGAAGATCCCTTTATCAAGAGACTATCACGCAATATGATAGATAGTGCATCGAGAGAAATGGGTTTGAGACCCATAGATGTAATGCCATAGCGGTAACCCAACCTTTGTGATCGGAGATCCCGTGAATTAGGACCTGGGAAAAACAAGCTAGTGGTTTAACTGATGAGAGTAATCTGTAACCCTCTCTATGTGAAGATGCATAACTCTCAAAATCTATAAGGTAGGTTGGAAACGTGTCTTAATGTGTTTCTGTTGGCTATGATTAGCAAAGATGCTGTCCTACAGAGAATTCTTGAAAGAACGCACCTATATAAGTTCGACTGTTAAACATGGCAGTCTGTGAGATTTGGGTGATCTCTAGCAAACTCATGAAGAGACCATGGAGTATGACGTATATGATCCAACCCATGGGGTAGGATACTGGCAGCCATGTACTGGTTATGACTTTGAGTGAAATCTTGACGGACCAAACTTGCAATTTAAGACATAGTCCATTGTTCAAGTTGTTAATAGATGTAGCTTATTGTTCTAGGCAGAAGTTTAACTTAACAGTCTCTGCTAAAAGACTGGTATATAAACAAGTAATAAGGTTTTTCAAATCTCTAAATGGGCATTTGATATCTGGTGGGGGATTATTGAAATATTGGGCCTTTTCCTATGGGCCCATATTAGATTTAAAAAAATTCCTAGAAATCTCAAAGCCCATGTGACATGTAGCCCAAGTCGTTGGTTGCACAAAGGAAAGAGGTGGGAGCTAAGTTTAGTCTCACATGAAAAGTTGAGAAAGATGTAGACCAACATATAAGATGGGTTGTTGCACCACTTGGTAAGTGAGTGAGAAGAGAAGTGTCACACACGCGCTCCTCCTCCTCGCTCGCTCGTCTCGTCTCGACACGACACGTCACATCACGTCACGTCATGATGCGCGCGCGCCGCGGTTTGCAAGTCATCCCTTGTTCAGGTCCTCATACGATGATCCAGTGTCACTAATGGCATCACCCTCGAGGTTTCACACGTATGGTGCAAGATGATGACTCCCGTCTCTGATCCCTACCGAGGTTGCAGAAGTAGATCTCCTGGCTAGAATCACTGTAGCACAACAGCGTGCCACAGTGTTGTTGTCTCTTGTGTGTACAGTCCTTTCTTGGGACCATCACACCGCAAGAAGAGAGAGAGAGAGATTCCTTCTCTAAATAAAATGCCTTAGAGAATTAATTGTGTGTTTGGTGTGTTTATTCCCACCCATGTGCACCCCTTTATATAGGAGAACCGAGGTGTACCCTTCCCAAAGGCTCCCCATGTCAGACTAAAGAAAGGCAAAGGAAAAAAGAGAGAGGAGGTGCAACCGGATCCCGCGGCCAGCTTAGCAGCGATAGTAGCAGCCTATAGTGTAGGTCGGGTAGGCCATCCACCCTCACGCATGGCGCGCGGGGCAAGAGTAGCCGCAAGGTGAGGCGGTGGGAATATTGTGGCCAGATGGGCCTTGGCGCGTCCCACCGCACGCACGCCCCCTCCCCCCCCACGCGCGCCCCCGCACCTGAGTTGGGCCGGGAGGTCGCGGCCTGCCAGCGGTGGTTTGAATGGAATATGCCCTGAGAGGCAATAATAAAGTTGTTATTATGTATTTTGCAAGTATATGATAGATGTTTATTTTGCATGCTATAATTGTATTAATACGAAAAAGTTAATACATGTGTGCTTAATAAACAAATGGAAAGTTCCTAATTATGCCTCTCTTATAAACTAGCTCGTTGATTAACAAGATTATCAAGGTTTCCTGATCATGGACATTGGATGTTGTTAATAACAAGGTCACAACATTATTAAAATGGTGTGATGAACATTCATCCGAAGTATAGCATTATGATCAAATTCATTGTGTTTATATTGCTATAACATCATATGGAGTAATCATAATCGTTAGACCATAAGATCATGTCAATCACTAACACTAGAAGAGTATCTTGATAACATGAAATGTCACACTGTAACATGGTGACTATAAAGATGGGTTCAGTGCTACGAAGGTTTTATGTTGAGGCTCATGGATCAAGAGTGGAATTTGTCTATCCCGGGGATGGAGATATATACTCTGGGCCCTCTCAGTGATATCACATTAGTTAGCTTGCAAGCAAGTGATTTAATCACTAGAATGTTATATCACGGGAACAAGATAAGAGTATATGTCGGTAACAAGATCAAACTAGGTATGGAGATACCGATGATCGAATCTCGGGCATGTAATATATCACGAGACAAAGGGAAGATACTAGCGTATAAGGTTCTCACGATCACAAGAAGTCATCGTTGAATGTGTTGGAGTCAGTATGGATCTCTAGGTCCCGCTTCTGATTATTGATCTGAGAGGGGTCTCTATCGCGTCCGCATTATTCACGAACCGTAGGGTGACACACTTAAGAGACACCGATACCATTTGGAACAAATAGTTTCTAAACAAAATATTTACAAAGCGTAGAAATTTATTTCACTAGACACCGAAATTGTTTCGGGTGAGATTGATGAAATTGTTTTTGCATGTGAAATAGAATACTAGCAAGGAGTTTTATGTGAATGTTTGTTAATTAATGTAGCTCATGAAAACAGCCATAAAACAAGAAAACGATGAGTTTTTTGGTCATATATCCCAAACATGTATCGGGTCTTACGGTCATTCTAAATCGCCCTTTTACCCAAAAACTGTGGGTAATAGCTCATGAAAACGGCCAAAAAACGACGAAATTACATTTTTTGGTCGTATCTCTAAAACATGTATTGGTTCTTGCGGTCATTTTAAATTTTGCTAGAACACCAAACCTGTGGGCAGTAGCTCATGAAAACTGTCATAATACGTGAAACCGACGAGTCTTTGGTCATAACTCTCAAACATTTCTCTAGTCTTATGGTCGTTGTATATCACACTTGAACCCCACAACTATGGGCAACAACTGATTAAAACAACCATAAATGCAAAAACGATGAGTCTTTCATCTTACCTCTCAAACATGTATCAAGTCTTAACACTCAAACATTTATCTGCTCGGTCCTATGGTTATCGTCAATCGCACTGGCACCCCAAAATTGTGGGCAATAGCTCATGAAAATGGTCATAAAACACGAAAACAACGAGTTTTTGGTCATAACTCTCAAACATATATTGGGTCTTACTATCGTTGTAAATCGCCCTAGAGCCCCAAAACCATGGGCAATAACTCGTGAAAATGGCCATAAAACAAGAAAATGACAAGTTTTTGGTCATAACTCTCAAAAATGTATCGATTTTTATGGTCATTGTAAATCTCCCCGGAAGGCCAAAACCATGGGCAATAACTCAAGTAAACGGTCATAAAATGCGAAAACAACGAGTTTTTGTCATAACTCTCAAACATGTATCTGGTCTTACGGTCATTATAAATCTCCATGGAACCCCAAAATTATAGGCTATAGCTCATGAAAACGGCCTTAAAATG
Organism: Avena sativa; assembly: GCA_916181665.1. Lineage (NCBI taxonomy): Eukaryota > Viridiplantae > Streptophyta > Magnoliopsida > Poales > Poaceae > Avena > Avena sativa. The sequence continues at coordinate 32,496,766 of OV702300.1, read as the reverse complement.
CAAAAATGACGAGTTTTTGGGTCATAACTCTCAAACATTTATATGGTGTTACGGTCGTCGTAAATCGCACTGGAATGCAAAACTTTGGGAAATAACTCATGAAAACAGCCATAAACACGAAAATGACGAGTTTTTTGTCTTAACTTAAAAACAAGTATTGAGTCTTACGGTCGTTGTAAATCTCCTTGGAACCCCAAAACTAGGGGCAATAGCTCATCAAAACGGCCATAAAAAGAAAAAACAATGAGTTTTTGGTAATATCTCTCAAATATATATCAGGACTTGCGATCGTCGTAAATCGCATTGAAACTCCGAAACCATACGCTATAGCTCATGTAACCAGCCATCAATGCAAAAATGACGAGTTTTTTTTATCTCAACTCTCAAACACATATTGAGTCTTGCGATCGTTGTAAATCTCCCTGGCAATAGTGGGCAATAGCTAATGTAAACGACCATAAAAAGAGAAAACGCTGAGTTTTTGGTCTTATCACTAAAACATGTATCGGCTCTTACGGGCCATGCAAATCGCCCTGGAACCCCAAAACTGAGGGCAATAGTTCATGAAAATGGTGGTAAAACGCGAAAACAATGAGTGTTTGGTCATAACTCTCAAACATGTATCGGGTCTTACGGTCATTTTAAATCTCCTTGGAACGCCAAAATTGCAGGCAATAGCTCATGAAAACGGTCATAAAACGCGAAAACGACGTGTATTTGGTCATAAATTTCAAATATGTATCAGGTCTTATGATCGTTGTAAATCTCCATGGAACCACAAAATTATAGGCAATAGCTTATGTAAACGGCTTTAAAATGCATAAACGACGAGTTTTTGGTTATAACTCTCAAAAATTTATCTGGTCTTACGGTCGTCGTAAATCGCACTGGAACCCAAAACAGAGGGCAATAGCTCATGAAAACAACCATCAAGGTGAAAAGGACGAGTTTTTTGTCTAAACTCTCAAGCACGTATCGAGCCTGACGGTCGTTATCTCCTTAGAACCCCAAAAATATGGGCAATAGCTCATGTAAAAGGCTATAAAACAAGAAAACGATGATTTTTTGTTCATATCTCCCAAACATGTATCGGGTCTTATGGTCATTATAAATCACCCTTTTACACCAAAACTATGAGTAATAGGTCATAAAAACGGCCAAAAAACGAGAAAATGACAATTTTTTGATTGTAACTCTGAAACATGTATCGGGTCTTGTGGTCATTTTTAATTTCCCTAGAACACCAAACCCGTGGGCATTAGCTCATGAAAACTGTGATAAAACGTGAAAACAACGAGTTTTTGGTCATAACTTTCAAACATTTCTCTACTCTTATGGTTGTTGTAAACCACACTTGAACCCCACAACTATGGGCAACAGCTCATTAAAACAACCATAAACGCGAAAATGAGTTTTTCGTCTTACCTCTCAAACAAGTATCGAGTCTTAACTCTAAAACATTTATTTGGTCTTATGGTTATCGTCAATCGCACTGCCACCCCAAAATGGGCATTAGATAATGAAAACGGTCATAAAACACGAAAACGACGAGTTTTTAGTCATAACTCTCAAACATGTATTGGGTCTTAATGTCATTGTAAATCGCCCTAGATCCCCAAAACCATGGGGAATAACTCGTGAAAATGGCCATAAAACAAGAAAATGACAAGTCTTTGATCATAACTCTTAAAATGTATCAGGTCTTACGATCATTATAAATCTCCCTGGATCGCCAAAACTGTGGGTAATAGCTCAAGAAAACAGTCGTAAAATGCGAAAATGACGAGTTTTTGGTCATAACTCATAAACACGTATCTGGTCTTACGGTCGTTATAATATCCATGGAACCCGAAAATTGTAGCCTATAGCTCATGAAATCGGCTTTAAAATGCAAAAACGATGAGTTTTTGGGTCATAACTCTCAAACATTTATCTGGTGTTACGGTCGTCATAAATCACACTAGATCGCAAACCTATGGGCAATAACTCATGAAAACAGCCATAAACACGAAAACGACGAGTTTTTCGCATTAACTCAAAAACATGTATTGAGTCTTACGGTCATTGTAAATCTCCCTGGAACCCCAAAACTGGGGGCAATAGCTAATGTAAACGACCATAAAACGAGAAAACGGTAAGTTTTTCGTCTTATATCTAAAACATGCATTAGGTCTTACGGGCCATGCAAATCGTCCCGGAACCCCCAAACTGAGGGCAATGGCTCATGAAAACGGTGGTAAAACGCAAAAACGTTGAGTGTTTAGTCATAACTCTCAAACATGTATCGTGTCTTATAGTCATTGTAAATCTCCCTTTTACCCTGAATCTGTGGGCAATAGCTCAAGAAAATAGCCATAAAACAAGAAAACGACAAGTTTTTGGTCGTAACTCTCAAACATGTATCGGGTCTTATGGTCATTTTAAATCTTCCTAGAATGCCAAAATCGTGGGCAATAGCTCATGAAAATGGTCATAAAACGCGAAAACGACGTGTATTTGGTTATAACTTTCAAATGTGTATCTGGTCTTACGGTTGTTGTAAATCTCCATGGAACCCTGAAATTATAGGAAATAGCTCATGAAAACGGCCTTAAAATGCATAAACAACGAGTTTTTGATAATAAGTCTCAAAAATTTATCTAGTATTACGGTCATCATAAATCGCACTGAAACCCAAAACCGAGGGCAATAGCTCATGAAAATAGCCATCAAGGAGAAAACGACGAGTTTTTTGTCTTAACTCTCAAGCAAGTATCGAGCCTTAGGGTCGTTGTAAAAATCCTTGGAACCCCAAAAATATGGGCAATAGCTCATGTAAACGACTATAAAACAAGAAAACGATGAGTTTTTTGTTCATATATCTCAAACATGTATCGGGTCTTACGGCCCTTTTACACCAAAACTGTGGGGTAATAGCTCCTGAAAACGTCCAAAAAACGAGAAAATGGGAATTTTTTGGTCGTAACTCTGAAACATGTATAGGGTCTTGCGGTCATTTTAAATTTTCCTCGAACACCAAACACGTGGGCAATAGCTCATGAAAACGGTCGTAAAACGTGAAAATGACGAGTTATGGTCATAACTCTCAAACATATATCTAGTCTTACGGTTGTTATAAATCTCCATGGAACCCCAAAATTGTAGGCTATAGCTCATGAAAACAACCTTAAAATGCAAAAATGACGAGTTTTTGGGTCATAACTCTCAAACATTTATCTGGTGTTACGGTTGTCGTAAATCGCACTGGAACGCAAAACTATGGGCAATAACTAATGAAAACAGCCATAAACACGAAAACGACGAGTTTTTCGTCTTAACTTAAAAACATATATCGAGTCTTACGATCATTGTAAATCTCCCTGGAACCCCAAAACCGGGGGCAATAACTCATCCAAACGGCCATAAAACGAGAGAACAATTAGTTTTTGGTCATATCTCTCAAACATGTATCGGGACTTGCGGTCGTCGTAAATCGCATTGGAACCCCGAAACCGTATGATATAGCTCATGAAACCAGCCATCAACGCGAAAATGGCGAGTTTTTGGTCTTAAATCTTAAACACATATCGAGTCTTGCGATTGTTGTAAATCTCCCTAAAACCCCAAAACAGTGGGCAATAGCTAACGTCAATGACCATAAAATGAGAAAACGCTTAGTTTTTGGTCTTATCTATGAAACATGTATCGGGTCTTATGGACCATGCAACCAAGGGCAATAGCTCATGAAAATGGTGATAAAACGTGAAAAAGATGAGTGTTTGGTCATAACTCTCAAACATATATCGGGTCTTACAGTCATTGTAAATCGCCCTTTTACCCCAAAACTATGGGCAATAGCTTAAGAAAACAACCATAAAACAAGAAAACAATCAGTTTTTGGTCGTAACTGTCAAACATGTATCAGGTATTATGGTCATTTTAAATCTCCCTAGAATGCCAAAATTGTGGGAAATAGCTCATGAAAACGGTCGTAAAACGCGAAAACGACGTGTATTTGGTAATAACTTTCAAACATGTACCTGGTCTTACGGTGTTGTAAATCTCCATGGAACCCCAAAATTATAGGCAATAGCTCATGAAAATGGCCTTAAAATGCATAAACGGTAAGTTTTTGGTCATAACTCTTGAAAATATATTTGGTATTACGATTGTCGTAAATCGAACTGAAACCCAAAACCGAAGGCGAAAAAGGTGAGTTTGTATTAACTCTCAAGCACGTATCGAGCTTTACGGTCATTGTAAATCTCCTTGGAACCCCCAAAAATATGGGCAATAGCTCATGAAAACGGCCATAAAACAAGAACACGATGAGTTTTTTGGTCATATCTCTCAAACTTGTATCAGGTTTTGCGGTCTTTCTAAATCGCCCTTTTACCCAAAAACTATAGATAATAGCTCATGAAAACATCCAAAAAAGCGAAAATGACAATTTTTTGGTCATAATTCTGAAACATGTATCGAGTCTTGCGGTCATTTTAGATTTCCCTAGAACACCAAACTCGTGGGCAATAGCTCAAGAAAACGGTCGTAAAACGCGAAAACGATGAGTTTTTGTCATAACTCTCTAACATGTATCTGGTCATACGGTCATTATAAATCTCCATGGAACCCCAAAATTGTACTATAGCTCATGAAAACGGCCTTAAACTACAAAAATGACGAGTTTTTGGGTCATAACTCTCAAACATTTTTCTGGTGTTACGGTCATCGTAAATCGCATTGGAACGCAAAACTATGGGCACTAGCTCATGAAAAAGCCATAAACGCGAAAACAACGGTCGTTGTAAATGTCCCTGGAATACCAAAACTAGGGGCAATAGTTCATCAAAATGGCCATAAAATGATAAAATAATGAGTTTTTGGTCATATGTCTCAAACATGTATCTGGACTTGTGGTCGTCGTAAATTGCATTGGAACCAGAAACCGTACGCTATAGCTCATGAAACCAACCATCAACGCGAAAATGATGAGTTTTTGGTCTTATCTCTCAAACACATATCGAGTCTTGCGGTCGTTGTAAATCTCCCCGGAACCCCAAATCACTGGGCAATAACTAATGTAAATGACCATAAAACTAGAAAACGCTAAGATTTTGGTCTTATCTCCGAAACATGTATCGGGTCTTACGGGCCATGCAAATCGCCCCAAAACCCCAAAACCGAGTGTAATAGCTCATGAAAGCGGCGGTAAAACACGAAAACTATGAGTGTTTGGTCATAACTCTCAAACATGTATCGGGTCTTACAGTCATTGTAAATCGCCCTGTACCCCAAAATTGTGGGAAATAGCTCAAGAAAATAGCCATAAAACAATAAAACGACAAGTTTTTGGTCGTAACTCTCAAACATGTATCGGGTCTTATGGTCATTTTAAACTCTCTAGAACGCCAAAATCATGGGCAATAGCTCATGAAAACGGTCGTGAAAGGCGAAAACGACGTGTATTTCATCATAACTTCCAAACATGTATCTGGTCTTACGGTCATTGTAAATCTCCATGGAAACCCCAAAATTATAGATAATAGCTCATGAAAGCTGCCCTAAAATGCATAAACAACGAGTTTTTAGTCATAAGTCTCAAAATTTTATCTGGTCTTATGGTCGTCGTAAATCGCACTGGAACCCAAAACCGAGGGAAATAACTCATGAAAATAGCTATTAAGGCGAAAATGATGAGTTTTTTGTCTTAACTCTCCAGTACGTATCGAGCCTTACGGTCGTTGTAAATCTCGTTGGAACCCCAAAAATATGGGCAATATCTCATGAAAACGGCCATAAAACAAGAAAACGATGAGTTTTTTTGTCATAACTCTCAAACTTGTATCGAGTGTTACGGTCGTTCTAAATCGCCCTTTTACATCAAATATGTTGGTAATAGCTCATGAAAACGGCCAAAAAATTAAAAATGACAATTTTTTGGTCGTAACTATGAAACATGTATTGGGATTTTGTGGTCATTTTAAATTTCCCTAGAACACCAAACCCGTGGACAATAGCTGATGAAAACGGTCGTAAAACGTGAAAATGACGAGTTTTTGGTCATAACTCTTAAACATTTCTTGTCTTATGGTCGTCGTAAATCACAATTGAACCCCACAACTATGGGCAACACCTCATTAAAACAACCATAAACGCGAAAACGCTGAGTTTTTAGTCTTACCTCTCAAACATGTATCGAGTCTTAACTCTCAAACATTTATCTGGTCTTATGGTTATCATCAATCGCATTGGCACCCCAAAATTGTGGGCAATAGCTCATGAAAACAGTCATAAAACACGAGAACGATGAGTTTTTGGTCATAACACTCAAACATGTATTGGGTCTAACTGTCGTTGTAAATCTCCCTAGAGCCCCAAAACCATGGGCAATAACTCGTGAAACAGCTATAAAACAAGAAAATGACAAGTTTTTGGTCATAACTCTCAACAATGTAGCAGGTCTTACGGTCATTGTAAATCTCTATGGAACGCCAAAACGGTGAGCAATAGCTCAAGAAAACAATCATAAAACGCGAAACGACGAGTTTTTGGTCATAACTCTTAAACATGTATCTGGTCTTACAGTCATTATAAATCTCCATGGAACCACAAAATTGTAGACAATAGCTCATGAAAACGGCCTTAAAATGCAAAACGACGAGATTTTGGGTCATAACTCTCAAACATTTATTTGGTGTTACGGTCGTCATAGATCGCACTGGAATGCAAAACTGTGGGCAATAACTCATGAAACAGCCATAAACGCGAAAATGATGAGTTTTTGTCTTAACTCAAAAACATGTATCGAGTCTTATGGTATTTGTAAATCTCCCCGGAACCCCTAAACTGGGGGAAATAGCTCATTAAAACGGCCATAAAACGAGAAAACAATGATATTTTGATCATATCTCTTAAACATGTATCGGGACTTGCGGTCGTCGTAAATTGCATTGGAACACCGAAACCGTACGCTATAGCTCATGAAATCAGCCATCAACATGAAAATGACAGAGTTTTTGGTCTTAACTTTCAAACACATATTGAGTCTTGCTGTCATTGTAAATCTCCGTGGAACTCCAAAACAGTGGCCAATAGCTAATGTAAACAACCATAAAGTGAGAAAATGCTGAGCTTTTGGTCTTATCTCTAAAACATGTATCGGGTCTTACGGGCCATGCAAATCACTCTAGAACCCCAAAACCAAGGGCAATAGCTCATGAAAACGGTGGTAAAACACGAAAATGATGAGTGTTTGGTCATACCTCTCAAACATGTATCGGGTCTTACAGTCATTGTAAATCGCCCTTTTACCCCGCAACTGTGGGCCTAAGAAAACTTTTGGAGATATGCCCTAGATGCAATAATAAAAGTAGTTATTATTATATATTTGTGTTTATGATAAATGTTTACACTCATGCTATAATAGTATTGTAGAGGTCCCAACCTGATAAGGTAGAGATCCCTGTGTTTACAGTGCTAGTCCCTGGATCGAATAGCTAGCACCCACAGTTTAAGATGTAATATCAAGGAACAAAAGTCACATTACAACTTATATCCAGGAATAAAATATTCATTACATCTTACATAGCTCATATGGCTATCTCATTACACTACAGCAGATACATCTATTAAGTATGGAGTCCTTCATCTTCATATGCCACAGGCAAACATGTTGGTTGTAGACTTGTAATCCCTACTCAAAAAACTTCACTAACATCAAACAAACCTGCAACATAATAAGTTACATCCACAAGGGTCAATACATTTGAATTGTATTGACAAGTGATATCATATTTATATGGAGAATCTATAATCTACATGAATATTTGGCTAGGTGGAGTTTTGGCTGGACTTTGCATAAAATAAAATTTTCCTATCCTTTGTAAAATAGCTTTTCTCTTTCAAAACATTTCATCAAACAATGGCACACTAGATACACCTGGTGCTTCCCTTGTTCACCCAACAAGTTTTTAACTTAGAGAAATTGGGATGAGGAGATCCTTGATCATTTCAATGTCTTTGATGCTCAAAATGTCTATTACCGGGGACACGGATAAGTACTTAGTTTATACCCTCTTGAGAGGTGGTGCACTTTCCCCACAAGACTCGACATGCATCGAGACGAGACCTTTCAGAAACAATCCCTCAGACCACCATGGACGCGTTCCATCCTATCATCACTACCACCAACTGTCCATCTTGCTGAGTTCTTGCAACCTATGTAGTCAAGGTAGAGCCCATATGCCATGTGGATGCACTAGAAGCTTCTTAACACAACAAATCTCAAATCTCTTTGTTCCTGGGGGGCCATCAATAAGTGAGATACACCAGGGTAAGCCATAGAAATGGGCCCTGGGTAACCACTCAACACAAACCATTCTTCCCATTCCACCCAAGTGATTCATGCACATAGTTGTTTTATTAATCAAAAACGTAGTCATAGACTTTGCATAATATCATAGTATGTATATTCCACCATTGAATTCTAATAGCTTGGCTAAGCATACTAGCATAACTTGTCTCTTGACTTAGGAAGATTCCTACCAAGATATATTCTATAGGATCTACTATAGCATAGCAATATATAAAAATAGTCCTATCATGCATACTACAAAAATATCACTAATGCAATATTAAAAAGATAGGAATTTTGATGACCAAAGTATCACTTGCCTTTTTAGTAGAGAATCCAGGTACTCTCCTTGATCTTGCAATTGTCACACTCCTCAAAGTTCACTACAATTCAATCAAGCAAGCACACAATCAAAACTAGCACTCAAACATATAATAAAACAATAAAAAACAAAGAAATGCATGCAAGCATGCAAAAGGTTGTTTTGTTCAAAAAGTGGTTTCTAACAAGGCTCTAAACATTTCAAAACACCTACTGGTCTTTTATAAAAGATAGAAATTCATTTAAAATCAAGTTAGTGAAAATAAGCCTTTTAAATCATTTTTGTTTTACTAGAAATGACTTTATTCAAAGGAATAATTCCTAGTGTTAAAAAAATATATTTTTCAATTCAAATGTTAGTGTTTATGGTCAGAGGGTTCAAAACAAATCCATTTGCAAAATGTTTCAGTCAAAAATAATTTTTATAACAATTTTTATATCTAAAATAGTCCTATTAATGTTTCTGCATAAACACCTAATTTTTCAAAAGGAAATGACCAAACCATTGCCAGATTTGCAAATTAAACATTTTTCTGAATCCATTGATATAAAATTTGCATTTTTTGGACATACAAATCAAAAGTTATGGATCGTACAAATTCAAACATCTAAAAGATAGTTTTCTGGATTTAAACAGAATAGCCTGGCCACGTGGCGTGTTTCTACTGGTCAGTAATGCTTCGGGTGGATCGAGAAATGCACACCGTTAGATTTGATTAGCATCGCATGGCGCAGATCAAACAATACCGCTTCGTCTAAGTGATCTATCGTATCCTTTGGATCTAGATCTGACGGCCCTAAGCGAACTAGCCAAGAACTGGCGGTGCTAGCTGGCGATGCGCGGCGCCGGTGCTCTGTCGATGGTGGTCTGGCGATTCTAGGGGGCAAGGGAGGGGATGCAGGGCATTACCAGAGTCGCCGTGGCGAGGGGGTGCTCAACGTGGTCGCTGTGGACGAAGGGGCGCACGGGGTCCTTGGAAATTCCTCACCAAAGTTGCTGCCACCATTGGGAGCTTGCTGTCGTCTTTAGAGGTGAGCCCGCAGGTCATGCGCGAGTGATTGGCGAGTACCAGAAGAGTCACAGGACAAAGGCGAACACGATAGCAAGGGTTAGAGGACGAGGCGCACATGGGGCTCACCGGGAAAACTCGCCGGAGATGTTCCTGGTGTTGGATGCTCAAAGTTGCTGACGGAGGCGAGCCTAGTATGCGCCAGTGGACAAACCAAAAGCATTAGCGTGTGCACGCGAGGACAGGGGATGCGACAAAGTGAACCAGAGGTGAGGAGGAGGTCAGACCTCACCGGAATCATTGTCAAAGCTCGTCGGAGATAGCGGTGGTTCAATGCAAAATTCTTGCAGCCTGGGGGCTCCGGTGGTGTGGGGATTGAGGGGAAACAGAGAGGGGACAGAGGGGGTTAAACACGCATGGTCGAGGGAGGGATTTAATCGCAGAGTTACTCGAATTTACGCGGAATCAAACAGGGAAGAAACAGTCAGAAAGGGGGCGAGTTCATCGCGTGTTGAGGACGACAAAGACAGCGTGGCGGTGGGTCTGGTTTGACAGCGAGGGGGTGGGTGGATGCGCAGGTGAGAAAAATTCTGGGGGAGAGAGGGAGAGTGGCCCAGGTGGGCTCATGTTGGGACAGGTTGGGCTGGGGTGTTTGGTAGGTTAGTTAGGTTTGGTTCTTTTCTATTTTTTTCTCTTTAGATGTTTTTCTTTTTCCATTTCTGTTTTCCGTTTCTATTTGAAAATTTGATTCAGATTTCAATTTGAATTCAAACATTTTCCAAAACTTTTCATTAGGTTTAATCCATTTATTAGTGTGTTATTTAGTCCAACTCCATTATTTTTCTTGTGATTTAATATTTTTTAACTTAGGCATTTTGTCTTTATTTAAATAAAATTGAATATGGTTCAAACCCATATAATTTTATTCAAATAATCCTTTATTCTTTTCTTTTATTTTATTTTTAATTAATTTTATTCCATTTACTTAGGGATTTTGCCAAGGTTTAAATTTTCCTTTAAACAAATCTTATTTATTTAATTATTTCTTTATCTTATAAAATTCATATATTTTTATTTATAGCTCCAAAATTAGTGATTCCAATTTGTATAATTTTATTTAATATTTATTTATATTTTAAAATCCTTTTAGGATTACTTTGCTCACAAATTGGTGTTGATTTTAGTTAGGTGATTTTATTAGCCTTGGGAATACTTTCTTTTATATTATTAAAATCATAAGTTTTTATCCATGGCTCCAAATTGAGTAAAACCAATTTCCATGGTTTCATAATATTTTTGTTTACCATTTTTGATCATTTGGAAAGGTTTTTGCCAAATTTTTATATGGGGCAAAGCCATAGTCTTAGAGTGATCTCGGAGATGATTTCTTTCATTAGGGTTTAGAGTTTTGGTTCAACTTTTCCAAGTGTTCAAATCAAGATACATTCCAAGCATGGATGCATTTAATTTGTTTGTTGCCCTTTCATTCAAACTTTGTTCAAGTAGGGTTTTGACATTTCCGTTTAGAAGCAAAAAAGTTTCTTTTCACCCTAAATTTCAACATTTGTTTCTTTTGTTTATTTATTTTTCCCATTTCAAAATTTGGAAATTTTTGGGATGTGACAGACTACCACCCTTAAAAGGAATCTCATCCCGAGATTCGGGAAGGCTAGAGACGACAAGTTGGCTTCAAGACAACTAGGGTACTACCACCCTTAAAAGAATTTTGACTAGATTGCATCTTGGCTTACTTGGTGTCTTGATGTAACTTCTCTGGACAGTTGTTTGCACAGTGTCCCTTATTTTCACATTTGAAACATGTGACAAGGTTGAGATCCTTCACGGGTTTGCTTGTCTTGTTCTTCTTATTTTCTGGACAATGTGATGCATAATGGCCTAGCTCTTTGCATTTGTGGCACAACACTTGGCTAATATCCTTCTTCATCATTTGTATCACTATCTCTTGTTTGTTTCCTTTGGATCTAGATCTGATGGCCCTAAGCGAACTAGACAAGAACTGGCGGTGCTACCTGGCGATGCGCGGCGGTGGTGCTCTGTCGATGGCGGTCCGGCAACTCTAGGGGGCAAGGGAGGGGATGCAGGGCATTACCAAAGTTGCTGTGGCGAGGGGGGGCTCAACGTGGTCGCTATGGACGAAGGGGCGCACGGGGTCCTTGGCAATTGCTCACCGGAGTTGCTGCCACCGTCGGGAGCTTGCGGTCGTCTTCGGAGGTGAGCCTGCAGGTCATGCGCGAGTGATTGGCGAGTACCATATGAGTCACAGGACGAAGGCGAACAAGATAGCAAGGGTTAGAGGACGAGGCGCGCACGGGGCTCACCGGGAAAACTCGCCGAAGATGTTCCTGGTGTCGGATGCTCGAAGTTGTTGACAGAGGCGAGCCTACTATGCGAAGTGGACAAACCAAAAGAGTTAGCGCGTGCACATGAGGACAGGGGATGTGGAAAAGTAAACCAGAGGCGAGGAGGAGGTCAGACCTCACCGGAATCATTATCGAAGCACGTCGGAGACAGCGGTGGTTCGAGCCAAAATTCTTGCAGCGTGGGGGCTCCGGTGGTGTGGGGATTGAGGGGAAACAGAGAGGGGGCAGAGGGGGTTAAACAAGTGTGGTCGAGGGAGGGATTTAATCACGGAGTTACTCGAATTTACGCGGAATCAAATGGGGAAGAAACGGTTAGAAAGGGGGGCGAGTTCATCGCGTGGTGAGGACGATGAAGACAGCATGGCAGTGGGTCCGGTTTGATAGCGAGGGGGTGGGTGGACGTGCAGGTGAGAGAAAGTCTGGGGAGAGAGGGAGAGTGGCCCGGGTGGGCTCCTGTTGGGCCAGGTTGGGCTCGGGTGCTAGGTAGGTTAGTTGGGTTGGGTTCTTTTTTTTATTTTTTCCTCTACAAATGTTTTTCTTTTTCCATTTCTGTTTTCTGTTTTTATTTGAACATTTGATTCATATTTCAATTTGAATTCAAACCTTTTCCAAAACTTTTTAGTAGGTTTAATCCATTTATTAGTGTGTTATTTAATCCAACTCTGTTATTTTTCTTGTGATTTAATATTTTTTAACTTAGCATTTTGTCTTTATTTAAATAAAATTGAATATGGTTCAAACTCATATAATTTTATTCAAATAATCCTTTATTCTTTTATTTTATTTTAATTACTTTTATTTCATTTACTTAGGGATTTTTCCAAGGTTTAAATTGTCCTTTAAACAATTCTTATTTATTTAATTCTTTCTTTATCTTATAAAATTCATATCTTTTTATTTATAGCTCCAAAATTAGTGATTCCAATTTGTATAATTTTATTTAATATTTATTTATATTTTCAAATCCTTTTAGGATTACTTTGCTCACAATTTGGTGTTTATTTTAGTTAGGAGATTTTATTAGCCTTAGGAATACTTTCTTTTATCTTATTAAAATCATAAGTTTTTATCCATGGCTCCAAATTGAGTGAAACCAATTTCCATGGTTTTATAATATTTTTTCTTACCATTTTTGATTATTTGGAAAGGTTGTTGCCAAAGTTTTATATGGGGCAAAGCCAGTCTTAGAGTGATCTTGGAGTTGATTTCTTTTATTAGGGTTTAGAGTTTTGGTTCGACTTTTCCAAGTGTTCAAATCAAGATACATTCCAAGCATGGATGCATTTGATTTGTTTAAAAATTTGTTTGTTTCATTTTCATTAAAATTTTGTTCAAGTAGGGTTTTGATGTTTCCATTTAGAAGCAAAAAGTTTCTTTTCGCATTAAATTTCAAAATTTGTTTCATTTGTTTATTTATTTTTCACATATCAAAATTTGGAAAATTTTGGGATGTGACAAGTATTAACCGGAAACATTAATACTTGTGTGATTTGTAAACTTGATAAGAGTCCCTAGTAAAGCCTCTTTATAATACTAGCTTGTTGGTTAATAGATGATCATGGTTTCTGGATCATGAATATAGAGATGTTAACAACAAGATCATATCATTAGGAGAATGGTATGATGGACATACTCCTATAGATAAGCGCAGCATAAAGATCAAGTCATTTCAATAGTTCGTTTGCTATAAGCTTTCTGATACATAGTAACCTAATTCGTTCAACCATGAGATCAGGCTAATCACCATCACCAGAAGGACGCTTTGATGACATCAAACACCACACCATAACTGGGTGGTTATAAAGGTGGCATTGAGTGTTCAGAAAGTATGTGTTGAGGCACATGGATCAAGAGTGGGATTTGTCCATCCATATGACTGATAGATATATTCTGGGCCCTCTCGGTGGAATGTCATCCAATTGGCTTGCAAGCATGTGACTGGCTCACAAGGGATCACATATCACGGGAACGAGAAAAGAATACTTATCGGTAACGAGGTTGAACTAGGTATGCAGAGATACCGACGATCAGACCTTGGAGAAGTAAACTATCGCGAGACAAAGGTAAATTGGTATCGTATGTAAGTGGTTCATTCGATCGCAAAGTAATTGTAGAAATATGTGGGAGCCATATGAATTTCCAGATTCCTCTATTGGTTATTGATCGGAGAAGTTTCTCGGTCATGTCCGCATAATTCACGAACCGTAGGGAGACACACTTAAGGATTCAATGTTGTTTAGTATATATGGAATATAAGTAGGGAGACCGAATGTTGTTCGGAGTCTCGGATGGTATCCGGAATATCATGAGGAGATCCGGAATGGTCCATAGAATAAGATTCATATAAGGAAAGTCTAATTCCGGTGTCCGGGAATGATTCCGATATTTTCACCAGAATGATCTAGAAGGGTCTAGAAGGTTCACCGGACCAGAAGGGGAAGGGTACATGAAAGTGTAATGACTAAGTGGAATGACTGCGTCATGTCCTAGGTCATTTGGTTAGGCATTTGAAAGAAATAAATTAAACTCCAAATTGAAAGTCAAAAGGCAAGTTTGAAAATTCAAAGTTGGACAATGTATCCTGGTGGAGGAAGGAAAGAATCCTTCTTTCCCTCCACCATAAGTCAACTATGATAGGGAGTTGGGGAAGGATTCAAAATCCTCGCTCCCAAGCTGCCCTACCTCTCCTAAATAGATGGGAGGGGGTGCCCCAAGAGACACAACACCGGCCCCTCCCCACACCGCCACCGCGTCGCCGCCTGTTCGTCGATGCCGCCCTAGTCGCCACCGACTCCACCTCCTCCTCTCCTGCTTCTAAACCCTAGATTGCCGGAAACCCTAATTCTCCACCATAACCTGATCTAGCTTAGGCAAAGCCCTGCAGGATCTTCTCTCTACTTCCGACACCACGCCGTCATGTTGCCAGAATCGCGAGGGGAGAACTACAACCTCCGATGCCTGCTGGAACAAGGGAGAGGAAGGTCTTCATTGAGTACCAAACATGTGACCGACTACGGAAGCGCTGCCGGAAGGATCATCTGCGCGATCTTGAGATCAGCAAGAATAGGACTACATCACCCACGAGAATCTGCTCTCGTTAACTGCTTTGAAATCTTCGAGGGTTAGTACTCTAATCGACTTGTTGCTACAATCTAGTAGATAGATCTTGGCTTGTTTGTCTTCATGCGGTAGAATTTTTTGTTTTCCATGCTAAGAACCCCTACAAAAACAGCCATAAAACAAGAAAACGACAAGTTTTTGCTCGTAACTCTCAAACATTTATCGGGTCATATGGTTATTTTAAATCTCCCTAGAACGCCAAAATCATGGGCAATAGCTCATGAAAACTGTCGTAAAACCCGAAAACGACGTGTATTTGGTCATAACTTTAAAACATGTATCTGGTCTTACGATCGTTGTAAATCTCCATGGGACCCCAAAATTATAGGCAATAGCTCATGAAAACGGCTTTAAAATGCATAAATGACGAGTTTTTGGTCAAAACTCTCAAAAATTTATCTGGTCTTACAGTCATCGTAAATCGCACTAGAACCCAAAACCAAGGGCAATAGCTCATGAAAACAGACATCAAGGTGAAAATGACGAGTTTTTTTGTTTTAACTCTCAAGCATGTATCGAGCCTTACGGTCGTTGCAAATCTCCTTGGAATCCCAAAATGTGTGCAATAGCTCATGAAAACGGCCATAAAACAAGAAAACAATGAGTTTTTTGGTCATATCTCTCAAACATATATCAGGTCTTACAGCCGTTCTAAATTTCCCTTTTACCCCAAAACTGTGGGTAATAGCTCATGAAAACGGCCAAAAAACGAGAAAATGACTCTGAAACATGTATCGGGTCTTGCGGTCATTTTAAATTTCTGTAGAACACCAAACCCATGGGCATTAGCTCATGAAAACGGTCTTAAAACATGAAAATGACGAATTTTTGGTCATAAGTCTCAAACATTTCTCTAGTCTTATGCGGTGACCCAGCATACCACCGCATGTGTAGTACACTATAGTCGTTGACATGACATCCACAGAACACTTTTCTGTAAATATCACATCCCTCAGAGTGGTACAACAGAAAAATTGCGGGTCCATATTACAAACATTCACACATTATTATTATTATTACAATACCAGAGGTTCAAGACTTCAAAAGGTTTCAACTTACAAACCAAAATATAAAGTGTTTCAGCAGAATTTAAAAGTAGCAACTCCAATTGGAGTTGAGCTCATCGGCTTATTCTATAGAGTTCATGCTGCTCGGCTCCGTTGGTTACTACTAACTAGGATACTTAGTTGGACTCGTTATCGTCAACACCATAGCGGATTTCGTAATCCACTCCTTAAACACCTCCTGACAGGTCAGGCTCCTCGTAGAACACATCTTCTTGACATTCAGCTGCATACATTGGCACGTATTCGGGATCCTCAGAGTCTAAGCAAGGGATCAAAGGAAAGGTTGAGTAACAGCGTTACCCAACAAGCTCATTATATGCAAGGTGGGACGTTTGATGCTCTAACTACCACCTCGGACTATAAGTCCTTGGTACTATGTAGTTTTCGTAAATCTTTCTTCAAAGATTGATTTTATTATAAAAATCTGTGACCATCAGTCTTCACAGGTTGACTAGAACTTTCATGGAGTTCCTTTCCTGCCGCGTTCGTAGGTCCTTCCCGGAACACGGAGTAACAAGTTACAATTCTTTACACTCTGCAGAGGTGCGTTACTTTACCTATGAGAGATCAACTCCTTGTTGCACAATCAGGCATACTTTCCCGTCCACAATTCCATGATGTGGGGCCCAGTAGTTGTTCCAAGCCAATCATTGCCCCCTTCGCGACCTCGCATGCTTCCTTGGTGTACACCATGCCCACATAATAAATTACGGCAATGATTTGTATAAACCGTTAGATGCCAGAACTATCATGGGACATTGAGGGTTCCCACCCATATGCTGCATATCCTCTACGAATTACCAATTAATATGCATGCTACGAGGATAACAGCCACGACCTGCACATCCGGCTTCATGCGAGAGGAAGAAGATACAGCTGACTTCTTTGTCCCATTCCAAATCTCATGGCTAACGTGTAATATACGGCGCTAGAATTACTGATGTCAGGGGTTATTAAGTCCCTAATTGATCATTATTGTTGCAAATAGAACCCTAAGTTCTATTGCTCCATTATATCATCAATTAGGATGATATATATGATTTCTATAATTGAGAAAATAATATTTTCTTTCTTTGGAGTATATATGATAACACACAATTTGTAAATACTTTCATAAAGACTCTTCAAAGGATATGAGCAAGTGATGAGCTTGCCTTGTGATGGCAAGGTAGTGAAGTCTAATGCTTGCACTAGACATTGAGCTTCTATGTCTACAAAAACATCATTATTGCCCGGTAAGGACAATATTTAAATAAGCAAAATGATTATGCAGAAGTAATGTAATGCATTATTTAACTTTATATGTAACCTCCCCCATTATTTAAATTATAGAAAAATCCTTTTTAATTAATTAATGATTTATAAATATTAATTTTTTAATATTTATAGAATATTGTATTTATTTATTTTATTTCCTTTTATTTGAATTATAGATTTAATAATTCCTTCAAGAATTATCATTTGAATACCAAAAATGGTTACTAAATATTTGTTTAGTATTTTTCTGAAATACTGCAATATTAATATATAATGAAAGTGATTTTTATTTATTTTTATTATCTTTCAATAATTTTGTAAAATTTTATAAGGAATATTTAAATTACAAAATTCTTAATAAAATTTATATGTCTAAAATTTTATTTATTAATTGATTTGGATAGCTTGGATCACTATGAATCCAAAAATATTTTATTTATAATTTTTGGACTTTTATTTTATTTTCTAGAATTTATTTAAATTCAGGGGCATTTTGGTCTTTTTCCAATTATTAAAACAGGCTCTAAATGATTTGGGCTGGCTATTTGGTTTTATTGGGCCCTTGTGGCCCAGTAGGGCAAAGGTAAAACAACACCCCGAAGGGGTATTGGCCCATTCCATCCCATCACTCTCTGTCTCTCTCTCGAGCTCACCTCTCTCCTTCTCCTTCCCCTTCCTCGTGGTCAGCGGTGTCACCGTCGGCGATTCACGCTGTCGTGGACCTCCCTGGCCATCGTCGTGGTGCAGGATGAGATTGTCAGCCCCGCTCTTCCTTCCTGTCCATTTTGATTTGGACCTAGAGCCCTCCTGCGACCAGATCGATGTCGTCCCTAACCCTAGGGTTTGGGGTTGGCGTTGATCTGATGCCGCCACTGCTGTAATTTGCCGTGGAGATGCTCCCCGCCCCCAGGCATGGCTATGGTCGCTGCCGTGGTGTTGCATGGGTTGGAGCGCCCTCTTGGGGGTGCTCCCCGTGCCGTCGTGGTCGTCGGCCTCCTCTGCTTCCTCTTTTAATCTACAACGAGGACCTTCAGTAAGTTATTCCTCTCCCTCTCATGCTCCCTATGCTAGGCCATCCCATGATAGCTATTGGTAGTGACCTTTCTGGTTACTGTCTTGTCCTGATTAAGATGGTTTGTTATACTTAGGGTTCATACCCTGCCGTGGATTAGATATTTGATGAATTAGATCATGTATTGATGATCCCTAAATCTGTTGAGTGTGACTTGTTATGGATTATTGTTGATGGTTAGCTATGGGATGCTAGTGGTTTATCAGATGATTCTATGGATTAAATTTTAGATGATTCAGATGGTGAAGTTGCTCTAGAGGCAACACTTGGGAAATCTAGTGGTTTTAATAACTCACCACTGTCATTACTTGATTAATGACAGTGAGTGTTGTGTGATGAAGTCACTATATTAGTATTGTTGGCTTAAGAATTCATCAATAACTTGAGATCAAATGGTTTCAAATAGTGAATATATACATATGGATTCTCCTGATTATGATTCCTGTGATGTCAGGAAAATGATTTATAGTTGGTTGATTGTATTTGAGAAGATAGTATGCTTAACCTACTTAGTATAGAATTGTTCTTGTGACACCTTCCTTGTATGGCACACAAGTTTAGATTCTATTACTTGGTTTGGTCTTGTTCAAGCTTAAAATGAGTTTGGCATTAACGATAAGTAGAAACTTCTTTTCTTAAATCCCTATGACCCATGATGTTGGTCTGAGGTTTAGGGATTTATACCTCTATCTTGTTGATTCACATGGATTGGTTCTGGTAGTGATACCAGCTACAGTTTCTTGAATTAAAGTTGGGAAAAATGATGGTAGGCTTGATCGCTTGTACAGATCCATAAGATTAAATTCTAAGGTGCTACTCTTGTCTTAGAGATGTGCCTAGAAGTTTAAATCTTAGCTATTTTCATTCTTGAATTGAAATATAGCTTGATTTCTTAGATCAATGATGTTGTCCTGAGATCTTAGTTGGATCCTTATACTTTTTTGATTGCTTTTAGTGTTTAAAACCTCAGTGATGGATTCACCCCACTTGGGTGCTTTCTGAGAGTTTGAGTAAGAGACAGATCATGTATGCTTGTCTAATCTTAGACAGATAGATCATGTGATGGTCTATTTTACTCACCACACTTATTTGCTGTTGGGGTTGCCAGTTATTGATCTTGTAGTGGCTTGATCTGGTGCTCTCCTGGTATTTCCAGCTCTTAGCTTGTCCTTGATCCATCCCTCCACCTTCTGGTCCTGATGGCTTGATCTTGGTCTTGCTATCCACCTGAGATACCCCCTCCTTATGTCACCATTTTGGTGATGTGATCCAGGGTTTTGGATTGGTATGATCTAGCTTAGCTTTGGCTTGGTTTAGTTGGTGGCTGCTGTGCTTGGTGTGTAAGAACAATGGAATGGTGTGGGGTTGTATTCCCACGACTGTGCTGATGGTTTTGTTTGATTGTGTTGTTGTTGTGGTGTTGATAACACACACCATGCAGTTTGGTGTGTGTGCTGCCTGTGTGCCTGCTACACAGTTGTGGATATGTTCTGAATTTTTGAGAGTTACTGTTATCAGCTTACATTTTACCTGGCTGTGAAAACTTGCCCCTCCTTGCTGTTTATTTGACTTATGGCTTAAAATTATGAAAGATACATTCTTTCATATTGGTGAAACTTGCCCCTTAAATACTCAATGATGAAAAAGTGAACAGTGCACTTCACTGTCAACTCTGAGAGTAAAATAATTCTAATCCGAACTTTCTTTTTATTTTAAGTTTCTGTTTATTTTTCAGGTACCAGATTTGAAGATCAAGATTTTAGTTTAGGCTTTTATCTTTCTTTATAGAATAGTCACTTGTAATAACTCTCATATTCAATTGTAATCTTTAATTTATTCTTTTGTACTCTTTATTTTTATTATTTCATAATAAAGATTGTACTATTATTCAATAAAGAAGTATTATTCTTCTATTTAATTATTATTGTAAAGATTGTTACTCATTTCCATAAGTTACATTTTGTAACTCATTATTGAATGAAGTTTTGGAATATTCATTTTGTTGGTTATCTTCTTTCATTTATAGTTTGAGTTATTATTGGTTAATTCTTAAATTAAATCAAATACTCAAACATCATTCAAAAATCCTTTTGAATTATAATTCAAACACTTAAGTTTTAAATTCAAATTTCATTACCCAAAACACATAAGTCCACAAAGATCATATCAAAGTCTATAACAATCATCATTCAAGACTATACCTAATCTCAAAGTATGAAAGAAACTTTGATCACTTTAGGTTTTTATTTGGCGAAAAATTTACCCACATTTTCACAGATGAATGCATGCAATATCTCAAATTCCTAAATCTACCCTTCGTTGGTTCCTAAATGCTGGGATGTTACATCTTACGAACGTCGTAAATCACACTTGAACCCCCACAACTATGGGCAACAGCTAGTTAAAACAACCATAAACATGAAAACGATGAGTTTTTCATCTTACATCTCAAACATGTATCTAGTCTTAACTCTCAAACATTTATCTGGTTTTACAGGCATTGTAAATCTCCCTGGAACGCCAAAACCGAGGGCACTAGCTCATGAAAAAGGTCATAAAACATGAAAATGACGAGTTTTTGGTCATAACTCTCAAACATGTACTAGGTCTTACTGTCGTTGTAAATCGCCCTAGAGCCCTAAAACCATGGGCAATAATTCGTGAAAACGGCCATAAAACAAGAAAATGACAAGTTTTTGGTCATAACTCTCAAAAATGTATCAGGTCTTACGATTATTGTAAATCTCCCTAGAACACCAAAACCATGGGCAATAGCTCAAGAAAACGGCCGTAAACGCGAAAACGACGAGTTTTTGGTCATAACACTTAAACATGTATCTGGTCTTACGATCATTATAAATCTCCATGGAACCCCAAAATTGTAGGCTATAGCTCATGAAAACGGCCTTAAAATGCAAAAACGACGAGTTTTTGGGTCATAACTCTCAAACATTTATCTGGTGTTACGGTCGTCGTAAATCGCATTCTAATGCAAAATTGAGGGCAATAACTCATGAAAACACCCATAAACGCGAAAACGACGAGTTCTTCGTCTTAACTCAAAAACATGTGTCGAGTCTTACGGTCGTTGTAAATATCCCTGGAACCCCAAAACTAGGGGCAATAGCTCATCAAAATGGCCAGAAAACGAGAAAACAATGAGTTTTTGGTCATATCTCTCAAACATGTATCGGGACTTGCGGTTGTTGTAAATCACATTGGAACCCCGAAACCATATGCTATAGCTAATGAAACCATCCATCAACGCGAAAATAATGAGTTTTTGGTCTTAACTATCAAACACATATTGAGTTTTGCGGTCGTTGTAAATCTCCGTGGAACTCCAAAACAGTGGGCAATAGCTAATGTAAACGACCATAAAGCGAGAAAATGCTGAGATTTTGGTATTATCTCTAAAACATGTATCGGGTCTTATGGGCCATGCAAATCACTTCGGAACCCCAAAACCGAGGGCAATTGCTCATGAAAACGGTGGTAAAACGCGAAAATGATGAGTGTTTGGTCATAACTCTCAAACATATATCGGGTCTTACAGTCATTGTAAATCACCATTTTACCCCGCAACTGTGGGCAATATCTCAACAAAACAGCCATAAAACAAGAAAACAACAAGTTTTTGGTCGTAACTCTCAAATATTTATCAGGTCTTATGGTCATTTTAAATCTCCCTAGAATGCCAAAATCATGGGCAATAGCTCATGAATATGGTCGTAAAATGCAAAAACGACGTGTATTTGGTCATAACTTTGAAAAAAGTTATGACGAAATACACGTCGATTTCGTGTTTCAGGACCATTTTCATGAGCTATTGCCCATGATTTTGGCGTTCTAGGGAGTTTAAAATGACCATAAGACCCGATACATGTTTGAGAGTTACGACCAAAAACTTGTTGTTTTCTTGTTTTATGGCTATTTTCTTAAGCTATTGCCCACAGTTTCGGGGTAAAAGGGTGATTTACAATGACTGTAAGACCTGATACATGTTTGAGAGTTATGACCAAACACTCATCGTTTTCGTGTTTACCACCATTTTCATTAGCTATTGCCCTCGGTTTTGGGGTTCCGAGGCGATTTGCATGGCCCGTAAGATCCGATACATGTTTCGAAGATAAGACCAAAATCTCAGTGTTTTCTCATTTTATGGTCGTTTACATTACCTATTGTCCATTATTTTGGGGTTCTAGGGAGATTTACAACAAACGCAAGACTCGATATGTGTTTGAGAGTTAAGACCAAAAACTCGTCATTTTCGTGTTGATGGTTGGTTTCATGAGCTATAGCGTATGGTTTCGGGGTTCCAGTGCGATTTACGTCGGCCGCAAGCCCCGATATATGTTTGAGAGGTATGACCAAAAAGTCATTGTTTTCTCATTTTATGGTCGTTTTGATCAGCTATTGCCACCAGTTTTGGGGTTCCAGGGAGATTTACAATGATCGTAAGACTCGATACTTCATTTTGAGTTAAGAAGAAAAACTCGTCGTTTTCGCTTTTATGGCTTTTTCATGAGCTAGTGCCCACAATTTTGCGTTCCAGTGCGATTTACAATGACCGTAACACCAGATAAATGTTTGAGAGTTATGGCCAAAGAACTCGTCATTTTTGCATTTTAAGGCCTACAATTTTGGGGTTCCATGGAGATTTATAATGACCGTAAGACCAGATACATGTTTGAGAGTTATGACCAAAAACTCATCGTTTTCGCGTTTTCTTACCGTTTTCTTGAGCTACTGCCCACGGTTTTAGCGTTCCAGGGAGATTTACAATGACCGTAATACCTGATACATTTTTGAGAGTTATGACCAAAATTTGTCATTTTCTAGTTTTATGACCGTTTTCATGAGTTATTGCCCATGGTTTTGGGGCTCTAGGGTGATTTCAAATGATAGTAAGACCCAATACATGTTTGAGAGTTAAGAGCAAAAACACATCGTTTTCGTGTCTTATCACTGTTTTCATGAGCTATTGCCCATAATTTGGGGGGGGGGGGCAGTGCGATTAACGATAACCATAAGAGCAGATAAATGTTTGAGAGTTAAGACTCGGTACATGTTTGAGAGGTAAGACAAAAAACTCATCGTTTTTGCGTTTATGGTTGTTTTAATGTGATGTTGCCAATAGTTGTGGGGTTCAAGTGCGATTTACGACGACCATAAGACAAGAAATGTTTGAGAGTTATGACCAAACATCATCTTTTTCACATTTTACGACCGTTTTCATGAGATATTGCCCACGTGTTTGGTGTTCTAGGGAAATTTCAAATGACCGCAAGATCATATACATGTTTTAGAGTTACGACCAAAAAATTGCCATTTTCTCGTTTTTTTGGCCGTTTTCATGAGCTATTACCCACAGTTTTGGGGTAAAAGGGTGATTTAGAACAAGCGTAAGAACCCATACAATTTTGAGAGATATGACCAAAAAACTCATCGTTTTCTTGTTTTATGGCCGTTTTCATGAGGTATTGCCCTCATTTTTGGGGTTCCAAGGAGATTTACAACGACTGTAAGGCTCGATACGTGCTTGAGAGTTAAGAAAAAAAAACTCGTCGTTTTCGCCTTGATAGTTGTTTTCATGAGCTATTGCCCTCGGTTTTGGGTTACAGTGCGATTTACGACAACCGTAAGACCAAATAAATTTTTGAGAGTTATGACCAAAAACTCGTCATTTATGCATTTTAACGCCGTTTTCATGAACTATTGCCTATAATTTTGGGGTTCCATGGAGATTTACAACGACCGTAAGACCAGATACATGTTTGAAAGTTATGACGAAATACACGTCGTTTTCGCGTTTCACGACCGTTTTCATGAGCTATTGCCCACAATTTTGGCGTTCTAGGGAGTTTAAAATGACCATAAGACCCGATACATGTTTGAGAGTGACGACTAAAAACTTGTCGTTTTCTTGTTTTATGGTTGTTTTCTTGAGCTGTAAGACCTGATACATGTTTGAGAGTTATGACCAAACACTCATTGTTTTCGTGTTTTACCACTGTTTTCTGAACTATTGCCCTCGGTATTGGGGTTCCGGGGCGATTTGCATGGCCCGTAAGACCCGATACATGTTTCGAAGAAAAGACCAAAATCTCAGCATTTTCTTGTTTTATGGTCATTTACATTAGCTATTTCCCACTATTTTGGGGTTCTAGGGAGATTTACAACAACCGCAAGACTCGATATGTGTTTGAGAGTTAAGACCAAAAACTCGTCATTTTATTGTTGATGGTTGGTTTCATGAGTTATAGTGTACGGTTTCGGGGTTCCAATGCGATTTACGACGGCCGCAAGTCCCGATACATGTTTGAGAGATATGACCAAAAAATCATTGTTTTCTCGTTTTATGGCCGTTTTGATGAGCTATTGCCCCCAGTTTTGGGGTTCCAAGGAGATTTGCAACGACCGTAAGACTCGATACTTCATTTTAAGTTAAGAAGAAAAACTCGTTGTTTTCGCTTTTATGACTTTTTATGAGCTAGTGCCCACAGTTTTGCGTTCCGGTGTGATTTACAACGAACGTAACAGCAGATAAATGTTTGAGAGTAATAACCAAAAAAATCATTCCAGTCGTTTTCTAACCATTTTCTTGAGCTATTGCCCATGGTTTTGGTGTTCCAGGGACATATACAATGACCGTAAGACTTGATACATTTTTGAGAGTTATGACCAAAAACTTGTCATTTTCTTGTTTTATGGCCGTTTTCATGAATTATTGCCCATGGTTTTGGGGCTCTAGGGCGATTTACAACGACAGTATGACCCAATACATGTTTGAGAGTTATGACCAAACACTCATCTTTTTCGCGTTTCACCACCGTTTTCATGAGCTACTGCCCTCGGTTTTGGGGTTCTGGGGCGATTTGCATGGCCCGTAAGACCCGATACATGTTTTAGAGATAAGAGCAAAAAACTCAGCGTTTTCTCATTTTATGGTCGTTTAAATTAGCTATTGCCCACTGTTTTGGGGTTCCAGCGAGATTTACAATGACCGCAAGACTCGATATGTGGTTGAGAGTTAAGACCAAAAACTCGTCATTTTCGTATTGATGCCTAGTTTCATGAGCTATAGCGTACGGTTTCGGGGTTCCAATGCGATTTACGACGACCACAAGTCCCGATACATGTTTGAGAGATATGACCAAAATCTCATCGTTTTCTCGTTTTATGGCTATTTTGATGAGCTATTGCCCCCAGTTTTTGGTTCTAGGGAGATTTACAACGACCATAAGACTCGATACATGTTTTTGATTTAAGACGAAAAACTCGTCTCTTTCGCGTTTATGGCTGTTTTTTATGTGTTATTGCCCACAGCTTTGCGTTCTAGTGCGATTTACGACAACCGTAACACCAGATAAATGTTTGAGATAGGGTGGAGCCTCCAAGAAGTCTAAGAAGTCCACCTCTGATGCTGCCGACGAAGGTAAGAAGAAAAATATGGAGGGTGGAGCCTACAAGAAGTCCACTGCCGCCCTGGAGGCGGAGAAAAGAAGAGTTATCGGGATTCCTTTTGCCAAAGCACCCCCTGTTGTGTAAGCCTCTTTCTCTCCAACATTGTCCATTGCTTGTCTTATTCATGTACTTATACTTTTTGCATGTTTCATTCAGGAAGAAGGCCACTACTAGTTTGAAGAAGACCTCCAAAACTTTGGGGGCTTCTAGAAATATTAAGGATATGTTGCATCGTGACGTGTCTCCCCACGCATCTCTCGTTATCGCCCCTATCACTCCCAGCGTCCAGCCTACGTCTGCTCCGGCAAGCTCACAGGCCAAGGATGCATCTGGCCCTTCTGCCATGGATGTGGACTCAGGTGCCTCCGTGGAGCTTGTCGTTGTCGGAGAACAGGACAACCGTAGAATTCCCGAAGATAGTCTTGAAGGGTTTCGCGACATAGTAAATCAAAATTTTCTACGGATGCGAACAGAGGGAAAGCCAAGATCTAATCTAGGAGATGCAAACAACAAGAGAGATTGGATTAGATCTTCATACCCTTGAAGATTCGCACAGCGGAACGTTCGTCGGAACGTGGGTGATGTAGTCGTACTCGCTTCTCCTCCTCGCGATCCGATCCGATCTAGCACCACAAGTGGCGGTGCCTCCGTGAGATGCACACGTGCAGCACCTCGACGTCTCCTCCTTCCTTGGTCCAGCAAGTATGGTGGAGAGATGGGTTGGATCTACAACGCGACGACGCGGTGCAATTGGTGGAGAATTTCTGCAGCAGGGCTTCGCCTACAAGCAGTCGGGAGGGAGAGAGGAGGGCAGCAGGGCGGCTAGGGTTGGAGGGGAAGGTGTGAGGGGGTGGTGCGCCCCCAGCCCTCTTTATATAGAGGGGTGGGCGGCTGCAACCCTAGCCCCCTCCCCCAAGCTAAACCGGCGGCCACAAGGAGGAGGAGTGGGGGCAAGGAAACCACCCCTTCTAGAAACTCTATCTAGAGTTTAAACCTCTCTTGGCCGGCTGGTCCCTATGGGGCCTTGTGCCCCTGGCCCAATGCGGCCAGGGCACTCCCTCATAGGCCAGTGCCCCCTCCCGGAAGGTGGGGCCACGTTGGTCCCCTTTCGGAAGGTTCTAGAAGCTTCCGGTACAATACCGATTAACCCGGAACAATTCCGAACTCCAAAAACTGCACTGCCTTATATGAATCTTATTCTCCGGACCACTCCGGAACCTCTCGTGATGTCCCGGATCCCATCCAAGACTCCGAACAAAAACTCATAAACCAATTATCCAATCTATCCTAGCGTCGAGACACGTTAAGTGTGTGACCCTGCGGGTTCGAGAATATGCAGACATGATCTTCTATCAATAATCAACAGCGGGGTCTAGAAACCCATATTGACTCCCACACATTCATCGATGATCATATATGATGAACCACGATGCCAGGATTCAATCAATCCCATATATATATTCCCTTCGTCTCGCGATATTTCACTTGCCCGAGATTCGATCGTCGGTACCGTCATACCTAGTTCAATCTCGTTCACAACAAGTACTTTACTCGTTCCATAATCCGATATCACTTTGTGATTAACTCCTTAACCACATGCTTGCAAGCGGTGTTGATATCGATTACCGAGTGGCCCGAAGTATATCTCTCCGACTTGCGAGGGACAAATCCCATCTCGATACATACAACCCAACAGATACTTTCCGATCACCTGAGAGACACCTTTATGATCACCCTCTCATAGGATGACGTTTGATGACCTCAAAGCTTTCTTCTGATACCAGGGAGTTGTATTATCTCATGGTCTAAGGAATACAATATTTGACATAAGAAAAGCTTCGCAAAGACGAACACGATGACACGATCTAATTGCTTCGCTTAGTTTGGGTCTGTCCACCATATCATTCTCCCAATGATATGATCTCATTATTAATTGACAACTCATGTCCATGGTTAGGAAACCTTAACCATCATTAATCAATGAGCTAGTCCTTAGAGGCGTACTAGGGACACGGTGTTGTTCACAAACCACACAAGTATTAAAGTTTCCGCTTAATACAATTCTAGCATGGAATATAAACATTATCATGAACAAGAATTATAATAATAACATCTTTATTATTGCCTCTAGGGCATAATTCCAACAGTCTCCCACTTGCACTAGAGTCAATAATCTAGTTTACATTTGGCAACAATCTCACACCCATGGCACTGAGGTGCTGATCATGTTTTACACGTGGAAGAGGTTTAGTCAATGGATCTGCGACATTCAGATATGTATGTACTTTGCTAATCTTCAGATCTCCATCTGCTATATAATCTCGGATTATATGAAACTTGCGGTTGATATGCTTGGTCTTTGGATGATATCTTGGTTCCTTAGCGAGTGCTATGGCACCAGTTTTGTCACACAATATCTCCAGTGGGTCCAATGCACTTGGAACCACGCCAAGCTCAGTGATGAAGTTCCTGATCCAAACTCCTTCACTTGACGCTTCTGCAGCAGCCATGTATTCCGCTTCTACTGTAGATCCTGCGATCACGCTTTGCTTGCAGCTTCTCCAGCTCACAGCTCCTCCATTCAAAATATAAACGTATCCTATCTGAGATTTAGAATCATCCTTGTCGGTGTCGAAACTAGCGTCGACGTAACCTTTTACGACGAGCTGTTCATCACCCCCATAGACTAAGAACATTTCTTTAGTTCTATTTAGGTACTTTAGGATGTTCTTCACGGCTCTCCAGTGTTCCACTCCTGGATCACTCTGATATCTGCTCGTCAAACTAAGAGCATTGGACACATCCGGTCTAGTACACAGCATGGCATACATGATGGAACCTATGGCCGAGGCATAAGGCACTTTGCTCATAGCTTCCCTATCATTTACCATAGCTGGACACTGAGCCTTGCTCAATATCTTACCTGACAACATAGGCACTGAACCTTTCTTTGCCTTATCCATTCTGAACCTTTTCAGAACTTTGTCTAGGTATGTACTCTGGCTTAAAGCTATGAGGCGTCTTTGTCTATCTCTATAGATCTTGATACCCAATATATAAGCAGCTTCACCTAGGTCTTTCATTGAAAAACACTTGTTCAAATAACTCTTCACATTGTTAAGCATGTTGATGTCATTTCCAATAATCAATATGTCATCCACATATAGTACCAGAAACGTCACCGAGCTCCCACTCACTTTCTTGTAGATGCAAGCTTCGTAGCAATTTGGAACAAATCCAAAGCTCTTGATCACTTGATCAAAACGAAGGTTCCAACTCCGAGATGCTTGCTTCAGTCCATAAATGGAACGCTGAAGTTTGCATACTTTATCAGCATCCTTAGGATCGACAAAACCTTCGGGTTGCATCATATACAACTCTTCATCAATGTTGCCATTGAGGAAAGCAGTCTTGACATCCATCTGCCATATTTCATAATCATGAAACGCAGCAATTGCTAATAAAATCCGAATGGACTTAAACATCGCTACGAGAGAGAAAGTCTCATCGTAGTCAACACCTTGAACTTGTCGAAAACCTTTCGCAACAAGCCGTGCTTTATAGACAGTAACATTACCATCCGCGTCCGTTTTATTCTTGAAGATCCATTTGCACTCAAAGGCCTTTCGGTCGCTAGGAGGGTCCACCAAAGTCCATACTTGGTTTTCGCTCATGGATCCCAATTCGGATTTCATGGCTTCTAGCCATTACTCAGAGTCTGGGCTCATCATCGCTTCCTCATAGTTTGTAGGTTCACTGTCTTCTACCAACAAGACAGCCAAGACAGGGTTGTTGTACCACTCGGGAGGGGCATGTGACCTTGTCGACCTGCGACGTTCAGTAGCAGCATCGTCCGAAGCTTCATGATCCTTGTCATTAGCTTCCTCTATTGTTGGTGCAGGCGGCACTGGAACAATTTCAGGTGCTGCGCTACTCTCCAATTCAAGAGAAGGTTCAATAACCTCGTCTAGCTCTACTTTCCTCCCACTCACTTCTTTCGAGAGAAACTCCTTCTCAAGAAAGGAACCGTTCTTTGCGACAAACACTTTGCCTTCGGTTCTGTGATAGAAGGTATACCCAATAGTTTCCTTAGGGTATCCTATGAAGACGCATTTCTCCGCTTTGGGTTCGAGCTTGTCCGGCATCAACTTCTTGATGTAAGCTTCGCATCCCCAAACTTTAAGAAACGACAACTTAGGTTTAGCACCAAACCACAGTTCATACGGTGTCGTCTCAACGGATTTAGATGGAGCCCTATTTAAAGTGAATGCAGCGGTTTCTAATGCATAACCCCAAAATGATAATGGCAAATCAGTAAAAGACATCATTGATCGGACCATATCTAATAGGGTTCGATTCCGGCGTTCAGACACACCATTGCGCTGTGGTGTTCCGGGTGGCGTGAGTTGTGAAACGATTCCACTTGCTTTAAGATGCGTGAGAAAATCATAACTCAAATATTCACCTCCACGATCGGATCGTAGAAACTTAATCTTTCTGTTACGATGGTTCTCCACTTCATTCTGAAATTCTTTGAACTTTTCAAACGTTTCAGATTTATGTTTCATTAAATAGATATACCCATATCTACTTAAGTCATCGGTAAAAGTGAGAAAATAGCGATATCCACCGCGCGTCGAAACACTCATCGGTCTGCATACATCGGTATGTATGATTTCCAACAAGTCCGTTGCTTGCTCCAACATACCGGAGAACGGGGTTTTGATCATCTTGCCCATGAGGCATGGTTCGCATGTGTCAAATGATTCAAAATCTAGAGACTCCAAAAGTCCATCAGAATGGAGTTTCTTCATGCGCTTTACACCAATATGACCTAGACGACAGTGCCACAAATAAGTAGTATTATCACTTTCTACTTTGCATCTCTTAGCCTCAATGTTATGGATGTGTGTTTCATCCCTTTCGAGATTTAGAAGAAATAAACCATTCACAATAGGTGCATGACCATAAAAGATGTTACTCATATAAATAGAACAACCATTATTCTCCGATTTAAATGAATAACCGTCTTGCAATAAACAAGATCCAGAAATAATGTTCATGCTCAACGCAGGCACATAATAACACTTATTAAGGTTTAAAACTAATCCCGAAGGTAAAACTAAGGAGAGTGTGCCGACGGCCATCACATCAACTCTTGATCCGTTGCCAACGCGCATCGTCACCTCATCCCTCGCAAGCCGCCGTCTATTCCGTAGCTCCTGTTTCGAGTTACAAATATTAGCAACTGAACCAGTATCAAATACCCAGGCACTACAACGAGGGCTAGTAAGGAAAACATCAATAACATGTATATCAAATATACCTTTGATGGTGCCAGCCTTCTTGTCCGCTAAGTACTTCGGACAGTTGCGCTTCCAGTGACCCTTGTCCTTGCAATAGAAGCACTCAGTGTCCGGTTTAGGACCAGACTTGAGCTTCTTCTCAGCAGGGGCAACGCGCTTGCCGCCGCCTTTCTTGAAGGGCTTCCTTGCACCCTTACCTTTCTTGAAGGTGGGGGGCTTGTTGACCATCAACACATGATTATTCTTTTTGATGTTCACCTCCGCTACTTTCATCTTAGCAAAGAGTTCAGTGATCATATCAGTGGAACCAATCTGATTGTGATCAACTACAAAACTTTTGTAGCTAGGAGTGTCAATCTTGAGCTCCTCTAGAATCTTGCAGTCCAGTTGCTCAAGGCGTTGAGTGTAGCCCGTCATCTTAATGGCGTGCTCACTAACGGAACTCCCTTCCTCCATCTTGTAGTTAAAGAATTTCTTAGAGATCTCATATCTCTCAGAACGGGCTTGAGTCTGAAACATGTTTTTCAGCTCCTCGAGAATCTCAAAGGGCCCGGCGAACTCCTCAAAACGATTTTGAAGATCCGATTCCATAGCAAACAACATGGCGATCTTAATCAAATCATAATCATCCTTGCGTGAATGATAAACACCTTTTTCATCAGTCGGCGCATCTATAGCACGGGCGTCACCTAGCGCTTTCTCAAGGATATAGTCCTTTTGTCCGCCAGCGAGAATGATTCTCAGAATGCGGAACCATTTGGTGAAGTTAGACCCATTCTTTCTAAGCTTTTCTATCTCAGCAAAAACATTGAAGTTGAAGTTGGACTTGGCCATGTGATCTACAGTATTTGCAAGTACAAAAAAGACTATGTTCATGATAACTAGTTCAACTTTTAATCAAATTACTAGATGAACTCCCACTAAATTCAACATCCCTCAAGTTGTTTAGTGAACACGATCCAAATTCACCACACCTAATCCGATCATCACGAGAAGAGATGTGGTTTCAATGGTGGACAACGAAGTGTCGATCATATCATTCATATGACTCATGCTTAACCTTTCGGTTCATGTGTTCCGAGGCCATGTCTGTACATGCTAGGCTCGTCAAGTTAGACCCAAGTATTTCCGCGTGTGCAAAACTGGCTTGCACCCGTTGTATGTGAGCGTAGAGTCTATAGCACCCGATCATCACGTGATGCTTGGACACGACGAACTTTCGCAACGGTGCATACTTGGGGAGAACACAGTTTTTATCTTGATCTTTAAGTGAGGAATCATCTTATAATGCTACCGTCGCGATCTAAGCATAATAAGATACATAAAAGGATAAACATCACATGCATATAACTTTATGTGACATGGTATAGCCAATCTTCGCGCAATGATCTCCATCTTGTGCGTGCCGGCATGATCTCCATCACTCCACCATGATTGCCTCCACCACGAATAGCAACTACAACTATTGCTAACTACTTAGCGATAAAGTGAAACTATTACATGGCGTATAAGAAGTTGACACACAGGTCATACACAATTATAAATACAACCATATGGCTCCTGCCGGTTGTGTACTCATCGACATGCAAGTCGTGAAACATTACAAAACATGATCATCGCATACATTATACACATCACATCTTGGGCCATACCATATCACAGAAAACACTCCCTGCAAAAACAAGTTAGACGCCTCTACTTTGTTGTTGCATGTTTTACGTGGCTTATGGGAGTAGATGCTAAGAACGATTCTTACCTACGGAAAGCCACAACGGTGATATTATGGTTGCCAAACTCCGGTGTTAATCCCATGACAACTATAGTGAGAGAAACTGACATCCACCAGCCGCATGTGTGGAACAAGCCACACGTCAAGTGCGGAGCCGGTCTCGCGAACGACGTCGCGTAAGGTTGGCCTGGACCGCTTCAATCTCACTATCCCGCGTCATAAGAAGAACACAAACAAGAGGCTTGCAACAGAAAACATCAACGCCTGCAACAACCATGTTGCGTTCTACTCGTGAAACACATCTACGCATAGATCTAGCTCTGATACCATTGAAGGGTTTCGCGGCATAGTAACTCAAAATTTTCTACGGATGCGAACAGAGGGAAAGCCAAGATCTAATCTAGGAGATGCAAACAACGAGAGAGATTGGATTAGATCTTCATACCCTTGAAGATTCGCACAGCGGAACGTGGGTGATGTAGTCGTACTCGCTTCTCCTCCTCGCGATCCGATCCGATCTAGCACCACAAGTGGCGGTGCCTCCGTGAGATGCACACGTGCAGAACCTCGACGTATCCTCCTTCCTTGGTCCAGAAAGTATGGTGGAGAGACGGGTTGGATCTACAACGCGACGGCGCGGTGCAATTGGTGGAGAATTTCTGCAGCAGGGCTTCGCCTACAAGCAGTCGGGAGGGAGAGAGGAGGGCAGCAGGGCGGCTAGGGTTGGAGGGGAAGGTGTGAGGGGGTGGTGCACCCCCAGCCCTCTTTATATAGAGGGGTGGGCGGCTGCAACCCTAGCCCCCTCCCCAAGCCAAACCGGCAGCCACAAGGAGGAGGAGTGGGGGGCAAGGAAACCCCCCCTTCTAGAAACTCTATCTAGAGTTTAAACCTCTCTTGGCCGGCTGGGCCCTATGGGGCCTTGTGCCTCTGGCCCAATGCGGCCAGGGCACTCCCTCATAGGCCCATGCCCCCTCCCGGAAGGTGGGGCCACGTTGGTCCCCTTCCGGAAGGTTCTAGAAGCTTCCGGTACAATACCGATTAACCCGGAACAATTCCGAACTCCAAAAACTGCACTGCCTTATATGAATCTTATTCTCCGGACCACTCCGGAACCTCTCGTGATGTCCCGGATCCCATCCGAGACTCCGAACAAAAACTCATAAACCAATTATCCAATCTATCCTAGCGTCGAGACACGTTAAGTGTGTGACCCTGTGGGTTCGAGAATATGCAGACATGATCTTCTATCAATAATCAACAGCCGGGTCTGGAAACCCATATTGACTCCCACACATTCATCGATGATCATATCGGATGAACCACGATGCCAGGATTCAATCAATCCCATATATATATTCCCTTCGTCTCGCGATATTTTACTTGCCCGAGATTCGATCGTTGGTACCGTCATACCTAGTTCAATCTCGTTCACAGCAAGTACTTTACTCGTTCCATAATCCGATATCACTTTGTGATTAACTCCTTAACCACATGCTTGCAAGTGGTGTTGATATCGATTACCACCGTTTTCATGAGCTACTGCCCTCGGTTTTGGGGTTCCGGGGCGATTTGCATGGCCCGTAAGACCCGATACATGTTTTAGAGATAAGACCAAAAACTCAGCGTTTTCTCATTTTATGGTCATTTAAATTAGCTATTGCCCACTGTTTTGGGGTTCCAGCGAGATTTACAATGACCGCAAGACTCGATATGTGGTTGAGAGTTAAGACCAAAAACTCGTCATTTTCGCATTGATGCCTAGTTTCATGAGCTATAGCGTACGGTTTCGGGGTTCCAATGCGATTTACGACGACCGCAAGTCCCGATACATGTTTGAGAGATATGACCAAAATCTCATCGTTTTCTCGTTTTATGGCTATTTTGATGAGCTATTGCCCCCAGTTTTCGGTTCTAGGGAGATTTACAACGACCATAAGACTCGATACATGTTTTTGATTTAAGACGAAAAACTCGTCTCTTTCGCGTTTATGGCTGTTTTTTATGTGTTATTGCCCACAGCTTTGCGTTCTAGTGCGATTTACGACAACCGTAACACCAGATAAATGTTTGAGATAGGGTGGAGCCTCCAAGAAGTCTAAGAAGTCCACCTCTGATGCTGCCGACGAAGGTAAGAAGAAAAATATGGAGGGTGGAGCCTACAAGAAGTCCACTGCCGCCCTGGAGGCGGAGAAAAGAAGAGTTATCGGGATTCCTTTTGCCAAAGCACCCCCTGTTGTGTAAGCCTCTTTCTCTCCAACATTGTCCATTGCTTGTCTTATTCATGTACTTATACTTTTTGCATGTTTCATTCAGGAAGAAGGCCACTACTAGTTTGAAGAAGACCTCCAAAACTTTGGGGGCTTCTAGAAATATTAAGGATATGTTGCATCGTGACGTGTCTCCCCACGCATCTCTCGTTATCGCCCCTATCACTCCCAGCGTCCAGCCTACGTCTGCTCCGGCAAGCTCACAGGCCAAGGATGCATCTGGCCCTTCTGCCATGGATGTGGACTCAGGTGCCTCCGTGGAGCTTGTCGTTGTCGGAGAACAGGACAACCGTAGAATTCCCGAAGATAGTCTTGAAGGGTTTCGCGACATAGTAAATCAAAATTTTCTACGGATGCGAACAGAGGGAAAGCCAAGATCTAATCTAGGAGATGCAAACAACAAGAGAGATTGGATTAGATCTTCATACCCTTGAAGATTCGCACAGCGGAACGTTCGTCGGAACGTGGGTGATGTAGTCGTACTCGCTTCTCCTCCTCGCGATCCGATCCGATCTAGCACCACAAGTGGCGGTGCCTCCGTGAGATGCACACGTGCAGCACCTCGACGTCTCCTCCTTCCTTGGTCCAGAAAGTATGGTGGAGAGATGGGTTGGATCTACAACGCGACGGCGCGGTGCAATTGGTGGAGAATTTCTGCAGCAGGGCTTCGCCTACAAGCAGTCGGGAGGGAGAGAGGAGGGCAGCAGGGCGGCTAGGGTTGGACGGGAAGGTGTGAGGGGGTGGTGCGCCCCCAGCCCTCTTTATATAGAGGGGTGGGCGGCTGCAACCCTATCCCCCTCCCCCAAGCCAAACCGGCGGCCACAAGGAGGAGGAGTGGGGGGCAAGGAAACCCCCCCCCCTTCTAGAAACTCTATCTAGAGTTTAAACCTCTCTTGGCCGGCTGGGCCCTATGGGGCCTTGTGCCCCTGGCCCAATGCGGCCAGGGCACTCCCTCATAGGCCCATGCCCCCTCCCGGAAGGTGGGGCCACGTTGGTCCCCTTCCGGAAGGTTCTAGAAGCTTCTGGTACAATACCGATTAACCCGGAACAATTCCGAACTCCAAAAACTGCACTGCCTTATATGAATCTTATTCTCTGGACCACTCCGGAACCTCTCGTGATGTCCCGGATTCCATCCAAGACTCCGAACAAAAACTCATAAACCAATTATCCAATCTATCCTAGCGTCGAGACACGTTAAGTGTGTGACCCTGCGGGTTCGAGAATATGCAGACATGATCTTCTATCAATAATCAACAGCGGGGTCTGGAAACCCATATTGACTCCCACACATTCATCGATGATCATATCTGATGAACCATGATGCCAGGATTCAATCAATCCCATATATATATATTCCCTTCGTCTCGCGATATTTTACTTGCCCGAGATTCGATCGTCGGTACCGTCATACCTAGTTCAATCTCGTTCACAGCAAGTACTTTACTCGTTCCGTAATCCGATATCACTTTGTGATTAACTCCTTTACCACATGCTTGCAAGCGGTGTTGATATCGATTACCGAGTGGGCCCGAAGTATATCTCTCCGACTTGGGAGGGACAAATCCCATCTCGATACATACAACCCAACAGATACTTTCCGATCACCTGAGAGACACCTTTATGATCACCCTCTTATAGGATGACGTTTGATGACCTCAAAGCTTTCTTCCGATACCAGGGAGTTGTATTATCTCATGGTCTAAGGAATACAATATTTGACATAAGAAAAGCTTCGCAAAGACGAACACGATGACACGATCTAATTGCTTCACTTAGTTTGGGTCTGTCCACCATATCATTCTCCCAATGATATGATCTCATTATTAATTGACAACTCATGTCCATGGTTAGGAAACCTTAACCATCATTAATCAATGAGCTAGTCCTTAGAGGCGTACTAGGGACACGGTGTTGTTCACAAACCACACAAGTATTAAAGTTTCCGCTTAATACAATTCTAGCATGGAATATAAACATTATCATGAACAAGAATTATAATAATAACATCTTTATTATTGCCTCTAGGGCATAATTCCAACAAGTCTACCCGACACTTATGCCGAGTAGCTCCACTTTGGTTCCTGGTGCACCGCCGACATCTCCAACATGCGGTCTTGAGGAGCTTCTCCGACAAGCAGATATCTTGCAAGGAAACTGTCTTTCCTTCGGCAAGTTGCTTGCTGAGAGCGCTACCAACCTCAAGATCATTGCACTTGTAAGTTTTAATGAATTATAGCCCCCAAGCATATAGTTTAAATGAATTATTCTAACTAGATGCTTTGAGAGTAGCATACACAGTGTTTGTAAATTTCAATACTGTAGCCCCCAAGTCTCTAGTTGTAACTGAATTAGTTCCGACTAGATACTTAAAGAAAGACTAAGCAGAAGACTGAGTTAAAAAAACTATGTACTATAGCCCCCAAGCTTCTAGTTAAAAACTGAATCAGTTCTGACTAGATGCTTAAAGAAAGACTAAGTATATTAACAAGTTAAAAAACTCTCACTGTAGACCCCAAGCTTCTAGGTGGATATTTATCCGGATAGATGCTCCAAGTAGACTTAAACAGCGTTAAATATTCTTTCCATAGAATGAGAATGCTCGGAGAGGCATGGCCAACGAGAAGTTCCAGAAGATGCGTGTGGACTTGGAAGCCGAAAAGGGTAAAACTGCCTTGTTGAAGGAACAAATCATCAAGAGAAAGCGTCTATTTTTCCTTTATTTTTCGTATTCCTACTTGGTCTTGTGCCAACATTCTCCGAGTACTCACTTTGTACTGCTCTTTCTCCGACTTGCAGAAACTGTTTCCAAGGCTAAGGATATTGTTGAGCAATCCAAGCACATTGAGCAGCTGGATAGAGAAAACAAAATCCTTAAGCAAGAGAGGAAGGATATGCTGAAGATGCACGAGGACTCCATGAAATTCCTGCAGGAGTCCGCCAACAAAGAGATGAACCGTTTGAAGGAGGAGATCGTGATGCTGAAAGAGCAGAAGAAAGCTGCTGATGAGAAAAATCAGCGCAATCTTGAACCATACAAGATCCTCCAACAAGAACGGGACTCCATGGCGGAAACCCTCCAGCAAGTTGAAATTAGCATCTTCAGTAAGTGATTTCTCCGCCTTCTACTTCTGTAAGCTAGATACTCTGAACTTTTTGTGTTATTGAACTCATGCGTTCCTTTGTCAGAATTTGTAGCTCCTATTGGTTTGACCTAGTCGCCTCCTCCGCCAAAAGAATGCATGGTCCTTGCCGGCAACTTTATCAACACCTCCATCAAGCAGACCAAGGAGATAGCCAAGCCCCTCCAGATTAACATCAAGGCGCTGGATTCCGTGATGAAGTTCTCGGAGATCTTGCGCCGAGCCCCCGAGCGTATTGTAAGCTGGAAAGCTTCATGTACCCGGGCCGGCATGAGGATGGCGCTGTCAATGGTCAAGGCGCACTATGAAAATGCTGACATCGACACGGTGACCTCCGGTATCCCCGACGTGGATGACGATGGCCAGAAAATAGATCACAAAGCTATCTTGGCGTCGCTCGCGGGTTTTGATACCAGAGTCGCCGAGTTGGTCGATCCTAACGTCTTCGTGCATATGGAGACCATTGACGGTGACAACCAGAGCTCCTCCGGGCCCCTCAACACTGCCGAGTTCGAGGAGGATGACTCTCCTGCTGCTGACGATGCTACATCCAAGTCGCCTGCACCAGAGTAATGAAAAACAATATGTAATATTTGTTTCCTCTGGAATTTGTATGCGGAAAAACTACTTGTTAACTTAAGGCGGAAAACAATGGTTGTTATTTCTTGCTACTCAAGAACTGGTTCCAGCATGTATATATTTTTAAGCAAGTGATGGCTTATCTGTTACTCTGGTTTTTATGCTTGACTTTTCGTGACTCGGAAGACTCGTTGTCGGAACTATGCGCTCAAGCGATGATGCCCAATGGCACCGTTAATAACCTAAGCACAAAATCGCCAACAATAAGTGTCAAAAGTCACTACTCCAGAATCCACATAAACACAACAGAGAACGTGTAGACCAGAAAACTTAAGCTAACGCCCGTAGGCGGAATTTTCACAAGTGCAATCGCAAAGCTTGTGTATAAAGGTTTTATACGATCCAAAAATGAATACTAAAGGAGGTAAAAGACTCAGAAATATGAGTGGACCAAAGAGATTTATTTCATTGATCATATAATAGGTACACAATAGATAAAAAATGCTAAGTGTAGAAAGGATGTAGTTGTGCTATGTTCCATGGCCGATCAAGCTCCGGGTAGTTATCATCCGGGTCATGTCGCTTACGCTTATGATCCTTGCTGGGTCTATCCTTTAGTTCACGATTGTCAACAAGGTAGTAAGACCCATTGAGTAGTGACTTTCTTATGATGAACGGTCCTTCCCATGGCAGGATAATTTGTGTGACTTCTTCTGCTTAAGTCGGGCCACCAGGTCCCCCTCTTTAAACGAGCGATGCCGAACACGGCGACTATGGTAGCTGCGTAGCTTCTGCTGGTAGATGGAGGATCTTTGGCATGCCAATACGCGCTCCTCCTCGAGAAGGTCCACATCTAGGCGTTGAGATTCTTCAGCATCATCTTCATCGACAGGATGGCTTCTGCTCCATATACCATGAAGAAAGGGGTGTAGCATGTGGATCTGTTGGGTGTAGTTCGTAAAATCCATAGCACAGATGGCAATTCTTCCGCCTAGGCTCCAGCTGCTCTATGCAACGGCGCTTCCAGACGTGGCTTGATTCCCTGAGAGGCAATAATAAAGTGTTTACTATGTGTATTCCAAGTATATGATAGATGTTTATTTTGCATGCTATAATTGTATTAATACGGAAACATTAATACATGTGTGTTTAATAAACAAACAGAAAGTTCCTAGTTATGCCTCTCTCATAAACTAGCTCGTTGATTAACAAGATGATCAAGGTTTCCTGATCATGGACATTGGATGTTGTTAATAACGGGATCACAACAATAGTGTAATGGTGTGATGAACATTCATCCAAAGTATAGCATTACAATCAAAGTCATTGAGTTTATATTGCTATAACAACTTACGAATTGATCCTAATCCTTAGACCATGAGATAATGTCAATCACTAACACCGGAAGAGTTTCTTGATAACATCAAATGTCACATCGTAACAGGGTGATTATAAAGATGGATTCAGAACTAATAAAGTGTTATGTTGAGGCTCATGTATCGAGAGTGGAATTTGTTCATCCCGATGACGGATAGATATACTCTGGGCCCTCTCGGTGATATCACATTGATTAGCTTGCAAGCAAGTGATTTGATCACTAGAATGTTATATCACGGGAACGAGAAAAGAGTGCATGTCAGTAACGAGATCAAACTAGGTATGGAGATACTGATGATCGAATCTCGGACATGTAATATATCGTGAAACAAAGGGATTAATATACTAGCATAAAAGGTTCCGACGATCACAAGAAAGTCATCGTTGAATGTGTGGGAGTCAATATGGGTCTCCAGATCCCGCTTCTGATTATTGATCCGAGAGGGGTCTCGATCATGTCCGCATTATTCACGAACCGTAGGGTGACACACTTAAGAGACACCGACATCCAATTGGAGCAAAAGTTTCATGCCGAAAGAATGAACAAGCGCAGGAATTTATTTCACTAGATATCGAAACAGGTTTTCGGGTGAAATTGCATAAAGTGGTTATGCATGTGAAATAAAATTCTAGCAAGGGGTTATTTGTGAATGTTTGTCATTAAAGTAATTGAAAAAATTCTGAATAAAATAAAAGAGTTTTATTTAATGAGAGTTTGCATTAAATTTGGTGGAAATTTAATGGGAATTTGAGTGGATTTTTGAGTGGAGAAAATTGAAGGGCCATTTTGTGAGTGGAGTGTCCACCCACATGAATGAAGGAGGGGAAGGGGCAGCCCCCATGGCCGGCGGCCACCCCCTTGGGTGCCCCCCTCCTCCTATAAAAGGAGCCCCTTCTCTCACTTGTCTCTCACACCTCCTCGTGAAGGATCTCTCCCCCCTCTAGAATTTATCCCCCATGGTCTCGGACTAGCGAGATACATGTTCCCGGTGGCTATTCGGCAAGAAAGAGTTGTGCTTCCGCTGCATCGCTGGAGCGAGGAGGCGGAGGTTGCTCGGTGCCTCGAACGTGTGTGCGAGCACGGATGCGCTGCTGATTTGCGGCCCTAGGACTTCCTCTCGATCTTGAGATCGGCAAGAGATCATCTACATCAACCATGAGTTGAACTCGTTAAGCTTTGTCGGTCTTCAAGGGTATGTTCTCTACGGATATACATTCGCCCGTTATTTGTATCTAATAGATAGATCTGGGTACATAGTTCACATCGTAGGAAAATTTTTGTTTTCTATGCTGCGAACCCTACAGTGGTATCAGAGCCGGATCTATGCGTAGATGCTTTACACGGGTAGTACACATATGAGTATGTGGGCGATGATGATCATGTTGTTGCTCGTTTGTTGTAATTTTGGATATTGGTGGCATAGTGGGATGAAGCGGCCCGGACAAACTTTACATGTCCTCGCACATGAGACCTGTTCCACGCTTGACATGCAACTAGTTTGCATAAGTGGCTAGCGGGTGTCTGTCTCACCTACTATAGTCAATATCTATTTTGCAACGAGTTGTCAACAATTTGGTTATCCTTGTTGTGGTTCATGTTCGTAGGTAAGAACGGTTCTATCTCGAAAGCCCTAAGCCACGTAAAACTTGCAATGGATAAATTAGAGGCGTATAGTTTAGATTGTTGCTGGGCTAGTGTTATGATATGGTGGTGTTGTAAGTAGAAGTATGAGATGATACTCTTACAACACACATAGCGTGTAAACTCCATAGACCTTGGATTTTCACATATAGGTATGATAGTGATCATACCACGATGCACATGATAGAGATCATCTGCGGGAACCATAACATTTCACTAATAAACATGTGATGTTTGATAGCATCTGATATTGCTTGTTTAGCACTTTGTTAGCATAATAAGATGATCCATCATTTAAATATCAAGATAAGAATGTGTTCTTCCTTTAGTATGCACCGATTATGTTTCGTCGCTCCAAGATATCACGTGATGATCGGGTGTTCTTGGATCCACGACCATATTTCGGGTGTAAAACAGTTACACACGCGAATACTAAGGTTCTAACTTAGCGATCCTAGCATGTACAGACATGGCCTCGGAACACGGACCGAAAGGTTAAGCTGTAGGGGTTCGTAGCATGGAAAACAAAAATTTTCTATCGCATACAAACAAACAAGCCAAGATCTATCTACTAGATTGTAGCAACGAGTCGATGGAATAACTCACCCTCGAAGATTCCAAAGTGTTTA
This sequence comes from Avena sativa, assembly GCA_916181665.1. Taxonomy (NCBI): domain Eukaryota; kingdom Viridiplantae; phylum Streptophyta; class Magnoliopsida; order Poales; family Poaceae; genus Avena; species Avena sativa. The sequence goes on along the minus strand of OV702300.1, from coordinate 32,454,067 downwards.
ACGAGAGCAGATTCTCGTGGGTGATGTAGTCGTACTCTTTCCGATCTCAAGATCGCGTAGACGATCCTTCCGGCGCCACGTTCCGGCAGCGCTCCCGTAGTCGGTCACACGTTCGGTACTCGACGAAGACCTTCCTCTCCCTTGTTCCAGCAGGCAGCGGAGGTTGTAGCACTCTCCTCGCGATTCCGGCAGCACAACGGCGTGGTACCGGAGGTAGAGGGGAAATCCCGCAGGGCTTCGCCTTAAGCCGGTGCGAGTATGGTGGAGCTTATGAGAGAGGCTATTAGTGGTCTAGTAATTAGACACACCAATTAGAGGGCTCTAAACCGATTAGAAGGCTCTAAACCGAATAGCTCTAAACCGGGGTCTAGATCTAGGGTTTAGTTTAGAGGATAGGAAACTTGTGTGTGTAGGAGGAGCCCTGCCCCTCCTTTTATGGGAGGGGGGTCTTGGCGCGCCAGGGGAGGGAGGGAGTCCCTCCCCAACTCGTCCTTGGGCTGGGCGCCGGCCTGGAGGAGTCCAACTCCTCCTCCAGGTTGGTTCCAACTCCTCTTGCTTGTTTCCCACAGTTTCTTGTTTTGGCAGTTTGACTTTCAAACTGGACATTTGACTTTTCTGTTTTAGGATTCAATTTAATCCTATATTTGGGACAGCAAGAACACTTAGTACATGATGCAATCATTCCAATATGTAATGACACATTCATGTACCCCTTCCCCCCCGGAGTGCCGGACAATCCGGAACCTTCTAGAATATCCCCGATGAAAACACCGGAATCATTCCCGAACTCCGAAACGGGACTTTCCTTATATGAATCTTATTCTCCGGACCATTCCGGATCACCTCGTGATATCCCGGATCCCATCCGAGACTCCGAACAACATTCGGTCTCTTTCTCATAATACCATAACTACTCAAACAACGTCGAATCCTTAAGTGTGTCTCCCTACGGTTCGTGAATTATGCGGACATGATCGAGACACTTCTCCGAACAATAACCAATAGAGGAATCTGGAAATTCATATGGCTCCCACATATTTCTACGATTACTTTGCGATCGAATGAACCACTTACATACGATACCAATTTCCCTTTGTCTCACGATAGTTTACTTATCCGAGGTTATGATCGTCGGTATCTCTGCATACCTAGTTCAACCTCGTTACTGATAAGTACTCTTTTCTCGTTCCCGTGATATGTGATCCCTTGTGACCAAGTCACATGCTTGCAAGCTAATTGGATGACATTTCACCGAGAGGGCCCAGAGTATATCTATCCGTCATATGGATGGACAAATCCCATTCTTGATCCATGTGTTTCAACCAATACTTTCCGAACACTCAATGCCACTTTTATAGCCACCCTGTTACGGTGTGGTGTTTGATGACATCAAAGCATCCATCCAGTAAAGGTGATATGCATGATCTCATGGTCGAAGGAATTAGGTTACTATGTATCAGAAAGCATATAGCAATTGAACTATTGAAATGACTTGATCTTTATGCTACGCTTATCTATAGGAGTATGTCCATCACATCATTCTCCTAATGATATGATCCTGTTGTTAATAACATCTCTATGTTCATGATCAGGAAACCATGATCATATATTAACCAACAAGCTAGTTTAACAAGAGGCTTTACTAGGGACTCTTATTTTAGTTTACAAATCACACAAGTATTAATGTTTCTGGTTAATACAATTATAGCATGGTATGTAAACATTTATCATAAGTGTGAAGACATGATAATAACCACTTTATTATTGCCTCTTGGGCATATCTCCAACAGTCTCCCACTTGCACTAGAGTCAATAATCTAGTTTCGAACCTTTGTGTATATAACACCTATGGCTTTCCAGTGTTGTATGTACACGATTGCTAGTGGTCAACTGATCTCCGGATCTGACACTTCCAGGTCCGTGTGTAATTGCATGTCTTTGCGTCTCTACGCATCACTCATTCTCTAATGAGATGGCTTTGTATAAATTTGGTCTTTCGGTGTGACCTTTAGCTCTTTGGGGTTAAAAACATGTTGATAATATTGTCGCACAATATATCTTCATAGTATTATCCCACTGTGAACTACACATAGTTTGATAACAAACTACTTGACTCAAATGCCCTCTTATGCTGCTAAAATAGCAGTCATATACTTAGCCTTTTGTTGTAGTATCTGTCACAATGTCTTAATTTTGGAAATCATCCAAATCCATTATGGAACTCACTTTCCATTATATTGTGCCACCCTTAGTTTAGATTGAGATAAACTTAATTTGTACTTTGTGACAAAGCTAGTATCAATGTAGTACTTTTACAATGAACTAACCATCTATTTGTCACTTCTACAAATATTATACTCTTAGTTCTTTCAGAAGATCATAAGAATATCCTTACTATTGTCCAATGATCATCTTACGAATCATTCTGGTATATGCTCTCAACATTTAGAGCATAGGACATATCTGGATTTGTACATATCACAGTATGATTGATATAAATACTCTGTGATTTCATACATCAAGTATCAATCTATACTTGATTATTTGTTTCACTTTACCAAATGTCAATACACTTGAATATATCATCCACATTGAACTCATTCAATCCTTTCTGTGCGACAAGAACCTTCTCTTGTAGTTTCTATATTGAACTCATTCAATATCTTGTCTATGTACTTCTGGCACAACCATATTAGCGTCTATTGATGCCAAATATTTGGGTTTTGCCTAAGTCTTTCATCGGGATGAAAATCTTAATATGTGTTAATAAAAGATACATTATTTCCAATCAACAATATGTCTTCCACATAATGTATTAGAAACATGTCTTAGCGCTCCCACTTAATTTCTTGCAAATGCAAGCATCTTCATTGTCTCTGATGAAATTAAACCCTTTTAACAGTTTCATCATAGTGAAGATTCCAACTCCGCTATGCTCACTCTAACCATTGAAGTTTGCATATGCTTTTAGCATCCTTTGAATTAACAAAACCCTATGGACCGTGTTATGCACATGTCCTAGGTAACGATTCTATTAGAAGAACTTGTTTTGTTTATTCAACTTCCATATAACAAATTATATGTAGTGGTTGCTACATTAATCCGTCTAGACTAAATATCACTATGAAAGATCAAATCTTGTCATAGTCAACCTTTGAACATTGTTGTGAACTCTTTCCCAACATGTCGACTATTTCTTTATAGATCCAGACACAACTATAAGGTCTTACACCTTTCTCGAGGGTCCTTTCAAGTTCAAAACTTGATTTCTCGTGTATGGAACTATCACGGATTTTATGGCTTCAAGCCATTTGACGGAGTCAGGGCCCATCATCGCTTCTCTGCATGTAGTCGGTTCATTATTCTCAAATAATGATTCAACCCTCAAATCTTGGTATTTGATTGTTTACCCGATCTACTTGTTTCAATAGGAACTTAGATCTCCGTGACCACAACCTTTGAGGCACGTGAGCCATGAGCATTGTTGCCGCCTCCGGAACACTTTTCGGCGCTGCGCAACTCTGCACATACAGCTAAGGTTCTTTTAACCTTATCAAAGTTTCTATTTGTCCTCCCACTTAACTTTTCACGAAAAATTCCTTCTTAAAGAAACTTGACGTTTTTAAGTGACAAAACACTTTTGTCTCCGATGTTATGGAGGAGTACTTAACAGTTATTCGAAATAACATACAAAGACAGGTTCATCCGACTTTGGTTGCAAACATCTTTCTTATGCATAGCATACCAATGTTTAAGAAAAGACAACTTGAGTTTTATCCCAAACCATAACCTTATATGGTGTCATTTCAACGGATTATGATGGAGCTCTTTTCAGTGGAAAAACGGTAATCTCTAAAGCTTTTAATCTTTAAAATACAATGGCAGTTTTTATGAATTACACCTTTCGATCTTACCATGTCAAACAAGGTTTAATTACATATCTCGAACGCTCCATACACTTATGGTGTTTCGGGAAAATGCAAATCCACGGAACGATTCCTTAAATCTTAGGTATTTATGCTAAACGTGTAACTCAAATATCTTCCTTTATGATCTTATCATAAACTATTTATATTCTTGTTACAATGATCTTGCACTTCATCTTGAAAGTCTTTGAACTTTTCAAGTATTTCACACTTCATCCTTATTAAGAAAATATCCATATATTCACTCAAATTTTCGGAGAAAGCATATGAAGTTGAAATCCATCGCTCTTGACTACACATAACGGACTTCGTACAACAATATGTACAAGTTCCAATAAGCTAGTCATTCGTTCCCTTTTGGCCTATGAACGAAGGTTTTATTATCTCTAAGAAAGTTTCACAAGCGTCATTTGATCAAAAATCAGAAGACTCCAAAATTCCATCCACATGGAGTTTCTTCATGTTATCTTTCCAATATAATTCAAACAGCGATGTCACTTCCTAAGTGATCTTTCAATCAATTTGTCTTTTGACATTTTAGCACTAGTTTTATGGATGTGATTTCTCCAACGAGATTTGTGAATCATCCATCTTTTATGGATTACGGCAATTATTTGAACAACCCTTTTGTTCTCATAATACCTGATAAAACAAATCTTGAAGGCAAGCTTTGATGTTTAATAAGCAACACAATAACCCTTTATTTTGTTCTCGATGAACATCATCACATATTCTTTTGCTAGTTACTTAGGCCATTGTAGTTCATGAATTGTGTTGTTTCGTATGACGATTCACACCAACAAATTCAGTATCAAATACTTAAGAACCACATTGTTTAACAAGCAAAGAATATAGCCATAACATGTATATCATCTATATACTTAAACTGAACGATTCTAGTCTTTTCTTTTCTGCCATATATTTATGAGATTCTCTTTCAGTATTTCCTTTTCAGTTTGAAAGAATCTATCAATATCAATAGTGGAGTCATACATATGACATCTAGTCCAAAGCGTGTATAATTAAATACCAATGTCTTTGGACTTGCACTTTGAAGTAGATCACCATCATCAAATGTTTGGTGTTCTTTCAAATTCCTTTCATTAGTAATCTCTTGGTGTAGTAAACATTTTACCTACATCAAATATTCACCCTCATCATGGATTTATCCATGATCAAGCTACTTTTATCTTATAACGGTGAATCATGAGTATAATGTTGCTCTCCAAATCTTTTTGGACGATTAGGACAACTAGTGTCTCCAACCTTTTGCAAATTCTCATCAAATATGAGAACATGACTTTTGCCATATTATACTCTATCATGTTGTAACCAATACTTCGTTTCAGATATCACAATATCTTCCACAAATATGGTTTCTGAAACAACTCTTTCAGATCCTAGATAACCTTGATATTAAGGGAATCCTTTGAATATCAAGAATCATGGATACAAACATGATACTTATATACTAACACTTGGAATTGTTACTCTTGATTTAATACTAATTATTAAACTTCATGGAGTAACCGGAACTTACTGAAAGTTTGCAATAGGACTTTTAAACTTTAGATTAACACTTAAAACAATACGATACCAGTTCGTAAAGTATCTAACCAGAATTCTATAGTTCTATCATCTCAATTATAACTAAGCGCAAGGTGGTAAACGGATGCCAATGACTACAACAACTATGCAAATTCACTTTGATTTAGTTTATGATAAATTGAGTTCTAATTAATAATTAAATTAATCTAGGTGAACTCCCACTCAAAACAATATCCCTCACATTGTTTTAGTGATCACACGAACCAAATCCACCACATCAAAACCGATCATCACGAGAGTTGATATAGCTTCAATGGCGAACAATCAACATGTTCATCATATCTACTATATGACTCATGCTCTACCTTTCGGTGATTCGTGTTCCTGAGACCATGTCTGTACATGCTAGGCTCGTCAAGATCAAACCTTAGCTACCGCATAAGCAAATCTGGCTTGCTTACGTTGTATTCACCCGCGGAATCAAAGACACCCGATCATCACGTGGTGCTTCGAAGCAGCAAGCTTTGGCAACGGTGCATACTAAGGGTGAACACTTTAGAACTTGAAATTTATGTGCATGAGGGATCATCTTATAATGCTACCGTCGTCTACTAAGCAATACAAGATGCATAAAGGATTAACATCACATGCAATTCATAATATGTGATATGATATGGCCTTTCTTCTTTGTGCTTCCGATCTGCATCTTCTAGCACGAACATGATCTCCATCATCACCGACATTGCATCAAGGTCAATAATGCTTGTCCATGGTTGTCGTCCACCGGCTTCAACTATTACAACTACTTTGAATAGACATGCGGGTCTTAACAGAATTTAAAGACAACCATATGGCTCCTGCCGGTTGCCAACTTACAATAAGGAACATTGCATACATCAAATATAATCACAATCATGGCCATATCACATCACTGCACACCCCTGCAAAACAAAGTTAGACGCCTCTACTTTCTTTGCATATTTTACGTGGTTTGGGGCTTTCAATAAGTGTCGTTCTAACTTACGAACAAGAACCACAACATTGATACTAGCATTGTTGATTACCCGTTGTAAATTGGATCTTTACTATGCTAGGAGAAACAGGCACCCGCAAAGCCACTTATGCAAAACGAGTTGCATGTCAAGCGTGGAGCAAGTCTCATGAACGATGTCATGTAAGGTTAGCCCGGGCCGCTTCATCCCAACATACCGCAAGATGCAAAGTACACAAAAAGCAATCTACAATAAAAGCATCAACGCCCACAATGACCATTGTGTTCTACTCGTGCAACAGATCTACATATAGACACGGCTCTGATACCACTGTAGGGGTTCGTAGCATGGAAAACAAAAATTTTCTATCGCATACAAACAAACAAGCCAAGATCTATCTACTAGATTGTAGCAACGAGTCGATGGAATAACTCACCCTCGAAGATTCCAAAGTGTTTAACGAGAGCAGATTCTCGTGGGTGATGTAGTCGTACTCTTTCCGATCTCAAGATCGCGTAGACGATCCTTCCGGCGCCACGTTCCGGCAGCGCTCCCGTAGTCGGTCACACGTTCGGTACTCGACGAAGACCTTCCTCTCCCTTGTTCCAGCAGGCAGCGGAGGTTGTAGCACTCTCCTCGCGATTCCGGCAGCACAACGGCGTGGTACCGGAGGTAGAGGGGAAATCCCGCAGGGCTTCGCCTTAAGCCGGTGCGAGTATGGTGGAGCTTATGAGAGAGGCTATTAGTGGTCTAGTAATTAGACACACCAATTAGAGGGCTCTAAACCGATTAGAAGGCTCTAAACCGAATAGCTCTAAACCGGGGTCTAGATCTAGGGTTTAGTTTAGAGGATAGGAAACTTGTGTGTGTAGGAGGAGCCCTGCCCCTCCTTTTATGGGAGGGGGGTCTTGGCGCGCCAGGGGAGGGAGGGAGTCCCTCCCCAACTCGTCCTTGGGCTGGGCGCCGGCCTGGAGGAGTCCAACTCCTCCTCCAGGTTGGTTCCAACTCCTCTTGCTTGTTTCCCACAGTTTCTTGTTTTGGCAGTTTGACTTTCAAACTGGACATTTGACTTTTCTGTTTTAGGATTCAATTTAATCCTATATTTGGGACAGCAAGAACACTTAGTACATGATGCAATCATTCCAATATGTAATGACACATTCATGTACCCCTTCCCCCCCGGAGTGCCGGACAATCCGGAACCTTCTAGAATATCCCCGATGAAAACACCGGAATCATTCCCGAACTCCGAAACGGGACTTTCCTTATATGAATCTTATTCTCCGGACCATTCCGGATCACCTCGTGATATCCCGGATCCCATCCGAGACTCCGAACAACATTCGGTCTCTTTCTCATAATACCATAACTACTCAAACAACGTCGAATCCTTAAGTGTGTCTCCCTACGGTTCGTGAATTATGCGGACATGATCGAGACACTTCTCCGAACAATAACCAATAGAGGAATCTGGAAATTCATATGGCTCCCACATATTTCTACGATTACTTTGCGATCGAATGAACCACTTACATACGATACCAATTTCCCTTTGTCTCACGATAGTTTACTTATCCGAGGTTATGATCGTCGGTATCTCTGCATACCTAGTTCAACCTCGTTACTGATAAGTACTCTTTTCTCGTTCCCGTGATATGTGATCCCTTGTGACCAAGTCACATGCTTGCAAGCTAATTGGATGACATTTCACCGAAAGGGCCCAGAGTATATCTATCCGTCATATGGATGGACAAATCCCATTCTTGATCCATGTGTTTCAACCAATACTTTCCGAACACTCAATGCCACTTTTATAGCCACCCTGTTACGGTGTGGTGTTTGATGACATCAAAGCATCCATCCAGTAAAGGTGATATGCATGATCTCATGGTCGAAGGAATTAGGTTACTATGTATCAGAAAGCATATAGCAATTGAACTATTGAAATGACTTGATCTTTATGCTACGCTTATCTATAGGAGTATGTCCATCACATCATTCTCCTAATGATATGATCCTGTTGTTAATAACATCTCTATGTTCATGATCAGGAAACCATGATCATATATTAACCAACAAGCTAGTTTAACAAGAGGCTTTACTAGGGACTCTTATTTTAGTTTACAAATCACACAAGTATTAATGTTTCTGGTTAATACAATTATAGCATGGTATGTAAACATTTATCATAAGTGTGAAGACATGATAATAACCACTTTATTATTGCCTCTTGGGCATATCTCCAACATAAGCATGAGTCATATAGTTGATATGATGCCCATTTGATGCTCGCCTTTGAAGTTATACCGACTCACGTGATGATCGGACTTGGTATAGTGGATTTGGTTCATGTAATCACCAAAAAGGCACGAGGGATGCCGTTTTTGAGTGGGAGTTCATTCGTAATATGGATTAGTTGAACTCAATCTATCATACACTTAGTCTAAACTTTACAAATTCTGTTGTAGATGGCACCACCTGCTTTTAATTTCAATGTGTTCATGGAGAAAGAGAAACTAGCAACGAACGGTAGCAACTTTACCGAATGGGCCATGAATTTGAGGATTCTCCTCTCTGCTGCACAAAAGCAATACGTGCTAGAAGCGCCACTAGGCCCCCCACCTTTTGAGGATGCCCCTGACGAGGAGAAGAATGTCTATCAGACTCGTCAGAAGGACCACAACTTAGTTCATTGCGGCATATTGTATGGGCTAGAGCCGGAACTTCGAAAGCATTTCGAAAACGGCAATGCATTTGATACAATGGGTGAGTTGAAAATGATTTTCGACGCACATGCTGCCGTAGAGAGCTACAACGCTTCAGAAAAGTTCTTTAGCTGTATGATGGAAGAGCACAACTCCGTTAGTGAGCATGTACTCAAGATGTCGGGTTACGCCGATAAGCTTGTGCCCTTGGGAATAACGATTCCCATTGACTTAGGCATCCATCGTGTTCTGCAGTCTCTGCAACCTAGCTATAAGAGCTTTGTGATGAACTATAATATGCAAGGAATGAAGAAGTCTCTCCTCGAGCTTCTGTCAATGCTTAAAACTGCAGAAGTGGAGATCAAAAAGGAACATCAAGTGTTGATGATCAATAGGAACACTGGTTTCAAGAAAGACAAGAAGGGAAAAAGGAAGGGAAGTAAGGGCGGCAAGCCTGTTGCCGTGCCTGAAAAGAAACCCCGAGTTGGACCTAAGTCTGATACTGAGTGCTACTATTGTAAGGGGGCTGGCCACTAGAAGCGCAACTGCCCCAAGTATTTGGCAGACAAGAAGGCCGGCAAGGCAAACAAAGGTATATATGATATACATGTTATATATGTGTACTTGACTAGTGCTCGCAGTAGCACCTGGGTATTTGATAGCGGTTCAGTTGCTAATATTTGTAACTCGAATCAGGGGCTGCGGAACAAGCGACCGCTAGCAAGGGGTGAGGTCAAGATGCGTGTCGGCAATGGATCAAGCGTTGATGTGATCGCCGTCGGAACGCTGCCTCTCCACTTGCCGTCGGGATTAGTTATAAACTTGAATAATTGTTATCTGGTGCCTGCACTGAGCATGAACATTGTATCTGGATCGTGTTTGATGCGAAGTGGTTATTCATTTAAATCCGAGAACAATGGTTGTTCCATTTATATGAATGAAATCTTTTATGGTCATGCACCGATGATGAATGGTTTATTTCTTTTGGATCTCGATAATAATGTTACACATATTCATAATGTTGATGCTAAAAGGATTAAACTAAATGATTATATATCTGCATATATGTGGCACTGCCGTCTAGGTCATATTGGCGTTAAACGCATGAAGAAGCTCCATTCGGATGGACTTTCGGAATCACTTGTTTTTGAATCATTTGATACATGTGAGCCATGCCTTATGGGCAAGATGACTAGAACATCGTTTTCTGGTTCAATGGAACGGGCGACAGATTTATTGGAAATCATACATTCTGATGTATGTGGTCCAATGAGTGTGTCGGTGCGAGGTGGATATCTTTATTTTGTTACTTTCACGGATGATTTGAGTAGGTATGGTTTTGAAAAGTTCAAGGAATTTCAGAATAAAGTGGAAAATCATCGTAATAGAAAGATCAAATTTCTACGGTCCGACCGTGGAGGTGAGTATCTAAGTTACGAGTTTAGCACTCACATGAAAGAGTGTGGAATTGTTTCACAACTCACGCCTGCCGGAACACCACAGCGAAATGGTGTGTCGGAACGTCGTAATCGTACTTTATTAGATATCGTTCGATCTATGATGTCTCTAACGGACTTGCCATTATCATTTTGGGGTTATGCACTAGAAACTGCTGTATTCACTTTAAATCGGGCACCATCTAAATCCGTTGAAAAGACACCGTATGAATTGTGGTTTGGAAACAAACCTAAGCTGTCATTTCTTAAAGTTTGGGGATGCGATGTTTATGTGAAGAAACTTCAACCGGATAAACTCGAACCCAAAGCGGAAAAATGCGTCTTCATAGGATACCCTAAGGAAACTATTGGGTATTCCTTCTATCACAGATCCGAGGGCAAGGTTTTTGTTGCCAAGAATGGATCCTTTCTAGAGAAAGAGTTTCTCGCGAAAGGTGTGAGTAGTCGGAAGGTAGAACTCGAAGAGGTTATTGAACCTTCTCTTCAAAGTATGGCGAGTAGCGCAGCACCGGAAGTTGTTCCGGAGTTGGCTCCACCTGTTGAAGAGGGAACTAATGATAATGATCATGAAACTCCAAAAGAGAGTACTACCGAACCTCGCAGGTCAAGCAGGACGCGTGCAGCTCCCGAGCTGTACGGAAATCCTGTCATGAATTTCATGGTTGATGAAAATGATGACCCTGCAACGTATGAAGAAGCGATGATGAGCCCGGATTCCAACAAATGGTTAGAAGCCATGAAATCCGAGATGGAATCCATGTATGAAAATCAAGTTTGGAACTTGGTGGAATTACCTCACGACCGAAAGGCCGTGGAGAACAAATGGATCTTCAAAAAGAAAACTAATGTTGATGGTAATGTAACCGTCTATAAAGCTCGACTTGTCGCAAAGGGGTTTTGACAAATTCAAGGAGTTGACTACGATGAGACATTCTCTCCCGTAGCAATGCTAATGTCAGTTAGGATTATGTTAGCAATTGCTGCATATTTCGATTATGAGATATGGCAGATGGATGTCAAAACTGCGTTTCTCAATGGTAATATTGAAGAAGAGTTGTATATGATACAACCAAAGGGTTTTGTCGATCCTAAGGATGCTAATAAGGTGTGCAAGCTTCAACGATCCATCTATGGATTGAAGCAAGCATCACGAAGTTGGAATCTCTGCTTTGATGAGGTGATCAAAGAGTTTGGATTTGTCCAAACTTATGGAGAAGCTTGTATTTACAAGAAAGTGAGTGGGAGCAATGTGGCATTTCTGATATTATATGTGGATGACATATTATTGATCGGAAATGATATAGATCTTTTAAACAGTGTTAAAAGTTATCTAAACAGCAAATTTTCAATGAAGGACCTAGGTGAAGCATCATACATATTAGGCATAAAGATCTATAGAGATAGATCTAGGCGCTTAATTGGGCTATCGCAAAGTACATACCTTGATAAGATTTTAAAGAAGTTTAAAATGGATGCAAGTAAGAAGGGGTTCTTACCTATGTTGCAAGACAAGACATTGAGTAAGACTCAAAGTCCGTCTTCGGCAGAAGAAAGAGAGATAATGGACAAAGTCCCCTATGCTTCAGCCATAGGCCCTATAATGTACGCCATGCTATGTACAAGATCGGATGTGGCACATGCTATTAGTTTGACTAGTAGGTACCAATCGGATCCAGGTTCGGAATACTGGATAGCGGTCAAGAATATCCTTAAGTACTTACGAAGAACTAAGGATATGTTTCTTGTATACGTAGGTGAAGAAGAGCTCGTCGCTAAGTGTTATGTTGATGCTAGCTTTGACACCGATCCGGATGACTCTAAGTCTCAATCCGGATACGTATTTCTCATGAATGGCGGAGCGGTTAGTTGGAGGAGCTCCAAACAACCTATGGTAGCGGGATCAACAACGGAGGCCAAATATGTTGCTGCTTCAGAAGCGGCTCAGGAAGCAGTTTGGATGAAGGAGTTCATATCCGAACTAGGAGTGGTTGCAAACGCGTTGGACCCAATGGTGATCTATTGTGACAACAATGGTGCCATTGCCAATGCCAAAGAACCAAGGTCTCACAAGCATTCCAAGCATATTAAGCGCCGGTTTCACTCCATCCGCGAGCATGTCAAGGATGGAGATATAAAGATTTGTAAAGTACATACGGATCTCAATGTAGCAGATCCGTTGACTAAAACTCTCCCTAGAGCAAAACATGATCAACACCAGAACTCGATGGGTGTTAGATTTATCACTATGTAACTAGATTATTGTCTCTAGTGCAAGTGGGAGACTAAAGGGAATATGCCCTGAGAGGCAATAATAAAGTGTTTATTATGTGTATTCCAAGTATATGATAGATGTTTATTTTGCATGCTATAATTGTATTAATACGGAAACATTAATACATGTGTGTTTAATAAACAAACAGAAAGTTCCTAGTTATGCCTCTCTCATAAACTAGCTCGTTGATTAACAAGATGATCAAGGTTTCCTGATCATGGACATTGGATGTTGTTAATAACGGGATCACAACATTAGTGTAATGGTGTGATGAACATTCATCTAAAGTATAGCATTACGATCAAAGTCATTGAGTTTATATTGCTATAACAACTTACGAAGTGATCCTAATCCTTAGACCATGAGATAATGTCAATCACTAACACCGGAAGAGTTTCTTGATAACATCAAATGTCACACCGTAACAGGGTCATTATAAAGATGGATTCAAAACTAATAAAGTGTTATGTTGAGTCTCATGTATCGAGAGTGGAATTTGTTCATCCTGATGACGGATAGATATACTCTGGGACCTCTCGGTGATATCACATTGATTAGCTTGCAAGCAAGTGATTTGATCACTAGAATGTTATATCACGGGAACAAGAAAAGAGTGCATGTCAGTAACGAGATCAAACTAGGTATGGAGATACTGATGATCGAATCTCGGACATGTAATATATCGTGAAACAAAGGGATTAAGATACTAGCATAAAAGGTTCCGACGATCACAAGAAAGTCATCGTTGAATGTGTGGGAGTCAGTATGGGTCTCCAGATCCCGCTTCTGATTATTGATCCGAGAGGGGTCTCGATCATGTCCGCATTATTCACGAACCGTAGGGTGACACACTTAAGAGACACCGACATCCAATTGGAGCAAAAGTTTCATGCCGAAAGAATGAACAAGCGCAGGAATTTATTTCACTAGATACCGAAACAGGTTTTCGGGTGAAATTGCATAAAGTGGTTATGCATGTGAAATAGAATTCTAGCAAGGGGTTATTTGTGAATGTTTGTCATTAAAGTAATTGACAAAATTCTGAATAAAATAAAAGAGTTTTATTTAATGAGAGTTTGCATTAAATTTGGTGGAAATTTAATGGGAATTTGAGTGGATTTTTGAGTGGAGAAAATTGAAGGGCCATTTTGTGAGTGGAGTGTCCACCCACATGAATGAAGGAGGGGAAGGGGAAGCCCCCATGGCCGGCAGCCACCCCCTTGGGTGCCCCCCCTCCTCCTATAAAAGGAGACCCTCCTCTCACTTGTCTCTCACACCTCCTCGTGAAGGATCTCTCTCCCCCTCTAGAATTTATCCCCCATGGTCTCGGACTTGCGAGATACGTGTTCCCGGTAGCTATTCGGCAAGAAAGAGTTGTGCTTCCGCTGCATCACTGGAGCAAGGAGGCGGAGGTTGCTCGGTGCCTCGAACGTGTGTGCGAGCACGGATGCGCTGCTGATTTGCGGCGCTAGGACTTCCTCTCGATCTTGAGATCGGCAAGAGATCATCTACATCAACCACGAGTTGAACTCGTTAAGCATTGTCGGTCTTCAAGGGTATGTTCTCTACGGATATACATCCGCCCGTTGTTTGTATCTAATAGATAGATCTTGGTACATAGTTCACATCGTAGGAAATTTTTTGTTTTCTATGCTACGAACCCTACACAGACTGCAAACGGCCAAGTTATTGGTATTGTTCGCAATTCTTCAGCTGGGACATGTGGTTATCGGGCATAATACTAGCATCCCATGCATGTCTCAACCAGCTTGTCGGCGTCCACCTTCGCGGTCAGCCAGTAGAATCCTTGCCGGAAAGCTTTAGCGACCAACGATCAGGGAGCGGCGTGATGCCCGCAATCTCCGAGATGGATTTCGCGGAGGATTTCAATACCTTCCTGGGAAACACACTTGAGGTATACACCAGTGGTGCTTATTTTGTAGAGCTGTCCATTGATTATGGTATAGCCCTTTGCTCGATGTACTATTTGCCGTCTTTCGACTTCGTCGTTGGGCAAAGTTCTATGTACGAGGTATTCCATGAACGGTTTTGTCCAAGCCGGAGGAACCTTTGTCACTATGTGAATGAAAGAGTCAACTCTGTCCGGGTTTTCTATGTCTGCTCCCTTCACGGATGGTGTCCGTAGATGCTCCAGGAAAACTCCAGGCGGAATTCGCTTGCGCCCTAATCCAAGCTTAGACAATAGATCATCCGCCTCGTTTTGCTCCCTAGGCACATACTTGACCTCGTAGCCCAAGAAGCTCTTGGCTATCTCGTCCACTTCGTCTCGATATGCCGCCATCATAGGGTTCCACGCGTTCCAGGTGCCAGCCACCTGCTGGGCAACCAAGTCGGAATATCCACAGCAAACTATGCGCTTGATGTCAATATCCTTAGCTACGCGTAGTCTGTGAATGAGTGCTTATACTCCGCCATGTTGTTCATAGCCTCGAAGTGGATCTGTTGAACATAGTGTAGCTTTTCCCCGGTTGGTGACTGTAGTAGTACACTAGCCCCGAGCTGTTGAGTAGCTTTGATCCGTCAAAGTGCATCACCTAGTATTCTGCCTCCGACATTGGGGTAGTATCTGGCATCTCCGTCCAATTTGCGATAAAATCCGCCAAGGCTTGTGATTTGATAGCGTCGCATATTTTGTAGGTGATCTCAAAGGTGGCAAGTTCAATGCCCCACTTTGCGACCCTTCCTATAGCGTCGTTGTTGTTGATGATGTCGGACAGTGGAGCTTTGCTCACAACTGTGATAGGGTGCTCCTGGAAGTAGTGCATCAGCTTCCGAGAAGCAAGGAACATTCCATAAGCTAGCTTCTGGTAGTGCGGTTAACGCTGCTTGGACGCCGTCAAGACCTTGCTTACATAGTAATCTGGTTGTTGAACTCCGTATTCATTCCCTGGTTTCTTCCGCTCTACCACGACGATGATGCTGATTACCCGGTTGGTGGCCGCCATGTAAATTAACATGGGCTCCCCAGGCTCGGGTGCTGCAAGGATAGGCGCTAAGGAAAGTATCTCCTTGAGCTGCTTCAATGCTGCAACTGCTTCGTCTGTCCATGCGAATTTGTCCGCCTTCTTCAACAACATGTACAGCGGCAGAGCCTTCTCTCCAAGTCGGCTGACGAACCGACTAACTGCTACAGTGCAACCTGTTAGCCATTGTATGTCCTTTAGGCATGTCGGACGGTTTATGTTTAAGATGGCCTTGATTTTCTCCCGGTTGACCTCGATTCCACGCTGGGAAACAATGAAGCCCAACAATTTGCCGGCTGGAACCCCGAAGACACACTTCTTGGGGTTAAGCATCATGTTGTATTTCTGGAGATTATCAAAGGTTTCTTTTAAGTCGGAGATTAAGTCGTTTGATCTTTTAGACATCACCGCTATATCATCCACATAGGGGTGAACGTTCTGACCAATTTGATCGTGTAGGCAATGCTGCATTGTCCGCTGGTAAGTAGCACCTGCGTTTTTTAGCCCAAAGGGCATCGTGACATAGCAAAACGTGACATAAGGTGTAGTGAACGAAGTGGCCAATTGGTCCGACTTCCTCATCTTGATCTAGTGGTATCCTGAGTATGCATCAAGAAAACACAAAAGCTCTGAGCCAGCCGTCGAGTCAATGACTTGGTCAATGCGAGGCAAAGCAAATAGATCTTTGGGACACGCTTTATTCAAGCCGGTGTAATCAACGCACATTATTAATTCTTTGGTTCCCTTTTTGGGGACAAGTACAGGATTGACCACCCATCGGGTGTGAAGGACTTCTAGGATAAAACTAGCCTTAAGTAACCTAGCTATCTCTTTGCCTATGGCATGTCTCTTCTCGTCTCCGAAGCGTCGTAGAGGTTGTTTCACTGGTTTACATTTTGGATCAATATTCAAGCTGTGCTCGGCAAGTTCCCTAGGTACACCTTTCATGTCGGCAGGTTTCCATGCTAAGATGTCCCTGTTCTCATGGAGGAACTCAACGAGCGCGCTTTCCTATTTAGGGTCCAGGTTTGTCCCAATGTCGGTGGTCTTGGAGGCATCGCCTACCACAAGTTCCACCGTCTTGGTCTCGATGGTGGCCTTGAATGCTGGGGCGGAGTCAGAAATCTATTTCTTCGACGCGGGCATCTCCGAGGCATCGAACTTGCTCTGGATCTCCTTGAATTCTTCGTTGTAGAGGACATCTTACGCAAAGGCTGCTTCTCCAATCTCGCAGTCCCTTGCCTTGGTAAAGCTTCCGGATACGGTGATGACACCATTTGATCCGGGTATCTTGAGTTTGTTGTAGACGAAGCATGGCTTGGCCATGAAGATGTGGAAGATGTCGCGGATGAATATGACGTGGTACATGCTCTTGAAGGGGATTACCTCAAAGGTCATGTGTTCTTGGCGGTAATTATTGACATCGCCAAAACCGACCTGAAGTGTGATGCACCCAAGGGACCGAGCCTCCTGACCAGGAACTATGCCGTGGAAGATGGTTGTCGGGGATATGACCCCGGATACCCTAGAGTTATGTCATAAGTGAGTCACTAAGAGACATGTATAACGAAAGGATACTTGATGTAAGTATAAAAGCTAAATAGAAAAAGATAAAGGAGAAAAGTAGACTGGGCCGAGTTTACCTTGGTTCGGCCCAGACCCCATTTACTCTTTCCAGGCCTAAACTGTAACTAATGCCGAATTAATAAAGATTCGAGGCATTGGGCCGAGTTTACCTTGGTTCGGCCCATCGCTCCTCACCCTGGCAAGCTCCAGCCGACTATGCTCCCTCCCCGGGTGGGCTGACCTGAGCCAAAGTCGGCCCACCATGGGACTCCAGCTTTCTCGCCAACACGCCTCGTCGATCCCGCCGAACTCCTCCATCGCGATCGACCCCGCGCAGGAGATCCTCCGCCACCGACGCTCACCACGCCACCTCAGATACATCCCCCGGGTGGGCCAGATTCAGCCCACCGCGGGGAGACAGGCCCTCCGCTTGCGCGTGGACGCCCGCACAGGAGCCGAACCACCTCGCCCGGGTGGGCCGAATCAGAGGATCTTCAGCCCACTCCGGGTCCTCCCCGCTAGGCCGGCACACTCCATTACGGGCCAGCACCAAGGAACCCCGGCTGGGCCTCTACTGACCCGGCTGGGCTCAGATTCAGTCCAAGCAGACCAGGAGAACCTCGGCTGGGCTGATGGATGATCCGGCTGGGCCCATCCTCTCCCAGGCCGAATCAACCTCAAGCAAGGCCGAATTTCCTTCTAGCCCAGGGCGTTTGGGCCGAGGTATAATGACCCAAACAACCCTTTATTCACCTCCATATGGCTTCATAATATCTACCGTGACTCACCATCGAGCCAGACAAACGCCACGAGGATCATGTCAGTCTTGGGACACCCATGGCTCAGACTGGCACGTGCAACAGGGAATATGCCCTTGGCATCCAAGAATATGCTAAGGAATATGCCATGGCATCTCCAAAGATGCCAAGGCATATGCTGAGCATCTAAGAAGATGCTAGGAATATGCTACACAGATGCCAAGCGTGGGGAACAAGTCTTGTCCCATGGGCTCCCCTTTATAAGGAGCACCAGGGGGATCGTTCTAAGAGAGGCCCCGAAGGGCTCCTCCCCTCTCTGCTCAATAGGAGTTCTCCTTCTTCTTCCTCCTCCACTCTCATAGAGAGATTTAGATAGAGGCATAGGAGATACAACTCAAGGAGCATGATTGTAGCCATAAGTATGGCAAGATTACAAGAGATTAGATATAGAGATAGAGGTGTTATCTCCACATGAGAGCCTCAATCCTAGATACATTGTACTTCTCTTTGTTCATACGAGTGCGGTCTTCACTGCATCATCCCTCCCCGGATTCCTCCACGCCCATCGGCCCCAACTTTATCCTACCCATGGCATATGCCGTGATACCACCACGACATCATTTTCATGTTTTACCACCGTTTTCATGAGCTATTGCCCTCGGTTTTGGGGTTTCGGAGAAATTTACATGGCCCGTAAGACCCGATACATATTTCAGAGATAAGACCAAAAGCTCGGTGTTTTCTCGCTTTATGGTCATTTACATTAGCTATTGCCCACTTTTTGGGGTTCCATGGAGATTTACAATGAAAGCAAGACTCGATATGTCTTTGAGAGTTAAGACCAAAAACTCGTCATTTTCACGTTGATGGTTGGTTTCATGAGCTATAGCATACGCTTTCGGGGTTCCAATGCGATTTACAATGACCGCAAGTCCCGATACATGTTTGAGAGATATGACCAAAAGCTCATTGTTTTCTCGTTTTATTGTTGTTTTGATGAGCTATTGCCCCCAGTTTGGGGGTACCAAGGAGATTTACAACGACCGTAACACTCGATACATGTTTTTGAGTTAAGACAAAAAAAACTCGTCGTTTTCGTGTTTATGGCTATTTTCATGATTTTTTGCCCACGGTTTTGTGTTCCAGTGCGATTTATGATGACCGTAACACCAGATAAATGTTTGAGACTTATGACCCAAAAACTCATCGTTTTTTGCATTTTAAGGCCGTTTTCATGGGCTATAGCCTAGAATTTTGGGGTTCCATGGAGATTTATAACGACCATAAGACTAGATACATGTTTGAGAGTTATGACCAAAAACTCGTTGTTTTCGCGTTTTACGACCGTTTTCTTGAGCTATTGCCTATAGTTTTCGTGTTCTAGGGAGTTTTTTTTACCGTAAGACCTGATACAATTTTGAGAGTTATGACCAAAAACTTGTCATTTTCTTGGTTTATGGCCGTTTTCACTAGTTATTGCCCATGGTTTTGGGGCTCTAGGGCGATTTACAACGACGGTAAGACCCAATACATGTTTGAGAGTTATGACCAAAAACTCGTCATTTTCGTGTTTTATGACCGTTTTCATGAGCTATTGCCCACACTTTTGGAGTGCCAGTGCGATTGACGATAACCATAAGACTAGATAAATGTTTGATAGTTAAGACTCGGTACATGTTTTAGAGGTAAGACGAAAAACTCATCGTTTTCGCGTGTATGGTTATTTTAATGAGATATTGCCCATAGTTGTGGGGTTCAAGTGTGATTTACAACGTCCATAAGAACTAGATACATGTATGAGAGTTATGACCAAAAACTCGTTGTTTTCACGTTTTATGGCTGTTTTCATGAGTTATTGCCCACGGGTTTGGTGTTCTACTGAAATTTAAAATGACCGCAAGACCCGATACATATTTCAGAGATACGACCAAATAATTGTCATTTTCTCGTTTTTTGGTCGTTTTCATGATCTATTACCCACGGTTTTAGGGTAAAAGGGCGATTTAGAATGACCGTAAGACCCGATACATGTTTCAGAGATATGACCAAAAAACTCATCGTTTTCTTGTTTTATGGCCGTTTTCATGACCTATTACCCACATTTTGGGGTTCCAAGGAGATTTACAACGATCGTAAGGTTCGATACGTGCTTGAGAGTTAAGACAAAAAACTCGTCGTTTTCGCCTTGATGTCTATTTTCATTAGCTATTGCCCTCGGTTTTGGGTTCCAGTGCGATTTACGACGACTGTAAAACCAGATAAATTTTTGAGAATTATGACCAAAAACTCGTCGGTTATGCATTTTCAGGCCGTTTTCATGAGCTACTGCCTATAATTTTGGGGTTCCATGGAGATTAACAACGATCATAAGACCAGATACATGTTTGAAAGTTATGACAAAATACACGTTCTCACGTTTTATGACCGTTTTCATGAGATATTGCCCATGATTTTGGCATCCTAGGGAGATTTAAAATGACTATAAGACTAGATAAATGTTTGAGATTTAAGACCAACTTGTCGTTTTCTTGTTTTATGGTTGTTTTCTTGAGCTATTGCCCACAGTTTCGAGGTAAAAGGGCGATTTACAATGACTTTAATACCCGATACATTTTTGAGAGTTATGACCAAACACTCATCGTTTTCACTTTTTACCACCATTTTCATGAGCTATTTCCCTCGGTTTTGGGGTTCCGGGGCGATTTGCATGGTCTGTAAGACCTGATACATGTTTTAGAGATAATACCAAAAGCTTTGCGTTTTATCGTTTTATGGTCGTTTACATTAGCTATTGCCCACTGTTTTGGGGTTCCGGGGAGATTTACAACAGCGGCAAGACTCGATGTGTGTTTGAGAGTTAAGACCAAAAACTCGTCATTTTCGCATTGATGGCTGGTTTCATGAGCTATAGCGTTTTAGGGTTCCAATGCGATTTATGACGACCGCAAGTCCCAATACATGTTTGAGAGATATGACCAAAAACTCATTGTTTTCTTGTTTTATGGCCGTTTTGATGAGCTATTGCCCCCATTTTTGGGGTTTCAGGGAGATTTAAAACGACCGTAAGACTCGATACATGTTTTTGAGTTAAAACGAAAAACTCATCGTTTTCGCGTTTATGGCTATTTTCATGAGTTATGGCCCACAGTTTTGCGTTCTAGTGCGATTTACGACGAACGTAACACTAGATAAATGTTTCAGATTTTTTTTTGAGGGTAAAACAGTAGGGTAAAAAAACCCCACTGCAATTTTTATATATTATAGAGAGTTACAAAAGAATATTTACAAACTCATTCCACCTCAAAGAAGAGGGATAACATTCTAAGCAGCTATCTCCTGTCTAAATTAATTTCAATACAATCTTTGAGGCCCTGATAATACTTCTTCTTAATTCTATACAGGACCCATCTTAATTCATGGGCTACAATAGCCTTCCAATCCTCAAACGAAGCATGCAGGTTATTGAAGATTTCATTATTTCTGCAAATCCAAAGGCCCCAAGCTCCAAGTATAAGAATTTCCATTGCAAAAGGGATATTAAGGTCTTTTTTAATATTGGCTAAAGCTTCAAAAAGATTTTGATCAGCCACATGGACCTGCGAAATTTCGGCCCAGTAAGCTCTTGCAAAAGGGCATTCCCAAAATAAGTGTAGGATGGTTTCTTCACTGATGCAGCCATGGAACACACATTCATAAGATGCCAGAGAAAAACATTTCCTTTTCAGCAGGTTTCTTGTGTTGAGCCTATCAAGCAGTAAAAGCCAGAAGAAGAATTTGTGTTTTTGCTGACAGGAAGATTTCCACAACCAATAGAAATGTGGCTGTACCGGTTGGCAACCAGATAAGGAACAATAAGCCTTTTTGGCCGAAAAATTACTGCCCCAAATGTAAGACCAGTTATCAGTTTCCCCCTGCCTGCCAGTATTGAGAATTTGCTCAAGACTTTGAAATTCCTGGTAAGCTTGTTGTGACAGAGGAAGGTAAAAAAGATCCTGGGTATTTTCAGTATGTAGAAACTCACTGAAAGAGATGTGAGGGTTTTTTGCATAAGAGAGAAGATGAGGAAGCTTATGTTGAAGGCAACTATCATTCCACATATCAGACTAGAGAAGTGTGGATTTTCCATCTCCAACCAAGCACTTTGCAAGTCCACATGAGTTATAGCTTACAATTTTGGGGTTCCATGGAGATTTATAACGACCGTAAGACCAGATACATGTTTGAGAGTTATGACCAAAAACTCGTCGTTTACGCGTTTTATGACCGTTTTCTTGAGCTATTGCCAACGGTTTTGGCGTTCTAGGGAGATTTAGAATGACCGTAAGACCTGATACATTTTTGAGAGTTATGACCAAAAACTTGTCATTTTCTTGTTTTATGGCCGTTTTCACGAGTTATTGCCCATGGATTTGGGGCTCTAGGGCGATTTACAACGACAATAAGACCCAATACATGTTTGGGAGTTATGACCAAAAACTCGTCTTTTTCGTGTTCTATGACCGTTTTCATGAGCTATTACCGACAATTTTGGGGTGCATGTGCGATTGACGATAACCATAAGACTAGATAAATGTTTGATAGTTAAGACTCGATACATGTTTGAGTGATAAGACAAAAAACTCTTCGTTTTCGTGTTTATGGTTGTTTTAATGAGCCGTTGCCCGTAATTGTGGGGTTCAAGTGTGATTCACAACATCCATAAGACTAGAGAAATGTTTGAGAGTTATGACCAAAAACTCGTTGTTTTCACGTTTTACGACTATTTTCATGAGCTATTGCCCACGCGTTTGGTGTTCTATGGAAATTTAAAATGACCGCAAGACCCGATACATGTTCTAGAGATACGACCAAAAATTGCCATTTTCTCGTTTTTTGGCCGTTTTCATGAGATATTACCCATAGTTTTGGGGTAACAGGCGATTTAGAATGACCGTAAGACCCGATACATGTTTGAGAGATATGACAAAAAAACTCATCATTTTCTTGTTTTATGGCTGTTTTCTTGAGATATTGTCCACATTTTAGGGGTTCCAAGGAGATTTACAACGACTGTAAGGCTCGATACGTGCTTGAGAGTTACGACAAAAAACTCGTCGTTTTCACCTTGATGGCTGTTTTCATGACCTATTGCCCTCGGTTTTGGGTTCTAGTGTGATTTACAACGACCGTAAGTCCAGATAAATTTTTGAGAATTATGACTAAAAACTTGTCGTTTATGCATTTTAAGGCCGTTTTCATGAGCTATTGCCTATAATTTTAGGGTTCCACGGAGATTTACAATGATCGTAAGACCAGATACATGTTTGAAAGTTATGACCAAATACACGTCGTTTTCGCGTTTCATGGCCGTTTTCATGAGTAATTGCCCACGATTTTGGCGTTCTACGGAGATTTAAAATGACCATAAGACCCGTTAAATGTTTGAGAGTATTAACCAAAAACTTGTCGTTTTCTTGTTATATGGCTGTTTTCTTGAGCTATTGCCCACAGTTTCGGGGTAAAAGGGTGATTTACAATGATTGTAAGACCTAATAAATATTTGAGAGTTATGACCAAACACTCATCGTTTTCGCGTTTTACCACTGTTTTCATGAGCTATTGCCCTCGGTTTTGGTGTTCCGGGGTGATTTGCATGGCCCGTAAGACCCGATACATGTTGCAGAGATAAGACCAAAAACTCAACATTTTCTCGTTTCATTGTCGTTTACATTAGCTATTGCCCACTTTTTGGGGTTCCAGGGAGATTGATAACAACCGCAAGATTCGATATGTGTTTGAGAGTTAAGACCAAAAACTCGTCATTTTCGCGTTGATGGCTAGTTTCATGAGCTATAGTGTATGTTTTCGAGGTTCCAATGCGATTTACGACGACCGCAAGTCCTGATACATGTTTGAGAGATATGACCAAAAACTCATTTTTCTCGTTTTATGGCCGTTTGATGAGCTATTGCCCCCAGTTTTGTGGTTCCAATGAGATTTACAACGACCGTAAGACTCGATAAATGTTTTTGAGTTAAAACAAAAAACTTGTCGTTTTCACGTTTATGGCTGTTTTCATGAGTTATTGCCCACATTTTTGCGTTCCAGTGCGACTTACGACGATCGTAACACCAGATAAATGTTTGAGAGTTATGACCCGAAAACTCGTCGTTTTTGCATTTTAAGGCCTTTTTCATGAGCTATAGCCTACAATTTTGGGGTTCCATGGAGATTTAAAATTACCGTAAGACAAGATACATGTTTGAGAGTTATGACCAAAGACTCGTCATTTTCGCGTTGTACGACCGTTTTCTTGAGCTATTGCCCACGGTTTTGGCATTCTAGGGAGATTTACAATGACCGTAAGACCTAATACATTTTTGAGAGTTATGACCAAAAACTTGTCATTTTCTTGTTTTATGGCCATTTTCACGAGTCATTGCCCATGGTTTTGGGGCTCTAGGGCGATTTACAACGATAGTAAGACCTAATACATGTTTGAGATTTATGACCAAAAACTCGTCATTTTCGTGTTTTATGACCATTTTCATGAGCTATTGCCCACGGTTTTGGCGTTCCATCGATATTTACAATGACTGTAAGACCAGAAAAATGTTTGAGAGTTAAGACTTGATACATGTTTGAGATGTAAGATAAAAAAAACTCATCGAGCTGTTGCCCATAGTTGTGGGGTTCAAATGTGATTTACGATGTCCATAAGACTAGAGAAATGTTTGAGAGTTTTGACCAAAAACTCGTCGTTTTCACGTTCTACGACCGTTTTCATGAGCTATCACCCACGGGTTTGGTGTTCTATGGAAATTTAAAATGACCGCAAGACCCGATAAATGTTTTAGAGATACGACCAAAAAATTGTCATTTTCTCGTTTTTTGACCGTTTTCATGAGCTATTACCCACATTTTTAGGGTAAAAGGGCGATTTAGAACGACTGTAAGACCCGATACATGTTTGAGATATATGACCCAAAAACTCATCGTTTTCTTGTTTTATGGTCGTTTTCATGAGCTATTGCCAAAATTTTGGGGTTCCAAGAAGATTTACAACGACTGTAAGGATCGATACGTGCTTGAGAGTTAAGACAAAAAACTTGTCGTTTTCGCCTTGATGTCTGTTTTCATGAGCTATTGCCCTTGGTTTTGGGTTCTAGTGCGATTTACGACGATTGTAAGACCAAATAAATTTTTGAGAATTATGACTAAAAACTCATCGTTTATGCATTTTAAGGCCGTTTTCATGAGCTATTGCCCATAATTTTGGGGTTCCATGAAGAATTAGTGATCGTAAGACCAGATACATGTTTGAAAGTTATGACCAAATACACGTCGTTTTCGCGTTTTACGACCATCTTCATGAGAAATTACCCACGATTTTGGCGTTCTAGGGAGATTTAAAATGACCATAAGACCCGATAAATGTTTGAGAGTTTCGACCAAAAACTTGTCGTTTTCTGGTTTTATGGCTGTTTTCTTGAGCTATTGCCTAGAGTTGTGGGGTAATAGGGCGATTTACAATGACTATAAGACCTGATACATGTTTGAGAGTTATGACCAAACACTCATCGTTTTTGTGTTTTACCACCGTTTTCATGAGCTATTGCCCTCAGTTTTGAGGTTTCAGAGCGATTTGCATGGCCTATAAGACCTGATACATGTTTTAGAGATTAGACCAAAAACTCGGCGTTTTCTCGCTTTATGGTCGTTTACATTATCTATTGCCCACTGGTTTGGGGTTCCACGGAGATTTACAACAACCGCAAGACTCGATATGTGTTTGAGAGTTAAGACCAAAAACTCATCATTTTCGCGTTGATGGTAGGTTTCATGAGCTATAGCGTACGGTTTCGGGGTTCCAATGCGATTTTATGACGACCGCAAGTCTCGATACATGTTTGAGAGATATGACCAAAAGCTCATTGTTTTCTCGTTTTATTGTAGTTTTGCTGAGCCATTGCCCCTAGTTTGGGGGTACTAAGGAGATTTACAACGACAGTGACACTCGATACATGTTTTTGATGTAAGACAAAAAAAACTCGTCGTTTTCGTGTTTATGGCTGTTTTCATGAGTTTTTACCCACGGTTTTGTGTCCTAGTGCGATTTATGATGACCGTAACACCATATAAATGTTTGAGAGTTCTGACCCAAAAAGTCGTCGTTTTATGCATTTTAAGGCCGTTTTCATGAGCTATTGCCTACAATTTTGGGGTTCCATAGAGATTTATAACGACCGTAAGACCAGATACATGTTTGAGAGTTATGACAAAAACTTGTTGTTTTCGCGTTTTACGACCGTTTTCTTGAGCTATTGCCCACAATTTTGGTGTTCTTGGGAGAATTACAATGACCGTAAGACCTGATACAGTTTTGAGAGTTATGACCAAAAACTTGTCATTTTCTTGTTTTATGGCTGTTTTCACTAGTTATTGCCCATGGTTTTGGGGCTCTAGGGCGATTTACAACGATGGTAAGACCCAATACATGTTTGAGAGTTATGATCAAAAACTCGTCGTTCTCGTGTTTTATGACCATTTTCATGAGCTTTATGGTGCCAGTACGATTGACGATAACCATAAGACCAGATAAATGTTTGAGAGTTAAGACTCGATACATGTTTGAGAGGTAAGACGAAAAACTCATCGTTTTCGCGTGTATGGTTGTTTTAATGAGTTGTTGCCCATAGTTGTGGGGTTCAAGTGTGATTTACAACGTCCATAAGAACTAGATACATGTTTGAGAGTTATGACCAAAAACTCGTCGTTTTCACATTTTATGACCATTTTCATGAGCTATTGCCCACGGGTTTGGTGTTCTACTGAAATTTAAAATGACCGCAATACCCGATACATGTTTTAGAGATACGACCAAAAAATTGTCATTTTCTCGTTTTTTGGTCGTTTCATGAGCTATTACCCACTGTTTTGGAGTAAAAGGGCGATTTAGAATGATCGTAAGACCCGATACATATTTGAGAAATATGACCAAAAAACTCATCGTTTTCTTGGTTTATGGCCGTTTTCACGAGCTATTGCCCACATTTTGGGGTTCCAAGAAGATTTACAACGACCGTAAGGCTCGATACGTTTCTCATGAGCTATTGCCCTCGTTTTGGGTTCTAGTGCGATTTACAACGATTGTAAGACCAAATAATTTTTTGAGAGTTATGACTAAAAACTCGTCGTTTATGCATTTTAATGCCGTTTTCATGAGCTATTACCTATAATTTTGGGGTTCCATGGATATTTACAATGATCGTAAGACCAGATACATGTTCGAAAGTTATGACCAAATACACGTCGTTTTCGCGTTTTACGACCGTTTTCTGTCAACACCCGGATTTTTAATCCCAGATGCCTGTTATGCCATACATCGCAATCCCAGGATTACCATTTTTGCGAGACATAACAGAATTGGATACCACAGTACATCATCCATTACAAACCATACATAAGGTCTTACACAAATAAGGATCTCATGATCCAGTTCTTAATACAACTCAGGCAGCGGAAATACGTAATAATAATAAAGGTAGCATAGGCGAAGCTCCATCTTCGGGGTCACAAGCAATGCTGACGATGGGAGATGATCCTAGTTGCGTAACCTTCCTGGGGTCCATCATCCTGGTACTCTTCTTCATAGTCTGGCCACGGGAATAGCCAGGGACAAAGCCATGAGTACTCTTTAAGTACTCGCAAACTAATACTAACAAGTGAAGGGGTTTTTTGTAGTATTACACTAAGCTCTAGGGTTGTTTTGTAAAAAGCCAGATTTACCTCTACTAAGTTCAAAAGCCAAAAAATCTAGTTGAATTTTATAACACCTAAGTGGGAACTTGTATCTCATGCCACAACTCTGTTGTGGTCAAGTCAAATTCTCAATTCATTCCACAAGTCATTTTGAAAACATCTGACGGGGGAACAGTATGGCCATTCCAACTGTCCATAACCGCGGACGTGGCTATTCGAATAGTTTGACACTCTGCAGAGATTGTACACTTTCACCACAACATTCGATACATCTGTCAGGAACAAATCCTGAATTCACCATACTCAGTATGCGGATAATCAATCCTAACCTTTCAATTACACGCCCTAGTATAGGCACCTCTCCTGTGAGTTTGGCCTCCCAACCATGACCAACTATCATCTTGGGTACTGCACAGGTGGACAATCTTCACAAGGTAGCCTCAGCTCAGACCTTGGCCGGGAGGGAACCCATACTAAGGTATATAAGTTTCCAGTCAAGCCCTACCCAATTTTCAGGTATTGTGGTTGTACGATAATATTGGAATGGTATCGCATCCAGACAACCATCAGTTTTATAAAGGGCTAAGGCTCATGCCTTAACAATTTCATCATCCAAATCATCTGGTGTTCGGAAACACATGTCAAAACATCTCAGTAGAATGACTCATCATTCTAAGGTTTTCATAACCATTTTCCACCAAGTATTCCCATCTAAAGTTAATCAAGTTTTATGCTTAGCACTAGCATCTACTAGTGTGGTAAGTACTAATGAGGGGTGGTAAACAAGTGGAGTTTAACTAAGTTCAATCTCATGCCTTAGGATGACATCAAGATTATCTAGATTAGGCCAAATTTAATGCTCTTTATGCAACCTTCAATTACCCTCCTAGAATCTACAAGTCACTTAAGTAAACTCTAAGAAATAGCTTTGATAAAGAAATAAAGTAGAAAGCTTGCAAGTAAAACTAGGAGGGGGTATCATCAAATATGTCTAACCAAGCATGCTTAGTGCATTGCATAGGTTATCTAACTTTCATAATTGCAAGTGTTAGCTTGCATAAGTATCAGTATAAACTTGCTAAGTTAATAGCTTGCAAGTATTGGCTTGCTAAAGTAGAATATCTTGCAAGTGTTAGCTTGCCTTGTGCAGAGCAGTGGTTGAAGTTCTCCTCGGCTTCTTCTTCGTAGTATCCTCCTTCCTCCTCGTATCCTTGGTCGGTACTAGCGTCTATAAATAAATACGAGGTACATAATCACCAAATAATACTTAACTACTTTCAGCCATCACACAAAAGGGTTCTATAGATGATCTAGCATCATCACTAATATCACAAGAATAAAGCATTTGCATTATTTATTTATTTTTAGAAAAGTAATTTCTACTTATTGAAAAACTACTTAAGATTTAATATTCTCCAACTCAAACATGGGATCATGTTGACACATGTCATCACCACATATTTCAGTACATGAGAATGTGATTTAAAGTGGTGTCACAATTTAATAAGGTTTAACCTTTTATTTTAAATAGAATAAGGTGACAAGAAATGCCTATGTGGCATTCTTTTATTACTTGAACATTATTTCTGCAAGTAAACCCATATGTTTTTATATATTCTGAAAGGTATGATCAAATGTGATTTTTGAGAGTTGGAATCAACTCAAAAGCTATTATGGTTGAAATTTGAAAAATGTTTGAATGCAGAAAAGCTTCTGCCTTATTATGTTTACCAAGGTTGATCTATAGATCCAAATGATTTGAATCCAACGGGCTTGGATTAAGCATTTCAATATCTTGCCAACAAAATTGGTTTCATGAAATTTGGTTCACTGAATCGAGCTGGGTTGATTTTTGAAACTACGTACAGAACTGAGTTTGAATATAAATAGAAAAGGCTAAATTCAAACGAGTGGGCTGCGCGGGAAGGGTTATTGGGCCGGCCCAGTGTCACTCCATAGCACGGGGCGCAACTGACAGGGGGGTTCTACTGGTCAGTGGCTCATTAAACGCGAAGCGGTACGGGGCGATGTGGTGCGTTGGATTAGAATGAGGATCGACGGCTGAGGGTCGTCGTCGATGATAAACAGGTCACCGGCGAGCTCGAACCCTAGCGGCTCGGTGGGGGTGCATAGGGGGCATACCGGGTCTCCAGTGACAACGGCGAGGCGGGCAAACGATGAAGTCAACAACAGCGAACTCAGGGGTGGTCGCGGCAACTCCGGGGGTGGACGAAATCAACGGCTCCCTTCTTCTTTAGAGGCGACCTGCTCCGGCGCAATTCTGGCAAGTTGCTGCTCCTCGTGCTCCGGCTAAGGGATGGAATGATCAGTGAGGTGAGGGGAGTGAGATGGTGTGCTTCAAATGGCTTGGGGTGGCCTCCTTTTATAGGCTCGACGGCGAGACCGAGAGGAATGGGCAGGCGACGGTGGCGACATGGCTACGTGCGGCTAGAGGCATGGCTAGGGTTGGCGATCGACGGACGGTCTCCTGGCGATGCTCTAAGGTTTAAATGCGCGTGTAGGGGTGGTGGCAAATGGTCGGGAACGCGCGATGCTCTACGAGGCAGAGGCGGCGAACTCTGCGGCGAGCGGTGGCTACGGGGTACGGGCGGTGAAACGAACATGTCTGGTGGTCTCCTGGGACAGTGGGGTGCATGCTGGTGGGCGGCGAGGGCTCGATGTGGTCGGGTTGCGTGGGAACGGTGCGTGCTCTGCGGTGCACGTCAGCATGGTCGACAGCGGCACGGGCACGGCGTTCCTGGCGGTTCTGGTCATTGTCTTCGAGCTAGGGCTGGTCGAGAGGGGGCGGTGAGGCATGGGCTGCATGCTAGACAAGGTTGGCACGGCTAGTTCTTCTCCTAGCTTGTTGTCCACACTGGGGTGACATGGGTGCTCTCGGCATGTTCACCATTGATGACATTGGTAAGCTTACAGTGGTGCTAGAGCTTAGTTAAGGTTGCTAGATGATCTACTAAGGCTAGTGTAACCAGAGAGGGAACAAGGTTGGCTCAAAACACTGCTCAAAATAGTGTTTGTGATTTTGTTGATTTGAATCTGCAACCTGTTTGATAAAATGGCCGCATGAACTTTAGTTTTGAATTTTGAAAAAAATTTGGTGGGTGTGCTAGGCATGTGTTGAGGATTCTGTGGATGCTTGGGTTTTGAAAATTGAGCTTGTTTGAGTGGTTTTTGAAATAGTGGGATCTTCCCATATGAAATAGATTCAATTTTAAACTGTCATTTAAACTATGCATTCAAATGTTTTTGGATGATCACAAAGTGGGCCTTGGTACCTTATTATGAGTACTATCAAGGGGTGCAAAGATCCATACATGTTTCTGTTAAGTTCTGAGAGTAAAGTAGGCATGGGAGTTGATTTGGCCAAAGTGACCATTCACTTAATTTGTTTGTTTTGATTTGTTTGTCTTTGGGAAAAGTTTGGGGATTGTTTAGATGATGTTTATTTCACCTAAGAATCATTTTACAAGCAAAGAAAGACAGAACCATGGCAATTCAAAAGAATCCAAATTTTAATACACACACATATGAATGCTTTCATATTTTTAATTGGAAAAGTTTTTGTTAACCCTAATTTTGATGATTAGAGTTTGATGATTCTAGTTTAATATTTTTGGGATGTTACAAACCTTCCCCCCTTAAACAAAATCTCGTCCCGATATTTGAAAAAGGACAAAAAAGATTACCTAGGATTTGAAGAAATCGGGAAACTCTGTCTTGATGTGATCTTCGCGTTCCCACGTAGCTTCCTCTTCCGTGTGGTTGCTCCACTGAATCTTGAGAAACTTGATGCTTCGGGTTCTGGTAGTTCTGAAGGCTTCTTCTAAAATACGGATGGGTACTTCGGGATAGGTCAGGTCATCGTTGATTTCTATGGTCCGGTGATCAATATTCTTGAACACTTCAGTCTTCTCTGGAACTTCGAGGCACTTGCGAAGTAATGAGATATGGAACACATTGTGCACGGCTGACATCTCTTCAAGTAGTTCCAATTGATACGACACTTCTCTTCGACGGTTCAGAATCTTGAAGGGTCCGATATATCTGGGGGCTAACTTTCCTTTCAGTTGGAAACGTTGCATTCCTTTCAATGGCTACACTTTCAGATACACAAAATCTCCTGTGTTGAAGGAGAGGTCTTGACGTCTCTTGTCGGTGTAACTCTTCTGTCTGGACTGGGTTGTCTTGAGGTGCTCACGAATCTTGTGAACCTTCTCTTCTGCTTCTCGTAGGATGTCGGGTCCGAAAATTGGACTCTCTCCTACTTCCGACCAGTTCAAAGGGGTGCGACACTTCCTTCCGTACATAAATTCAAATGGGGCCATTTGCAAACTAGCTTGATAACTGTTGTTGTATGAAAATTTTGCAAACGACAGACAGTCTTCCCATTTAGATCCATACTCTAACACACGTGCTCTCAGCATATCTTCGAGTATTTGATTTACTCGCTCTGTTTGTCCATCGGTATGAGGGTGATAAGCGGTGCTGAAATCTAGTCGGGTTCCTAAACCTTCTTGGACTTTCTTCCAGAATCTCGAGGTAAACTGAGTTCCTCAATCCGATAAGATGTTCTTGGGCACTCCATGCAAACTGACGATTCTAGCGATGTATAACTCCGCTAGCTTCAAACTCTGATATGTGGTCTTGACGGGTAAGAAATGGGCGACTTTGGACAACCTGTCCACTATGACCCAGATAGAGTCATTTCCCCTACTAGAAGTAGGCAATCCGGTGATAATGTCCATTCCAACGGAATCCCATTTCCATTCCAGAATCTGCAATGGTTGCAACAATCCAGCGGGTCTTTGATGTCCC
This sequence comes from Avena sativa, assembly GCA_916181665.1. Taxonomy (NCBI): domain Eukaryota; kingdom Viridiplantae; phylum Streptophyta; class Magnoliopsida; order Poales; family Poaceae; genus Avena; species Avena sativa. The sequence goes on along the minus strand of OV702300.1, from coordinate 32,421,285 downwards.
GCCTTGACTCTCTGACATATATCACACTTGGCGATATAGCTTCCGATTTCTCTCTTCATCTTATGCCACCAAAATTGCTCTTTCAAATCTTGATACATCTTCGTTCCTTCGGGGTGGATAGAATAAAGAGTATCATGAGCTTCCTTCATAATAACTTCTTTCAACTCAGAATCTGCTGGTATACAAAGGCGTCCTTTGTACCACAGAACTCCTTCTTCGTCTTCGGTGAATCCGGGTACTTTGCCTGTACCGATACGACGCTTGATTCCGTCGATACTAGCATTTCCTTTCTGCGCCTCTTTGATCTGGCTGATCAAAGTGGGTTGAAGTTCTATGCTAGCCAAAAATCCTTCACTCACTAATTTCATTCAAAAATCTTCCATCTCTTTGTGCAAGCTTGGTTGCTCCTTTAAAATCATGGAGTTCAAGCGGCACGGCAATCTGCTAAGGGCATATGCTACCACATTGGCTTTACCAGGGTGATAGTGAATGTCCAGGTCATAATCCTTGATTAGCTCAATCCATCTTCTCTGACTCATATTCAGCTCCTTCTGAGTGAATATATACCTCAGACTCTTGTGATCCGAATAGATCTCACAATGGTTTCCCATTAGGTAATGCCTCCATGTCTTTAGGGCTAGAACTACGGCTGTGAGTTCGAGGTCATGGGTTCGATAATTCTGCTCATGTTGTTTCAGTTGTCGAGATAGATAAGATATAACTTTGCCTTCTTGCACTAGCACACATCCGAGACCGATCTTGGATGCATCACAATTTACGTCGAAGGGCTTTGTGATATCCGACATGATTAAGATTGGGGCTGAAATCAATCTCCTCTTGAGTTCTTGAAAACTCGCTTCACATTTGTCTGTCCATTCAAACTTCTTGTCCTTCTTCAGCAATTGGGTCATGGGTCTGGCGATACTCGAGAATCCTTCTACGAACTTGCGGTAATATCCCGCCAATCCGAGAAATGCACGAACTTGGGTTTGAGTGGTTGGGGCTTGCCAATCTTCGACATCTTTCACTTTTGCAGGCTCAGCGGCAATTCCTCCAGCTGATACCATGTGGCCGAGGAATCCTACCTCCTGTAACCAAAATTCACATTTGCTAAACTTGGCATACAACTGATGCTCTCTAAGGGTTCCAAGAATGGTCCTTAGGTGTAGCTCATGTTCTTCTTCTGATTTGGAATAAATCAGTATGTCATCGATGAAAACAACGACAAACTTATCCAGGAAGTCCATAAAAATCTTATTCATGAGATTCATGAAATAAGCGGGGGCATTGGTTAATCCAAAAGACATGACAGTATACTCGTATAATCCATATCTGGTGGTAAAGGCAGTCTTGGGAATATCCTCTGCGCGAATCTTGAGTTGATGATAGCCAGTTCTAAGATCAATCTTAGAAAACACTTTGGCACCGGTCAACTGATCAAACAAATATTCTATCTTGGGCAATGGGTACTTGTTCTTGATGGTGACATCATTCAACTTCCGATAATCCGTACACAAACGGTTACCTCCATCTTTCTTGTCCACGAACAAGATAGGTGATCTCCATGGTGACGCACTTGGTTGAATCAATCCAATTTCCAGCATGGCATCTAGTTGCTTCTTTAGTTCTGCTAGCTCAGACGGGTTCATACTATATGGTCTCTGGGCTATGGGTCCTGTTCCAGGGATTAGTTCAATGATAAACTCGATATACCGATCTGGGGGCATACCGGGCAAAACATCTAGAAATACATCGGGGTATTCACAGACTATCCGGACTTGGTCAATGGTAGGTTGGGCTATACTCTGGTTGCACTTGAATTGGCGACGTAAGGTTTCAGATATATGCTCGACTGATATTCCAGCGGTACTGGTCATGGTTATGGCTTTCTTGGCACAGTCAATCAATCCTTTATGTTTGTACATCCAATCCATTCCTAGTACTACTTCCAAACCTTTAGTTCCGAGTATTATCAGATTAGCATAAAAATCTATGCCATGGATTCGGATAGGAACGGCTTTGCAAATTTGCCTAGCTTTGGTGGTGGAACCGGGGATTTGAACAATCATAACATGCTTCAGTTTGGTTGGTTGAATCTTACTAGTGCATGCAAATTCTTCGGTGACAAATGAGTGTGATGCACCAGAATCAAACAACACTCTAGCGAGTACTGAATTAACAGAAAACATACCCAGCACGACATCTGGCGCTTCCTGGGCTTCTTCAGCATGCATGAGAAAAAGACGGTTATTGCGGTTGAGCGAGTTCCCTGGGGCAAACCTTCTTCCAGGCTGAACACGACGCTGCTGCTGAGCTGGGGCATTGGCATTGGGGGCTGCGGCATTCTTCTTGGGGCACTCATTGGAGTAATGACCCTTATTTCCACAGTCATAACAAGTCACTTGCGACTTGTCCTTTGCTGCTACAGGCACATCATTGCTTCCAGTCCTCGGGGCAGTGTTGGTGTTGGTGGCAGCATTGTTGTGGTTGAACTTGGGTGGTGCACGGTTGAAATGGCCAGAATTGTCGGGGTTGTTGTGATTTCCTCCAGGCCTCGGGTTTCCACGGTTGGGATAGGTCAGACGGTTCATCAGGGGTCTATTGGTTCTCGGGGCAAATCCTGGAGATGGGTTGGGGCGATACTTTGGGGTCTGATGGGTTCCTGGCTGATGCATCATGCGACGTTTGTGGTTCTCATTGGCTTGGTTGATCTTTCCTTCCATATGGATGGCAGAGTCGACAAGGGCTTCAATATCAGCAAAGGGGATATTGACTAACACAGTCTACATCTCATCGTCCAGACCATTCAGGAATCTTTCTTTCTTCTTGGCTTCAGTGTCGATCTCATCCAGGGCATACCTAGCTAATGACAAGAATTTGTCATGGTATTCCACTACGGTCATCCTTCCTTGCTTCAGTTCTCTGAACTCATCTCTCATTCTCTTGATCAAACCCGATGGCACATGGGTTCGGCTGAACTTGACCTTGAATTCTTCCCAGGTCATCATCTGTCCTCTGGTCATTGCACGAATGTTGTTCCACCATGCTCTTGCATCTCCGGCTAGATAATGGGTGGCGAATAGAACTTTCTTGTTAGCTTCCACTCCGGCGACTTCCAGGTTGTTTTCCATGGTTTGCGGCCAATCATCAGCGTCTAAGGGTTCTTCCGACTTAGTGAAAATAGTGAAGGGTTTCGCGGCATAGTAAATCAAATTTTTCTACGGATGCAAACAGAGGGAAAGCCAAGATCTAATCTAGGAGATGCAAACAACGAGAGAGATTGGATTAGATCTTCATACCCTTGAAGATTCGCACAGCGGAACGTTCGTCGGAACGTGGGTGATGTAGTCGTACTCGCTTCTCCTCCTCGCGATCCGATCCGATCTAGCACCACAAGTGGCGGTGCCTCCGTGAGATGCACACGTGCAGCACCTCGACGTCTCCTCCTTCCTCAGACCAGCAAGTATGGTTGAGAGACGGATTGGATCTACAACACGACGGCGTGGTGTATATGGTGGAGAATTTCTGCAGCAGGGCTTCGCCTACAAGCAGTCGGGAGGGAGAGAGGAGGGCAGCAGCGCGGCTAGGGTTGGAGGGGAAGGTGTGGGGGGTGGTGTGCCTCCAGCCCTCTTTATATAGAGGGGTGGGGCGGAAACCCTAGCCCCCTCCCCCAAGCCAAGGCCGGCGGCCAAGGAGGAGGAGTGGCGGGCAAGGAAACCCCCCCCTTCTAGAACCTCTATCTAGGGTTTTACCCCTCTTGGCCGGCTGGGCCCTATGGGGCCTTGTGCCCCTGGCCCAATGCGGCCAGGGCTCTTCCTCATAGGCCCATGCCCCCTCCCGGAAGGTGGGGCCACGTTGGTCCCCTTCCGGAAGGTTCTAGAAGCTTCCGGTACAATACCGATTAACCCGGACCAATTTCGAACTCCAAAAACTGCACTGCCTTATATGAATATTATTCTCCGGACCACTCCGGAACCTCTCGTGATGTCCCGGATCCCATCCGAGACTCCGAACAAAAACTCATAAACCAATTATCCAATCTATCCTAGCGTCGAGACACGATAAGTGTGTGACCCTGCGGGTTCGAGAATATGCAGACATGATCTTCTATCAATAATCAACAGCGGGGTCTGGAAACCCATATTGACTCCCACACATTCATCGATGATCATATCGGATGAACCATGATGCCAGGATTCAATCAATCCCATATATATATTCCCTTCGTCTCGCGATATTTTACTTGCCCGAGATTCGATCATCGGTACCGTCATACCTAGTTCAATCTCGTTCACAGCAAGTACTTTACTCGTTCCATAATCCGATATCACTTTGTGATTAACTCCTTAACCACATGCTTGCAAGCGGTGTTGATATCGATTACCGAGTGGGCCCGAAGTATATCTCTCCGACTTGGGAGGGACAAATCCCATCTCGATACATACAACCCAACAGATACTTTCCGATCACTGAGAGACACCTTTATGATCACCCTCTCATAGGATGATGTTTGATGACCTCAAAGCTTTCTTCCGATACCAGGGAGTTGTATTATCTCATGGTCTAAGGAATACAATATTTGACATAAGAAAAGCTTCGCAAAGACGAACACGATGACACGATCTAATTGCTTCGCTTAGTTTGGGTCTGTCCATCATATCATTCTCCCAATGATATGATCTCATTATTAATTGACAACTCATGTCCATGGTTAGGAAACCTTAACCATCATTAATCAATGAGCTAGTCCATAGAGGCGTACGAGGGACACGGTGTTGTTCACAAACTACACAAGTATTAAAGTTTCCGCTTAATACAATTCTAGCATGGAATATAAACATTATCATGAACAAGAATTATAATAATAACATATTTATTATTGCCTCTAGGGCATAATTCCAACAGTCTCCCACTTGCACTAGAGTCAATAATCTAGTTTACATCTGGCAACAATCTCACACCCATGGCACCGAGGTGCTGATCATGTTTTACATGTGGAAGAGGTTTAGTCAATGGATCTGCGACATTCAGATTTGTATGTACTTTGTTAATCTTCAGATCTCCATCTGCTATATAATCTCGGATTATATGAAACTTGCGGTTGATATGCTTGGTCTTTGGATGATATCTTGGTTCCTTAGCGAGTGCTATGGCGCCAGTGTTGTCACACAATATCTCCAGTGGGTCCAATGCACTTGGAACCACGCCAAGCTCAGTGACGAAGTTCCTGATCCAAACTCCTTCACTTGACGATTCTGCAGCAGCCATGTATTCCGCTTCTACTGTAGATCCCGCGATCACGCTTTGCTTGCAGCTTCTCCAACTCACAGCTCCTCCATTCAAAATATACACGTATCCTGTCTGAGATTTAGAATCATCCTTGTTGGTGTCAAAACTAGCGTCGACGTAACCTTTTACGACGAGCTGTTCATCACCCCCATAGACTAAGAACATTTATTTAGTCCTATTTAGGTACTTTAGGATGTTCTTCACGGCTGTCCAGTGTTCCACTCCTGGATCACTTTGATATCTGCTCGTCAAACTAAGAGCATTGGACACATCCGGTCTAGTACACAGCATGGCATACATGATGGAACCTATGGCCGAGGCATAAGGCACTTTGCTCATAGATTCCCTATCATTTACTGTAGCTGGACACTGAGCCTTGCTCAATATCTTACCTGACAACATAGGCACTGAACCTTTCTTTGCCTTATCCATTCTGAACCTTTTCATAACCTTGTCTAGGTATGTACTCTGGCTTAAAGCTATCAGGCGTCTTTGTCTATCTCTATAGATTTTGATGCCCAATATATAAGCAGCTTCACCTAGGTCTTTCATTGAAAAACACTTGTTCAAATAACTCTTCACATCGTTAAGCATGTTGATGTCATTTCCAATAATCAATATGTCATCCACATATAGTACCAGAAATGTCACCGAGCTCCCACTCACTTTCTTGTAGATGCAAGCTTCGTAGCAATTTGTAACAAATCCAAAGCTCTTGATCACTTGATCAAAACGAAGGTTCCAACTCCGAGATGCTTGCTTCAGTCCATAAATAGAACGCTGAAGTTTGCATACTTTATCAGCATCCTTAGGATCGACAAAACCTTCAGGTTGCATCATATACAACTCTTCATCGATGTTGCCATTGAGGAACGCAGTCTTGACATCCATCTGCCATATTTCATAATCATGAAATGCAGCAATTGCTAATAAAATCCGAATGGACTTAAACATCGCTACGGGAGAGAAAGTCTCATCGTAGTCAACACCTTGAACTTGTCGAAAACCTTTTGCGACAAGCCGTGCTTTATAGACGGTAACATTACCATCCGCGTCCATTTTCTTCTTGAAAATCCATTTGCACTCAACGGCCTTTCGGTCGCTAGGAGGGTCCACCAAAGTCCATACTTGGTTTTCGCTCATGGATCCCAATTCGGATTTCATGGCTTCTAGCCATTTCTCAGAGTCTGGGCTAATCATCGCTTCCTCATAGTTCGTAGGTTCACTGTCTTCTACTAACAAGACAGTCAAGACAGGGTTGTCGTACCAATCAGGAGGGGCACGCGACCTTGTCGATCTGCGACGTTCAGTAGTAGCATCATCTGAAGCTTCATGATCCTTGTCATTAGCTTCCTCTATTGTTGGTGCAGGCGGCACTGGAACAATTTCAGGTGCTGCGCTACTCTCCAATTCAAGAGAGGGTTCAACAACCTCGTCTAGCTCTACTTTCCTCCCACTCACTTCTTTCGAGAGAAACTCCTTCTCAAGAAAGGAACCGTTCTTTGCGACAAACACTTTGCCTTTGGTTCTGTGATAGAAGGTATACCCAATAGTTTCCTTAGGGTATCCTATGAAGACGCATTTCTCCGCTTTGGGTTCGAGCTTGTCCGGCATCAACTTCTTGATGTAAGCTTCGCATCCCCAAACTTTAAGAAACGACAACTTAGGTTTATCACCAAACCACAGTTCATACGGTGTCGTCTCAACGGATTTAGATGGTGCCCTATTTAAAGTGAATGCAGCAGTTTCTAATGCATAACCCCAAAATGATAACGGCAAATCAGTAAGAGACATCATTGATCGGACCATATCTAATAGGGTTCGGTTTCGGCGCTCAGACACACCATTGCGCTGTGGTGTTCCGGGTGGCGTGAGTTGCGAAACAATTCCGCTTGCTTTAAGATGCGTGAGAAAATCATAACTCAAATATTCGCCCCCACGATCGGATCGTAGAAACTTAATCTTTCTGTTACGATGGTTCTCCACTTCATTCTAAAATTCCTTGAACTTTTCAAATGTTTCAGATTTATGTTTCATTAAATAGATATACCCATATCTACTTAAGTCATCGGTAAAAGTGAGAAAATAGCGATATCCACCGCGCGTCGAAACACTCATCGTTCCGCATACATCGGTATGTATGATTTCCAACAAGTCCGTTGCTCGCTCCATCATACTGGAGAACGGTGTTTTAATCATCTTGCCCATGAGGCATGGTTCGCATGTGTCAAATGATTCAAAATCAAGAGACTCCAAAATTCCATCAGAATGGAGTTTCTTCATGCGCTTTACACCAATATGACCTAGACGACAGTGCCACAAATAAGTAGTACTATCACTATCTACTTTGCATCTCTTAGCCTCAATGTTATGGGTGTGTGTTTCATCCCTTTCGAGATTTAGAAGAAATAAACCATTCACAAAAGGTGCATGACCATAAAAGATGTTACTCATATAAATAGAACAACCATTATTCTCCAATTTAAATGAATAACCGTCTTGCAATAAACAAGATCCAGAAATAATGTTCATGCTCAACGCAGGCACATAATAACACTTATTAAGGTTTAAAACTAATCCCGAAGGTAAAACTAAGGAGAGCGTGCCGACGGCCATCACATCAACTCTTGATCCGTTGCCAACGCGCATCGTCACCTCATCCCTCGCAAGCCGTCGTCTATTCCGTAGCTCCTGTTTCGAGTTACAGATATTAGCAACTGAACCAGTATCAAATACCCAGGCACTACAATGAGGGCTAGTAAGGAAAACATCAATAACATGTATATCAAATATACCTTTGATGGTGCCAGCCTTCTTGTCCGCTAAGTACTTTGGACAGTTGCGCTTCCAGTGACCCTTGTCCTTGCAATAAAAGCACTCAGTGTCCGGCTTAGGACCAGACCTGACCTTCTTCTCTGCAGGGGCAGTGCGCTTGCCGCCGCCCTTCTTGATGGGCTTCTTTGCACCCTTACCTTTCTTGAAGGTGGGGGGCTTGTTGACCATCAACACATGATTATCCTTTTTGATGTCCACCTCCGCAGACTTCAGCTTTGCGAAGAGCTCGGTGATCGTATCAGTGGAACCAATCTGATTGTGAGTCACTACAAAACTTTTGTAGCTGGGAGGGAGTGATTGCAGAACCCTGTCAATCTTGAGATTCTCTGGAATCTTGAAGTCCAGTTGCTCAAGGCGTTGAGTGTAGCCCGACATCTTAATGGCGTGCTCACTAACGGAACTCCCTTCCTCCATCTTGCAGTTAAAGAACTTCTCAGAGATCTCATATCTCTCAGAACGGGCTTGAGTCTGAAACATGGTTTTCAGCTCCTCGAGAATCTCAAAGGGCCCGGGATAGTCTTCAAAACGATTTTGAAGGTCCGATTCCATAGAAAACAACATGGTGCTCTTAATCACACCATAATCATCTCTGCGCGACTGATAGACAGCTTTCTCATCAGCCGGCGCAGTAGCAGCAGGGGCATCACCTAACGCATTTTCAAGGACATAGTCCTTTTGACCACCAGAGAGAAGGATTCTCAGATTGCGGAACCAATTGGTGAAGTTAGACCCATTGTTTCTAAGCTTTTCTTTCTCAACAAAAACGTTGAAGTTGAAGTTGGACTTAGCCATGTGATCTACAATATTTGCAAGTACAAATTAGACTATGTTCATGATAACTAGTTCAACTTTTAATCAAATTACTAGATGAACTCCCACTAAATTCAACATCCCTCAAGTTGTTTAGTGAACACGATCCAAATTCACCACACCTAATCCGATCTTCACGAGAAGAGATGTGGTTTCAATGGTGGACAACGAAGTGTCGATCATATCATTCATATGACTCATGCTTAACCTTTCGGTTCATGTGTTTCGAGGCCATGTCTGTACATGCTAGGCTCGTCAAGTTAGACCCAAGTATTTCCGCGTGTGCAAAACTGGCTTGCACCCGTTGTATGTGAGCGTAGAGTCTATAGCACCCGATCATCACGTGATGCTTGGACACGACGAACTTTCGCAACGGTGCATACTTGGGGAGAACACAGTTTTATCTTGATCTTTAAGTGAGGAATCATCTTATAATGCTACCGTCGCGATCTAAGCATGATAAGATACATAAAAGGATAAACATCACATGCATATAACTTTAATGTGACATGGTATAGCCAATCTTCGCGCAATGATCTCCATATTGTGCGTGCCGGCATGATCTCCATCACTCCACCATGATTTCCTCCACCACGAATAGCAACTACAACTATTGCTAACTACTTAGCGATAAAGTGAAACTATTACATGGCGTATAAGAAGTTGACACACAGGTCATACACAATTATAAAGACAACCATATGGCTCCTGCCGGTTGTGTACTCATCGACATGCAAGTCGTGAAACATTACAAAACATGATCATCGCATACATTATACACATCACATCTTGGGCCATACCATATCATAGAAAACACTCCCTGCAAAAACAAGTTAGACGCCTCTACTTTGTTGTTGCATGTTTTACGTGGCTTATGGGAGTAGATGCTAAGAACGATTCTTACCTACGGAAAGCCACAACGGTGATATTATGGTTGCCAAACTCCGGTGTTAATCCCATGACAACTATAGTGAGAGAAACTGGCATCCACCAGCCGCATGTGTGGAACAAGCCACACGTCAAGTGCGGAGCCGGTCTCGCGAACGACGTCGCGTAAGGTTGGCCTGGACCGCTTCAATCTCACTATCCCGCATCATAAGAAGAACACAAACAAGAGGCTTGCAATAGAAAACATCAACGCCCGCAACAACCATGTTGCGTTCTACTCGTGAAACACATCTACGCATAGATCTAGCTCTGATACCACTGAAGGGTTTCGTGACATAGTAAATCAAATTTTTCTACAGATGCGAATAGAGGGAAAGCCAAGATCTAATCTAGGAGATGCAAACAACGAGAGAGATTGGATTAGATCTTCATACCCTTGAAGATTCGCACAGCGGAACGTTCGTCGGAACGTGGGTGATGTAGTCGTACTCGCTTCTCCTCCTCGCGATCCGATCCGATCTAGCACCACAAGTGGCGGTGCCTCCGTGAGATGCACACGTGCAGCACCTCGACGTCTCCTCCTTCCTCGGACTAGCAAGTATGGTGGAGAGACGGATTGGATCTACAACACGACGGCGTGGTGTATATGGTGGAGAATTTCTGCAGCAGGGCTTCGCCTACAAGCAGTCGGGAGGAAGAGAGGAGGGCAATAGGGCGGCTAGGGTTGGAGGGGAAGGTGTGGGGGGTGGTGCGCCCCCAGCCCTCTTTATATAGAGGGGTGGGTCGGCAACCCTAGCCCCCTCCCCCAAGCCAAGGCCGGTGGCCAAGGAGGAGGAGTGGGGGGCAAGGAACCCCCCCTTCTAGAACCTCTATCTAGGGTTTTACCCCTCTTGGTCGGCTGGGCCCTATGGGGCCTTGTTCCCCTGGCCCAATGCGGCCAGGGAACTCCCTCATAGGCCCATTCCCCCTCCCGGAAGGTGGGGCCACGTTGGTCCCCTTCCGGAAAGTTCTAGAAGCTTCCGGTACAATACCGATTAACCCGGAACAATTCCGAACTCCAAAAATTGCACTGCCTTATATGAATCTTATTCTCCGGACCACTCCGGAACCTCTCGTGATGTCCCGGATCCCATCCAAGACTCCTAACAAAAACTCATAAACCAATTATCCAATCTATCCTAGCGTCGAGACACGTTAAGTGTGTGACCCTGCGGGTTAGAGAATATGCAGACATGATCTTCTATCAATAATCAACAGCGGGGTCTGGAAACCCATATTGACTCCCACACATTCATCGATGATCATATCGGATGAACCACGATGCCATGATTCAATCAATCCCATATATATATTCCCTTCGTCTCGCGATATTTTACTTGCCCGAGATTCGATCGTCGGTACCGTCATACCTAGTTCAATCTCGTTCATAGCAAGTACTTTACTCGTTTCGTAATCCGATATCACTTTGTGATTAACTCCTTAACCACATGCTTGCAAGCGGTGTTGATATCAATTACCGAGTGGGCCCGAAGTATATCTCTCCGACTTGGGAGGGACAAATCCCATCTTGATACATACAACCCAACAGATACTTTCCGATCACCTGAGAGACACCTTTATGATCACCCTCTCATAGGATGACGTTTGATGACCTCAAAGCTTTCTTCCGATACCAGGGAGTTGTATTATCTCATGGTCTAAGGAATACAATATTTGACATAAGAAAAGCTTCGCAAAGACGAACACGATGACACGATCTAATTGCTTCGCTTAGTTTGGGTTTGTCCATCATATCATTCTCCCAATGATATGATCTCATTATTAATTGAAAACTCATGTCCATGGTTAGGAAACCTTAACCATCATTAATCAATGAGCTAGTCCATAGAGGCGTACTAGGGACACGGTGTTGTTCACAAACCACACAAGTATTAAAGTTTCCGCTTAATACAATTCTAGCATGGAATATAAACATTATCATGAACAAGAATTATAATAATAACATCTTTATTATTGCCTCTAGGGCATAATTCCAACAAATAGGTGGGTTGATATTCTGGAAATTCTTGAGCTTAGATCCATGGTTGTCTTGATTTCCTTGGCCTTGATTGTTGTGGGCTAGATGGGCTATCTGTTGAAGGGTGGCTAGGTTGGCTTGACGTTCGGCTCTTTCGGCTTCGCGGTCAGAAACCAACATTTGCAGGATCTGCAACATCGAGTCCGGGGATGAACCACTTCCTTCGCGTGGCATCTGAAGATTGAGATAGATCATGAGGAAAGAGGGAAATTTCTAAGGTTCCGGGAATTTGAAAAGTTTTTAAAGTTTGACTCAGATTTTCTAGCAACTTGCTTTTCATTCATTCATTCATAGCACACGATACAAATACACACCACAAAACAAGAAAAACAGATGGTTTTAAGAACCATTCTGGAAACTACGGTACAGTGGGACCGAAGACACTCACTACGCTAGTTCTCAAGTGCTACTACTCCTCAGAGTCGGTGTAGTCGTCATCCTCATCATCGTCGTCATCATTGATGAAGGCGAAGTCATCCTCATCGGTGAAGAAGTCCATAGCCTGATCCTCCAGATAATCATCGTCATCGCTGAGATAGAGTAGGGGTCTCCACGAAGGTCTTCTCTGGCATTCTCCCTTTCTTCCAACTGCATGTCTCTCTCGTGGATGGTCTCCTCCAAATCCGAGATACGGTGGCGAAGATGGGCAATGATGCACTCCTTCTTGTCGAGCTGACGGTGGCGAGACTTGCGATCCTTTGCTAGCATGGCGATGGTCTGGTCCTTCGTCTTAATGATGGCGGACTTGTGGTTGGAGTAGTCATGGCAATTGTCCAATTCCTGCTGACGATCGTACATCATGAAGCTAAGGTGGTCCAACTGGGTCTTTAGCTCGTGGTGGTATGGGGATTCCAATGGCTGTCCCATAGCATCATGCCTTGGACAAAACTCAAAGCGGGTACCCTTGATCTGGTTGATACTCTGCCCACACAGACGGGCAAGAGCTTCTTGCATGGCCCTGGCAAGTCCATCGAGACAGTTGTTTTCTCTTAAGGTGAACTGAATTCCCTCGGCAGTGGGAGGTTTAATCTTTGCTCGGAGACTTGCAACAATTAGCCACTGCAGATCTTCTCCTCCTTGATCATTGAGCTGAGCTCCGAAGAACTCGGGGTGCAGACGCTCCAGAAGTTCCAAAAGCTGGTCCAAATCCCGCTCAAAGATAAGGTCTCCTCCATTCCCCAACTGATAAAACTTGTTGTACTTCACGTCCATCTATAAGAATATAGGATGAGTACGTTATTAGAGTGATCAAGTGTGTCAAATTTTATGTATTTTGCAAGAGTTTTTGAGGAACATGAATTTTTATAAAAGAATCAAGGTGATAAGAATGGGAATAAGTTTTTGTAAATATTTGCTTCCTTTGGTTTTGAAACTAAGTTTTTGATTCAAACGTCCAGTCTAACTAGGGTCTCCTATGGTCAGGATAGCTCTGATACCAACTTGTCAACACCCGGATTTTTAATCCCAGATGCCTGTTATGCCATACATCGCAATCCCAGGATCACAATTTTTGTGAGACATAATAGAATTGGATACCACAGTACATCATCCATTACAAACCATACATAAGGTCTTACACAAATAAGGATCTCATGATCCAGTTCTTAATACAACTCAGGCAGCGGAAATACGTAATAATAATAAATGTAGCATAGGCGAAGCTCCATCTTCGGGGTCACAGGCAATGCTGGCGATGGGAGATGATCCTAGTTGTCGTAACCTTCCTGGGGTCCATCATCCTGGTACTCTTCTTCATAGTCTGGCCACGGGAATATCCAGAGACAAAGCCATGAGTACTCTTTAAGTACTCGCAAACTAATACTAACAAGTGAAGGGGGTTTTGTAGTAGGACACTAAGCTCTAGGGTTGTTTTGTAAAAAGCCAGATTTACCTCTACTAAGTTCAAAAGCCAAAAAATCTAGTTGAATTTTATAACACCTAAGTGGTAACTTGTATGCCACAACTCTGTTGTGGTCAAGTCAAATTCTCAATTCATTCCACAAGTCATTTTGAAAACATCTGACGGGGGAACAGTATGGCCACTCCAACTGTCCATAACCGTGGACGCGGCTATTCGAATAGTTTGACACTCTGCAGAGATTGTACACTTTCACCACAACATTCGATACATCCGTCAGGAACAAATCCTGAATTCACCATACTCAGTATGCGGATAATCAATCCTAACCTTTCAATTACACGCCCTAGTATAGGCACCTCTCCTGTGAGTTTGGCCTCCCAACCATGACCAACTGTCATCTTGGGTACTGCACAGGTGGACAATCTTCACAAGGTAGCCTCAGCTCAGACCTTGGCCGGGAGGGAACCCATACTAAGGTATATAAGTTTCCAGTCAAGCCCTACCCAATTTTCGGGTATTGTGGTTGTACGAAAATTGGAATGGTATCGCATCCAGACAACCATCAGTTTTATAAAGGGCTAAGGCTCATGCATTAACAATTTCATCATCCAAATCATCTGGTGTTCGGAAACACATGTAAAAACATCTCAGTAGAATGACTCATCATTCTAAGGTTTTCATAACCATTTTCCACCAAGTATTCCCATCTAAAGTTGATCAAGTTTTATGCTTAGCACTAGCATCTACCAGTGTGGTAAGTACTAATGAGGTGTGGTAAACAAGTGGAGTTTAACTAAGTTCAATCTCATGCCTTAGGATGACATCAAGATTATCTAGCTTAGGCCAAATTTAATGCTCTTTATGCAACCTTCAATTACCCTCCTAGAATCTACAAGTCACTTAAGTAAACTCTAAGAAATAGCTTTGATAAAGAAATAAAGTAGAAAGCTTGCAAGTAAAACTAGGAGGGGGTATCATCAAATATGTCTAACCAAGCATGCTTAGTGCATTGCATAGGTTATCTAACTTTCATAATTGCAAGTGTTAGCTTGCATAAGTATCAGTATAAGCTTGCTAAGTTAATAGCTTGCAAGTATTGTCTTGCTAAAGTAGAATATCTTGCAAGTGTTAGCTTGCCTTGTGCAGAGCAGTGGTTGAAGTTCTCCTTGGCTTCTTCTTCGTAGTATCCTCCTTCCTCCTCGTATCCTTGGTCGGTACTAGCGTATATAAATAAATACGAGGTACACAATCACTAAATAATACTTAACTACTTTTAGCCACCACACAAAAGGGTTCTATAGATGATCTAGCATCATCACTAATATCACAAGAATAAAGCATTTGCATTATTTATTTGTTTTTAGAAAAGTAATTTCTACTCATTGAAAAACTACTTAAGATTTAATATTCTCCAACTCAAACATGGGATCATGTTGACACATGTCATCACCACATATTTCAGTACATGAGAATGTGATTTAAAGTGGTGTCACAATTTAATAAGGTTTAACCTTTTATTTTAAATAGAATAAGGTGACTAGAAATGCCTATGTGGCATTCTTTTATTACTTGAAAATTATTTCTGCAAGTAAACCCATATGTTTTTATATATTCTGAAAGGTATGATCAAATGTGATTTTTGAGAGTTGGAATCAACTCAAAAGCTATTATGGTTGAAATTTGAAAAATGTTTGAATGCAAAAAAGCTTCTGCCTTGTTATGTTTACCAAGGTTGATCTATAGATCCAGATGATTTGAATCCAACGGTCTTGGATTAAGCATTTCAATATCTTTCCAAGAAAATTGGTTTCATGAAATTTGGTTCACTGAATCGAGCTGGGTTGATTTTTGAAACTAGGTACAGAACTGAGTTTGAATATAAATAGAAAAAGCTAAATTCAAACGAGTGGGCTGCGCGGGAAGGGTTATTGGGCTGGCCTAGTGTCACTCCACAGCGCGGGGCGCAACTGACAGGGGGGTCTACTGGTCAGTGGCTCATTAAACGCGAAGCGGTATGGCGCGATATGGTGCGTTGGATTAGAATGAAGATCGACGGCTGAGGGTCATCGTCGACGATGAACAGGTCACCGGCGAGCTCGAACCCTAGCGGCTCGGTGGGGGTGCATAGGGGGCATACCGGGGCTCCAGTGACGACGGCGAGGCGGGAAAACGACGAAGTCGACGACGGCGAACTCAGGGATGGTCGCGGCAGCTCTGGGGGTGGACGAAATCAACGGCTCCCTTCTTCTTTAGAGGCGGCCTGCTCCGGCGCAATTCCGGCGAGTTGCTGCTCCTCGTGTTCCGGCTAAGGGATGGAATGATCAGCGAGGTGAGGGGAGTGAGATGGTGTGCTTCAAATGGCTTGGGGTGGCCTCCTTTTATAGGCTCGGCAGCGAGACTGAGAGGAATGGGCAGGCGACGGTGGCGACACGGCTACGTGCGGCTAGAGGCATGGCTGGGGTTGGCGATCGATGGGCGGTCTCCTGGCGATGCTCTAAGGATTAAATGCGCGTGTAGGGGCAGTGGCAAATGGTCGAGAACGCGCGATGCTCTGCGAGGCAGAGGCGGCGAACTCTGCGGCAAGCGGTGGCTACGGGGTACGGGCGGTGAAACGAACATGTCTAGTGGTCTCCTGGGACGGTGGGGTGCATGCTGGCGGGCGGCGAGGGCTCGAGGTGGTCGGGTTGCGTGGGAACGGTGCGTGCTCTGCGGTGCGCGTCGGCATGGTTGACAGCGGCACGGGCGCGGCGTTCCTGGCGGTTCTGGTTGTTGTCTTCGAGCTAGGGCTGGTCGAGAGGGGCGGTGAGGCATGGGTTGCATGCTAGACAAGGTTGGCACGGCTAGTTCTTCTCCCAGCTTGCTGTCCACACTGGGGTGACATGGGTGCTTTGGCATGTTCACCATTGATGACATTGGCAAGTTTACAGTGGTGCTAGAGCTTAGTTAAGGTTGCTAGATGATCTACTAAGGCTAGTGTAACCAGAGAGGGAACAAGGTTGTCTCAAAACACTGCTCAAAATAGTGTGTGATTTTGTTGATTTGAATCTGCAACCTGTTTGATGAAATGGCCGCATGAACTTTAGTTTTGAATTTTGAAAAGATTTTCGGTGGGTGTGCTAGGCATGTGTTGAGGATTCTGTGGATGCTTGCGTTTTGAAAATTGAGCTTGTTTGAGTGGTTTTTGAAATAGTGGGATCTTCCCATATGAAATAGATTCAATTTTAAACTGTCATTTAAACTATGCATTCAAATGTTTTTGGATGATCACAAAGTGGGCCTTGGTAACTTATTATGAGTACTATCAAGGGGTGTAAAGATCCATACATGTTTCTGTTAAGTTTTGAGAGTTAGAGATAGGCAAAGTAGGCATGGGAGTTAATTTGGCCAAAGTGACCATTCACTTAATTTGTTTGTTTTGATTTGTTTGTCTTTGGGAAAAGTTTGGGGATTGTTTAGATGATGTTTATTTCACCTAAGAATCATTGTACAAGTAAAGAAACACAGAACCATGGCAATTCAAAAGAATCCAAAGTTTAATACACACACATATGAATGCTTTTATATTTTTAATTGGAAAAGTTTTTGTTAACCTTAATTTTGATGGTTAGAGTTTGATGATTCTAGTTTAATATTTTTGGGATGTTACAAACCTTTCCCCCTTAAACAAAATCTCGTCCCGAGATTTGAAAAATGACGAAAAAGATTACCTAGAATTTGAAGAGATCGGGAAACTCTGTCCTTATGTGATCTTCGCATTCCTAGGTAGCTTCCTCTTCCTAAAAACTCGTCGTTTTCACGTTTTGACCGTTTTCATGAGCTATTGCCAACGAGTTTGGTGTTCTACTGAAATTTAAAATGACCGCAAGACTCGATACATGTTTTTGATATACGACCAAAAAATTGTCATTTTCTCGTTTTTTGGCCGTTATCATGACCTATTACCCACAGTTTTGGGGTAAAAGGGCGATTGAGAATGACCGTAAGACCCGATACATGTTTGAGAGATATGACCAAAAAACTCATCGTTTTCTTGTTTTATGGCCGTTTTCATGAGCTATTGCCCATATTTTGGGGTTCCAAGGAGATTTACAACGACCGTAAGGTTCGATACGTGCTTGAGAGTTAAGACAAAAAACTCGGCGTTTCCACCTTGATGTCTGTTTTCATGAGCTATTGCCCTCGGTTTTGGGTTCTAGTGCGATTTACGACGACTGTAAGACCAGATAATTTTTTGAGAGTTATGACCAAAAACTCGTCGTTTATTCATTTTAAGGCCGTTTTCATGAGCTATTGCCTATAATTTTGGGGTTCCATGGAGATTTACAACGACCGTAGGACCAGATACATGTTTGAAAGTTATGACCAAATACACGTCGTTTTCGCGTTTCACGACCGTTTTCATGAGCTATTGCCCATGATTTTGGCATTCTAGGGAGACTTAAAATGACCATAAGACCCGATACATGTTTGAGAGTTACGACCAAAAACTTGTTGTTTTTTTGTTTTATGGCTGTTTTCTTGAGCTATTGCCCACAGTTGGGTAAAAGGGCGATTTACAATGACTGTAAGACCCGATACATGTTTGAGAGTTATGACCAAACACTCACCGTTTTCGCGTTTACCACCGTTTTCATGAGCTATTGCCCTCGGTTTTGTGGTTCCAGGGCCATTTGCATGGCCTATAAGACCCGATACATGTTTCAGAGATAAGACCAAAAGCTCAGCATTTTCTCGTTTTATGGTCGTTTACATTAGCTATTGCCCACTGTTTGGGGGTTCCAGGGAGATTTATAACGGCCGCATGGTTTCATGAGCTATAGCATACGGTTTCGGGGTTCCAATGCAATTTACGACGACCGCAAGTCCCGATACATGTTTGAGAGATATGACCAAAAACTCATTGTTTTCTCGTTTTATGGCCGTTTTGATGAGCTATTGCCCCTAGTTTTGGGGTTCCAGGGATATTTACAACGACCGTAAGACTCCATACATATTTTTGAGTTAAGATAAGAAACTCGTCGTTTTCGCGTTTTATGGCTGTTTTCATGAGTTATTGCCCACAGTTTTGCGTTCCAGTGCGATTTACGACGACCAGAACACCAGATAAATGTTTGACAATTATGACCCATAAACTCGTCGTTTTTGCATTTTAAGACCGTTTTCATGAGCTATAGCCTACAATTTTGGGGTTCCATGGAGATTTATAATGACCGTAAGACCAGATACATGTTTGAGAGTTATGACCAAAAACTCGTCGTTTTCGTGTTTTCTGACAGTTTTCTTGAGCTATTGCCCACTGTTTTGGCATTCCAGGGAATTTACAATGACCGTAAGACCTGATACATTTTTGAGAGTTATGACCAAAAACTCATCGTTTTCGTGTTTTATGATTGTTTTCATGAGCTATTGCCCACGGTTTTGGCGTTCTAGTGAGATTTACAATGACCGTAAGACTAGATAAATATTTGAGAGTTAAGACTCGATACATGTTTGAGATGTAAGATAAAAACTCATCGTTTTCGCGTTTATGGTTGTTTTAATGAGCGGTTGCCCATAGTTGTGGGGTTCAAGTGTGATTTACGACGTCCATAATACTAGAGAAATGTTTGAGAGTTATGACCAAAAACTCGTCGTTTTCGTGTTTTATAACCATTTTCATGAGCTATTGCCCACGGGTTTGGTGTTCTACAGAAATCTAAAATGACCGCAAGACCCGATACATGTTTTAGAGATACGACTAAAAAATTGTCATTTTCTTGTTTTTTGGCTGTTCTCATGAGCTATTACCCACAGTTTTGGGGTAAAAGGGTGATTTAGAATGACCATAAGACCCGATACATGTTTGAGAGATATGATAAAAAAACTCATCATTTTCTTGTTTTATAGCCGTTTTCATGAGTTATTGCCTATATTTTGGGGTTCCAAGGAGATTTATAACGACCGTAAGGCTCGATACGTGCTTGATATTTAAGACAAAAAACTCGTCGTTTTCGCCTTGATGTCTGTTTTCATAAGCTATTGCCCTCGGATTTGGGTTCTAGTGCGATTTACGACGACTATAAGACCAGATAAATTTTTGAGAGTTATGACCAAAAACTCGTTGTTTATGCATTTTAATGCCGTTTTCATGAGCTATTGCCTATAATTTTGGGGTTCCATGGAGATTTACAACGATCATAAGACCAGATACATGTTTGAAAGTTATGACAAAATACATGTCATTTTCGTGTTTTTCGACCGTTTTCATGAGCCCCCACGATTTTGGCGTTCTAGGGAAATTTAAAATGACCATAAGACCCGATAAATGTTTGAGAGTTATGATCAAAAACTTGTCGTTTTCTTGTTTTATGGCTGTTTTATTGAGCTATTGCCCATAGTTTCGGGGTAAAAGGGCGATTTACAATGACTGTAAGACCCGATACATGTTTGAGAGTTATGACCAAAAACTCATTATTTTCGCGTTTTACCACCGTTTTCATGAGCTATTGCCCTCGGTTTTGGGGTTCCGGAGCGATTTACATGGCCCGTAAGACCGATACATGTTTCAGAGATAAGACCAAAAGCTCAACGTTTTCTCGCTTTATGGTCGTTTACATTAGCTATTGCCCACTGTTTTGGGGTTCCATGGAGATTTACAATGACTGTAACACTCGATACATGTTTTTGAGTTAAGACGAAAAACTCGTCATTTTCGCTTTTATGGCTTTTTCATGAGTTTTTGCCCACGGTTTTGCGTTCCAGTGCGATTTATGACGACATGAACACCAGACAAATGTTTGAGAGTGATGACCCAAAACTCGTCGTTTTTTGCATTTTAAGGCCGTTTTCATGAGCTATAGCCTACAATTTTAGGGTTCCAGGGAGATTTATAACGACCGTAAGACCAGATACATGTTTGAGAGTTATGACCAAAAACTCGTCGTTTACGCGTTTTATGACCGTTTTCTTGAGCTATTGCCCACAGTTTTGGCGTTCCAGGGAGATTTACAATAACCATAAGACCTGATACAGTTTTGAGAGTTATGACCAAAAACTTGTCATTTTCTTGTTTTATGGCCGTTTTCACGAGTTATTTCCCATGGTTTTAGGGCTCTAGTGCAATTTACAACGATAGTAAGACCTAATACATGTTTGAGAGTAATGACCAAAAACTCATCGTTTTTGTATTTTATGACCGTTTTCATGAGCTATTGCCCACACTTTTGGGGTGCTAGTGCGATTGACGATAACCATAAGACTAGATAAATGTTTGAGAGTTAAGACTCGATACATTGAGAGGTAAGACGAAAAACTCATCGTTTTCGTGTTTATGGTTGTTTTAATGAGTTGTTGCCCATAGTTGTGGGGCTCAAGTGTGATTTACGACGTCCATAAGACTAGAGAATTTTTTGAGAGTTATGACCAAAAACTCGTCGTTTTCACGTTTTATGACCGTTTCCATGAGCTATTGCCCACGGGTTTGGGGTTCCCGGGAATTTAAAATGACCGCATGACCTGATACATGTTTGAGAGATACGACCAAAAAATTGTTATTTTCTTATTTTTTGGCCGTTTTCATGAGCTATTACCCACAGTTTTGGGGTAAAAGGGCGATTTAGAACGACCGTAAGACCCGATACATGTTTGACAGATATGACCAAAAAACTCATTGTTTTTTGTTTTATGGCCGTTTTCATGAGCTATTGCGCACATTTTGGGGTTCCAAGGAGATTTACAATGATCGTAAGGCTCGATATGTGCTTGAGAGTTACGACAAAAAACTCGTCGTTTTCGCCTTGATGGTTGTTTTCATGAGCTATTGCCCTCGGTTTTGGGTTCCAGCGCGATTTACGACGACCGTAAGACTAGATAAATTTTTGAGAGTTAAGACCAAAAACTGGTCATTTATGCATTTTAAGGCCGTTTTCATGAGCTATTGCCTATAATTTTGCGGTTTCATGGAGATTTACAACGACCGTAAGACCAGATGCATGTTTGAATGTTGTGACCAAATACACGTCGTTATCACGTTTCATAGCCGTTTTCATGAGCAATTGCCCACGATTTTGGCGTTCTAGGGAGATTTAAAATGGCCATAAGACCAGATAAATCTTAGACAGATACAACCAAAACCTTGTCGTCTTCTTGTTTTATGGCTGTTTTCTTAAGCTATTTCCCACAGTTTCAGGGTAAAAGGGCTATTTACAATGATTGTAAGACCTGATACATGTTTGAGAGTTATGACCAACTCATTGTTTTTGCGTTTTACCACCATTTTCCTGAGCTATTGCCCTTGGTTTTGGGGTTCCAGAGCGATTTACATGGCCCGTAAGACCGATACATGTTTCAGAGATAAAACCAAAAGCTCAGCGTTTTCTCGCTTTATGGTTGTTTACATTAGATATTGCCCACTGTTTTGGGGTTCCAGGGAGATTTACAACGACTGTAACACTCGATACATGTTTTTGAGTTAAGACGAAAAACTCGTCGTTTTTGCGTTTATGGCTGTTTTCATTAGTTTTTGCCCACGATTTTGCGTTCCAGTGCGATTTATGATGACTGTAACACCAGACAAATGTTTGCGAGTTATGACCCAAAACTCGTCGGTTTTTGCATTTAATGCCGTTTTCATGAGCTATAGCCAACAATTTTGGGGTTCCATGGAGATTTATAACGACCGTAAGACTAGATACATGTTTGAGAGTTATGACCAAAAACTTATCGTTTATGCGTTTTACGACCGTTTTCTTGAGCTATTGCCCACGATTTTGGCGTTCCATGGAGATTTACAATAACCATAAGACCTGATACAGGTTTGAGAATTATGACCAGAAACTTGTCATTTTCTTGTTTTATGGCCGTTTTCACGAGTTATTTCCCATAGTTTTGGGGCCCTAGTGCAATTTACAATGATAGTAAGACCTAATACATGTTTGAGAGTAATGACCAAAAACTCGTCGTTTTCGTGTTTTATGACCGTTTTCATGAGCTATTGCCCACACTTCTGGGGTGCCAGTGCGATTGACGATAACCATAAGACCAGATAAACATTTAAGAGTTAAGACTCGATACATGTTTGAGAGGTAAGACGAAAAACTCATTGTTTTCGTGTTTATGGTTATTTTAATGAGTTGTTGCCCATAGTTGTGGGGTTCAAGTGTGATTTACGACGTCCATAAGACTAGAGAATTTTTTGAGAGTTATGACCAAAAATCGTCGTTTTCACGTTTTATGACCGTTTTCATGAGCTATTGCCCACGGGTTTGGGGCTCCGGGGAATTTAAAATGACTGCAAGACTTGATACATGTTTAGAGATACGACCAAAAAATTGTTATTTTCTCGTTTTTTGGCCGTTTTCATGAGCTATTACCCACAGTTTTGAGGTAAAAGGGCGATTTAGAACGACCGTAAGACCCGATACATGTTTGAGAGATATGACCAAAAAACTCATCGTTTTCTTGTTTTATGGCTGTTTTCATGAGCTATTGCGCACATTTTGGGGTTCCAAGGATATTTACAATGATCGCAAGGCTCGATATGTGCTTGAGAGTTACGACAAAAACTCGTCGTTTTCGCCTTGATGGCTGTTTTCATGAGCTATTGCCCTCGGTTTTGGGTTCTAGTGCGATTTACGACGACCGTAAGACCAGATAATTTTTTGAGAGTTAAGACCAAAAACTCGTCATTTATGCATTTTAAGGCCGTTTTCATGAGCTATTAGATTCTGCAATTATATTTTTTTGTTTCTTGTTTTTATTTTCACTAGTTAGGCTTAATGGAAAATAACAATAAATTAGAGAGCTTTATAGTATTTATCTTGAGTTAGGACATGAAGTGTTTGAAGAGAAAATTAAAAAACCTATGGAACTTTATTTGCATATTAATAGCAATGTTAGTATGAATTCTTTGAACACCATTATTGCTAATGCTATGGAAACGTCTAAGCTTGGGGAAGCTAGTTTTTATGAAAATGATCTTTTTAGTCCCCCTATCACGGAGGAGAAAATTTACTTTGATGATACTATACCTCCAATATATGATGATTACAATGATGAATATGATATTTTCAGTCCACCTACTATTAAGGAGAAAATTAATTATGATTACAATATGCCTCCTATATTTGATGATTATGGTGATGAGAATAATAATAATAGCTATTTTGTTGAACATGATATTTTTAGTCCACCTACTATTAAGGAGAAAATTAATTATGATTACAACGTGCCTCATATATTTGATGACTATGGTGATGAGAATAATAATGATAGCTATTTTGTTGAATTTGCTCCCACTACTATTAATAAGAATAACTATGCTTATGTGAAGAGTAATAATTATTATATACATGTGGCTCATGATAAGAATGTTTTATGTGATAATTCTATTGTTAATTTTATTCATGATGCTACTGAAAGTTATTATGAGAGAGGAAAATATGGTTGTAGTGGTTTTCATAGTACTGAAACACCTCTCTATGTGCTGGAAGTTTTGAAGTTACTCTTGTTTTATTTTTCTATGCCTATCACTTTGTTCTTTGTGAATTTATTTGCATACAAGATTCCTATGTATAGGAAGTTGGTTAGACTTAAACTTGTTTTATATTTGCTTCTTGATGCTCTCTTTTACTTCAATTCATATTTCTTGAGCATCTTCTCAAACTTTCTATGCCTAACTTAAAGGCGTTAAGAAAAGTACTTCTTGGGATATAAACCAAAAGTTTTATTGAGTCTTCGAAGTTATTACTTCTGTAATAACCTCTCTTTATCCTTTTTGTTCAATTTTTGTGTCAAGAATAATCTCTAATGAGAGAAAAGTAAGATTTGGGGAAGTTGCTGTCCCGAAACAAATTTATGTATCAAAACAGGTTTTCGGGTGAAACTACAGAAAGTGTTTTTGCATGTGAAATAGAATTCTAGCAAGGGGTTATATGTGAATGTTTGTCATTAAAGTAATTGACAAAATTCTGAATAAATGAAAAGAGTTTTATTTAATGAGAGTTTGCATTAAATTTGGTGGAAATTTAATAGCAATTTTGAGTGGGATTTTGAGTGGAGGGAATTTAAAGGAATTTTGTGAGTGGAGTGTCCACCCACATGAATGAGGGGAGGGCAAGGGGGCAGCCCCCATGCGCCGGCCACCACCTTGGGGTTCCCCCCTCTCCTATAAAAGGCACCCCTCTCCTTCTCTCTTACTCACACCTCCTCGTGAAGGATCTCTCTCCCCCTCTAGAATTTATCCCCCATGGTCTCGGACTAGCGAGATACATGTTCCCGGTGGCTATTCGGCAAGAAAGGGTTGTGCTTCCGCTGCATCACTGGAGCAAGGAGGCGGAGGTTGCTCGGTGTCTTGTACGTGTGTGCGAGCACGGATGCGCTGCTGCTTTGCGGCGCTAGGACTTCCTCTCGATCTTGAGATCGGCAAGAGATCGTCTACATCAACCACGAGTTCAACTCGTTAAGCTTTGTCGGTCTTCAAGGGTATGTTCTCTACGGATATACATCCGCCCGTTGTTTGTATCTAGTAGATAGATCTTGGTACTTAGTCCCCATCGTAGGAAATTTTTGTTTTCTATGCTGCGAACCCTTCAGTGGTATGAGAGTCGGATCTATGCGTAGATGCTTTACACGGGTAGTACACATATGAGTATGTGGGCGATGATGATCATGTTGTTGCTTCTTAGTTGTAATTTTGGATATTGGTGGCATAGTGGGATGAAGCGGCCCGGACAAACTTTACATGTCCTCGCACAAGAGACATGCTCCACGCTTGACATGCAACTAGTTTGCATAAGTGTCTAGCGGGTGTCTGTCTCTCCTACTATATTTAATATCTATTTTGCAACGAGTTGTCAACAATTTGGTTATCCTCGTTGTGGTTCATGTTCATAGGTAAGAACGGTTCTATCTTCGAAAGCCCTAAGCCACGTTAAACTTGTCATGGATAAATTAGAGGCGTCTAGTTTAGATTGTTGATGGGCTAGTGTTATGATATGGTGTTGTTGTAAGTAGAAGTATGAGATGATACTCTTACAACACACATAACGTGTAAGTTCCATAGACCTTGGCCTTACACATAAATGTATGATAGTGATCATACCACGATGCACATGATAGAGATCATATGCGGGAACCATATCATTTCACTAATAAACATGTGATGTTTGATAGCATCTTATATTGCTTGTTTAGCGATTTATTAGCATAATAAGATGATACCTCATTTAAATATTAAGATAAGAATGTGTTCTTCCTTTAGTATGCACTGATTATGTTTTCGTCGCTCCAAGGCATCACGTGATGATCGGGTGTTCTTGGATCCACGACCATATTTCGGGTGTAAGACAGTTACACACGCGAATACTAAGGTTCTAACTTGACGAGCCTAGCATGTACAGACATGGCCTCGGAACACAGACCAAAAGGTTAAGCATGAGTCATATAGTAGATATGATGCCCATTTGATGCTCGCCTTTAAAGCTACACCGACTCACGTGATGATCGGACTTGGTGTAGTGGATTTGGTTCATGTAATCACCAAAAAGGCATGAGGGATATCGTTTTGAGTGGGAGTTCATTCGTAATGTGGATTAGTTGAACTCAAACTATCATAAACTTAGTCTAAACTTTACAAATTCTGTTGTAGATGGCACCACCTGCTTTTAATTTCAATATGTTCATGGAGAAAGAGAAACTTGCAACGAACAGTAGCAACTTTACCGAATGGGCCATGAATTTGAGGATTCTCCTCTCTGCTGCACAAAAGCAATATGTGCTAGAAGCGCCGCTAGGCCCCCCACCTTTTGAGGATGCCCCATGACGAGGAGAAGAATGTCTATCAGACTCGTCAGGAGGACCACAACTTAGTTCATTGCGGCATATTGTATGGGCTAGATCCGGAACTTCGAAAGTGTTTTGAAAACGGCAATGCATTTGATACAATGGGTGAGTTGAAAATGATTTTTGACACACATGCTGTTGTAGAGAGCTACAATGCTTCAGAAAAGTTCTTTAGCTGCATGATGGAAGAGCACAACTCCGTTAGTGAGCATGTACTCAAGATGTCAGGTTACGCCGATAAGCTTGTGTCCTTGGGAATATCGATTCCCATTGACTTAGGCATCCATAAGAACACTGCAGAAGTCTCTCCCACCTAGCTATAAGAGCTTCGTGATGAACTATAATATGCAAGGCATGAAGAAGTCTCTCCCCGAGCTTCTGTCAATGCTTAAAACTGCAGAAGTGGAGATCAAAAAGGAACATCAAGTGTTGATGATCAATAAGAACACTGGTTTCAAGAAAGACAAGAAGAGAAAACGGAAGGGAAGTAAGGGCGGCAAGCCGGTTGCCGCGCCTGAAAAGAAACCCCGAGTTGGCCCTAAATCTGATACCGAGTGCTACTATTGTAAGGGTACTGCCCACTAGAAGCGCAACTGCCCCAAGTATTTGGCAGACAAGAAGGCTGGCAAGGCAAACAAAGGTATATATGGTATAAATGTTATTGATGTGTACTTGACTAGTGCTCGCAGTAGCACTTGGGTATTTGATACCGGTTCAGTTGCTGATATTTGAAACTCGAATCAGGGGCTGCGGAACAAGCAACCGCTAGCAAGGGGTGAGGTCAAGATGCGTGTCGGCAATGGATCAAGCGTTGATGTGATCGCCGTCGGAATGCTACCTCTCCACTTGCCGTCAGGATTAGTAATAAACTTGAATAATTGTTATCTAGTGCCAGCACTAAGCATGAGCATTGTATCTGGATCGTGTTTGATGCGAAGTGGTTATTCATTTAAATCCGAGAACAATGGTTGTTCTATTTATATGAATGAAATCTTTTATGGTCATGCACCGATGATGAATGGTTTATTTCTATTGAATCTCGATAATAATGTTACACATATTCATAATGTTGATGCTAAAAGGATTAAACTTAATGATGATATATCCGCATATATGTGGCACTGCCGTCTAGGTCATATTGGCGTTAAACGCATGAAGAAGAATCTCCATTCAGATGGACTTTTGGAATCACTTGATTTTGAATCATTTGATACATGTGAGCCATGCCTTATGGGCAAGATGACTAGAACGTCGTTTTCTGGTTCAATGGAACGGGCGACAAATTTATTGGAAATCATACATTATGATGTATGTGGTCCAATGAGTGTGTCGGCGCGAGGTGGATATCGTTATTTTGTTACTTTCACGGATGATTTGAGTAGATACAGTTATATCTACTTGATGAAACACAAGTCTGAAACCTTTGAAAAGTACAAGGAATTTCAGAATGAAGTGGAAAATCATCATAATATAAAGATCAAATTTCTACGGTCTGACCGTGGAGGTGAGTATCTAAGTTACGAGTTTAGCACTCACATGAAAGAGTGTGGAATTGTTTCACAACTCACACCTGCCGGAACACCACAGCGAAATGGTGTGTCAGAACGTCGTAATCATACTTTATTGGATATGGTTCGATCTATGATGTCTCTGACGGACTTGCCGTTGTCATTTTGGGGTTATGCACTAGAAACTGCTGCATTCACTTTAAATCGGGCACCATCTAAATCTGTTGAAAAGACATCGTATGAATTATGGTTTGGAAACAAACCTAAGCTGTCATTTCTTAAAGTTTGGGGATGCGATGTTTATGTGAAGAAACTTCAACCGGATAAACCCGAACCCAAAGCGGAAAAATGCGTCTTCATAGGATACCCTAAGGAAACTATTGGGTATTCCTTCTATCACAGATCTGAGGGCAAGGTTTTTGTTGCCAAGAATGGATCCTTTCTAGAGAAAGAGTTTCTCACGAAAGGTGTGAGTAGTCGGAAGGTAGAACTCGAAGAGGTTATTGAACCTTCTCTTCAAAGTATGGCGAGTAGCACAACGTTGGAAGTCGTTCCGGAGTTGGCTTCACCAGTTGAAGAGGGAACTAATGATAATGATCATGAAACTCCGAAAGTGAGTATTACCAAACCTCGCAGGTCTAGCAGGACTCGTGCAGCTCCCGAGCTGTACGGAAATCCTGTCATGAATTTTATGGTTGATGAAAATGATGACCCTGCGACGTATGAAGAAGCGATGATGAGCCCGGATTCCAACAAATGGTTAGAAGCCATGAAATCCGAGATGGAATCCATGTATGAAAATCAAGTTTGGAACTTAGTGGACTTACCTCACGACCGAAAGGCCGTGGATAATAAATGGATTTTCAAAAGGAAAACTGATGTTGATGGTAATGTGACCGTCTATAAAGCTCGACTTGTCGCAAAGGGGTTCCGAAAAATTCAAGGAGTTGACTACGATGAGACATTCTCTCTCGTAGCGATGCTAAAATCGGTTAGGATTATGTTAGCAATTGCTACATATTTCGATTATGAGATATGGCAGATGGATGTCAAAACCGCGTTTCTCAATAGTAATATTGAAGAAGAGTTGTATATGATACAACCAAAGGGTTTTGTCGATCCTAAGGATGCTAACAAGGTATGCAAGCTTCAGCGATCCATCTATGGATTGAAGCAAGCATCATGAAGTTGGAATCTCCGCTTTGATGAGGTGATCAAAGAGTTTGGATTTGTCCAAACTTATAGAGAATCTTGTATTTACAAGAAAGTGAGTGGGAGCAATGTGGCATTTCTGATACTATATGTGGATGACATATTATTGATCGGAAATGATATAGATCTTTTAAACAGTGTTAAAAGTTATCTAAACAACAAATTTTCAATGAAGGACCTAGGTGAAGCGTCATACATATTAGGCATAAAGATCTATAGAGATAGATCTAGGCGCCTAATAGGGCTATCGCAAAGTACATACCTTGATAAGATTTTAAAGAAGTTTAAGTAAGAAGGGGTTCTTACCTATGACACAAGGCACGACATTGAGTAAGACTCAAAGTCCGGCTACGGCGGAAGAAAGAGAGATAATGGACAAAGTCCCATATGCTTCATCCATAGGCTCTATAATTTACGCCATGCTATGTACAAGACCGGATGTGGCACATGTTATTAGTTTGTCTAGTAGATACCAATCGGATCCAGGTTCGGAACACTAGAGAGCGGTTAAGAATATCCTTAAGTACTTGCGAAGAACTAAGGATATGTTTCTTGTATACAGAGGTGAAGAAGAGCTCGTCGCCAAGTGTTATGTCGACGCTAGCTTTGACACCGATCCGGATGACTCTAAGTCTCAATCCGGATACGTGTTTCTCATGAATGGCGGAGCGTTTAGTTGGAGGAGCTCCAAACAACCTGTGGTGGCGGGATCAACAACGGAGGCCGAATATGTTGCTGCTTCGGAAGCGACTCAGGAAGCAGTTTGGATGAAGGAGTTCATATCCGAACTAGGTGTGGTTGCAAACGCGTTGGAACCAATGGTGATCTATTGTGACAACAATGGTGCCATTGCCAATGCCAAAGAACCAAGGTCTCACAAGCATTCCAAGCATATTAAGCGCCGGTTTCACTCCATCCGCGAGCATGTCAAGGATGGAGATATAAAGATTTGTAAAGTACATACAGATCTCAATGTAGCAGATCCGTTGACTAAAACTCTCCCTAGAGCAAAACATGATATACACCAGAACTCCATGGGTGTTAGATACATCACTATGTAACTAGATTATTGTCTCTAGTGCAAGTGGGAGACTGAAGGGAATATGCCCTGAGAGGCAATAATAAAGTGTTTATTATGTGTATTCCAAGTATATGATAGATGTTTATTTTGCATGCTATAATTGTATTAATACGAAAACGTTAATACATATGTGTTTAATAAACAAACAAAAAGTTCCTAGTTATGCATCTCTCATAAACTAGCTCGTTGATTAACAAGATGATCACAGTTTCCTGATCATAGACATTGGATGTTGTTAATAACGAGATCACAACATTAGTGTAATGATGTGATAAACATTCATCCGAAGTATAGCATTACGATAAAATTCATTGAGTTTATATTGCTATAAACAACTTACGAAGTGATCCTAATCCTTAGACCATGAGATCATGTCAATCACTAACACGGAAGAGTTTCTTGATGACATCAAACGTCACACCGTAACTGAGTGATTATAAAGATGGCTTCAAAACTACTAAAGTGTTATGTTGAGGCTCATGGATCAAGAGTGGAATTTGTTCATCCCAATGACGGATAGATATACTCTGGGCCCTCTCAGTGATATCACATTGGTTAGCTTGCAAGCAAGTGATTTGATCACTAGAATGTTATATCGCGGGAACGAGAAAAGAGTGCATGTCGGTAACGATATCAAACTAGGTATGGATATACCGATGATCGAATCTCAGACATGTAATATATCGTGAAACAAAGGGATTAAGATACTAGCGTAAGAGGTTCCGACGATCATAGGAAAGTCATCATTGAATGTGTGGGAGTCAGTATGGATCTCCAGGTCCCGCTTCTGATTATTGATCGGAGAAGGGTCTCGATCATGTCCGAATTATTCGCGAACCGTAGGGTGACACACTTAAGGGACACTGACATCCAATTGGAGCAAAAGTTTCATGCCGGAAAGAATAACAAGCGCAGGAATTTATTTCATTAGATATCGAAACAGGTTTTCGGGTGAAATTGCAGAAAGTGTTTTTGCATGTGAAATAGAATTCTAGCAAGGGGTTATATGTGAATGTTTGTCATTAAAGTAATTGACAAAATTCTGAATAAATAAAAAGAGTTTTATTTAATGAGAGTTCGCATTAAATTTGGTGGAAATTTAATAGCAATTTTGAGTGGAGGGAATTTAAAGGAATTTTGTGAGTAGAGTGTCCACCCACATGAACGAGGGGAGGTCAAGGGGGCAGCCCCCATGCGCAGGCCACCCCCTTGGGGTCCCCCTCTCCTATAAAAGCCACCCCTCTCCCTCTCTCTCACTCACACCTCGTGAAGGATCTCTCTCCCCCTATAGAATTTATCCCCCATGGTCTCGAACTAGCGAGATACATGTTCCCGGTGGCTATTCGGCAAGAAAGGGTTGTGCTTCCGCTGCATTGCTGGAGTGAGGAGGCGGAGGTTGCTCGGTGTCTTGTACGTGTGTGCGAGCACGGATGCACTGCTGCTTTGCGGCGCTAGGACTTCCTCTCGATCTTGAGATCGGCAAGAGATCATCTATATCAACCACGAGTTCAACTTGTTAAGCTTTGTCGGTCTTCAAGGGTATGTTATCTATGGATATACATCCGCTCATTGTTTGTATCTAGTAGATAGATCTTGGTACTTAGTTCCCATCGTAGGAAATTTTTTGTTTTCTATGATGCGAACCCTTCATGGACAAAAGTTCAAGCTTGGGGATGCCACCCGTGGCACCCCAAGAAATATTCAAGAGGTACAAGCGTCAAAGCTTGGGGATGCCCAAGGCATCCCCTTCTTCATCAATAAAAATCTCAGGTTTTCTTTCAAAACACTTTATTTTATTGCTTCATGCACTATTATGTTGTTCTTGGAGCATCTTTGTTTTGGTTTTTAGTTTTATTTTGCTTGGTTTGCTGCAATAAGTTAGTTGGATCCCATCACACTTCTTTTGGAGAGAGAAACACTCTGTTTTCATTGCCTAGAACACTTTAATTTTCACTCTTATTATTCTGTGAGTGTTCTCTTTTGCTAGCACTGCTTTTAGCCTTAGTTTTCTTATGCTTTCAGCTTAGAACTGTTTAGTTCTTCTTTGAGGATTTGTGAGACGTGCTCACTGGTCTTTATTGATTATTATCTTTGTGAGTTGTTTCAAATAAGTCGATTGGTGTTGGAAAAGAGTATGCAATTTCATGTTTATAGTGGTATAAAAGGGAGCTTGTTTTGACTGTGGCTTAGACTTTGTCATGTCATGCTAGATATTGCTTTGACCATATGCTTAGTGATTATTGTTTTAGCATGACTTGTTCCAAACAATTGAGATTGCTTAATGTGCCTTGAAAGAATCATGCGCTGTTTTAGCATATAAAAGCATAATATTGTGGTATTCTCCTTTAATGCTTTGTTTGGGTTAACTTGACACATGCTCACACCATGTTATGACTATTAACCAGTCACCTTAGCCTCCATGATCATTTAGTTTTTGACTTGTGGTACCACTTTATGCTTTGATTGATAATGTTTTGTCGCTCTACATGATTATGGCCATTATTGCTCTCTTAGTTGGTCGCTCCCAGTCTTTTGCTAGCCTCCACTTGTATTGAGTAAGCTCTACTCATGCATCCAACTCCCAAGAAACCAAGTTATTCCAAAGAGTCCACTATAAATTCCTATGCATGGTGTGTTACACCATTCCAAGTATATTCATGTTTTTATCTACCTTCCAATTAAAAAGTCACTTTGTTATGTGAAAATTAGTGATTAAATCTCTCACAAACTTGATGGCACACTTTATTTTTCTTACCCATAATAAACTTGAACCATTGTGTCATCTATGTTGTATATGCTTGCACTTATAAGTTGAGAATTAGCAGAACCATGCTGTCATGGGGAACACTTTCAACACCTATAAATATCTATCTAGTTGATATCATGCTTTTTTGTTTATGGATGTCGGCGGTGTGAAATAAAAGGGGAGCTTGTAAGTCCATGGAGTATTATATATGTGTTAGAGAAACGCCTGTGCGACTAGCCTAAGCCATGCTTAATCATGGTGGAAACTTGCAGCATAATCATAGTGAGCAATCTATAAAGCATTCTTCTTATAAAAAAGAGAGACAGAAAAAAGAGAAAAAAAGGAAAGAAGAGAAAAAACACCATTTTCCCATGGTAACTAAGAAGATTGCTGAGATGCTCATTGTCTATTGCCTTGTTATTTTGATATGTGATAAATCCTGTGTCATGGGGCAAGGGGTACCCTGTTAGCGGTTCTCTATGATACACATATACTTACTATAACAAGAACTTGCTTGTGACTAAAGCTGAGTAACATGAGGAACGACCCTCGTACTCAAGGGACATGAGATTGCCAACTTATACTTTGTCAAGCATATACTCCATATTTTGTTCACTTTAACCTTAATAACTTTAATATGCTTATGATAGGGGCAATGAGAGTTGAAAGCTAACAAGTACCATAATTTTTGAAAGCTCTTTCTAAAACTTAAAATCCCTGCTTCCCTTTGAAGGGCCTTTCTTCCACTTTTATATTAAGTCTCCACCTTCTATCCTTAGGCACCAATTGAGAGAACATAGTTGTCATTCTTAGTTCTATGTGGATTGTCCTAAAACTTATTGATTGATTCATAATGTTGATATTGCTTGTTCTTGAACTATTTGTATCTAGTCACCCTTATGAACTTTGAAGGTGTCCTATGCATTTATGTTTTGCTATTCCATGAGGGACAAGCTGAATGCCACTATGCTATGTTTTCTATATGTGAAACAAACAAACGCTTTCAATATATTGTTATTCATGATCTTTGTTTGTATCCTTTCATGTTGCAACATAGTTACTATTTCTTATTGTTAGAACTTCATCTTTCATGCTCATGTTTAGATGTACTTTGATTCCAACTATCAATGCTTTACAAATATTTTGATCAAGATTGTGATGGTGCATGTCACCTAAAAAATTCTTCTTCTTATCACTTACCTACTCGAGGACGAGTAGGAGTTAAGCTTGGGGATGCTTGATACGTTGTAAACGTATCTATAATTTTTGATTCTCCATCATTGTTTTATATCATTTGTCTTATGTTTTGTCTACACTTTGAGGCATTTTTATACATTTTTTGGAACTAACCTATTGACAAGATGCCGCAGTGCCAGTTGCCCTTTTTCTACTATTTTTGGTTTCAGAAAAGCTAAAAAATGAATATTCTCGGAATTTGACGGGACAAAAGCCAATCTGCCTATTTTTTCCGAAGACTCACAGAGCCAAAAGATGGGGAAGAGAAGGGCCACCACGGGGCCCACACCCCCTAGCCGCGCGGGCCAGCCCAGGCCGTGCCTGGAGGGGGTGTGCCCCTGGATGCCTCCTCGCCTCGCCTCTTCACCTATAAGAAGCCCTCGATGCAGAAACCCTAAATCATCCAACATACATTTACAAAAAGTTCTGCAACGCCGCCACCACCGAAGGAGAGATTCAAGGGACATAAGTCTCTGTTCTGGCACCCTGCCGGGATGGGGAATTGCCCCCGGATCCATCTCCATCGATCTCCACCACCATCTCCATCGCAGTTGCTAACTCCCATGATGAGGAGGGAGTAGTTCTTCCTCGAAGCTAAGGGCTCTACCGGTAGCTATGTGTTCATCTCTCTCTGTGTGCGTGATCGTATTTTGATCATGAGCTTTGTAATCAAGTAGATCTACTCTGCTACTCAAGTGCTTCAATCAATCTTCGGCTATCCCCACGTGTGTGAAAGTGACAGCGTGCACACCGTGTGGCACTTAGGCTAAAGATTACATAAATATTTATCATGAGTTATATTTGGAGTTGGATGTCTTTATGAAATTGTGGTGTTTGAAGGAACCATCTAGCGCTCAAGGTGACAGTGTAGGGTTATCTAGATGGGGATTGCAAACTTTAAGGAGTGCTTTTGTAGCCCTACCGTGGATTAGAGTTGTCCAACCAAAGAGTAGTTCAGAGTAGATTAATAAAGAGAAGATATCTATATGAGAGTGTTCACTAGTGAAAGTATGATCCCTAGGCCTTGTTTCTAAGCATTGAAACACCATTTACAACTAGATCTGTTACATGTTTGCTTGCTTACATCTTTATTTTAGTTTTCCTTTAGTCTCTTCCTCCACGTCAAGCTCCATCAAAGCTCTTTTCTGGCACCGTTGTCTTATAATCATCCATACTACTTGTATTTTATTATCTCTTCGCCGAAATAATGCACCTATACACCTGACAAGTGTATTGGGTGTGTTGGGGACACAAGAGACTTCTTGTATCTTTATTTTGGTTTGACCACTTAAGAGAAACTTGCTGCTGTTCTACAAACCTCTTCACTTGGAGGCCCAACAACTGTCTACAAGAATAGAAGTGCGTAGACATCAGTGCCTTCCTACTCGTTAATGAAAGAATAAGTTACAAATAACTCATTCTAGACACACTTATGTGGGATGTTTGTTGATTGCACGACCCATATCTCTTAGGGAAGCAATGCTCGTTTACTTGGTATGTCGTCATTCCATGTCCAACTCCAACATAATAAAGAATTTATGTCTGGATCCAATTGCTATATGCTCATTTATGAACCTAGAAAGAATGTATTGTATAGTAAGATATTTTTTTGCCACTATTGTTTATGGATCAAGCCTTCCATAAAAACCCTCTAGATTTGGCAATTCTCTCACATGTCGGTTGGTTGTTGACCACTGCTATTTTGTCTTTGTTGCTTTAAGAGTTAAATATATAGAGGGAACAGAGTCTATGTTGCTTCATGAGCTTGATAGATAGATAGAGGGAGTGTGCATCCATTGTGTTGTTTCAAATCCTAATAAGAGAGAGTGAGAGTCTGCTGCTTCAAGAGCTAGAGAGGGAGGGAGAGGGGCCAATGTAGGACACGTGGAGTGGTGGGCAATCAATAGTTAGCTCAATCATTTCGTCAACACCGACATTTCCCTTCCATTTTTGTCGTATGTAGCGCGTGGCGACGACTTATGGGAGGGTCCCTTCCTACCCACTAACCGAACAAGTTGCACATAACTCACTAGGTGTGCTTACTTCGTGGGATGTTGGTCGATCGGTCGACCAAGATCAATGAAGGCGCCAAGTGTCCGTTCACTTCATACACCGCCGCTCCACGTCCTTGAACATATCTACATCGGGACGATCACTATCCGCTTCGTCTTGAATCCAGAGATGAACATAAAAACATTGAATGAATATGATATGTGTGCTATTCATCAATTCCACTATGGTTTCACCCTCCACTACATCAAGGGTATCAAGGGTAGGGTTGGGCCTGGCTGACAGACATATCCGGCGGTGAGCTTTTG
This sequence comes from Avena sativa, assembly GCA_916181665.1. NCBI lineage: Eukaryota > Viridiplantae > Streptophyta > Magnoliopsida > Poales > Poaceae > Avena > Avena sativa. The sequence continues at coordinate 32,384,605 of OV702300.1, read as the reverse complement.
GTCGCCGGATCGGACGGTCCAGATCAGCGGGCGGTGACCGGTGTGCTTGCTCGCTCACTCCATCATCACAAAAACAACAGAGAAGAGAAAAGGAAGCACCGCGGCCACGGATCGCATCAGTTCGTATTTCGTTCCCCATCATCCTCTCCCCCTTCCCCCCTCGCGCGTCCCTCGTTTCCCTCGCTCGCCTGCCGCCTAGGGTTTGCGGCGAGCGGATCCGGCCGGCGCAGCCACCGCCGCCGGATGAGCTGACCAGCCCCCGCACCACTCGCTCGGCCGCCGCGACCCCGCCCGGCCCATGGGGTCTCAGCTCAAGCGCCCCAACAACGTCGTCCCGCGATCCGATCCGTGAGTACCCGCCTTCCTTATCCGTGGCTCCTTTCCATTCCGTTTCCCCGCAAGCGCGCTCTCCCTGATCTGACCCCGCTCCGCTACTCCCGTCCCGCCGCCGCAGCTCCAGGATGTCGCCGCCGTCGCCGGCGTCGGCGCAGAAGCTCACCACCAACGACGCCCTCACCTACCTCAAGGCCGTCAAGGACAAGTTCACCGACAACCGCGCCAAGTACGACGAGTTCCTCGAGGTCATGCGCGACTTCAAATCCGCTAGGTCTGTATCCACTACCCCCGTCCCTTATCCCTCCCACCGTTTCGAATCTCCTAGCACTAGTAGTACCGCAACTAGCTCTTGCTCCCACGGTCACCACCACCACCACCGATTTCCTTCGTCAAAAAGGAAACGACCAAACAGACATATATTCATCCAATCCTGTATGTATTTCTGATTTTTTCTGCCCAGGATCGACACCGCGGGGGTCATCATCCGGGTCAAGACCCTCTTCAACGGCTACCCGGAGCTCATCCTCGGCTTCAACGCCTTCCTGCCCAAGGGCTTCGCCATCAAGCTGCAGGACCTAGACAGCGACAAGAAGCCCGTCGACTTCACCGAGGCCATCAGCTTCGTCAACAAGATCAAGGCCCGCTTCCAGCATGAGGAGACCGTCTACAAGTCGTTCCTGGGGATCCTCAACATGTACCGCATGCACAACAAGTCCATCCAGGATGTATACGAGGAGGTACTATAGCTACCTTGCGTTTCACGCCACATATGGATATGTATGTGCTGACAGACAGCTGACTAAATGTCTTTCCCTAGGTCGCGGCGCTCTTCCGCGACCATCCAGACTTGCTTGAGGAGTTCAAGCATTTCTTGCCGGATACGTCTACCGCTCCGCAAGTGCTCACTGTTCCCAAGGCTGTTACCGTCAAACAGGATGACGACAAGACCCAAGTAATGCCTCCTGATAGGAAAGTACAGAGCATTAAGGTAAATATAGACACGGACAACTCTTGTCGTTATCTGTGTTCAACTCTGAATGCTTGGGTAATTATGCTTTTTTTGTGTGGGACAATTTCCTTGTATATACCTCAATGAAATATACCGATGATGGATTTGAGTATTTACATGGGCTTTAGGATCACTGGGATATTAGTAGCTGGCATTGGCTCCTCAATGCCTTGACAGATGTAGGTAATAAAATTACCAAATTGGAAGTGGAAACAACAACTCTCAGCATCTCATTCACCGCATATACTCCTGGATATTGATTCTGTAATAATTCACTAATTCATCGGCCACAAAAACTCTATACTGACTTGTGGTTTTCTCTTTCTCCAGAGGGAGAGGCCTCATCCGTCAACTGCTGAACGTGACACCAGTGTCGATCGCCCTGATCTTGAGCATGAACCTGATAGAAAGCGTATCGAAAAGGAAAAGGGCCGTAAGATTGAGCGGGATAGAAGAGATCACGAGAAGGATGGTGAATATGACAGCAAAGATTTGGATGGGCCCAAGCGCAAAGTTTTCCCGAAGAAGCTGGAGGCTGACACGCACCAAGGAGCGGCTAGCATCTCTGCTTCCTCATACAACGATAACGATGCACGGAAAAGTGAGTCCCTGGCCATGTTGAATACTATTAAGATGCCAATTCTTGTGGATATATCTACATTGTGGCATCGTTAGTGCCTTGCAGTTCTGTTGGTTTCTATTAAGTTCAGAATCATCTAGCTTTTGCATGTAGCATCTGACTCCTAATAAATAATGTCCTACACAGTCCTTCCTCTTTGATTTATTGATTCATTTCTATCATTAAATCAGGTGTGTACACGCAAGAGTTCAATTTCTGCGAGAAAGTGAAGGAGAAGTTAGAGCCTGGAGCTTACCAGGAGTTCTTGAAATGCCTTCACATATACAGCCAGGAAATAATTACAAGAAGCGAATTGAAAAATTTGGTAAGCTATAAATCGTTCTGTTCTAAAGACCAATTCCAAATTTTAGCTAATGATCTGAAGAGTTTGTGAGATACCGGACCAGTGGATAAACCTCATGTTACGTTTCTGACATGGATATCCTTCAGGTAAATGACATACTTCAGCGCACTCCAGATCTTATGGATGGATTTAGCGAGTTCTTGGATCATTGTGAAAATATAGGTAGAACACATTTATTTATTCACTTCTGTATTTCAGTTTGCTGAATGCACTTTCTCTGTACCATATTTTATTATGTTGTGTTTATTTTTCATTTCTAAAGAGTTCTTTTACTCTGTAGATGGCTTTCTGGATGGAGTCATCAATAAAAGTAAGCGATCTCTTACTCTGAAGTTTACACTTTCATTGGTTCTACTCTTTGTAGATGTTCTTTATACTAGTTTTCTTTAATGAAGGGCAAACATCAAGAGCATCAAAGGCATTGGAAAAAGAGAGAGATAAAGGGCGTGCAGGGGAGGACAGGGAGAGAGATAATGAAAAACCGAGCGAAAATGAGCGAGAAAGGCTTGATAAGGTGTCTAAGGATGGCGCTGCCCACAAAGCTCCTGCATTCTCTGGCAAAGAGAAGTACCTATGCAAGCCAATATCAGAGCTTGACCTCTCAAATTGTCAGCGGTGTACTCCTAGTTACCGACTTTTGCCTAAAAACGTAAGCTCGTTCAACTTTATTGTAATATCTTCTTCCTTTTTTACTCCCTGTCATTTCTGTCTCATGTTTCCTTTCTTATTTCAGTACCCCATACCTTCTTCAAGTTCCAGAACTGACCTTGGAGTCTCTGTGCTCAACGATCATTGGGTATCCGTGACCTCAGGAAGTGAGGATTATTCATTTAAACACATGCGGAAGAATCAGTATGAAGAAAGCTTGTTTAGATGTGAAGATGACAGGTTCTGGACTACGTTTCGTGTTTGATTGTATCTAATAACTGTTGGTACATATTTCTCAGTGTAGCTCTTAACCCGCGAGGAGGAAAAAAGACTTGGAAAATTTTCCAGATTTGTTCCAAACCATGGACGTAATCTCTTATATAGAGAGATGTCCTGTAATTAACATGAACCAACCTGATGTTAACTTAAGAAACTTGGCTATCCTATATTTTGAAATAAATGCTTTGGGCCTGACAATGGCGCCTATATGCTGCTATTGCTGTTGCGATATTCAGTATATTTGGCCAGAAATGTGTCCATAACAGCTATACCACCACACATTGTGTTTCTTCTTCTCCGGCATTATATCACTCATTAACCAGAATAGCATTACTCCACAGCATATTTTTCCATTTTAAGTAGCCTGTGGATGATAGTTACTCTCTGAAATGCCTTTTAGGTTTGAGTTGGACATGCTGTTGGAATCTGTTAATGTGGCGATTAAGCGTGTTGAGGAGTTGATAGAAAAGATGCAAGACAATTCAATCAAACCAGACAGCCCTATACGCATTGATGAACATTTGACTTGTAAGTATCTGTCAGCATGTATTGGACATGTATTGTAGTTCTTTTGCTGTATTTTTTTACTTGCTCCCTTATGGCTGGGAAAGCATTTATATCATTGAATTCTTTGTACTTTTGGCAGCTTTGAATTTGAGGTGCATAGAACGGTTATATGGTGACCATGGTCTTGATGTCATGGATGTTCTTCGCAAAAATGCTAGCGTGGCTTTGCCAGTTGTTTTAACTAGGCTTAAGCAAAAACAGGACGAATGGTCACGGTGCCGGTCAGATTTTAATAAAGTTTGGGCTGAAATATATGCCAAGAATTATCACAAGTCCCTTGACCATCGCAGTTTCTATTTCAAACAACAGGATTCGAAGAATCTGAGCACAAAAGGTATGCATTTAGGATGCATGTTATTCCTGCTACTGCAACTGAATCATCATGTATGTCTAGAATCCTTGTTTTACAGCTGTGTTTTTTGAACTACTTTTCTCCTTGTGCAGCTCTATTGTCTGAGATCAAAGAAATTAATGAGAAGAAAAGGAAGGAGGATGATGTGCTTCTTGCTATTGCTGCTGGGAATAGGCGGCCAATAGTTCCCAATATGTCATTTGAGTATGTAGATTCAGAAATTCATGAAGATGTTTATCAGATCATCAAGTACTCTTGCGGAGAAGTCTGCAGTTCGGCAGATCAGGTTGACAAAGTGATGAGAACCTGGACAACATTCGTGGAACCTATTTTGGGAGTTCATCCCCGAGCTCGTTGTGCTGAAGATGCAGGTGTGGTAAAACTCAAGAGCCGAACCCCTACCGCTAGTGTTGGGGAAAACAATAATGCAACAGCAAATAATGAAGTTGCTGTTAAGCAAGCCGATGGAGATGAAAGCATTCCAAAGGAACAAGCGCAATCTTCTCGTGCTTTATTGGCAAATGGAGTTACAGAAGATGCTCAAAATGGTTCCCATGATGCTGATCGAACTGTTCGTAGAGGTGAGGGGCCATCTGGACAAAACATTTCCACTGAAAGATCAGTGGAGAGTACTCACCTTTCTCAGAGTGAACAGAATCAGCGTAGAACAAATTTGGAGCTTACATCAGGTTTGTGCTATCTGTTAAATATGGAGCTTACATTTTGTGGTACATTTTAGAGCAGCTTATTTAATATGATTTTGTTAGCTAATTCTCAGTGGTTAAATTTGTCCTGTTAGGTACTAGTACTTCTAGAAGTAATTTCTCTGGAGGTGAGGCTGTGGTTGAAGCTATGGGTGGCAATGAGACAATTCCTTCTATAGGGGTACGTTCATTTGTAAACTGGATCCATTTACCTGACTCACTGACTGTTATCTTTGTGTGTTCATTTTCATGCCTTTGCTTAAATTTTGTTTTAGTTGATTCTTATTGGTGACAATTTTTTAATGCCAAGCGCAGTTTTACATGGTCAAATAAAACCATGTAAATCGGATACAGGGGTGATGCATATAGCATGAAACAAATTCAAGAAAACTCACGCTTTTCTTATGTTAATTTCTATTTCCATGTCAACAGAGAGGAGAAACTGGACCTCACAAGAATTCGAAGGTTGAAAGAGAAGAGGGAGAATTATCTCCTAATGGGGATTTTGAAGAGGAGAATAAGGTAGTTTCTGCTGGCCGACCTAGAGCAGCCGTGTTTGCTGGAGAGAATGATGCTGATGTGGACGATGAAGGTGAGGAAAGTGCCCAGCGATCTACAGAAGACAGTGAAAATGCATCTGAGGCTGGTGAGGACGCCTCTGGTAGCGAATCTGGTGATGGCGAGGAGTGTTCTCGTGAAGACCATGAGGATGAAGATGATGCTGATCATGATGATCCTGACGCGAAGGCCGAAAGTGAGGGCGAGGCAGAGGGAAACACAGAGGCACATGATGCTGATGGAGGAATACCACTACCATTTTCAGAACGCTCGCAGAATACAGTTAAACCACTTGCCAAGCATGTCCCCACAGCTTTAAATGGTCGCGAGGAAAAGTTTTCACGCATATTTTATGGGAATGATTCATTTTATGTTCTTTTCAGGCTACACCAGGTTAGTTATTTGTGTACATGCTATTTGCCTATATGGTCAATGCCCCTTGACTAACTTGTATTAATTGCAGATCTTATATGAGAGAATCCTATCAGCTAAGACAAACTCTTCTACAACTGAAAAGAAGTGGAGAACTTCGAAGGATTCAAGCTCCCCACACCAGTATTCGAAGTAACATTGCTCTGCCACTCTGCTCCATTGGTATGTTTCCACGCAATTGGATAACTAATATATGTGTTTATCACTGCTTGCAGATTTATGAGTGCACTTTATAACTTGCTTGATGGTTCTTCTGACAACACCAAATTCGAGGATGACTGCCGCTCGATCATCGGGACTCAGTCATATGTTCTTTTTACATTAGATAAGCTTATATACAAAGTTGTTAAGCAGGCAAGTTACCTTAACTATCGGATCTGTTAGTATTGTATAGTGCCTACAATATTAATTTTTCCTATCCGTCTACAGCTTCAAGCAATAGCATCTGATGAAATGGATAACAAGCTGCTCCAGCTTTATGTATATGAGAAGTCCAGGTCTCCTGGAAGGTTCTTTGATCTAGTTTATCATGAAAATGCTCGGGTTCTTCTCCATGACGAGAGCATATATCGGTTTGAACGGGTAAGTTTGTTTATTTAATCAAGTTCCCTTGAGATAGCAAATAGAAGGATACATCTGCAGAGGACTATTCATGCTGTATGTGATCACTCAGGCTTCCTGTTGTAATTTGCAGCGCTCAACTCCTACAAGATTATCTATGCAGCTCATGGATTATGGACATGAAAAGCCTGAAGTTACTGCAGTCTCAATCGATCCAAATTTTTCGTCTTACCTTTATGATGATTACTTGTCCAGTATTTCGGATACGAAGTTATCTGATGATGTCTTCCTCGAGAGGTGCTTTTCTTGGCACCGCACCGGATCCCTTGGTTTCATCTTGTTCTTTTCATGGACTGACCTCATTTTAATTTCCCAGGAATAAGCGGAAGCACGGCAGCAATGAGGACATTCAAGCTTCCTTGGAGGCCATGGATGGTTTCATGGTCGCTAATGGCCTCGAACACAAGATATCCTGCAAATCCTCCAAGGTACCTATATTTTAGTGGGATGTAACGTTGAATTGCCCATCGCTGTTTTGCTACTTAATTGATTCGTGACGTATGGCATCATATTTGCAGGCTTCATATGTCCTTGATACAGAAGATTTCTTATTCCGCTTAAGAAAGAGGAGGCGAGTTTCATCTATCGGAACCGCACTTGGCAGTGCCGATATTGCAAAGGCAGCCGATGCTGCAAAAGCACAACGGTTTCATAGATTCCTCTCCAGGCCCTAGGGCCATGCGGCAGATTCTGGTAATTGTTTAGCCTACAGTTGCATGCATTATTAAACATGCACAACTAGATTGTAGTGTGCCATATCTTTATTACAGTTCCAACTTGAAGTCTTAAAGTGCCCTCATGAGGTTTCTGTTTGCAGCCATGGTATGTATCCGGAGACGACGCTGACGTGCTTCGACGGACAAATCTGTTGGGAAACCGAGTCTTCCCAACCTTTTTGAAGAAACAGCCTTTGGAAAGAAAAAGCATCTGGGGCTGGAACTGGAGCTGGTAAATACCAAAGCATGTAGGTGGATCTTAAGTGACCTGATTGTGCTCAGAATGTGTATATATGTTGTACTCCCAGAATGTCGTTTATCCAGGTTAATTTCACCTGTTCCATTAACTGAACATTGTTACTGTCCATATGTTTTGCTTTACCGAAGATGTGTCGTCGGATGTTAGTATGTAGTGACTGATGCTGTCTGCATTGACACATCTTTGTATTTGTGAGCTTGAGCTATGTCGTGATGATGAGAAGATATTGATGTAGCAGCTGCCAGCAGAAGTCTCTTGATGCCAATTTGGATTTTCTCTGTTTGTTATTGTGCTTCCTTTATTTGCCGAATATTAGTAAACTATGAGCCCAAAATGAGAAACCTATGGTCGACCAATTCTGAATAATGAGACAAGCTATATGGCCTAAATACCAAAGGTTGATCAACAGTTAAGGAAACGCTTTACAGTTCCAGATTTGCCTGTGTTGGCTGTATTCTGATGTATAATTAATAATCATGAGAAGTTACCAAATTCATATATTCCCTTTGTCTAGAAATAACCGACATATATTTTAGATTTGGCTAGATTTGTATATATCTATACACTAAAATGCATTTAGATACATTAACAAAGTCAAGTCAATTATTTTTGGATGGAGGAAGTACCGTACTTACTAAAGTAAAATAAACACATTTTCTTGGCTGAAGTTCTGCGCTGAAAGCTCGTGGTCTCGTGATATATGTAAATACAAATTAGAACACGTGTATGGATGTACATTTTGATCAAGTCGTCCATGTGGGAATAAAACACATTTTTGTCCTGGATCATTTGAATTCATGAGGGAAACAAAACCACATGTTCTAATAAGAATATGTCGTGTTTTAAAGATAGCCTTGCTGACCATTCATTTTTTGCCTCCATACTACTTAGGTTCAAAATATAAGATGTTTTAGCTTTGTAAAATAAATATATCTAAACTTTTTTTTAGTACTCGTAGGTTCACTCATCATGTTTAGAGTGAATCTACACATTAAAATAAGTCTAGATGATTTTTTTCATAAAACTAAAACATCTTATATTTTGAAGCGAAGAGAGTACTATTTTGGAACTCGATTATTTGAATTACTCCCTCCGACCCATATTACTTGGATTTGGCAAAATTTAAATAAACCTATATACTAAATAGTGTCTAGATTTATCTAATTTAGACAAAGTCAATTAATATGGATCTGACGGAGTAGTTTTTTCTTTTAAAGCCAAAACCGCAGGATTGAACTGCACCCTGGGACCCGAAAAAAAAAAAGAACTGCACGCTGGGACGGGCCCGACGCAATAACGGGCCGAGTCAACCTCTCGTTCCAAAATAGGCCTGGCTGCACCTGATCCGAACCTCTAAAAAAAAAACATTCCACCACGAGCTCCGGCCGCCGCCAAAACCGGCCTCTGCCACCGCCAGCGAGTCTCTTCCCTCCGCCCGCCCCCGCATCCCGCTCTCCTTCAATCCCCTCGCCGTCGACTCCCCACCGGCCCACGCTCCTACGCTGCAGGCCAACCCCTTCGTCCACACCCTCCTCACCGCTCTGGTACCCAATGGCGTCGACATCTCCGTGGCCGAGCTCTCCTCCCCTTCGTCGGCAACCTGATCTTCCCCTTCATCGACTTCCGCGGGTCTCTGCTTCGTCTTCCGCTCCAAGAGCAAGTTCCAGAAGGTGCTCGTCGAGACGGGTTTCAGATTCCAGGACGTCGTCAAGTAGTACATCCCAACCGCCCATGCCGGGGTGCCCTTCTTCTCCTGCGCCGCGTCCGCGTCCGAGTCCGTTGAACTATTCATCGGCGTGGGAGGAGGCCAAGTCCAAGGCGCCGTCGGGATGAGTTGGGGGAAATGATGAGATGAGAAGGAGGGAGCAGACCATCAACCAGCTGCTCACGGTCGGAGATGGACGGCCTCTCTGGAGACAGCGCCAACAGGCCTGGGCTCCACCAAGGGAGGTTCGTTCCATTTGGGAGGTTCAGATGTCGCTGGTCATGCCACGATCCTTGAGGAGGTGAGAAAAAAATCCCCCCCTGATGGTTTGGCCCACTTATGAATTGCACTTGGTATATTGCTCTGAATTCTGAAAACCCCAATTCACAACTTGAACACTGCCAGCGATATACATCTCGTATGTCCTAATGTCATATGTTGTAGCTGTCCCAAGTCATGCTCATCACCGGTGTGCTATTCTGAGGCAGGCGCACAGTTTACCAAAATCAGAAAAATAAAAAATGTCATAACAAGCAATCCGGAATCATAATATACAGCTAACAGGGGAGGCCTGACTTCTTAGGTTGCCATTCACATAGCAGCAGTGCTGCATTCTTTCGGATAAAAGGGAATTTAGCCTAGCTAGCTCGTCATAGGTCGCCATCTAATGTTTCGCTGCGATTTCTAGCTTGCATACTTCGATTGGAGAAACCTGTGCCGAATCACCATGAACACACACGCTACCATCAAAGCACCTATAGTACCTCAAACAAGGCTGAATTATCTTCACCTGAAATTTCTTCAGCAAAGACCATATTTATTATTAATCCAATCAACTATTGCATGCCAGTACATGTCTAGCATGCGTGCATCTTGATGATGCACAGGCTGGGATATTATTAACCCGCGCCATGTAATTTATACCTTGGCTGTCTAGTCCCTTGCTGATTACTATCAGCCTTGAACTTGGTCAGACCCAACGTAAACAATAGGCAGTCTCACCATACCCGCCGCCGGCCCTGCCATGGCTTCGTCTTCGGTAACCCCATCGCTGACACGAGCGCTCTGCACAAGGAACATGTCGTCGCACCGCATGCTCGGCGGCGCCTCATCATCCCGTGCTCGCAGGGTCACAGAGACATAGCGCTTCGAACATGGCGGCATTATCCCTTTGGTTGGTTGCGCGCAGTACTTGGCTTGGTTGGTTTTGACGCGAAACGCTATGGGGCCATCCGTCTGGTTGGTTAGCTGCAGGCACGTCGATATGTCCTTCCTTGGTTCGAATAGGAAGCGCAGCTCTATCGCCGGATCGACCGCGAGGATGCTGGAGGTAGGACTTGTCTGCCAGGAAGAATAGATTGGTTAATCCAGCTTGTTGTATCTGATCAAGTTTATACACACTACACGGTGCTGCCATGCCCTTGCCAAGTTAATACTGAGGCGAGCTTATCCCCGCAAAGAAATAAAAGAACCTGAAGTAAACTATGAATGAATCTAGAAGAAAACCTCTACCGGAATGATCATACCTGACCAGACACATCAGAATATAGTGATATTTCCTTGATCTTTGCTTCTAGTTCCTCAAGTTCAAGGGCAATATCCTTTATGAGGGGCCTTTTATATCGGTCTTTCTCCACACATTTTACTGCTATTTCAATACATTTCGTCACTTGTAGGATGTCTTTTTCATGTGATGAATACCCCGGTGTTCCCTGCAGCCTTCTCTCCCACTTCTCTACTACCTGAGAAAATATATTGACACATAAATTTGGAAAGATCAGAGGTCGGTCCAAAATTAGAACTACCACATAACGGAGTGTCAATCATCATACAAAAGATAATAGTTCTTACAAGCTTAGTGAACTGTTCTGGGGACATTTCATAACAACGGGAGTGGCCCTTGTTTCCTGCCATTATTTTCAGAATTATAACTCCCAGGCTAAAAACGTCATATCTCTTCGATATGTAACCACCGTCTATGTATTCTGGCGGCATGTACCCGCTGCATCATATCATCAGCATCAAAGACACGATTAGTGTAATACAACCAGGAGTAATTAAGTTTGCAAGCAAGAACATGCTAACTTACTTAAAACACGGTCAATGAACTTACATCGTTCCTTTGACATTGATCATCTGTGTTTTATGTGTTTCTGTTGAAGCAACAAGTCTCGACAAACCAAGATCTGCGATTTTGGCAGTACTGTTGTTCTTATCCAGTAATATATTAGATGGTTTTAAGTCCAGATGGAAAATAGGTTTTTCATGTGCTCCATGAAGATGATTTACACCGTCGCACGTCCCTTTAATAATCTGGTAACATGTGTGCCAGTCAAGTCTACAATATTCATCTGCAAAAAGGAAAGGAGGAACATATTGAGCTACTAGATCGGTTTATCTAGTCTACAATATATGCACGGAGCTACTGGATCATACCTTCAATATGTTTGTCGAGGCTCCCACCCTCCATATATTCGAAGCAGAGAATTCTCTCCACTTCCATAGCCATAACTAGTTCCCCGTTGTACGGAACATACTTTTTAACTGTTTCGTAGCAGTATCCGAATAACTGAACAATGTTTTTATGCTCGACCTTACTGAGGTTGCGAAACTCACTGTCAAATGCCTTATCATCGAGTCCTTGAAAGGGATGAAGCTTCTTCACCGCAATCTCCTTTCCGTTATACACCCCCTGGGAAGACATGTTGTTAGTATGGACCTGGGGTCTGTAGTCATCAGAAATTGGAAACTCTAGAGACCAGCGCGACAGAAATTGAGAAGTAGAGAGTGACATACAACAACCAGTCACAACTTGAAAACATCACCGTACCCACCACTGCCGACCTTCTCTGAAATTTTTCTTGTAATAGTTTCAAGCAAATGGAATTTGATATCCATGCTGCTATATATGTCTTGTTAATCTTGGATCTTTGAGATGTCTGACTCTATTATCTATCTAGCAACATAAAAGATGATGAGAGCATATGCTTAAATCCAGCACAAAAGCCATTAAATCTTGTGGGAAACAGGAGCAGGAGAAGAAGAATATGAAAACGTACCACAACATGCAATTTGGGAGTTCTTCAAGCAATTTCTTCCGAATCAGCCTGTGGCCTATGATTTAATGGTACAACAAGTAGCCTGGAGAAGGAGAGGGAGGGGAAGGGGAGAGAAGCAAATCACAAAGACGAGATTCAGAGACAATGGAGGAAGAAAATCTTGTTGCTGCCGAGACAAGAAACACACAGACAGGAGAAGAGAGAGCGAGACACTGAATGCTTTGGTTCTGCTCTAATTGTACAAAGGAAATGCAAAGGAAACTTTCAGGAAACTAGTACTACGTGGTAAGCAAAAGCAAAGTCTTGCCGTGTACTACTAGAGTAGAGGAGACTTGAGTCAAGTCAACTCGGCTAGCTAACAAATATCTCTGAATCTGGGCAGGACAAGGTCGCCCCCATCCTGTCCAATCCCTGTTACCTGTGACCAAAGGTTCCACAGCTACGGGCCCACGTCCTGTCCTCGTCCAGCAGCAGCATCTTTTGGCTGATACTCCCCCCGTTTAGAAATATAAGACGTTTTTTATGAATCGAATGTATCTAGACGTCATTTAGTGTATAGGTTCGTAGAGGTCCGGAGTGAACATATACACTTTTAGCGTCTAGATTCACTCATTTCACAAACATAAAATGTCTTACATATATATAGAAACCCTATATAGTCTAGAGCTGGATCACCTCTTTTCCTTATAAACTGGATCACCTCTTTTCTTCTTAATGAATAGCCAGAGCTCCTGGCGTTTGCTCCAAAAAAAAAAGTCTTATATTTCTGAACAGAGGGAGTAGTATCTATCTTTCATGAACCAGTCCTTTTGTATATCATCTCTTGGCTGATATTATCCATTTTAATTTATTTAGATACCATGTCCTTTTGTATATCATGAACCAGTTTTACGTCTTCTCATGAACATTACCTTTTCTCGAGGACGGACAAAGACTTGAATATTTTTTCAGAATGCAAAGGGGAACCTTCAACTACATCTGCCACTTGGTGAAGTCTATAGAAGATGTGAGTATTTACACTTTTCTTGATGGGAGGGCAATTTGTTTATTAGAAGATCAAGTAGCCGTTTCTCTGAGAATGTTGATATCTGGTGGGCCAGTGGAGACCGCAGCATCTGATCTCAGTATAGGGGAGTCAACCGTCTCTCAGGTAACTTGTAGGTTTGTGGAGGCTATGATATTGAAGCGAGCAACGCACCATGTGCGCTGGCCAGACTCCATTAAAAATGGAGAAGGTCAAATCGAAATATCAGTTGATCCATAGGTTGCCAAACTGCTGCGGTGTTATAGATACAACTTACATCACGGCAATATAATGCGTTTTTATTTTGTCAGCTGAAGCAAACTGTGAGCATGGGGAGAATTACAGCGTGACAGCGCAAGCCGTTTGTTGATCCAGATGCAAGAATCACAAGCTTATTTGTGGAATGGTCAGGTATTAAGAACCGGTCAAGCATTTTGCGCAGATTTAATCTCTTCGAGCTGTCTGAGAAGGTTTTTTGGCCGAATGGGAAGTTATCAGATGAATCGGAAGTTGGGGAATACATGATTGGTGATGAAGAATATCCCCTTTCTGCGCTGGCTTCTGACACCTTACTGGGAGAAGGATCTCTCAGATCCCTACGTAGAGTTCAATAGGAGACTCTCTGCAGTGAGAGCCGTCACTCTGAGAGGGGGTTGAGTTGTGGCGTCGTCCAGAAAATCCACTCGAGTTTGCTGAGATAATCGACGTGTGCTGCAGGTTACATAATATAGTGGTAGACATGGAGGGTAAATCCGTGGAGGAGGAATGCGTACCAAACAGCTGCGACGTGAACTACAGCTAGCCAGGAAGTGTGCCAGCTTGCAGATGGCAATGCTGTCAGGACTAGAGATACACTGTCGCAGCATTTTTGCCGGTAGGTCATCAAAATCTGTTTCTAATAAATTAACACGATTTTTTCATCTTAATTTGTTTGCTTAACCTGTGCTTCAATCAACTTTTAAAAATTAATCTCTACCATGTTAACTCCATTTGTGTGACTCAGGGCCAGGGGAGGAAGAGAAACAAGTAGTTGTATCGTCCGATGGATGCGCATGATGAGAAGGAAACCTTGATGTTGTTCAACTGTGTATATATGTGGTCTTTTGATAGTTGGTTAGTGTATGAAGATTGACTGATGTGAGCAGGCGTGGTTGCACAGCCCGCCTTGCATGGATGAAGACATGCCAGCAGCAAGTACACGGCCTTGTTGATCTTGCTTGTCGGTTATGGCAAGGGATGAATGGAGCCGATCCCCATGCTGCAACTTCGTCAGGGCCGGCCCTTGGGAGGCCGCCCCGGGTCCAGAAAAATTAGGGGCCCTCCCCAGGTATAGCCCAGTATACCATTTGTTTTTTGAAAGAAGTCCATATAACCTCTATATATCAGGTTTGGGATACTAACCACCCCCAACTATTAACTAGGACACTTAACACTCCTAAGTATCTAATACCAGTCAAATTACCCCCTCGGACCGACAATGGCTGTTTCGGGAGCGGTTTTGGTCTACGTGGACACTAGTTTTGGTCCACGTTTTTCTGGACGGCTTATGTTCTGCTGCTGCGACGCGGCCACTTCCGCTGCCGCCCATCTGGGTGCCTCATCCAGGAGATGCCTATTGGTTACTCTAAGGTAACAACGGTGGAGCACGTCGAGGCCGGTGACGATGCTATGGTGTACGGACTCTACAAGTCCCTAGTAAACTCCGGGCTGGCATTCAGCGCTATACAGTGGACCTGCGGGTGGTTGGTGAGCGCCATGGCCATTGTACCCACCTCCGAATGAACGGAGGAGCATGCTAAAACTGGTAGAGTGGATAACTGCGAACTTCTACGGCGGCGTTAGGGCGTCAACGACGCCCCAACGGACGAAGCTCTCCGGCAGCAGCACGAAAGACATGCGTGTGATAAACAAGCTTATCTTGCCGAAGTCCAATCAGAGCAACATAATGATCCTGCAAGAGTGCTGCAATGACACCATGGACGCGCCATGGTCAAGCACAGCCACGCCGCTGCGGCTACCTGCTACTTTCTTCTTGCCCACGTGCACACGACGCGACACACCGGGCATATGCACGTCCGCAAACAGCACCCCACACACCCGAGCTTCTGCCATGTAGAGCACGTCCTCGATTCAAACAAGCTAGCTAGTTTTGCACATAATCTTTTGATCCGGTCTACCTCCTTTCGTCTATGTTTTGTTTTAAAATACCATTGGGCATCTCCTCGATGAGGCACTCGGATGCATGGTAGCGGAAGTGGTTGCGCACGGCAGCAGAACGTAGGCCGTCCAGGGAGACGTCGACAATAGCCATGCACCGCCAGTGTGCTTCTTACAGTAGCACAGGGAATGGGTGTCTCGGCACCAGCGATGGCATCTTTCTTGCTTAAACCATTGTCCACATGGACCAAAACCGCTTTTAAAACAGCCATCATCGGTTTGAGGGGTAATTTGTCCGGTATTAGATACTTATGGGTGTTAAGTTTTCCAGTTAATAGTTAAGGGGGCTTAGTGTCCCAAACCTGAAATATAGGGGGGTTATTTGGACTTTTTTTTTAGAATCCAGTATAGCTATATAGATGAATTGATCTTAGGGAAAAATCTAAAGAACGTGCGTTCTATTGGGCCAAATTGTGTCCTATTCGTTACCTGGACGCGTACTTATTCAAGGCTTGCCGCCGTTGGAACTCCGGCAGCATGATGTTGTCATGGACGTCGCGCGAGAAACGCTCGCTGGTGGTTCTGTTGCGTGGTATCTCAAAAGCTCATGACCGCCCTCACGCTAGTCTTGCGCTGGAAATTCCCCCGAGCTCTCCTCGGTCGCGAGCGCCAGTGGTAGGAAGACGGAGGCCGAGCATGGTGGCCGTGGGGAGGATGTGGGAAATCCACCACCGCTGGCCTCTCCTTCTATTGCATGCATCTAGACGTGGCAGGAAACGTCCCGAAGCGCCGGGAAGTGGCCATAAGCGGCAGGAAACAATGGTGGAAAACGGGGCGACAGGAACTCGCTAGAAACACACAGATGCACATAGTGATGGCCAAAATCTACCCATGACAGAGAGAATGGGTCGCCCCGCTGCGTGCACTGGCTAGACAGACCAAACCGCAACCCATTTTCTGTCCATGGACCGACCAATCCGAATAGATTTGTGTCGAGCCGATTTGGGTTGGCCCGCTTAAGATGCTGTTAGTGCACTAGTTGGTGCCCTTTTGGACAAGTTGTTTACATCAATCACATGCATGAGCGGATCGTGAGAAAGCGGCACGTGGGATAATGGTAGTGCCGGCCGGTGAAATGGCCTTGTCCGGACAGCCATTGATTGGGGGAGGGGGGCCTAGGTTATCGGGACGTCCATGTAGGGCATGCACACAGTGGCATGTAGCTCGTCCAGCTGGGCCTGGATCGCCTCCCTCCACCGACTCATCAACCAAATGATACCTACTGCTACTAGTACGCACGATAGAGAGCTAATAGCTTCATCACACAAATATAGAAATATATGTACTAATACGGCAGTAAAGACGTACTCCCTCCGTTTAGAAATATAAGATGTTTTAGGTTTGTGAAGGAGATGTGTTTAGACATGTTTTAGTGTATAGGTTCAAATGAATCTAGACACTAAAAGAGGTCTAGATACATCTCATTTACAAATCTAAAACATCTTATATTTCTAAACGGGAGGGAGTACCATCTAGCTAGCTTGATCACACTAGGAAGGGCATCCTTTTCCAAAATTGACCTTGGACGATGGAGCTCATTGCCTTGCAGTTTTAGCTATGTGGTTGTGAACTTCGCCCTATGACGATGTATTTGATATTTCACGGTAGTGTTTCAGGTGGGAACTTCCTGATCGCTATCTATATTGTTCTGTTCTACTGCTAGTTTATGTATGTGTTGGGAAACTGGGAACTGGATAATATATATATGCAGACTGTATTGAATTGCGCGGATTTTAGGATGAGCAGAAAAAAAATGGGAACAGAGGAGGCTTTTGCCGAGGGTAATACACGGCATACCCTCTTTGCCATCAGCAATGTATTTGCCGAGTGTACTTTGCCACACACTGGGCAAATATTTCAAATACGTACCGTGTAAAACACTCGGGAGCAAAGTTCAATTTTCTTCGTGTGCCAGGTAAAACACTAGGGAAATATTTTTGAATTCTACCGTGCACGGAGTAAATAAACTTGGCAAAGATTTCCAAATCTTCGTCATGTGTCCTCGAAATGCACTGGCAAAGATTTCCAAATATTGTCGTGTTTCCCTGAAATACACTGGCAAAGATTTCCAAATATTGTCGTGTTTCCCTGAAATACACTTGGCTCGTTTCCAGGAGGTGCCTTTACGGCACGCCCGCCTCATTTCGCTCGATCCGCCGCCCGCGCTGCCGGAGACTTTCCTAGGACCCCGCTCGTCGGACAAAAAAATCCCGAAATTTTCATTTTTTTTATTGAAATTTTTGAATTTTAATAAAATTCCTCCATAAATTGTCAATCCGAGGAATTTGAATTCGAAATTTGATTTTTAAATTCGTCCCGTAACCTGTCGGGATTTTCTGATAACCCCGCTTACCGGAAATCCCATCCACCCTCGGGATGTTTTTCAGGTCGGGAACCAAAACCTTGCCCGTGTACGGTTTTTCAAGCACTCGACGAATATTTTAGAATTTACCATGCACAAAGTAAATACACTTGGCAAAGATTTCCAAAATTTGAGATGGACTGTGCTGAAGCTGTGCGGATGTGTTGAGGACCAGTGGCAGGGACCGCTAGCTTCTGTGCATATTATTGTAGCTGAAGCTAAAACACTGCTGAATTCTGATCAGGTGTCTGGTGTTGTTAAAATCCCTTGGACATCTGTAGAAGGACGTAGAGCCCAGAACCTATTCTGGATGCTCATTAAGGGGATCCTAACAACACTATATCTTTTCCATATACAATCCCTTTATACCCCAAAAAAGATACACTCTGTGCGATTATGGAAAATACACTCTGACAAAATAAGTCAGGCACATGGATTTCGGTCGTTTGCGCTGGGTGACAGTCAACCTACTTTTTTGGTTGCCTTGCTATAATAAAGGGCAGAGACGCTCACCTCCTAGCTAGCGCCAGGTTTCCAACCTTTGTGCGATCTGAACCAGGCTGAATGGCGCAATGGGAGGTGCTCGTGGAAGCCGCGGTCGCCCGCCTCGTGTCCAGGAGGCGCCTTTACGGCACGCGCCTCATTTCGCTCGCGCCGCCGCCCGAGCTGCCAAAGACTTTCTCAGGACCCTGCCTGTCGGACCGCAGCGGTATGGAGATCCGCCTCGACCGCGCCACCCTCAACAAGTGGCTTGCCGAAGGTCAATACTTCACTGTTTGTGCATATATATTCCTTCCTCGCTCGTAGCAATAATACCTAGACAAATTCTGCTAAGTTCCTCTTGTGCTCACTACAAGGATGATTATTGCTCCTTTAGGTGGTGAGGCTAATGTCCATGAACAGGAAGTGGGTGAGGAGCTGCTTCTATTCTCCAGCAATGACTATTTGGGACTCTCCTCGCATCCGGCAATTCGTGAGGCTGCAGCAAAGGTCTGCAAGTTCTGCACTCTGCACCAAAGTTAATTAAGCATATCGTGTCAAAGCGTATATGTGGATTGTACTAGACTAGCAAGCCCTTTCCATCGGTTCAAACTTTTGATTGCGAGTTTGTGATTGAACTGACGATGGAGTGGGGTTTCTAGGCAGCTAAAGAGTTTGGCATGGGCCCCAGAGGCTCCCCGATAATCTGCGGATATACTACTTATCACAAATTGGTGGAGGAATCACTGGCAGAATTAACCAAAAAAGAGGTGTACTATTTCGATCGACTTGTGACTTTCTTTTTAACGTGCTCGGAAGTTTGGCATCCTTATTATTGTGGAGTTTTTTTTTCACAGGATTGCTTTCTCTGCCCCACCGGAGTTTCAGCCAATTTGGCTGTGATGACTGCTCTGGGAAGCATCACCTCTCTTTTGGCGGTTGGGAGAAAACCAACACAGGATGAGAGGATTGCTATTTTTTCAGATGCTCTAAACCATGGTTCCATCATTGATGGGATACGCCTGGTTGAGCAACAGCAACAAGCCGTATCGTTCGTCTACAAGCACTGTGACATGTCCCATCTTGATTTCCTCCTGTATGTATCTTTTTTCACATCCCAGCCAGCATAACATGCCAGATAATGTAACCATTAAAAAACTAGGTGGCCTGAAAACAAAATAATATATATGATTATTATCCGTGCAGGTCAAGTTGCTCAGCTGAAAAGAAAGTTGTTGTCACGGATAGGCAAGAGCTTGTCTCGAAATAAATGTCATTATCCAAGAATTATTTCTTTTTGTTTGCAAAGTAGTACGTATTAAGTTGCAGCTGCACATGCTTGTTTAATTATGCAGCTTGTTCAGCATGGAGGGTGATTTTGCACCTTTACCTCGGCTTGTGGAGTTACGCAAGAAGTACGGGTTTCTATTGGTCGTCGATGATGTTAGTAACATTAATTATCTTCTCCTCTCCTCAAATCGATCTTTGCATAGTTTGTTAGTAATCGGTCTTGTTGCAATTTTCCTTGTCAAGGCACATGGAACACTTGTTTGTGGTGATAATGGTGGTGGTGTACCTGAGATGTTTGAATGCGAGAATGAGATTGACATATATGTTGGCACCTTAAGCAAGGCTGCCGGCTGCCTGGGTGGGTTTGTTGCATGCAGGTAATTTACTATTTGGTTATATATATCTTCCTAAGAAAAACATTAAAGGAATTTATGGAATATATGATGTTATTCTTATTAGACATGTATGCACAGAGCAATATGATCAGCAAGGCTAATAGGAATTTGGAAACATACGCTTTGATCAGGTTGTCGCCTTCATGCGATTTGCAAACTCATGAATGAGTAAACTTTTGGTATGGGTTTCCGGTATGATTAATTTGAGACATTGAGGTACATATCTTAGTAAACAAAAGCTAGGTCACATAATGCGATTCTGAAGGACCTAGGTAATGCCAACAAAGTTAGTTATGTCAAATCTGTACCGTAGCTCCTCATGCTTATAAATTGAATGGGAAGGGGATCCTTGACACATGACTTCAGCATTCACCACTGCATGCCATTCCGGCACTCTTGTTGATATGGTATCTTGATAGTTTATGGGGTAATAATTGATAATTTACAATTTATTGGGCAGCACTACATGGAAGAGATTACTTCAATCGCGAGGTCGGTCAGTGATATTTTCGACTACTTTACCAGTGCCAGTTGTAGCTTCTATTCATGGTAATATTCACAACTTACCACCTATGTCACGGACCCCCTCTAAAACTGAATATCGCATACTGACAGTCTGTTATTTTCTTGTCCTTCAGTATTCAAATAATAATTTCTCTATCAATATTTTCTCTTCCCTTTTTTTATTTGGTAGTACCTCCATTTCAAGTAATAATATGTTTTGGAAGGCTATTTTATCCTTGAAAACTTTTTATAGTTTGGAAGCGATGTTGTAGTATAGTCTCACAATGGTAGTAAGAATGATAACTGAATAGAACATTCCTCCTAGTTTATCCGGAATTTGCATTTTTTTCTACAAGTAACTAGTATATATCTGTTTAATATCCATGGCGCTCCTGATTCCAGCGGCCCTCCATGTGGCAAGGAAGGAACAATGGCGGAGATCATTGCTCTGGAGGCACGTGCAGTATTTTGCCTCTTTGACAAAACTGGATATAACTAGTCCCATAATATCCATAGTAGTGGGAAGTGAAGAAGCAGCACTTAGGGCTGGCAGGTTCTTTCTTCCTTCCATTTCTATTTGGTGGTTGCCTCATTTACTTCATGTTCATGATGAATTTCATTTGAAACTGCAGTCATATGCTAAGATCTGGATTTCATGTTACGCCAATTCGACCACCCACGGTACCGCCCAACTCATGCAGGTTGAAGATTAACCCTATCTTGTTAATTATTTGGCCTTGATCAGTACTGCGAATGAGCCTCTGTTTTCGCTCTCGACCAATATTAACCATCACGGAATCTCTTGGCAGGTTGCGAATAACTCTGAGCGCGGCTCATTCCTCTGATGACATCAAGAGGCTTGCGGAGGCGCTCACTCCCTGGCTACCTAACAAACAAGCCAAGCCAAGTTTTTCCAAGAGGCATGCTGAACAAAGCTTTGCCGTGTCATCGAAACTTTAAGCGGACTGAGCTAAAAACTCCATTCCAACAGGCGGTGCTGAATTACGTGGGAGAAACCGGGGCAATAAGTTGATGCTGAAGTGGTCATTTGTATCCATCTTTTCGCTTGCATTGAAATGTTTTCGCAGTTTGTATGTGTGATCGTGTCAGGCATACTACCCTGAAACATATCTATCTATGCGGAATTGGATTGAGTATTTCCATATTGGGAGCGTGTGACCGTTGTATATCTGGAAACAACCTCTGTGCCGCGATGTAAGTAGAGGCTACTGAATGGCCGGTTTAGAAAGTTGTAATCTTGATGGGAATGAAAATTTCAAATGAAAATCGGTCCTGGTTTTTTCCAGATGGATATATTTGCCTACTACGCACTAGTGCTCTGCAACTGGAAAGTAAGGTGCCGTGCATTCCTTGGTCGTACTAGTACCTAGACGGGATTTAGCATTGTGGGGTTAGTGAGATTTCTTTTATACAGTATATCTGCTAATGCACGTGTCTATTTGTTTGTTTAGGCTGTGTTTGGATGTTTTCATTCGGGCCTTTTTTTACTTCATTCGGGTCTGGTATCGAACATTAGCATTGTCTAGACCCGAATATCTCGAATTGCACATGTAATGAGGATGTATATTCAGGTCGAATATTGGGTTGAATTTTTTATGGCCTAGGCAGCCCGCTCCCGAATGAACCAATCTGGACCTCTTATGGCCACGAGTCACACTAGGTAAAGCCCAAGCCCCTTCCCTTTTTCATGGGTATGAGCTGAGAATTTACTTTCTAACTTGAGACGTCAGGTTCGTCCCATTTTCCAAAGATACTTGATTTTTAACTGCATTCCCTTCAATTTTTTGAAATTTCCAAAATATCTTTTTCTTACATCGGGAAATAACGTAGTCTAGCTATTCCTGCTCCTTCTATCTACTGACGGACCCTACAAACGTGCCCATGAGCAGGAGTGAACTGGGCCTAGCCCGTTAGCGCGGTTCTTTTCCATTTTTTTGGGCCGATTTTCTATGGCTTTTTAGGGTTTTTTTTGTTCGGCTGTTGAGCGCTTTTTCTTTTTCTGTTTTGTTTTTTCAAATTCATACCTTTTTATATTTGAAATTTTTTCAAATTCAAACATTTTTTTAATACTAACATTTTTCAAATTGGAATATTTTTTATTTCAAACATTTTACAATTTTGAACATTTTTTAACACGAACATTTTTAAATCCACACATTTTTAAGTTTTTATTTTTTGGGGAATTCAAAAATTTTCTAGTTTCAAACATTTTTAAAATTTGAACTTTTTTTAATTTCTAGACTTTTATTACCCAAAAAAGGGAAAACAGGAAATGCAAAAAAATAAAAAAAAGACAGTACCTTTTATTGGGCCACACCACAGCGGCCCCAAGTTGATGTGATTTACTTTACTCCCTCCGGCCCGAATTACTGTTCATGGCTCAGTTCAAATAGAATTTTACAAAAAACTTCAAAACAGACTCAAATCATGGCAAATTAGCCTATATTCAAGATTGGAATTTGGAATCCATCGCCCGCGATC
Source organism: Avena sativa (assembly GCA_916181665.1). Classification (NCBI taxonomy): domain Eukaryota; kingdom Viridiplantae; phylum Streptophyta; class Magnoliopsida; order Poales; family Poaceae; genus Avena; species Avena sativa. The sequence goes on along the minus strand of OV702300.1, from coordinate 32,361,603 downwards.
CCGTCCGCCCGCAATCACCGGCGCCCACCGCGATCCCCCAGTCCGCCTGCAATCACCGGCGGCCGCCGTGATCCCCTCGTCCACACGCAATCACCTGTGCCCGTTGCATCCAGGTCCATCTCCAGCTCCAGCTCCAAGCCCGTCCCCACCGTCGTCCTCGGGGGAGGCGAAGCTGGTCCAGTCCGGTCTCGCTGTGAGATCCCTCGCCGGGCTTGCTGCCGCCCTTGGCACCGAAGTCCAGGAGTCGCCGGCGACCTTCCTTCTCCAGTCGTCGTCCTCGGGGAGACGCAGGGGCGGGCACACTTGTATTCATGGGTATGCAGCTGAATACCCAAAATTTTGTGAAACTTTGTAGATCATATGATATATTGGACCATCAGTTCGTTTTTATTTCTATAGAAACTCACTCAAGTGTTGACGCAAGCACACCGTTGCTTAGATGGCTATGTGAAGCTAACAATCATCAGCAGATCGTGGGATCAAATACTGTACCTATCACTATTTTTGCACCTTTTCTTGGTAATTTTTTATTTTGAATACCCATTGGCAAAACTCTAAGCCCGCCACTGGGGAGGCGGATCAGGTCCAGGCCGGTCCTGCTGTGATGTCCCTCGTCGGGCTTGCTGCCGCCCCTTGGTGCTGAAGTCCAGGAGTTGGCGGCGACCTTCCTGCCCCAGTTGTCCTCCTTGGGGAAGGCAGAGCAAGGCCAGACCGGTCCCGCTGTGAGGTCCCTCGCTGGGCTTGCTGCTGCCCCTTGGCGCCAAAGTCCAGGAGTCACCGGCGACCTTCCTGTCTCTACCTCCGCGTCTTCGGTGACCTTCCTCCGCGCCCATATATAACTCCTCGATGCCTGGATTACCAACCAGCCGGCACCCTAGACATGAACAAAACTTACAGGTGATCTATGGACTTGAATTTGAAAAGTAATTTAGCAACAGTTCTATACTCCTAAGAAATTTGAAAAGTATATGACTAAATCCAGAGTAGAAAGAAACTGATCATATTGATACTGATCAAGTTAGAAAGAAACTGGGAGTAGAGAAGAAAATTTCTTAAACTGATTAAGCAGAACCATCCGTGGTAATACAAGTGTCCACAGGTTATGCACTTTAGACGATAATTCCATCCAGTTCCTTTGCTGTTGAAAAGTATGCCAGAAGGATCAGTAACGGTACTTTGGACAAAGAACACTCCTGCAGAAATACAGAGGATGTACCACCATCATTGCAACACACTAAAGAACAACATGAAAGGAAGCAAAGCTTAAGTTTTCCATATATAGAAAGTTGGTTTCTCAGGGACAATATTTGGTTCCTTTGGATAATACATCAAACCATGGTGTACTTCTGTTTCAAAAATAATATTGTAGAACATCACTTTGTAGAACAATATATTACCCCATATATTACAGTACATACTTCATATTGGCAGTAGCACATATACATCTAAGACACTAGTGATAAAAAATGAGAACATGGGTGTAGAAAAAAACCTTGTACTGACAATATGCATGTCTGATTACTTGTACTGTATCATCACTGTAATCAAGTTGATCACCCACAAGAAACAGCACCTGGAGAAATAACCATGCGGAGCAAAAATGATCAAGTTGATCACCCACAAGAACCAACACCCATAAGAACCAACACCTGAACAAGAACAAGAACACTAGTGTCAACAACTCTGCAGATGCCCCAGAGTTAAATGATCAGCAAACTAGTGCTCATTTTAGCCTTCTAGAGACTAGTATGACAGATATTGTTATGACAAAAACATCAGTTAACTACTAGGATCAGAACTCAATTGGACCACAGTCATCTATTTCAAAACAATTACTCAAAAAGAAATCTAATGCAGCCTTGTAAAGCTTCAAACCACATGTTATAATGATTGAGTTATAAATCACATGTTATAATGATTCAGTCATAGGAGTAGCATAGGACTAACAAATAAAGCATTCACAAGCTCACTGATCCACACAAGATACTATGTATTCCTAGCAGATACATTAAGTAACAGATACATTGACAAGCTCACTGAAATTGAAAGAGTAGCAAACTACTGAAGCTATAGCATTGTGCTGATTATTGAGTTTCGATTATATCAAGTGCACAACATATAAGAACATATTTGCATTTAGATTTGTGTATTCTATGCTAGCAGGCATACATCCAGTAGCTACAGCAAGGGTGCATATACAATGAATATAGTCATCAGCCTACAATGAATATTATCAGTTTTTAATAAATAACAAAACTCACATATAGACAAGATTTTAAGTTGACATATGTTCAGCAGAGTAGTACTGCACTTACTGCTTCCACTGGTGGTAGTGCGGTATTTGGGGGAAGAGGTACCCTTTTATCATGTAAGAAAAGAACATTTATTGAATTATTATCAAAACTCAAACACCACTGTCTATCGTCCAGAGGGAGCATAAATATGGGCATAAATAAATATGTCATGGTCTTCGGTGGTGGTACAGAAGCATAAGCTGATGGTTGAATTGTTATTTTTCCTTACTTTGAGCAACCAAAGGGAGTGATACCTTTTCATTAGGAGGGAAATATGGGTATTTACAAACAGGTGTCATTTTTTGGTGGAACATGCTGAAAAAACCCACTATATAGGTTTAAGGAAACCCATGACCCAACATTTTGTTGCTGGATGTTTTAGTATGAACTGAAGAAAAGGGAATCCAAAGAAGCACCTGAAACCTTATTCGATGATGATGATCTGGAGTTTCCAGCAACAACAAGAAGATTATTCTTCCACTTGATATGGTCCTTAGCGTTGAAATTGCACAACACGATGGAACAATGCATCTTGATATGGTCCTTAGCGTATCTTCTATTTGAACATTTGGCAAAACATGTTTCATCGTGTCAAATTAGATCATAATCAAACAACAACTTCAGTAATGTCACTCCCTATCCTGTATAAACTCTACAGTTTCGATCAGCTAACTATGACAACAGGGCAGGATCGAGATGGCCAAAAAGATACAGTGCCCATATCTCTGTGATCAAAACTCCCTAGAAACGACTACTACCTCGCCCGGCACATTCCTCTTGCATGGCTGCTTCGCATGAATGCGATGTCTGCTCACATTTTGCACCCACTCGATTCTCAACATCTCTACGCACTAACAGCTATTGGTAGGCGGAACAGAACAGGAAAGATCAGAATCCAGGCGCGAGGACCGCGACATTCAACCCGAGCAGAGCAGAATCGCGTGCGCACCTTATAGCGGGCGGATGGTCGGGTGGACCCCTCGGCGGGGCGGAGCAGGACCCAGCGGTCATACGGCTCCGCCGCGATTCCGGCCCGCTCCTAGCCGCTGTTGACGCCGCCCTACTCTTCCTCGCCCATTCCCTGCCTCTGATCCTGCCACGCCGGCTGAATCGAGATCGCTGCACGGGCTGGGTAGTAGGGAACGGGGAATCCGCGAGGGGAGCGGGAAGCTTCGGCACCCTTCCTTCGTTCCTCCCGTCGCAATTTCTTCCGGCCGTCGTTGCCTAGAACATTTACTAGCTCCTCCTCCAGGCCACGAGCACCGCCGCCGGAGCTGGCAAAGTCTCAGCTTTGGGGAAAAAAGGGGATCCTTTCATCTTTGATCTCTCTCCCCTTGGGTTCTGGTTGGTGGAAGCCGGAGGAAGGAAGGTGGGGAAACGAGGAGAAAGGAAGGTGGCTGGCGAGGGAGCGGCGGAGCAGGCGGCGCGAGCGAGAGCAAGGTGGCCGGCGCGGGCGAGAGCAAGGTCGCACGAGAGAGACGATGCGAGAACTGCGTTGCTTGTCGGGAAAATTGGGAGGGCCGTTTTGCAAAACCAACCTCGCGGCCGTTAATTCGGGTCGGAGGGAGTAGCTGGCATGTACCCTGATTTATCCAATATGGTTATTTTGGGGGGCTTGATCTCCGGTTCTCGCCTACAGAGCATGCCATGTTCTTTCTTTCGACGGGAGCGGAAGAAATTCCTCAAGTAGAAGAACCAACTAGAACTGATTCAACTTCACAAAGTGGATCTTCGGCTTCAATCTCAAGTAAAGCAAGTGACAACCTTTCATATCGTGTTGCCAATGCTAATACTCGTCTTGGTATGGATATTATTTTTTCTGATCCTGGTCTTAGGACACCTATTGAGGAATTGGATCCAAACATTAAAGATATTGCTAGAAGAGAGTACATTAATTTGGGTCCATGCCAACCTTTTGGTCACAAATATAAAAGGACACCTTTTGGAAAAGCCGGTAAACTTAGAAGCTTTCATGACAGTTGGTTCAAGGATCATGGTGATTGGTTGGAGTATAGTGTTGCTAAAGATGCGGCATTTTGTTTCTATTGCTTTCTTTTTAAGCAACCTAAAGCACACAACTTTGGCATTGAATCATTCACAAAGGCGGGCTTTAAAAATTGGAAAGATGGACCTAGTGTTCTTGGTGAGCATGTTGGTAAAGTCGGTAGTGCTCACAATAAAGCTAGACAATGTTATGAGGCTTTTAAAAATCAAAGGCAATCTGTGGCACATGTGATGGAACAAACGACCGAAAAGGATCAACAAGAATACAAAGCTCGTCTTATCATTATTTTAGGTGTTGTCAGATTTCTTATGTTGCAAGCACTCGCTTTCTGTGGTCATGATGAGACTCCGAGCTCAAAGAATAAGGGGAACTTTTTGGAGATGATGAGTTGGTACAAGAAAAAAGATCCTAATGCTAGGACTTTGCTTGATAGTGCCGGTGGGAACCATTTGATGACTTGTCATAAGATACAAAAGGATATATGTCGGGCTTGCGCGGAAGAGACCACCAAATCCATTATCTCCGATATTGGAGGTAGGATTTTTGCTCTACTTGTTGATGAGTCTAGAGATGGGTCTATAAAGGAGCAAATGGCTATGGTCTTGAGGTTAGTAGCTTGTTTTTTTTTGTCATTTACATGTTAGTTAATTGATTCTTTACTTATGATTCTTTGTCTTATGTAGGTATGTTGACAAACAAGGTTATGTGATTGAGAGATTTATTGGGATAAAGCATGTTCCTGACACGAAAGCCGCTTCACTAAAGGAAGCTTTGGATGGTATGTTTCTTAAGCATGGCTTATCTATGTCTAAATTGAGAGGGCAAGGGTATGATGGAGCTTCTAACATGAGGGGTCAGTTTCGTGGGTCGCAAAGGTTGATATTGGATGAAAATCCATATGCATTTTACATCCATTGCTTTGCCCATCAGTTGCAGTTAGTGGTTGTTGCTGTTGCCAAGTGTTGTTCCTCTGTATTGGATTTCTTTAACCACACCACTTTAATTGTCAACACTGTTAATGCTTCTTGTAAAAGACATGATGAAGTCCTCCAACATCAACATGACATTATTGTTAGTCAATTGGAGTCTGGGTCAATTTTTTCAGGAAGAGGGAAAAACCAAGCAACCAACCTTGTAAAACCCGGGGATACAAGGTGGGGCACACACCATAAAACATTGTGTAGATTCATTATGATGTGGGAAACTGTTCTTCATGTATTAGAGAATGTTCATGATGATGGAGAAAGTCTTACACAAAGAACCACAGCGGGTGGTTTGATTTCTCAGATGGAGAGCTTTGAATTTGTTCTCATATTGCATCTTATGATCAGACTATTGGGAAAAACTAATGAGTTGTCACATTGTTTGCAAAAGAAAGATCAAAACATTGTTCGTGTTGTGAGTTTGATTGGTGTAACATTGGAGAAGCTTCAAGGTATTAGAGAACATGGTTGGGATGAACTCTTCAAAGAGACAACTGAATTTTGTATCAAATATAACATTGTAGTGCCAAACATGGATGATACTATACCCGCTCGAGGTCGCTCAAGGGGTCGTGGAAGTACAATGGTAACCTACTATCATCGCTTTAGATATGAAATATTCAATGTTGTCCATGACCAAATTATTGTTGAGTTGAATAACCGCTTTGCTGAAAAATCTACTCAATTGTTGAGGTGCATTGCTTGTCTTGATCCAAAGAACTCATTTGCTAATTTTGATGAGGACAAACTTGTTGAACTTGCTCAGATGTATGCTGATGACTTCTCCATGTATGAGATTTCGTTTCTCCTTAGAAATCAACTTGAGACATTCATTGCTGATGTTAGAGGCGGTTCAGATTTTGTGAGTTGTCATGACCTTGGTAATCTTGCTGTGAAGATGGTTCAGACCGGTAGACACACAGTTTTTCCTTTGGTGTATCGTCTCATTGAGTTGGAATTGATTTTACCGGTTGCAACGACATCAGTGGAGAGAGCTTTCTCAGCTATGAACATTATCAAGACCGAGTTGAGGAATAAAATGGGTGATGATTGGATGAATTATAGCATGGTTTGCTATATTGAGCGAGATGTATTTCACTCCATCAATGATGATGATATTCTATATCGTTTTCAAGGATACAAGAACCGTAGAGGAATTTTACCTCGGCGTTTTGGTAAGTTCTTATATTTGTATGTATTGACTATTTCACTTGATGTTTGTGTACTTTCTAATGAAATAATGTTTGCTTTATTGAAGGTATTGGTTCTTCTACGGTTGATGAAGTCATGGAAGATTTGGACTCGGAATAATAAATCCATTGATTTGGTAATAAGTTCAAGTTTTGGATGAACTAAACCATTGATTGGTACTATCTTCTGTATCCCTGTACTACTATTTCTTTTTTTTGTCGTCTCTTATATATATATGTGTGTTCTTGGACCGTTAACAAGTGATACGAATATATATATGCTCATCTTAGCGATCATACCAAAAAAATTGTGTCATTACATGAGTTTTTTTAGAAGTTTTTCTGGCTCTTAGTTTTTTGGCCCGGGGCTTGCTCCAATCCTGGGTCCGCCACTGAGCGGCAAGACTTTCCATGCAGTCATGCGCATTTATGTATGTCGGAAATTAGTCGTCAAAGAATCCACGATGAAGACAAGGTAGCATGATTGGTCGTAATTGGTACAAGTGGAATTAGGTGAGACAGAGATGAGAAGAAGAAGCTTCCATCTAGTGAAAAGGCTTCTTCGTTCTCAATTAGTGGAATCTATGCTTGAGTCAAAGTCAAGAGCGCAATCCGTGATGGCTAACTGGTCCAACTACACCATTGACCTTGTCTCGTCCCTCCACAAAACAAGTAATACTACTCCAAATTGGTACTAGCAATCCAGCCAGAAAGCAGGTATTTTTTGGTACATCTTTATTAATATTCCAACAATCAAATTTGAAGCTTGTAGGCTGGTTCTATTTAATAAAATAGCAGGCTGCTGGAAGGTTGCATGCAAATCGAAATCGATCGCCTCTGATTTATTTGAATAAACGGATACCGGTTGATACTCGCACGTCAAGGAAAATGTAGTGTAGAAAAATAATCGAGTTGATCGTGCTTACAGGTTTCGTCAGCGCTTAGGTACTCATAGGATTGTTCTGTCTGAAGTGGAGCAGCTAAGATGCAGACATCATCTCAAGAGACAAAAATCATGCGTCATGATCTGGACAAGGTAGCTATAATCAGCATGACATGAGCCAAATGTACACCTCATCATGAAGCATGTATAGGTGGCGACAAACTCAAAGGATTTTAAATTCACACTTCATGAAATGCGGGCTAGTAAATAACTTTATTCTCATTGTCAGGAAGTGTCTTTGCCGGGAGGATTTCCGCACAATATTTTTTATCCTGTGATTTTCATTTCCTACTATAGATCATTTGCGCGTTCTCTTAGGTAGACTAAGCGTACTAACCGTAGATAATTTGTTTTTCATTCCAACAATTACTATATAATTTGGTTTGGTTCCGTGGCGTGCGATGCAAGAAGGGAAAGCAATTGACCTAGACTTGTATATATAGAGCGATGGATCGGAGTAGTATTGAAAAGTAGCTAGGGAGGAAACCCTAGATGGGTTGTAGCCGCCGCCTCTCTCTTCTCTGTACCGGTTCGTTGGCACCACACTTTAGATTCACACTTCATGAAATGCGGGCTAGTAAATAACTTTATTCTCATCTTCAGGAAGTGTCTTTGCCAGGGGATTTCCGCACAATATTTTTCTACGCGTTCTCTCAGGTGGACTAAGCGTACAAACTGTAGATAATTTGTTTTTCATTCCAACAATTACTACATAATTCGGTTTGGTTCCGTGGCGTGCGATGCAAGAAGGGAAAGCAATTGACCTAGACTTGTATATATAGAGCGATGGATCGGAGTAGTATTCAGAAGTTTTAGAAAAATAGCTAGGAAGGAAACCCTAGATGGGTTGTAGCCGCCGCCTCTCTCTTCTCTGTATCGGTTCATTGGCCGGCACCACACTTTTTACACCGGTACTATTCAAATGCTACCAACCTGTTCCAGTTTTCCTCCTTCCCTTCTTCCACCCTTCCTTCTTAAAGCCGTGCCTTTCAGCTATAATATGGTTCCATCTGCTTAATGTAGAAAACATTTAGTCCCATGCTCCATTCAAAGCGTGTTTGATGATGACGCAGCGACACGCTCGGGCATGTGAAAACACATCGTACTCTTGCCAGAAAAAATACTATTCTTTTTTTTGCAGGAAAAAAGGTACTATTCTGAAAAGTGCTTTTAAAAATATGAAAAGTGCCTTTAAATGTATGAGATCTCCTACATTTGGTACACTGCTAACAATCCATCCAGAAAAATGTATACATCCGTACCCAAGCAAACTAACAAATTAACAACTTGCACGCAAATCAAAGTTGATCGACTCTGGTCTGAATAATGGAGTAGTAGAAAATATAATAAAGTCGTTCGAAATAGGCTTTCGTCCCGCTTTATAAATAAAGCACATGGGTGAGACCGCTGCTGGCCAGACAACACAACGCCCAAAGGAAAGACCAAACAATGATAGGGCCGAAACAACACAAGCAAAAGCCCAAGAAAACAGACAAAAGAAGAAAAAAGAAAGAAATGCACAACAACATCGGGTCGACCACCGACGAAGACGCGTGACCGCTGCGCCCTCCGAGAAAATCCCACCATGCTCCTATGCCAATGAATTGTCGTGTACCAAGCAGCACCTTCAAGAAGGGGGGCGACGATGACGACGCTGCTGCCCGGACTACTCCTAGGATTTCTCCTGGTACACGCCGGGGAGTGAGAGGAGGGTACATCCGGTGCCCTTCAAGAAGGAAGGCGGCACCCACAGATGTCGCCCCGCCGGAGCCAGCCCAGCCGACAAGAATTTCTCCCGACCCCCCAAAACTCAAACCCCAGTCAATCCTGGCACTCCACCAACAAGTCGACCACCGACATGCGCCAAAACGGTCTCGCCGTCATCATCGGAGTCTTGCCATGGCAAACACCATTAGGTTGGCCGGTGCGAGGGACCCCCCGAAGACAAGGAACAGCAGCGTTGCTGCCGCGTGGGAGAGAGCGACCTCCACCGCCAGGGCGGTAGCAGACCCGACGCAGCAGGAGGAGCATACCAGGCCAACAAGGCCCGGCCGAGCCCAGCTCGGGCTCGTGAAGCCCCCGCCGCCACGCTGCAGCAGACGCATTGGCAATGCCGCTCCTCCTGTCTCGAGGCGTACCCCAAACCAACCATGGAAGCGACCAGAGAGCAAGCCAGGCCGCCCAAACCCAACCTAGGGTTCGGAGCCTGGCCAAGCTTGTCTCGGCCACCACCGCCGCCAAGCAGCAGCGCCCTCGCCCTGCCGCCATCCAGAACACCGCCGGAACGCCGCATGCCGAAGAACACAAGGCGCCTTCCGAAGCCACCTCCGTCGAAGCGACGCCTTGCAGACCACCTTCCGGGGCCGCTGCCCCGGCGTCCATGGGCTCGCACCCAAGACAAGTGCTTTGTGTGACCTACGAGGCAGATGGAATAGGGCTGTCCGACCCAGGTTGGTGGTAACAGCACGGCCGCGCGGAGGAGCCCGACCTCCACTGCCAATGGCGGTTGCCGTCCGGACGCGGTCGCAGGGGCAAACCAGGCACTCGGCCCGGCCGAGCCTCGGAAGGCCCGTAAAGACCCCGCCGCCACGCTGCAGCAGCGCCACCGCAGCCGTCACCACCCTCCTACGCGCTCCACCCCGGCCCCACCACCTCCAGCGAGAGACCGCCCCGCGCTAGGCCCGCCCCAAACCCAGATTGGGCCCAAGAGGGCCCAGATCTGGGCTAGCAAGAGCTGCAAGGGAACGGGCCAGCCGGGCACCTCCCTGCCGGGCACCGCCGGCATCACCGCGTCGCCCCCCGTCCAAGGGCCTTGCCGCCGCCCCCAGCAGAGGACGCCGAGCAGCCTCGCCCAACCCCCCACCGACGCCAGATGCGAGCAGCCCGGGCCACGCGGGGCGAGCCACCATCCACGCCCTGCCTTGCAGTCCTCCACGCCGAAGACCAGCCGCCGCGACCCCTGCCGCCGCCGCCCGCTTCCACGCCACCACGCCCCGCACCAGCGTGCCGCTCCGCCGAGCCCGGCCTTCCCGCGCGATGCCGCCGAGGAGAGGGAGAAGAGGCCCCGCCGCCGCCGACGCCGGCCGGGCTTCGCCCGCCAGCGCGCACCGGCGGCAGCGAGGGGAGGGGAGGAGAGGACAGCGGCCTGAGAAGGACCTAGGGTTTTCCCCTGGTCGCTCGCGGGAGCGACGCTGGAGGGAGGGGACTCAAGTATTTTCTCACCTCTCTTTGGTGGTCTCTCATCTGATCATATAATGAAGTCGTGCTTACGAGTTTCGTCAGCGCTTGCTTAGGTATGTAGGATAATTTGACTTGGTCCGACGTGGCCATGTGAAGGCATGCAAGCTCTAATTCTGAACCAATCAGCCACGTGATCGCAATGTCAACCTCCATCTCTCTTCTAGATTGATGATTCATTTTAGATTTTGTGCAGCGAATACTCAAGTGCGCCGGTTGAGAGATTAGTTATCTTAGTCGATCCAGCAAACCAAAGCTAATATATATCTTGATTGATAAACCAAGCCAGAGATTCTTGTGTGGTAGTCTGGCCCAGTACCATCTGCTTAATATTTTTATAGCACTCCAGTACAAGTGCAAATCAACCGCAAATCAAGCAGCTATTGATTGACTCGAGTGCTAGTTATACCCAGCTTTACCCAAAAAAAAGATTAACTAGTAGCTAAGTTAATTATCTACTGCTAAAAAACGTTGTATTTGCAAAGAGACCTAACTGGCTTCTAGAAGGTGTTATCCTAACCTGCCGGCCACAACTACCTGGCGTCCCTCTAGTTTGAGTTCCATAAAGTGGAGTGGCAGGAAAATCCACCTACTCTATTTCTTGTGCTGCTTTTGGACTTTTTTCTCAGAAGTCTAGAACCTATATACACTAACCAGGTCCTAGATTTACAAGAACCACTCATGGTAAAACCAAAAGTCGTAAACAGGGGGTCAAGGGATCTTTTTAAGAATATAAGGTGCGCCTGGATTAAACCTAGTGAAAATAAAAGATCAAATCTGGCAGCTCCATGTGTAAGGGCAAAAAAGCAAAGCAAATGGAAAGCCACACCACATCAACAATAAAGATAGAAGATCCACCGTTTTAGAAAAAGAAGAAAATAAAGATACTAGAAGATTTGTAGTTGGTCCTCCCTCTTCCACCATAAACAAGATTGAAGTACTAGTCTTGGTCCTCCTGGATTCCGCTCCAGCGGGCGGTTTTCCATGGATTCCTAAGGTAGTTGTCCACAATTCCTCGATTGATCTATTCGATCTTCTTCCTTCGGCATTCCATGGCCTGATCTGTTCTTCTTCCTCTGGGCTCCCACAACAATAGAAAACCGAAATTTCTATATAATATGACCTGGAAAGGTTGGTGGTGCTATGCAACAGCGACGGTTAAGTTAAAGAAACCTTTTCTTCTTTTTCTTTTTCAGTTTCAGCTTTGCTTGTGCCGCACACTCTCTGCACCACGAGCCAGTTGTGCAGTTGGCGGCTGTTATATATAACAATAATCTCTATCACAAAGTTCACCGGATGTATACTTGCTACCAACAGCGTGCGACATTGTCTTTTACGGTTCAAGTTTAATGGGAGTAGAAAATAGAATATTTGTACGAGTCAGTTGTGTAAATACTACTAGCACGACGAATTAAAACACGTGTGGCGTGGTATGATTCAGATGGAAGAAGAAATCTTCCAGGTGGAAATTGATCAAACACATTTTATGTATGTACGTATGTGTGTGATGGAATTAGTCGTACAAGAATTCCGATGACGAAAATGGGTTTTCTCCGTCCATGATACGGGTAGAATCTAAGTAGACTTCTTGATTGGAGGAAGAACATGTTTCGGTCAAAGTCAAAGGTGCAAACCTAAACCCTAGTACTTATTAGCAATCTTAATTGGAGGAACATGCTTTGGTCAAAGTCAAAAGTGCAATCAGTCGTGGTCGCAGCGAACGCTAATAATATTTGCCATCTGGGAGGAGCTGATTGAGCAACCAGTCAAACCAACCCAACAACATATTTGACGTTGTCTCCATCCATCCACAAAACAAATTAGGAGTAAATTTCTAACAATCCAGACACGAGGGCAGGTTTTTTTATAATCCATATTGAAACAAGTAAGTATACATATATATATATATATATATATATATATATATATATATATATATATATATATATATATATTAGTATTCCAACTAGCTATATTTTTAAAAACCCGAAGTATTATAACCACCCATCTATCCAAAAAGCAGGTATGTACTCACTACAGGAATAGGAAGCTACGCCGACGGTCGGTCGCTACGACGACGGCCAAACGTCGGGGCCGTCGGTGTAGCCATCGTCCAGACCAGCCCCGTCAAGCAGCCGTCAGCGTATAATTACCCTCGGCGTATCCTATGCTACGCCGACGGCTGCCCTCGGCGTAGCTATTTTTTTAGCTCATTAAACTTTGAAAAATCATAACTAAATCATTATAATTCAGAAAAATACAAATAATATATCAAAATTTGCAGAAAAATAAGACCTATCTATATACACTCAAATATTATACATTTGTAAATAAAAATTAAGTGAAAATAAAATATTATATATAGTTTAAAACGGGCATAAAAAATTCAAAAACGATCGAAACAATGCGAAACCTTCGCGTGGTGTCATATTATATGCCATAGTTACAAGAAAAAAATATCAAACTTGGTATATTGATTATGTCTGAAAAACCCTTCACAAAATGACCTATCTCATTCGAGGTTTCTTCGCTTTCGGGTCAAATGACCAACGTTATGGCTGAATCAAGGCATAGTTTGTGATAATGTGTCCATATTGTGCATACATGTACAACATGGGATGGCGAACAATGTTGCAGGAGGAAGTTTTCCTTTTCGTCGCACCAAAAAGCCATTTCCATTTTCCGAGCACAAAAAACGGACGGTTTTGTAAAGCAACCACCAAATGGCTAATTCAAAATGCTACCAACATATTTTACAAAAATACTAGACCACCTTATATGGACAATGTACCAACAGGGGGATCTTAAACCTTTCCGTCCACCCCTGATAAAAAAGACAAATTCTCGCTGAATCGATAGGAAGTGGGTCAGATATGAACTACAGGTACATGATCCGATGCTCATGGTTTTTAGAAAAATTATTTTTAGGTTCACAATATGCTATTTTATCAAAGATCCAATGCAAGTTTAGCGAGGCTCGGCCCCGAGCTAAGAATCTTCATGCCCGTCGTTCGACAAAGTTTGACAATAGTTTAAAACGGGCATAAAAAAATTCAAATATGATCGAAACAATGCGAAAAATTCGCGTGGTGTCATATTATGTGACATAGTTACGAGGAAAAATATCAAACTTGATATATTGATTATGTCTGAAAAAACCTTCACAAAATGACCTATCTCATTCGAGGTTTCTTAGCTTTCGGGTCAAATAACCAATGTTATGGCTAGAATCGAGGCCTAGTTTGTGATAATGTGCCCATATTGTGCATACATGTATATCATGGGATGGCGAACAATGTTGCAGGAGAAAGTTTTCCTTTTCGTCGCACCAAAGAGCCATTTTCCATTTTTCGAGCACAAAAAATGGACGGTTTTGTGAAGCAACCACCAAATGGCTAATTCAAAATGCTACCAACACATTTTACAAAAATATTAGACCACCTTATATGGACAATGTCCTAACAGGAGGATCCGAAACCTTTCCGTCCACCTCTGGTAAAAAAGATAAATTCCTGCCGAATTGGTAGGAAGTGGGTCAGATATGAACTACAGGTATATGATCCGATGCTCATGTTTTTTTAAATCATTTTTAGGTTCACAATATGCTATTTTATCAAATATCCAATTCAATTTTTCCTTTTCATTGCACCAAAAAGCCATTTTTTATTTTCCGAGCGCAAAAAGAGCATTTTATGAAGCAACCACCAAATAGCTAATTCAAAAACACAGGGTTTGTGATTAGTTGATATGGATATCATATTTGGATTCCTCTCATTTTTCTGATCAATTTTGACATATTATTTGTCGAATTCCGATTTACGGATTTAAAGATATTAATTATTCCATATTAAATAGAAAAATACAAAAAAAGTAGAATTATTATATTTTTATTTGAATTCAATAATATTTTTACTTATTCATTAATTTTTACTTAAATAATTGTTTGTAATTTCAAAAAATACAAACATATGACATAATGATATAAGAGTTAATAGGATTGATATCATAGTATTGACAACAATGTATGAATTACTTTGCGGAGTGACCGGCTGAAAAGTTTGATCGAAACTGCAATTTAATCAAATATTAAGTGTAATTAGTGTTAAAAATCTTCAAAGTGAGAGATTAATGAGTGAAACAATTAGAGATTAAAAAACTGAGAAAAAAATAAAAAAAATAATTAAAAAAAAATGTTTTTGCAACCGGGCGGCAGGCTATGCCGACGGCCGCTACGCCGAGGGATATGCCGACGGCTTGTTTGTGCTCCGCCGAGGAGACCTTTGCCGATAAGCTACGCCGAGGACGGCCGTCGGCGTAGCGTACGCCGACGGCTATTTGTCCTCGGCATAGCCTTTGATTCCTGTAGTGAGTCTTGTAGGCTGGTTGTATGCAAATTGAAATTGTTCGCCCCTGATTTATAATAAACTCCCAATTTAAATAAGAAGATACTTGCACGTCACGCGAGAACAATCTAGTAGAAAAATATTTGGGTCGTACGTGCTGACAGGTTTTGTCAGCGCTCATAGTGGAGCAGCTGGAGTGCATACATTATCAGATGTCACATATATAAGGATGAGATCTGGAGTGCATACAATATGAGGAAAACAAATCATGTATCATATCCTAGCCAGATAACTTAGCTATAATGCATGAGAGCCAAATGTAAGGATGCACACATCATTATCATGATGCATACAACATCGTTCTCGTGAACCATATATTAGTTGGCCTCAAGGGGAACCCGTGACAATTGGCAGTGACACAATGCTAAATTTTCCACCTTGAAACATGCTTCTCACGCATATACAATTCTTAGCATTTACACGATGTTCTATCGTGCGTACTCACTTCATCATGTATAATTTGTTTTTTCTGCTTGAAGAATTACTAGATAGTTTGGTTCCGTTCCGTGTGATGCAAGAAGCGAAAGCAATTGACCTGCACTCGTATACAAGACAGAGGGAACACGATTGAAACATAGTTTTAGAAATTTGCTAGTGGTACTATTCAAATACTGGCAGAGCTTTGGTCCTGTTTCCCTACTTTGACCTTCTTTAAGTATTGCCTAATGGCTTCTCATGTCTAAAGGGTATATGTGGAATAAAAAATCCACGTCAATTCCTTGTAAATCTTTGGACCAAATCTAGGTGTTTCTCCATATAATCTAAAAATGTTCATACTCCAAATTTGGTGGTTCCACCTTTGCAAGGATCCCTACTCCATTAATTATTTGGTGACTCAAATGCTAAAAAGGGGAAGTAGGGATGTGGGTAGAAGACATAATTTGAGACCTTTTAGTTTTTCAAATTAGTGCAAAGAAAATACTCACTGCAGGATTTCCGCATAAAATCCAACTGCCCATCGGCCTCATCTGCTGAGTAATGGTGACATGTTAGCATCTTAATGGCAATCATCTACGCTGCTTGATGATCCATTGCTACAATCTGAGTTGGTGACCAATATGATCATGCATGACAACTTGATGGACCACCGTGAGTTTAAACTTTTTTTCCAAAAAAATACTCCATAGTCACCGTAGAAACGCAAAATGACATATATCTCGTGTAGCAACACAAAATGCATAAACAAAAGAAACAAGTCTGAGATGGAGTGAGCTGAGGAAAGGCTCGACACGAACAGCGTAGTTTTAGAAAGAAAAGAGGTCTCCCTCATAGAAATTATCAATCTAACACATTTTAAGTATGTAGGGAATTGGTCGATGTAGAAGAATTCATGTGGAAAGCAATGGATATTCTCCGTCCAAGATACTCACCTACATCTATCTGTGTAGAGTGTAAGAGAACAATATGAAACTCTACTACTATGTCTATCACTAGTAGATGATGAAGACATGGTAGCAGGAGTGGTGATGAAGGAACAACGGTGAGAAAAAGCTTCGATTTCTCCGGAGGGATTTCTCCGTTGGTGGAATAGTATATTTCAGTCAAAGTCATTATCATCACCAGCCTATGTTATGACAAACTAATGAACTAACAATCTTCCATGATGAAACAAGGAGCAAAAATTAGTATTTCAGGATGCATGAAAATCAAAATTGCTTGATCCTGATTTTTTTGAGTAAATGGATACCGTGAGGTACTTGCACGTCACACGAGAAAAATCTCATATAAGAAATAGTCTAGTCGAGTCATGCTTACAAGTGTCTACAGCGCTTATGTACTCATTAGTGTACGATTATTCCATCTATGTGGAGTGGAGCAACGTCATATGCTATATATTTGTTTTGTTACATCTTGTCATTGTTGTGTCATTCGTCCATTATTGTGTATTTCATATAGTACTTTGTTCGTTGATGCATTTTCTCACTTTAATGTAACCGGTCTGTACTTGTGATAATTAAAGTTATTATTATCACCAGGGCAGTAGAAATGCATATATCTCTAGAAAATAAATGATGTGTATCTCTGTGGTGTGTAGCATGCATACATGAGAAAAAGACGGATGAAAAATATAGATGCAGGCATGGGGTATGGGGCCATGTGAAGGCAAGCTCTAATTGTGAGGAAAGAGGAGAGAAACAAATCTCGTGATGCAAGTGCAATCAACCAATCACGTGATTGCAATGTCAACCTCCATCTCTCTGTCTCTTCTCTTCCTTCTCATCTAGATTGATTCATTTTAGATTTTGTGCAGTGATAATCTATATACTAATCCAAGTGATCCAGTTGATAGATTAATTAATCTTGTTGGTCAAGCCAAACCAAGTTAATTATCCAAGTCATATATTCCTACAACAAGAGCACAAGCTAGCCCCAAATTAAGCTGGCTGGTAATTAGTCATTAACGGCACCACATATTTTCTTTTCCACATATTAATTGTTATTCCATGGAGAAATCAGCAAAGCAGACAAACCGGTACTATTTCCAAATTCTGAATAAGCAAAAAGAAGCTCCTGCTCATCCTCACATTAACTATTATAACTATGAATCTCCTTTTTTTGCCGGTAATATCTAGGAATTTCCATGCATCATGAAAGTCACCAACCGCTTGCATAGTCGCCAAATTCGTTGAAGATACTAAAAAGTCAACCATGGCGACTGGCGTCTCTTTCATCTCATGCATGTGTGCACACATGTTCCCGAGACTAAAACAAATCTTCCAAAAAACAAAACAAAAACAAGATTCTTCTTCTTCTTCCACCTCCCCTTCACACAACATAGAAGACTGAATAGTTGGTCCACTAATAATAATCTCGCTCAAACACATAATGTTCTGTGCAGACGTTTCAGGGCAACTGTATAATCTCAACGAGTTCATAACTCTTTGTGCAAAAAGTTCATCGCAAACAACCGTTGACATTGATGATAGTATATAATTATCCTAGGATGCAACCTTCTATTTTCCAGTTCAGTTGCCGATAACACAAATTAGAGCAGCAACGACGTGGAGTCACACGTGGCGTGGTATGATTCAGACAAAATAAGAAACATTTTACATGTGGAAACTAATCAAACACATTTTATGTAATGTGTGTGTGCCAAATTGGTCGTACAAAAAATTGTGTTGAAAGCAATGAGTTTTCTCCGTCCACGATATACACTTGCATCTATATGCATGTGGTTCTTCCTTGACTCGGAGCAAGTGGAGCTTAAGTACTCTTTGACCGGAGTAACCTGCTCCTTGATTGGATGAATATATTCCAGTCAAAGTCAAAATAGGAATCAATAGTGGCTAGCAAACGCCAATGCCACCTGGAAGTCGAGCGACTATTACTCCACCAAATTAGGATTAAAAATCTAACAAGCCAGACAGAAGGGAGGTATATGTTAGTACAACAAATTATAAATTAACAATTCATACATAAACAAGTAGCACATATATATAAGAAGTATTTTTCATACATATATAGGTAAATTAACTGGTATATATATATTAGTATTCCAACTAGCTAATCTTTTTTGGTAAGTTTGTAACCATCCATCCAAAACAACGTATATAGTGAGTACAACTACACCAAATTAGTATAGCACCACTAAATGAACAGCCCAGCCGAAAACAGGGAGTATGCATCTCTTTCACAACAAACAAATGAACAACTTGTAGGCTGGTTGCATGCAAATAGAAATTGATCGCCTGTGATTTATTTGAATAAACTCCCGATTTGAATAAGCAGATCAATACCGTAGATACCTTGCTTGTCAGGCAAGAAATATCCAATAGAGAAATAATTGGCCGTGCTTATGAGTTTCGTCAGCGCTTAGGTACTCATGTAGGATTGATCCATGTCAAGTGGAGCAGCTGGAATGCATACATTATCATGATATAAGGATAATCGAATCATACATCATCATCCTCATCATCATCCGGGCAACTTTAATCAACATGGCATGCGCCAAATGTAAGGGTGCACTCATGCACACATCATTACCATGAAGCATATATTAGTTTGGCCTATCTCTCTAACATGTGGCAGTGACCTAATGTTAAATCTTCCACCCAAAAGCGTGCACTTTGTAGTTTATTTTCCTCAATCCAAGCTTCTGTCGCCTGTTTTTTATCTTCCTCCAGCATTTGAGCGTTCTATCGTGTGAGTACGTACTCACCTCACCCTAGATAATATGTTCTGTTCTTGAACAATTAGATAATTTGGTTATGTTCGGTGGGATGCAAGGAACGGGAGCAATTGACCCGGACTTGTATACGTACATAGAAGGAGTAGTATTCAAACGTAGTTTTAGAAGTTTCCTAGTGGTACTATTCAAATACTAACAAAGGCTTGTTCCTGCTTTAGGTATTGCCTAGAAGCTTCAATTCTAAAGGGTAATCTTGGAATAAGAGTTCAACACCAACCCCTTGTATATCTTTGCACTAAATCTTGATGCTTCTCCATATCTAAAAGTGGAGAAACATATAATTTTGGAGGTTCCACTTTTGCGATGCCCCTTACTACAATTTTCTGGTCCGTCCAATGCAAAGAAAAAAGAGAGAAACTAGGGATGCAGTTGGGAGGAACATAATTTGAGATGTTGCTGTTCTGCAGAAAATACTGGGATTTCCACATAAAATTCTACTTCCCATCGGTCTCATGTGCCACGTCAACATCTTAATGGCCTATGACGGATTGACGAACCGCAAGCACGAGAGCCCGCAGCTTGATGATCTGATTGCTACGTTCTTGAGTTGGTGACCAATTTGGTCATGCATGGTAACTTAATAAACCTCTATACATTTAGCTTTTTCAAAATAATACTCAGTAATCACCGTATCGGGTGCACACGGTCACATTTATCTCTTGTGGCGTGTAAAATGTGTAAGTAGACACGTGTGTAGCCCAAAGTACAACATATTTTAATCGAAATGTCTGTCTTACATTCTAGATACATGTATCTAGTTATGTACTCTCCCGGTCTGGTTTATTAGGCATGCACGTAGTTTAAAAAAATCTTTGATCATCAATTTTTATCAATAAAATATGCAATATATGTCCAAAAAATATACCATTAAAAACTATTTTTGAAGATAAATCCAATGGTATAATTTTTGTGACATATTATATAAAATTTGTTAACCAAAATTATTGGTCAAAGTTATTCTTAAACTACGTGCGTGCCTAATAAACCAGACCGAAGGGAGTATTTATTTTTAGAATTCTTGGAGACCTAAAATTTTCAATCTGTAGGGATTTAGTTGTAGAAGAATTCACGTGGAAAGCAATGGATACACACCTGCATCTATCCGTGGTGCCGAGTGTAGCACAACAATATGAAACTCTAACCTTTACTAATATCTATGTTGAAACAGATGAAGAAGGCAAGGTAACATGAGTGGTGTTGAAGTAACAACGTTGTGAAAAGGCTTCGGTTTGTTGAGAGGTTTCTCCGTTTAGTGCAATAGCATATTTCAGTCGAAGTCACTTTGTCTTCATCCCTTGCACAAAACAAGTAATACCCTTACCAGTCGATATACACAACACATTAATGATTTTTTCTTGTGGAGAACAAATTAATGAACTAAACAATGTGCCATCACGAAACGAAGGAGCACATTAGTGTTCGAGCAATCTAACAAATTATCAACTTGTAGGCCAGGATGCATGCAAATTGAAATTGATTGCTCTTGATTTACTTGAATAAGCAGACACCATAGGATACTTGCACTTTGCATGAGAAAAAAAATCTTATATATAGAAAATAGTCAAGTCAATTCATGCTTGCAAGTGTCGTCGGTGCTTAGGTACTCATCCATCCATCCATCCATGTGGAGTGGAGCGACGATTGTATATATATTTTTTATTACATCTTGACATTGTTGCGCCATTGTTGTGTATTTCATATGCTTTGTTTGTTGATACTTTGGTCTTGTTTTCATGTAACTCCTGTTCAGGGTAAAAACAAAAACTGGTCTGTAAATGACATATATAGCTATTATCTTTCACTCTCTCCGTTTAACAATATAAGCCTTTTTAGATAGCTAAAACAGCTTGCTAAAAAGCTTATATTATAAAATAGATATAGTAGAAAGTAAATGACATGTATCTCCGAGGAGTACACGGGAAAAATATGGGATGGTGGGGCCATGCATGTGAAGGCAAAGATCTAATTCTGAGGAGAGTGGAGAGAAGCAATATCCTCCTGCATGTGCAACCAACAACCAATCACGTGGTTGCAATGTCAACCTTGATCTCTCTTTCTCTTCTCTTCCCTATCTTCTATAGATTGATTTATTTTGGATTTTTGCACAGTGAATACTCTAATTTGTACTACTACTACTATTCCAAGTGGTCCCACAGTTGATGGATTAATTATCTTGTTGGTGCAGCCAGACCAAGTTAATTACCCTAAGCCACAGATTCCTCTAGCAAGAGTACAAGTTAACCACGAATTGAGCTGCTAGTGATAGACTGGAACCTGTTGGCCATGCCGCATAAGAGCGCCCGTTTGTTTTGAATTTCAGCAAGTTTAGTGGGAGCAAAAGAATCCACATAATCTTTTTATAGTTTCAAAAGTCAAACCAACTAAAATTTGATCAAATTTTTATAGTAAAATATTAATATTTACAGTACGTAATCCATACCTTTTCATACATCATGAAACATATTTTCACATGGTATCTATATAATATAATAGTTCTTGATAATTTTTTTTAAAAGTTTGATCAAACTTTACATGGCTTAATCCTTGGGATGGGGGAGTATATTTTTTCAAAGTAAAACTACGTTCAATTTGACCAAGTTTTAGAGAAAAATATTAATATTTACAATACGAAATTCATACCATTTGATACGTCATGACAATTTTTTCTAAAAATTTAGTCAAACTTTCCTAGCATGATTCTTTATATATAAAAATAAGTTTTAAACCCTGGGATGGAGGGAGTAAGCAAAAGGAAGCTTCTAATTTCCTTCCCCACGAATTTCCAGCAACCTCCGAGTCACCAAAGCTACACCGAAAAGTCAAAGAGGGGTGACTGAGCGTGAGTGGCGTCTCTTTCCACTCATGTGCGCGTGTCCAATTCCCAACACCAAAACTACTAATCTTCTCCAAAAATAATCAAATACTACTCCTACTACTAGTATTAGTAGTTGTAAATCAAGCGGCTGCTGCTCTTGCGAGACCAAATCACTTTCTTCCTCCGCTTCCATTCCACCTCCCCGGAGAAGAAGCAGCTGTCCCTCCTCCGCCCCCTGGACAGGATTGGATTCATTCGGGTCCAGCTTGGCCTGCGGACCTTCCCAAATCCCAAGCCACTGTCGCACGCAGCCTAACTTTTTCCCTTCCCAACTTCCATTCTTCCTCCTCCCCGCGTCCACCAGCAGCCGTTTCGCTGATCCAGTCCTGGTCTTCCTCCCCCCCGTGTCTTCCCAAGGAACATACATACATAAATTGCCGGCGGTTTCCCTTGGATTTCTGGAATAGCTGTCCTCCCTTCAACACTTGATTTCTTCCTCCTCCTCCTGCCGGCCACGGCCCGTTCCTTTGTTTCTTGGTTCATTCATTTCATTGATTCTTCCCCTCTCTCTCGGCCAAATCGCCATTGCCGCCCAAATCCTGCAAATACCCACCCTACCTCCCGCTAGCAAGGATCCACGACGCACTGTAGATACATCCAGCTCCCTCCTAGCTCCAGCACCTACCTATCTCCAGCATCTACCTTGCTTGGAGCCCAGGCTGCGGACCAGCTTCCAACAACAAAGATCCCTCCTTCCCCTTCCCCTTCCCCCGAGCAGAGCAGAGCCACAGCAGAGCCAAGCCGAAAAAATGGGCAGCAGCGGCGGCGACGCGGGGGGCGGGCGGGGGAGCCGGCGGCGGAAGCGCAAGATGATCATGAGCAAGCTCTACACCTACGCGGCCTGCGCGCGCCGCCCCAGCGCCGTGGACGACGAGGGGTCCCGGATCGGCGGGCCCGGCTTCTCCCGCGTCGTGCACACCAACGACCCGGCCGCGGCCGCCGCAGCCGCCGCCGCAGGGTACTACCGCTCCAACAGGATCTCCACCACCAAGTACAGCGCCGTCACCTTCCTCCCCAAGTCCCTCTTCGAGCAGTTCCGCCGCGTCGCCAACATCTACTTCCTCGTCACCGCGCTCCTCTCCTACTCCCCCATCGCGCCCTTCAGAGGCTCCACGGCCGTCGCGCCGCTCGTGCTCGTGCTCGTCGCCACCATGGTCAAGGAGGCCATCGAGGACTGGCGCAGGAAGCAGCAGGTATGTACTCTGTGCCACACACCATTCATTCATTCGTTCCTGGCTCTTCTCTTCCCCCCATTTTCCGTTCTTGGATCTGCATCTGCGTCTTCGGTCAAATTCAGGCACCCCTGAAATCATCATCATTTCTCTTCAGATGAAAACCAGTCAATTCAGCCACTGCTATTTGTACTATAAGACACCTAACATGACCAATTAAATCCGTTTCAGCAAATCTGGAGGCAGGGTTGGTGTACCAACCGATTTATATTTCTAGAATGTTTACAAACCGTGGTCCTCCTTTAGTTGGCACATCAACTTCTCACAAGAACAATTCGTACGCTAATTTGGCACACCTACCTTTCAACAACTTATATTCCACTTAACTCAGTCCAATCCCACTACCCTGCTTCTCTTACTTGTACTCTGACCAATTTGCATTGACTGTTTCTCCATCGAGGATGCGTACCAATTTTCTGATGAAAAACAAACACTGACTGTTTCTTCATCATCCAGGACGTCGAGGTGAACAACAGGAAGGTGAAGGTGTTCCAGGACGGCGCGTTCCGGTGGACCAAATGGACCAAGCTCCGCGTTGGCGACGTCGTCAAGGTCGAGAAGGACGACTTCTTCCCCGCCGACCTCGTCCTCCTCTCCTCCAGCTACGACGACGCCATCTGCTACGTCGAGACCATGAACCTCGACGGCGAGACCAACCTCAAGCTCAAGCAGGCCCTCAACGTCACCTCCCACCTGCAGGAAGACGAGAGCTTCTCCGGTTTCGGCTCTGTGATAAGGTGTGAGGACCCCAACGCGCAGCTCTACTCGTTCGTCGGGAACATAGAGATTGAAGACCAGCAGTACCCGCTCTCGCCGAGCCAGCTCCTGCTCAGGGACTCCAAGCTCAGGAACACGGAGTACGTGTACGGCGCTGTGGTCTTCACAGGCCATGACACCAAGGTGATGCAGAATGCCACTAGTGTCCCATCCAAGAGGAGCAAGATCGAGAAGAAGATGGATGGGGCCATCTACCTGCTCCTCTCCTCGCTCGTCCTGATCTCGGTCATCGGCTCGGTTTTCTTCGGCATTGCGACCAAGGATGACTTGCGGGATGGTGGCAGGGTCATGAAAAGGTGGTACCTGAGGCCCGATGACACGACCATTGTCTTTGATCCGAAAAAGGCGGCTACGTCGGCGGTTTTGCATCTCTTCACAGCCATGATCCTTTACGGGTACTTCATCCCCATCTCCTTGTACATCTCCATCGAGCTCGTCAAGCTGCTGCAGGCCATGTTCATCAACAGCGACATCCACATGTACCATGAGGAGAGCGACACGCCGGCGCGCGCTAGGACGTCCAACCTGAACGAGGAGCTGGGCCAGGTCCACACGATACTCACGGATAAGACCGGGACCCTGACTTGCAACTCCATGGAGTTCATCAAGTGTTCCATTGCTGGCACCGCGTATGGTCGTGGGATCACCGAGGTCGAGAGGGCTATGGCGAAGAAGAAAGGTTCTCCCTTGATCGCCGATGATATCGAGATCGCCGTTGAAGGCTTTCATCAGTCCGAGGGGAAGTCTGCTGTCAAAGGGTTTAACTTCGCGGATGAGCGTGTCATGGATGGTAACTGGGTGAACCAGGACCACTCCAGTGTGATTGAGATGTTCTTCCGGGTGCTGGCCGTCTGCCACACGTGTATACCGGAAGTCGACGAGGTATCAGGGAAGGTTACGTATGAAGCAGAGTCACCCGATGAGGCTGCTTTCGTTGTCGCGGCACGGGAGCTTGGTTTCACGTTTTACCAGAGGACGCAGGCAGGTGTTTATTTGCATGAGTTGAATCCCTTGTCTGGAGAACATGTTGACAGGTATGGTTTTTTTGAACTTCAGTTTCTTTTTCACCGTAAAAATTCAGGACTGGCCTTGTTGTAACACTGGCTTTAACTTTATTTTATTTTGACAGATTCTATAAGGTCTTGCATGTCCTTGAGTTCAATAGTGCTCGCAAGCGGATGTCAGTAATAGTGAAGGACGATGAGGGGAAAACGTTTCTCTTTAGCAAAGGTGCTGACAGGTTAGTACTACTATCTTGACCAAGCTGCTGGTTAGTACTTGTGTGGTGGCAATATCTTGACTTGCTCTCAACATGTGCAGTATAATGTTCGAGAGGCTATCGAGCTCCGAGAGTAGTTACAGAGAAGCGACGCAGAAGCACATAAATGAATATGCCGATGCTGGTCTGAGAACACTAGTTCTCGCATATCGTCAACTTGATGATGTGGAATACGCTAAATTCGACAGGAAGTTCACCGCAGCTAAGAATTCTGTCAGTGCTGATAGAGATGAGCTCATCGAAGAGGCTGCAGATTTGCTCGAGAGGGATTTGATTCTTCTTGGTGCTACCGCTGTTGAGGATAAACTACAGAAGGGGGTGCCTGAATGCATCGACAAACTTGCCCAAGCCGGTATCAAGATATGGGTGCTGACGGGTGACAAGATGGAGACCGCCATCAACATCGGGTATACCATCTGTCCTACAAGTTTCGATGCTTATAGCGATATTTATTCATCTCTATGAACCTAAAAATCTGAATTGTTCCTTTTCATAGATATGCCTGCAGTCTTCTCAGACAAGGGATGAAACAAGTAACAATCACACTGGAGACACCAGATATCATTGCCTTGGAGAAAAGTGGTGACAGAGCAGCCATTGCAAAGGTAAAAAACGTATTGCTGATTATAGTTACCGAGTCTTTTCTTAGAAAAGGAAGCTTTCATTATCTATTTCCTCTGCATCAAGATGTATACAGCCAACAGAAAGTCTGTCAGTACATGGTCCATTCTTTGTAATCATCATCTGCATCTCGTGTTAGTCTGGACAGTTTCCTTTGTAGTTTATGTGATCTATCTGTCCATTTTTGGTTCTATAGTGCATTATGTATGGTAACAAATTAACTACGCAGCTCTCTGCATATTGATCGAACACTGCTCTGTTTTTACAATATTAACACTGCTGATCTATTGCAGGCATCAAAGGATAGCGTTGTACAGCAAATAAATGAAGGAAAGAAACTGAAAAATGCATCTGGCAGTGAATCATTCGCTTTGATTATTGATGGTAAATCGCTTACATATGCGCTCAAAGATGATACCAAGGGCATGTTCCTTGATCTTGCGATCGGATGCAGTTCAGTCATTTGTTGCCGTTCTTCTCCAAAGCAGAAGGCTCTTGTAAGCTCAGCTTCACCTCAGAATTGCATTCTTTACATCCAGGAAATAGGAGTGGATTCTAAACTGCTATTGTCATCTCTGTTGTAGGTCACTAGGCTAGTCAAAGCCGGCACTCGTAAAGTTACGCTGGCAATTGGCGATGGTGCGAACGATGTAGGCATGATTCAGGAGGCAGATATTGGGGTAGGAATCAGCGGCGCCGAAGGGATGCAGGCTGTCATGGCGAGCGATGTCTCCATCGCGCAGTTCCGCTTCCTCGAGCGTCTGCTACTTGTCCATGGGCACTGGTGTTATAGCAGGATCTCGTCGATGGTATGCTTCTTCTTCTACAAGAACATAGCCTTCGGTGTGACCCTGTTCCTGTACGAGTGCTACACATCCTTCTCTGGCCAAACTTTCTACAACGACTGGTCGATGTCGCTGTACAACGTCCTCTTCACGTCGTTGCCCGTTATCGCCATGGGCGTGTTCGATCAAGACGTTTCCGCTCGGTTTTGTCTCAAGGTACGTGCATACACAGGTTCTTCCTTAATTTCTTAACTGAGTGGATAAAGAAGAGAAATTCCTCACCGTTTCCATCTGGAAATGCATTGCAGTACCCAATGCTCTACCAGGAGGGTCCTCAGAACCTGCTCTTCCGGTGGTCGAGGCTCCTGGGATGGATGCTGCATGGTGTCGGCAGCGCGGTGATCATCTTCTTCCTCACGATCGCGTCACTCAAGTACCAAGCGTTCCGCAGCGACGGGGAGGTGATAGACCTCTCGACCCTCGGCGCGACGGCCTACACGTGTATCGTGTGGGCTGTCAACATGCAGATGGCGATCACGGTGAACTACTTCACCCTCATCCAGCACATCTGCATCTGGGCTGGCATTTTCCTGTGGTACGTACCAACAAGCGGAAACCAAATCATAGTAACTCGCTGTTCTGAACATCAGCCACTTGTAATAACTCACCATGAATGACACTCATTGTTCTGGCCTGCAGGTATGTGTTCCTCCTGATATACGGCTCGATCACGCCATCATTCTCCACCACGTTCTTCATGGTGTTCTCTGAGGCGCTGGGTGGCGCGCCGGCCTACTGGGTGGTGACCCTGCTGGTCTCGGTCGCGGCGCTCATCCCCTTCTTCACCCTGTCAGTGGTGAAGACGTGGTTTTTTCCAGACTACCACAACAAGATCCAGTGGCTTCAGCACACAGCCAGGCACGACGACCCGGAGGCGGAGCTGGGCAGGGTCCTGCGCCAGTTCTCGGTGCGGTCCACGGGCGTGGGCGTCTCGGCGCGCCGTGACGCCAAGCTCGTCCGCGTCAACAGCAAGGTCTTACATGCTGACCAGTCATCATTACATTCTCAAGGTGGTGACCAGCTGGCATAGCATGTCCTAGCAGCTCTCCTGTAAATATCACCGAGTGTTGATTGATTGCCCGAGCTAGCAGCTCCCCTGTAAATATCGCAAGCGTTGATCTGGCCAGGTGTTAGAGACTGAGCTGGTTGCGGAGATTAGGGTTCGTTCAACTGTACATGAGGAGTGTATTGAATTTTGTTTGTAGACAGTAGCTGCGAAAGGAGGGATATGTAAGTTTAGGAGATAGATCACTTAAATTCTTCCCCTCATTATTATTTGGGGGCTCATTCTTCCCTTTTTTTTTGCCTTTCCTTTCTTTTGTTCTTTAGCTACATTGGGAATAAATCTTCTAGTAATTTATTTTGTCCGCGAAAGGTTGGTGCCCTCTGGGATTGATATTGATGCGATATATGTCTCATTTTCTTTGCTTTCTCTGTCATTTTCTTTGCTTTGATATTTATTGTTCTCCTGAACGATGGGAGTTGTTTCTTTTTCTGAACCGCGAGCTGTTGAAAGAGAGAACTATTTCAAAAAAACTTCAAAGGGAGCCTGGTTTTTGAAAAATTCAAAGACTGCATTTTTTACCTTCAAAAAGTTCTTGAAAAAGTCATACATGTACATATGAAACACAAGTCTGAACACATCATATTTTGCACATATACTAAGCAAAGCAAAGGAGATTACATTTCTTTTGCACATACTACACTAAGCAAAGCAGGATCTCATGAATCACGTGTGATATGGATATGCATGTATGGATTGACTGGTCTATCTAAATAACCTGACAATTTGACAGGAGAAAAGAAATGGTCAGATTTGATCCTATGACCAGACTGAAAGCAACTTACCAGGAAGAAGCTTTTCCTTTCTGTCACGGCAACGGTACTTTACACATCACTGGTATCCGTCTCTTTTCATTCATTGGTCCTTGTTTCTAGAAGATGCCATGCTCGGCGAATCGTAGAGGGTCAGGTGGACAAATTAGGCACCGTCACCGTGGAAGATGTCACTGAAATCGTACACATGGCGACCTTTGATCAAACCTGTCGTGGTGGTGCTCTTGCGCCTCTGCCCGAGTTCTCCGGGGAAAACCAGGTGAGGGCGACACTTTCTTTGTGTCGTTTGGCCTCCTGGGTCCTCGACTTAAATGCTCCGTCGGCGAGAGGGACTAGTGGAGCGAGTTGGTTGTTGGCATTGACGAGCTGTTGGGCTTCTTCGACTCGGCGGTCAGGCGAACACAACTTCAATATGGTGTGCTCCGAGTGAAAACCCTGCATCGGCCTCAACCGATGCTAGTGATGGTGGCGCTCTCTGTCGTCGCTCCCCTCATTGGAGGCATCACTATGGAGGTCCTTCCCTAGAAGTGTTGGTGTTCAGTTTTGTCCTCGGCCCGTCTTCGGCTAGGTGGTGCGTGGCCCCGGGGGTCGATGTGGATGTCGGAGTGGCGGATCCAAGTTTTTGCCTCCGCCTTGTAGCGTTTTGAGTTGTTTTGGGTGTCGGCCTTGGCCACTTGGGTGGCTAGGCCATCGGCTCGTGTGGTGCGCGGCTTCGAGGCCGGTGTGAAGTGTTGTGTTGTATCGGATTTCGGCTGGTTTCGCTCATGAACTGGCAATCTCTCTTCTACTATATCAATAAATGGCATGCCTCTTGCCTGGTTTTAAAAAAAATAAGACCCACACATTTGACATCAAGCATTGTCGAAAAAATACATGGCTGAGAGAATGGACTAATATAAATCTCAAAATATAGGCAACTTTTTTTGGACTTTTGACTCAGGCTACATGTAGCCCTATATTTTTCAAAATTCAAAAACTAAACAGAAAGTTTCAAAAGAACAAAAAATATATTCATCTACCAAGGATGCAAACTACAAACATGCAAATTTTTAATGAGAGATATCATGTATTCTGGTCTCAGCAAAAAGCACAATTCTAAACTAATGTGGAAGCTTCGAAATTTTGCACTGTTCACGACAACCAGATATGCACATTTGTCAGTTTTACCGACTCTAAAATATAAGGTATTTGATACTGAAAGCTACTACCATGATTTAATTTGAAAATATTAAACCAAGATTTCGAATTTTTCCCAAGTACAGGAGGATATTTTTGCAATGATGTCTCTGAGTAGTGCGCAAAAAATTGAAAGAGCATTTCAAAGTTTATTTTTTTATTTGAGGGGCGAGCATTTCCAAGCGGAGTGTGGAAACTGGGAGCGGCCCACTGGACTTTAAACTGGGAGCAGCCAAGCAAGTGGGGGCTGTGAGGTTGTTTAAAAAAAAAGTGGCCGTGAGGTTTCTTCCCACCATAGCAACTGACCAAGCTGCTATAGTCTACATGTCCTACCTCGCTGCCGCCGTCGCCGTCGCCGCCTCCACCTCAGATGTTCCTTCCCTGTCCCCTGTTAGGCTCCGCCGATATACCTCTTGTCATGACCCTGCATTCTGAAGCCTGAACTAGAACACTAGCCTTTCTCCATCAGTTAACGAGCGGGCCAGATGAAGAGATACTCGTTCGATTATGAAGATTGCAAGTCCTAGATTCGTATGATTTCAGCAAACAGCTCCCGCCGTTTCCCCTTTTACGAAGATCGTAAGTCCTAGAATCCAGTCGCTCCCAACACTGCCCCCGTCCCCTCAATAGTTTGAATTTTGAGTTCAAGGCATCTGGTGGAACAGTTGGACACCCAAACTGGCAAAAGA
This sequence comes from Avena sativa, assembly GCA_916181665.1. Taxonomy (NCBI): domain Eukaryota; kingdom Viridiplantae; phylum Streptophyta; class Magnoliopsida; order Poales; family Poaceae; genus Avena; species Avena sativa. The sequence continues at coordinate 32,331,026 of OV702300.1, read as the reverse complement.
TTAAGCACATCCCCAATAGAGTTTTTAAATGATGTTTGAGGAAGGAGGCAGCGAGCGAGGGACGTGTGACGGTCCTTTATTGATAACGGGAGGCTTTAAGCATCGCAAGACAGCCCAAGGATGTTTCCATTATTTCGGTTCCCAGATACCAAGTGCCCCCTCCCCCTCCTCCAAGGGCTGTGATAGTGGGTGTTAAAACTCTGAACCTGTAATCTGTGAGGATGCAATCTGATTTGTAGTATTGTTGGGAGCTCATAGCTTTGTCATTGAAATTCATTTTTCATTGCTATGTGTAGCGCATTTTTTTTGTTATGTCGTGTGTTTGTGGACTATCCATTAGTTAAGAGATGCTCCTTAGTTTTTTTTAACTAGCAAGCACACGCACCATAATGTATAATATGGAGGGTACATAAGTAGTGGTTTGGTTTATATAAAGCATTATTTAACAACATAGATACATATAGAGTTTTAGTTGCTAAATATTAAAGTTTTGACCATACATGCATAGAGGAAGAATGCATCATAATATCCTTCTGTGAAACCTACTTGTTTGGTAAACACTACATATCGTAGGCCGATGGGAAACAAAACATCGGGCTGATCCAACTCTATCAAGTCCTTCCCGCATCGCATGTCCCACAGCAGCCAGTTATCCTTCTTACAAAAAAGAAAAAAAAAATAGGGCAACAATTATGCACAATACCTCCCATATTTTGGTTTAAGCGTCACAAGACAGCCGGAAGATGCTTCCACTATTTTGCTTCCCAGGCAATATGCTGCATAGGTGTGTTGAACTTGTGCTCTCCCTAGTGTATTAAACTTCTCTGTTCAGTATGGATGGTGAATGGCTTGTGCTGCAAGTATGTTTTCCATTTGTCCAAGGCCAACAGTATGGCCAAACATTCTTTGTCATAGATTGACAGGGTTTGATTTTTGCTGCCCAAGGCTTTGCTAAGGTAGGCCAATGGGTGCCCTTGCTGCATGAGGACAGCTCCAACTCCAGTAGCACAAGCATCTGTTTCCAGCACAAACTCTTTGTCAAAATCAGGCAGGGCCAGGACTGGTGAGTTGATCAGAGCATTCTTTAAGGTTTGGAATGCATCCTCCACCAATGGAGTCGAGGAGAACTGCACATTCTTGCACATAAGGTTTGTTAGGGGCTTGCAAATTATCCCATAGTGCCTGATGAACTTCCTGTAGTAGCCAGCCAGGCATAGGAAACCCCGGAGCTGTTTAACATTTGTTGGAGTGGGCCATTGCTTGACAACTGAAATTTTTGCTGAGTCTGTGGAGACTCCTGATGCTCCAATTATGTGGCCAAAATATTCCAAGGATTGTTGTGCAAAGGAGCACTTACTTTTCTTGACATACAATTTATTGTCAACCAACAGTTGGAAAACAACCTGCAGGTGTTTTTGTGTGATCTTCCACTGTCTTGATGAAAACAAGTATATCATCCACAAAGACAAGCATAGTTTTCCTGATGAGGTGTGCAAATTTTGTATTCATTGCAGCTTGAAAGGTGGTTGGAGCACAGGACAACCCAAAAGTCATCACTTTGAACTCATAGTGTCCACTGTGGGTTTTGAAAGCAGTCTTCTTCTCATCTGTTGGCATCATCCTGATCTGGTGATACCCCGAATGCAAGTATATCTTTGTGAAATATGTGGCCCCAGCTAGCTCATCCAACAACTCATCCACCACCGACATTGGATATCTGTTTTTGAAAGTTACAGCATTTAGCTGCCTGTAATCCACACAGAACCTCCATGTCCCATCTTTCTTCTTGACCAACAACACTAGAGAAGAGAAAGGGCCCTGACTTGGTTGTATAATGCCTTGCTGGATCATTGCTTTTATTTGCTTTTCTATCTCATATTTTTGTTGAGGTGAATATCTGTAGGGTTTGACATTCACGGGTTGCACCCCTGGCATGAGTGTAATTGAATGATCATATGTCCTCTATGGTGGCAGCCCCTGTGGTGGTTGGAAATAGTGCTCATTGTCCTGAAGCACTTGTGCAATGCTGGGTGGCAAATGCATGTATTGCTCAGTACCCTTGACTGCCTGTAGCTCCACTATATGTGCAATGGCATGGTCTTCTTCCAATTGCTGGATGTCCTCCACAGTGATAGGATGACAAGTTGCAGGTTTGTCCTTTACCCCTCTCACTGTCAATCTCTGGCCATCTTGCTTAATTCTGAAAGTCTTCTTTTCCCAGTCAACCCACATTTTTCCCAGTATTTGCAACCAAAAGTCAAACACTCTCATATCTGTGCAAAATTTTGCTTGTTGGCAAGTCCAAGGCACTTGCAGAACTGCTTTGTCAACTGTGGATTTTGCTCCATTTGCCATTGTTACAGTCACCGCAGGGACTTGTACAGTGGGCATACCCAACCGAGCGACCATGTCAAAACTAATGAAACTGCCACAGCTTCCCGATTCAACTAGCAGAAGCACCTGTTTGCCTGCTATTTCCCCTTGCAACCTGAAGCTCTTCTTCTGCACGGTCCCTGTCAGCGCACACTGTGATATGTGACATAGGTTCTCTTTTTCTAGGGTTTCTTCTTAAGATCCCGAGGTGTCTTCATCATCAGAGGTCGAAATTTGCAAGATATCTACCAATTCTTCAACAAGGTTGAGAGGTACGGTGGCAGTGCATTTATGGCCTGGCTGGTATTTGGCACCACATTTGAAACATTCTCCATTCTTCCTGCGTTGTGCCTTGAGGGCTTGTAGTTTTGCATCCCAAACAGGCTTGGCTGGAGGCCTATTGTCAGTGTGCCTATTATGCCTTTGTTGCCCAGCCACCTCTAGCGTATGACTGCCTGCTGTCATGCCTGAATTTCATCATCGAATAAGCTCCCCCTTCTTCTAGCAGCAGCTCCTGTGTTTCAGCAAGAGATAGAGCAGCATCAACTGTTCGTGGACTATGCAAACGAATAACACGTTGAATTTCGTTCTTTAACCCACTCACAAACTTTGTAACAAAAAAAGCTTCATCATAGTGATTTCTGTGCACTAGAACCTTATGCCTAATCTCTTCAAATTTAAAGAAATATTGCTCCACACTTCCTACTTGTTTACATCGTTCTAATGCTTCTAATGCTCTTTGATGTTTATCCTTCCCAAATTTCCCATGGACAACCACATATAGCTCCTCCCAACTCTCTATATCATGATCTGTTTCGACATTTTGGAGCCATAGGGCAGCATTTCCAACAAAGTGGATGGTTGCGTAGCTAGCCCAAGTGCTATGATCTACATTGTACATGTTGAAGTATTTCTCACAAGTTTTCTTCCACCACTTAGGATTATCACCGTTGAATTTAGGGAAATCACATTTAGGTGGCCTAGAATTTATGTGTCTACTGCGTGACTCATGTCCACTCCACTCACCGTCCTCATCATCGACATGCTCATGAGTGTCTAAATCGAAAGTAACAGGTGAATGGCAAAAAACACGCGTACCCTTTGCCAGGGCAGGTGCCATCCCCTTGCGGGCGGTGGTCACGGTGCCCTGATTTGTTGGTGCAGCGCCGTGCCCTTCAAGCCGTGGGGTGTGGTCGACGTTGCCAGTGCGCTCTGCCTCCAGCACCGCAACACGGTTTCCCACCTCCTCTAGAGTCATGTGCATTTCTCAGAGCGAGTGGTCGATCGCGGGCGCCCAATTGTTGAGCCCTTTGATGTTCTTGATGATGGTGTGGTTGGTGCCGGCCATCGCCTTGAGGGAGTCGCGGACCGCCATGAGAGTCGAGCTAGTGTCGTCCCCTTGTTGAGACACCTGCGCGGCCAGAGTCATGAACTCGGCTCACAAATCATCCATGCCGATGATGTCCCAGAGCACCCACGTCACCGCTGCCGCTGTGAGGGCCTGCCGCCGCCGAAACCCGCCTCCAATGGTGCAAAAAGCTCGGTCGATCCCTGGGATTTTACCATCTTCGGGAGAGATCTGAAGCTAACCGAGATCGGACGCCGATGCTCACACCCCAATAGTCTACCGCCGCCACACGCCGCCTGTCGTGGTATTGCCGACGAGTACGCCATGGAGGGGTCCTCACAGTGCATGTTTAGAGACGTTGGGGAAGGCAGACGGTTGACGGGTACGAGGTAACACAACTTACCCAGGTTCAGATCCCACGACGGTGGCAGAATCCTACTCCTGCTATAAATCACTATAAGGGCAATACACCGAGTTACAGGGATTGATTCGTTGTGCGAGGTGATTAGAAAGTCTAAGTTATCGTGCCCTAAAGGCTCCCATAGGCCTGACTTATATAGTCGCCAGGTCCTAGGGTTACAGGGAAAAGTCCTAGCCGGACAGGTTACAGAGTCCTACACCGTCTAGTACTAGTCTTGTGTATCTTGCACTCCAAGGCTCCGGGTACACTGGTGACTCCACCATAGCCTTCCTTTATCCGGCATAGGCTTCCCTTCTGGATCCATCTAACTGGGCCGCCCAGCAGGCCATGGGCCATGCTACCAACTATGGGTCACCCGGGTTATCCGGATAGGTGACATGCTATGAGGATACCCATATAGCATATCCCCAACAGTAGCCCCCGGAGAACTCCGAGATCTTGCGCTGTCATGCCTCTTTATGTGGAATGCTCCGTCTAGATGGATGTCGGCAAATCGTCAAGCAATATCTTGTAGTCCTCCCAAAGAACCCTGCAAGGTTTTCTCCGTCTTCAATATGTAAGTCGGAGAAATGCTGAATCTTCCATCGTACTCTTCCGTAGCCGGACTGGATCCGTCCATGCCGGAATCTTCCGATGTGACGGCTCATCTTCCTATGTCAGCTAGGACGATGTAGGCTTAGGTCAGCGATGCCTCGTAACTCACACATGCAGAGAACACAATCATGTCCGATTTCCCGCGCGAGCGATACGAACCGTTGGCGGCGACGTGGCAAAATTTCCGCGCACGTTCGCGAACATGTCGTCTACGCGGAAACCGTACGATCAAGATGCACGAATCTTGACGCTGGAGATGATAAATAGTAACCGTGGTGGAATTTCCACTTTTTACCTCATTCTCCTCGCATCATCTTCTTCCCCCAGCGCGTGCCTCCTCGAGCTCTCCGCGAAAACTCTCGAAAAACCCTAGCCCCAATCCGCATCAGTCACCCCTAGACTCACTCCATGGCCAGCAACAACACTTCCCCATCGATGGCAGCGTCGAGCGAAGCCACAGCGAAGCCGGCGAGCTCCATCGTCGTGCCCCCAGAGGGTTTGGTCATCCCCGTTTCGGCGGTGGTCGAATCCAGCGGCGGCGACCATAATCTGGCGGCGATGGAGCCGTAGGAGGAGGAACTGGACTCGCATAAGGGCGACTGGCGCGGCTCATACATCACTGACCGTGATATTCAAGAGCTGATCGCTGAAGGCTACCTCCCTGCGACGGAGGGGCTCGCCTGGCGGGCGGCACCGGCCGGCAAGGTGACACCTTCTCCCCAAGCCGGAGAAAAGGTGTACCTCAAAGCCCAACTGGTACGCGGCGTCTCCCTGCCCATCTCCAACTTCTTCCTCTCCGTCTTGAATCACTATAGAGTCCAGCCCTAGAATCTTTCTTCCAATAGTATCTTAGTGCTCAACAACTACGCGGCGCTCTGCGAGGGATATTTAGGGATAAATCCTAGGCTAGACCTCTTCGTGTACTTCTTCACCGTCAAACATGAAGTCGGAGCTAGTAAGAAAGAACTTAGGAACTGTGGCACCATAAGCGTCAAGATTCGACCTGGCCGGCGGTTCCCCGACATCGTCGGCCACGAGTCCTATAAAAATTGGCAACGAACGTACTTCTATGGCCCAGAAATTCCTCTGGCTGGCCGACAAGTGACGTACCCAGAATTCGTTGACGGAGCCGCCGCTGAAGCCTCATCATGGAGATCCCAGGCCTCCCTTCCATCCGACCTCTATGCTACCCGAGCCATAAGGCGGATAGAATGGTTCGTAGAGATGGGTTTGACCGGCTTGGACCTAGCCATGTGCTGGTTCATTAGGTGAATCCAACCTCTGCAGCACCGCGCGAAGCTCATGCATGAGTATACCAGCGACATAAGGGATAGCCTCCGCATCTCCGTGGACAACTTCTCGAGCGACTCCGTCAAGCTCCGCCTTAAGGACATCGTCAAGGTGAAGGACAAGAAGCGTGGCTTCACCATCACCTACGACATGTTCGTAGACGGCAAGTGCCCAAAGGTAGGTATTTATTTTCCGTGTATGACATATACTCCAGTTCTTCCGTCTTGCAAATGTCATCTCATATAACACGGTGACTTCTCACTTAACAGCTTAGCGATCTATAGGAGGATATCATGGCTGCCCAAATATACGATCCAAAGATGAAGGAAGTCACGATCGTGTCCGACGACGATGCTCCGTTGGCACGAAAGCGGAAGAGCTCCACCTCTGACGCTGCCGACGGATTCAAGAAGAAGAAGACGGAGGGTGGAGCCTCCAAGAAGACTACTGCCGCCCTGGAGGCGGAGAAGAGAAAAGCTACTGGGATCCCTTTTGCCAAAGCACCCCCACTTTTGTAAGCTTCTTTCTTTCTGACATTGTCTATTTATCTATCTTGCTCCTGTACTTATGCATTTTGCACGTTTCAGGAAGAAAGCCACGACCAGCCTCAAGAAGACCTCCAAATTGGGGGCTTCTAGAAATATTAAGGACATGCTACATCGCGACACATCTCCCGCCATCGCCCCTGCCACTCCCTCTGTCAAACCTTCGTCTGCCCCGACAAGCTCACAAGCTAAGGAGGCATCTGGCCCTTCCGCCATGGAAGTGGACTCAGGTGCCTCTACCGAGGTTGTTGTTGTCGGCGAGCAGGCAACGCAGGAGAGTGCCGCCCACCAAATGGCTGAATCTCCGGCTAAGGATGACATCGGTAGCGGTAAGGCGGTGGTGGAAGTAGGTACTTCTACCGTAGTCGGCGCCCTTGCATCCATGAAAGCCATAACTTATCCGAAGATAGTCTATCCGGTACTTACGTCGGGTAGCACTGCTATGGTTCCTGGTGCGGCACCGACATCTCCGATGTGCGGTCTAGAGGAGCTTCTCCGTCAAGCAGAAATCTTGCAAGGAAACAGGGAATCCTTTGGCAAGCTACTGGCCGAGAGTGCTACAAACCTCAAGATCATTGCACTTGTAAGTTTTCTTTGCCTTTTGCTTTTCATAAGAGTATCCCACTGTAGCCCCCGAGGATGTAGACGGAAAACCATAGGTTTTGCATCTATATGCTCTAAGAGTGACTAAGTTAGAAAACCTCTCACTGTAGCCCCCAAGTATGTATCTGGAATGAACTATTCCGAATAGATGCTTTAAGCAGTGTTTCTAAATTTTAATACTGTAGCCCCCAAGCTTCTAGTTGTAACTGAATTAGTTCCGACTAGATGCTTAAAGAAAAGCTAAGCATATATTCAAGTTAAAAACTTTATATTGTAGCCCCCAAGCTTCTAATCGAAAACTGAATTAATTCCGACTAGATGCTTAAAGAAAAGCTAAGCATATTGCTAAGTTAAAAACTCTCGCTGTAGCCCCCGAGCATCTAGGTGGAAAAATTCCGGCTAGATGCTCCAAATAGACTAAACAACGTTTAACTTTTTTCCTTTTTTTCCACAGAACGAGAATGCTCAGAGGGGCATGGCCAACGACAAGTACCAGAAGATGCGCGCAGATTTGGAAGCTGAAAAGGGTAAATCTGCCTTCTTGAAGGAACAGATCACCAAGAGCAAGCGTCTGTTTTCTTTTTCGCATTCCGACTTGGTTTTGTGCCCATATTATCTGAGTACTCATTGTGTACTTTGCTTTCTCCGACTTGCAGAAACCATCGCCAAGGCTAAGAATATTGTCGAGCAATCCAAGCACATTCAAGAGCTGGATAGCGAGAACACAATTCTTAAGCAGGAGAGGAAGGACATGCTGAAAATGCATGAGGAATCAATGAAAGCCTTGCAGGACTCCGCCACCAAGGAAATCAATCGCTTGAAGGAGGAGATTACGATCTTATAAGATCAGAAGCGAGCTTCCGATGAGCAGAACCAACGCCATAGCGAGGCGTATAAGCTCCTCCAACAAGAGAAACAATCCTTGGCGGACACCCTCTGGCAAGCTGAGGCCAGCATTTTTAGTAAGTTTTCTCCGTCTTGGATTTCTGTAGTCCGAGTATTCTGTATTTGTTGAACTCATGCGCTCCTTGTCGGAATTTGCAGCTCCTATGGGTTTAACCCGATCGCCTCCTCCAGCCAAGAAATGCATGGTTCTTGTCGGCAACTTTATCAACACCGCCATCACGCAAGCCAAGGAGATCGCCAAGCCCCTCCAGATAAATATCAAGGCATCAGACTCCGTGGCGAAGTACTCGGAGATTCTGCGCCGAGCCCCCGAGCGTATCACAAGCTGGAAAGCTTCATGTGCATGGGCTAGCGCAAGGATGGCACTGTCAATGGTGAAGGCACACTACGAAGATGCCGACATCGACACGGTGACCTCTGGCATTCATGACGTAGATGATGATGGCAAAGAGATTAAACATCAATTCATCTTGTCATTGCTCGCGGGTTATGACACCAGAGTTTTCGACTTGGTCGACATCAACGTCTTCGTGCCGATGAACACCATAGATGGCAGCAACCAAAGCTCCTCCGAGTCTCTTCACACCGCCGAATTCGAGGGTGACTCTTCTGCTGGTGATGACGCTGCTTCTAAGTCTTCTGCGCCAAAGGAATGAAGAACAACTTTGTAATCTTTGTTTCACCTTTGGTGCCTTTGCGGAAAAAACTTATTGATGTAACTTAAGGCGGAAAACAATGGTTGTTATTTTCCTGCTACTCAAGAACTAGTTTCCAGCAGGTATATATGTTTTAAGCAAGTGCTGGCTTATCCATTACTTTGGTTCTTATGCTTGAATTTTTGTGAGTCGGAAGACTCCTTGTCGGAACCATGCGCTCAGGTGATGATGCCCAATGGCACCGTCAAAAACCTAAGCACAAAATCGCCGACAATAAGTGCCAAAAGTCACTACTCCAGAATCCACATAAAAACGACAAAGAACTTGTAGACCAGAAAACTTAAGCTAACGCCCGTAGGCGGAATTTTCACAAGTGCAATCGCAAAACTTGTGCATAAAGGTTTTACAAGATCCAAAAATGAACACTAAAGGAGGTAAAAGACTCAGAAATATGAGTGAACCAGAGAGCTTTATTTCATTGATCATATAAGGAGTACACAATTAGATAAAAAATGCTAAGTGTAGAAAGGACGTAGCTATGCTATGTTCCATGGCCGATCAAGCTCCAGGTAGTCATCATCCGGGTCACGTCGCTTATGCTTATGATCCTCGTTGGGTCTATCCTTTAGTTCATGATTGTCAACAAGGTAGTAAGACCCATTGAGTAGCGTCTTGCTTATGATGAACGGTCCTTCCCATGGCGGGGATAATTTGTGTGACTTCTTCTGCTTAAGTCGGAGCACCAAACCCCCCCTCTTTAAACGAGCCATGCCGAACGCGGCGACTATGGTAGCTGCGTAGCTTCTCCTGGTAGATGGCGGATCTTTGGCATGCCAAAACACGCTCCTCCTCGAGAGGTCCACATCTAGGCGTCTGGATTCTTCAGCGTCATCTTCGTCGTAGGCGGCAACTCTTGGTGCATCGTGAAGTATGTCGGAAGGTAGGATGGCTTCTGCTCCATATACCATGAAGTAAGGGGTGTAGCTGGTGGATCTGTTAGGTGTAGTTCGTAAACTCCACACCACAGATGGCAAATCTTCCGCCCAGGCTCCATCTGCTCTATGTAGCGGTGCCTCAAGACGTGGCTTGATTCCCTGCAGAATTAATCCATTGGCTCGCTCAACTTGACCATTTGATTGTGGGTGTGCCACAGAAGCAAGGTCAAGTCGGATGCCTTTCTCCCAACAATAAGCCTCCACTTCTCCGAGTGACATATTGCTGCCGTTGTCGGTGATAATGCTATGTGGGAGACCAAATCTCACCACTAGATCCCGGACAAACCTGAGGGAAGTTGCCCCATCAAGCTTTCTAATGGGTTTAGCTTCTATCCATTTAGTGATTTATCAACTGCTACAAGCAGATGCGTAAATCCACAAGGTGCCGTCTGTAACGGTCCCACCATGTCTAGCCCCCAGACTGCAAACGGCCATGTTATTGGTATTGTTCGCAATTCTTCAGCGGGAACATGTGGTTGTCGGGCATAATACTGACATCCCATGCATGTCTCAACCAGCTTGTCGGCGTCCGCCTTCGCGGTCAGCCAGTAGAATCCTTGCCGGAAGGCTTTCGCGACCAACGATCGAGGAGCGGCGTGATGCCCGCAATCTCCGAGATGGATTTTGCGTAGGATCTCCATACCTTCTAGCTGGGAAACACATTTTAGGTATACACCAGTAGTGCTCCTTTTGTAGAGTTTCCCATTTATTATGGTATAACCCTTTGCTCTTCGTACTATTTGCCGTCTTTCGACCTCGTCGTCGGGCAAAGTTTCGTGTTCGAGATATTCCATGAACGGTTTTGTCCAAGCCGGAGGGACCTTTGTCACCATGTTGACAAAAGAATCAGCTCGATCCGGGTTGTTGATGTCGGCTCCCTTCACAGATGGTGTGCGCAGATGCTCTAGGAAAACTCCTGGCGGGATTCTTTTGCGCCCTGATCCAAGCTTAGACAGCAGACCAGCCGCCTCGTTTTGCTCCCTAGGTACATACTTGACTTCGTAGCCCAAGAAGATCTTGGCTATCTCGTCCACTTCGTCTCGATATGCTGCCATCATAGGGTTCCGCGCATTCCAGGTACCAGCCAACTGCTGGGCAACCAAGTCGGAATCTCCACAGCAAACTATGTGCTTGATGCCAATATCCTTGGCTACACGCAGTCCATGAATGAGTGCTTCATACTCCGCCATGTTGTTTGTAGCCTCGAAGTGGATCTGTAGAACATAGTGTAGCTTGTCTCCTGTTGGTGACTGTAGCAATACACCAGCCCCCGAGCCGTTGAGCAGCTTTGATCTGTCAAAGTGCATCACCCATTACTCTGGTTCCGGCAACGGAGTAGCATCTGGCATCCTCGTCCAATCTGCAACAAAATCCGCCAAGGCTTGTGACTTGATAGCGTCGCATCGCTTGTAAGTGATCTCGAAGGCGGCAAGTTCAATGCCCCACTTCGTGACCCTTCCTGTAGCGTCGCTGTTGTTGATTATGTAGGACAGTGGAGCCTTGCTCACCACTGTGATTGGGTGCTCCTGAAAGTAGTGCCTCCGCTTCCGAGAAGCAAGGAATACTCCATAAGCTATCTTCTAGTAGTGCGGGTAACGCTGCTTGGACTCCGTCAAGACCTCGCTCACATAGTAAACTGGTCGCTGAACTCCGTTCTCATAGCCTGGTTCCTTCCGCTCTACCACAGGGACGATACTGATTACCCGGTTCGTTGCCGCCATGTATATTAATAGGGGATCACCAGGCTCGGGTGCTGCAAGGATAGGCGCTGAGGAAAGAATCTCCTTGAGATGCTTCAATGATGCGTCTGCTTCGTCCGTCCACGTGAATTTTTCCGCCTTCTTCAACAACTTGTACAGTTGCAGAGCCTTCTCTCCAAGTCGGCTGACGAACCGACTAACTGCTGCAACACAGCCTATTAGTCATTGGATGTCCTTTAGGCATGTCGGACGGTTTATGTTTAAGATGGCCTTAATTTTCTTCGGGTTGACCTCGATTCCGCAATGGGAAACGATAAAACCCAACAATTTGCCGGCTGGTACCCCGAAGACGCACTTCTTAGGGTTAAGCATCATGTTGTATTTCCAGAGATTATCAAAGGTTTCTTTTAAGTCGGAGATTAAGTCATTTGACTTTTTAGACATCGCCGCAATATCGTCCACGTAGGCGTGAACGTTCCGACCAATTTGGTCATGAAGCCAACATTGCATTGTCCGCTGGTACGTTGCACATGCGTTTTTCAGCCCAAAGGGCATCGCGGACGCGGGTCCGTCCTCTGGTGGGTCCCTTGCATTAGCTTATGGGCGTCGCGGATCCGTTGCCTCGCATCGGTCCGGTGCTTCTCCTTCAGTGCTTGCGTCAGGTACGAGTCAGTGACCTCTGCAGAGCATAAAAGTGTGGATATATTCACCCCTATGAATCCCGGGGGTTTGGGAAGGCTTACTTTCATGGTGTGGCACCATGATTTAATATGACTAATCAAATAACCACTTGTTATTGTTTCTCAGAAAAGCATTTCTATTTTACAATTTATATGATTGTGTATAATTGGTTTACTGAGTATGATTTATCGTACTCACTCCAGCTCCCCTTATTTTTTTAGACGCAGAGCCCGTCGATATCAGAGTGTGCGCAGCAGAAGCGGGCGGGAAGCGAATTAGAAAATATTTGTATTATCCATAAATGTAAAGAAAATTGTAAAAATAATGTATTTGAGCTTATTCTCGTGATTTACTGTGCTAGTTTTTCCTAGACTTTCGGGTCTATATGTAGGCTCGCGGCGGCTGTCATTCTACCGGGCCGGGTTTCGGGGCGTGACATATATATACGATGGACAGCTTGCCGAGGGAACCTACAACTTCACTTGTACTCAACCAACGCCAACACAATAGTGGAGTTCAATCCTGAGGTCAGTTCTGTAGAGGTCATGCATTCTCATCCTGATATTGGAGAGACCTTAGTGGATGGTACATAAGAAGGGATGCAAGAGGCAAATGATCAAGAACGCGCTGCTGGGCACTGAGAACGAAACCAATAAGAAGCGCATGTCAAATGGAGATGTGGCTGCAATGATGGAAAAGTACATTGTGGAGGAAGATAGATACATGAGCGCTGATCCATCTTACAACCAAACCCCACACGCACACACATCAAGGAATATATAGAAGGAAACCGGGTTGACCGGCTGAGCTAATATAAACAAGAAGCAACACCAGGCTCGGGTGCTGCAAGGATATGCGCTGAGGAAAGAATCTCCTTGAGCTACTTCAATGGTGCGTTTGCTTCGTCCGTCCACGTAAATTTGTTCGCCTTATTCAGCAACTTGTACAGTTGCAGAGCCTTCTCTCCAAGTCGGCTGACGAACCGACTAACTACTGCAACATAGCCTGTTAGTCATTGGATGTCCTTTAGGCATGTCGGACGGTTTATATTTAAGATGGCCTTGATTTTCTCCGGGTTGACCTCGATTCCGCAATGGGAAACGATGAAACCCAACAATTTGCCGGCTGATACCCCGAAGACGCACTTCTTAGGGTTAATCGTCATGTTGTATTTCGGAGATTATCAAAGGTTTCTTTTAAGTCGGAGATTAAGTCATTTGACTTTTTAGACATCGCCGCAATATCGTCCACATAGGCGTGAACGTTCCGACCAATTTGGTTGTGAAGGCAACGTTGCATTGTCCGCTGGTACGTAGCACCTGCGTTTTTCAGCCCAAAGGGCATCGTGACCTAGCAAAACGTGTCGTATGGGATAGTGAACGAAGTGTCCAATTGGTCCGACTTCCTCATCTTGATCTGGTGGTATCCTGAGTATGCATTGAGAAAACACAAAAGTTCTGAGCCAGCCATCGAGTCAATGACTTGGTCAATGCGAGGCAAAGCAAACGGATCTTTGGGACATGCTTTGTTCAAGCCAGTGTAATCAACGCACATTCTTAATTCATTGGTTCCCTTTTTGGGGACAAGTACAGGCCACCCATCGGGTGTGAAGGACTTCTCGGATAAATCTAGCTTTAAGTAACCTAGATATCTCTTTGCCAATGGCGCGTCTCTTCTCATCTCCAAAGCGTCGTAGAGGTTGTTTCACCGGTTTGCATTTTGGATCAATGTTTAAGCTGTGCTCGGCAAGTTCCCTAGGTACACCTTTCATGTCGGCAGGTTGCCAGGCAAAGATGTCCCTATTCTCATGGAGGAACTCGACGAGCGCGCTTTCCTATTTGGGATCCAGGTTCGTCCCAATGGCGGTGACCTTGGAGGCATCGCCTACCACAAGTTCCACCGACTTGGTCTCGATGGCGGCCTTGAACACAAGAGCGGAGTCGGAGATCTGTTTCTTCGACGCGGGCATCTCTGAGTCATCGACCTTGCTCTGGATCTCTTTGAATTCTTTGCTATAGAGGACAGCTTCTGCAACGGCTGCTTCATTGATCTTGCAGTCCCTTGCCTTGGTAAATCTTCCGGATACGATGATGACACCGTTTGGTCCGGCTATCTTGAGTTTATTGTAGACGAATCATGGCTTGGCCATGAACGTGCGAAATATGTCGCGGACAAATATGACGTGGTACACGCTCTTGAAGGGGACCACCTCGAAGGTCATGCGCTCTTGGCTGTAATTGTTAACATCGCCAAAGGCAACCTGAAGTGTAATGCACCCAAGGGATCGAGCCTCCCGACCAGGAACTACGCCATGGAAGATGGTGTTGGTCCGCCTTAGGTTTGCCTCCGTCAAGTTCATCTTCTGCAGTGTATCCAGGTACATGATGTTGATGCTGCTTCCACTATCCACCATACACTTGGTGAACTCCACGCCGTCAATCAAGGGGTTGATGACCATGGCGTACTGGTTCTCCGTAGGTATAAGGTCTGGGTGGTCCGTCCTGTCCCAAGTGATTGGAACCTCCGACCAGTGCAGGAACTGGGGAACTGGGGGAGAGTGGCCATCACGATCCTCAGAGAGGTCTTCTGTTGTCGGACGGTGGGGGTGCGAAGGAAGGTGTGGTAGACTGGGGCCTTCTTCGCGTACGGGTTCTTGCCCTTGTCGTCGCTCTTGGCGGCGTGCTTGGGGTCAACGTCCTCGTCCATGTCACTTGAATCCTTGGACTCCTCCTCCTTCTTCTTCCCCTTGCCCTTGCCTCGCGGTCTGTTCTTCCGACTTTGCTTGTAGCCGGACTCCGGGTCTTCCTTGAGGTCGTTGACGAACTTGCAGTGTCGATTGGTATGGGTGGCTTTGCCGTTGACGTCGAGGTGTACGAGGCACGGCATATCGTGGTACTCCTCGTAGGTTTGGGGAATGTAGAGCGGCGCCGAGGTAGTTTCGCTTCCTCGCTGCTGCCCACGACCAGCTCCCCTTCCTCAGCCACGTTGTCCGCCATCACCTCGTCCTGCAAAAGTCATAGCGACCATGTCGGTAGATTGCTTTTCTTATGGAGCAGTTTTCCACTTTGTACTGCTGTTCCTCCAAGCTTGAGTTGGAACGGCTGTTGCCGGCAAGGAGCCGCGAGCATCGTCGTCGACAGCTGCGAACTCACTAGCCAACTGAATCATCTGGTTCAAGTCAAGCTGGTGATTATCCTGCAAGCACTTCAGCTTATGTCGGAGCAACGTGCCCCTTTCCAACCCATCAATGAAGGCGGCCATGGCGGTCTGAGCATGCACTCCTGCGCAGGAATTCTTCATGTCCAGCCAGCGGGAGAGGTAGGCGCGAGATGTCTCGTCTTTATCTTACACGCACCGTTGTAGATCGCCCACAGTGCAGGGACGCTTGTATGTACCCTCAAAGTTCTTGGTGAACGCCTCTTGCATGTCCAACCAGTTGTATATAGATTTCTCCGGCAAGTCGTCGATCCATTGACGGGCTGTGCCCGCCAACATTAATGGGAGGTACTTGACGGCGACGTTGGGGTTGCCTCCGGCAATCTCCACCGCGTTGCCATAGTCCTGCAACCATGTGGCTGGCTTGGCGGTGCCGTCATAGGGCTTGATGGTCTTGTCGATCTGGAAGCCTTTGGGGTAAGTTACGGACTGTATTGCAGGTCCAAAACAACGTGGTCCTAGGTATGGCCCTTCCCGGGCCTCGTGGATCTTGTCTATCCGTGAACGTGCATCGTATGGCTCTGGGTTCTTCTTCTTGTCAACAGGGGATGGGATGCGTGAACGACGCAGGCCTCCTCCGCCATGGTGACTGCTTGGTGGTGACGGAGGCGGAGGTGGCGGTGGGTTAGCCTTCTTGCTGTTACCCTCCTGCGACGCCTCGCGCCTGTCACGGTTGCTTGTCGAACGCGGCGGGTCATGGTGTGACCTGCTCCTGTGTCCTTGGTTCCGCTCTCTATCATGACGGGTCTGCTCCGCGTTGTCGCGAATGACGATGTCGCACTGCTTTGGTGGGGGCATATCCGTACGATGGTGAGCCTTGTAATCTTCGCGATGTCGGGGGGACCGGGGCGGAGGCGATGGGCGACGAGGTCGGGCCTTTTCTCCATGGTCGGAGGATATGGGGATAGCATTCTTCCTGGTGCGCGCATCCCTCCGTCTTCGTTCTGATGAACCCGTCTGGGACCCGACATCAAGAGGATATCTGTTCCTTGGCGGCTTATGCTGGCTAGATTGGCAGAGCGCTGGGTCAGACTCAAGCCTCTGAGAGGTGGTCTTTTCCTGCTACTTCACCGCCTTGGCCACTAGGTCATAGACCTGTTCTACTGCCTCGGGCGATCTATCCTGCTCCAGAAGGGTCTTGGCGACGGCGAGGTTAAGGAGTGGAGTGGGCATCACCTGCTTGCCTTCACTGTCAATGTATGGCTTGGATTGTACCGGCTTTGAGGGAGCCCATCCTAGGTTGCGCCATACACCAGGATCGTTGATGACGCGAGCTGGAGCTTTCTTGGCCTTCTGCTGCTGCAGCAAAGTCTTGTACTCGGCCTCCATTACTCTAGCTTTTTCTATGGACTTCTGCGCGTTGACCAGATCTCGATCTAGCTTAGCGCCTTGCTCCGCGATGGTCTGCGCTTCCTCTAGCAGCTGCTGGCGCCTCTCGTCAAGCTGGGTCACGTTCCGGATATGAGCAACGGTCAGTGGCTCGACGAGGAGGCTGCCGTACATCACTCTATCAGCCGGAGTAACTTGGGCTGTTGCAGACATAGATGCCGGAGGCGGCAAGTTTGCGGTGTTGTTGTTGCTCGGGCCGGTGCCGAGTTCCTGCGGCTGCTGCACTGGGTTAGGCGGAGGAGGCATGACCTTTGCGCGATCATCGTCAGCAGCAATAAGTGGCCCCTTCCCCTTCTCTAGCGCTGTCGGCGGAGCTCGTCCGGGTTGATCTTCATCCATCGCCGTCCCGATGGTGACGAACACCCCTCAAGACGTGACGGCGTTGTTGGCTTTCTCGCCGCGCGTGTATTCCTCCTCCATCTTCTGCATGGCGGAGTCTAGATCTTCTGGAGTGAAATCTATCTCCTCTGAATCTGCACCGAAGTCAGCATAAAGCGCGTCAATAACAGAGTCAAAGGTTGCCAGGACTTCCTCGATGACGGGCGGTGGAGGTGCAACAGGAGCGACGATGACTGGAGGTGGCGGCACAGCTGCGATGAGGGCAGCCGAAGTTGGTGGTGGCGGCGGCTGAATCGGAGGGTCTCCGTCAATGAGCGCAAGCGCCATCTGGGCTGCCGCGTTAGCTTCCGCGTCGTTGTTGACGGTTCTCACCATCTCTTCGAGGGTAAGGCGTCCTGTTGCTTGCTGCCGTCTTAAAGAATGCCGGAGAAGCGTGCCGTGGTCCAGCCCTTCCACGAAGTGATACAAAGCGTTATCATCGGGGTAGTGGGCCAGATCGGCTCGTATACGGAGCCACCTGGCCAAGTAATCGCGGGGGTTTTCTCCCTATCTCTGAACGCAACACGCCAGATCAAAGATGGTAACCACTTCGACAAACTTGGATCTCTGCTATCCAGACGCACGGGCTACCGACGGACTTGCAGGGATCTTCCACCTTTATATCCCGCACATGGGCGGTTTGGGTGGGCCTTGAATTTTTCCGATCTTTGCCGGCAAACTCCGAAGAGAGATCCGACATCGATGCTTCCACGAACGTATCCTGCCCGTAGGCGGTCCGTGCGGACCTTGAATTTTTCCGATCTTTGCCGGCAAACTCCGAAGAGAGATTCGACATCGATCCTTCCGCGAACGTATCCTGCCCGTAGGCGGTCCGTGCGGGCCTTGATGCTCCTCCGACTTTCAGGGAACTAGTGCCCGAGTCGGTTTCGCCAATGAAGAGGTGGATGTCTCCGATAGGAACGATCGAACACCGCGTAGGGTTCGTCTTCGCCGGGATCCAGAACTCGTCGGGAGGGACGATCGGAACGTTGCCGGAGAATAGAACACGACGGATGGCTACGGTTTTGCCGATTCCCGCGAAGATCTTGGTCCTCGCCCGCTGAAGAGCCTGAAGCGCCCCTTGCCCCACGGCGGGCGCCAACTGTCGTGGTATTGCCGACGAGTATGCCATGGAGGGGTCCTCACAGTGCGTGTTTAGAGACGTGGGGGAAGGCGGACGGTTGACGGGTACGAGGTAACACAGCTTACCCAGGTTCAGATCCCACGACGGTGGCGGAATCCTACTCCTGCTATAAATCACTATAAGGGCAATACGCCGAGTTACAGGGATTGTGCCCTAAAGGTTCCCATAGGCCCGACTTATATCAGACAGGTTACAGAGTCCTACACCGTCTATTACTAGTCTTGTGTATCTTGCACTCCAAGGCTCCGGGTACGCTGGTGACTCCACCGTAGCCTTCCTTTATCCGGCATGGGCCTCCCTTCTGGATCCATCTAACTGGGCC
Source organism: Avena sativa (assembly GCA_916181665.1). NCBI lineage: Eukaryota > Viridiplantae > Streptophyta > Magnoliopsida > Poales > Poaceae > Avena > Avena sativa. The sequence goes on along the minus strand of OV702300.1, from coordinate 32,312,465 downwards.
GCCTAGCAGGTCATTGGCCATGCTACCAACTGTGGGCCATCCGGGTTATCCGGATAGGTGACATGCTATGAGGATACCCATATAGCATATCCCCAAAACCTCCAAATCGGTGGATCAGGAACACACCGCCACCGCCGCCGTTGCAGATCTCGCTCGACCACGCGTGCTACTCACGCGGACTGAAATTTTTTGGTGCTGGAATCGTAGAACCGAACGGCTCTGATACCATATGTCACATCATGACTCTAATCTTACGCGCGCAGATCACTTGATTGAGGTTTCTCACACTCAGGTTCGCGAGATCCGGATCCGATACAGGCCTGCGTCACGTGAGGCGGAAGAAGAGCACGCAGGTCGTGGGGAAGAAGGAAGGAAGTCCTGTAGGACAAGTTGAGAATATTCTCAACCCCCTCATCCTGTTGGCGTGGCGTCCATCTTGTACCGATTGATGCCGTCGCCTGCCAGTGGGTCCGTCCTCGGGTGGGTCCCTTGCGTTAGCTTGTGGGCGTCGCGGATCCGTTGCCTCGCATCGGTCCGGTGCTTCTCCTTCAGTGCTTGTGTCAGGTACGAGTCAGTGACCTCTGCAGAGCATAAAAGTGTGGATATATGCCCGTCGATATCAGAGTGTGCGCAGCAGAAGCGGGCGGGAAGCGAATTAGAAAATATTTGTATTATCCGTAAATGTAAAGAAAATTGTAAAAATAATGTATTTGAGCTTATTTTCGTGATTTACTGTGCTGGTTTTGCCTAGACTTTCGGGTCTATATATAGGCTCGCGGCGGTTGTCATTCTACCGGGCCGGGTTTCGGGGCGTGACACACACACACACACACACACACACACACACACACACACACACATATATATATATATATATATATATATATATATATATATATATATATATATATAGAAACCCTATTCAGCACCCAGGGTGCAGAATAGTTATTTTGCACCCAACATATTTTTATGTTGTTAGATTGAAAAATTATGTTTTGTATATGAATAATTATGTCCATATATTCACCCCAACAACAATAATCGACAAAAAAATAGAGTTTATGTGTCATTATAGTGTAAAAAACACCCAAAATATGTATTTCACGTCGAATTTTTATACTGCATGTAAACAAAAAAATTATGTCATTTTTAAATTTTATTATGTTCTTCTCGACTTACGAAGTAAGACAAAATTTACGTGATGTAAAAATAATATACGATTCTAAAGATAGAGGGTGGGTGTAGAATAACTATTCTACACCCTGGGAGTCAAATAGCGCGACTCTCTCTCTCTATCTATATATCTCTCTCTCTCTATATATATATATATATAGATATATATAGATACACGATGGACAGCTTGCCGAGGGAACCTACAACTTCTTCACTTGTACTCAACCAACGTACGCCAACACAATAGTGGAGTTCAATCCTAAAGTCAGTTCTGTAGAGGTCACGCATTCTCATCCTGATCAAGAAGGGATGGTACACAAGAAGGGATGCAAGAGGCAAATGATCAAGAACGCGCTGCTGGGCATGCACTGAGAGAATACGAACCCAAGAAGAAGCGCATGCAGGTCAAATGGAGATGTGGCTGCAATTAATGATGGAAAATTAAGTACATTGTGGCAGAAGATAGATACATGAGCGCTGATCCATCTTACAACCAATGCCCCCACACCCACACACACATCAAGGAATATATAGAAGGAAACCGGCCGGGTTGACCGCCGGCTGAGCGAGCTAAACAAGAAGCAAATTAAAGCTACTCCTAAAGAGAACTACGTACGCCCCCCGAAGAAGGTTCGCCGTCACGGCCGTACGCCCCCCGAAGAAGGTTCGCCGTCACGGCAGTGCAGTCTCGCCCGCCTTCAATCTTTGACACCAGGTGTCATCGCTGTGCTACAACTGTTCTTGTTATGTCCAGTTAGCCCACAGATTGAACACCTCGCTGCCTTCCTCTCCATGGTTGGAGCATCTCCCCTTTGAGGACACGTAGTTCGATAGTGCCCTTTCACATTGCAGATTGGGCAACACCTCATACCGAACCTTCGAGCTGTCCCAGTGACACTAGATCCAGTGATAGGGAGAAGCTGTTGTTGCTCGAGTCCAAGGATAGGGGAGGCCTCTGCCGCGCCTATCTGTAGGAGGGGAGAAGGAGGGGATTCTTCGTCGCAGGGGCTTGCATTCAAGTCGATCTGGACCATGTCGTTCCCCCTATATATATAGATAGATACAAATCAAAAGATTCACTCAAAACTTTATCCCTTATTTTTGATACGTACTAATATATCCTATTCTAAAACATCATCAAGGGGATGCAAATTCAGCTCGGCCTACTTACTTGGAACGTACGGAGTCTCCTCCTGCGTCCATGGCGTTCTTCTTATCTTTTCTCATCTTTGCTCTCAACAATGTGTCTCTTTTGGTCTGAGAAGGAGGGGATTCATCGCAGGGGCTCGCATTCAAGTCGATCTGGACCATGTCGTCCCCCCTATATATATAGATACAAATCAAAAGATTCACTCACTTTATCGCGAACATCATCAAGGGGATGCAAATTCAGCTCGTTGTAGTACTTACTTGGAACGTACGGAGTCTCCTCCTGCGTCCATGGCGTTCTTCTTTTCTGTAAACAATGGGTCACTTTTGGTTGTCTGAGAAGGATGAGGGGATTCGTCGTCGCAGGGGCTTGCATTCAAGTCGATGAAATCCATGTCGTTCCCCCTATCCGGCCCATATAGATACAAATCAAAGATTCAGTTACGTATATCCTATTCTAAAACATCATCAAGCAAGGGGATGATGCAAATACTTACTTGGACTCCGATTTTGTGGTCACCGCTGGTTGCATGCCGCCGCGCGCCTGCCTCGGCTGATGTGCGGAGCGTCGGTCGGTCGGTCTCGGATTTGAGCGGACGTGAGGGTGAGGGTAGAAGCCGGGGCCTCGATCGGTTCTCTGGCTTCGCCTCCACCTTCTCTGGCTTCAGTTCAGTGGGACTCCACAGCGGGCAGGAAATGGGGGTTTGGGGGCGGCGGGAGTGACCAACAAAGTCGATCGAGGGTGAGGAAAGACGGCTAGCTAGGGTCTGGTCTGGGAAGATATATATAGTAGTAGAGACCGACGAGTCCGGTAAGGTCAGCGCTTGCTTCTACACTGCAGTTTTCTTTCCCATTTGATCGTGGGGATATATAGCACTGGAAACATCCGGTTTGCCAGCCGCCGAATGAAGCGAACGATCCGGATTTATACTCAATAAATCCGCGTCCGTGAAAAGTATTGTTTGTCTTCTTATACTAGTATTTATTTTATGTGTATTTGACATTAATAAATAAAAGAAAAAAGTTGGCACAAAGAGTCTTGTTATTTTATGTGGACTATTAGGTGCTAGCTGCAAATAAGTGCAATAATTATTATGCACATTTAAGAGTACATGTGTGAGGTAAAATACAGAATTAAGAAATCTACCAAGTGGTGGTTGGTGGTGTTTATGTAAATATGTGTATGCGTTGTTCAATAACTAGAAAATTAGCAATACACTCGAAAATAACAAAGAATCCTAAACCATCATGCCTACGGCCAATAATAATTAAGGTAACAAAAAAACCCTGAATATGGATCCACAACGTTTAATCGAATCTTGAATCCGTAACCCCTCTTACATTTAAACTTTGCAGTGATTTCTCTCTCTCTCTCTCTCTCTCTCTCTCTCTCTCTCTCTCTCTCTCTCTCTCTCTCTCTCTCTCTCTCTCTCTCGCGCGCGCGATACGTAGTGTAGAGCTTGGGAGAGTAGGCAGCTAGTGATGGTGACTTAGCATTGGGCTAGGGGCACTCGAGTGTAGAGCTTGGTGTGGGAGAGGGAAGGCCGGAAGGGGCAGAGCGATGGAACGGCTGGCCAGAAATCTACCAAGTAGTGGTTGGTGGTGTTTATCTCTACTACTATAATGTAGCAGTTTAAATTTGAAATACCACTTTCATCTTACTTCTCCCGCCAAAACACCTGGGGCGCAACTACAACCGTTGATTTTGCTGAGTGAATCTATGTCTACCGGTCATCAGGCATCACCAGGGAAATCCAACGGCTAGCATCTGCTGGATTCGCGCCTGCAGTAGCGCGGCTCAGCCTGTGCAAACCCTGCCCTAGGGGCCAATCGATTTTTCTAGAAAGAAGTAGACACACGCCTCCGATCCACACCTGGACGTGAGACACTGTTTGCTATCTATTCTCTAGGATCTTTTGTGGCCAGTTTGAAGTAGAGTGGCAATGCATGCACGAGAAAAGATCCAGTAATACTCCGTATAAGAGAAAGCTGGGACTTGATCGGCAGTAGTATGTCTCAGGTTCCAGTACTGCTCAGCCGATTAGCATGTATTGGTGAAGGTTTCCTATGCCTTTTTTTTGAAGTGTGTCTCTTAGGGAGGTTTTCATTCTCCGATAGAGTAAAATTACCGATGGGGAACTGTAGTTCAGGTTTTTGGAAATAGTAGAAATACTGGCCTAAATACCGTCTAAGATTTTATGAACTAATTTATAAATTCATTCAAAATTTATCAAAATTATTTAAAATTGAGCAAATCTTGAACATGGAAAATTTTGTCCGGTAGAATTTTTTTAACGGTGGTAACCGGGAAAGTCAGTTTCTGGCGAGATACCAGTCGAGAAACACAATTTTTTGTTAGTTGACTTTTGATAAAATTTACACGCCTTTCTGTTTGAAATGAAGGTAGTCGGTGAAAGATACTACTACAGCACATGCATATGAAATATATTTTTAAACTTTTTGAGTTGTAGCTTCTTTTGCACCTCATATTTGTGCACAAAGGACAAATATTCAATCTCAAAAAACAATTATCCCATTCGAATATTTTACTACACATTTTACACCATTATCAACTTAAATAACATAAAAAAGTTAAGATATAGTTATATAATTTAATTACATATTGAAATTGTCCTCATTTATTTCTTCTCGATTTTTTTGGAGATGAGAGATAATGAGGTGAGCCGTGGACTATATTTACTTAAACTTGTGTTTGGCACATTTGGATACATTTTAACATTTTAAAAGTTGTTTTTTCTATCCAATATCAACGTGCAAAGCACGTGCAATTTACTAGTGTAAATATGTGTATGCGTTGTTCAATACTATAATTAGCAATGCACTCAAAAATAACAAAGAATCCTAAACCATCATGCCTACGGCCAATAAGGTAGTAACAAAGAATCCTAAACCCATTGTGAAAGGCCTAATATCTCCACTTTCTCGCTCCTGTCCTTCCCGATCCATGCGTCGCGTCACAGAAGAACCAGGGAAAGGTGATGCAACATGGATTTATACCCCTCGCGCACGCCTACTGAACTACTCCATCCATCTCAGAGCATCTCCACTCGTTGGGCGAAATTTGGACGAATATGAGCAATACAGACGAACTTTGGGCGAATATGCCCAAATTTTGGGCGAACTTTGAGAGAATATGGTCTACATGGACGAACTTTGAACGGATATGGTCTATATGGGTAAACTTTGGGCGAATATGGGCGAATTTTGGATAAATAAGGGCGAATATATGCTGGCTAGGCGGGTCCACTCGTCGAATTCGTTTCGTCCGGCGTTCCCAGGGCGTACCCAGGATCCGGGGTTCGGCCTGGGTAGGCCGGACCAAAACACGCCGAAATCCGGACGAAAACAGGTCCTTGGGTACGCGACTAGACCAATTTTCGGCGTCCAGACTAAAATTCGGCGTCTGGATCAGCCTCCTGGGTAGGCGAGTGGAGATGCTCTCAAGGTTTAGAGCATCTCCACGCGTTGGCCGAACCCAGGGCGAAATTTGGTCCGTTTTTCGGCCGGACGGAACAAGTTTTCGGCCTGGGTACGCCCATTTTCCCACTCGCGTACCCAGGCCGAGTCCCCAAGTTCGGCTAAAATTTATCAAATTTAGGCGATTTTCATTAAGTTGGGCGAATATAGGCGGAATTTAAACGAACCTAGTACATAATTAAACTTAAAAAGGCCGCCGCCGGTGGCTTCGCCATCCTACATGCCGAAGTTGTTGTAGAACGACGTGTAGCGAGGGTCGGCTCGACCGTCATCCTCGCCGGCGTCGTCGTTGCTCGGCGGCTGGTTCTGGTGGGAGCTACCCTGGCCAGGGTCGCCGTACCTCCATGGCTGGTAGGACGGGCCGGCGTCCTCGTCGTCGTTGTCATCCAGGACGTAGAGCGGGGCGCCCTGGTAGGCGAACTCACGCCCAGCCAGCGCCCGACGACGGACGGCCTGCTCCTCGGCCTGCTGCTACAGGCCAAGAATGCGCTGCCGCTCCGCCTTCTCCCAGTCCCTCCTGGACCATTTCAGGATATTCGACGAGGAGGGCTCGACCGGCGCCAGCGGCGGCGTCTGCGGCGCCGTTTCGCGGAGCGACTGCTCCAGCGCCATCTTCAAGGCGCCGTCTTCGGCTGGCGCCGAGCCTTCTGCCTTGGGGCGGCATAGGTGCAGACGGCTCGTCGATGACGATACCGCGCGCGCGTGTCTGCGGCGGTGAGCGCGCAGGCGAGACGGCTTCGCGCTTCACGCCCGTCGGCGTGCGAAGCGGCGCACTACCGGAAGAGTGGGATGCCGAAGCGGAGGAGGACGAGCTCATGCTCGCCATCCTCCTCAGCGGCCAGTTCGTCGGAGCACGCCGACCCGTCCTGGCCGCTGGCATCGGGTTGCGCGGGAAGCCGAGCCGCGGAGTGTTCCCGTGGTTGATGTGCTCCAGCACGGCGGCGAGCGTCCGCCCTGGTGCACCCCACCAACGTCGGCGCCCCGCCGAGTTTTTGCATGCCGGCGGGAATTCGTTCGACGGCCCCTCGTGGCGGGCAAGCTCCTGTTCGCGCCGCTCCGCGAAGAAGGTCGCCCAGTACTGGAGGTTGTCGGTGCTTTCCGCTTCGGCCGGGTTGTCCATGCCGGCGATGTACTCTTGTACATCGTACGACAGCTCCTTCGGCGTCGTCCCCGGTGGGATTGGGATGCCGCCGGCGCTCAGCGTCCACCCCGGAGGCATCCGTGTGTCCGGCGGCGCCATGTACCTGGCCTCGTACAGCATGCGTGCCTCCCAAGTCTGGAGGGTGCGCCGGCCGAAGCCGTTCGCCGCAGTGCCGTCGCCGGGGTAGCGTTCGCCCATGGTGAGAGAAGGGGGAAAGGTGAGCGAATGTTCGCCGGAGTTGGGCTTGTGGGTGGGGGGAGCTGTGAGAGAGTGTGAATATCTCCGGCGAGGAGTACGGCTTATAAAGGCCGAGGGTAGCGGCGAGGGCGGGAGGGGTGTAGCGGCGAGGGCGAGAAAAGTGGAAACGGCGGGAAGTTAGTGACCGCCGGTCCGTCGCAGGAGCCGAGGCGGCGACGGTGACGCCGTAAATCGGCGACGCGTGGCCGACGCGACGGGCAGTTATTGCCCGGCGGTCGCCGGGTGGTTCCGAGGATGACGACGACTCGGCGGGTCCACGCGCCGCTCTGATTTTTTTTGCCGATTTCGCTGAGTCCGACGTTCCCAGGACGTACCCGGAAACCTGAGTTCGGCCTGAGTAGTTCGGACCAAAAATGTCCTAAATCCAGCCAAAAACAGGTCCTTGAGTACGCGACTGAGCCAATTTTCGACGTCCGGATCGGCCTCATAGGTAGGCGAGCGGAGATGCTCTTAGGTCGCTAATATCTCAGCGGGATTATTTAGGCAGGTGAAAAAGAAAACGAAAAGTTTACTTTATTGTCCCTGCATGCATCGGGAATTAATCCCCTCAAATTTCTGTAGCAGATACGCTCGGTAGACTTGGTCTCTGCATGCACGGGAGTTAAATTCTCTTATTATTGCGGCTGCGAGATGGTAGATGGACCTTCTGCATGCGCCGGAGTTAATAGGGAGTGTAACTGCGGCGTCCAGCATGCACTAGGGTTTGAAAAACAGAGTTTATTTGGTTCAACTTCCGAGCGCATGTACTAGTACTCCCTCTGTTTCAAATTACTCCGCACCCACGCTTACTTAGGTGGACTAGTACTCTTTTATTTTTCATCCAAAAAATTTCTGGATTTTTGGTATACGTAATACACATTTCATACTATCTATTTCAAAAATCTCAGATTTTTTTTGAATGAAAAATGAGAGAGTAATAGTCTACCTAAATAAACGTGCGGGCGGAGTAATTTAAAACAGATGGAGTATATCTGAGCGGGCGACCGCCTGCTGCATCTCTCTCTGCTGTCTGTCAGCTTACCAGATCCATAAGTATCTTTATCCTTTTGCGGGGGATTTGCCGCTGACGCAGCATGCCCCAGTAGTACATGCATGTACTCTTGGGCTGCAGAGGAACTAACAGATACCTTCCGTTTTAAATTATTCCGTGCGCACGCTTATCTAGGTGGTCTAGTATTCTCTTATTTTTTATCAAAAAATTCTTAAAATTTTTGGTATAAGTAGTACATATTTCATACTATCTATTTCAAAAATTCGTGGATTTTTTTGAATGAAAAATGAGAGAGTACTAGTTCACCTACATAAGCGCGCCGGCGGAGTAATTTAAAACAGAGGGAGTAATTAAGAATATGCTCCCGCTGGCGGAATCTCTTACACGGTGCATGCAATCATCAATTATCTACGTATTAAATTCCTATTTCTTCTCCCAAATTAGTAGTAAGTCAAATTAGCAAAGGATATCATATAGTAGTTCATGGTCGATCAAACTCGTATTTTTAAAATTTGTGTCGGGGTGTGTACGATGGCGAATATGCTAGTGTGAAACGAGCTAGCAGTACAAGCACTAGTTGCGTCTGCGTGTAGTGCGTCCTTAGAGCGTACTACATGGGAATGTCATTATTTTTTCTAAATGTTCTAGCTGTAGTAGGTGTTAATAGATACCATTATCATAATGGATTGTATCTACATTTAATGATTTTAGGTACATGCATGCATGCATTGTGATTAATTTCTTTGTCGGGTATCGGGTTGTCCGCTGGTAGTGCTGCCCGTCTTTATTAATAGGTGTCAAACCATCACCCCTTCCGAGCGATGCAACCGTAGAGCACCGCCTTCTGAGAACTCGATGGAAAAGATCTTGCAGTGATTTCTTCCTCGATAGATAGCGTGCATCGGTGGTGATGGACAGGGTTAGCTAGTGCGACAGCAGCAGCATTGAATGCATGCATGCAATATATATTTCTAGCTAGCTGTGGGATCTTAATCACCAATGACATGTGGGCTAATGTGTTAGTGGGCCATGGCTGTCATTGGCTGTATACTGATTTCGTCCGGTTTAACATGGCACCAGCTGCTAAGAATATCTATTATTATTATTATTATTATTATTTTGAACAAGAGGCAGGGTCTCCAAGGACCCAGAGCTGCACATTAATAAACGGTAGGATTGCAGATTGTACGTAGTTTTATAATTTTTAAAAAAGTTTAGTGTTTCTGGAAACTTGTTCATTGTTTTGAATTTTTTGTTCTTCACAAGAAAGTTTTGTACATGATTTTTTTTATATTCTGTTCATTATTTTGAAAAACTGTTCATGATATATGGAATTTGTTCATGATTTTTTAATGTTCGTTTACGAAATTTTTCATGATTTTGGTTATGGGATACATTTTGCTTCTTTTCGGTGAGGACCATTAAACATGGGCTACTCTATGTGTCCTTATTTGTTGGGCTCAAGAAACCAAAGAATAGCAGCCCGTCTATATTAATCAATCAATCTGCCAACAAATATAGGTGTTGCCAGATTGATTGATTTCTAGATGCAACCGCTCCTAGAAATGATTTAACAGAAGTCATGTTTTTAACTATTTGATCTACATTATATTATAGATGATTACAAAAGTGCAGTGACTTTGTTAAAAGCCATCTCATGAATACACAATGGCAGATAAATAAAATCAAATGGCAGTCATCAGTCAATATTATAATTTACAATAAAGAATGAAATAAAGCATTAACATAGTGACAATATATGACTTTAATCACACCAAATCAAAGTACATGCATGTTACACACACGACCTGAAACACACACACCACACATGAGAACACATAATGTTCCACAGCCAACATACTATAGCGGCTTGGCTTATTTTCACTTAGAAAATAGTAGTGACAGACAAGCACGATCACACCCATAATAATAATAATAATAAAGGTAGGAAGTGCCATTATTGTCTATGGCACTCCATCCATGCATCTTGTTGAGAGGTAGGTACCTCCAACATCTGATGCATGTACTCGTAGTACATCTCAGAGCTTCTCCTCCGTGACATCGACTTTGAAGCCGTAGCTCTTGACACCACGGTAGATTTCATCATCAAACCTGTAAACAATTTTCTCTTTGCTAGACAAAACATCCTCCTGGGTGTAAGAGAAGGGAACCTTGCAAGGTGGCCTCTGTTGCCAGCATGCTTACTATTACCTTGGTTCTTGGAGGCACGGTTACTTTATAGGTTGTCGAGTATCCCTCTGTACGAATAACGCCCTGGCCCCAATTTTGTGAGTAAGTAAACTCACTGCTAACCTGGACTGACGCACTCGCAACTTCTGGGATTCCAGCTTGAATTGTGGTGGTGACACCTAACTTGATGGAGGTACTTGAGTCCCATTTGGTCTCCCGAGTGACATTGTAGTTGAGGGATAAGGTTTCCTTGTCGTCCCTACTGCCACGATTAACTGCCTCTTGAGTAATCAAAGTGTTGAGCTTCTTGCCTTGAATTTTGGCATCCTTAGTGCGGAAACAGACGTCGTAGATCCTCCAAGAAAGAATAGCTTCCTCCATCTTCGGAATGCCTCATTGTGGATGGATGGAAAGAGGCGTTGAGGCAGCTTTGCTTGTAGTCGCAAGTCAGCCTGTGACAGTAATTGTTGTTGCCGACGTTCTGGAGTGCATACATGCCTTCTCCCTCAAGCTTCACTAGATGGAAAAGGGTGTCGGGGTTGTTGCTTCTTTGGTCGTCGGAGTCCACCCAGATCCAGTTGGGACCGCGCCTCCAAAACTTGCCATAGTAGTCAGACTTTATGCGGATGGTGCCATCACTGTTGGGGTAGATGGTATGGCTGCACCTCCGATCATTCTTGTCCGGAGGGTATACATAAAACTGCAAGTAAACATGATCTGTGTCGGGAGGGGAGACGACGACCAGGTAGTTTCCATTGTCTCCTTTGAAACAAACGCGCTTAGGTAGTTGTTTCCCCATGTTGCCTTGCCTACATATATAGTATATATACAGTGACATATTTGAATTGAATAAGGAGTAACCTATATATATATATATATATATATATATATATATATATATATATATATATATAAAATTAGCGGGACATGCATGATTGGTATGCCTATATGTTTTTAGAAAATTAAATTTGTCAAGATACAATGCACTTACATAATATATATTGCCTTATATGAAAAAAGTAATAATATTGACACTCTTAGTTTTGGATGGGCAGGCACTTAATCATATATATGGAGATACTATCACATCTATCAATGTACAGGTCTAATAGAGGCATCAAGTTAAACCACATCAACCAAATTGTTTTGATAGTTGGATTTAAAGTTTTATGATTATGATTTAAAATGAGATTAATTGTTACCCTGATGTTTTGTGTTGGGGACAAGTACCAAATTTAAAACGGAATTTGATAAACAAAACATCTGGTCTATAATTTGTTGGGCCTTTTATTATTAGTAGATATCAGCTGATAGAGCTTTGTAACCTTTCCAAAATAACATTTACCAATGTTTACAAAACAGAGTACGATGCGGCGCCTAAAATCATGCGAAGGAGCACATCATGACCTATAAGCAAGTATTTCCTCGCTTATTTTTGTCGTAAAGAAAATATATACTCCCTCCGATCCAAATTAGTTGACTCAAAATTTGTCAAGATACGGATGAATCTAATACTAAATCATGTATGAATACAACCGAATCTAGACAGATCTAAGTCAACTAATTTGGATCTAAGGGAGTATGTTAATTCTAGCCGTACAATTTGTTTTAACAACTATTCTGTTATAGATGTTTACTACTCTACCTAGAGTTATTTGCACCTCCAAATTCAGGATGAAGAAATGTGTACATAAGATGAAAGTAGATGTTTGGCACATTGAACATCTAAAGATATTTCTACTCGCATTTCACCGTCCTAGTTTCACTGATTTGAAAAAAAGTTGGAATATTTTTGCATCACATTTTTAGGCAAAGATTTCTATACAAATTCAAGATATATTTTCCGTCTTCACTAGAATAAATTTGTATCAATGCTAGCGCAGTGGAATATTCCATGAGAGGAATATTGTTTTGTTTATTCAACTACTACAACTCCTTGGCCACTTGGGTGGCTAGGCCGTCGGATCGTGTGGTGCGCGGCCTCGGGACCGGTGTGGAGTGTTGTGTTGTGTTGTATTTCAGCTGGTTTCCCTCATAAACTAGCAATCTCTTTTCTACTATATCAATAAATGGCAAACCTCTTGCCTGGTTTCAACAAAAAAACATGAGACCCACACATTTAACATCAAGCGAACTAAGTGTACAAGATTTTTTTTTGAGAAAAAGTGTACAAAAATGTTGAAACCCCAAACGGAGCCAGACCTCCCTAGAGCCCGTTCTTTCTCAAAATCTCAAGTCGAAATACCTCATAGCAGGGACATAAAAATATGATGTATTTGAGAGGTTTAAAATTTTGCGGTTTTCGGTACATCAGATTTTTTGAATCTTCAAATTGTTGTTTTTGAATTTTTCAAAAAATGGACCCATGGAGCCCGAGCTCGATCCCTTAAAAAAACTAGTCTACAGGAATGGACCCCTAGTATGATCAACAAACTCATAGCTTTGTCATTGAAATTATTTTTGATTGCTATGTCTACTACACTTTTTTTTGTTCTATGTGTGTTTGTGGACTACCCATAAGTTAAGAGATGCTCTTTAGTTTTTAGCTTGTAAGCACACACCATATTCTCTAGGGAAAGGCACTAAGTAGTACTTTGGTTTTTGTAATGCATTATTTAACAACATAGATCTATATATAATTTTAGTTGCTGAATATTTAAGTTTTGACCATGTATAGAGGAAGAATTACTATCATAGAGAATATTGCCATGTTTTAGTAGGTTCATTGTAATATCCTTCTGCGACACCTACTTGTTTCAACGTGAGCGCCATTTTTTGTTTTGAGAAATTTGTTTGGAGATAGTCGCAAAAAGATTTATATTGTAAATCAGACCGACTATTGTATGGAAAGCATTGTCGAAAAAAAACATGGCTGAGAGAATGGACTAATATAAATCTCAAAATATAGGCAACCTTTTTTGGACTTTTGACTCTGGCTACATGTAGCCCTATATTTTTCCAAATTCAAAAACTAAACTGAAAGTTTCAAAAGAACAAAAAAATATTCATCTACCAAGGATGCAAACTACAAACATGCAAATTTTTAATGAGAGATACCATGTATTCTGGTCTCAACAAAAAGCACAATTCTAAACTAATGTGGAAGCTTCGAAATTTTGCACTGTTCACGAGAACCATATATGCACATTTGTCAGTTTTACCGACTCTAAATATAAGGTATTTCATACTGAAAGCTTCTACCATGAATTAATTTGAAAATATTAAACCAATATTTCGAATTTTTCCCAAGTACAGGAGGATATTTTTGCAATGATGTCTCTGAGTAGTGCGCAAAAAATTGAAAGAGCATTTCAAAGTTTATTTTTTTATTTGAGGGGCGAGCATTTCCAAGCGGAGCGTGGAAACTGGGCCCACCTCCTGCCGCGCACCCACCTCATGCCGCGCCAGCTGTGGCCCCGATCCCGCCTCCTGGATGGCGCCCGAGCCCTAATTATAGGGGCAAGAAGCCAACCTACAGGCCTCCTATGACGCGCTCCTTCGGCCCTGCACCTGCTTCATCATCAACTGCTTCTTCGTCGCATGCGCCACCGTCCGGGCCTCCTCACGACCCTTGGACTGGCCTTGTGCAGGCTTGGTCGATGCCATGGTCGGCCCCGTCTCCGTATGGCGCCCCTCCTGCATACACATGCGCATGGAGTCCCGATCTTCGTCCAGCCACGGTCTCTCCCGGCCTCCTCGGTCCTCGGCCGCCGGCTCACGTCTACACCGCGACTGCTACACCACCACCCGGCGTGCCCTACTACCACATCCCGGGCTCCTATAGCTGTTGGATGCGTAGGTACAACATTGTTTTTAACCAAGTACCATATTTTGAAAATAAGGTGTCATGGCTATTCTGAGTTATTTCTATAACCAAGTGTATGTGGCCATTGTGTTCTGCTTGTTTGATCCACGCAACATTCTCGACCAGCTGATCCGCGATCTGGCTGATGTATTCTCGAAGTACTATCATAGGCTGGTCATATGGCTAAATGTTCAGTTTATGCTGGACCATAGTGGAAGTTAGGATTAAAGCATGTTTTCATCACATGTAACCAGCTACCCCTTCACTACTAAACCATGAAATGTGTAACTGGTCGAAACTTTTTGTTGTATGCAGTGCGACATCAAGGTGCTGTAGCAGGGAAGTTGGGTTTTGTTGCAGCAAGCAGCGTGTCTTCCACAGCTCTCGAGGATGGAGTAACAGCACTGCGCTGGGTTTTGTTGGTTGTGCAATGGAAGCCGGGAAGAAGAACTAGTTAGGACAAGTGTTCATGGTGTAATTGTGGCAGTGAGCCAGTGAATGACATCCTAGACTTAAAGAATAACCAAAAAGTTGCTTTTCGTAACCAAATTGTTACTTTTCACTACGGGAATAATCAAATAGGCTGACGGCCTTTTTATACGCCGACGGCAAAATATCGGGGCCGTCGGCCCAGTTTTACCGTCAGTGTAGAATAAATAGGCCGACGGCCGCCGTCGGCGTAAATAAGACCGTCCGCGTAGCCTACTGGGCTCACGGCAGAGCAACGACGTCAAGTCTACACCGACGGCGGCGTAGGTTTCAGACCTATGCCGACGGCTTTGCCGTCGGCGTAGCTATTTTTCTTTTTTTGCCACATTAATCTTATAAAAATCATAACTAAATCATTTAAATTTAGAAAAATACATATAATATATCAAAATTTGCAGAAAAATAAGATCTATCTATATACACTCAAATATTATATATTTTTATTCAAAAAAATATATAAAAATACAAATACTTTCGTATAACATATTTTTCATTTTCCGAGTGCAAAAATGGGGTGTTTTGTGAAGCAACCACCAAACAAAGTTTCAAAATGATAATACCACATTTTTTAAAAATATTAGACCATATTGAGTGGACAATTTCCCAAACTGGGTATCTCAAACCTTTCTGTCCATCCCTCGTAAAAAGACAAATTCCTGCCGAATCGGGAGAAAATGAGTTAGATTTGAACTACAGGTACATGATATGATGCTCATGATTTTTTGCAAAAATTATTTTTAGGTTCACAATATGCTATTTCATCAGAGATCTAATGCAAGTTTAGTGAGGCGCAGCCCCGAGCTAAGAATCTTCATGTCCCTCGATTTAGAAAGTTTGATGATAATTTGAAATAGGAATAAAAATTCAAAAATTATCGAAACAATGCAAAACCTTCGCGTGGTGTCATATTATATGACATAGTTGCATGGTATGAATGGCGCGCTCAGCCTTACCGTTTTGTTGAGACGTGTATGGACATGAGAGACGGAGGTTCATACCGTGTTGGGAGAGAAGTTTTTCTATAGTGGAGTTAAGAAACTCAGTTCCATTATCCGTTTGAAGAGATCGTATGGTGGTATTGAATTGGATGCGGACATAAGCGAAAAAAATTGCAAGTGTACGAGGCACACAAGATTTCTGACGCAGGGGAAACAACCAATAAAAGTGAGAGTAATCATCGACAACAACAAGGTAATATCGAAAACCAGAATTACTAATAATTGGTGAAGTCCACAAATCACAATGGATCAACTCAAACTTTTCTCTAGAAACGGATATAGAAGAACTAAACGGTAAACGCACATGTTTGCGAAGTTGGCATGCATGACAGACAGAGGAGTGCCTAGCTTTAATACACTTAATGAAGGAAAACTTCTGGAGAACCGCCATGGCATCACGACCGGGGTGTCCAAGCCTTTGGTGCTAGAGATCAGCGGTGGTGGTGGTGACAAGCATGGCGGCGGGAGGCGCACAGTGAGGAGTGCCAGGAAACGTGTAGAGATCCCCTTCACTATTGGAGCGAAGGATCACGCGACGAGTCTTCAGGTCCTTCACATAAAAACCAAGAGCGTCAAACTCGACAGAGCAAAAATTATCTCTAGTAAATTTGCGGATGGAGAGTAAGTTGCGAATTAAATGAGGAACTAGAAGCACGTGGTTGAGGTGAAAAAGATGACCAGAGGGAGACCGAAAAGAAGTGTAACCGGAGGAAGAAATAGGCACGGACGTGCCGTTCCCCACGGTTACGACGTGTGGACGAGAGAGAGGAGCTGCGAACAGTATGTTACCCTCTTCGTTCGTCATGTGGGACGTGGCACCGGAGTCCATCACCCAGCCGCCCTGTTGGTATAGGTTGTTCAGGGCTGCGATCAGTCCGGCGTTGTCCCATGCTGGTGCAGCGGAGGAGGACGGCATCGTCTGGTAGAGGGGCGCGGCGGTGGAGTTGAAGGCCTGGGGGCGCGTCGCGAGGATGCCGGGTCCAGAGGTGGGAGCGCGCCACTGCCCCGCGCCGGGGGAGAAGCAAATCCAGGGGACCTGGGGCGCCGGGGTGCCGGGGCGAGCGGGGCCGCCAGTGGTCTGCTTGCCGCTCGTCTTGGTCTTCGGCTTGCGGGACTTGCCGGGGTTGGAGGACTCCCCGCGACAGCCCGCGCCGGTACATGGAGGGGTAGGAGGACGGTACTGAGCAACGAGGGCAGTAGAGGCGGCGCTGGCTGCGGCGGTCGCCTGCTGCATCTCCTCCATGAGGAGCATGCTCCAAACACGGAGAAAGGTGGGCAGCGGGTCTGTCATGGAGATCATGGTGGCCGCGGAGGAGAACCGAGGCCCGAGGCCGCGCAGGGTGTTGAGGACGAGGGTGCGATCGGAGAACGCGACGTCGTTCTCGGCGAGAGCGTCGGTGATCTTCTTCTGGAGGCGGCAGTACTCGGTGATGGAGTAGGCGCCCTGGACCAGCTGGAAAAAGTCAAAGTCGAGGTAGATCGCCTTGCTGGCCTTGTTGGCGGAGAAGAGCTCGAGGACGGCGAGCCACAGCTGGCGCGCAGTCTGGTCGCGGGCAAGGACCATGTCGGCAACGTCCTCGTCGATGGCAGCGTGGAGGACGTTAAGGACGGTGTAGTCCAACGCGGCCCAGTCGGCGTTGGTGGGTACGGCGGCGACAGTGCCGTCGATGTGGCTGATCAGCCCAACGCGACCGAGAGAGGCGCGCATGTAGATCACCCACTTAGTGTAGTTCCCGGCGTCGAAGGAGAGGACGACGGGGCCGGCGTGGTGCGGGGCACCACCCGGGGGTAGCGCGCTCGTGGTGCCGTTGGCGGAAGCGGGAACGATGGCACCGGCGGCCGAGGAGAGGGCGGCGGGGTGGGTGGACATCAGGGGCAGCAGAAGGTGAGCGGCGTCGGCGGCTAGGGTTTGACCCTTGGCGGCGGCGGCTTAGGAGTGGATCGGGTGTAGCTAGGGTTTAGGCTGATACCATGTAAACCAGTATTGGGGGAAAGCCTCACACGGAAAAGGCCGTGGGGTTCCTGTGTTTATATAGGCTCTCAGGCCAATTAGGGTTTGGTACAAGTTATAGTTAGGTTCTACGTAAATACAATATATACAGTGTAACACTTTGACATTTTTAGCCCTATCTCAAATATCTCAATACTAATCCGTTTTTAGTAAATCAAGTTTCCAAAAATCAGATTCTTATCGTGATCGTTATATACCCATTATCACAGTACTTTCTTTATGAGTTCATATAATTATATACAATATACATGTTTACTAGCAGAATCTTTAAAGGGTATAAATGTAACTACGTTCCACCGCTTGTGTGTCCCTTCTCCCTGTCCACCACTGCTGGACACTACCTATTGCCGGCGAGAGAGAGGGAGAAATCACTGTAGGCCGTGCTCTACCGTTTCTATATTTTAAATGCGCCAAGTACTTTTCCTGTCCCTATCCCGATCGCACGCAGCATATCTATCTGCAGCGTGCTAAGTACTCCCTCCGTTTTTAAATGCGTCGCTCAGAAGTTGAACCAAACGTTCCATCCTGCGACTCTGTTTTTCAACCCCTACTGCATGCTAGGCGCCGCAGACGAGTTCGTAGCTGTGGAATTTGACACGGACGGTAAGTTTACGCGACAACTCACTCTTATTAGTTCATATGGGATAATTGTTTTTTGAGATTGAATATTTGTCCTTTGTGCACAAATATGAGGTGCAAAAGAAGCTACGACTCAAAAAGTTTAAAAATATATTTCATATGCATGTGCTGTAGTAGTATCTTTCACCGACTACCTTCATTTCAAAAAGAGGCCTATAAATTTTATCAAAAGTCAACTAACAAAAAAATTGTGTTTCTCGACTGGTATCTCGCCAGAAACTGACTTTTCCGGTTACCACCATTAAAAAATTCTACCGAACAAAATTTTCCATGTTCAAGATTTTCTCAATTTTAAATAATTTTGAATGAATTTATAAATTAGTTCATAAAATCTTAGACAGTATTTAGGCCAGTATTTCTACTATTTCCAAAAACCTGAACTACAGTTGCCCATCGGTAATTTTACTCTACGGAGAATAAAAACCTCCCTAAGAGACACACTTAAAAAAAAGGCATAGGAAACCTTCACCAATACATGCTAATCGGCTGAGCAGTACTAGAACCTGAGATATACTACTGCCGATCAAGTCCCAGCTTTCTCTTATATATACGGAGTATTACTGGATCTTTTCTCGTGCATGCATTGCCACTCTACTTCAAACTGGCCACAAAAGATCCTAGAGAATAGATAGTAAACAGTGTCTCACGTCCAGGTGCGGATCGGAGGCGTATGTCTACTTCACTACCTTAAAACAGCCCTTCGATTCGATCTGAACAACGTCACCAGTCCCGGCCCGTTACGAACCGCGACTAGTGCTAGCACTAGTCCCGGTCCGTGAGACCTCCACCGGTTAGAAATGGCCATAAGCACTAGTCCCGGGCCGGACCAGAGCATTAGTCCCGGTCCGTAATACGGCCCGGGACTAATAAGCTGGAGCGGGCCAACAACTCTTTTTGGGGACTATTAGTCCCGGATTGTATCACGGTCCGAGACTAATTGTCCATCACTATATATACAGCTCCCTGTCCAGCTGCCCTAAAGCATATGGTGGTCATTTTTCTCAAAGAAGCAAGAGAGTTCTGCCATTTTTTTTCTCAAGATTTGTCAAGATTTAGTTTGCAACACCTAAATCCAAAGCTTTAAAAGGTTAGAACTTCATTCTTTCATCTCTTATTGCTACTTTAGCTCTATAATGCTCTAGAAGTATAGAGATATGGATCAAATGCATGCATGCTCTAGAAGTAGCTAGAAGGATTTTGATATATATGTGTAACAAATTTTGATTAGGCACATAGTTACTGAAAATTGAAATGTGTAATTTTAGAGTTTCAGAGCTTAGAATGGAATGAGGTTTTCACTGATAGAACAATAATAAAAAACACCACATTTATCATGTTGATTGTTTTCTCCAATTCACAAATTGGTGCATGTAAATTTTTCAAAATTCAAAATTAATGCTCTAGAAGCTCTCAATATAACTTGTAATAATTTTATCATGTTGTGTAATGGTTTTTGATATACTTTTACTATAATGCAGATGGTCCGGGAATGGATGTACGGTACTGACCGACGCTCTGGCGAGTTCATTAATGGCGTGCATGAATTCATCCGTGTTGCTGATGCAAACAAGCACAATGGTTTTGTATTCTGTCCATGTAATGGATGTAGGAATCAGAAGGATTACTCTGACTCAAAAACCCTTCACAGCCACCTGTTGAAGTCCGGCTTCATGCCCAGTTATAATTGTTGGACCAAGCACGGAGAGAGAGGGGTTATAATGGAAGACAATGAAGAAGAGGAGGAGGATGACAATTATCATGGTTTCCCTGAGTACGGAGATACTTCCATGGGGGATGCTGAAGGGGAGGATGAAGAAGAGACACATGATGAACCCGCTGATGATCTTGGTCGGACCATTGCCGATGCACGAAGGGATTATCAAACTCAAAAGGATAGGGAGAAGTTCAATCACATGCTAGAGGATCACAAAAAGTTGTTATACCCAAATTGCGAAAATGGTCTGAAAAAGCTGGACAGCACACTGGAATTACTGCGATGGATGGCTGAGTGTGCTATACCTGACTCCTCATTTGAAAAGTTTCTGAAAATGATGAAGAATATGCTTCCAAAAGATAACGTATTGCCCGCCAGTACGTACGAAGCAAAAAAGGTTGTCTGCCCTCTAGGTAGAGGTTCAGAAGATACATGCATGCCCTAATGACTGCATCCTCTACCGCGGTGAGGAGTATGAGAATTTAGATGCATGCCCGGCATGCACTTCACTTCGGTATAAGATTAGACGAGATGACCCTGGTGACGTTGAGGGCGAGCCCCCCGGAAGAGGGTTCTTGCGAAGGTGATGTGGTATGCTCCTATAATACCATGGTTGAAACGCTTATTCAGAAACAAAGAGCACGCCAAGTTGTTGCGATGGCATAAAGAGGAACGTAAGTCAGATGGGATGTTGAGACACCCCGCTGATGGGTCGCAATGGAGAAAAATCGATAGAAAGTACCCGGACTTTGCAGATGACGCAAGGAGTTTAAGGTTTGGTCTAAGTACAGATGGCATGAATCCCTTTGGGGAGCAGAGCTCCAGTCACAGCACCTGGCCCGTGACTCTATGCATCTATAACCTTCCTCCTTGGTTGTGCATGAAGCAGAAGTTCATTATGATGCCAGTGTTGATCCAAGGTCCGAAGCAACCCGACAACGACATTGATGTGTACCTAAGGCCATTAGTGGAAGAACTTTTACAGTTGTGGCACGAACCCGGGATACGCGTGTGGGATGAGCACAAGCAGGAAAAATTTAACCTCCGAGCATTACTTTTCGTAACAATCAATGATTGGCCTGCTCTTAGTAACCTTTCAGGACAGTCAAACAAGGGATACAATGCATGCACACACTGTTTAGATGAGACTGAAAGTATATATTTGGAACATTGTAAGAAGAATGTATAGAATGAGCATCGTCGATTTCTTTTGGCCAAGCATCCCTTAAGAAAGAAAGGCAAGCATTTCAACGGTCTGGCATGTCACCAAACGAAGCCTAAGGAGCGTACTGGTGCTGATATATTTGATATGGTCAAAGATTTGGATCAACTGGTAACCTTTGGAAAGGGTCCTGGAGGAAAATCTGTTCCGAAAGACGCTGAAGGACACGCACCCATGTGGAAGAAGAAATCTATATTTTGGGAGCTACCATATTGGAAATTCTTAGAGGTCCGCTCTGCAATCGATGTGATGCATGTGACGAAGAATCTTTGCGTGAACCTGCTAGGCTTCTTGGGCGTGTATGGGAAGACAAAAGATACACTGGAAGCACGAAAGGACCATCAACGTATGAAAGACCTAGATGGCCTGCATCCAGAATGGTTTCAAGGTCATGCCAGCTACGCTCTTACCAAACAAGAGAAGGAAATATTTTTTGAATTCCTAAGCAGTATTAAGGTCCCGTCTGGCTTCTCGTCGAATATAAAGGGGATAATAAATATGGTAGAAAAAAAGTTCCAAAACCTAAAGTCTCATGACTGCCACGTGATTATGACGCAAATGCTTCCGATTGCATTGAGGGGGCTTCTACCAGATAATGTTTGAGTACCCATTGTGAAGCTATGTGCATTTCTCAATGCAATCTCTCAGAAGATAATCAATCCTGAAGATCTACCACGGTTATAGAATGATGTGGTCCAATGTCTTGTCAGTTTTGAGTTGGTGTTCCCACCATCCTTCTTCAATATTATAACGCACCTGCTGGTTCACCTAGTCGAAGAGATTTCCATTCTCGGTCCTGTATTTCTACACAATATGTTTCCCTTTGAGAGGTTCATGGGAATCTTAAAGAAATATGTTCGTAACCGTGCTAGGCCAGAAGGAAGCATCTCCAAGGGCTATGGAACAGAGGAGGTCATTGAATTTTGTGTTGACTTTGTTCCTGACCTTAAGCCGATTGGTCTTCCTCAATCGCGGTATGAGGGGAGCCTGAGTGGAAAGGGTACTCTAGGAAGGAAATCAATAATATCTAGAGACAGACATTCTTACACCGAAGAAAATTACACCGTTCTACATAATTCTATCTTGGCAGCCCCATATATCGAGGAACACAAGAAAATCTTACGCTCCAATAACCCTGGAAAGCATGACTATTGAATTAGCGATGAACACATGAAGAGTTTTGGCGGTTGGTTGCAACATCTCATCAAAAACAACACTCTTGGAGATTAGCTATACTTGTTGTCTAGGTCACCATCTTCGACTATATCGACTTTCCAAGGGTACGAGATAAATGGGTATACATTTTACACGATAGCCCAAGATAAAAAGAGCACCAACCAAAACAGTGGTGTCCGCTTTGATGCAACAGACAACAATGGGTCAAAGACCACATATTATGGTTACATAGAGGAGATATGTGAACTTGACTATGGACCTACTTTTAAGGTCCCCTTGTTTCGGTGCAAATGGGTCAAGCTGGCAGGAGGAGGGGTTGAGGTAGACAAGAAATACGGAATGACATCGTTGGATCTCAAGAATCTTGGGTACTTAGACGAACCATTCGTCCTAGCCAATGATGTGGCTCAGGTTTTCTATGTGAAGGACATGTCTACCAAACCTAGAAAAAGAAAAAATAAGAAAAAGAATACATCAGACGATGAGCCAAAGCGCCACATAGTTCTTTTAGGAAAAAGAAACATCGTGGGAGTGGAGGACTAGACAGACATGTCAGAAGATTGTGATAAGTTTCATAAAATTCCGCCCTTCGCGGTGAAGGATGACCCAAGCATCATGTTAATGAATGAAGATGCTCCATGGATACGACGGGATCAGAAAGGAACACACGCGTAGAAATGATATGTAATAATTATAACATTTTATGAGTGAAGATGCTCCATGCATGTGTCCATTTTTATAGTGTTGTCTGCAAACAATCTTGAGTGTGTTAGTCCCGTTTTGTGGCTGGACCGGGACTAAAGGAGGGCCTTTAGTACCGATTCATACTTACCATTAAGATCTGATCTCCAAACGCGTGATGTCACATATTAGGGAGTGCCTCTATGACCAGTTTCTCGGAGATGCCGGAGGACTAGGATCCGTCGGCATCTCCCTGAAACTGGCCGTAGTGGTGTCCCTTCTCTCGAAAACCATCTTGGAGATGCCTCAAACTGGCTGGAGGACTGGACTCACAAGGATGCCTATTTATAGTACAAGCATCTCGGCATAATCTCGACACTCACGACATAATGTCGACACTCACCCATATTATTAGTGCTGACTCATGTTTAGTCCCGGTTGGTGTCTCCAACCGGGACTAAAGGTTCATCATTAGTCCCGGTTGGTGACACCATCTAGGACAAGGTACAAGCCGCACGACATAATGTCGACACTCACCCCTATTATTAGTGTTGCCTGGCCCAGTTTGCCGCAATCCCTTCAGTCGCGGTTGGTTTCTCCAACCGAGACTAAAGATGAACCCTCTCTTTATATAGGCATTTCCCTCTATTTATTAGGTAACACTCAAGACATTTATTAATATTAAAAACCGGGACAAACCGGGGCTAGCTAACACTCAGGACTAAAGCCGCCCCCTTTAGTCATACTCATGCCTAGTCCTATAGTACGCAGCTTCAGGGTCTTCTTCGTCATCGTCATCGTCATCATCATCGTCATCGTCACCTGCCACTCCGGGGATCCTCAGCCCATCCATGGCATATACCAGGGGCCATTCCAGCCTCGGATTCACGACGGGCGGGGGAGGGGTCTCCTGGAAGACAATGCCGCTACCGCCGGGCCGGTGTGGGGCCTTTTTGTGGCTCTGTGGCGGGTGGACTCGTGGGCACCGCAGGCGAGGATGGTCTCCCCCGGCGATGTAGCGCATCACTTCGAAGATAGTACGGTTCGCCCACCACAGACGACGGCCGGCTTCGTTGTGGTTCACCGGTGGCGGGCCATCACCCTCGTACCTAGCAAGCTCCCTTTCCCGCCTATTAGCGAAGAAGGCATTCCAGGTGTCGTAGTTGTCAGGATCGCACTAGGGATCCATCCGCTGCTCCGGCGTGAGCTCGTGGTAGAAGTGGTTTGTGATGGCCGTCTGGCGTGCGGAACCTTGAGGGACAGGAGGGACAGGAACCCCTCCAGCGCTCAGCATCCAGCCGGCGGGTGGCCGGTAGCCCGGCGGACAAGGGTAGTTGGAGGCGCACAGCGCCTCGGTCTCCTCGAGGGTCAGAATGGCCTAGTAGGCGTTGTCCATTGTTCTAAGAGAGGAAGGTGCGGATGTGTGGATAGCCATGGCGCGATCGCCCTAAATATAGAGGGAAAGGGCGGGAAAACTTGGCGTGAAGCTTTGGGAAATGGCGGGAAATATCTTTAGTCCCGGTTAGTGACTACATCCGGGACTAAAAGCTCTCGTAGAAAGGAAAGGGCGGGAAAACTTGGCGGGAAGCGGTGGGAAATGGCGGAAAATATCTTTAGTCCTGGTTTGTGACTACAATTGGGACTAAATGGATATTATATTAATATTCTTTATATTTTTCTGATAATAATAGACATATTATTTGTGTTATTTGGATTATTACAATAAAAGATATGATTTTCCAAAGTTTTTATATTAGTTTTGAATTAAAAAAAGAAAATTTACAAATGAAATAATTTATAAATTACGCAAACAGATAAATGGATATTATATTAAGATTCTTTATATTTTTCTGATAATAATAGACATATTATTTGTGTTATTTGGATTATTACAATAAAAGATATGATTTTCCAAAGTTTTTATATTAGTTTTGAATTAAAAAAAGAAAATTTACAAATGAAATAATTTATAAATGATGCAAACAGATAAATGGATATTATATTAAGATTCTTTATATTGTTATGATAATAATAGACATATTATTTGTTTTATTTGGATTATTACAATAAAAGATATGATTTTCCAAAGTTTTTATATTAGTTTTGAATTAAAAAAAGAAAATTTACAAATGAAATAATTTATAAATGATGCAAACAGATAAATGGATATTATATTAAGATTCTTTATATTTTTCTGATAATAATAGACATATTATTTGTTTTATTTGGATTATTACAATAAAAGATATGATTTTCCAAAGTTTTTATATTAGTTTTGAATTAAAAAAGAAAATTTACAAATGAAATAATTTATAAATTATGCAAACAGATAAATGGATAATATATTAAGATTCTTTATATTTTTATGATAATAATAGACATATTATTTGTTTTATTTGGATTATTACAATAAAAGATATGATTTTCCAAAGTTTTTATATTAGTTTTGAATTAAAAAAAGAAAATTTACAAATGAAATAATTTATAAATGATGCAAACAGATAAATGGATATTATATTAAGATTCTTTATATTGTTATGATAATAATAGACATATTATTTGTTTTATTTGGATTATTACAATAAAAGATATGATTTTCCAAAGTTTTTATATTAGTTTTGAATTAAAAAAAGAAAATTTACAAATGAAATAATTTATAAATGATGCAAACAGATAAATGGATATTATATTAAGATTCTTTATATTTTTCTGATAATAATAGACATATTATTTGTTTTATTTGGATTATTACAATAAAAGATATGATTTTCCAAAGTTTTTATATTAGTTTTGAATTAAAAAAGAAAATTTACAAATGAAATAATTTATAAATTATGCAAACAGATAAATGGATAATATATTAAGATTCTTTATATTTTTATGATAATAATAGACATATTATTTGTTTTATTTGGATTATTACAATAAAAGATATGATTTTCCAAAGTTTTTATATTAGTTTTGAATTAAAAAAAGAAAATTTACAAATGAAATAATTTATAAATGATGCAAACAGATAAATGGATATTATATTAAGATTCTTTATATTTTTCTGATAATAATAGACATATTATTTGTTTTATTTGGATTATTACAATAAAAGATATGATTTTCCAAAGTTTTTATATTAGTTTTGAATTAAAAAAAGAAAATTTACAAATGAAATAATTTATAAATGATGCATACAGATAAATGGATATTATATTAAGATTCTTTATATTTTTCTGATAATAATAGACATATTATTTGTTTTATTTGGATTATTACAATAAAAGATATGATTTTCCAAAGTTTTTATATTAGTTTTGAATTAAAAAAAGAAAATTTACAAAAAAAAACAATTAGTCACGGGTTGTGGCTGGACCCGGGACTAAAGGGTTCCTGCGCGTGCGAAAACGAAGCGGCCGAAAAAACCCTTTAGTCCCGGGCCGTGGCTTAACCACGTTTAAAGGGGGAGGGGGTCTTTAGTCGCGGGTTAAGCCACGGCCCGCTACTAAAGGATATTTAGTCATGGGCGGTGGCTTAGCCCGGGACTAAAGGTCTGTCCCTTTATATTCTGGCGCCAGCGAAGGTGCTGCGCCCCAACACTTCGTATTTCTCGTCGAAGACGAAGCACAGACGAAGACGAAGCACAGACAAAGACGAAAGCAGGGGAGGTGTTGTCCGATTCCGCCGCCGCTCCGCCGTGCGTACGTGCTCCGTCGTGCCGCCTGCGCTCCGCAGGTGAGATGGTTCTCCAGGACGTGTCGCTCCGTCGTGCCGCCGTCGCTCCGCAACGACGGCACCTCTGCGACGGTTAGCGTTCGGCCAAGGAAGGAAACGAGAGAGAGGGAGCGAGCCTAGGGGGAATGAGAGGATAGGGGACTGGAAGAGGCGTGCTCTCCAGGGCGGCGGCAGCGCGGATCGGAGACGGACACGGCCGGCGAGGGCGTCGCGCGCCGCACCGACGCTTGGCCAGAGGATGACAGGAGGGAAGGACGGCCGACGAGGTGGGCCGTGTTGGGCTGCTGGTTGGGGGAAGGAAGACCGGTGATAGGAAAGGAAGAGGGGAGAGATGGGCCGGCCTGGTTGGGGTCGGGCTACTGTTTTTTTTCCAAAAAATTTTCTTTTTCTGTTTTTCCTTTTCTCTTTGTATTTTTTAAATACAAATCTGTTTTATATTATTTTTTTAATTATTGTTTTAATTATAATTAGCTAGGATTAGGATTATAGTGTTAGCTAGGGTTATTTTAATTATAATTAGCTAGGGTTATTTTTTAATTATTGTTTTAATTATAATTAGCTAGGGTTATTTTTTTTGTTTTAGTTATTAGCTATGATTATATTGTTTTACCACAATTAATATTAGGATTATTGTTTTACCACAAATAATATTAGGTTTTACCATAATTAATATTAAGAAATGTTATAGTTTTTTCTATAGTTTTTTTATAGTTTTTATATTAGGGTTTTTTGTTTTAGTATTAGGATTATTGTTTTAATTAAAATATTAGAATTAGGATTAGTATTATTGTTTTAGTGATTTTTTTGTTTTATTTATTAAGATTAGAATTAGGATTAGGATTAGGGTTATTTTTTGTTTTAGTTATTATGATTATTGTTTTAGCACAAATAATATTAGGATTATTATAATTAGGATTATTTTGTTTTAGTTATTAGGATTATTGTTTTTTCTAGCCTGTTTAACTCTCTTTTTGTTATAGATAATTAAGTCATGGATCCATCCGAAGATCCTGGTCGCATCGGTGAAGGTTTTCTTCAGGGCATGATAAGAGGTGGAATTCCTCTTATTACTACCGGCGCCGAAGATATTTTGCTCGAGGAAGAGATATCCTCATATCTGAATCCATCCGGTGATGGACTAGAGGAAAACCTAATGTACCAAGGGCAAGACCAGATGGACGAAGGACAAACAAATAACAACAATAATGATGGCCCCTCGACAGGATTCGGCGAGGTACATATATATATATATAAAGTCTCGTGTTACCTCTATTCATTAACTGATCTAGATATATATTATTCACTCTCTCTTCTTCTTTTAGCCCACCGGATCGAAGCAATCGACAGCTCGAACGAAACAAGGGCCGAACAAAAAGTTGGATGGTAATCAGAGGTTCACCATCGAAGAAATAGATGATGATGGTGAACCGATTGCTCCAGAGAAGCACCGGAGGATGTTTGTAAATCAATGCGGGGTGCTTGTTAGGGACAACCTGCCGATCACCATCCAAGAATGGAATAAGTCAAAGAAAGCCGGTGAAGAATCCAACAGCTATGTCACTGATGATCCAAAGATGACCTTTGGCAGAAGCTCATAGCGCATTTCATACTACCTCCAGAGTATGAGGAATTTGAGGTAGATGGTATTACCCCAAGGCCGTGTGGGCTTGAAAATAGAGCGAAAGTCAAGGAGTGGGGACTAAGCAAGATGGCTGAACTGTACCGGAACCACAAGAAAAGTTTATACGCGAAATATGTCGCGAAAAAGAAAACTCCAGACTTCAAAGGAGTAAACGAGAAGTTGTGAGAACAGTGGCCCGATTTTGTACAGTACAAGCAATCTGATAAAGCAAAGGCAAAGTCGGCAAAGAACGTGTTAAATGCTGCCAACAAGAAATACCATCATAAAATGGGGACAGGTGGCTACAAGAGTGCCATCCCTAAGTGGGAAACTATGGAGAAGGATATGAGGGCTAAAGGCGTCACTCCTGGTACAGATGGATGGCCCGAGAGGTCAAAGCACTGGTGGTACGGGCACGGGGGATCCTTGGACCCAGAAACAGGGAAGACATTATTTCATGATAAAATTCTAAAACCCTCCCAAGACCTTATTCAAGCAATGAACGATGCTCAATTGGGATTGTTCCGTCCCGAGAGAGAGAACGACAAGTTGACACGCGCCCTAGGGAATCCTGAAAAAGGAGGACGAACACGAGGCAAAGGCGTCGGTGTCTCTTGGAAGAAAGGGTTTCCTTAGTACGATGCCAGTTACAGAAGCCGTCAGAGAAAGAAGGACCGGGAGGCAGACCGGATCTCCAGGGTAGAGCAGGACCTAGCTGATCTGAAGAACCTCATGCATGAAATTAGCCAAAGGCCGCCGTTGCCAACTCACCCGCGGTCTGATGATCCTGCATTGGATCTTAGCCAACGGAGAAGCAGCGTGGCTTCCACGGAGGTCCGTGCTGATGATCAAGCACTGCTGGATGATGCACCGGCTCCTCACTATCCCGTGGATGATGCCAGAGAGATGGCACAATGTGAGCTACATCAGCCAATGAACAACCTGTCCTTCAAGGTGGCGATCGACATTGCTTTACCTTGTCTACCTGGAGCACTCCACCATTCACTTCCGATTCCACCAGGCTATGCTCGTGTCACGGTGGATGACATAGTGGAGGATTTTGCGGACCTAGAGATTGAAATCGCTACACCTGAAGGCCTTACGAAACTAGGAGATGTCAAGCGCCACATCATTCTATGGAATAAGAAGTACATCAAGTTTCCAGGCTCGGCGCCAAGGACACCGACTCCAAGGAATCCAAATCCACCCCGCATCGAATATCGTCAACCTCCAAGTCCACCCCAACCCGATTATCGCCAACCTCCAAGTCCACCCCAACCCGATTATCGCCAACCTCCAAGTCCACCCCGCCCCGCTGACAGTCGCCGCAGCAGGAGTACATCAACTCGATATCCGCCTTCGCCTCCGTGCAATACTACTACCTCATTGAAGAAACGGAAGTTCGATGGTCCCTCGCGCCCCACATCGAAGAAAGGTCAAACACCGAAGATAGTCGATATCCCGCCGGCTCTTGCAAAGAGACCTTATGACAAGACCGATGAGGAAACTAACGCGGATGTGGCTGCCCAAGTTAAGGAGTATTTTGCACCCAAAAAGCCTGAGCCAAAGCCGGTATATAACGAAAAAACCAAAAAGTGGGCTAAGTCCTTTCTTGAGCAACCATCCCAGATATCGATGAATCTGGAATCAGACTATGACCGGGAGATTATTAAGCAAGCACAGAAGAAAAAAATCACAAGTGCAAATAGCGGGAAGCAAGTTGCCCAGCTTGGAGCACAGAAGAATCAATCGGTCGCCCCACTCAAAGTCCTTTCAGACCTCGACAAGGCCTTCAGAGCTGAAATGGATATGGACATGCAAATAATGGACCCTAGAGCCCGTAATAATGCTGTACTTATGGGAATCACTGTATCGCAGGCCAAAGCACTTGCTAACGAAGCAAATATGTCTCTTAGTCAATATTTAGGCTATGAAGATACGCCAGTGGGTCAGATAGTACGGCAGTATGTCCAAGGGCAGCCTCTAGTCAGTAATGAGGAGTTCGCGCGTCTATCCACACATATGCGAAATCTGCATGAATGGTACATGTCGCAAGCAGAAAAAAAGCATCATAAAGATTGGTTTCCGGTGGACGTTCGAAATGAGCATCACTTCAAACCATACTCGATACAGGTTCAAATGACCGAACTGTTTCAGTTATACAACCAGCGCGCCCTCGACAAATCTATCATTGGTTGCTACCGTCTGTAAGTTATTTATTTCTATAATTAAGTTTGTAGCTTTAGCTCGTTCATTGCATTTAATATATTATCCTAACTATATATCCTTTTGTATGATGATATTATATTCCGCAGAATGAAGATGCTTGAATGCAAAAGAGCTAGAAGATACGACGTTGGGTTCATTGACCCATATATCATTAATGAATATATGTTAAAGAATCACCCAAAGACGTGGAGGAAGACCTGTCTAGGTTCTTAACCGAGCATAATTTTGTTAAGTAAATACTATTTTCTTACAACTTCAAGTGAGTGTTTATATCATGTACACATTTTATTTTTTCTTACTGGATGAGCTATGCATGAATGCTTATGTAAATGTCCGCAGATTCCACTGGATCTTGCTAAACATTCAAGTTGACAACTCCCTAGTTGAAGTCCACGACTCATTAAGTTGGGACCAAGAAAAGTGGAGCGACATGAAAACAATGATCCATAAGTAATTTCAATCATTATCGCATTATATTGTCCTCTTTCATTCATTTCCTGATATCAAGTAACTAATAACTCCTTTGTTCATTTTCTTTGCCTAGCAGGTGTTGGACACGATTCAGACAGAAAATACCAGGTCCATTCAAAGAGGAGCTAACTTATAAAATGGCGAAGAGTTTACAGCAGCCACCGGGAACTCATTTATGTGGATACTACGTCAGCGAGTACATCCGCGAGTTGACCAGTGAGCGGAAAGTTGAATCACATTATATTTATGATTTGCGAGAGAAACTAGAGCCAGACCAACGCATAAGAGCAATTCAAGAGGAGCTGGCGGGATTTATGATGAAGGAAGTCCTTGATGTATATGGAGAGCATTATGTGGATGACGTGGAACTCGATTTTCCTTAGTCATATCCATGTAGCTCATATGATATATATATTCATCAATGACCATGTAATTTCAAAACATTTCTTCCTTTTGATATGATTGATTATATGTATGCTTGCAAGGGATCGATTAATTATATAAATGCATCGACGTGTAGTGTGTATGTAGTAGCGTATAATATGTATACTGAAATATATGTTTGTTATAGTGAAACACAAAACAAAAAAGGAACAAAATGGCAAAAAAAAAGGAAATACACAATCTCTGCCGCGGCAGAGAAATGTGGTGTTTCTCTGCCGCGGCAGGAAACCTTTTAGTCCCGGGTGGTGTTACAACCCGGGACTAGAGGGTTTCCGCCCCCCGCGGCGCTGAAACAGCCATGTGGCTGTTATCAGTCGCGGGCCGTTGCGAGCCGGGACTAGAGGGGGGGCTCTAGTCCCGTTTTCGCAGTCCCGGGCCCAAAGCCGGGACTAGAGCTCGTTGCGGCCCAGGACTGGAGGCCCTCCTTTTTCCACCAGTGCTTCTTTCTAGAAAAATCAATTGGCCCCTAGGACAGGGTTTGCACAGGCCGAGCCGCGCTACTGCAGGGGCAAAGCAGGCGGCGGCGACGCGTTCGGCGTTGATGGCAGCGCCGTACCCACCACACTGGGGAAGCCAGGCAAGCGTCGACTCATCCACCGAATTCTCGCCGATCTCTCCGGCCGGCTTCCAGGAGAGCCAGGCGACTCCTCGGCAGAGGTACTCCTCGTCGCCGGAGTTTGACGGCGGGTTCAACCCCAACGTGATCCTCCAGGGCATGATCACGGCTTCCCCTTCCTCTGCGCCAAACGCACCTACGCCGGACGTCCCCACGCCGAGCTCTGCTTCGACTTCCTCCAACCCGGCGGCTTTCGATGGCGAGAAGGACGACAACGCCGTGTCGGCCACGCCCATCCCCATTGATGGCTGAGAGTCATTTCCCCTATTATGTAATAAAAATCTGTCGCCGAATTTGTGGGCGTATCTGTCGAACACCTTGTGGCCGAGCACTCGTCGGCGAGAATGATAAAGATTCAAATATATCGCCGTTTTGTGTTCGCCTGGATACTCGGCCTGGATACGCGAGTGGGAACTAGGCGTACCCAGGCCGAAATCAAATTCCGTCTGGCCAAAACATGACTTCTGTTAAATCAAGCCAAGCCGCTATAGTATGTTGGCTGTGGAACATTATGTGTTCTCATGTGTGGTGTGTGTGTTTGGTCGTGTTTGTAACATGCATATACTTTGATTTGGTGTGATTAAAGTCATATATGTGCTAATACTGTCACTATATTAATGCTGTATTGTAAATTATAATATTGATTGATGACTGCCATTTGATTTTATTTATCTGCCATTGTGTATTCGTGAGATGGATTTTAACAAAGTCACTGCACTTTTGTAATCATCTATAATATAATGTAGATCAAATAGTTAAAAACATGACTTCTGTTAATTCATTTCTAGGAGCGGTTGCATCTAGAAATCAATAAATCTGGCAACACCTATATTTGTTGCCAGATTGATTGATTGATTAATATAGGCGGGCTGCTATTCTTTGGTTTCTTGAGCCCAACAAATAAGGACACATAGAGTAGACCATGTTTAATGGTCCTCACCGAAAAGAAGCAAAATGTATCCCATAACCAAAATTTTAAAAAATTATGAAAAATTTCATAAACCAACATAAAAAAATCGTGAACAAATTTCATATATCATGAACAGTTTTTCAAAATAATGAACTAAATATAAAAAAATCATGTACAAAACCTTTTTGCGAAGAACAAAAAATTCAAAACAATGAACAAGTTTCTAGAAACACTAAACATTTTTAAAAATTATAAAACTACGTACAATCTGTAATCCTACCGTTTATTAATGTGCAGCTCTGGGTCTTTGGAGACCCTGCCCCTTGTTAAAAAAAAAATTATAGATATTCTTAGCAGCTGGTGCCATCTTCAACCGGACGAAATCAGTATACAGCCAATGACAGCCATGGCCCACTAACACATTAGCCCACATGTCATTGATGATTAAGATCCCACAGTTAGCTAGAAATATATATGCATGCATGCATGCATTCAATGCTGCTGCCGATGGTATCTCCACTTGGATACGTATCGCCGGCGAGAGAGAGGGAGTAATTACTGCCAAGTTCACTATTTGTCCTGAAGAGCTTTCCCATCGCAATGCACAGAAAGCCGTGCTGTATTATTTCTTGTGGTTTAGTGTTCGGTTTTTTAACAGAAAGCCGTGCTCAGTTTTTTGTTCTATGGTTCAGTGTTCGGTTTACTGTTTGCTAGGTATTTCGGATGTATATGTTCTAGGCTATATATTTTTTGTGTACTCTGATCGCAATGCACAGAAAGCCGTGCTCAGTTTTTTGTTCTATGGTTTAGTGTTCTGTTTACTGTTTGCTAGGTATTTCCGATGTATATGTTCTAGGCTATAGAAATTAGGCTTTAGGTATACGTGTTAGCGGGTTAGTCCTTGTTTGATACGGTTTAGGGTTTAGGTTTAAATGTAAGAGTGGTTACGGATTCAAGATTCGATTAAACGTTGCGGATCCAGGGTTTTTTGTTACCTTATTGGCCGTAGGCACGATGGTTTAGGATTCTTTGTTATTTTCGAGTGTATTGCTAATTCTAGTATTGAACAACGCATACACATATTTACATAAACACCACCAACCACCACTTGGTAGATTTCTTAATTCTGTATTTACCTCACATGTACTCTTAAATGTGCATAATTATTGCACTTATTTGCAGCACCTAATAGTCCACATAAAATAACAAGACTTTTTTACCAACTTTTTTCTTTTATTTATTAATGTCAAATACACATAAAATAAATATAAGAAGACAAACAATACTTTTCACATATATCAATGTCACTTGTTATTTTGCAGGGGCTAACACCATTTTAATGACTAGTGTTAACATACATAGTTGGTGCCCTTCTGGATCTCAACTTAATACTAATACTAGTATATGTATGTATGTCGGGGGATACAACAACAGATGAGTTTATATTAAGGGTACATACTTAATGAGCACCTAATTGATGTATCTTACTCTGCAATAGGGATATATATATATATATATAGAAACCCTATTCAGCACCCAGGATGCAGAATAGTTATTTTGCACCCAACATATTTTTACGTTGTTAGATTGAAAAAATTATGTTTTATATACGAATAATTATGTTCATATATTCATCACAACCAAAAAATTTGACATAAAAATAAAGTGTATGGGTCATTATAGTGTAAAAAGCACCAAAAATATGTATTTTACGTCGAATATTTTTACGGCATGTAAAAAAAAATTATGTCATTTCTAAATTTTATTATGTTCTTCTCGACTTATGAAATAATATAAAATTTACGTGACGTAAAAATAATATACGGTTCTAAAGATAGAGGGTGGGTGTAGAATACTTATTCTACAACCTGGATGTCAAATAGCGCCACCCTGTAATCCCAAAACTATGGGCAATATCTCACGAAAACAGCCAAAAAAGACGAAAACGATGAGTTTCTGGTCATATCTCTCAAACATGTAAGGGTTCTTATGAGGCATGCAAATCCGCCTAGAACCTAAAACTATGGGCAATAACTCATCAAAATGACCATAAAACACGAAATAAACGAGTTTTTGGTCATAACTCTCAAATATGTATCGCGTCTCAAGGTTGTTGTAAATCGCCCTAGAACCATAAGACTGTGGGAAGTAGCTCAAGAAAATGTCCACAAAACGTGAAAACGACGAGTTTCTGGTCATATCTCTCAAACATGTAAGGGTTCTAACAAGGCATGCTAATCAGCCTGGAACCCAAAAACTGTGGAAAATAACTCATGAAAATGACCATAAAACACGAAAATGACGAGTTTTTTTTGTCATAACTCTCAAACATGTATCGCATCTTAAGGTTGCTGTAAAACGCCCGTGAACCATAAAACTATGGGCATAGCTCATGAAAACAGCCATAAAACGCGAGAACTGCGAGTTTTGCGTCATATCTCTCCAACATGTATCAGGTCGTAAGGACGTTGTAAATCGCCCAAGAACCCCTAAACAATGGGGAATAGTTCATGAAAACGGCCATAAAACACGAAAACTACGAGTTTTTAGTCATATATATCAAACATGTAACAGGTCTTACATGCCTTGCAAATCCAACTAAATCTAAAAACTATGGGCCATAACTCATAAAAATGGCCATAACACGAAAGCGACGAGTTTTTGGTCATAACTCTCAAGCATGTATCGGGTCGTAAGGTCGTTGTAAATCGCCCCGGAATCCCAAAACTGTCGGCAATAGCTCATGAAAACGGCCATAGAACGCGAAAACGATGAGTTTCTGGTCATATCTATCAAACATGTAAGGGTTCTTACGAGGCATGCAAATCCGCCCGTGACCCAAAAACTGCAATAACTAATGAAAAGGCCATAAAACATGAAAATAATGTGTTTTTGGTCATAACTCTAAAACATGTATTAG
This sequence comes from Avena sativa, assembly GCA_916181665.1. Classification (NCBI taxonomy): domain Eukaryota; kingdom Viridiplantae; phylum Streptophyta; class Magnoliopsida; order Poales; family Poaceae; genus Avena; species Avena sativa. Next base: position 32,276,396 of record OV702300.1, on the reverse strand, counting down.
GTCTCACAGGTCGCTTTAAATTGCCCTAGTACTCTAGAACAATGAGTTGTGTACCCATGATGTCCCTGAAATTATAAATCTTGATTCTTCTGTTTGTATTTTTTTTCCATTCTAGTACAGTAATAGTACATTTTATGCGGCGATTTTGTGTAAACTATGGATGTGAACAGAACAGAGTTTTCTGATAAATTGTTCTGAGATCCAAACCGGTAAACAAAAGGGTAATTTTGCATGAATACTATGTGGTAAGAGATGGATATTTGAATGGCATAATTCAAATCTCCAAAGCCTGAATGAAACACGAGAGTTATTCCCCAAGAATTCAGATTTTTTTCACCTAAACTCGAGCAGATGAAGCATGATGACCGCCCTAGTCCCTAGCTCCCCGAGGTAAGAGTTAAATCCACATTTTATGGCAGCCTTCCTGGCGCGCAAAGCAAACCCTCCCAAAACCGCTATTCCTGCTTTGTCCACCTCTCCGCCACCGAAGCCAGAGAGAATGCCGGAGCCGCACGCCATCCTCCCGCTCCACGTGCTTCCGCCGGACATGCCACTCCCCTTCCTCCGCCGTTCCACCAGTAGTCCTTGGCCCCCACTGCCAACAATAACCCAAGGGTTCTTACGAGGCATGCAAATCCGCCTGGAACCCAAAAACTATGGACAATAACTCATGAAAATAACCATAAACACGAAAACGACGAGTTTTTGGTCATAACTCTCAAACATGTATCGATTCTTAAGGTTGCTGTTGAACGCCCGAGAACCATAAAGCCGTGGGCGATAGTTCATGAAAATAGCCGTAAAACGCGAGAACTGCGTGTTTTGGGTCATATCTCTCCGACAGGTATCTGGTCATAAGGACATTGTAAATCGCCCTAGAACCCCTAAACAATGGACAATAGCTCATGAAAACAACCATAAAACACGAAATCTATGACTTTTTAGCCATAGATCTCAAACATATAACGGGTATTATAGGCCTTGCAAATCCAACAAGAATCTAAAAATGGTGGGCCATAACTCATAAAAATGGCCATAAACATGAAAACGACTGAGGTTTTGGTCATAACTCTCAAACATGTACCGGGTCTTAAGGTCAATGTAAATCACCCTGGAACCCAAAAACTATGGTCAATAGCACATGAAAACGGCCATAAACTTGAAAACGACGAGTTTTTGGTCATATATCTTAAACATGTAACGGGTCTGACAGGTCGCGTAAATGCAACTTGAACCCAGAAACGGTGGGCAATAACTCATGAAAATGGCCATAAACACGAAAACGATGAGATTTTGGTCATAACTGATCTCAAGGATGTATCGGGTCATTAGGTCGTTGTAAATAACCCTGGAATCCCAAAACTGTGGGCAATAGCTCATGAAAACGGCCATAAAACGCGAAAACGACGAGTTTCTGGTCATATCTCTCAAACATGTAAGGGTTCTTACGAGGCATGCAAATCCGCCTGTAACCCAAAAACTATGGACAATAACTAATGAAAACGGCCATAAAACACGAAAACAATGTGTTTTTGGTCATAACTCTAAAACATGTATCAGGTATCACAGGTCGCTTTAAATCGCCCTAGTACTCCAGAATAATGCGTTGTGTACCCATGATGTCCCTGAAATGATAAATCTTGAATCTTCTGTTTGTATTTGTTTTCCATTGTAGTGCAGTAATAGTACATTTTATGCGGCGATTTTGTGTAAACTATGGATGTGAACAAAACAGAGGTTTCTTATAAATTGTTCCGAGATCCAAACTGGTAAACAGAAGCTTAATTTTGCATGAATTCTATGTGGTAAGAGATGGATATTTTCATGGCATAATTCAAATCTCCAAAGCCTGAATGAAACACGAGAGTTCTTCCCCAAGAATTCAGATTTTTTTCACCTAAACTCGAGCAGATGAAGCATGATGGCCTCCCTAGTCCCTAGCTCCCCGAGGTAAGATTTAAATCCACATTTTATGGCAGCCTTCCTGGCGCGCAAAGCAAACCCTCCCAAAACCGCTATTCCTCCTTTGTCCACCTCTCCGCCACCAAAGCCAGAGAGAATGCCGGAGCCGCACGCCATCCTCCCGCTCCACGTGCTTCCGCCGGACGTGCCGCTCCCCTTCCTCCGCCGTTCCACCAGTAGTCCTAGGCCCCCACTGCCAACAATAACCCAAGGGTTCTTACGAGGCATGCAAATCCGCCTGGAACCCAAAAAGTATGGACAATAACTCATGAAAATAACCATAAACACGAAAACGACGAGTTTTTGGTCATAACTCTCAAACATGTATCGATTCTTAAGGTTGCTGTTGAACGCCCGAGAACCATAAAACCGTGGGCGATAGTTCATGAAAATAGGTCATAAGGTCGTTGTAAATCTCCCTAGAACCCTAAAGAATGGACAATAGCTCATGAAAACGGCCATAAAACACGAAAACTACGAGTTTTTAGTCATATAACTCAAACATGTAACGGGTCTTACATGCCTTGCAAATACAACTTGAACCCAAAAACCGTGGACAATAACTCATGAAAATAGCCATAAAAACGAAAATGATGTGTTTTTGGTCATAACTCTCAAGCATGTATCGGGTCATAATGTCGTTGTAAATTGCCCTGGAATCCCAAAACTGTGGGCAATAGCTCATGAAAACGACCATAAAACACGAAATCTATGACTTTTTAGCCATAGATCTCAAACATATAACGGGTATTATAGGCCTTGCAAATCCAACAAGAATCTAAAAATGGTGGGCCATAACTCATAAAAATGGCCATAAACATGAAAACGACTGAGTTTTTGGTCATCACTCTCAAACATGTATCGGGTCTTAAGCTCGATGTAAATCGCCATGGAACCCCAAAACTATGGTCAATAGCTCATGAAAACGGCCATAAGCACAAAAACGACAAGTTTTTGTCATATATCTCAAACATGTAACGGGTCTCACAGGTCATGCAAATACAACTTGAACCCAAAAACGATGCGCAATAACTCATGAAAATGCCCATAAACACGAAAACGATGAGATTTTGGTCATAACTCTCAAGCATGTATCAGGTCGCAAGGTCGTTGTAAATTGCCCTGGAATCCCAAAACTGTGGGCAATAGCTCATGAAAATGGCCAAAAAACGCGAAGACGACGAGTTTCTGGTCATATCTCTCAAACATCTAAGGGTTCTTACGAGGCATGCAAATCTGCCTGTAACCCAAAAACTGTGGACAATAACTAATGAAAACGGCCATAACACACGAAAACAATGTGTTTTTGGTCATAGCTCTAAAACATGTATCAGGTTTCACAGGTCGCTTTAAATCGCCCTAGTACTCCAGAACAATGAGTTGTGTACCCATGATGTCCCTGAAATGATAAATCTTGATTCTTCTGTTTGTATTTGTTTTCCGTTCTAGTACAGCAATAGTACATTTTATGCGGCGATTTTGTGTAAACTATAGATGTGAACAGAACATAGTTTTTTGATAAATTCTTCCAAGATCCAAACTGGTAAACAGAAACGTAATTTTGCATGAATACTATGTGGTAAGCAATGGATATTTGAATGGCATAATTCAAATCTCCAAAGCCTGAATGAAACACGAGAGTTATTCCCCAAGATTTCAGATTTTTTTCACCTAAACTCGAGTAGATGAAGCATGATGGCCGCCCTAGTCCCTAGCTCCCCGAGGTAAGAGTTAAATTCACATATTACGGCAGCCTTCCTGGCGCGCAGAGCAAACCCTCCCAAAACCGTTGTTCCCCCTTTGTCCACCTCTCCGCCACCGAAGTCGCAGAGAATGTCGGAGCCGCAGGCCATCCTCCCGCTCCATGTGTTTCCGTCAGACATGCCGCTCCACGTCCCCCACCGTTCCACTAGCAGTCCCTAGCCCCCACCGTCAAAAATAACCCAAGGGTTCTTACAAGGCATGCAAATCCGCCTGAAACCCAAAAACTATGGGCAATAAGTCATGAAAATGACCATAAAACACGAAAACGACGAGTTTGTGGTCATAACTCTCAAGCATGTATCGGGTCGTAACGCCCGAGAACCATAAAACTATGGGCAATAGCTCATGAAAGCAGCCATAAATTGCGAGAAATGCAAGTTTTCGGTCAAATTTCTCCAACATGTATCACGTCATCAGGTCGTTGTAAATCACCCTAGAACTCCTAAACAATGGGCAATAGCTGATGAAAACAACCATAAAACAAGAAAACTACAAGTTTTTAGTCATATATCTCAAACATGTAACGGGTCTTACAGGCCTTGCAAATACAACTTGAACCCAAAAACCGTGGGCAATAACTCATGAAAATGGCCATAAATAAGAAAACGACGTGTTTTTGGTCATAACTCTCAAGCATGTATCGGGTTGTAAGTTTGTTGTAAATCGCGCTGGAATCCCAAAACCGTGGGCAATAGCTCATGAAAACGGCCAGAAAACGCGAAAACGACAAGTTTCTGGTCATATCTCTCAAACATGTAAGGGTTCTAACGAGGCATGCAAATCCGCCTGGAACCCAAAAACTGTGGGAAATAACTCATGAAAATGACCATAAAACACGAAAACGACGAGTTTTTGGTCATAACTCTCAAACATGTATCGCGTCTTAAGGTTGTTGTAAAAAGTCCGAGAACCATAAAATTGTGGGCAATAGCTCATGAAAACACCCATAAAACACGAAAACTGCGAGTGTTTGGGTCATATCTCTTCAACATGTATTGGGTCATAAGGTCATTGTAAATCGCCCTAGAACCCCTAAACAATGGACAATAGCTCATGAAAACGGCCATAAAACATGAAAACTATGAGTTTTTAGTCATATATCTCAAACATGTAACGGGTCTTACACGCCTTGCAAATACAACTTGAACCCAAAAACCACGGGCAATAACTCATGAAAATGGCCATAAAAACGAAAATGTCGTGTTTTTGGTCATAACTCTCAAGCATGTATCGTGTCATAAGTTCGTTGTAAATCGCCCTGGAATCCCAAAACCGTGGGCAATAGCTCATGAAAACGGCCATCAAATGTGAAAACGATGAGTTTCTGGTCATATCTCTCAAACATGTAAGGGTTCTTACGAGTCATGCAAATCTGCTTGGAACCCAAAAACTGTGGGCAATAACTCATTAAAATGACCATAAAACACGAAATAAACGAGTTTTTTTATCATAACTCACAAACATGTATCACGTCTCAAGGTTGCTGTAAATCGCCCTATAACCAAAAAACTGTGGGAAATAGCTCATGAAAATGGCCATAAAACGCGAAAACAACGAGTTTTTGGTCATATCTCTCAAACATGTAAGGGTTCTAACGAGGCATGCAAATTCGCCTGGAACCCGAGAACTATGGGCAGTAACTCATTAAAATGACCATAAAAAAAGGAAATGACGAGGTTTTAGTCAGAACTCTCAAACATGTATCGTGTCTTAAGGTTCCTGTAAAACTCCCTAGAACCATAAAACTATGGGCAATAGCTCATGAAAATAGCCATAAAACGCGAAACTGCTAGTTTTTGGGTCATATCTCTCCAACATCTATCAGGTCATAAGCTCGTTGTAAAATCGCCCTAGAGCCCCTAAACAATGGGAAATAGCTCATGAAAACGGCCATAAAACACGAAACGACATGTTTTTGGTCATAACTCTCAAGCATGTATCCGGTCATAAGGACGTTGTAAATCGCCGTGGAATCCCAAAACTGTGGGCAATAGCTCATGAAAACGGCCATAAAACGCGAAAACGATGAGTTTCTGGTCATATCTCTCAAACATGTAAGAGTTCTTACGAGGCATGCAAATCCGCCTGGACCCAAAAATTGTGGGCAATAACTCATGGATATGACCATAAAACACGAAATAAACGATTTTTTGGTCATAACTCTCAAACATGTATCGCGTCTCAAGGTTGTTGTAAATCACCGTAGAACCATAAAACTGTGTGAAATAGCTCATGAAAATGGCCATAAAACGCGAAAACGACGAGTTTCAGGTCATATCTCTCAAACATGTAAGGGTTCTAACGAGGCATGAAAATCCCCCTGAAACCCAAAAACGGTGGGCAATAACTCATGAAAATGACCACAAAATACGAAAACGACGAGTTTTTGGTCATATATCTCAAACATGTAACGGGTCTGACAAGTCGTGCAAATACAACTTGAACCCAAAAACGGTGGGCAATAACTCATGCAAATGCCCATAAACACAAAAACGATGAGATTATGGTCATAACTCTCAAGCATGTATCGGGTCATAAGGTCGTTGTAAATCGCCCTGGAATCCCAAAACTGTGGGCAATAGCTCATGAAAACGGCCATAAAACGCGAAAACGACGAGTTTCTGGTCATATCTCTCAAACATGTAAGGGTTCTTACGAGGCATGCAAATCCGCCTGTCACCCAAAAACTGTGAACAATAACTAATGAAAACGGCCATAAAACACGAAAACGACGATTTTTTGGTCATAACTCTAAAACATGTATCAGGTCTCACAGGTCACTTTAAATTGCCCTAGTACTCCACAACAATGAGTTGTGTACCCATGATGCCCCTGAAATGATAATTCTTGATTCTTCTGTTTGTATTTGTTTTCCGTTCTAGTACAGTAATAGTACATTTTATGCGGCGATTTTGTGTAAACTATGGATGTGAACAAAACAGAGTTTTATGATAAAATGTTCCGAGATCCAAACCGGTAAACAGAAGCGTAATTTTGCATGAATACTATGTGGTAAGAGATGGATATTTGAATGGCATAATTCAAATCTCCAAAGCCTGAATGAAACACGAGAGTTATTCCCCAAGAATTCAGATTTTTTTCACCTAAACTCGAGCAGATGAAGCATGATGGCCGCCCTAGTCCCTAGCTCCCCGAGGTAAGAGTTAAATCCAGATTTTACGGCAGCCTTCCTGGCGCGCAAAGCAAACCCTCCCAAAACCGCTATTCCCTCTTTGTCCACCTCTCCGACACCGAAGCCAGAGAGAATGCCGGAGCTGCACACCATCCTCCCGCTCCACGTACTTCCGTCGGACGTGCCGCTCCCCTTCCCCCGCCGTTCCACCAGTAGTCCCTGGCCCCCACCACCAACAATAACCCAAGGGTTCTTACGAGGCATGCAAATCTGCCTGGAACCCAAAAACTATGGGCAATAACTCATGAAAATGACCATAAACACAAAAACGACGAGTTTTTGGTCATAACTCTCAAACATGTATCGATTCTTAAGGTTGCTGTTGAACGCCAGAGAAACATAAAACTGTGGGCGATAGTTCATGAAAATAGCCATAAAACGCGAGAACTGCGATTTTTGGGTCGTATCTCTCCAACAGGTATCTGGTCATAAGGACATTGTAAATCGCCCTAGAACCCCTAAACAATGGACAATAGCTCATGAAAACAGCCATAAAACACGAAATCTATGACTTTTTAGCCATAGATCTCAAACATATAACGGGTCTTATAAGCCTAGCAAATCCAACTAGAATCTAAAAACTGTGGGCCATAACTCATAAAAATGGCCATAAACATGAAAACGACTGAGTTTTTGGTAATCACTCTCAAACATGTATCGGGTCTTAAGGTCGATGTAAATCGCTCTGGAACCCCAAAACTATGGTCAATAGCTCATGAAAACGGCCATAAACACGAAAACGACAAGTTTTTGTCATATATCTCAAACATGTAACGGGTCTGACAGGTCGTGCAAATACAACTTGAACCTCTAAACGGTGGGCAATAACTCATGAAAATGCCCATAAACATGAAAACGATGAGATTTTGGTCATAACTCTCAAGCATGTATCAGGTCGCAAGGTAGTTGTAAATCGCCTTGGAATCCCAAAACTGTGGGCAATAGCTCATGAAAACGGCCAAAAAATGCGAAAACGACGAGTTTCTGGTCATATCTCTCAAACATGTAAGGGTTCTTACGAGGCATGCAAATCTGCCTGTAACCCAAAAATTGTGGACAATAACTAATGAAAACGGCCATAATACACGAAAACAGTGTGTTTTTGGTCATAACTCTAGAACATGTATCAGGTCTCACATGTCGCTTTAAATCGCCCGAGTACTCCAGAACAATGAGTTGTGTACCCATGATGTCCCTGAAATGATAAATCTTGATTCTTTTGTTTATATTTGTTTTCCGTTCTAGTACAATAATAGTACATTTTATGCGGCGATTTTGTGTAAACTATGGATGTAAACAGAACAGAGTTTTTTGATAAATTGTTCCAAGATCCAAACTGGTAAACATAAGCGTAATTTTCCGTGAATACTATGTGGTAAGCGATGGATATTTGAATGGCATGATTCAAATCTCCAAAGCCTGAATGAAACACGAGAGTTATTCCCCAAGATTTCATATTTTTTTCACCTAAACTCGAGTAGATGAAGCATGATGGCCGCCCTAGTCCCTAGCTCCCCGAGGTAAGAGTTAAATTCACATATTACGGCAGCCTTCCTGACGCGCAGAGCAAACCATCCCAAAAACGTTGTTCCCCCTTTGTCCACCTCTCCGCCACCGAAGCCGGAGAGAATGTCGGAGCCGCAGGCCATCCTCCCGCTCCACGTGTTTCCGTCGGACATGCCGCTCCACGTCCCCCACCGTTCCACCAGCAGTCCCTATCCCCCACCGTCAAAAATAACCCAAGGGTTCTTACGAGGCATGCAAATCCGCCTGAAACCCAAAAACTATGGGCAATAACTCATGAAAATGACCATAAAACACGAAAACGACGAGTTTTTGGTCATAACTCTCAAACATGTATCGCTTCTTAAAGTTGCTGTAGAACGTCCGAGAACCATAAAACTGTGGGCAATAGCTCATGAAAACAGCCATAAAACGCGAGAAATGCAAGTTTTGGGTCAAATCTCTCGAACATGTATCACGTCATCAGGTCGTTGTAAATCACCCTAGTACTCCTAAACAATGGGCAATAGCTCATGAAAACAACCATAAAACACGAAAACTACGAGTTTTTAGTCATATATCTCAAACATGTAACGGGTCTTACAGGCCTTGCAAATCCAACTAGAATCTAAAAACTGTGGGCCATAACTCATAAAAATGGGCATAAACACGAAAACGACGAGTTTTTGGTCATAACTCTCAAGCATGTATCGGGTCGTAAGGTCGTTGTAAATCGCCCTAGAATCCCAAAAGTATTGGCAATAGCTCATGAAAACGGCCATAAAACGCGAAAACGACGAGTTTCTGGTCATATCTCTCAAACATGTAAGGCTTCTTACGAGTTATGCAAATCCGCCTGGAACCCAAAAACGGTGGGAAATAACTCATGGAAATGACCATAAAACACGAAAACGACGAGTTTTTGGTCATAACTCTCAAACATGTATCGCGTCTTAAGGTTGTAGTAAAAAGTCCGAGAACCATAAAACTGTGGGCAATAGCTCATGAAAACAGCCATAAAACGCGAGAACTGCGAGTTTTGGGTCATATCTCTCCAACCTGTAATCCCAAAACCGTGGGCAATAGCTCATGAAAACGGCCATAAAACGCGAAAACAATGAGTTTCTGGTCATATCTCTCAAACATGTAAGGGTTCTTACGAGTCATGCAAATCTTCTTGGAACCCAAAAACTATGGGCAATAACTTATCAAAATGACCATAAAACACGAAATAAACGAGTTTTTGGTCATAACTCTCAAACATGTATCGCGTCTCAAGGTTGTTGTAAATTGCCCTATAACCATAAAACTGTGGGAAATAGCTCATGAAAATGGCCATAAAACGCGAAAACGACGAGTTTTTGGTCATATCTCTCAAACATGTAAGGGTTCTAACAAGGCATGCAAATCCGCCTAGAACCCAAGAACTATGGGCAATAACTAATTAAAATGACCACAAAACAAGGAAATGACAAGGTTTTAGTCAGAACTCTCAAACATGTATCGTGTCTTAAGGTTCCTGTAAAACGCCCTAGAACCATAAAACTGTGGGCAATAGCTCATGAAAACAGCCATAAAACGCGAAAACTGTGAGTTTTTGGGTCATATCTCTTCAACATGTATCAGGTCATAAGCTCGTTGTAAATCGCCCTAGAACCCCTAAACAATGGGCAATAGCACATCAAAACGGCCATAAAACACGAAACGACATGTTTTTGGTCATAACTCTCAAGCATGTATCGGGTCATAAAGACGTTGTAAATCGCCGTGGAATCCCAAAACCGTGGGCAATAGCTCATGAAAACAGCCATAAAACGCGAAAACTATGAGTTTCTGGTCATATCTCTCAAACATGTAAGGGTTCTTACGAGGCATGCAAATCCGCCTGGACCCCAAAAATTGTGGGCAATAACTCAAGAATATGACCATAAAACACGAAATAGAAGAGTTTTTGGTCATAACTCTCAAACATGTATCGCGTCTCAAGGTTGTTGTAAATCACCATAGAACCATAAAACTATGGGAAATAGCTCATGAAAATGGCCATAAAACGCGAAAACGACGAGTTTCTGGTCATATCTCTCAGACATTTAAGGGTTCTAACGAGGCATGCAAATCCGCCTGAAACCACAAAATTGTGGGCAATGACTCAAGAAAACGGCCACAAAACACGAAAACGACGAGTTTTTGGTCATAACTCTCAAACATGTAACGGGTCATAAACATGAAAACGACGAGTTTTTGGTCATAACCCAAAAACTGTGGTCAATAGCACATGAAAACGGCCATAAACATGAAAACGACGAGTTTTTGGTCATATATCTTAAACATGTAACGGGTCTGACAGGTCGCGCAAATGCAACTTGAACCCAAAAACGGTGGGCAATAACTCATGAAAATGGCCATAAGCACGAAAACGATGAGATTTTGGTCATAACTCTCAAGCATGTATCGGGTCATTAGGTCGTTGTAAATCACCGTGGAATCCCAAAACTGTGGGCAATAGCTCATGAAAACGGCCATAAAACACGAAAACGACGAGTTTCTGGTCATATCTCTCAAACATGTAAGGGTTCTTACGAGGCATGCAAATCCGCCTGTAACCCAAAAACTGTGGACAATAACTAATAAAAACGGCCATAAAACACGAAAACAATGTGTTTTTGGTCATAACTCTAAAACATGTATCAGGTATCACAGGTCGCTTTAAATCGCCCTAGTACTCCAGAATAATGCGTTGTGTACCCATGATGTCCCTGAAATGATAAATCTTGAATCTTCTGTTTGTATTTGTTTTCCATTGTAGTGCAGTAATAGTACATTTTATGCGGCGATTTTGTGTAAACTATGGATGTGAACAAAACAGAGTTTTCTTATAAATTGTTGCGAGATCCAAACTGGTAAACAGAAGCTTAATTTTGCATGAATGCTATGTGGTTAGAGATGGATATTTTCATGGCATAATTCAAATCTCCAAAGCCTGAATTGAACACGAGAGTTATTCCCGAAGAATTCAAATTTTTTTCACCTAAACTCGAGCAGATGAAGCATGATGGCTGTCTTAGTCCCTAGCTCCCCGAGGTAAGATTTAAATCCACATTTTACGGCAGCCTTCCTGGCACAGAGAAAACCCTCCCAAAACCGCCGTACCCCCTTTTTCCACCTCTCCGCCACCGAAGCCGGAGAGAATGCCAGAGCCGCACGCGATCCTCCCGCTCCACGTGTTTCCACCAGACATGCCGCTCCATGTACCCCGCCGTTCCACCAGCATTCCCTGGCCCTGCCTCCAACAATAACCCAAGGGTTCTTACGAGGCATGCAAATCCGTCTGAAACCCAAAAACTATGGGCAATAACTCATGAAAATGACCATTAAACATGAAAACGACGAGTTTTTGGTCATAACTCTCAAACATGTATCGATTCTTCAGGTTGCTTTATAACGCCCGAGAACCATAAAACGGTGGGCAATGGCTCATGAAAACAACCATAAAACATGTAAACTATGAGTTTTTAGTCATATATCTCAAACATGTAACGGGTCTTACAAGCCTTGCAAATACAACATGAACCCAAAAACCGTGGGCAATAACTCATGAAAATGGCCATAAACAAGAAAACGACGTGTTTTGTCATAACTCTCAAGCATGTATCAGGTCGTAAGGTCATTGTAAATCGCCCTGGAATCCCAAAACTATGGGCAATAGCTCATGAAAACAGCCATAAAACGTGAAAACGATGAGTGTCTGGTCATATCTCTCAAACATGTAATGGTTCTTACGAGGCATGCAAATCCTCCTAGAACCCAAAAATTGTGGGCAATAACTCATGAAAATGACCATAAAACATGAAAGCAACGAGTTTTTGGTCATAACTCTCAAACATGTATCGATTCTTCAGGTTGTTGTAGAACGCCCGAGAACCATAAGACTATGGGCAATAGCTCATGAAAACAGTCATATCTCTCCAACATGTATCAGGTCATAAGGTCGTTGTAAATCGCCCTAGAACCCCTAAAGAATGGACAATAGCTCTTGGAAACGGCCAGAAAACACGAAAACTATGAGTTTTTAGTTATATAACTCAAACATATAACGGGTCTTACATGCCTTGCAAATACAACATGAACCCAAAAACCGTGGACAATAACTCATGAAAATAGCCATAAAAACGAAAATGACGTGTTTTTGGTCATAACTCACAAGCATGTATCGGGTCATAATGTCGTTGTAAATCGCCCTGGAATCCCAAAACCGTGGGCAATAGCTCATGAAAACGGCCATAAAACACGAAAACGACGAGTTTCTGGTCATATCTCTCAAACATGTAAGGGTTCTTATGAGTCATGTAAATCCGTCTGGAAGCCAAAAACTGTGGGCAATAACTCATGAAAATGACCATAAAACACGAAATAAATGAGTTTTTGGTCATAACTCTCAAACAGGTATCGCGTCTCAAGGTTGTTGTAAATCACCCTAGAACCAAAAAAGTTGTGGGAAATAGCTCATGAAAATGGCCATAAAACGCGAAAACGACGAGTTTCAGGTCATATCTCTCAATAATTTAAGGGTTCGAACGAGGCATGCAAATCCGCCTGGAATCCAAAAACTATGGGCAATAACTCATTAAAATGACCATAAAGCAAGGAAATGACGAGGTTTTGGTCAGAACTCTCAAACATGTATCGTGTCTTAAGGTTCTTGTAAAATGCCCTAGAACCATAAAACCGTGGGCAATAGCTCATGAAAACAGCCATAAAACGCGAAAACTGCGAGTTTTTCGGTCATATCTCTCCAACATGTATTAGGTCATAAGCTCGTTGTAAATCGCCCTAGAACCCCTAAACAATGGGAAATAGCTCATGAAAGCGGCCATAAAACACGAAACGACATGTTTTTGGTCATAACTCTCAAGCGTGTATCGGGTCATAATGGCGTTGTAACTCGCCCTGGAATCCCAAAACCGTGGGCAATATCTCATGAAAACGGCCATAAAACACGAAAACGACGAATTTCTTGTTATATCTCTCAAACATGTAAGAGTTCTTACGAGGCATGCAAATTCGCCTAGAACCCAAAAACTGTGGGCAATAACTCATGAAAATGACAATAAAACATGAAATAAACGAGTTTTTGGTCATAACTCTCAAACATGTATCGCGTCTCAAGTTTGTTGTAAATCACCCTAGAACCATAAAACTGTGGGAAATAGCTCATGAAAATGGCCATAAAACGCAAAAACAACGAGTTTCTGGTCATATCTCTCAGACGTGTAAGGGTTCTAACGAGGCATGCAAATCCGCCTGAAACCTAAAAACTGTGTGTAATAACTCATGAAAATGACCATAAAACACGAAAACGATGAGTTTTTGGTCATAACTCACTACTAGAAAATGGCTATAGGTAATCAGCACATCCGTGGCTCACATGGTTGAAGTGCCCCATGGCTAAAACAGGCGTGGCTCACCTATGGCAGTGCCCTACTAGTAACTAGAACAACCGTGGCGCACATGACCATAGTGCGCCACATATATGTGTGGGCCAGGGCCCTGTTGGCCGCACGCCAACATCCGTAGCGCACATAGGGTAGGTGCGCTACGGTTGTTAGTGTCAACCGTGGCGCACATGGAGGGGGTGCGCTACGCCTAAGCGCATGCCCCTCTCTGCTGTGAAACGGCCAGACACATCCGTGGCGCACTATGGCATGTGCGCCACGGATGTATAAACTTAGTAGTAGGGCACCTTGCCCTAGTGCCCTACGCCTAACTATTCTGCACCAACTCCACCCCCCCCGTGGATCGCCATTTAGGCTTTGCAAAAAATAAAAGAAAATGATAAACACTTCAAAAAATTAAATCCTTTCATATTTAGGTAGGTAATGTGGTATAGCTTCTAGTAAAATTAACAAACATGAGTTTCGACTTTATCTGCAAAAAAAGTCATGCCACGGTAAAAAGGCCGTAACTTTTGCATACGATATCGAAAAAAATCGTATAATATACCAAAATGACGAGAACGAGATTTCGCGTCTCAAGGTTGTTGTAAATCGCCCTATAACCATAAAACTGTGGAAAATAGCTCATGAAAATGGCCATAAAACGCGAAAACGACGAGTTTCTGGTCATATCTCTCAAACATGTAAGGGTTCTAACGAGGCATGCAAATCCGCCTGGAACCCAAAAACTATGGGCAATAACTCATTAAAACGGCCATAAAACAAGGAAATGACGAGGTTTTGATCAGAACTCTCAAACATGTATCGTGTCTTAAGGTTACTGTTGAACGCCCTAGAACCATAAAACTTTGGGCAATAGCTCAGGAAAACATCCATAAAACACAAAAACTGCGAGTTTTGGGGTCATATCTCTGCAACATGTATCAGGTCATAAGCTCGTTCTAAATCGCCCTAGAACCCCTAAACAATGGGCAATAGCTCATGAAAACGGCCATAAAACACGAAAACTACGAGTTGTTAGTCATATATCTCAAACATGTAACGGGTCTTACAGGCCTTGCAAATCCAACTAGAATCTAAAAACTATGGGCCATAACTCATAATAATGGCCATAAACATGAAAACGACTGAGGTTTTGGTCATAACTCTCAAACATGTATCGGGTCTTAAGGTCAATGTAAATCGCCCTGGAACCCAAAAACTGTGGTCAATAGCACATGAAAACGGCCATAAACATGAAAACGACGAGTTTTTGGTCATATATCTTAAACATGTAATGGGTCTGACAGGTCGCGCAAATGCAACTTGAACCCAAAAAGGGTGGGCAATAACTCATGAAAATGGCCATAAACACGAAAACGATGAGATTTTGGTCATAACTCTCAAGCATGTATCGGGTCATTAGGTCGTTGTAAATCACCCTGGAATCCCAAAACTGTGGGCAATAGCTCATGAAAACGGCCATAAAACGCGAAAACGACGAGTTTCTGGTCATATCTCTCAAACATATAAGGGTTCTTACGAGGCATGCAAATCCGCCTGTAACCCAAAAACTGTGGACAATAACTAATGAAAACGGCCATAAAACACGAAAACAATGTGTTTTTGGTCATAACTCTAAAACATGTATCAGGTATCACAGGTCACTTTAAATCGCCCTAGTACTCCAGAATAATGCGTTGTGTACCCATGATGTCCCTGAAATGATAAATCTTGAATCTTCTGTTTGTATTTGTTTTCAATTGTAGTGCAGTAATAGTACATTTTATGCGGCGATTTTGTGTAAACTATGGATGTGAACAAAACAGAGTTTTCTTATAAATTGTTGCGAGATCCAAACTGGTAAACAGAAGCTTAATTTTGCATGAATGCTATGTGGTAAGAGATGGATATTTTCATGGCATAATTCAAATCTCCAAAGCCTGAATGGAACACGAGAGTTATTCCCGAAGAATTCAGATTTTTTTCACCTAAGCTCGAGCAGATGAAGCATGATGGCTGCCTTAGTCCCTAGCTCCCCGAGGTAAGATTTAAATCCACATTTTACGGCAGCCTTCCTGATGCACAGAGCAAACCCTCCCAAAACCGTTGTTCCCCCTTTTTTCACCTCTCCGCCACCGAAGTCGGAGAGAATGCCAGAGCCGCACGCGATCCTTCCGCTCCACGTGTTTCCACCAGACATGCCGTTCCATGTACCCCGCCGTTCCACCAGCAGTCCCTGGCCCCGCCTCCAACAATAACCCAAGGGTTCTTACGAGGCATGCACATCCGTCTGAAACCCAAAAACTATGGTCAATAACTCATGAAAATGACCATAAAACACGAAAACGACGAGTTTTTGGTCATAACTCTCAAACATGTATCGATTCTTAAGGTTGCTTTATAACGCCCGAGAACCATAAAACGGTGGGCAATGGCTCATGAAAACAACCATAAAACATGAAAACTATGAGTTTTCAGTCATATATCTCAAACATGTAACAGGTCTTACAGGCCTTGCAAATACAACATGAACCCAAAAACCGTGGGCAATAACTCATGAAAATGGCCATAAACAAGAAAACGACGTGTTTTGTCATAACTCTGAAGCATGTATCAGGTTGTAAGGAAATTGTAAATCGCCCTGGAATCCCAAAACTATGGGCAATAGCTCATGAAAACAGCCATAAAACGTGAAAACGATGAGTGTCTGGTCATATCTCTCAAACATGTAAGGGTTCTTACGAGGCATGCAAATCCTCCTAGAACCCAAAAATTGTGGGCAATAACTCATGAAAATGACCATAAAACACGAAAGCAACGAGTTTTTGGTCATAACTCTCAAACATGTATCGATTCTTAAGGTTGTTGCAGAATGCCCGAGAACCATAAGACTGTGGTCAATAGCTCATGAAAACAGTCATATCTCTCCAACATGTATCAGGTCATAAGGTCGTTGTAAATCGCCCTAGAACCCCTAAAGAATGGACAATAGCACATGAAAACGGCCATAAAACATGAAAACTACGAGTTTTTAGTCATATAACTCAAACATGTAACGGGTCTTACATGCCTTGCAAATACAACTTGAACCCAAAAACAGTGGACAATAACTCATGAAAATAGCCATAAAAACGAAAATGACGTGTTTTTGGTCATAACTCTCAAGCATGTATCGGGTCATAATGTCGTTGCAAATCGCTTTGGAATCCCAAAACCGTGATCAATAGCTCATGAAAACGGCCATAAAACACGAAAACGATGAGTTTCTGGTCATATCTCTCAAACATGTAAGGGTTCTTATGAGTCATGTAAATTCACCTGGAACCCAAAAACTGTGGGCAATAATTCATGAAAATGACCATAAAACACGAAATAAACGAGTTTTTGTCATAACTCTCAAACATGTATCGCGTCTCAAGGTTGCTGTAAATCACCCTAGAACCAAAAAATTGTGGGAAATAGCTCATGAAAATGGCCATAAAACGCGAAAACGACAAGTTTCTGGTCATATCTCTCAATAATTTAAGGGTACTAACGAGGCACGCAAATCCACCTGGAATCCAAAAACTGTGGGCAATAACTCATTAAAATGACCATAAAGCAAGGAAATGACGAGGTTTTGGTCAGAACTCTCAAACATGTATCGTGTCTTAAGGTTCTTGTAAAATGCCCTAGAACCATAAAACTGTGGGCAATAGCTCATGAAAACAGCCATAAAACGCAAAAACTGCGAGTTTTTCGGTCATATCTCTCCAACATGTATCAGGTCATAAGCTCGTTGTAAATCGCCCTAGAACCCCTAAACAATGGGAAATAGCTCATGAAAGCGGCCATAAAACACGAAACGACATGTTTTTGGTCATAACTCTCAAGCGTGTATCGGGTCATAAGGGCGTTGTAACTCGCCCTGGAATCCCAAAACCGTGGGCAATATATCATGAAAACGGCCATAAAACGCGAAAACGACGAATTTCTGGTTATATCTCTCAAACATGTAAGAGTTCTTACGAGGCATGCAAATTCGCCTGGAACCCAAAAACTGTGGGCAATAACTCATGAAAATGACCATAAAACATGAAATAAACGAGTTTTTGGTCATAACTCTCAAACATGTATCGCGTCTCAAGTTTGTTGTAAATCACCCTAGAACCATAAAACTGTGGGAAATAGCTCATGAAAATGGCCATAAAACGCAAAAACAACGAGTTTCTGGTCATATCTCTTAGACATGTAAGGGTTCTAACGAGGCATGCAAATTCGCCTGAAACCTAAAAACTGTGTGTAATAACTCATGAAAATGACCATAAAACACGAAAACGATGAGTTTTTGGTCATAACTCACTACTAGGAAAATGGCTATAGGTAATCAGCACATCCGTGGCTCACATGGTTGAAGTGCGCCACGGCTAAAACAGGCGTGGCTCACCTATGGGCAGTGCCCTACTAGTAACTAGAACAACCGTGGCGCACATGACCATAGTGCGCCACAGATATGTGTGGGCCAGGGCCCTGTTGGCCGCACGACAAACATCCGTAACGCACATAGGGTAGGTGCGCTACGGTTGTTAGTGTCAACCATGGCGCACATGGAGGGGGTGCGCTACGCCTAAGCGCATGCCCCTCTCTGCTGTGAAACGGCCAGACACATCCGTGGCGCACTATGGCATGTGCGCCACGGATGTATAAACTTAGTAGTAGGGCACCTTGCCCTAGTGCCCTACGCCTAACTATCCTGCACCAACTCCACCCCCCTGGGATCGCATTTTTAGGCTTTGCAAAAAATAAAAGAAAATGATAAACACTTCAAAAAATTAAATCCTTTCATATTTAGGTAGGTAATGTGGTATAGCTTCTAGTAAAATTAACAAACATGAGTTTCGACTTTATCTGCAAAAAAAAGTCATGCCACGGTAAAAAGGCCGTAACTTTTGCATACGATATCGAAAAAAATTGTATAATATACCAAAATGACGAGAACGAGATTTCGCGTCTCAAGGTTGTTGTAAATCGCCCTATAACCATAAAGCTGTGGGAAATAGCTCATGAAAATGGCCATAAAACGCGAAAACGACGAGTTTCTGGTCATATCTCTCAAACATGTAAGGGTTCTAACGAGGCATGCAAATCCGCCTGGAACCCAAAAACTATGGGCAATAACTCATTAAAACGGCCATAAAACAAGGAAATGACGAGGTTTTGATCAGAACTCTCAAACATGTATCGTGTCTTAAGGTTACTGTTGAACGACCTAGAACCATAAAACTTTGGGCAATAGCTCAGGAAAACATCCATAAAACGCAAAAACTGCGAGTTTTTGGGTCATATCTCTCCAACATGTATCAGGTCATAAGCTCGTTCTAAATCGCCCTAGAACCCCTAAACAATGGGCAATAGCTCATGAAAACGGCCATAAAACACGAAAACTACGAGTTGTTAGTCATATATCTCAAACATGTAACGGGTCTTACAGGCCTTGCAAATCCAACTAGAATCTAAAAACTATGGGCCACAACTCATAAAAATGGCCATAAACATGAAAACGACTGAGGTTTTGGTCATAACTCTCAAACATGTATCGGGTATTAAGGTCAATGTAAATCGCCCTGGAACCCAAAAACTGTGGTCAATAGCACATGAAAACGGCCATAAACATGAAAACGACGAGTTTTTGGTCATATATCTTAAACATGTAACGGGTCTGACAGGTCGCGCAAATGCAACTTGAACCCCAAAACGGTGGGCAATAACTCATGAAAATGGCCATAAACACGAAAACGATGAGATTTTGGTCATAACTCTCAAGCATGTATCGGGTCATTAGGTCGTTGTAAATCACCCTGGAATCCCAAAACTGTGGGCAATAGCTCATGAAAACGGCCATAAAACGCGAAAACGGTGAGTTTCTGGTCATATATCTCAAACATGTAAGGGTTCTTACGAGGCATGCAAATCCGTCTGTAACCCAAAAACTGTGGACAATAACTAATGAAAACGGCCATAAAACACGAAAACAATGTGTTTTTGGTCATAACTCTAAAACATGTATCAGGTATCACAGGTCACTTTAAATCGCCCTAGTACTCCAGAATAATGAGTCGTGTACCCATGATGTCCATGAAATGATAAAACTTGATTCTTCTGTTTGTATTTTTTTCCGTTCTAGTACAGTAATAGTACATTTTATGCGGCGATTTTGTGTAAACTATGGATGTGAACAAAACAGAGTTTTCTTATAAATTGTTCCGAGATCCAAACTGGTAAACAGAAGCTTAATTTTGCATGAATGCTATGTGGTAAGAGATGGATATTTTCATGGCATAATTCAAATCTCCAAAGCCTGAATGGAAAGCCTGAATGGAACACGAGAGTTATTCCCGAAGAATTCAGATTTTTTTCACCTAAACTCGAGCAGATGAAGCATGATGGCTGCCTTAGTCCCTAGCTCCCCGAGGTAAGATTTAAATCCACATTTTACGGCAGCCTTCCTGGCGCACAGAGCAAACCCTCCCAAAACCGCTGTTCCCCCTTTTTCCACCTCTGCGCCACGGAAGCCGGAGGGAATGCCAGAGCCGCACGTGATCCTCCCGCTCCACGTGTTTCCACCAGACATGCCGCTCCATGTACCCCGCCGTTCCACCAGCAGTCCCTGGCCCTGCCTCCAACAATAACCCAAGGGTTCTTACGAGGCATGCAAATCCGCCTGTAACCCAAAAACTGTGGACAATAACTAATGAAAACGGCCATAAAACACGAAAACAATGTGTTTTTGGTCATAACTCTAAAACATGTATCAGGTATCACAGGTCGCTTTAAATCGCCCTAGTACTCCATAATAATGCGTTGTGTACCCATGATGTCCCTGAAATGATAAATCTTGAATCTTCTATTTGTATTTGTTTTCCATCGTAGTGCAGTAATAGTACATTTTATGCGGCGATTTTGTGTAAACTATGGATGTGAACAAAACAGAGTTTTCTTATAAATTGTTCCGAGATCCAAACTGGTAAACAGAAGCTTAATTTTGCATGAATGCTATGTGGTAAGAGATGGATATTTTCATGGCATAATTCAAATCTCCAAAGCCTGAATGGAACACGAGAGTTATTCCCGAAGAATTCAGATTTTTTTTACCTAAACTCGAGCAGATGAAGCATGATGGCTGCCTTAGTCCCTAGCTCCCCGAGGTAAGATTTAAATCCACATTTTACGGCAGCCTTCCTGATGCACAGAGCAAACCCTCCCAAAACCGCTGTTCCCCCTTTTTTCACGTCTCCGCCACCGAAGCCGGAGAGAATGCCAGAGCCGCACGCGATCCTCCCGCTCCACGTGTTTCCACCAGACATGCCGCTCCATGTACCCCGCCGTTCCACCAGCAGTCCCTGGCCCTGCCTCCAACAATAACCCAAGGGTTCTTACGTCGCATGCAAATCCTTCAGAAATCCAAAAACTATGGGCAATAACTCATGAAAATGACCATAAAACACGAAAACGACGAGTTTTTGGTCATAACTCTCAAACATGTATCGATTCTTAAGGTTGCTTTATAACGCCCGAGAACCATAAAACGGTGGGCAATGGCTCATGAAAACAACCATAAAACATGAAAACTATGAGTTTTTAGTCATATATCTCAAACATGTAACGGGTCTTACAGGCCTTGCAAATACAACATGAACCCAAAAACCGTGGGCAATAACTCATGAAAATGGCCATAAACAAGAAAACGACGTGTTTTGTCATAACTCTCAAGCATGTATCAGGTCGTAAGGTCATTGTAAATCGCCCTGGAATCCCAAAACTATGGGCAATAGCTCATGAAAACAGCCATAAAACGTGAAAACGATGAGTGTCTGGTCATATCTATCAAACATGTAAGGGTTCTTACGAGGCATGCAGATCCTCCTAGAACCCAAAAATTGTGGGCAATAACTCATGAAAATGACCATAAAACACGAAAGCAACGAGTTTTTGGTCATAACTCTCAAACATGTATCGATTCTTAAGGTTGTTGTAGAATGCCCGAGAACCATAAGACTGTGGGCAATAGCTCATGAAAACAGTCATATCTCTCCAACATGTATCAGGTCATAAGGTCGTTGTAAATCGCCCTAGAACCCCTAAAGAATGGACAATAGCTCATGAAAACGGCCATAAAACACGAAAACTACGAGTTTTTAGTCATATAACTCAAACATGTAACGGGTCTTACATGCCTTGCAAATACAACTTGAACCCAAAAACCGTGGACAATGACTCATGAAAATAGCCATAAAAACGAAAATGACGTGTTTTTGGTCATAACTCTCAAGCATGTATCGGGTCATAATGTCGTTGTAAATCGCCCTGGAATCCCAAAACCGTGGGGAATAGCTCATGAAAACGGCCATAAAACACGAAAACGATGAGTTTCTTGTCATATCTCTCAAACATGTAAGGGTTCTTATGAGTCATGTAAATCCGCCTGGAACCCAAAAACTGTGGGCAATAACTCATGAAAATGACCATAAAACACGAAATAAACGAGTTTTTGTCATAACTCTCAAACATGTATCGCGTCTCAAGGTTGTTGTAAATCACCCTAGAACCAAAAAATTGTGGGAAATAGCTCATGAAAATGGCCATAAAACACAAAAACGACAAGTTTCTGGTCATATCTCTCAAACATTTAAGGGTTCTAACGAGGCATGCAAATCCGCCTGGAATCCAAAAAATGTGGGCAATAACTCATTAAAATGACCATAAAGCAAGGAAATGACGAGGTTTTGGTCAGAACTCTCAAACATGTGTCGTGTCTTAAGGTTCTTGTAAAATGCCCTAGAACCATAAAACTGTGGGCAATAGCTCATGAAAACAGCCATAAAACGCGAAAACTACGAGTTTTTCGGTCATATCTCTCCAACATGTATCAGGTCATAAGCTCGTTGTAAATCGCCCTAGAGCCCCTAAAAATGGGAAAGAGCTCATGAAAGCGGCCATAAAACACGAACGACATGTTTTTGGTCATAACTCTCAAGCCTGTATCGGGTCATAAGGGCGTTGTAACTCGCCCTGGAATCCCAAAACCGTGGGCAATATCTCATGAAAACGGCCATAAAACGCGAAAACGACGAATTTCTGGTTATATCTCTCAAACATGTAAGAGTTCTTACGAGGCATGCAAATTCGCATGGAACCCAAAAACTGTGGGCAATAACTCATGAAAATGACCATAAAACATGAAATAAACGAGTTTTTGGTCATAACTCTCAAACATGTATCGCGTCTCAAGTTTGTTGTAAATCACCCTAGAACCATAAAACTATGGGAAATAGCTCATGAAAATGGCCATAAAACGCAAAAACAACGAGTTTCTGGTCATATCTCTCAGACATGTAAGGGTTGTAACGGGGCATGCAAATCCGCCTAAAACCGAAAAACTGTGTGTAATAACTCATGAAAATGACCATAAAACACGAAAACGATGAGTTTTTAGTCATAACTCACTACTAGGAAAATGGCTATAGGTAATCAGCACATCCGTGGCTCACATGGTTGAAGTGCCCCACGGCTAAAACAGGCGTGGCTCACCTATGGGCAGTGCCCTACTAGTAACTAGAACAACCGTGGCGCACATGACCATCGTGTGCCACAGATATGTGTGGGCCAGGGCCCTGTTGGCCACACGCCAAACATCCGTAGCGCACATAGGGTAGGTGCGCTACGATTGTTAGTGTCAACCGTGGCGCACATGGAGGGGGTGCGCTACGCCTAAGCGCATGCCCCTCTCTGCTGTGAAACGGCCAGACACATCCGTGGCGCACTATGGCATGTGCGCCACGGATGTATAAACTTAGTAGTAGGGCACCTTGCCCTAGTGCCCTACGCCTAACTATCCTGCACCAACTCCACCCCCCTATGGATCGCCTTTTTAGGCTTTGCAAAAAATAAAAGAAAATGATAAACACTTCAAAAAATTAAATCCTTTCATATTTAGGTAGGTAATGTGGTATAGCTTCTAGTAAAATTAACAAACATGAGTTTCGACTTTATCTGCACAAAAAAGTCTTGCCACGGTAAAAAGGCCGTAACTTTTGCATACGATATCGAAAAAAATCGTATAATATACCAAAATGACGAGAAGGAGATTTCGCGTCTCAAGGTTGTTGTAAATTGGCCTATAACCATAAAACTGTGGGAAATAGGTCATGAAAATGGCCATAAAACGCGAAAACGACGAGTTTCTGGTCATATCTCTCAAACATGTAAGGGTTCTAACGAGGCATGCAAATCCGCCTGGAACCCAAAAACTATGGGCAATAACTCATTAAAACAGCCATAAAACAAGGAAATGACGAGGTTTTGATCAGAACTCTCAAACATGTATCGTGTCTTAAGGTTACTGTTGAACGCCCTAGAACCATAAAACTTTGGGCAATAGCTCAGGAAAACATCCATAAAACGCAAAAACTGCGAGTTTTTGGGTCATATCTCTCCAACATGTATCAGGTCATAAGCTCGTTCTAAATCGCCCTAGAACCCCTAAACAATGGGCAATAGCTCATGAAAACGGCCATAAAACACGAAAACTACAAGTTGTTAGTCATATATCTCAAACATCTAACGGGTCTTACAGGCCTTGCAAATCCAACTAGAATCTAAAAACTATGGGCCATAACTCATAAAAATGGCCATAAACATGAAAACGACTGAGGTTTTGGTCATAACTCTCAAACATGTATCAGGTCTTAAGGTCAATGTAAATCGCCCTGGAACCCAAAAACTGTGGTCAATAGCACATGAAAACGGCCATAAACATGAAAACGACGAGTTTTTGGTCATATATCTTAAACATGTAACGGGTCTGACAGGTCGCGCAAATGCAACTTGAACCCAAAAATGGTGGGCAATAACGCATGAAAATGGCCATAAACACGAAAACGATGAGATTTTGGTCATAACTCTCAAGCATGTATCGGGTCATTAGGTCGTTGTAAATCACCCTGGAATCCCAAAACCGTGGGCAATAGCTCATGCAAACGGCCATAAAACGCGAAAACGACGTGTTTCTGGTCATATCTCTCAAACATGTAAGGGTTCTTACGAGGCATGCAAATCCACCTGTAACCCAAAAACTGTGGACAATAACTAATGAAAACGGCCATAAAACACGAAAACAATGTGTTTTTGGTCATAACTCTAAAACATGTATCAGGTATCACAGGTCGCTTTAAATCGCCCTAGTACTCCAGAATAATGCGTTGTGTACCCATGATGTCCCTGAAATGATAAATCTTGATTCTTCTGTTTGTATTTTTTCCGTTCTACTACAGTAATAGTACATTTTATGCGGCGATTTTGTGTAAACTATGGATGTGAACAAAACCGAGTTTTCTTATAAATTGTTCCGGGATCCAAACTGGTAAACCAAAGCTTAATTTTGCATGAATGCTATGTGGTAAGAAATGGATATTTTCATGGCATAATTCAAATCTCCAAAGCCTGAATGGAACACGAGAATTATTCCCGAAGAATTCAGATTTTTTCACCTAAACTCGAGCAGATGAAGCATGATGGCTGCCTTAGTCCCTAGCTCCCCGAGGTAAGATTTAAATCCACATTTTACGGCAGCCTTCCTGGCGCACAGAGCAAACCCTCCCAAAACCGCTGTTCCCCCTTTTTCCACCTCTCCGCCACTGAAGCCGGAGGGAATGCCAGAGCCGCACGCGATCCTCCCGCTCCACGTGTTTCCACCAGACATGCCGCTCCATGTACCCCGCAGTTCCACCAGCAGTCCCTGGCCCTGCCTCCAACAATAACCCAAGGGTTCTTACGAGGCATGCAAATCCGTCTGAAACCCAAAAACTATGGGCAATAACTCATGAAAATGACCATAAAGCACGAAAACGACGAGTTTTTGGTCATAACTCTCAAACATGTATCGATTCTTAAGGTTGCTTTATAACGCCCGAGAACCATAAAACGGTGGGCAATGGCTCATGAAAACAACCATAAAACATGAAAACTATGAGTTTTTAATCATATATCTCAAACATGTAACGGGTCTTACAGGCCTTGCAAATACAACATGAACCCAAAAACCGTGGGCAATAACTCATGAAAATGGCCATAAACAAGAAACGACGTGTTTTGTCATAACTCTCAAGCATGTATTAGGTCGTAAGGTCATTGTAAATCGCCCTGGAATCCCAAAACTATGGGCAATAGCTCATGAAAACAGCCATAAAACGTGAAAACGATGAGTGTCTGGTCATATCTCTCAAACATGTAAGGGTTCTTACGAGGCATGCAAATCCTCCTAGAACCCAAAAATTGTGGGCAATAACTCATGAAAATGACCATAAAACACGAAAGCAACGAGTTTTTGGTCATAACTCTCAAACATGTATCGATTCTTAAGGTTGTTGTAGAACGCCCGAGAACCATAATACTGTGGGCAATAGCTCATGAAAACAGTCATATCTCTCCAACATGTATCAGGTCATAAGGTCGTTGTAAATCGCCCTAGAACTCCTAAAGAATGGACAATAGCTCATGAAAACGGCCATAAAACACGAAAACTACGAGTTTTTAGTCATATAACTCAAACATGTAACGGGTCTTACATGCCTTGCAAATACAACTTGAACCCAAAAACCGTGGACAATAACTCATGAAAATAGCAATAAAAACGAAAATGACATGTTTTTGGTCATAACTCTCAAGCATGTATCGGGTCATAATGTCGTTGTCAATCGCCCTGGAATCCCAAAACCGTGGGCAATAGCTCATGAAAACGGCCATAAAACACGAAATCTATGACTTTTTAGCCATAGATCTCAAACATATAACGGGTATTATAGGCCTTGCAAATCCAACAAGAATCTAAAAATGGTGGGCCATAACTCATAAAAATGGCCATAAACATGAAAACGACTGAGTTTTTGGTCATCACTCTCAAACATGTATCGGGTCTTAAGCTCGATGTAAATCGCCATGGAACCCCAAAACTATGGTCAATAGCTCATGAAAACGGCCATAAGCACAAAAACGACAAGTTTTTGTTATATATCTCAAACATGTAACGGGTCTCACAGGTCATGGAAATACAACTTGAACCCAAAAATGATGCGCAATAACTCATGAAAATGCCCATAAACACGAAAACGATGAGATTTTGGTCATAACTCTCAAGCATGTATCAGGTCGCAAGGTCGTTGTAAATTGCCCTGGAATCCCAAAACTGTGGGCAATAGCTCATGAAAACGGCCAAAAAACGCGAAAACGACGAGTTTCTGGTCATATCTCTCAAACATGTAAGGGTTCTTACGAGGCATGTAAATCTGCCTGTAACCCAAAAACTGTGGACAATAACTAATGAAAACGGCCATAAAACACGAAAACAGTGTGTTTTTGGTCATAGCTCTAAAACATGTATCAGGTTTCACATGTCGCTTTAAATCGCCCTAGTACTCCAGAACAATGAGTTGTGTACCCATGATGTCCCTGAAATGATAAATCTTGATTCTTTTGTTTGTATTTGTTTTCCGTTCTAGTACAATAATAGTACATTTTATGCGGCGATTTTGTGTAAACTATGGATGTGAACAGAACAGAGTTTTTTGATAAATTGTTCCAAGATCCGAACTGGTAAACATAAGCGTAATTTTCCGTGAATACTATGTGGTAAGCGATGGATATTTGAGTGGCATGATTCAAATCTCCAAAGCCTGAATGAAACACGAGAGTTATTCCCCAAGATTTCATATTTTTTTCACCTAAACTCGAGTAGATGAAGCATGATGGCCGCCCTAGTCCCTAGCTCCCCGAGGTAAGAGTTAAATTCACATATTACGGCAGCCTTCCTGACGCGCAGAGCAAACCATCCCAAAACCGTTGTTCCCCCTTTGTCCACCTCTCCGCCACCGAAGCCGGAGAGGATGTCGGAGCCGCAGGCCATCCTCCCGCTCCACGTGTTTCCCTCGGACATGCCGCTCCACGTCCCCCACCGTTCCACCAGCAGTCCCTATCCCCCACCGTCAAAAATAACCCAAGGGTTCTTACGAGGCATGCAAATCCGCCTGAAACCCAAAAACTATGGGCAATAACTCATGAAAATGACCATAAAACACGAAAACGACGAGTTTTTGGTCATAACTCTCAAACATGTATCGATTCTTAAAGTTGCTGTAGAACGCCCGAGAACCATAAAACTGTGGGCAATAGCTCATGAAAACAGCCATAAAACGCGAGAACTGCGAGTTTTGGGTCATATCTCTCCAACCTGTAATCCCAAAACCGTGGGCAATAGCTCATGAAAACGGCCATAAAACGCGAAAACAACGAGATTCTGGTCATATCTCTCAAACATGTAAGGGTTCTTACGAGGCATGCAAATCTTCTTGGAACCCAAAAACTATGGGCAATAACTCATCAAAATGACCATAAAACACGAAATAAACGAGTTTTTGGTCATAACTCTCAAACATGTATCGCGTCTCAAGGTTGTTGTAAATCGCCCTATAACCATAAAACTGTGGGAAATAGCTCATGAAAATGGCCATAAAACGCGAAAACGACGAGTTTCTGGTCATATCTCCTAGACATGTAAGGGTTCTAACGAGGCATGCAAATCCGCCTGAAACCTAAAAACTGTGTGTAATAACTCATGAAAATGACCATAAAACACGAAAACGATGAGTTTTTGGTCATAACTCACTACTAGGAAAATGGCTATAGGTAATCAGCGCATCCGTGGCTCACATGGTTGAAGTGCCCCACGGCTAAAACAGGCGTGGCTCACCTATGGGCAGTGCCCTACTAGTAACTAGAACAACCGTGGCGCACATGACCATAGTGCACCACAGATATGTGTGGCCAGGGCCCTGTTGGCCGCACGCCAAACATCCGTAGTGCACATAGGGTAGGTGCGCTACGGTTGTTAGTGTCAACCGTGGCGCACATGGAGGGGGTCCGCTATGCCTAAGCGCATGCCCCTCTCTGCTGTGAAACGGCCAGACACATCCGTGGCGCACTATGGCATGTGCGCCATGGATGTATAAACTTAGTAGTAGGACACCTTGCCCTAGTGCCCTACGCCTAACTATCCTGCACCAACTCCACCCCCCCCCCCCCCCCGTGGATCGCCTTTTTAGGCTTTGCAAAAAATAAAAGAAAATGATAAACACTTCAAAAAATTAAATCCTTTCATATTTAGGTAGGTAATGTGGTATAGCTTCTAGTAAAATTAACAAACATGAGTTTCGACTTTATCTGCACAAAAAAGTCATGCCACGGTAAAAAGGCCGTAACTTTTGCATACGATATCGAATAAAATCGTATAATATACCAAAATGACGAGAACGAGATTTCGCGTCTCAAGGTTGTTGTAAATCGCCCTATAACCATAAAACTGTGGAAAATAGCTCATGAAAATGGCCATAAAACGCGAAAACGACGAGTTTCTGGTCATATCTCTCAAACATGTAAGGGTTGTAACGAGGCATGCAAATTCGCCTGGAACCCAAAAACTATGGGCAATAACTCACTAAAACGGCCATAAACCAAGGAAATGATGAGGTTTTGATCAGAACTCTCAAACATGTATCGTGTCTTAAGGTTACTGTTGAACGCCCTAGAACCATAAAACTTTGGGCAATAGCTCAGGAAAACTTCCATAAAACGCAAAAACTGCGAGTTTTTGGGTCATATCTCTCCAACATGTATCAGGTCATAAGCTCGTTCTAAATCGCCCTCGAACCCCTAAACAATGGGCAATAGCTCATGAAAACGGCCATAAAACACGGAAACTACGAGTTGTTAGTCATATATCTCAAACATGTAACGGATCTTACAGGCCTTGCAAATCCAACTAGAATCTAAAAACTATGGGCCATAACTCATAAAAATTGCCATAAACATGAAAACGACCGAGGTTTTGGTCATAACTCTCAAACATGTATCGGGTCTTAAGGTCAATGTAAATCGCCCTGGAACCCAAAAACTGTGGTCAATAGCACATGAAAACGGCCATAAACATGAAAACGACGAGTTTTTGGTCATATATCTTAAACATGTAACGAGTTTGACAAGTCGCGCAAATGCAACTTGAACCCAAAAACGGTGGGCAATAACTCATGAAAATGGCCATAAACACGAAAACGATGAGATTTTGGTCATAACTCTCAAGCATGTATCTGGTCATTAGGTCGTTGTAAATCACCCTGGAACCCCAAAACTGTGGGCAATAGCTCATGAAAACGGCCATAAAACGGGAAAACGACGAGTTTCTGGTCATATCTCTCAAACATGTAAGGGGTCTTACGAGGCATGCAAATCCGCCTATAACCCAAAAACTGTGGACAATAACTAATGAAAACGGCCATAAAACACGAAAACAATGTGTTTTTGGTCATAACTCTAAAACATGTATCAGGTATCACAGGTCGCTTTAAATCGCCCTAGTACTCCAGAATAATGCGTTGTGTACCCATGATGTCCCTGAAATGATAAATCTTGAATCTTCTGTTTGTATTTGTTTTCCATTGTAGTGCAGTAATAGTACATTTTATGCGGCGATTTTGTGTAAACTATGGATGTGAACAAAACAGAGTTTTCTTATAAATTGTTCCGAGATCCAAACTGGTAAACAGAAGCTTAATTTTGCATGAATGCTATGTGGTAAGAGATGGATATTTTCATGGCATAATTCAAATCTCCAAAGCCTGAATGGAACACGAGAGTTATTCCCGAAGAATTCAGATTTTTTTCACCTAAACTCGAGCAGATGAAGCATGATGGCTGCCTTAGTCCCTAGCTCCCCGAGGTAAGATTTAAATCCACATTTTACGGCAGCCTTCCTGGCGCACAGAGCAAACCCTCCCAAAACCGCTGTTCCCCCTTTTTCCACCTCTCTGCCACCGAAGTCGGAGAGAATGCCAGAGCCGCACGCGATCCTCCCGCTCCACGTGTTTCCACCAGACATGCCGCTCCATGTACCCCGCCGTTCCACCAGCAGTCCCTGGCCCTGCCTCCAACAATAACCCAAGGGTTCTTACGAGGCATGCAAATCCGTCTGAAACCCAAAAACTATGGGCAATAACTCATGAAAATGACCATAAAACACGAAAACGATGAGTTTTTGTTCATAACTCTCAAACATATATCGATTCTTAAGGTTGCTTTATAACGCCCGAGAACCATAAAACGGTGGGCAATGGCTCATGAAAACAACCATAAAACATGTAAACTATGAGTTTTTAGTCATATATCTCAAACATGTAACGGGTCTTACAGGCCTTGCAAATACAACATGAACCCAAAAACCGTGGGCAATAACTCATGAAAATGGCCATAAATAAGAAAACGACGTGTTTTGTCATAACTCTCAAGCATGTATCAAGTCGTAAGGTCATTGTAAATTGCCCTGGAATCCCAAAACTATGGGCAATAGCTCATGAAAACAGCCATAAAACGTGAAAACGATGAGTGTCTGGTCATATCTCTCAAACATGTAAGGGTTCTTACAAGGCATGCAAATCCTCCTAGAACCCAAAAATTATGGGCAATAACTCATGAAAATGACCATAAAACACGAAAGCAACGAGTTTTTGGTCATAACTCTCAAACATGTATCGATTCTTAAGGTTGTTGTAGAACGCCCGAGAACCATAAGACTGTGGGCAATAGTGCATGAAAACAGTCATATCTCTCCAACATGTATCAGGTCATAAGGTCGTTGTAAATCGCCCTATAACCCCTAAAGAATGGACAATAGCTCATGAAAACTGCCATAAAACACGAAAACTACGAGTTTTTAGTCATATAACTCAAACATGTAACGGGTCTTACATGCCTTGCAAATACAACTTGAACCCAAAAACCGTGGACAATAACTCATGAAAATAGCCATAAAAACGAAAATGACGTGTTTTTGGTCATAACTCACAAGCATGTATCGGGTCATAATGTCGTTGTAAATCGCCCTGGAATCCCAAAACCATGGGCAATATCTCATGAAAACGGCCATAAAACGCGAAAACGACGAATTTCTGGTTATATCTCTCAAACATGTAAGAGTTTTTACGAGGCATGCAAATTCGCCTGGAACCCAAAAACTGTGGGCAATAACTCATGAAAATGACCATAAAACATGAAATAAACGAGTTTTTGGTCATAACTCTCAAACATGTATCGCGTCTCAAGTTTGTTGTAAATCACCCTAGAACCATAAAACTATGGGAAATAGCTCATGAAAATGGCCATAAAACGCAAAAACAACGAGTTTCTGGTCATATCTCTCAGACATGTAAGGGTTGTAACGGGGCATGCAAATCCGCCTGAAACCGAAAAACTGTGTGTAATAACTCATGAAAATGACCATAAAACACGAAAACGATGAGTTTTTGGTCATAACTCACTACTAGGAAAATGGCTATAGGTAATCAGCACATCCGTGGCTCACATGGTTGAAGTGCCCCACGGCTAAAACATGCGTGGCTCACCTATGGGCAGTGCCCTACTAGTAACTAGAACAACCGTGGTGCACATGACCATAGTGCGCCACAGATATGTGTGGGCCAGGGCCCTGTTGGCCACACGCCAAACATCCGTAGCGCACATAGGGTAGGTGCGCTACGGTTGTTAGTGTCAACCGTGGCGCACATGGAGGGGGTGCGCTACGCCTAAGCGCATGCCCCTCTCTGCTGTGAAACGGCCAGACACATCCGTGGCGCACTATGGCATGTGCGCCACAGATGTATAAACTTAGTAGTAGGGCACCTTGCCCTAGTGCCCTACGCCTAACTATCCTGCACCAACTCCACCCCCCCTGTGGATCGCCTTTTTAGGCTTTGCAAAAAATAAAAGAAAATGATAAACACTTCAAAAAATTAAATCCTTTCATATTTAGGTAGGTAATGTGGTATAGCTTCTAGTAAAATTAACAAACATGAGTTTCGACTTTATCTGCACAAAAAAGTCTTGCCACGGTAAAAAGGCCGTAACTTTTGCATACGATATCGAAAAAAATCGTATAATATACCAAAATGACGAGAAGGAGATTTCGCGTCTCAAGGTTGTTGTAAATCGGCCTATAACCATAAAACTGTGGGAAATAGCTCATGAAAATGGCCATAAAACGCGAAAACGACGAGTTTCTGGTCATATCTCTTAAACATGTAAGGGTTCTAACGAGGCATGCAAATCCGCCTGGAACCCAAAAACTATGGGCAATAACTCATTAAAACGGCCATAAAACAAGGAAATGACGAGGTTTTGATCAGAACTCTCAAACATGTATCGTGTCTTAAGGTTACTGTTGAACGCCCTAGAACCATAAAACTTTGGGCAATAGCTCAGGAAAACATCCATAAAACGCAAAAACTGCGAGTTTTTGGGTCATATCTCTCCAACATGTATCAGGTCATAAGCTCGTTCTAAATCGCCCTAGAACCCATAAACAATGGGCAATAGCTCATGAAAACGGCCATAAAACACGAAAACTACGAGTTGTTGGTCATATATCTCAAACATCTAACGGGTCTTACAGGCCTTGCAAATCCAACTAGAATCTAAAAACTATGGGCCATAACTCATAAAAATGGCCATAAACATGAAAACGACTGAGGTTTTGGTCATAACTCTCAAACATGTATCAGGTCTTAAGGTCAATGTAAATCGCCCTGGAACCCAAAAACTGTGGTCAATAGCACATGAAAACGGCCATAAACATGAAAACGACGAGTTTTTGGTCATATATCTTAAACATGTAACAGGTCTAACAGGTCGCGCATGTATCGCCCTAGAACCATAAAACTGTGGGCAATAGCTCATGAAAACGGCCATAAAACGCGAAAACAACGAGTTTCTAGTCATATCTCTCAAACATGTAAGGCTTCTTACGAGGCATAAAAATCCACCTGGAACCCAAAAACTATGGGCAATAACTCATGAAAATGACCATAAAACACGAAATAAACGAGTTTTTGGTCATAACTCTCAAACATGTATCGCGTCTCAAGGTTGTCGTAAATCGCCCTAGAACCATAAGACTGTGGGAAATAGCTCATGAAAATGGCCATAAAACGCGAAAACGACGAGTTTCCGGTCATATCTCTCACACATGTAACGGTTCTAATGAGGCATGCAAATCCGCCTGGAACCCAAAAATTGTGGGAAATAACTCATGAAAATGTCCATAAAACACGAAAACGACGAGTTTTTGGTCACAACTCTCAAACATGTATCGCGTCTTAAGGTTGCTATAAAAAGTCCGAGAACCATAAAATTGTGGGCAATAGCTCATGAAAACAGCCATAAAACGCGAGAACTGCGAGTTTTGGGTCATATCTCTCCAACATGTATCAGGTCGTAAGGATGTTGTAAATCGGCCTAGAACCCCTAAACAATGGGGAATAGCTCATGAAAACGGCCATAAAACACGAAAACTACGAGTTTTTAGTCGTATATCACAAACATGTAATGGGTCTTATAGGCCTTGCAAATCCAACTAGAATCTAAAAACTGTGGTCCATAACTCATAAAAATGGCCATAAACACGAAAACGACGAGTTTTTGGTCATAACTCTCAAGCATGTATTGGGTCATAAGGTCGTTGTAAATCGCCCTACAATCCCAAAAGTATCGGCAATAACTCATGCAAACGGCCATAAAATGCGAAAACGACGAGTTTTTGGTCATATCTCTCAAACATGTAAGGGTTCTTCCGAGGCATGCAAATACAACTGTGACCCAAAAACTATGGATAATCACTAATGAAAACGGCCATAAAACACGAAAACAGTGTGTTTTTGGTCATAACTCTAAAACATGTATCAGGTCTCATAGGTCGCTTTAAATTGCCCTAGTACTCTAGAACAATGAGTTGTGTACCCATGATGTCCCTGAAATGATAAATCTTGATTTTTCTGATTGTATTTGTTTTCCGTTCTAGTATAATAATAGTACATTTTATGTGGCGATTTTGTGTAAACTATGGATGTGAACAGAACATATTTTTTTGATAAATTGTTCCAAGATCCAAACTGGTAAACATAAGCGTAATTTTGCGTGAATACTATGTGGTAAGTGATGGATATTTGAATGGCATAATTCAAATCTCCAAAGCCTAAATGAAACACGAGAGTCATTCCCCAAGATTTCATATTTTTTTCACCTAAACTCGAGCTGATGAAGCATGATGGCCGCCCTAGTCCATAGCTCCCCGAGGTAAGAGTTAATTTCACATATTACGGCAGACTTACTGGCGCGCAGAGCAAACCCTCCCAAAACCGTTGTTCCCCCTTTGTCCACCTCTCTGCCACCAAAGCCGGAGAGAATGTCGGAGCCGCAGGACATCCTCCCGCTCGACCCGTTTCCGCTGAACATGCCGCTCCACGTCCCCCACCGTTCCACCAGCAGTCCCTAGCCCCCACCGTCAAAAATAACCCAAGGGTTCTTACGACGCATGCAAATCCGCCTGAAACCCAAAAACTATGGGCAATAACTCATGATAATGACCATAAAACACGAAAACGACGAGTTTTTGGTCATAACTCTCAAACATGTATCGATTCTTAAAGTTGTTGTAGAACGCCCGAGAACCATAAAACTGTGGGCAATAGCTCATGAAAACAGCCATAAAATGCGAGAAATCCAAGTTTTGGGTCAAATCTCTCCAACATGTATCATGTCATCAAGTCGTTGTAAATCACCCTAGAACTCCTAAACAATCGGCAATAGCCCATGAAAACAACCATAAAACATGAAAACTACGAGTTTTTAGTCATATATCTCAAACATGTAATGAGTCTTACAGGCCTTGGAAATACAATTTGAACCCAAAAACCGTGGGCAAAAACTCATGAAAATGGCCATAAACAAGAAAACGACGTGTTTTTGGTCATAACTCTCAAGCATGTATCGGGTTGTAAGGTTGTTGTAAATCGCACTGGAATCCCAAAACCATGGGCAATAGCTCATGAAAACGGCCATAAAACGCGAAAACAACGAGTTTCTGGTCATATCTCTCAAACATGTAAGGCTTCTTACGAGGCATGCAAATCCGCCTGGAACCCAAAAACTGTCGGCAATAACTCATGAAAATGACCATAAAACACGAAATAAACGAGTTTTTGGTCATAACTCTCAAACATGTATCGCGTCTCAAGGTTCTTGTAATCGCCCTAGAACCATAAAACTGTGGGAAATAGCTGATGAAAATGGCCATAAAACACGAAAACGACGAGTTTCTGGTCATATCTCTCAAACATGTAAGGGTTCTAATGAGGCATGCAAATCCGCCTGGAACCCAAAAACTGTTGGAGATATGCCCGAGAGGCAATAATAAATGTAGTTATTACTATATCTTTGTGTTTATGATAAATGTTTACATTCATGCTATAATAGTATTAACAAGGAAACATTAATACTTGTGTGATTTCTAAAATATATATGAGTCCCTAGTAAAGCCTCTTCATAATACTAGCTTGTTGGTTAATAAATGATTGTGGTTTCCCTATCATGAACATTGAGATGTTATTAGCAAACAAGATCATATCGTTAGGAGAATGGTATGATGGACATACTCCTATAGATAAGCGTAGCATAAAGATCAAGTCATTTTAATAGTTCAATTGCTATACGCTTTCTGATACATAGTAACCTAATTCCTTCGACCACGAGATCATGTTTATCACCATCACTGGAAGGATGCTTTGATGACATCAAACACCACACCGTAACTGGGTGGCTATAAAGGTGGCATTGAGTGTTCGGAAAGTATGGGTTGAGACACATGGGTCAAGAGTGGGATTTGTCCATCCATATGACGGATAGATATACTCTGGGCCCTCTCAGTGGAATGTCATCCAATTAGCTTGCAAGCATGTGACTGGCTCACAAGGGATCACATATCACGGGAACGAGAAAAGAGTACTTATTAGTAAAGAGGTTGAACTAGGTATGCAGAGATACCGACGATCAAAACCTCGGATAAGTAAACTATCGTGAGACAAAGGGAAATTGGTATCGTATGTAAGTGGTTCATTCGATCGCAAAGTAATTGTAGAAATATGTGGGAGCCATATGAATTTCCAGATTCCTCTATTGGTTATTGTTCGGAGAAGTGTCTCGATCATGTCCGCATAATTCACGAACCGTAGGGAGACACACTTAAGGATTCGATGTTGTTGAGTAGTTATGGAATGATGAGTAAGAGACCGAATGTTGTTCGGAGTCTCTGATGGGATCCGGGATATCACGAGGAGATCCGGAATGGTTCGGAGAATAAGATTCATATAAGGAAAGTCCTATTTCGGGGTTGGAGAATGATTCCGGTGTTTTCATCGGGAATGTTCTAGAAGGTTTCGGAAGGTTGGGCACTCCGGAGGGGAAGGGTACATGAATGTGTCATAACAAGTTGGAATGGTTGCATCATGTACTAGGTGTCATCGCTGAGCAAAATAAAGGGATAAATCAAATCCTAGTTTGAAAAGTCAAACGCCAATTTGAAAAGTCAAACGACAAGTTTGCTTGGTGGAGGGAGAGTAGGAAACCTACTTGGGGAGGAGTTCCTCTCCCTCCACCGCCGGCCTTGGAGGCCGAGTTGGGGGAGGACTCCCTCCCCCTTGGTCGGTGCCCTCCACCTATAAAAGGAGGGGCAGGGTTGCCCCTCTAGACCTACACCTCCACCACCCAAAACCCTAGCCCTAGCCGCCGGCCCTCCTGCAGCCGCCGCCGCCCTAGGGCAAACCCTAGCCACCGACTTGGGGCTTTCCCCAAGCCCTAGGCACCGGCGTAGCCCTCTTGTAGGGGTTCGTAGCATGGAAAACAAAAATTTTCTACCGCATACAAACAAACAAGCCAAGATCTATCTACTAGATTGTAGCAACGAGTCGATGGAATAACTTACCCTCGAAGATTCCAAAGCGTTTAACGAGAGCAGATTCTCGTGGATGATGTAGTCGTACTCTTTCCGATCTCAAGATCGTGTAGACGATCCTTCCAGCGCCACGTTCCAGCAGCGCTCCCGCAATCGGTCACACGTTCGGTACTCGACGAAGACCTTCCTCTCCCTTGTTCCAGCAGGCAGCGGAGGTTGTAGCACTCTCCTCGCGATTCCGGCAGCACAACGGCGTGGTACCGGAAGTAGAGGGGAGATCCCGCAGGGCTTCGCCTTAAGCCGGTGCGAGTATGGTGGAGCTTATGAGAGAAGCTATCAGTGGTCTAGTAATTAGACACACCAATTAGAAGGCTCTAAACCAATTAGAAGGCTCTAAACCGAATAGCTCTAAACCGGGGTCTAGATCTAGGGTTTAGTTTAGAGGATAGGAAACTTGTGTGTGTTGGGAGGGAGCCCTGCCCCTCCTTATATAGGTGGGAGGGGCTGGCCGGCCAAGGGGAGGGAGTGGAGTCCCTCCCCAACTCGGCCTAGGTGGGGCGCCGGCTTGGGGAGGAGGACTCCTCCCTCAAGTCGGTTTCCTCCTCTCCTCCCACTTCCCAAAAACTGCCGTTTGACTTTCAAACTAGCCGTTTGACTTTTTCAATTTAGGATTCAATTTAATCCTTTATTTGGGACAGCAAGAACACTTAGTACATGATGCAATCATTCCAACATGTAATGACACATTCATGTACCCCTTCCCCCCCCGGAGTGCCGGACAATCCGGGACCTTCTAGAATGTTCCCGATGGAAACACCGGAATCATTCCCGAACTCCGAAACGGGACTTTCCTTATATGAATCTTATTCTCCGGACCATTCCGGATCACCTCGTGATATCCCGGATCCCATCCGAGACTCCGAACAACATTCGGTCTCTTTCTCATAATACCATAACTACTCAAACAACGTCGAATCCTTAAGTGTGTCTCCCTACGGTTCGTGAATTATGCGGACATGATCGAGACACTTCTCCGAACAATAACCAATAGAGGAATCTGGAAATTCATATGGCTCCCACATATTTCTACGATTACTTTGCGATCGAATGAACCACTTACATACGATACCAATTTCCCTTTGTCTCACGATATGTTACTTATCCGAGGTTATGATCGTCGGTATCTCTGCATACCTAGTTCAACCTCGTTACTGATAAGTACTCTTTTCTCGTTCCCGTGATATGTGATCCCTTGTGACCAAGTCACATGCTTGCAAGCTAATTGGATGACATTTCACCGAGAGGGCCCAGAGTATATCTATCCGTCATGTGGATGGACAAATCCCACTCTTGATCCATGTGTTTCAACCAATACTTTCCGAACACTCAATGCCACTTTTATAGCCACCCTGTTACGGTGTGGTGTTTGATGACATCAAAGCATCCATCCAGTAAAGGTGATATGCATGATCTCATGGTCGAAGGAATTAGGTTACTATGTATCAGAAAGCATATAGCAATTGAACTATTGAAATGACTTGATCTTTATGCTACGCTTATCTATAGGAGTATGTCCATCACATCATTCTCCTAATGATATGATCCTGTTGTTAATAACAT
The DNA here is from genome assembly GCA_916181665.1 of Avena sativa. Taxonomy (NCBI): domain Eukaryota; kingdom Viridiplantae; phylum Streptophyta; class Magnoliopsida; order Poales; family Poaceae; genus Avena; species Avena sativa. Next base: position 32,237,062 of record OV702300.1, on the reverse strand, counting down.
CTCTATGTTCATGATCAGGAAACAATGATCATATATTAACCAACAAGCTAGTTTAACAAGAGGCTTTACTAGGGACTCTTATTTTAGTTTACAAATCACACAAGTATTAATGTTTCCGGTTAATACAATTATAGCATGGTATGTAAACATTTATCATAAGTGTGAAGACATGATAATAACCACTTTATTATTGCCTCTTGGGCATATCTCCAACAGTCTCCCACTTGCACTAGAGTCAATAATCTAGTTTCGAACCTTTGTGTATATAACACCTATGGCTTTCCGGTGTTGTATGTACACGATTGCTAGTGGTCAACTGATCTCCGGATCTGACACTTCCAGGTCCGTGTGTAATTGCATGTCTTTGCGTCTCTACGCATCACTCATTCTCTAATGAGATGGCTTTGTATAAATTTGGTCTTTCGGTGTGACCTTTAGCTCTTTGGGGTTAAAAACATGTTGATAATATTGTCGCACAATATATCTTCATAGTATTATCCCACTGTGAACTACACATAGTTTGATAACAAACTACTTGACTCAAATGCCCTCTTATGCTGCTAAAATAGCAGTCATATACTTAGCCTTTTATTTGTAGTATCTGTCACAATGTCTTAACTTTGGAAATCATCCAAATCCATTATGGAACTCACTTTCCATTATATTGTGCCACCCTTAGTTTAGATTGAGATAAACTTAATTTGTACTTTGTGACAAAGCTAGTATCAATGTAGTACTTTTACAATGAACTAACCATCTATTTGTCACTTCTACAAATATTATACTCTTAGTTCTTCCAAAAGATCATAAGAATATCCTTACTATTGTCCAATGATCATCTTACAAATCATTCTGGTATATGCTCACAACATTTAGAGCATAGGACATATCTGGATTTGTACATATCACAGTATGATTGATATAAATACTCTTTGTGATTTCATACATCAAGTATCAATCTATACTTGAATCTTTGTTTCACTTACCAAGTGCCAATACACTTGAATATATCATCAACATTGAACTCTTTCAATCCTTTCTGTGCAACAAGAACCTCTCTTGTAGTTTCTATATTGAACTCATTCAATATCTTGTCTATGTACTTCTGGCACAACCATATTAGCGTCTATTGATGCCAAATATTTGGGTTTTGCCTAAGTCTTTCATCAGGATGAAATTTTTAATATGTGTTAATAAAAGATACATCTTTTCTAATCAACAATATGTCCTCCACATAATGTATTAGAAATATGTCTTAGCGCTCCCACTTAATTTCTTGCAAATGCAAGCATCTTCATTGTCTCCGATGAAATTAAACTCTTTTAACAGTTTCATCATAGTGAAGATTCCAACTCCGCTATGCTTACTTTAACCATTGAAGTTTGCATATGTTTTTAGCATCCTTTGAATTAACAAAACCCTTTGGACCGTGTCATGCACACGTCCTAGGTAACCATTCTATTAGAAGAACTTGTTTTGTTTATTCTACTACCACATAACAAATTATATGTATTGGTTGCTACATTAATCCGTCTAGACTAAAAATCGCTATGAAAGATCAAATCTTGTCATATACAACTTGTTGTGAACTCTTTCCCAACATGTCGACTATTTCATAGATGTAAAACATCCATGTCTATTTCTTTATAGATCCAGACACAACTGTAAGGTCTTACACCTTTCTCGAGGGTCCTTCAAGTTCAAAACTTGATTTCTCGTGTATGGAACTATCACGGATTTTATGGCTTCAAGCCATTTTACGGAGTCAGGGCCCATCATCGCTTCTCTGCATGTAGTCGGTTTATTATTCTCAAATAATGATTCAACCCTCAAATCTTGGTATTTGATTGTTCATCCGACCTACTTGTTTCAATAGGAACTTGGATCTCCGTGACCACAACCTTTTGAGGTACGTGAACCATGAGCATTGTTGCTGCCTCCGAAACACTTTTCGGCGCTGCGCAATTCTGCACATATAGCTAAGGTTCTTTTAACCTTATCAAAGTTTCTATTGTCCTCCCACTTAACTTTTCACGAAAAATTTCTTCTCAAAGAAACTTGACGTTCTAAGCAACAAACTCTTTTGTCTCCGGTGTTTTATGGAGGAACAGTTTATACAAAGACAGGTTCATCCGACTTTGGTTGCACACATCTTTCTTATGCATAGCATACCAATGTTTAAGAAAGGACAACTTGGGTTTTATCCCAAACCATAACCTTATATGGTGTCATTTCAACGGATTATGATGGAGCTCTTTTTAGTGGAAAAACGGTAATCTCTAAAGCTTTTAATCTTTAAAATACTATGGCAGTTTTATGAACTATACCTTTGATCTTACCATGTCAAACAAGGTTTAATTACATATCTCGAACGCTCCATACTCTTATGGTGTTTCGGGAAATGCAAATCCACGGAACGATTCCTTAAATCTTAGGTATTATGCTAAACTTGTAATTCAAATATCTTCCTTTATGATCTTTATCATAAACTATTCATATTCTTGTTACAATGATTTTGCACTTCATCTTGAAAGTCTTTTGAACTTTTCAAATATTTCATACTTCATCCTTATTAAGTAAATATTCATATATTCACTCAAATTTTCGGAGAAAGCATATGAAGTTGAAATCCATCGCTCTTGACTACACATAATGGACTTCGTACAACAATATGTACAAGTTCCAATTAGCTAGTCATTCGTTCCCTTTTTGGCCTATGAACGAAGTTTTAATTATCTCTAGGAAAGTTTCACAAGCGTTATTTGATCAAAATCAAATAGACTCCAAAATTCCATCCATATGGATTTTCTTCATGTTTTCTTTCCAATATAATTTAAACGGCGATGTCACTTCCTAAGTGATCTTTCAATCAATTTGTCTTTCGACATTTTAGCACTAGTTTTATGGATGTGATTTCTCCAACGAGATTTGTGAATCATCCATCTTTTATGGATTACGGCAATTATTTGAACAACCCTTTTGTTCTCATAATACCTGATAAAACAAATCTTTGAAGGCAAGCTTTGATGTTTAACAAGCAACGCAATAACCCTTTATTTGTTCTCGATGAACATCATCACATATTCTTTTGCTTGTTACTTAGGCCATTGTAGTTCATGAATTGTGTTGTTTCGTATGACGATTCACACCAACAAATTCAGTATCAAATACTTGAGAACCACATTGTTTAATAAGCAAAGAATATAGCCATAACATGTATATCATCTATATACTTAAACTGAACAATTCTAGTCTTTTCTTTTCTGCCATATATTTATGAGATTCTCTTTCAATATTTCCTTTTCTATTTGAAAGAATCTATCAATATCAATAGTGGAGTCATACATATGACATATAGTCCAAAGCGTGTATAATTAAATACCAATGTCTTTGGACTTGCACTTTGAAGTAGATCACCATCATTAAATATTTGGTGTTCTTTCAAATTCCTTACTTTAGTAATCTCTTGGTGTAGTAAACATTTTACCTACATCAAATATTCACCCTTATCATGGTATCGTCCATGATCAAGCTACTTTTAGCTTATAACGATGAATTATGAGTATAATGTTGCTATCCAAAACCTTTTGGAGGATTAGGACAACAAGTGTCTCCAACCTTTTTGCAAATTCTCATCAAAATATGAGAACATGAACTTTGCCATATTATACTCTATCATGTTGTAACCAAAACTTCGTTTCAGATATCACAATATCTTCCACACATCATGGTTTCTGAAACAACTCTTTCAGATCCTAGATAACCTTGATATTAAGGGAATCCTTTGAATATCAAGAATCATGGATACAAACATGATACTTATATACTAACACTTGGAATTGTTACTCTTGATTTAATACTAATTATTAAACTTCATGGAGTAACCGGAACTTACTGAAAGTTTGCAATAGGACTTTTAAACTTTAGATTAACACTTAAAACAATACGATACCAGTTCGTAAAGTATCTAACCAGAATTCTATAGTTCTATCATCTCAATTATAACTAAGCGCAAGGTGGTAAACGGATGCCAATGACTACAACAACTATGCAAATTCACTTTGATTTAGTTTATGATAAATTGAGTTCTAATTAATAATTAAATTAATCTAAGTGAACTCCCACTCAAAACAATATCCCTCACATTGTTTTAGTGATCACACGAACCAAATCCACCACATCAAAACCGATCATCACGAGAGTTGATATAGCTTCAATGGCGAACAATCAACATGTTCATCATATCTACTATATGACTCATGCTCTACCTTTCGGTAATCCGTGTTCCTGAGGCCATGTCTGTACATGCTAGGCTCGTCAAGATCAAACCTTAGCTACCGCATAAGCAAATCTGGCTTGCTTACGTTGTATTTACCCGTGGAATCAAAGACACCCGATCATCACGTGGTGCTTCGAAGCAACAAGTTTTAGCAACGGTGCTAACTAAGGGCGAACACTTTAGAACTTGAAATTTATGTGCATGAGGGATCATCTTATAATGCTACCGTCGTCTACTAAGCAATACAAGATGCATAAAGGATTAACATCACATGCAATTCATAATATGTGATATGATATGGCCTTTCTTCTTTGTGCTTCCGATCTCCATCTTCAAGCACGAACATGATCTCCATCATCACCGGCGTAGCATCAAGGTCAATGACGCTTCTTCATGGTTGTCGTCCACCAGCTTCAACTATTACAACTATTTTGAATAGACACGCAGGTCTTAACAGAAATTAAAGACAACCATATGGCTCCTGCCGGTTGCCAACTTACAATAAGGAACATTGCATACATCAAATATAATCACAATCATGGCCATATCACATCACTGCACACCCCTGCAAAACAAAGTTAGACGCTTCTACTTTCTTTGCATATTTTACGTGGTTTGGGGCTTTCCATAAGTGTCGTTCTAACCTACGAACAAGAACCACAACATTGATACTAGCATTGTTGATTACCCGTTGTAAATTGGATCTTTACTATGCTAGGAGAAACTGGCACCCGCAAAGCCACTTATGCAATACAAGTTGCATGTTAAGCGTGGAGCAAGTCTCATGAACGATGTCATGTAAGGTTAGCCCGGGCCGCTTCATCCCAACATACCGCAAGATGCAAAGTACACTCAAAGCAATCTACAATAAAAGCATCAACGCCCACAATGACCATTGTGTTCTACTCGTGCAACAGATCTACATATAGACACGGCTCTGATACCACTGTAGGGGTTCGTAGCATGGAAAACAAAAATTTTCTACCGCATACAAACAAACAAGCCAAGATCTATCTACTAGATTGTAGCAACGAGTCGATGGAATAACTTACCCTCGAAGATTCCAAAGCGTTTAACGAGAGCAGATTCTCGTGGATGATGTAGTCGTACTCTTTCCGATCTCAAGATCGTGTAGACGATCCTTCCAGCGCCACGTTCCAGCAGCGCTCCCGCAATCGGTCACACGTTCGGTACTCGACGAAGACCTTCCTCTCCCTTGTTCCAGCAGGCAGCGGAGGTTGTAGCACTCTCCTCGCGATTCCGGCAGCACAACGGCGTGGTACCGGAAGTAGAGGGGAGATCCCGCAGGGCTTCGCCTTAAGCCGGTGCGAGTATGGTGGAGCTTATGAGAGAAGCTATCAGTGGTCTAGTAATTAGACACACCAATTAGAAGGCTCTAAACCAATTAGAAGGCTCTAAACCGAATAGCTCTAAACCGGGGTCTAGATCTAGGGTTTAGTTTAGAGGATAGGAAACTTGTGTGTGTTGGGAGGGAGCCCTGCCCCTCCTTATATAGGTGGGAGGGGCTGGCCGGCCAAGGGGAGGGAGTGGAGTCCCTCCCCAACTCGGCCTAGGTGGGGCGCCGGCTTGGGGAGGAGGACTCCTCCCTCAAGTCGGTTTCCTCCTCTCCTCCCACTTCCCAAAAACTGCCGTTTGACTTTCAAACTAGCCGTTTGACTTTTTCAATTTAGGATTCAATTTAATCCTTTATTTGGGACAGCAAGAACACTTAGTACATGATGCAATCATTCCAACATGTAATGACACATTCATGTACCCCTTCCCCCCCCGGAGTGCCGGACAATCCGGGACCTTCTAGAATGTTCCCGATGGAAACACCGGAATCATTCCCGAACTCCGAAACGGGACTTTCCTTATATGAATCTTATTCTCCGGACCATTCCGGATCACCTCGTGATATCCCGGATCCCATCCGAGACTCCGAACAACATTCGGTCTCTTTCTCATAATACCATAACTACTCAAACAACGTCGAATCCTTAAGTGTGTCTCCCTACGGTTCGTGAATTATGCGGACATGATCGAGACACTTCTCCGAACAATAACCAATAGAGGAATCTGGAAATTCATATGGCTCCCACATATTTCTACGATTACTTTGCGATCGAATGAACCACTTACATACGATACCAATTTCCCTTTGTCTCACGATATGTTACTTATCCGAGGTTATGATCGTCGGTATCTCTGCATACCTAGTTCAACCTCGTTACTGATAAGTACTCTTTTCTCGTTCCCGTGATATGTGATCCCTTGTGACCAAGTCACATGCTTGCAAGCTAATTGGATGACATTTCACCGAGAGGGCCCAGAGTATATCTATCCGTCATGTGGATGGACAAATCCCACTCTTGATCCATGTGTTTCAACCAATACTTTCCGAACACTCAATGCCACTTTTATAGCCACCCTGTTACGGTGTGGTGTTTGATGACATCAAAGCATCCATCCAGTAAAGGTGATATGCATGATCTCATGGTCGAAGGAATTAGGTTACTATGTATCAGAAAGCATATAGCAATTGAACTATTGAAATGACTTGATCTTTATGCTACGCTTATCTATAGGAGTATGTCCATCACATCATTCTCCTAATGATATGATCCTGTTGTTAATAACATCTCTATGTTCATGATCAGGAAACAATGATCATATATTAACCAACAAGCTAGTTTAACAAGAGGCTTTACTAGGGACTCTTATTTTAGTTTACAAATCACACAAGTATTAATGTTTCCGGTTAATACAATTATAGCATGGTATGTAAACATTTATCATAAGTGTGAAGACATGATAATAACCACTTTATTATTGCCTCTTGGGCATATCTCCAACACCTCTCTCCTTGGTGTGTCTAAACCCTAGATCGCCAAGGCCTCTCTCATAGTCCACCATACTCGCTCCGGCTTAAGGCGAAGCCCTGCGAGATCTCCCCTCGACTTCCGGTACCACGCAGTCGTGCTACTGGAATCGCGAGGAGAGTGCTACAACCTCTGGTTCCTGCTGGAACAAGGGAGAGGAAGGTCTTCATCGAGTACCAAACGTGTGACCGACTGTGGAAGCGCTGCCGGAACGCAGCGCCGGAAGGATCGTCTACGCGATCTTGAGATCCGCAAGAGTACGACTACATCACCCACGAGAATCCGCTCTCGTTAAACACTTTAGAATCTTTGAGGGTGAGTTATTCTATCGACTCGTTACTACAATCTAGTAGATAGATCTTGGCTTGTTTGTTTGTATGCGGTAGAAAGTTTCTGTTTTCCATGCTACGAACCCCAACAGTGGTATCAGAGCCATTTCTATATGTAGATCTGTTGCACGAGTAGAACACAATGGCCATTGTGGGCGGTGGTGCTTTTATTATCAATTGATTCTTGTGTACTTTGCATCTTGCGGTATGATGGGACGAAGCGGCCCGGGATAACCTTACATGACATCGTTCATGAGACTTGCTCCACGCTCAACATCCAACTTGTTTTGCATAAGTGGCTTTGCGGGTGTCTGACTCTCCCATTATAGTATAGATCCAATTTACAATGGGCACTTGATAGTTCAAACATCAACGTTGTGGTTCTTGTTCCTAACTTAGAGCGACACTTACTGATAGCCCCAAACCACATAAAATATGCAAAGAAATTAGAGGCGTCTAACTTTATTTTGCAGGGGTGTGTTGTGATGTGATATGGCCATGATTGTGATTATATTTGATGTATGCAATGTTCCTTATTGTAAGTTGGCAACCGGAAGGAGCCATATGGTTGTCTTTAATTTCTGTTAAGACCCGCGTGTCTATTCAAAGTAGTTGTAATAGTTGAAGCTGGTGGATGACAACCATGGAGCAGCGTCATTGACCTTGATGCAATACCGGTGATGATGGAGATCATGTTCGTGCTTGAAGATGGAGATCGGAAGCACAAAGAAGAAAGGCCATATCATATCACATATTATGAACTGGATGTGATGTTAATCCTTTATGCATCTTGGATTGCTTAGTAAACGATGGTAGCATTATAAGATGATCCCTCGTGCACATAAATTTCAAGTTCTAAAGTGTTCATCCTTAGTAAGCACCGTTGCTAAAGCTTGTTGTTTCAAAGAACCACGTGATGATCGGGTGTGTTAGATTCTGCAAGTGTATACAACGTGAGCAAGCCAGATTTGCTCATGCGGAAGCTAATGTTTGATCTTGACGAGCCTAGCATGTACAAACATGGTCTCGGAACACGGATCACCGAAAGGTAAAGCATGAATCATATAGTAGATATGATGAACATGTCGATTGTTCACCATTGAAGCTACATCAACTCTCGTGATGATCGGTTTTGATGTGGTGGATTTGGTTCGTGTGATCACTAAAACAATGCGAGGGATATTGTTTTGAGTGAGAGTTCACCTAGATTAATTTAACTATTAATTATAACTCAATTTGTCATAAACTTAGTCTAAACTATTGTAAATATGTTATAGATCAATGGCGGCCCCTACCATCAATTTTAATGCGTTCCTAGAGAAAGAAAAGTTGAAAAACAATGGAAGCAACTTCGCGGATTGGTTTCGCAATTTGAGGATTGTCCTCAATGCTGGTAATTTGACCTATGTGCTGGATGCACCGCTGGGTGACCCGCCTGCAGCTACTGCTACCGATGAAGTAAAGAATGTTTACCTTGCTCGGAAGAATTAGTACTCCACAGTTCAGTGTGCTATCTTGTATGGTTTGGAATCGGAGCTTCAGAGAAGGTTTGAGAATTCAGACCCACATGATATTGTCCGTGAACTCAAATTGATTCTTGAGACTCACGCGGCAGTTGAGAGCTATGAGGCTTCTGAAAAGTTCTTTAACTGCAAGATGGAAGAGGGCAGCTCTGTCAGTGAGCATGTGCTTAAGATGTCTAGGCACGCAAACAAACTCCAAAGCTTGGGTATAGTGATTCCTAATGCTTTGGGGATTACCGTGTCCTCCAATCACTGCCACCAAGTTACAAGAACTTTGTGATGAACTACAATATGCAAAGCATGAACAAGCAGTTGCCAGAACTCTTCTCCATGTTAAAATCTGCAGAAGTGGAGATCAAGAAAGAGCACCAAGTGTTGATGGTCAATAAGACCACCAAATTCAAGAAGCAAGGCAAGTCTAAGAAAAAGGGAAACTTCAAGAAGGGCGGTAAGAAAGTTACCGTGCCGGCGAAGAAGACCAAGGCTGGGCCTAAGCCTGATACTGAGTGCTTTTACTGCAAGGGAGAAGGTCACTGGAAGCGGAATTGCCCAAAGTACTTGGCGGATTTGAAGAACGGCAACATCAAGAAGAAAGGTATATCCGATATACATGTTATTCATGTGTATCTCACTAGTACTCGTAGTAGTGTCTGGGTATTTGATACTGGTTCGGTTGCTCATATTTCTAACTCGAAACAGGTGCTGCAGAATAAACGGAAGCTAGCGAAGAACGAGGTGACGATGCGCGTAGGAAATGGATCAAAGGTTGATGTGATCGCGGTCGGCACGCTACCTCTTCATCTACCATCGGTATTAGTTTTATACTTAAATAATTGTTATTTGGTGCCTGCGTTAAGCATGAACATTATATCGGGATCTTGTTTATTGCGAGACGGTTACTTGTTTAAGTCCGAGAATAATGGTTGTTCGATTTATATGAGTAATATGTTTTATGGACATGCACCTTTGATAGATGGTCTATTATTATTGAATCTCGATAGTGGAAATACACATATTAATAACATTGAAGCTAAACGTTTGAAATTGAGCGATAACTCGACCTATATGTGGCACTGTCATCTTGGTCACATTGGAGTGAAGCGTATGAAGAAACTCCATTCCGATGGACTTCTTGAATCACTTGATTTTGAATCACTTGAAAAATGCGAAGCATGTCTGATGGGTAAAATGACTAAGACTCCATTTTCTGGTATGATGGAGCGAGCTACGGACTTGTTGGAAATCATACATACCGATGTGTGTGGTCCACTGAGTGTAGCATCGCGCGGTGGTTATCGTTATGTTCTTACCTTCATGGATGACTTGAGTAGATATGGGTATCTCTATTTCATGAAACATAAGTCCGAAACTTTCGAGAAGTTTAAGGAATTTCAAAGTGAGGTTGAGAATCAACATAACAGGAAGATTAAATTTTTGCGTTCTGATCGTGGAGGTGAATATCTAAGTTACGAGTTTGGCGAGCATTTGAAGAAATGCGAAATAGTTTCACAATTGACACCGCCGGGAACACCACAGCGTAATGGTGTGTCCGAACGTCGTAATCGAACTCTCTTAGATAACGTTCGTTCTATGATGTCACTTACAGATTTACCGCTATCATTTTGGGGTTATGCATTAGAAACAGCCGCATTCACTTTAAATAGGGCACCATCTAAATCCGTTGAAACGACACCATATGAATTATGGTTTGGGAAGAAACCTAAATTGCTGTTCCTTAAGGTTTGGGGTTGCGAAGCCTATGTAAAGAAGTTACAACCGGACAAGCTTGAACCCAAAGAGGAAAAATGTGTCTTCCTAGGATACCCAAAATAAACTATTGGTATACCTTCTATCATAGATCCGAAGGTAAAATCTTCGTTGCCAAGAATGGATCCTTTCTAGAGAAAGAATTTCTCTCGAAAGAAGTGACAGGAAGGAAAGTAGAACTCGACGAGGTTGTCGAACCTTCTCTCGAACTTGCGAGTAGCGCAGCACCGGAAGAAGTTCCTGTGGTGCCTGCACCAACAAGAGAGGAAGCTAATGATGATGATCATGAAACTTCGGTTGAAGTTGCTACAGAACCTCGCAGGTCAACGAGAACTCGTACCACTCCTGATTGGTATGATCCCGTTATGAGCGTCATGTTGGTGGACAACACCGATGACCCTGCGACATATGAGGAAGCGATGACGAGCCCAGATTCCAATAAATGGCAAGATGCCATGAAATCCGAAATTGGATCCATTTAAGAAAACCAAGTATGGACTTTGGTGGACTTACCGGATGGCCGAAAGGCTGTCGAGAATAAATGGATTTTCAACAAGAAAATAGATGTTGATGGTAATGTTACTGTCTATAAAGCTCGACTTGTCACAAAAGGGTTTTGACAAATTCAAGGAGTTGACTACAATGAGACTTTTTCACCTGTAGCGAAGCTAAAGTCTATGAGAATTATGTTAGCAATCGCTGCATATTATGATTATGAGATATGGCAGATGGATGTCAAAACGGCATTCCTCAATAGAGACATTGATCAAGAGTTGTATATGATGCAACCCAAAGGTTTTGTCGATCCTAAAGATGCTAACAAGGTATGCAAACTTCAACCGTCCATATATGGATTGAAGCAAGCATCCCGAAGTTGGAATCAACGTTTTGATAAGGTAATCAAAAGTTTTGGTTTTATACAAACTTATGGAGAAGCTTGTATTTACAAGAAAGTGAGTGGGAGCTCTATAGCATTCTTAATACTATATGTAGATGACATATTGTTGATTGGGAATGATGTAGATCTTCTTAATAGTGTCAAGGAATATTTAAATAATAGTTTTTCAAGGAAAGATCTTGGCGAAGCAGCTTAGATATTAGGCATAAAGATTTATAGAGATAGATCGAGACGCCTAATATCATTGTCTCAAAGTACATATTTGGACAAAGTTCTAAAGAGGTTTGGAATGGAAGATAGCAAGAAAGGGTTCTTGCCCATGTTGCCCAATACGACCTTGAGTAAAACTCAAAGTCCAGCAATGGTAGAAGATAGAGAAAGGATGAGTAAGACTCCCTATGCCTCGGCCATAGGATCTCTAATGTATGCCATGCTATGTACTAGACCCGACATTGCATATGCTGTTAGTTTGACTAGCAGATATCAAAGTGATCCAGGAGTGGATCATTGCACAACGGTCAAAAACATCCTTAAGTACTTGAGAAGGACTAAGGATATGGTTCTTTCTTATGGAGGTGATGAACAGCTCGTTGTTAATGGTTACACCGATGCTAGTTGGAACACCAATCCGGACGATTCTAATTCACAATATGGATACGTATTTATTTTGAATGGTGCAGCAGTTAGCTGGAGGAGTGCAAAGCAAAACGTTGTGGCGAGATCTTCAACTGAATCGGAATACATGGCTGCTTCGGAGGCTTCACAACAAGCGATATGGATGAAGGAGTTCATTACAGAGCTCGGTGTGGTTCCAAGTGCGCTGGAACCAATGTCTATCTACTGTGATAACATGGGCGCCATAGCCAATGCGCAAGAACCAAGGTCACACAAGAAGCTGAAGCACATCAAGCTACGTTTTCATGCTATTCGAGAACATGTCCAAGATGGTGACATAAAGATTTTCAAAGTACACACAGATCTGAATGTGGCGAATCAGTTAACTAAACCTCTCCCGAGGGCAAAACATGACCAACACCAAACTGCCATGGGTGTTCGGTATATTACCATGTAAGCTAGATTAGTTGACTCTAGTGCAAGTGGGAGACTGTTGGAGATATGCCCTAGAGGCAATAATAAATGTAGTTATTATTATATCTTTGTGTTTATGATAAATGTTTACAATCATGCTATAATAGTATTAACAAGGAAACATTAATACTTGAATGATTTGTAAACTAAATACGAGTCCCTAGTAAAGCCTCTTCATAATACTAGCTTTTTGGTTAATAAATGATTGTGGTTTCCCTATCATGAACATTGAGATGTTATTAACAAACAAGATCATATCGTTAGGGGAATGGTATGATGGACATACTCCTATAGATAAGCGTAGCATAAAGATCAAGTCATTTTAATAGTTCAATTGCTATACGCTTTCTGATACATAGTAACCTAATTCCTTCGACCATGAGATCATGTTTATCACCATCACCGGAAGGATGCTTTGATGACATCAAACACCACACCGTAACTGGGTGGCCATAAAGGTGGCATGGAGTGTTCGGAAAGTATGGGTTGAGACACATGGATCAAGAGTGGGATTTGTCCATCCATATGATGGATAGCTATACTCTAGGCCCTCTCGGTGGAATGTCATCCAATTATCTTGCAAGCATGTTACTGGCTCACAAGGGATCACATATCATGGGAACGAGAAAAGAGTACTTATCAGTAACGAGGTTGAACTAGGTATGCAGAGATACCGACGATCAAAACCTCTGATAAGTAAACTATCGTGAGATAAAGGGAAATTTGTATCGTATGTAAGTGGTTCATTCGATCGCAAAGTAATCATAGAAATATGTGGGTGCCATCTGAATTTCCAGATTCCTCTATTGGTTATTGTTCGGAGAAGTGTCTCGATCATTGTCTGCATAATTCACGAACCGTAGGGAGACACACTTAAGGATTCGATGTTGTTGAGTAGTTATGGAATGATGAGTAAGAGACCGAATATTGTTCGGAGTCTCGGATGGGATCCAAGATATCACGAGGAGATCCGAAATGGTCCGGAGAATAAGATTCATATAAGGAAAGTCTTGTTTCGGGGTTGGAGAATGATTCCGGTGTTTTCATCGGGAATGTTCTAGAAGGTTCCAGAAGGTTCGGCACTCCGGAGGGGAAGGGTACATGAGTGTGTCATAACAAGTTGGAATGGTTGCATCATGTACTAGGTGTCATCGCTGAGCAAAATAAAGGGATAAATCAAATCCTAGTTTGAAAAGTCAAACGCCAATTTGAAAAGTCAAACGGCAAGTTTGCTTGGTGGAGGGAGAGTAGGAAACCTACTTGGGGAGGAGTTCCTCTCCCTCCACCGCCGGCCTTGGAGGCCGAGTTGGTAGAGGAATCCCTCCGCCTTGGCCGGCGCCCTCCACCTATCAAAGGAGGGGCAGGGCTGCCCCTCTAGACCTACACCTCCACCACCCAAAACCCTAGCCCTAACCGCCGGCCCTCCTGCAGCCGCCGCCGCCCTAGGGAAAACCCTAGCCGCCGACTTGGGGCTTTCCCCAAGCCCTAGCCGCCGGCCTAGCCCTCTCTCCTTGGTGTGTCTAAACCCTAGATCGCCAAGGACTCTCTCATAGTCCATCATACTCGCTCCGGCTTAAGGCGAAGCCCTGCGAGATCTCCCCTCTACTTCCGGTACCACGCTGTCGTGCTGCCGGAATCGCGAGGAGAGTCCTACAACCTGTGCTGCCTGCTGGAACAAGGGAGAGGAAGGTCTTCATCGAGTACCGAACATGTGACCGACTACGGAAGTGCTGCCGAAACGCAGCGTCGGAAGGATCGTCTATGCGATCTTGAGATCGGCAAGAGTACGACTACATCACCCACGAGAATCCGCTCTCGTTAAACACTTTGGAATCTTTGAGGGTGAGTTATTCTATCGACTCGTTACTACAATCTAGTAGATAGATCTTGGCTTGTTTGTTTATATGCAGTAGAAAGTTTCTGTTTTCCATGCTACGAACCCCAACAAAAACTATGGGAAATAATTCATGAAAATGACCATAAAACACGAAAACGACGAGTTTTTGGTCATAACTCTCAAACATGTATCGCGTCTTAAGGTTGCTGTAAAATGTCCGAGAACCATTAAACTGTGGGCAATAGCTCATGAAAACAGCCATAAAACGCGAGAACTGCGAGTTTTGGGTCATATCTCTCCAACATGTATCAGGTCGTAAGGACGTTGTAAATTGGCCTAGAACCCCTAAACAATGGGGGAATAGCTCATGAAAACGGCCATAAAACACGAAAACTACGAGTTTTTAGTCATATATCTCAAACATGTCATGGATCTTATAGGCCTTGCAAATCCAACTAGAATCTAAAAACTGTGGGCCATAACTCATAAATATGGCCATAAACACGAAAACGATGAGTTTTTGGTCATAACTCTCAAGCATGTATCGGGTCGTAAGGTCATTGTAAATCGCCCTGGAATCCAAAAAGTATCGGCAATAGCTCATGAAAACGGCCATAAAATGCGAAAATGACGAGTTTCTGGTCATATCTCTCAAACATGTAAGGGTTCTTACGAGGCATGCAAATACAACTATGACCCAAAAATTGTGGATAATAACTAATGAAAACGGCCATAAAACACGAAAACAATGTGTTTTTGGTCATAAGTCTAAAACATGTATCAGGTCTCACAAGTCGCTTTAAATTGCCCTAGTACTCTAGAACAATGAGTTGTGTACCTAAGATGTCCCTTAAATGATAAATCTTGATTCTTCTGTTTGTATTTGTTTTCCGTTCTAGTACAATAATAGTACATTTTATGCGGCGATTTTGTGTAAACTATGGATGTGAATAGAACAGATTTCTCTGATAAATTGTTCTGAGATCCAAACCGGTAAACGGAAGGGTAATTTTTCATTAATACTATGTGGTTAGATATGGATATTTGAATGGCATAATTCAAATCACCAAAGCCTGAATGAAACACGAGAGTTATTCCCCAAGAATTCAGATGTTTTCACCTAAACTCGAGCAGATGAAGCATGATGGCCGCCCTAGTCCATAGCTCCCCGAGGTAAGAGTTAAATCCACATTTTACGGCAGCTTCCTAGCGTGCAGAGCAAACCCTCCCAAAACCGCTATTCCCCTTTTGTCCACCTCTCTGCCACCGAAGCCAGAGAGAATGCTGGAGCCGCACGCCATCTTCCCGCTCCACGTGTTTTCGCTAGACATGCCGCTCCCCTTCCCCCGACGTTCCAAAAGTAGTCCCTTGACCCACGGCCAACAATAACCCAAGTGTTCTAACGAGGCATGCAAATCCGCCTGGAACCCAAAAACCGTTGGAAATAACTCATGAAAATGACCATAAAACACGAAAACGATGAGTTTTTGGTCATAACTCTCAAACATGTATCGCGTCTTAAGGTTACTGTAAAACGTCCGAGAACCATAAAACTATGGGCAATAGCACATGAAAACAGCCATAAAACGCGAGAACTGCGAGTTTTGGGTCATATCTCTCCAACATGTATCAGGTCGTAAGGACGTTGTAAATCGGCCTAGAACCCCTAAACAATGGGGAATAGCTAATAGAAACGGCCATAAAACACGAAAACATGTATAGGCCTTGCAAATCCAACTAGAATCTAAAAACGGTGGGCCATAACTCATAAAAATGGCCATAAACACGGAAACGACGAGTTTTGTTCATAAATCTCAAGCATGTATAGGGTCGTAAGGTCGTTGTAAATCGCCCTGGAATCCCAAAAGTATCGGCTATAGCTCATGAAAACGGCCATAAAACGCGAAAACGACGAGTTTCTGGTCATATCTCTCAAACATGTAAGGGTTCTTACGAGGCATGCAAATCCGCCTGTGACCCAAAAACAGTGGACAATAACTAATGAAAACGGCCATAAAACACGAAAACAATGTGTTTTTGGTCATAACTCTAAAACATGTATCAGGTCTCACAGGTCGCTTTAAATTACCCTAGTACTCTAGAACAATGAGTTGTGTACCCATGATGTCCCTGAAATGATAAATCTTGATTCTTCTGTTTGTATTTGTTTTCGGTTCTAGTACAATAATAGTACATTTTATGCGGCGATTTTGTGTAAACTATGGATGTGAACAGAACAAAGTTTTCTGATAAATTGTTCTGAGATCCAAACTGGTAAACAGAAGGGTAATTTGCATGAATATTATGTGGTAAGATATGGATATTTCAATGGCATAATTCAAATCTCCAAAGCCTGAATGAAACACGAGAGTTATTCCCCAAGAATTCAGATTTTTTCACCTAAACTCGAGCAGATTAAGCATGATGGCCGCCCTAGTCCATAGCTCCCTGAGGTAAGAGTTAAATCCACATTTTATAGCAGCCTTCCTGGCGCGCAGAGCAAACTCTCCCAAAACCTCTATTCCCCCTTTGTCCACCTCTCCGCCAACAAAGCCAAATAGAATGCTGGAGCCGCACGCCATCCTCCCGCTCCACGTGTTTCCGCCAGACATGCCGCTCCCCTTCTCCCGACGTTCCACCAGTAGTCCCTGGCCCCCACCGCCAACAATAACCTAAGGGTTCTTACGAGGCATGCAAATCCGCCTGGAACCCAAAAACTATGGGTAATAACTCATGAAAATGACCATAAACACGAAAACGACGAGTTTTTGGTCATAAATCTCAAACATGTATCGATTCTTAAGGTTGTTGTTGAACGCCCAGAACCATAAAACTTTGGGCAATAGTTCATGAAAACAGCCATAAAACATGAGAAATGCGAGTTTTGGGTCAAATCTCTCCAACATGTATCACGTCATCTGGTCGTTGTAACTCACCCTAGAACTCCTAAACAATGGGCTATAGCTCATGAAAACAACCATAAAACATGCAAACTACGAGTTTTTAGTCATATATCTCAAATATGTAACGGGTCTTACAGGCCTTGCAAATACAACTTGAACACAAAAACCGTGGGCAATAACTCATGAAAATGGCCATAAACAAGAAAACGACATGTTTTTGGTCATAACTCACAAACATGTATCGCGTCTTCATGTTGCTGGAAAACACCCGAGAACCATAAAACTGTGGGCAATAGCTCATGAAAACAGCCATAAAACGCGAGAACTGCGAGTGTTGGGTCATATCTCTCCGACATGTATCAGGTCGTAAGGACGTTGTAAATCGGCCTAGAACCCCTAAACAATGGGGAATAGCTCATGAAAACGGCCATAAAACATGAAAACTACGAGTTTTTAGTCATATATCTCAAACATGTAATGGGTCTTATTGGCCTTGCAAATACAACTAGAATCTAAAAACGGTGGGCCATAACTCATAAAAATGGGTATAAACACGAAAACGACGAATTTTTGGTCATAACTCTCAAGCATGTATCGGGTCGTAAGGTCGTTGTAAATCGCCCTGGAATCCCAAAAGTATCGGCAATAGCTCATAAAACGGCCATAAAACGCGAAAACGACGAGTTTGTGGTCATATCTCTCAAACATGTAAGGGGTCTTACGAGGCATGCAAATCCGCCTGTGACCCAAAAACTATGGAATATAACTAATGAAAACGGCCATAAAACACGAAAACAATGTGTTTTCGGTCATAACTCTAAAACATGTATCAGGTCTCACAGGTCGCTTTAAATTGCCCTAGTACTCTAGAATTATGAGTTCTATACCCATGATGTCCCTGAAATGATAAATCTTGATTCTTCTGTTTGTATTTGTTTTCCGTTCTAGTACAATAATTGTATATTTTATGCGGCGATTTTGTGTAAACTATGGATGTGAACAGAACAGAGTTTTCTGATAAATTGTTCTAAGATCCAAACCGGTAAACAGAAGGGTAATTTTGCATGAATACTATGTGGTAAGAGATGGATATTTGAATGGCATAATTCAAATCTCCAAAGCCTGAATGAAACACGAGAGTTATTCCCCAAGAATTCAGATTTTTTCACCTAAACTCGAGCAGATGAAGCATGATGGCCGCCCTAGTCCATAGCATCCCGAGGTAAGAGTTAAATCCACATTTTACAGCAGCCTTCTTGGTGTGCAGAGCAAACGCTCCCAAAACCGCTATTCCCCCTTTGTCCACCTCTCCGCCAACGAAGCCAAAGAGAATACTGGAGCCGCACGCCATCCTCCCGCTCCACGTGTTTCCGCCAGACATGCCGCTCCCCTTCCCCCGATGTTCCACCAGTAGTCCCTAGCCCCCACCGCCAACAATAACCCAAGGGTTCTTACGAGGCATGCAAATCCTCCTGGAACCCAAAAACTATGGGCAATAACTCATGAAAATGACCATAAACACGAAAACGACGAGTTTTTGGTCATAAATCTCAAACATGTATCGATTCTTAAGGTTGTTGTTGAACGCCCAGAACCATAAAACTGTGGGCAATGGTTCATGAAAACAGCCATAAAACGCGAGAAATGCGAGTTTTGGGTCAAATCTCTCCAACATGTATCACGTCATCAGGTCGTTGTAAGTCATCCTAGAACTCCTAAACAATGGGCTATAGCTCTTGAAAACAGCCGTAAAACACGAAAACTATGAGTTTTTAGTCAGATATCTCAAATATGTAACGGGTCTTACAGGCCTTGCAAATACAACTTGAACACAAAAACCGTGGGCAATAACTCATGAAAATGGCCATAAACAAGAAAACGACGTGTTTTTGGTCATAACTCTCAAGCATGTATCGGGTTGTAAGTTCGTTGTAAATCGCCCTGGAATCCCAAAACTGTGGGCAATAGCTCATGAAAACGGCCATAAAGCGCGAAAACGACGAGTTTCTGGTCATATCTCTCAAACATGTAAGGCTTCTTACGAGGCATGCAAATCTGCATGGAACCCAAAAACTGTGGGCAATAACATATGATAATGACCATAAAACACGAAATAAACGAGTTTTTGGTCATAACTCTCAAACATGTATCGCGTCTCAAGGTTGTTGTAAATCGCCCTAGAACCTTAAGACTGTGGGAAATAGCACATGAAAATGGCCATAAAACGCGAAAACAACGAGTTTCTGGTCATATCTCTCAAAGAATGTAAGGGTTCTAACGAGGCATGCAAATCCGCCTGGAACCCAAAACCTGTGGGAAATAACACATGAAAATGACCATAAAACACGAAAACGACGAGTTTTTGGTCATAACTCTCAAACATGTATCGCGTCTTCATGTTGCTGGAAAACACCTGAGAACCATAAAACTGTGGGCAATAGCTCATGAAAAAAGCCATAAAACGCGAGAACTGCGAGTTTTGGGTCATATCTCTCCAACATGTATCAGGTCGTAAGGACGTTGTAAATCGGCCTAGAACCCCTAAACAATGGGGAATAGCTCATGAAAACGGCCATAAAACATGAAAACCACGAGTTTTTAGTCATATATCTCAAACATGTAATGGGTCTTATTGGCCTTGCAAATACAACTAGAATCTAAAAACGGTGGGCCATAACTCATAAAAATGGCTATAAACACGGAAACGACGAGTTTTTGGTCATAACTCTCAAGCATGTATCGGGTCGTAAGGTCGTTGTAAATCGCCCTAGAATCCCAAAAGTATCGGCAATAGCTCATAAAACGGCCATAAAACGCGAAAACGTCGAGCTTTTGGTCATATCTCTCAAACATGTAAGGGTTCTTACGAGGCATGCAAATCCGCCTGTGACCCAAAAACTGTGGACAATAACTAATGAAAACGGCCATAAAACATGAAAACAATGTGTTTTTGGTCATAACTGCAAAACATGTATCAGGTCTCACAGGTCGCTTTAAATTTCCTTAGTACTCTAGAATAATGAGTTGTGTACC
This sequence comes from Avena sativa, assembly GCA_916181665.1. Classification (NCBI taxonomy): domain Eukaryota; kingdom Viridiplantae; phylum Streptophyta; class Magnoliopsida; order Poales; family Poaceae; genus Avena; species Avena sativa. Next base: position 32,216,522 of record OV702300.1, on the reverse strand, counting down.
CATGATGTCCCTGAAATGATAAATCTTGATTCTTCTGTTTGTATTTGTTTTTCGTTCTAGTACAATAATAGTACATTTTATGCGGCGATTTTGTGTAAACTATGGATGTGAACAGAACAGAGTTTTCTGATAAATTGTTCTGAGATCCAAACCGGTAAACAGAAGGGTAATTTTGCATGAATACTATGTGGTAAGAGATGGATATTTGAATGGCATAATTCAAATCTCCAAAGCCTGAATGAAACACGAGAGTTATTCCCCAAGAATTCAGATTTTTTCACCTAAACTCGAGCAGATGAACCATGATGGCCGCCCTAGTCCATAGCATCCCGAGGTAAGAGTTCAATCCACATTTTACAGCAGCCTTCCTGGTGTGCAGAGCAAACGCTTCCAAAACCGCTATTCCCCCTTTGTCCACCTCTCCGCCAACGAAGCCAGAGAGAATACTGGAGCCGCACGCCATCCTCCCGCTCCACGTGTTTCCGCCAGACATGCCGCTCCCCTTCCCCCGACGTTCCACCAGTAGTCCCTAGCCCCCACCGCCAACAATAACCCAAGGGTTCTTACGAGGCATGCAAATCCTCCTGGAACCCAAAAACTATGGGCAATAACTCATGAAAATGACCATAAACACGAAAACGACGAGTTTTTGGTCATAAATCTCAAACATGTATCGATTCTTAAGGTTGTTGTTGAACGCCCAGAACCATAAAACTGTGGGCAATGGTTCATGAAAACAGCCATAAAACGCGAGAAATGCGAGTTTTGGGTCAAATCTCTCCAACATGTATCACGTCATCAGGTCGTTGTAAGTCATCCTAGAACTCCTAAACAATGGGCTATAGCTCATGAAAACAGCCGTAAAAACACGAAAACTACGAGTTTTTAGTCAGATATCTCAAATATGTAACGGGTCTTACAGGCCTTGCAAATACAACTTGAACACAAAAACCGTGGGCAATAACTCATGAAAATGGCCATAAACAAGAAAATGACGTGTTTTTGGTCATAACTCTCAAGCATGTATCGGGTTGTAAGGTCGTTGTAAATCGCCCTGGAATCCCAAAACCGTGGGCAATAGCTCATGAAAACGGCCATAAAGCGCGAAAACGACGAGTTTCTGGTCATATCTCTCAAACATGTAAGGCTTCTTACGAGGCATGCAAATCTGCCTGGAACCCAAAAACTGTGGGCAATAACTTATGATAATGACCATAAAACACGAAATAAATGAGTTTTTGGTCATAACTCTCAAACATGTATCGCGTCTCAAGGTTGTTGTAAATCGCCCTAGCACCATAAGACTGTGGGAAATAGCTCATGAAAATGGCCATAAAACGCGAAAACGACGAGTTTCTGGTCATATCTCTCAAAGATAGTAAGGGTTCTAACGAGGCATGCAAATCCGCCTGGAACCCAAAACCTGTGGGAAATAACTCATGAAAATGACCATAAAACACGAAAACGACGAGTTTTTGGTCATAACTCTCAAACATGTATCGCGTCTTCATGTTGCTGGAAAACACCTGAGAACCATAAAACTATGGGCAATAGCTCATGAAAAAAGCCATAAAACGCGAGAACTGCGAGTTTTGGGTCATATCTCTCCAACATGTATCAGGTCGTAAGGACGTTGTAAATCGGCCTAGAACCCCTAAACAATGGGGAATAGCTCATGAAAACGGCCATAAAACATGAAAACTACGTGTTTTTAGTCATATATCTCAAACGTGTAATGGGTCTTATAGGCCTTGCAAATACAACTAGAATCTAAAAACGGTGGGCCATAACTCATAAAAACGGCTATAAACACGGAAATGACGAGTTTTTGGTCATAACTCTCAAGCATGTATCGGGTCGTAAGGTCGTTGTAAATCGCCCTGAAATCCCAAAAGTGTCGGCAATAGCTCATTAAAACGGCCATAAAACACGAAAACGATGAGTTTTTGGTCATATCTCTTAAACATGTAAGGGTTCTTACGAGGCATGCAAATCCGCCTGTGACCCAAAAACTGTGGACAATAACTAATGAAAACGGCCATAAAACACGAAAACAATGTGTTTTTGGTCATAACTGTAAAACATGTATCAGGTCTCACAGGTCGCTTTAAATTGCCTTAGTACTCTAGAATAATGAGTTGTGTACCCATGATGTCCCTGAAATGATAAATCTTGATTCTTCTGTTTGTATTTGTTTTCTGTTCTAGTACAATAATAGTACATTTTATGCGGCGATTTTGTGTAAACTATGGATGTGAACAGAACAGAATTTTCTGATAAATTGTTCTGAGATCCAAACCGGTAAAAAGAAGGGTAATTTTGCATGAATACTATGTGGTAAGAGATGGATATTTGAATGGCATAATTCAAATCTCCAAATCCTGAATGAAACATGAGAGTTATTCCCCAATAATTCAGATTTTTTCACCTAAACTCGAGCAGATGAAGCATGATGGCCGCCCTAGTCCATAGCATCCCGAGGTAAGAGTTAAATCCACATTTTACAGCTGCCTTCCTGGCGCGCAGAGCAAACGCTCCCAAAACCGCTATTCCCCCTTTGTCCACCTCTCCGCCAACGAAGCCAAAGAGAATACTGGAGCCGCACGCCATCCTTCCGCTCCACGTGTTTCCGCCAGACATGTCGCTCCCCTTCCCCCGACGTTCCACCAGTAGTCCCTAGCCCCCACCGCCAACAATAACCCAAGGGTTCTTACGAGGCATGCAAATCCTCCTGGAACCCAAAAACTATGGGCAATAACTCATGAAAATGACCATAAACACGAAAACGACGAATTTTTGGTCATGAATCTCAAACATGTATCGATTCTTAAGGTTGTTGTTGAACGCCCAGAATCATAAAACTGTGGGCAATGGTTCATGAAAACAGCCATAAAACGCGAGAAATGCGAGTTTTGGGTCAAATCTCTCCAACATGTATCACGTCGTCAGGTCGTTGTAAGTCACCCTAGAACTCCTAAACAATGGGCTATAGCTCATGAAAATAGCCATAAAACACAAAAACTACGAGTTTTTAGTCAGATATCTCAAATATTTAACGGGTCTTACAGGCCTTGCAAATACAACTTGAACACAAAAACCGTGGGAAATAACTCATGAAAATGGCCATAAACAAGAAAACGACGAGTTTTTGGTCATAACTCTCAAGCATGTATCGGGTTGTAAGTTCGTTGTAAATCGCCGTGGAATCCCAAAACCGTGGGCAATAGCTCATGAAAACGGCCATAAAGCGCGAAAACGACGAGTTTCTGGTCATATCTCTCAAACATGTAAGGCTTCTTACGAGGCTTGCAAATCTGCATGGAACCCAAAAACTGTGGGCAATAACATATGATAATGACCATAAAACACGAAATAAACGAGTTTTTGGTCATAACTCTCAAACATGTATCGCGTCTCAAGGTTGTTGTAAATCGCCCTAGAACCATAAGACTGTGGGAAATAGCTCATGAAAATGGCCATAAAACGTGAAAACGACGAGTTTCTGGTCATATCTCTTAAACATGTATCGCGTCTTCAGGTTGCTGTAAAACGCCCGAGAACCATAAAACTGTGGGCAATAGCTCATGAAAACAGCCATAAAACGCGAGAACTACGAGTTTTGGGTCATATCTGTCCAACATGTATCAGGTCGTAAGGACGTTGTAAATCGGTCTAGAATCCCTAAACAATGGGGAATAGCTCATGAAAACGGCCATAAAACACGAAAACTACGAGTTTTTAGTCATATATCTCAAACATCTAACGGGTCTTATAGGCCTTGCAAATCCAACTAGAATCTAAAAACGGTGTGCCATAACTCATAAAAATGGCTATAAACACAGAAACGACGAGTTTTTTGTCATAACTCTCAAGCATGTATCGGGTCGTAAGGTCGTTGTAAATCGCCCTGGAATCCCAAAAGTATCGGCAATAGCTCATTAAAATGGCCATAAAACGCGAAAACGACGAGTTTGTGGTCATATCTCTCAAACATGTAAGGGTTCTTACGAGGCATGCAAATCCGCTTGTGACCCAAAAACTATGGGCAATAACTAATGAAAACGGCCATAAAACATGAAAACAATGTGTTTTTTGTCATAACTCTAAAACATGTATCAGGTCTCACAGGTCGCTTTAAATTGCCCTAGTACTCTAGAATAATGAGTTCTATACCCATGATGTCCCTGAAATGATAAATCTTTATTCTTCTGTTTGTATGTTTTTTCCGTTCTAGTACAATAATTGTACATTTTATGCGGCGATTTTGTGTAAACTATGGATGTGAACAGAACAGAGTTTTCTGATAAATTGTTCTGAGATCCAAACCGGTAAACAGAAGGGTAATTTTGCATGAATACTATGTGGTAATAGATGGATATTTGAATGGCATAATTCAAATATCCAAAGCCTGAATGAAACACGAGAGTTATTCCCCAAGAATTCAGATTTTTTCACCTAAACTCGAGTAGATGAAGCATGATGGCCGCACTAGTCCATAGCTCCCCAAGGTAAGAGTTAAATCCACATTTTACGGCAGCCTTCCTGGCGCGCAGAGCAAACCCTCCCAAAACCGCTATTCCCCCTTTGTCCACCTCTCCGCCACCGAAGCCAGAGAGAATGCTGGAGCCGCACACCATCCTCCCGCTCCACGTGTTTCTGCCGGACATGTCGTTCCCCTTCCCCTGACGTTCCACCAGTAGTCCCTGGCCCCCACCGCCAACAATAACCCAAGGGTTCTTACGAGGCATGCAAATCCGCATGGAACCCAAAAACTATGGGCAATAACTCATGAAAATAACCATAAACACGAAAACGACGAGTTTTTGGTCATAACTCTCAAACATGTCTCGATTCTTAAGTTTGTTGTTGAACGCCCAGAACCATAAAACTGTGGGCAATAGTTCATGAAAACAGCCATAAAACGCGAGAAATACGAGTTTTGGGTCAAATCTCTCCAACATGTATCACGTCATCAGGTCGTTGTAAATCACCCTAGAACTCCTAAACAATGGGCAATAGCTCATGAAAACAGCCATATAACACGAAAACTACGAGTTTTTAGTCATATATCTCAAATATTTAATGGGTCTTACAAGCCTTGCAAATATAACTTGAACCCAAAAACCGTGGGCAATAACTCATGAAAATGGCCATAAACAAGAAAACAACGTGTTTTTGGTCATAACTATCAAGCATGTATCAGGTTGTAAGGTCGTTGTAAATCGCCCTAGAATCCCAAAACCATGGGCAATAGCTCATGAAAACGGCCATGAACCGCGAAAACGACGAGTTTCTAGTCATATCTCTCAATCATGTAAGGCTTCTTACGAGGCATGCAAATCCGCCTAGAACTCATGAAAATGACCATAAAACACGAAATAAACGAGTTTTTGGTCATACCTCTCAAACATGTATCGCGTCTCAAGGTTGTTGTAAATCGCCCTAGAACCACAAGACTGTGGGAAATAGCTCATGAAAATGGCCATAAAACGCGAAAACGACAAGTTTCTGGTCATATCTCTCAAACATGTAAGGGTTCTAACGAGGCATGCAAATCCGCCTGGAACCCAAAACCTGTGGCAAATAACTCATGAAAATGACCATAAAACACGAAAACGACGAGTTTTTGGTCATAACTCTCAAACATGTATTGCATCTTCAGGTTGCTGTAAAACGCCCGAGAACCATAAAACCGTGGGAAATAGCTCATGAAAACAGCCATAAAATGCGAAAACGTCGAGTTTTTGGTCATATCTCTCAAACATGTAAGGGTTCTTACGAGGCATGCAAATCCGCCTGTGACCCAAAAACTGTGGACAATAACTAATGAAAACGGCCATAAAACACGAAAACAATGTGTTTTTGGTCATAACTGCAAAACATGTATCAGGTCTCATAGGTCGCTTTAAATTTCCTTAGTACTCTAGAATAATGAGTTGTGTACCCATGATGTCCCTGTAACGATAAATCTTGATTCTTCTGTTTGTATTTGTTTTCCGTTCTAGTATAATAATAATACATTTTATGCGGCGATTTTGTGTAAACTATGGATGTGAACATAACAGAGTTTTCTGATAAATTGTTCTGAGATCCAAAACGGTAAACAGAAGGGTAATTTTGCATGAATACTATGTGGTAAGAGGTTGATATTTGAATGGCATAATTCAAATCTCCAAAGCCTGAATGAAACACGAGAGTTATTCCCCAAGAATTCAGATTTTTTCACCTAAACTCGAGTAGATGAAGCATGATGGCCGCCCTAGTCCATAGCTCCCCGAGGTAAGAGTTAAATCCACATTTTACGGCAGCCTTCCTGGCGCGCAGAGCAAACCCTCCCAAAACCGCTATTCCCCCTTTGTCCACCTCTCCGCCACCGAAGCCAGAGAAAATGCTGGAGCGGCACGCCATCCTCCCGCTCCACGTGTTTCCGCCGGACATGCCGTTCCCCTTCCCCCGATGTTCCACCAGTAGTCCCTGGCCCCCACCGCCAACAATAACCCAAGGGTTATTACGAGGCATCCAAATCCGCCTAGAACCCAAAAACTATGGGCAACAACTCATGAAAATGACCATAAACACGAAAACGACGAGTTTTTGGTCATAACTCTCAAACATGTCTCGATTCTTAAGGTTGTTGTTGAACGCCAAGAACCATAAAACTATGGGCAATAGTTCATGAAAACAACCATAAAACGCGAGAAATGCGAGTTTTGGGTCAAATCTCTCCAACATGTATCACGTCATCAGGTCGTTGTAAATCACCCTAGAACTCCTAAACAATGGGCAATAGCTCATGAAAACAGCCATAAAACACAAAAACTACGAGTTTTTAGTCATATATCTCAAATATTTAACGGGTGTTACAGGCCTTACAAATATAACTTGAACCCAAAAACCGTGGGCAATAACTCATGAAAATGGCCATAAACAAGAAAACGACGTGTTTTTGGTCATAACTCTCAAGCATGTATCGGGTTGTAAGGTCGTTGTAAATCGCCCTGGAATACCAAAACCGTGGGCAATAGCTCATGAAAACTGCCATAAAGCGTGAAAACGACGAGTTTCTGGTCATATCTCTCAAACATGTAAGGCTTCTTACGAGGCATGCAAATCTGCCTGGAACCCAAAAACTGTGGGCAATAACTTATGATAATGACCATAAAACACGAAATAAACGAGTTTTTGGTCATAACTCTCAAACATGTATCGCGTCTCAAGGTTGTTGTAAATCGCCCTAGCACCATAAGACTGTGGGAAATAGCTCATAAAAATGGCCATAAAACGCGAAAACGACGAGTTTCTGGTCATATCTCTCAACATGTAAGGGTTCTAACGAGGCATGCAAATCTGCCTGGAACCCAAAACCTGTGGGAAATAACTCATGAAAATGACCATAAAACACGAAAACGACGAGTTTTTGGTCATAACTCTCAAACATGTATCACGTCTTCATGTTGCTGGAAAACACCTGAGAACCATAAAACTGTGGGCAATAGCTCATGAAAACAACCATAAAACGCGAGAACTGCGAGTTTTGGGTCATATCTCTCCAACATGTATCAGGTCATAAGGACGTTGTAAATCGGCCTAGAACCCCTAAACAATGGGGAATAGCTCATGAAAACGGCCATAAAACATGAAAACTATGAGTTTTTAGTCATATATCTCAAACGTGTAATGGGTCTTATAGGCCTTGCAAATACAACTAGAATCTAAAAACGGTGGGCCATAACTCATAAAAACGGCTATAAACACGGAAACGACGAGTTTTTGGTGATAACTCTCAAGCATGTATCGGGTCGTAAGGTCGTTGTAAATCGCCCTGGAATCCCAAAAGTATCGGCAATAGCTCATTAAAACGGCCATAAAACGCGAAAACGACGAGTTTTTGGTTATAGCTCTCAAACATATAAGGGTTCTTATGAGGCATGCAAATCCGCCTGTGACCCAAAAACTGTGGACAATAACTAATGAAAACGGCCATAAAACACGAAAACAATGTGTTTTTGGTCATAACTGTAAAACATGTATCAGGGGTCACAGGTCGCTTTAAATTGCCTTAGTACTCTAGAATAATGAGTTGTGTACCCATGATGTCCCTGAAATGATAAATCTTGATTCTTCTGTTTGTATTTGTTTTCTGTTCTAGTACAATAATAGTACATTTTATGCGGCGATTTTGTTTAAACTATGGATGTGAACAGAACAGAGTTTTCTGATAAATTGTTCTGAGATCCAAACCGGTAAACAGAAGGGTAATTTTGCATGAATACTATGTGGTAAGAGATGGATATTTGAATGGCATAATTCAAATCTCCAAAGCCTGAATGAAACACGAGAGTTATTCCCCAAGAATTCAGATTTTTTCACCTAAACTCGAGCAGATGAAGCATGATGGCCGCCCTAGTCCATAGCATCCCGAGGTAAGAGTTAAATCCACATTTTACAGCAGCCTTCCTGGCGCGCAGAGCAAACGCTCCCAAAACCGCTATTCCCCCTTTGTCCACCTCTCCGCCAACGAAGCCAAAGAGAATACTGGAGCCGCACGCCATCCTCCCGCTCCACGTGTTTCCAGACATGTCGCTCCCCTTCCCCCGACGTTCCACCAGTAGTCCCTAGCCCCCACCGCCAACAATAACCCAAGGGTTCTTACGAGGCATGCAAATTCTCCTGGAACCCAAAAACTATGGGCAATAACTCATGAAAATGACCATAAACACGAAAACGACGAGTTTTTGGTCATAAATCTCAAACATGTATCGATTCTTAAGGTTGTTGTTGAACGCCCAGAATCATAAAACTGTGGGCAATGGTTCATGAAAACAGCCATAAAACGCGAGAAATGGGAGTTTTGGGTCAAATCTCTCCAACATGTATCACGTCATCAGGTCGTTGTAAGTCACCCTAGAACTCCTAAACAATGGGCTATAGCTCATGAAAACAGCCATAAAACATGAAAACTACAAGTTTTTAGTCAGATATCTCAAATATGTAACGGGTCTTACAGGCCTTGCAAATACAACTTGAACCCAAAAACCGTGGGCAATAACTCATGAAAATGGCCATAAACAAGAAAACGACGTGTTTTTGGTCATAACTCTCAAGCATGTATCGGGTTGTCAGTTTGTTGTAAATCGCCCTGGAATCCCAAAACCGTGGGCAATAGCTCATGAAAACGGAGATAAAGCGCGAAAACGACGAGTTTCTGGTCATATCTCTCAAACATGTAAGGCTTCTTACGAGGAATGCAAATCTGCATGGAACCCAAAAACTGTGGGCAATAACTTATGATAATGACCATAAAACACGAAATAAACGAGTTTTTGGTCATAACTCTCAAACATGTATCGCGTCTCAAGGTTGTTGTAAATCGCCCTAGAACCATAAGACTGTGGGAAATAGCTCATGAAAATGGCCATAAAACGCGAAAACGACGAGATTCTGGTCATATCTCTCAAACATGTATCGCGTCTTCAGGTTGCTGTAAAACACCCGAGAACCATAAAACTGTGGGCAACAACTCATGAAAACAGCCATAAAATGCGAGAACTACGAGTTTTGGGTCATATCTATCCAACATGTATCAGGTCGTAAGGACGTTGTAAATCGGTCTAGAATCCCTAAACAATGGGGAATAGCTCATGAAAACGACCATAAAACACGAAAACTACGAGTTTTTAGTCATATATCTCAAACATCTAACGGGTCTTATAGGCCTTGCAAATCCAACTAGAATCTAAAAACGGTGGGCCATAACGCATAAAAATGGCTATAAACACGGAAACGACGAGTTTTTGGTCATAACTCTCAAGCATGTATCGGGTCGTAAGGTCGTTGTAAATCGCCCTGGAATCCCAAAAGTATCGGCAATAGCTCATTAAAACGGCCATAAAACGCGAAAACGACGAGTTTGTGGTCATATCTCTCAAACATGTAAGGGTTCTTACGAGGCATGCAAATCCGCCTGTGACCCAAAAACTATGGACAATAACTAATGAAAACGGCCATAAAACACGAAAACAATGTGTTTTTGGTCATAACTCTAAAACATGTATCAGGTCTCACAGGTCGCTTTAAATTGCCCTAGTACTCTAGAATAATGAGTTCTATACCCATGATGTCCCTGAAATGATAAATCTTGATTCTTCTGTTTGTATTTGTTTTCCGTTCTAGTACAATAATTGTACATTTTATGCGGCGATTTTGTGTAAACTATGGATGTGAACAGAACAGAGTTTTCTGATAAATTGTTCTGAGATCCAAACCGGTAAACAGAAGGGTAATTTTGCATGAATACTATGTGGTAAGAGATGGATATTTGAATGGCATAATTCAAATCTCCAAAGCCTGAATTAAACACGAGAGTTATTCCCCAAGAATTCAGATTTTTTCACCTAAACTCGAGTAGATGAAGCATGATGGCCGCCCTAGTCCATAGCTCCCCGAGGTAAGAGTTAAATCCACATTTTACGGCAGCCTTCCTGGCACGCAGAGCAAACCCTCCCAAAACCGCTATTCCCCCTTTGTTCACCTCTCCGCCAACGAAGCCAAAGAGAATACTGGAGCCGCACGCCATCCTCCCGCTCCACGTGTTTCTGCCGGACATGCCGTTCCCCTTCCCCCGACGTTCCACCAGTAGTCCCTGGCCCCCACCGCCAACAATAACCCAAGGGTTCTTACGAGGCATGCAAATCCGCCTGGAACCCAAAAACTATGGGCAATAACTCATGAAAATGACCATAAACACGAAAACGACGAGTTTTTGGTCATAACTCTCAAACATGTCTCGATTCTTAAGGTTGTTGTTGAACGCCAAGAACCATAAAATTGTGGGCAATAGTTCATGAAAACAGCCATAAAACGCGAGAAATGCGAGTTTTGGGTCAAATCTCTCCAACATGTATCACGTCATCAGGTCGTTGTAAATCACCCTAGAACTCCTAAACAATGGGCAATAGCTCATGAAAACAGCCATAAAACACGAAAACTACGAGTTTTTAGTCATATATCTCAAATATTTAACGGGTCTTACAGGCCTTGCATATATAACTTGAACCCAAAAACCGTGGGCAATAACTCATGAAAATGGCCATAAACAAGAAAACAACGTGTTTTTGGTCATAACTATCAAGCATGTATCAGGTTGTAAGGTCGTTGTAAATCGCCCTAGAATCCCAAAACCATGGGCAATAGCTCATGAAAACGTCCATGAAACGCGAAAACGACGAGTTTCTGGTCATATCTCTCAATCATGTAAGGCTTCTTACGAGGCATGCAAATCCGCCTAGAACTCATGAAAATGACCATAAAACACGAAATAAACGAGTTTTTGGTCATACCTCTCAAACATGTATCGCGTCTCAAGGTTGTTGTAAATCGCCCTAGAACCATAAGACTGTGGGAAATAGCTCATGAAAATGGCCATAAAACGCGAAAACGACGAGTTTCTGGTCATATCTCTCAAACATGTAAGGGTTCTAACGAGGCATGCTAATCCGCCTGGAACCCAAAACCTGTGGGAAATAACTCATGAAAATGACCATAAAACACGAAAACGACGAGTTTTTGGTCATAACTCTCAAACATGTATCGCATCTTCAGGTTGCTGTAAAACGCCCGAGAACCATAAAACCGTGGGCAATAGCTCATGAAAACAGCCATAAAACGCGAGAACTACGAGTTTTGGATCATATCTGTCCAACATGTATCAGGTCGTAAGGACGTTGTAAATCGGCCTAGAACCCCTAAACAATGGGGAATAGCTCATGAAAACGGCCATAAAACACGAAAAATACGAGTTTTTAGTCATATATCTCAAACATGTAACGGGTCTTATAGGCCTAGCAAATCCAACTAGAATCTAAAAACGGTGGGCCATAACTCATAAAAATGGCCATAAACACGAAAACGACGAGTTTTTGGTCATAACTCTCAAGCATGTACCGGGTAGTAAGGTCATTGTAAATCGCCCTGGAATCCCAAAAGTATCGGCAATAGCTCATGAAAAAACGGCCATAAACTAGAAAACGACGAGTTTCTGGTCATATCTCTCAAACATGTAAGGGTTCTTACGAGGCATGCAAATCCGCCTATGACCGAAAAAATGTGGACAATAACTAATGAAAACGGCCATAAAACACAAAAACAATGTGTTTTTGGTCATAACTCTAAAACATGTATCATGTCTCACAAGTTGCTTTAAATTGCCCTAGTACTCTAGAACAATGAGTTGTGTACCCATGATGTCCCTGAAATGATAAATCTTGATTCTTCTGTTTGTATTTGTTTTCCGTTCTAGTACAATAATAGTACATTGTATGCGGCGATTTTGTGTAAACTATGGATGTGAACAGAATAGAGTTTTTTGATAAATTGTTCTGAGATCCAAACCGGTAAATAGAAGGGTAATTTTGCATGAATACTATGTGGTAAGAGATGGATATTTGAATGGAATAATTCAAATATCCAAAGCCTGAATGAAACACGAGAGTTATTCCCCAAGAATTCAGATTTTTTCACCTAAACTCGAGTAGATGAAGCATGATGGTCGCCCTAGTCCATAGCTCCCCGAGGTAAGAGTTAAATCCAAATTTTGTGGAAGCCTTCCTGGCGCAGAGCAAACCCTCCCAAAATCGCTATTCCCCCTTTTTCCACCTCTCCGCCACCGAAGCCAGAGAGAATGCTGGAGCCGGACACCATCCTCCCGCTCCACGTGTTTCTGCCGGACATGCAGTTCCCATTCCCCCGACATTCCACCAGTAGTCCTTGGCCCCCACCGCCAACAATAACCCAAGGGTTCTTACGAGGCATGCAAATCCGCCTGGAACCCAAAAACTATGGGCAATAACTCATGAAAATGACCATAAACACGAAAACGACGAGTTTGTGGTCATAACTCTCAAACATGTATAGATTCTTAAGGTTGTTGTTGAACACCAAGAACCATAAAACTGTGGGCAATAGTTCATGAAAACAGCGATAAAATGCGAGAAATGCGAGTTTTGGGTCAAATCTCTCCAACATGTATCAAGTCATCAGGTCGTTGTAAATCACCCTAGAACTCCTAAACAATGGGCAATAGCTCATGAAAACAGCCATAAAACACGAAAACTACGAGTTTTTAGTCATATATCTCAAATATGTAACGGGTCTTACAAGCCTTGCAAATATAACTTGAACCCAAAAACCGTGGGCAATAACTCATGAAAATGGCCATAAACAAGAAAACGACGTGTTATTGGTCATAACTCTCAAGCATGTATAGGTTGTAAGGTCGTTGTAAATCGCCCTAGAATCCCAAAACCATGGGCAATAGCTCATGAAAACGGCCATAAAACGCGAAAACGACGAGTTTTTTGTCATATCTCTCAAACATGTAAGGCTTCTTCGGAGGCATGCAAATCTTCCTAGAACTCATGAAAATGACCATAAAACACGAAATAAACGAGTTTTTGGTCATAACTCTCGAACATGTATTGCGTCTCAAGGTTGTTGTAAATCGCCCTAGAACCATAAGACTGTGGGAAATAGGTCATGAAAATGGCCATAAAACGCGAAAACGATGAGTTTCTGGTCATATCTCAACATGTAAGGGTTCTAACGAGGCAAGAAAATCCGCCTGGAACCCAAAAACTGTGGGAAATAACTCATGAAAATGACCATAAAACACGAAAACGACGAGTTTTTGGTCATAACTGTCAAACATGTATCGCGTCATAAGGTTGATGTAAAACGCCCGAGAACCATAAAAATGTGGGCAATAGCTCATGAAAACAGCCATCAAACGCGAGAACTACGTGTTTTGGGTCATATCTCTCCAACATGTATCAGGTCGTAAGGACGTTGTAAATCGGCCTAGAACCCCTAAACAATGGGGAATAGCTCATGAAAACGGCCATAAAACACGTAAACTACGAGTTTTTAGTCATATATCTCAAACATGTAATGGGACTTATAGGCCTTGCAAATCCAGCTAGAATCTAAAAACGGTGGGTCATAACTCATAAAAATGGCCATAAACACGAAAACGACGAGTTTTTGGTCATAACTCTCAAGCATGTATCGGGTCGTAAGGTCGTTGTAAATCGCCCTGGAATCCCAAAAGTATCGGCAATAGCTCATGAAAACAGTCATAAACTAGAAAACGACGAGTTTCTGGTCATATCTCTCACACATGTAAGGGTTCTTACGAGGCATGCAAATCCGCCTGCGACCGAAAAAATGTGGACAATAACTAATGAAAACGACCATAAAACACGAGAACAATGTGTTTTTGGTCATAACTCTAAAACATGTATCATGTCTCACAGGTTGCTTTAAATTGCCCTAGTACTCTAGAACAATGAGTTGTGTACCCATGATGTCCTTGAAATGATAAATCTTGATTCTTCTGTTTGTATTTTTTTCCATTCTAGTACAGTAATAGTACATTTTATGCGGCGATTTTGTGTAAACTATGGACGTGAAAAGAATAGAGTTTTTTGATAAATTGTTCTGAGATCCAAACCGGTAAATAGAAGGGTAATTTTGCATGAATACTATGTGGTAAGAGATGGATATTTGAATGGAATAATTCAAATATCCATAGCCTGAATGGAACACGAGAGTTATTCCCCAAGAATTCAAATTTTTTCACCTAAACTCGAGTAGATGAAGCATGATGGTCGCCCTAGTCCATAGCTCCCCGAGGTAAGAGTTAAATCGACATTTTGTGGAAGCCTTCCTGGCACAGAGCAAACCCTCCAAAAACCGCTATTCCCCCTTTGTCCACCTCTCCGCCATCGAGGCCAGAGAGAATGCTGGAGCCGGACACCATCCTCCCGCTCCACGTGTTTCCGCCAGACATGCAGTTCCCATTCCCCCGACGTTCCACCAGTAGTCCTTGGCCCCCACCGCCAACAATAACCCAAGGGTTCTTACGAGGCATGCAAATCCGCCTGGAACCCAAAAACTATGGGCAATAACTCATGAAAATGACCATAAACACGAAAACGACGAGTTTTTGGTCATAACTCTCAAACATGTATAGATTCTTAAGGTTGTTGTTGAACGCCAAGAACCATAAAACTGTGGGCAATAGTTCATGAAAACAGCGATAAAATGCGAGAAATGCGAGTTTTGGGTCAAATCTCTCCAACATGTATCACGTCATCAGGTCATTGTAAATCACCCTAGAACTCCTAAACAATGGGCAATAGCTCATGAAAACAGCCATAAAACACGAAAACTACGAGTTTTTAGTCATATATCTCAAATATGTAACGGGTCTTACAAGCCTTGCAAATATAACTTGAACCCAAAAACAGTGGGCAATAACTCATGAAAATGGCCATAAACAAGAAAACGACGTGTTATTGGTCATAACTCTCAAGCATGTATAGGTTGTAAGGTCGTTGTAAATCGCCCTAGAATCCCAAAACCATGGGCAATAGCTCATGAAAACGGCCATAAAACGCGAAAACGACGAGTTTTTTGTCATATCTCTCAAACATGTAAGGCTTCTTACGAGGCATGCAAATCTTCCTAGAACTCATGAAAATGACCATAAAACACGAAATAAACGAGTTTTTGGTCATAACTCTCGAACATGTATTGCGTCTCAAGGTTGTTGTAAATCGCCCTAGAACCATAAGACTGTGGGAAATAGGTCATGAAAATGGCCATAAAACGCGAAAACGACGAGTTTCTGGTCATATCTCAACATGTAAGGGTTCTAACGAGGCATGCAAATCCGCCTGGAACCCAAAAACTGTGGGAAATAACTCATGAAAATGACCATAAAACACGAAAACGACGAGTTTTTGGTCATAACTGTCAAACATGTATCGCGTCATAAGGTTGATGTAAAACGCTCGAGAACCATAAAAATGTGGGCAATAGCTCATGAAAACAGCCATAAAACGCGAGAACTACGTGTTTTGGGTCATATCTCTCCAACATGTATCAGGTCGTAAGGACGTTGTAAATCGGCCTAGAACCCCTAAACAATGGGGAATAGCTCATGAAAACGGCCATAAAACACGAAAACTACGAGTTTTTAGTCACATATCTCAAACATGTAACGGGACTTATAGGCCTTGCAAATCCAGCTAGAATCTAAAAACGGTGGGTCATAACTCATAAAAATGGCCATAAACACGAAAACGACGAGTTTTTGGTCATAACTCTCAAGCATGTATCGGGTCGTAAGATCGTTGTAAATCGCCCTGGAATCCCAAAAGTATCGGCAATAGCTCATGAAAACAGTCATAAACTAGAAAACGACGAGTTTCTGGTCATATCTCTCAAACATGTAAGGGTTCTTACGAGGCATGCAAATCCTCCTGTGACCGAAAAAATGTGGACAATAACTAATGAAAACGACCATAAAACACGAGAACAATGTGTTTTTGGTCATAACTCTAAAACATGTATCATGTCTCACAGGTTGCTTTAAATTGCCCTAGTACTCTAGAAATGATAAATCTTGATTCTTCTGTTTGTATTTTTTTTCCATTCTAGTACAATAATAGTACATTTATGCGGCGATTTTGTGTAAACTATGGATGTGAACAGAATGGAGTTTTTTGATAAATTGTTCTGAGATCCAAACCGGTAAATAGAAGGGTAATTTTGCATGAATACTATGTGGTAAGAGATGGATATTTGAATGGAATAATTCAATTATCCAAAGCCTGAATGAAACACGAGAGTTATTCCCCAAAAATTCAGATTTTTTCACCTAAACTCGAGTAGATGAAGCATGATGGTCGCCCTAGTCCATAGCTCCCCGAGGTAAGAGTTAAATCCACATTTTGTGGAAGCCTTCCTGGCGCGCGGAGCAAACCCTCCCAAAACCGCTATTCCCCCTTTGTCCACCTCTCCGCCACCGAAGCCAGAGAGAATGCTGGAGCTGGACACCATCCTCCCGCTCCACGTGTTTCCGCCGGACATGCAGTTCCCATTCCCCCGACGTTCCACCAGTAGTCCTTGGCCCCCACCGCCAACAATAACCCAAGGGTTCTTACGAGGCATCCAAATCCGCCTGGAACCCAAAAACTATGGGCAATAACTCATGAAAATGACCATAAACACGAAAACGACGAGTTTTTGGTCATAACTCTCAAACATGTATAGATTCTTAAGGTTGTTGTTGAACGCCAAGAACCATAAAACTGTGGGCAATAGTTCATGAAAACAGCCATAAAATGCGAGAAATGCGAGTTTTGGGTCAAATCTCTCCAACATGTATCACGTCATCAGGTCGTTGTAAATCACCCTAGAACTCCTAAACAATGGGCAATAGCTCATGAAAACAGCCATAAAACACGAAAACTACGAGTTTTTAGTCATATATCTCAAATATGTAACGGGTCTTACAGGCCTTGCAAATATAACTTGAACCCAAAAACCGTGGGCAATAACTCATGAAAATGGCCATAAACAAGAAAACGACGTGTTATTGGTCATAACTCTCAAGCATGTATAGGTTGTAAGGTCGTTGTAAATCGCCCTAGAATCCCAAAACCATGGGCAATAGCTCATGAAAACAGCCATAAAACGCGAAAACGACTAGTTTTTTGTCATATCTCTCAAACATGTAAGGCTTCTTACGAGGCATGCAAATCTTCCTAGAACTCATGAAAATGACCATAAAACACGAAATAAACGAGTTTTTGGTCATAACTCTCGAACATGTATTGCGTCTCAAGGTTGTTGTAAATCGCCCTAGAACCATAAGACTGTGGGAAATAGGTCATGAAAATGGCCATAAAACGCGAAAACGACGAGTTTCTGGTCATATCTCAACATGTAAGGGTTCTAACGAGGCATGCAAATCTGCCTGGAACCCAAAAACTGTGGGAAATAACTCATGAAAATGACCATAAAACACGAAAACGACGAGTTTTTGGTCATAACTGTCAAACATGTATCGCGTCATAAGGTTGATGTAAAACGCCCGAGAACCATAAAAATGTGGGCAATAGCTCATGAAAACAGCCATAAAACGCGAGAACTACGTGTTTTGGGTCATATCTCTCCAGCATGTATCGGGTCGTAAGGACGTTGTAAATCGGCCTAGAACCCCTAAACAATGGAGAATAGCTCATGAAAATGGCCATAAAACACGAAAACTACGAGTTTTTAGTCATATATCTCAAACATGTAAGGGGACTTATAGGGCTTGCAAATCCAACTAGAATCTAAAAACGGTGGGCCATAACTCATAAAAATGGCCATAAACACGAAAACGACGAGTTTTTGGTCATAACTCTCAAGCATGTATCGGGTCGTAAGGTCGTTGTAAATCGCCCTGGAATCCCAAAAGTATCGGCAATAGCTCATGAAAACGGTCATAAGCTAGAAAACGACGAGTTTCTGGTCATCTCTCTCAAACATGTAAGGGTTCTTACGAGGCATGCAAATCCGCCTGTGACCAAACAAATGTGGACAATAACTAATGAAAACGACCATAAAACATAAGAACAATGTGTTTTTGGTCATAACTCTAAAACATGTATCATGTCTCACAGGTTGCTTTAAATTGCCCTAGTACTCTAGAACAATGAGTTGTGTACCCATGATGTCCTTGAAATGATAAATCTTGATTCTTCTGTTTGTATTTTTTTTCCATTCTAGTACAATAATAGTACATTTATGCGGCGATCTTGTGTAAACTATGGATGTGAACAGAACAGAGTTTTTTGATAAATTGTTCTGAGATCCAAACCGGTAAATAGAAGGGTAATTTTGCATGAATACTATGTGGTAAGAGATGGATATTTGAATGGAATAATTCAAATATCCAAAGCCTGAATGAAACACGAGAGTTATTCCCCAAAATTTCAGATTTTTTCACCTAAACTCGAGTAGATGAAGCATGATGGCCGCCCTAGTCCATAGCTCCCCGAGGTAAGAGTTAAATCCACATTTTGCGGCAGCCTTCCTGGCGCGCAGAGCAAACCCTCCCAAAACCGCTATTCCCCCTTTGTCCACCTCTCCGCCACCAAAGCCAGAGAGAATGCTGGAGCCGCACGCCATCCTCCCGCTCCACGTGTTTCCGCCAGACATGCCGCTCCCCTTCCCCCGACGTTCCACCAGTAGTCCCTGGCCCCCACCGCCAACAATAACCCAAGGGTTCTCACGAGGCATGCAAATCCTCCTGGAACCCAAAAGCTATGGGCATTAACCCATGAGAATGACCATAAACACGAAAACGGCGAGTTTTTGGTCATAACTCTCAAACATGTATCGATTCTTAAGTTTGTTGTTGAACGCCCAGAACCATAAAAATGTGGGCAATAGTTCATGAAAACAGCCATAAAACGCGAGAAATGCGAGTTTTGGGTCAAATCTCTCCAACATGTATCACGTCATCAGGTCGTTGTAAATCACCCTAGAACTCCTAAACAATGGGCAATAGCTCATGAAAAAAGCCATAAAACACGAAAACTACGAGTTTTTAGTCATATATCTCAAATATGTAACGGGTCTTACAGGCCTTGCAAATATAACTTGAACCCAAAAACCGTGGGCAATAACTCATGAAAATGGCCATAAACAAGAAAACGACGTGTTATTGGTCATAACTCTCAAGCATGTATAGGTTGTAAGGTCGTTGTAAATCGCCCTAGAATCCCAAAACCATGGGCAATAGCTCATGAAAACAGCCATAAAACGCGAAAACGACTAGTTTTTTGTCATATCTCTCAAACATGTAAGGCTTCTTACGAGGCATGCAAGTCTTCCTAGAACTCATGAAAATGACCATAAAACACGAAATAAACGAGTTTTTGGTCATAACTCTCGAACATGTATTGCGTCTCAAGGTTGTTGTAAATCGCCCTAGAACCATAAGACTGTGGGAAATAGGTCATGAAAATGGCCATAAAACGCGAAAACGACGAGTTTCTGGTCATATCTCAACATGTAAGGGTTCTAACGAGGCATGCAAATCCGCCTGGAACCCAAAAACTGTGGGAAATAACTCATGAAAATGACCATAAAACACGAAAACGACGAGTTTTTGGTCATAACTGTCAAACATGTATCGCGTCATAAGGTTGATGTAAAACGCCCGAGAACCATAAAAATGTGGGCAATAGCTCATGAAAACAGCCATAAAACGCGAGAACTACGTGTTTTGGGTCATATCTCTCCAGCATGTATCGGGTCGTAAGGACGTTGTAAATCGGCCTAGAACCCCTAAACAATGGAGAATAGCTCATGAAAACGGCCATAAAACACGAAAACTACGAGTTTTTAGTCATATATCTCAAACATGTAAGGGGACTTATAGGGCTTGCAAATCCAACTAGAATCTAAAAACGGTGGGCCATAACTCATAAAAATGGCCATAAACACGAAAACGACGAGTTTTTGGTCATAACTCTCAAGCATGTATCGGGTCGTAAGGTCGTTGTAAATCGCCCTGGAATCCCAAAAGTATCGGCAATAGCTCATGAAAACGGTCATAAGCTAGAAAACGACGAGTTTCTGGTCATCTCTCTCAAACATGTAAGGGTTCTTACGAGGCATGCAAATCCGCCTGTGACCAAACAAATGTGGACAATAACTAATGAAAACGACCATAAAACATAAGAACAATGTGTTTTTGGTCATAACTCTAAAACATGTATCATGTCTCACAGGTTGCTTTAAATTGCCCTAGTACTCTAGAACAATGAGTTGTGTACCCATGATGTCCTTGAAATGATAAATCTTGATTCTTCTGTTTGTATTTTTTTTCCATTCTAGTACAATAATAGTACATTTATGCGGCGATCTTGTGTAAACTATGGATGTGAACAGAACAGAGTTTTTTGATAAATTGTTCTGAGATCCAAACCGGTAAATAGAAGGGTAATTTTGCATGAATACTATGTGGTAAGAGATGGATATTTGAATGGAATAATTCAAATATCCAAAGCCTGAATGAAACACGAGAGTTATTCCCCAAAATTTCAGATTTTTTCACCTAAACTCGAGTAGATGAAGCATGATGGCCGCCCTAGTCCATAGCTCCCCGAGGTAAGAGTTAAATCCACATTTTGCGGCAGCCTTCCTGGCGCGCAGAGCAAACCCTCCCAAAACCGCTATTCCCCCTTTGTCCACCTCTCCGCCACCAAAGCCAGAGAGAATGCTGGAGCCGCACGCCATCCTCCCGCTCCACGTGTTTCCGCCAGACATGCCGCTCCCCTTCCCCCGACGTTCCACCAGTAGTCCCTGGCCCCCACCGCCAACAATAACCCAAGGGTTCTCACGAGGCATGCAAATCCTCCTGGAACCCAAAAGCTATGGGCATTAACCCATGAGAATGACCATAAACACGAAAACGGCGAGTTTTTGGTCATAACTCTCAAACATGTATCGATTCTTAAGTTTGTTGTTGAACGCCCAGAACCATAAAAATGTGGGCAATAGTTCATGAAAACAGCCATAAAACGCGAGAAATGCGAGTTTTGGGTCAAATCTCTCCAACATGTATCACGTCATCAGGTCGTTGTAAATCACCCTAGAACTCCTAAACAATGGGCAATAGCTCATGAAAAAAGCCATAAAACACGAAAACTACGAGTTTTTAGTCATATATCTCAAATATGTAACGGGTCTTACAGGCCTTGCAAATATAACTTGAACCCAAAAACCGTGGGCAATAACTCATGAAAATGGCCATAAACAAGAAAACGACGTGTTATTGGTCATAACTCTCAAGCATGTATAGGTTGTAAGGTCGTTGTAAATCGCCCTGGAATCCCAAAACCATGGGCAATAGCTCATGAAAACAGCCATAAAACGCGAAAACGACTAGTTTTTTGTCATATCTCTCAAACATGTAAGGGTTCTAACGAGGCATGCAAATCTTCCTAGAACTCATGAAAATGACCATAAAACACGAAATAAACGAGTTTTTGGTCATAACTCTCGAACATGTATTGCGTCTCAAGGTTGTTGTAAATCGCCCTAGAACCATAAGACTGTGGGAAATAGGTCATGAAAATGGCCATAAAACGCGAAAACGACGAGTTTCTGGTCATATCTCAACATGTAAGGGTTCTAACGAGGCATGCAAATCCGCCTGGAACCCAAAAACTGTGGGAAATAACTCATGAAAATGACCATAAAACACGAAAACGACGAGTTTTTGGTCATAACTGTCAAACATGTATCGCGTCATAAGGTTGATGTAAAACGCCCGAGAACCATAAAAATGTGGGCAATAGCTCATGAAAACAGCCATAAAACGCGAGAACTACGTGTTTTGGGTCATATCTCTCCAGCATGTATCGGGTCGTAAGGACGTTGTAAATCGGCCTAGAACCCCTAAACAATGGAGAATAGCTCATGAAAACGGCCATAAAACACGAAAACTACGAGTTTTTAGTCATATATCTCAAACATGTAAGGGGACTTATAGGGCTTGCAAATCCAACTAGAATCTAAAAACGGTGGGCCATAACTCATAAAAATGGCCATAAACACGAAAACGACGAGTTTTTGGTCATAACTCTCAAGCATGTATCGGGTCGTAAGGTCGTTGTAAATCGCCCTGGAATCCCAAAAGTATCGGCAATAGCTCATGAAAACGGTCATAAGCTAGAAAACGACGAGTTTCTGGTCATCTCTCTCAAACATGTAAGGGTTCTTACGAGGCATGCAAATCCGCCTGTGACCAAACAAATGTGGACAATAACTAATGAAAACGACCATAAAACATAAGAACAATGTGTTTTTGGTCATAACTCTAAAACATGTATCATGTCTCACAGGTTGCTTTAAATTGCCCTAGTACTCTAGAACAATGAGTTGTGTACCCATGATGTCCTTGAAATGATGAATCTTGATTCTTCTGTTTGTATTTTTTTTCCATTCTAGTACAATAATAGTACATTTATGCGGCGATCTTGTGTAAACTATGGATGTGAACAGAACAGAGTTTTTTGATAAATTGTTCTGAGATCCAAACCGGTAAATAGAAGGGTAATTTTGCATGAATACTATGTGGTAAGAGATGGATATTTGAATGGAATAATTCAAATCTCCAAAGCCTTAATGAAACACGAGAGTTATTCCCCAAAATTTCAGATTTTTTCACCTAAACTCGAGTAGATGAAGCATGATGGCCGCCCTAGTCCATAGCTCCCCGAGGTAAGAGTTAAATCCACATTTTGCGGCAGCCTTCCTGGCGCGCAGAGCAAACCCTCACAAAACCGCTATTCCCCCTTTGTCCACCTCTCCGCCACCAAAGCCAGAGAGAATGCTGGAGCCGCACGCCATCCTCCCGCTCCACGTGTTTCCGCCAGACATGCCGCTCCCCTTCCCCCGACGTTCCACCAGTAGTCCCTGGCCCCCACCGCCAACAATAACCCAAGGGTTCTCACGAGGCATGCAAATCCTCCTGGAACCCAAAAGCTATGGGCATTAACCCATGAGAATGACCATAAACACGAAAACGGCGAGTTTTTGGTCATAACTCTCAAACATGTATCGATTCTTAAGTTTGTTGTTGAACGCCCAGAACCATAAAAATGTGGGCAATAGTTCATGAAAACAGCCATAAAACGCGAGAAATGCGAGTTTTGGGTCAAATCTCTCCAACATGTATCACGTCATCAGGTCGTTGTAAATCACCCTAGAACTCCTAAAAAATGGGCAATAGCTCATGAAAACAGCCATAAAACACGAAAACTACGAGTTTTTAGTCATATATCTCAAATATGTAACGGGTCTTACTGGCCTTGCAAATACAACTTGAACCCAAAAACCATGGGCAATAACTCACGAAAATGGCCATAAACAAGAAAACGACATGTTTTTGGTCATAACTCTCAAGCATGTATTGGGTTGTAAGGTCGTTGCAAATCGCCCTGGAATCCCAAAACCGTGGGCAATAGCTCATGAAAACGGCCATAAAACGCGAAAACGATGAGTTTCTGGTCATATCTCTCAAACATGTAAGGGTTCTAACGAGGCATGCAAATCCGCCTAGAACTCATGAAAATGACCATAAACACGAAATAAACGAGTTTTTGGTCATAACTCTCGAACATGTATCGCGTCTCAAGGTTGTTGTAAATCGCCCTAGAACCATAAGACTGTGGGAAATAGGTCATGAAAATGGCCATAAAACAAGAAAACGACGAGTTTCTGGTCATATCTCAACATGTAAGGGTTCTAACGAGGCATGCAAATCCGCCTGGAACCCAAAAACTGTGGGAAATAACTCATGAAAATGATCATAAAACACGAAAACGACGAGTTTTTGGTCATAACTGTCAAACATGTATCGCGTCATAAGGTTCATGTAAAACGCCCGAGAACCATAAAAATGTGGGCAATAGCTTATGAAAACAGCCATAAAACGCGAGAACTACGTGTTTTGGGTCATATATCTCCAACATGTATCAGGTCGTAAGGATGTTGTAAATCGGCCTAGAACCCCTAAACAATGGGGAATAGCTCATGAAAACGGCCATAAAACACGAAAACTACGAGTTTTTAGTCATATATCTCAAACATGTAACGGGACTTATAGGCCTTGCAAATCCATCTAGAATCAAAAAACGGTGGGCCATAACTCATAAAAATGGCCATAAACACGAAAACGACGAGTTTTTGGTCATAACTCTCAAGCATGTATCGGGTCGTAAGGTCGTTGTAAATTGCCCTAGAATCCCAAAAGTATCGGCAATAGCTCATGAAAACGGTCATAAACTAGAAAACGACGAGTTTCTGGTCATATCTCTCAAACATGTAAGGGTTCTTACGAGGCATGAAAATCCGCCTGTGACCGAAAAATGTGGACAATAACTAATGAAAACGACCATAAAACACGAGAACAATGTGTTTTTGGTCATAAGTCTAAAACATGTATCATGTCTCACAGGTTGCTTTAAATTGCCCTAGTACTCTAGAATAATGAGTTGTGTACCCATGATGTCCCTGAAATGATGAATCTTGATTCTTCTGTTTGTATTTGTTTTCCGTTCTAGTACAATAATAGTACATTTTATGCGGCGATATTGTGTAAACTATGGATGTGAACAGAACCGTGTTTTTTGATAAATTGTTCTGATATCCAAACCGGTAAATAGAAGGGTAATTTTGCATGAATACTATGTGGTAAGAGATGGATATTTGAATGGAATAATTCAAATATCCAAAGCCTGAATGAAACACGAGAG
The DNA here is from genome assembly GCA_916181665.1 of Avena sativa. NCBI lineage: Eukaryota > Viridiplantae > Streptophyta > Magnoliopsida > Poales > Poaceae > Avena > Avena sativa. The sequence continues at coordinate 32,191,359 of OV702300.1, read as the reverse complement.
TTATTCCCCAAAAATTCAGATTTATTCACCTAAACTCGAGTAGATGAAGCATGATGGCCGCCCTAGTCCATAGCTCCCCGAGGTAAGAGTTAAATCCACATTTTGCGGCAGCCTTCCTGGCGCGTAGAGCAAACCCTCCCAAAACCTCTATTCCCCCTTTGTCCACCTATCCGCCACCAAAGCCAGAGAGAATGCTGGAGCCACACGCCATGATCCCGCTCCACGTGTTCCGCCAGACATGCCGCTCCCCTTCCCCCGACGTTCCACCAGTAGTCCCTGGCCCCCACCGCCAACAATAACCCAAGGGTTCTCACGAGGCATGCAAATCCTCCTAGAACCCAAAAACTATGGGCATTAACCCATGAGAATGACCATAAACACGAAAACAACGATTTTTTGGTCATAACTCTCAAACATGTATCGATTCTTAAGTTTATTGTTGAACGCCCAGAACCATAAAAATGTGGGCAATAGTTCATGAAAACAGCCATAAAACGCGAGAAATGCGATTTTTGGGTCAAATCTCTCCAACATGTATCACGTCTTCAGGTCGTTGTAAATCACCCTAGAACTCCTAAACAATGGGCAATAGTTCATGAAAACAGCCATAAAACATGAAAACTACGAGTTTTTTGTCATATATCTCAAATATGTAACGGGTCTTACAGGCCTTGCAAATATAACTTGAACCCAAAAACCATGGGCAATAACTCATGAAAATGTCCATAGACAAGAAAACGACGTGTTTTTGGTCATAACTCTCAAGCATGTATCAGGTTGTAAGGTCGTTGTAAATCGCCCTAGAAACCCAAAACCGTGGGCAATAGCTCATGAAAACGGCCATAAAACGCGAAAACGACGAGTTTCTGGTCATATCTCTCAAACATGTAAGGGTTCTAACGACGCATGCAAATCCGCCTAGAACTCATGAAAATGACCATAAAACACGAAATAAACGAGTTTTTGGTCATAACTCTCAAACATGTATCGCGTCTCAAGGTTGTTGTAAATCGCCCTAGAACCATAAGACTGTGGGAAATAGGTCATGAAAATGGCCATAAAACGCGAAAACGACGAGTTTCTGGTCATATCTCAACATGTAAGGGTTCTAACGAGGCATGCAAATCCGCCTGGAACCCAAAAACTGTGGGAAATAACTCATGAAAATGACCATAAAACACGAAAACGACGAGTTTTTGGTCATAACTGTCAAACTTGTATCGCGTCATAAGGTTGATGTAAAACGCCCGAGAACCATAAAAATGTGGGCAATAGCTCATGAAAACAGCCATAAAATGCGAGAACTACGTGTTTTGGGTCATATCTCTCCAACATGCAGGTCTGAAGGACGTTATAAATCGGCCTAGAACCCCTAAACAATGGGGAATAGCTCATGAAAACAGCCATAAAACACGAAAACTACGAGTTTTTAGTCATATATCTCAAACATGTAATGGGACTTATAGGCCTTGCAAATCCAACTAGAATCTAAAAACGGTGGGCCATAACTCATAAAAATGGCCATAAACACGAAAACGACGAGTTTTTGGTCATAACTCTCAAGCATGTATCGGGTCGTAAGGTCGTTGTAAATCGCCCTGGAATCCCAAAAGAATCGGCAATAGCTCATGAAAACGGTCATAAACTAGAAAACGACGAGTTTTTGGTCATATCTCTCAAACATGTAAGGGTTCTTACAAGGCATGCAAATCCGCCTGTGACCCAAAAACTGTGGACAATAACTAATGAAAACGGCCATAAAACACGAAAACAATTTGTTTTTGGTCATAACTCTAAAACATGTATCATGTCTCACAGGTTGCTTTAAATTGCCCTAGTAGTCTAGAACAATGAGTTGTGTACCCATGATGTCCCTGAAATGATAAATCTTGATTCTTCTGTTTGTATTTTTTCCGTTCTACTACAATAATAGTACATTTTATGCGGCGATCTTGTGTAAACTATGGATGTGAACAGAACAGAGTTTTTTGATTAATTGTTCTGAGATCCAAACCGGTAAATAGAAGGGTAATTTTGTATGAATACTATGTGGTAAGAGATGGATATTTGAATGGAATAATTCAAATATCCAAAGCCTGAATGAAACACGAGAGTTATTCCCCAAAAATTCAGATTTTTTCACCTAAACTCGAGTAGATGAAGCATGATGGCCGCCCTAGTCCATAGCTCCCCGAGGTAAGAGTGAAATCCACATTTTGCGGCAGCCTTCCTGGCGCGCAGAGCAAACCCTCCCAAAACCGCTATTCCCCCTTTGTCCACCTCTCCGCCACCAAAGCCAGAGAGAATGCTTGAGCCGCACGCCATCCTCCCGCTCCACGTGTTTCCGCCAGACATGCCGCTCCCCTTCCCCCGACTTTCCACCAGTAGTCCCTGGCCCCCACCGCCAATAATAACCCAAGGGTTCTCACAAGGCATGCAAATCCTCCTGGAACCCAAAAGGTATGGGCATTAACCCATGAGAATGACCATAAACACGAAAACGACGACTTTTTGGTCATAACTCTCAAACATGTATCGATTCTTAAGTTTGTTGTTGAACGCCCAGAACCATAAAACTGTGGGCAATAGTTCATGAAAACAGCCATAAAACGCGAGAAATGCGAGTTTTGGGTCAAATCTCTCCAACATGTATCACGTCATCATGTCGTTGTAAATCACCCTAGAACTCCTAAACAATGGGCAATAGCTCATGAAAACAGCCATAAAACACGAAAACTACGAGTTTTTAGTCATATATCTCAAATATATAACGGGTCTTACAGGCCTTGCAAATACAACTTGAACCCAAAAACCGTGGGCAATAACTCACGAAAATGGCCATAAACAAGAAAACGACGTGTTTTTGGTCATAACTCTCAAGCATGTATTGGGTTGTAAGGTCGTTGTAAATCGCCCTGGAATCCCAAAACCGTGGGCAATAGCTCATGAAAACGGCCATAAAATGCGAAAATGACGAGTTTCTGGTCATATCTCTCAAACATGTAAGGGTTCTAACGAGGCATGCAAATCCGCCTAGAACTCATGAAAATGACCATAAAACACGAAATAAACGAGTTTTTGGTCATAACTCTCAAACATGTATCGCGTCTCAAGGTTGTTGTAAATCGCCCTAGAACCATAAGACTGTGGGAAATAGGTCATGAAAATGGCCATAAAACGTGAAAACGACGAGTTTCTGGTCATATCTCTCAAACATGTAAGGGTTCTAACGAGGCATGCAAATCCGCCTGGAACCCAAAAACTGTGGGAAATAACTCATGAAAATGACCATAAAACACGAAAACGACGAGTTTTTGGTCATAACTCTCAAACATGTATCGCGTCTTAAGGTTGCTGTAAAACGCCCGAGAACCATAAAACTGTGGGCAATAGCTCATGAAAACAGCCATAAAACGCGAGAACTACGAGTTTTGGGTCATATCTCTCCAACATGTATCAGGTCGTAAGGACGTTGTAAATCGGCCTAGAACCCCTAAAAAATGGGGAATAGCTCATGAAAATGTCCATAAAACACGAAAACTACGAGTTTTTAGTCATATATCTCAAACATGTAACGGGTCTTATAGGCCTTCGAAATCCAACTAGAATCTAAAAACGGTGGGCCATAACTCATAAAAATGGCCATAAACACGAAAACGACGAGTTTTTGGTCATAACTCTCAAGCATGTATCGGATCGTAAGGTCGTTGTAAATCGCCCTGGAATCCCAAAAGTATCGGCAATAGCTCATGAAAACGGCCATAAACTAGAAAACGACGAGTTTCTGGTCATATCTCTCAAACATGTAAGGGTTCTTACGAGGCATGCAAATCAGCATGTGACCGAAAAAATGTGGACAATAACTAACGAAAACGGCCATAAAACACGAAAACAATGTGTTTTTGGTCATAACTCTAAAACATGTATCAGGTCTCACATCTCGCTTTAAATTGCCCTAGTACTCTAGAACAATGAGTTGTGTACCCATGATGTCCCTGAAATAATAAATCTTGATTCTTCTGTTTGTATTTGTTTTCCGTTCTAGTACAATAATAGTACATTTTATGCGGCGATTTTGTGTAAACTATGGATGTGAACAGAACAGAGTTTTTTGATAAATTGTTCTGAGATCCAAACCAGTAAACAGAAGGATAACTTTGCATCAATACTATGTGGTAAGAGATGGATATTTGAATGGAATAATTCAAATCTCCAAACCCTGAATGAAACACGAGACTTATTCCCCAAGAATTCAGATTTTTTCACCTAAACTCGTGTAGATGAAGCATGATGGCCGCCCTAGTCCATACCTCCCCGAGGTAAGAGTTAAATCCACATTTTGCAGCAGCCTTCCTGGCGCGCAGAGCAAACCCTCCAAAAACCGCTATTCCCCCTTTGTCCACCTTTCCACCACCGAAGCTAGAGAGAATGTTGGAGCCGCACGCCATCCTCCCGCTCCACGTGTTTCCGCCGGACATGCCTCTCCCCTTCCCCCGACGTTCCACCAATAGTCCCTGGCCCCCACCGCCAACAATAACCCAAGGGTTCTCACGAGGCATGCAAATCCTCCTGGAACCCAAAAGCTATGGGCATTAACCCATGAGAATGACCATAAACACGAAAACGATGACTTTTTGGTCATAACTCTCAAACATGTATCGATTCTTAAGTTTGTTGTTGAACGCCCAGAACCATAAAACTGTGGGCAATAGTTCATGAAAACAGCCATAAAACGCGAGAAATGCGAGTTTTGGGTCAAATCTCTCCAACATGTATCACGTCATCAGGTCGTTGTAAATCACCCTAGAACTCCTAAACAATGGGCAATAGCTCATGAAAACAGCCATAAAACACGAAAACTACAAGTTTTTAGTCATATATCTCAAATATGTAACGGGTCTTACAGGCCTTGCAAATACAACTTGAACTCAAAAACCGTGGGCAATAACTCACGAAAATGGCCATAAACAAGAAAACGACGTGTTTTTGGTCATAACTCTCAAGCATGTATTGGGTTGTAAGGTCGTTGTAAATCGCCCTGGAATCCCAAAACCGTGGGCAATAGCTCATGAAAACGGCCATAAAATGCGAAAACGACGAGTTTCTGGTCATATCTCTCAAACATGTAAGGGTTCTAACGAGGCATGCAAATCCGCCTAGAACTCATGAAAATGACCATAAAACACGAAATAAACGAGTTTTTGGTCATAACTCTCAAACATGTATCGAGTCTCAAGGTTGTTGTAAATCGCCCTAGAACCATAAGACTGTGGGAAATAGGTCATGAAAATGGCCATAAAACGCGAAAACGACGAGTTTCTGGTCATATCTCTCAAACATGTAAGGGTTCTAACGAGGCATGCAAATCCGCCTGGAACCCAAAAACTGTGGGAAATAACTCATGAAAATGACCATAAAACACGAAAACGACGAGTTTTTGGTCATAACTCTCAAACATGTATCGCGTCTTAAGGTTGCTGTAAAACGCCCGAGAACCATAAAACTGTGGGCAATAGCTCATGAAAACAGCCATAAAACGCGAGAACTACGAGTTTTGGGTCATATCTCTCCAACATGTATCAGGTCGTAAGGACGTTGTAAATCGGCCTAGAACCCCTAAAAAATGGGGAATAGCTCATGAAAATGTCCATAAAACACGAAAACTACGAGTTTTTAGTCATATATCTCAAACATGTAACGGGTCTTATAGGCCTTCGAAATCCAACTAGAATCTAAAAACGGTGGGCCATAACTCATAAAAATGGCCATAAACACGAAAACGACGAGTTTTTGATCATAACTCTCAAGCATGTATCGGATCGTAAGGTCGTTGTAAATCGCCCTGGAATCCCAAAAGTATCGGCAATAGCTCATGAAAACGGCCATAAACTAGAAAACGACGAGTTTCTGGTCATATCTCTCAAACATGTAAGGGTTCTTACGAGGCATGCAAATCAGCATGTGACCGAAAAAATGTGGACAATAACTAATGAAAACGGCCATAAAACACGAAAACAATGTGTTTTTGGTCATAACTCTAAAACATGTATCAGGTCTCACATCTCGCTTTAAATTGCCCTAGTACTCTAGAACAATGAGTTGTGTACCCATGATGTCCCTGAAATAATAAATCTTGATTCTTCTGTTTGTATTTGTTTTCCGTTCTAGTACAATAATAGTACATTTTATGCGGCGATTTTGTGTAAACTATGGATGTGAACAGAACAGAGTTTTTTGATAAATTGTTCTGAGATCCAAACCAGTAAACAGAAGGATAACTTTGCATGAATACTATGTGGTAAGAGATGGATATTTGAATGGAATAATTCAAATCTCCAAAGCCTGAATGAAACACGAGACTTATTCCCCAAGAATTCAGATTTTTTCACCTAAACTCGAGTAGATGAAGCATGATGGCCGCCCTAGTCCATACCTCCCCGAGGTAAGAGTTAAATCCACATTTTGCAGCAGCCTTCCTGGCGCGCAGAGCAAACCCTCCAAAAACCGCTATTCCCCCTTTGTCCACCTTTCCACCACCGAAGCTAGAGAGAATGTTGGAGCCGCACGCCATCCTCCCGCTCCACGTGTTTCCGCCGGACATGCCTCTCCCCTTCCCCTGACGTTCCACCAATAGTCCCTGGCCCCCACCGCCAACAATAACCCAAGGGTTCTCACGAGGCATGCAAATCCTCCTGGAACCCAAAAGCTATGGGCATTAACCCATGAGAATGACCATAAACACGAAAACGATGACTTTTTGGTCATAACTCTCAAACATGTATCGATTCTTAAGTTTGTTATTGAACGCCCAGAACCATAAAACTGTGGGCAATAGTTCATGAAAACAGCCATAAAACGCGAGAAATGCGAGTTTTGGGTCAAATCTCTCCAACATGTATCACGTCATCAGGTCGTTGTAAATCACCCTAGAACTCCTAAACAATGGGCAATAGCTCATGAAAACAGCCATAAAACACGAAAACTACGAGTTTTTAGTCATATATCTCAAATATGTAACGGGTCTTACAGGCCTTGCAAATACAACTTGAACCCAAAAACCGTGGGCAATAACTCACGAAAATGGCCATAAACAAGAAAACGACGTGTTTTTGGTCATAACTCTCAAGCATGTATTGGGTTGTAAGGTCGTTGTAAATCGCCCTGGAATCCCAAAACTATGGGCAATAGCTCATGAAAACGGCCATAAAATGCGAAAACGACGAGTTTCTGGTCATATCTCTCAAACATGTAAGGGTTCTAACGAGGCATGCAAATCCGCCTAGAACTCATGAAAATGACCATAAAACACGAAATAAACGAGTTTTTGGTCATAACTCTCAAACATGTGTCGAGTCTCAAGGTTGTTGTAAATCGCCCTAGAACCATAAGACTGTGGGAAATAGGTCATGAAAATGGCCATAAAACGCGAAAACGACGAGTTTCTGGTCATATCTCTCAAACATGTAAGGGTTCTAACGAGGCATGCAAATCCGCCTGGAACCCAAAAACTGTGGGAAATAACTCATGAAAATGACCATAAAACACGAAAACGACGAGTTTTTGGTCATAACTCTCAAACATGTATCGCGTCTTAAGGTTGCTGTAAAACGCCCGAGAACCATAAAACTGTGGGCAATAGCTCATGAAAACAGCCATAAAACGCGAGAACTACGAGTTTTGGGTCATATCTCTCCAACATGTATCAGGTCGTAAGGACGTTGTAAATCGGCCTAGATCCCCTAAAAAATGGGGAATAGCTCATGAAAATGTCCATAAAACACGAAAACTACGAGTTTTTAGTCATATATCTCAAACATGTAACGGGTCTTATAGGCCTTGCAAATCCAACTAGAATCTAAAAACGGTGGGCCATAACTCATAAAAATGGCCATAAACACGAAAACGACGAGTTTTTGGTCATAACTCTCAAGCATGTATCAGGTCGTAAGGGCGTTGTAAATCGCCCTGGAATCCCAAAAGTATCGGCAATAGCTCATGAAAACGACCATAAACTAGAAAATGACGAGTTTCTGGTCATATCTCTCAAACATGTAAGGGTTCTTACGAGGCATGCAAATCAGCATGTGACCGAAAAAATGTGGACAATAACTAATGAAAACGGCCATAAAACACGAAAACAATGTGTTTTTGGTCATAACTCTAAAACATCTATCAGGTCTCACATCTCGCTTTAAATTGCCCTAGTACTCTAGAACAATGAGTTGTGTACCCATGATGTCCTTGAAATGATAAATCTTGATTCTTCTGTTTGTATTTTTTTTCCATTCTAGTACAATATAGTACATTTTATGCGGCGATTTTGTGTAAACTATGGATGTGAACAGAATAGAGTTTTCTGATAAATTATTCTGAGATCCAAACTGGAAAACAGAAGGATAATTTTGCATGAATACTATGTGGTAAGAGATGGATATTTGAATGGAATAATTCAAATCTCCAAAGCCTGAATGAAACACGAGACTTATTCCCCAATTCAGATTTTTTCACCTAAACTCGAGTAGATGAAGCATGATGGCCGCCCTAGTCCGTACCTCCCCGAGGTAAGAGTTAAATCCACTTTTTGCGGCAGCCTTCCTGGCGCAGAGCAAACCCTCCCAAAACCGCTATTCCCCCTTTGTCCACCTTTCCGCCACCGAAGCTAGAGAGAATGTTGGAGCCGCACGCCATCCTCCCGCTCCACGTGTTTCCGCCGGACATGCCTCTCCCCTTCCCCCGACGTTCCACCAATAGTCCCTGGCCCCCACCGCCAACAATAACCCAAGGGTTCTTACGAGGCATTCAAATCCTCCTGGAACCCAAAAACTATGGGCATTAACCCATGAAAATGACCATAAACACGAAAACGACGAGTTTTTGGTCATAACTCTCAAGCATGTATCGGCTCGTAAGGTCGTTGTAAATCGCCCTGGAATCCCAAAAGTATCGGCAATAGCTCATGAAAACGGCCACAAAACCTGAAAACGACGAGTTTTTGGTCATATCTCTCAAACATGTAAGGGTGCTTACGAGGCATGCAAATCCGCCTGTGACGTACAAACTGTGGACAATAACTAATGAAAACTGCCATAAAACACGAAAACAATGTGTTTTTGGTCATAACTCTAAAAGATGTATCAGGTCTCACAGGTCGCTTTAAATTGCCCTAGTACTCTAGATTAATGAGTTGTGTACCCATGATGTCCCTGAAATGATAAATCTTGATTCTTCTGTTTGTATTTGTTTTCTGTTCTAGTACAATAATAGTACATTTTATGCGGCGATTTTGTGTAAACTATGGATGTGAACAGAATAGAGTTTTCTGATAAATTGTTCTGAGATCCAAACCGGTAAAAAGAAGGGTAATTTTGCATGAATACTATGTGGTAAGAGATGGATATTTGAATGGCATAATTCAAATCTCCAAAGACTGAATGAAACACGAGAGTTATTCCCCAAGAATTCAGATTTTTCACCTAAACTCGAGCAGATGAAGCATGATGGCCGCCCTAGTCCATAGCTCCCCGAGGTAAGAGTTAAATCCACATTTTACGGCAGCCTTCCTAGCGCGCAGAGCAAACCCTCCCAAAACCGCTACTCCCCCTTTGTCCACCTCTCCGCCAACGAAGCCAAAGAGAATGCTGGAGCCGCACGCCATCCTACCGCTCCACGTGTTTCTGCCAGACATGCCGCTCCCCTTCCCCCGACGTTCCAGCAGTAGTCCCTGACCCCACCGCCAACAATAACCCAAGGGTTCTCACGAGGCATGCAAATCCTCCTAGAACCCAAAAGCTATGGGCATTAACCCATGAGAATGACCATAAACACGAAAACGACGAGTTTTTGGTCATAACTCTCAAACATGTATCGATTCTTAAGGTTGTTGTTGAACGCCTAGAACCATAAAACCGTGGGCAATAGTTCACTAAAACAGCCATAAAACGCAAGAAATGTGAGTTTTGGGTCAAATCTCTCCAACATGTATCACGTCAACAGGTCGTTGTAAATCACCCTAGAACTCCTAAACAATGGGCAATAGCTCATGAAAACAGCCATAAAACACGAAAACTACGAGTTTTTAGTCATATATCTCAAATATGTAACGGGTCTTACAGGCCTTGCAAATACAACTTGAACCCAAAAACCGTGGGCAATAACTCATGAAAATGGCCATAAACAAGAAAACGACGTGCTTTTGGTCATAACTCTCAAGCATGTATCGGGTCGTAAGGTCGTTGTAAATCGCCCTGGAATCCCAAAAGTATCGGCAATAGCTCATAAACGGCCATAAAACGCAAAAACGATGAGTTTCTGGTCATATCTCTCAAACATGTAAGGGTTCTTACAAGGCATGCAAATCCGCCTGTGACCCAAAAACTGTGGACAATAACTAATGAAAACGGCCATAAAACACGAAAACAATGTGTTTTTGGTCATAACTCTAAAACATGTATCAGGTCTCACAGGTCGCTTTAAACTGCCCTAGTACTCTAGAATAATGAGTTGTACCCATGATGTCCCTGAAATGATAAATCTTGATTCTTCTATTTGTATTTGTTTTCCGTTCTAGTACAATAATAGTACATTTTATGCGGCGGTTTTGTGTAAACTATGGATGTGAACAGAACAGAGTTTTCTGATAAATTATTCTGAGATCCAAACTGGTAAACAGAAGGGTAATTTTGCATGAATACTATGTGGTAAGAGATGGATATTTGAATGGCATAATTCAAATCTCCAAAGCATGAATGAAACACGAGAGTTATTCCCCAAGAATTCAGATTTTTTCACCTAAACTCGAGTAGATGAAGCATGATGGCCGCCCTAGTCCATAGCTGTGGCGCCCCGCAAAAACCACTACTAGAAAATCGCGTTGTTTTTGTGTATTGCATCATCATGACCGCATGCTCATGTCATCATGCCACATTGCATTTGAGCATCGTCATGTTATCTTGCATTTGTTTGCATAAAACTATCTTCAAAAAATCTGTTTTTGTCTTCTAAACACCCCGTCTTTATTTAAACACAAAACCCGGGTCTCTGGAATATTTTGTTTTGTCTACCAATAGTTTTCAAACGCCTCGTTTTTAATAAATAAAATATTTAAATTATTTTGGGAGGCAGCAAGCCAGGCCCGAAAGCCTAGCCAGCCACCTCCAGACAAAAACCCTACCTACCCCAGAACACCCAAAACCTATGCTACCAGATAACCTACCCAGCCTAGCTACCTAGCCCCTCCACCTCACTCCCACCACTCACGGTTTGCCACCTCATCCCCTCCACATCACCTCACCAATCCCAGCCCGCCACCCAACCCGCCTAGACCGCCACCTGCACCGACCGCGTCCACCCCTGCCGCCTGTCCCCACCTGTGCCACTCCCAGACCGCCACCTACTCCCTCGATCCCATCCACACCTGGTCGCCCTGCCCAACCCACTCCCCTCCTGCCCACGCCACCTGCCGGTCCCACCCGACGCGGCCGGCCCGAGAGCACCCCACCTGCCCCGCTCCTCTCCACCTATCTGTCCCCAACAAGCAACCCCACCTCCTCTGCCTCGTGACCCTTCCCCGCCGCTGCCCTCCTCCTTGCTCGCGCCCTCTGTCCCACGAGCACACCGCCCCGCCAGCGTCCGCCCGCGCCGCAACTAGTCGCCCTCGCGCCCGAGCACACTCCGCCACCAGCAACGCCCTCCCCCGCCGTCTACCTGAGCCGTCCCCTCCGTTTCGAGCTCCCCGTCGACCGCCTCACCGCCGCGCGACCCGACTGCCTCTGCCCGCCTCCCCGGCGCAGCAGCGCGCCCCGCGGTCGCCTTCCACCTCACCATCCCCGTGGCCTCACCTCGAGCCCGCGACCTTCCACCGCCGCGCTGCCCTCTGCCTCGCCTGGACTCCGCCTTCCCGAGCACATGATGCCGCCTCATCGTCGCCTTCCTCAAGATCGCCTCCGTCGGCCCCGTCCTCTCCACGTGCGGCCGTCCTCGCCGACCCCTGCTGCCCACCCTTCCTCTACAGCGCCGCCCGCGGTCCCCTGTTCCGGCCCGCGCCCGCCCGTGGAGCTCTGCCACCACCGCCGCTTCCAGCGAAGATCGCGTCGGCCTCTCATCCCCGGTCCCACCAGGCTCAGGCCAGATCTTCTGTCCGCCCATAGGTCGGCCCCACATCGATCCCTGCCTTCCAGACGTGGGCGCCGTTATCTGCCAGCGCGCATGCTTCTGTGATGTGCTCTTATGATACCTGGTGGTGTTAATGTGGTCTGTGTATGCCGTTGTGTTTCAATGCCAGTGTTTGGACCGATGGTCTGGTGAGGTTGCCTAGTTTTGGCAGTCATGTGAAGATGGTGCGGCGCAATATCGACTAACATCTGACGGACCCTGGCGATTGAAGGATGAACCAGTACCTTGACTCCGATGCCGAACCAAGTTCTTCCGGAACCCGCACCCTTTGGATCGCCAAGACCTCCTTCCGGACCCGAAGACCGATCCTCCGAACCCTCGGAACCCCAAGTTCGACAAGTTTCGATGTGCGACCCCTATTCCTTCTGAGCCCCTATTTTTTTTATAAATTGCATAATAAACTTGTCGCATATTAAATCATCCATACTCGCATACATGTTTATTTGTTTGGAGGTACTTTGTCATTTCACCTAAATTAAATATGGAGACTATATGCGAGATATGTGTGTCTAATCTCGGCTTCATTTAAATTGTGTAGCGAACCGGTGATATAATTTTGCCTTGTTAAGACAACATTTAAATTGCGGGGTATCTAAACAATATGAACTTAGTAATTAATCGTCGGGGCCCCGGTTCTGCTTAATATTGCCTAATTGCATCGCATCCTTGCCATGCCATACATCATACATGCATCATGCCCGATCTTCTGCCGTAGTATTAAATAGTGCATTCGGTGTTTTCTTCTAGTGCTTTGCTTCTTCACGGATTAGGCCGATGAGTTGATGCGAGTGTCGACCCGATCTTCGGATGAACCTTCGGCAATGTTTTCAGGCGAGCATCTTCCCCTTTCTACCTATCTTACTTTTATAGTATTTATTCCCTCCTGTTGATCTATTTCTATCTATGTTGCGATGCTCTAGTTTTCGTATCCGTGATATCCCTTGCAGCCTTATATTGCCTTGGACACATCCTATTACCTGTTGATTGGTAGATAGTTAGACTTGCGCGTCGTAGTCGCTTGCTCAAGTGCTGTTGCGTGTCGTCAAGTACCACAGTTGTTGGAGTATTGCCGCATGTTTAATGTTGGAGATGATCATGGCTTTAATTACTGTTTAATAACTAAAATTGAAAGTAGGTAAATGCAGAGGCACCGGTGGGTAATAGACAATATTTGGTTTTTAACCGCTCACTGGTGTCCCGTAGGACCTCGAGTTCTTGACACCTGTTCCGAGATCGAGCGCGCTAACCACAGGTGGGGTGTGTGGGCACCCCCATCGATTTAGTACCTGATTCCAAGTACTATACTTGGGGCCACAAAGTAGTTTGGGGCTTTATTACTATCCTGTACTTATGCCATGCTTTACTGCTTTATTTAAGATTGTGCGTGGAGCACCTGTACTGTTTAGGACCGTGACACGTTTTTGCTGTATCGACAAGCCCAGTCACACTTTCGGGTTCCCAGTCGTTTACACCCGTCGACACAAACCCTGAGTCCGTCTCGGAGACCGGCCGACTTCGTTACGGGTAGCTTAGTGGGGTGGCCCCCCGTGCTTGCTTTGGGTCTGGGAAACGTCGTGTCTGAAACCCCGTCGACATACCGTTGGGTGTATGTTTTGTGATCTTGTACCTACCTGATCTGACAACAAGGGTGTAGGTGCGTGTGGAAACTTTGGTGCACCCCTGCAGGGTTTAATCTTTTCGAGAAGCCGTGTCCGCGGTTATGGACGACTTGGAGCACAGTTCTCGATCATAGACAACTATAACTAAAGTTTACTGTTATAAATTGACTTGTATCCGATATGACTAGTAATCAGCTCCACTACAACGGAATGGCTAAATAAAAGTACCAACAACTGCTGGGTTTGGGATATCTCATGCTAATTGTATCTGACTAGTAAGTGTTGCAACTACAACGGAATGGTTACCTAAAAGTGCCCACTGCTTATTATATCAGGATGACCATCTACACCTGACTAGTAATTGCTGCAACGATAACTGAATAAATAAAACTACCAACGGTGTGAGTTCCACGGTTGACTTCCTCGTCTGGTCTCGAGGGGGAAACACCAGGATGGGTATGTTTGGTGGTAGTATCAGGTTGGTTCCGAATAGGTTTTTCTTACCCCTCTCTGATAGACGCTATTTGTATCGAGTCTCTATAGGTTGTTTAGTGCATGTCGCGCTACCGCTTCAGTCCACCATACCTATGTAGGCGAGGACCGCCGAATTCTAGTCTCGCCGTGTACTGGCCTCAGTACTGACCGCTCTCTTTTTCCTTTGCCCTTTGTCGGCACCCCTTTTGTTTTTAGCAGGTTTTGAGATCGACGTCGTTAGCAGGGTTACCCTTCCGGCTTGGCCTGGGCAGGGTTATGGACGCCATTGGTTATTCTTCAGGGCTCTTAGCTCAATTTGCATCTTGTCCGTACTCGGACGCTGTATCGTTTTCCAGGTGATTTGGATCTTTGTATTGTATATCTGTATTCTTGACTCATTGATTCGCTGTTGTATATATATGTTTTGTGGGTTCCCTCGAGGACTATTGTGTAATGATATTAGTTCGTTTTCCACCCGCATGAAAGTGCCTGGTGGGCACCTTTGAATCGTTTCTATGCGGGTTTGGCGGGGATCGCTGAAACTTGCATAGGGCCGATTCCGAGGGTGTTACAGAGTGGTATCAGAGCTCAGCAGTTGCGATACCCCACAAGTCCAGCCTGTAGGATAACCTAGCTAACGGCCGAAGTAGAGTGTCAAAACTATTTTTGCAAAATCGGTTGGATAGTTCTGATTAGGTCTGATTTTACTCCTTACCCCTCTGCTGCTCTCCTCTCACCTCTGCGTGTTTTGAATCCGCTCTCTTCTCTCTCTTCGAGTCCAGGATTTCTCGTGGTTGGGTTCCATCGTACCTTTAGGGTTTCGCTTCCTCCTTTGGTAACGGTGTTTCTACCTCTGGTCTTCATGCTATCCGAGGAATCCTTCGTCTGGTGGACTTCTCTTTGTTCCTTCTCGTGCCTTCCGGTGTTTTCCGACGCGACGACATCATCTACGCTAGATCCGATGCAGAGTCTGCATCACTCCTTTGTTTCTGAACCTCGATTGTCGAGATCTTCAGTCTGATTCCGAGAATGGTTGCACGCTTTTCTACTGATTGTGCAGAGTAATAGTTTGGGTGCGTGATGGATTGGCCCCCATGCCGAATACTCACTCTATTCGCTTGTGTACATTGAAGTGGATGAGAATGCATCGGTTCTCTCTTTCTATCGAAGTTAGAGGTGGATTGATTGGTTGATACCTCTACCTTCGCCTTTGTTTCCCGGAGTGTTCTCTCGACGATCACGGACAACGACCTCTTGTTAGTGGTGTCGCGAGGATCTACACGATGCGAGAAGATTCAGATCGCTGCCCTTCTTCCCGGTACCATGAGGCGGATCTCGAGGGCGAGATCCATTGTTAGTGGTTTCGAATTGTGGCGCCCCGCAAAAACCACTACTAGAAAATCGCGTTGTTTTTGTGCATTGCATCATCATGACCGCATGCTCATGTCATCATGCCACATTGCATTTGAGCATCGTCATGTTATCTTGCATTTGTTTGCATAAAACTATCTTCGAAAAATCTGTTTTTGTCTTCTAAACACCCCGTCTTTATTCAAACACAAAACCCGGGTCTCCGGAATATTTTGTTTTGTCTACCAACAGTTTTCAAACGCCTCTTTTTTAATAAATAAAATATTTAAATTATTTTGGGAGGCAGCCAGCCAGGCCCGAAAGCCTAGCCAGACACCTCCAGACAAAAACCCTACCTACCCCAGAACACCCAAAACCTATGCTACCAGATAACCTACCCAGCCTAGCTACCTAGCCCCTCCACCTCACTCCCACCACTCACGGTTTGCCACCTCATCCCCTCCACATCACCTCACCAATCCCAGCCCGCCACCCAACCCGCCTGGACCGCCACCTGCACCGACCGCGTCCACCCCTGCCGCCTGTCCCCACCTGAGCCACTCCCAGACCGCCACCTACTCCCTCGATCCCATCCACACCTGGTCGCCCTTCCCAACCCACTCCCCTCCTGCCCACGCCACCTGCCGGTCCCACCCGACGCGGCCGGCCCGAGAGCAGACCACCTACCCCGCTCCTCTCCACCTATCTGTCCCCAACAAGCAACCCCACCTCCTCTGCCTCGTGACCCTTCCCCGCCGCCGCCCTCCTCCTTGCTCGCGCCCTCTGTCCCACGAGCACACCGCCCCGCCAGCATCCGCCCGCGCCGCAACTAGTCGCCCTCGCGCCCGAGCACACTCCGCCACCAACGGACGCCCTCCCCTGCCGTCTGCCTGAGCCGTCCCCTCCGTTTCGAGCTCCCCGTCGACCGCCTCACCGCCGCGCGACCCGACTGCCTCTGCCCGCCTCCCCGGCGCAGCAGCGCGCCCCGCGGTCGCCTTCCACCTCACCATCCCCGTGGCCTCACCTCGAGCCCGCGACCTTCCACCGCCGCGCTGCCCTCTGCCTCGCCTGGACTCCGCCTTCCCGAGCACATGATGCCGCCTCGTCGTCGCCTTCCTCAAGATCGCCTCCGTCGGCCCCGTCCTCTCCACGCGCGGCCGTCCTCGCCGACCCCTGCTGCCCACCCTTCCTCTACAGCGCCGCCCGCGGTCCCCTGTTCCGGCCCGCGCCCGCCCGTGGAGCTCTGCCACCACCGCCGCTTCCAGCGAAGATCGCGTCGGCCTCTCATCCCCGGTCCCACCAGGCTCAGGCCAGATCTTCTGTCCGCCCATAGGTCGGCCCCACATCGATCCCTGCCTTCCAGACGTGGGCGCCGTTATCTGCCAGCGCGCATGCTTCTGTGATGTGCTCTTATGATACCTGGTGGTGTTAATGTGGTCTGTGTATGCCGTTGTGTTTCAATGCCAGTGTTTGGACCGATGGTCTGGTGAGGTTGCCTAGTTTTGGCAGTCATGTGAAGATGGTGCGGCGCAATATCGACTAACGTCTGACGGACCCTGGCGATTGAAGGATGACCCAGTACCTTGACTCCGATGCCGAACCAAGTTCTTCCGGAACCCGCACCCTTTGGATCGCCAAGACCTCCTTCCGGACCCGAAGACCGATCCTCCGAACCCTCGGAACCCCAAGTTCGACAAGTTTCGATGTGCGACCCCTATTCCTTCTGAGCCCCTATTTTTTTTATAAATTGCATAATAAACTTGTCGCATATTAAATCATCCATACTCGCATACATGTTTATTTGTTTGGAGGTACTTTGTCATTTCACCTAAATTAAATATGGAGACTATATGCGAGATATGTGTGTCTAATCTCGGCTTCATTTAAATTGTGTAGCGAACCGGTGATATAATTTTGCCTTGTTAAGACAACATTTAAATTGCGGGGTATCTAAACAATATGAACTTAGTAATTAATCGTCGGGGCCCCGGTTCCGCTTAATATTGCCTAATTGCATCGCATCCTTGCCATGCCATACATCATACATGCATCATGCCCGATCTTCTGCCGTAGTATTAAATAGTGCATTCGGTGTTTTCTTCTAGTGCTTTGCTTCTTCACGGATTAGGCCGATGAGTTGATGCGAGTGTCGACCCGATCTTCGGATGAACCTTCGGCAATGTTTTCAGGCGAGCATATTCCCCTTTCTACCTATCTTACTTTTATAGTATTTATTCCCTCCTGTTGATCTATTTCTATCTATGTTGCGATGCTCTAGTTTTCGTATCCGTGATATCCCTTGCAGCCTTATATTGCCTTGGACACATCCTGTTACCTGTTGATTGGTAGATAGTTAGACTTGCGCGTCGTAGTCGCTTGCTCAAGTGCTGTTGCGTGTCGTCAAGTACCACAGTTGTTGGAGTATTGCCGCATGTTTAATGTTGGAGATGATCATGGCTTTAATTACTGTTTAATAACTAAAATTGAAAGTAGGTTAATGAAGAGGCACCGGTGGGTAATAGACAATATTTGGTTTTTAACCGCTCACTGGTGTCCCGTAGGACCTCGAGTTCTTGACACCTGTTCCGAGATCGAGCGCGCTAACCATAGGTGGGGTGTGTGGGCACCCCCATCGATTTAGTACCTGATTCCAAGTACTATACTTGGGGCCACAAAGTAGTTTGGGGCTTTATTACTATCCTGTACTTATGCCATGCTTTACTGCTTTATTTAAGATTGTGCGTGGAGCACCTGTACTGTTTAGGACCGTGACACGTTTTTGCTGTATCGACAAGCCCAGTCACACTTTCGGGTTCCCAGTCGTTTACACCCGTCGACACAAACCCTGAGTCCGTCTCGGAGACCGGCCGACTTCGTTACGGGTAGCTTAGTGGGGTGGCCCCCCGTGCTTGCTTTGGGTCTGGGAAACGTCGTGTCTGAAACCCCGTCGACATACCGTTGGGTGTATGTTTTGTGATCTTGTACCTACCTGATCTGACAACAAGGGTGTAGGTGCGTGTGGAAACTTTGGTGCACCCCTGCAGGGTTTAATCTTTTCGAGAAGCCGTGTCCGCGGTTATGGACGACTTGGAGCACAGTTCTCGATCATAGACAACTATAACTAAAGTTTACTGTTATAAATTGACTTGTATCCGATATGACTAGTAATCAGCTCCACTACAACGGAATGGCTAAATAAAAGTACCAACAACTGCTGGGTTTGGGATATCTCATGCTAATTGTATCTGACTAGTAAGTGTTGCAACTACAACGGAATGGTTACCTAAAAGTGCCCACTGCTTATTATATCAGGATGACCATCTACACCTGACTAGTAATTGCTGCAACGATAACTGAATAAATAAAACTACCAACGGTGTGAGTTCCACGGTTGACTTCCTCGTCTGGTCTCGAGGGGGAAACACCAGGATGGGTATGTTTGGTGGTAGTATCAGGTTGGTTCCGAATAGGTTTTTCTTACCCCTCTCTGATAGACGCTATTTGTATCGAGTCTCTATAGGTTGTTTAGTGCATGTCGCGCTACCGCTTCAGTCCACCATACCTATGTAGGCGAGGACCGCCGAATTCTAGTCTCGCCGTGTACTGGCCTCAGTACTGACCGCTCTCTTTTTCCTTTGCCCTTTGTCGGCACCCCTTTTGTTTTTAGCAGGTTTTGAGATCGACGTCGTTAGCAGGGTTACCCTTCCGGCTTGGCCTGGGCAGGGTTATGGACGCCATTGGTTATTCTTCAGGGCTCTTAGCTCAATTTGCATCTTGTCCGTACTCGGACGCTGTATCGTTTTCCAGGTGATTTGGATCTTTGTATTGTATATCTGTATTCTTGACTCATTGATTCGCTGTTGTATATATATGTTTTGTGGGTTCCCTCGAGGACTATTGTGTAATGATATTACTTCGTTTTCCACCCGCATGAAAGTGCCTGGTGGGCACCTTTGAATCGTTTCTATGCGGGTTTGGCGGGGATCGCTGAAACTTGCATAGGGCCGATTCCGAGGGTGTTACAGAGTGGTATCAGAGCTCAGCAGTTGCGATACCCCACAAGTCCAGCCTGTAGGATAACCTAGCTAACGGCCGAAGTAGAGTGTCAAAACTATTTTTGCAAAATCGGTTGGATAGTTCTGATTAGGTCTGATTTTACTCCTTACCCCTCTGCTGCTCTCCTCTCACCTCTGCGTGTTTTGAATCCGCTCTCTTCTCTCTCTTCGAGTCCAGGATTTCTCGTGGTTGGGTTCCATCGTACCTTCAGGGTTTCGCTTCCTCCTTTGGTAACGGTGTTTCTACCTCTGGTCTTCATGCTATCCGAGGAATCCTTCGTCTGGTGGACTTCTCTTTGTTCCTTCTCGTGCCTTCCGGTGTTTTCCGACGCGACGACATCATCTACGCTAGATCCGATGCAGAGTCTGCATCACTCCTTTGTTTCTGAACCTCGATTGTCGAGATCTTCAGTCTGATTCCGAGAATGGTTGCACGCTTTTCTACTGATTGTGCAGAGTAATAGTTTGGGTGCGTGATGGATTGGCCCCCATGCCGACTACTCACTCTATTCGCTTGTGTACATTGAAGTGGATGAGAATGCATCGGTTCTCTCTTTCTATCGAAGTTAGAGGTGGATTGATTGGTTGATACCTCTACCTTCGCCTTTGTTTCCCGGAGTGTTCTCTCGACGATCACGGACAACGACCTCTTGTTAGTGGTGTCGCGAGGATCTACACGATGCGAGAAGATTCAGATCGCTGCCCTTCTTCCCGGTACCATGAGGCGGATCTCGAGGGCGAGATCCATTGTTAGTGGTTTCGAATTGTGGCGCCCCGCAAAAACCACTACTAGAAAATCGCGTTGTTTTTGTGCATTGCATCATCATGACCGCATGCTCATGTCATCATGCCACATTGCATTTGAGCATCGTCATGTTATCTTGCATTTGTTTGCATAAAACTATCTTCGAAAAATCTGTTTTTGTCTTCTAAACACCCCGTCTTTATTCAAACACAAAACCCGGGTCTCCGGAATATTTTGTTTTGTCTACCAACAGTTTTCAAACGCCTCTTTTTTAATAAATAAAATATTTAAATTATTTTGGGAGGCAGCCAGCCAGGCCCGAAAGCCTAGCCAGACACCTCCAGACAAAAACCCTACCTACCCCAGAACACCCAAAACCTATGCTACCAGATAACCTACCCAGCCTAGCTACCTAGCCCCTCCACCTCACTCCCACCACTCACGGTTTGCCACCTCATCCCCTCCACATCACCTCACCAATCCCAGCCCGCCACCCAACCCGCCTGGACCGCCACCTGCACCGACCGCGTCCACCCCTGCCGCCTGTCCCCACCTGAGCCACTCCCAGACCGCCACCTACTCCCTCGATCCCATCCACACCTGGTCGCCCTTCCCAACCCACTCCCCTCCTGCCCACGCCACCTGCCGGTCCCACCCGACGCGGCCGGCCCGAGAGCAGACCACCTACCCCGCTCCTCTCCACCTATCTGTCCCCAACAAGCAACCCCACCTCCTCTGCCTCGTGACCCTTCCCCGCCGCCGCCCTCCTCCTTGCTCGCGCCCTCTGTCCCACGAGCACACCGCCCCGCCAGCATCCGCCCGCGCCGCAACTAGTCGCCCTCGCGCCCGAGCACACTCCGCCACCAACGGACGCCCTCCCCCGCCGTCTGCCTGAGCCGTCCCCTCCGTTTCGAGCTCCCCGTCGACCGCCTCACCGCCGCGCGACCCGACTGCCTCTGCCCGCCTCCCCGGCGCAGCAGCGCGCCCCGCGGTCGCCTTCCACCTCACCATCCCCGTGGCCTCACCTCGAGCCCGCGACCTTCCACCGCCGCGCTGCCCTCTTCCTCGCCTGGACTCCGCCTTCCCGAGCACATGATGCCGCCTCGTCGTCGCCTTCCTCAAGATCGCCTCCGTCGGCCCCGTCCTCTCCACGCGCGGCCGTCCTCGCCGACCCCTGCTGCCCACCCTTCCTCTACAGCGCCGCCCGCGGTCCCCTGTTCCGGCCCGCGCCCACCCGTGGAGCTCTGCCACCACCGCCGCTTCCAGCGAAGATCGCGTCGGCCTCTCATCCCCGGTCCCACCAGGCTCAGGCCAGATCTTCTGTCCGCCCCTAGGTCGGCCCCACCTCGATCCCTGCCTTCCAGACGTGGGCGCCGCTATCTGCCAGCGCGCATGCTTCTGTGATGTGCTCTTATGATACCTGGTGGTGTTAATGTGGTATGTGTATGCCGTTGTGTTTCAATGCTAGTGTTTGGACCGATGGTCTGGTGAGGTTGCCTCGTTTTGGCAGTCATGTGAAGATGGTGCGGCGCAATCTTGACTAACGTCTGACGGACCCTGGCGATTGAAGGATGAGCCAGTACCTTGACTCCGATGCCGAACCAAGTTCTTCCGGAACCCGCACCCTTTGGATCGCCAAGACCTCCTTCCGGACCCGAAGACCGATCCTCCGAACCCTCGGAACCCCAAGTTCGACGAGTTTCGATGTGCGACCCCTATTCCTTCCGAGCCCCTATTTTTTTATAAATTGCATAATAAACTTGTCGCATATTAAATCATCCATACTCGCATACATGTTTATTTGTTTGGAGGTACTTTGTCATTTCACCTAAATTAAATATGGAGACTATATGCGAGATATGTGTGTCTAATCTCGGCTTCATTTAAATTGTGTAGCGAACCGGTGATATAATTTTGCCTTGTTAAGACAACATTTAAATTGCGGGGTATCTAAACAATATGAACTTAGTAATTAATCGTCGGGGCCCCGGTTCCGCTTAATATTGCCTAATTGCATCGCATCCTTGCCATGCCATACATCATACATGCATCATGCCCGATCTTCTGCCGTAGTATTAAATAGTGCATTCGGTGTTTTCTTCTAGTGCTTTGCTTCTTCACGGATTAGGCCGATGAGTTGATGCGAGTGTCGACCCGATCTTCGGATGAACCTTCGGCAATGTTTCCAGGCGAGCATCTCCCCCTTTCTACCTATCTTACTTTTATAGTATTTATTCCCTCCTGTTGATCTATTGCTATCTGTGTTGCGATGCTCTAGTTTTCGTATCCGTGATATCCCTTGTAGCCTTATATTGCCTTGGACACATCCTGTTACCTGTTGATTGGTAGATAGTTGGACTTGCGCGTCGTAGTCGCTTGCTCAAGTGCTGTTGCGTGTCGTCAAGTACCATAGTTGTTGGAGTACTGCCGCATGTTTAATGTTGGAGATGATCATGGCTTTAATTACTGTTTAATAACTAAAATTGAAAGTAGGTTAATGAAGAGGCACCGGTGGGTAATAGACAATATTTGGTTTTTAACCGCTCACTGGTGTCCCGTAGGACCCCGAGTTCTTGACACCTGTTCCGAGATCGAGCGCGCTAACCACAGGTGGGGTGTGTGGGCACCCCCATCGATTTAGTACCTGATTCCAAGTACTGTACTGGGGGCCACAAAGTAGTTTGGGGCTTTATTACTATCCTGTACTTATGCCATGCTTTACTGCTTTATTTAAGATTGTGCGTGGAGCACCTGTACTGTTTAGGACCGTGACACATTTTCGCTGTATCGACAAGCCCAGTCACACTTTCGGGTTCCCAGTCGTTTACAGCCGTCGACACAAACCCTGAGTCCGTCTCGGAGACCGGACGACTTCGTTACGGGTAGCTTAGTGGGGTGGCCCCCCGTGCTTGCTTTGGGTCTGGGAAACGTCGTGTCCGAAACCCCGTCGACATACCGTTGGGTGTATGTTTTGTGATCTTGTACCTACCTGATCTGACAACAAGGGTGTAGGTGCGTGTGGAAACTTTGGTGCACCCCTGCAGGGTTTAATCTTTTCGAGAAGCCGTGTCCGCGGTTATGGACGACTTGGAGCACAGTTCTCGATCATAGACAACTATAACTAAAGTTTACTGTTATAAATTGACTTGTATCCGATATGACTAGTAATCAGCTCCACTACAACGGAATGGCTAAATAAAAGTACCAACAACTGCTGGGTTTGGGATATCTCATGCTAATTGTATCTGACTAGTAAGTGTTGCAACTACAACGGAATGGTTACCTAAAAGTGCCCACTGCTTATTATATCAGGATGACCATCTACACCTGACTAGTAATTGCTGCAACGACAACTGAATAAATAAAACTGCCAACGGTGTGAGTTCCTCGGTTGACTTCCTCGTCTGGTCTCGAGGGGGAAACACCAGGATGGGTATGTTTGGTGGTAGTATCAGGTTGGTTCCGAATAGGTTTTTCTTACCCCTCTCTGATAGACGCTATTTGTATCGAGTCTCTATAGGTTGTTTAGTGCATGCCGCGCTGCCGCTTCAGTCCACCATACCTATGTAGGCGAGGACCGCCGAATTCTAGTCTCGCCGTGTACTGGCCTCAGTACTGACCGCTCTCTTTTTCCTTTGCCATTTGTCGGCACCCCTTTTGTTTTTAGCAGGTTTTGAGATCGACGTCGTTAGCAGGGTTACCCTTCCGGCTTGGCCTGGGCAGGGTTATGGACGCCATTGGTTATTCTTCAGGGCTCTTAGCTCAATTTGTATCTTGTCCGTACTCGGACGCTGTATCGTTTTCCAGGTGATTTGGATCTTTGTATTGTATATCTGTATTCTTGACTCATTGAGTCGCTGTTGTATATATATGTTTTGTGGGTTCCCTCGAGGACTATTGTGTAATGATATTACTTCGTTTTCCACCCACATGAAAGTGCCTGGTGGGCACCTTTGAATCGTTTCTATGCGGGTTTGGCGGGGATCGCTGAAACTTGCATAGGGCCGATTCCGAGGGTCTTACAATAGCTCCCCGAGGTAAGAGTTAAATCCACATTTTACGGCAGCCTTCCTGGCGCGCAGAGCAAACCCTCCCAAAACCGCTATTCCGCCTTTGTCCACCTCTCCGCCGCCGAAGCTAGAGAGAATGCTGGAGCCGCACGCCATCCTCCCGCTCCACGTGTTTCGGCCAAACATGTCGTTCCCCTTCCCCCGACGTTCCACCAGTAGTCCCTGGCCCGCACCGCCAACAATAACCCAAGGGTTCTTACAAGGCATGCAAATCCGCCTGAAACCCAAAAAATATGGGCAATAACTCATGAACATGACCATAAACACGAAAACGATGAGTTTTTCGTCATAACTCTCAGACATGTATCGATTCTTAAGGTTGTTGTTAAACGCCAAGAACCATAAAACTGTGGGCAATAGTTCATGAAAACAGCCATAAAACGCGAGAAATGCGATTTTTGGGTCAAATCTCTCCAACATGTATCACGTCATCAGGTCGTTATAAATCACCCTAGAACTCCTAAACAATGGGCAATAGCTCATGAAAACAGCCATAAAACACGAAAACTACGAGTTTTTAGTCATATATCTCAAATATGTAACGGGTCTTTCAAGCCTTGCAAATATAACTTGAACCCAAAAACCATGGGCAATAACTCATGAAAATGTCCATAAACAAGAAAACGACGTGTTTTTGGTCATAACTCTCAAGCATGTATCAGGTTGTAAGGTCGTTGTAAATCGCCCTAGAATCCCAAAACCGTGGGCAATAGCTCATGAAAACGGCCATAAAACGCGAAAACGACGAGTTTCTGGTCATATCTCTCAAACATGTAAGGCTTCTTACGAGGCATGCAAATCCGCCTGTGACCTAAAAACTGTGGAAAATAACTATTGAAAACTGCCATAAAACACGAAAACAATGTGTTTTTGGTCATAACTCTAAAAGATGTATCAGGTCTCACAGGTCGCTTTAAACTGCCCTAGTACTCTAGAATAATGAGTTGTGTACCCATGATGTCCCTGAAATGATAAATCTTGATTCTTCTGTTTGTATTTGTTTTCTGTTCTAGTACAATAATAGTACATTTTATGCGGCGATTTTGTGTAAACTATGGATGTGAACAGAACAGAGTTTTCTGATAAATTGTTCTGAGATCCAAACCGGTAAACAGAAGGGTAATTTTGCATGAATACTATGTGGTAAGAGATGGATATTTGAATGGCATAATTCAAATCTCCAAAGCATGAATGAAACACGAGAGTTATTCCCCAAGAATTCATATTTTTCACCTAAACTCGAGCAGATGAAGCATGATGGTCGCCCTAGTCCATAGCTCCCCGAGGTAAGAGTTAAATCCACATTTTACGGCAGCCTTCCTAGCGCGCAGAGCAAACCCTCCCAAAACCGCTATTCCGCCTTTGTCCACCTCTCCGCCACCGAAGCCAGAGAGAATGCTGGAGCCGCACGCCATCCTCCCGCTCCATGTGTTTCTGCCAGACATGCCGCTCCCCTTCCCCCGACGTTCCACCAGTAGTCCCTGGCCCCCACCGCCAACAATAACCCAAGGGTTCTTATAAGGCATGCAAATCCGCCTGAAACCCAAAAAATATGGGCAATAACTCATGAAAATGGCCATAAACATGAAAACGATGAGTTTTTGGTCATAACTCTCAAACATGTATTGATTCTTAAGGTTGTTGTTAAACGCCAAGAACCATAAAACTGTGGGCAATAGTTCATGAAAACAACCATAAAACGCGAGAAATGCGATTTTTGGGTCAAATCTCTTCCACATGTATCACGTCATCAGGTCGTTGTAAATCACCCTAGAACTCCTAAACAATGGGCAATAGCTCATGAAAACAGCCATAAAACACGAAAACTACGAGTTTTTAGTCATATATCTCAAATATGTAACGGGTCTTACAGGCCTTGCAAATATAACTTGAAACCAAAAACCATGGGCAATAACTCATGAAAATGTCCATAAACAAGAAAACGACGTGTTTTTGGTCATAACTCTCAAGCATGTATCAGGTTGTAAGGTCGTTGTAAATCGCCCTAGAATCCCAAAACCGTGGGCAATAGCTCATGAAAACGGCCATAAAACGCGAAAACGACGAGTTTCTGGTCATATCTCTCAAACATGTAAGGTTTCTTACGAGGCATGCAAATCCACCTAGAACTCATGAAAATGACCATAAAACACGAAATAAACGAGTTTTTGGTCATAACTCTCAAACATGTATCGCATCTCAAGGTTGTTGTAAATCGCCCTAGAACCATAAGACTGTGGGAAATAGGTCATGAAAATGGCCATAAAACGCAAAAACGACGAGTTTCTGGTCATATCTCTCAAACATGTAAGAGTTCTAACGAGGCATGCAAATCAGCCTGGAACCCAAAAACTGTGGGAAATAACTCATGAAAATGACCATAAAACACGAAAACGACGAGTTTTTGGTCATAACTTTCAAACATGTATCGCGTCTTAAGGTTGTTGTAAAACGCTCGAGAACCATAAAGCTGTGGGCAATAGCTCATGAAAACCGCCATAAAACGCGAGAACTACGAGTTTTGGGTCATATCTCTCCAACATGTATCAGATCGTAAGGACGTTGTAAATCGGCCTAGAACCCCTAAAAAATGGGGAATAGCTAAAACAGCCATAAAACACGAAAACTACGAGTTTTTCGTCATATATCTCAAACATGTAACGAGTCTTATAGGCCTTGCAAATCCAACTAGAATCTAAAAACGGTGGGCCATAACTCATAAAAATGGCCATAAACACGAAAACGACGAGTTTTTGGTCATAACTCTCAAGCATGTATCGGGTCGTAAGGTTATTGTAAATCGCCCTGGAATCCCAAAAGTACCGGCAATAGCTCATAAAACGGCCATAAACTAGAAAACGACGAGTTTCTGGTCATATCTCTCAAACATGTAAGGGTTCTTACGAGGCATGCAAATCAGCATGTGACCGAAAAAATGTGGACAATAACTAATGAAAACGGCCATAAAACACGAAAACAATATGTTTTTGGTCATAACTCTAAAACATGTATCATGTCTCACAGGTCGCTTTAAATTTCCCTAGTACTCTCGAACAATGAGTTGTGTACCCATGATGTCCCTGAAATGATAAATCTTGATTCTTCTGTTTGTATTTGTTTTCCGTTCTAGTACAATAATAGTACATTTTATGCGGCGATTTTGTGTAAACTATGGATGTGAACAGAACAGAGTTTTTTGATAAATTGTTCTGAGATCCAAACCAGTAAATAGAAGGATAATTTTGCATGAATACTATAGGGTTCGCAGCATAGAAAACAAAAAATTTCCTATGATGGGAACTATGTACCAAGATCTATCTACTAGATACAAACAACGAGCGGATGTATATCCGTAGAGAACATATCCTTGAAGACCGACAAAGCTTAACGAGTTCAGCTCGTGGTTGATGTAGACGATCTCTTGCCGATCTCAAGATCGAGAGGAAGTCCTAGCGCCGCAAATCAGCAGCGCATCCGTGCTCGCACACACGTTCGAGGCACCGACCAACCTCCGGCTCCTCGCTCCAGCGATGCAGCGGAAGCACAACTCTTTTTTGCCGAATAGCCACCGGGAACATGTATCTCACTAGTCCGAGACCATGGGGGATAAATTCTAGAGGGGGAGAGAGATCCTTCACGAGGAGGTGTGAGAGACAAGTGAGGAGGGGGGCTCCTTTTATAGGAGGAGGGGGGCACCCAAGGGGTGGCCGCCGGCCATGGGGGCTGCCCCTCCCCTCCTTCATTCATGTGGGTGGACACTCCACTCACAAAATGCCCTTTAAATTCCCTCCACTCAAAAGTCCACACAAATTCCCATTAAATTTCCACCAAATTTAATGCAAACTCTCATTAAATAAAACTCTTTTATTTTATTCAGAATTTTGTCAATTACTTTAATGTCAAACATTCACAAATAACCCCTTGCTAGAATTCCATTTCACATGCATAACCGCTTTATGCAATTTCACCCGAAAACCTGTTTCGGTATCTAGTGAAATAAATTCCTGCGCTTGTTTATTCTCTCGGCATGAAACTTTTGCTCCAATTGGATGTCGGTGTCTCTTAAGTGTGTCACCCTACGGTTCGTGAATAATGCGGACATGATCGAGACCCCTCTCGGATCAATAATCAGAAGCGGGATCTGGAGACCCATACTGACTCCCACACATTCAACGATGACTTTCTTGTGATCGTCAGAACCTTTTACGCTAGTATCTTAATCCCTTTGTTTCACGATATATTACATGTCCGAGCTTCGATCATCGGTATCTCCATACCTAGTTTGATCTCGTTACCGACATGCACTCTTTTCTCGTTCCCGTGATATAACATTCTAGTGGTCAAATCACTTGCTTGCAAGCTAATCAATGTGATATCATCGTGGGCCCAGAGTATATCTATCCGTCATCGGGATGAACAAATTCCACTCTCGATCCATGAGCCTCAACATAACACTTTATTAGTTCTGAATCCATCTTTATAATCACCCTGTTACGGTGTGACGTTTGATGTTATCAAGAAACTCTTCCGGTGTTAGTGATTGACATGATCTCATGGTCTAAGGATTAGGATCACTTCGTAAGTTGTTATAGCAATATAAACTCAATGACTTTGATCGTAATGCTATACTTCGGATGAATGTTCATCACACCATTACACTAATGTTGTGATCCCGTTATTAACAACATCCCATGTCCATGATCAGGAAACCTTGATCATCTTGTTAATCAACGAGCTAGTTTATGAGAGAGGCATAACTAGGAACTTTCTGTTTGTTTATTAAACACACATGTATTAACGTTTCCGTATTAATACAATTATAGCATGCAAAATAAACATCTATCATATACTTGGAATACACATAATAAACACTTTATTATTGCCTCTCAGGGCATATTCCCTTCAGTCTCCCACTTGCACTAGAGACAATAATCTAATTACATAGTGATAAATCTAACACCCATTGAGTTCTGGTGTTGATCATGTTTTGCTCTAGGGAGAGTTTTAGTCAACGGATCTGCTACATTGAGATTCGTATGTACTTTACAAATCTTTACATCTCCATCCTTGACATGCTCGCGGATGGAGTGAAACCGGCGCTTAATATGTTTGGAATGCTTGTGAGACCTTGGTTCTTTGGCATTGGCAATAGCACCATTGTTGTCACAATAGATCACCATAGGGTCCAATGCATTTGCAACCACCCTAGTTCGGATATGAACTTCATCCAAACTGCTTCCTGAGCCGCTTCTGAAGCAGCAACATATTCAGCCTCCGTTGTTGATCCCGCTACCACAGGTTGTTTGGAGCTCCTCCAACTAACCGCTCCTCCATTCATGAGAAATACGTATCCGGATTGAGACTTAGAGTCATCCGGATCGGTGTCAAAGCTAGCTTCAACATAACACTTAGCAACGAGCTCTTCTTCACCTCCGTATACAAGAAACATATTCTTAGTTCTTCGTAAGTACTTAAGGATATTCTTGACCGCTATCTAGTGTTCCAAACCTGGATCCGATTGGTACCTACTAGTCAAACTAATAGCATGTGCCACATCCGGTCTTGTACATAGCATGGCGTACATTATAGAGCCTATGGCTGAAGCATAGGGGACTTTGTCCATTATCTCTCTTTCTTCCGCCGAAGCCGGACTTTGAGTCTTACTCAATGTCTTGCCTTGCAACATAGGTAAGAACCCCTTCTTACTTCCGTCCATTTTAAACTTCTTTAAAATCTTATCAAGGTATGTACTTTGCGATAGCCCTATTAGGCGCCTAGATCTATCTCTATAGATCTTTATGCCTAATATGTATGACGTTTCACCTAGGTCCTTCATTGAAAATTTGCTGTTTAGATAACTTTTAACACTGTTTAAAAGATCTATATCATTTTCGATCAATAATATGTCATCCACATATAATATCAGAAATTCCACATTGCTCCCACTCACTTTCTTGTAAATACAAGCTTCTCCATAAGTTTGGACAAATCCAAACTCTTTGATCACCTCATCAAAGCGGAGATTCCAACTTCGTGATGCTTGCTTCAATCCATAGATGGATCGCTGAAGCTTGCACACCTTGTTAGCATCCTTAGGATCGACAAAACCCTTTGGTTGTATCATATACAACTCTTCTTCAATATTACCATTGAGAAACGCGGTTTTGACATCCATCTGCCATATCTCATAATCGAAATATGCAGCAATTGCTAACATAATCCTAACTGACTTTAGCATCGCTACGGGAGAGAATGTCTCATCGTAGTCAACTCCTTGAATTTGTCGAAACCCCTTTGCGACAAGTCGAGCTTTATAGACAGTCACATTACCATCAGCATCAGTTTTCCTTTTGAAAATCCATTTGTTCTCCACGGCCTTTCGGTCGTGAGGTAAGTCCACCAAGTTCCAAACTTGATTTTCATACATGGATTCCATCTTGGATTTCATGGCTTCTAACCATTTGTTGGAATCCGGGCTCGTCATCGCTTCTTCATACGTCGTAGGGTCATCATTTTCATCAACCATGAAATTCATGACAGGATTTCCGTACAGCTCGGGAGCTGCACGCGTCCTGCTTGACCTGCGAGGTTCGGTAGTACTCTCTTTTGGAGTTTCATGATCATTATCATTAGTTCCCTCTTCAACAGGTGGAGCCAACTCCGGAACAACTTCCGGCGCTGCGCTACTCGCCATACTCTGAAGAGAAGGTTCAATAACCTCTTCGAGTTCTACCTTCCGGCTACTCACACCTTTCGCGAGAAACTCTTTCTCTAGAAAGGATCCATTCTTGGCAACAAAAACCTTGCCCTCGGATCTGTGATAGAAGGAATACCCAATAGTTTCCTTAGGGTATACTATGAAGACACATTTTTCCGCTTTGGGTTCGAGTTTATCCGGTTGAAGTTTCTTCACATAAACATCGCATCCCCACACTTTAAGAAAAGACAGCTTAGGTTTGTTTCCAAACCACAATTCATATGGTGTCTTTTCAACGGATTTGGATGGTGCCCGATTTAAAGTGAATGCAGCAGTTTCTAGTGCATAACCCCAAAATGACAACGGCAAGTCCGTCAAAGACATCATAGATTGTTAGATCCCTCCTTTGTAAAGGAGTAGGATCCCTGTGATTGCAATGCTAGTCCCTGGATCAATGCTAGCATCCACAGTTTAAGATGAAGTACAGAGATACAAAGGTCATTTATTACATCCATTCCAGAGATAAAATATAGTCTCTTACAACTCAAGGCCACAGGCCTAGTACAAGAGTTTTGGTATAAGTAAATAAACATAAGACTTCATCTTCATGTGCCACAGGCAAGCATGTTGAGTGTAGACTCATGACACCTAATCATCAACAGAATAACCTGCAACATCACAAGTTATAGCCACAGTGGGTCAATACTTTGGAATAGTATCGGCAAGTGATACCTTAGTAAATTTTTAAGTGGACTATAATACTATATGCATTTTGGCTAAGTGTAGCTTGGCTTGCTTTGATTCAAAATAGGTTTTTCCTATTAGTTGAAATCACTAAGTTTTTCTTTGTCAAAACTTTTCCCAAGTAACCATCAATAGACATTGAGGTCCTTCACCCTTGTTCACCCACAAGTTTTACTTAGAAGTTGGAGTGATGAGATTCTTGATAGCTTCCATGTCTTGATGATCAAGTTGTCCATTGCCATGGACTTGGCTAAGTACTTAGATTTTCCATCTGCAGAGGTTATGCACTTTCCCCACCAGACTTGGTTTCCCAAGACAGGACCTTTCAGAAGCCTTCCCTTAGCCAAATGGACGCGTTCCAACCTATCGATCCCACTACCACCAACTTTCCAAATGACTAAGTTCTAGCAACCTATATGATCAAGGCAGAGCCCATATTGCCAAGTGGCTGCACTATAAGCTTCTCAACACTTGGCCTCCAAAATCCCTTTGTGCCTGGGTGGCATACCACAAGTGAGATACACAAGCCATATCCATGGCCTTGTGTAACCACTCAACCAAAAACCACCACTTCAAGTCCCATTCCACCCAGGAGGTTCATTGACTTAGTTGTTTTATTAAGAAAACCCAAGTCTCATGACTTAGAAATATTTTTAGCATAGCGTGTATAAAATTTACCAACCCTTGTTTTCTACTAGCTAGGCTAAGCATGGTATAGTAACTTAACTTAGGAATTTTCCTAGCAATTCTAACAATTCTACATCTACTTAGGATTTCCCAACATAGCATTTGGCAAAAGTAGCATGCAAGACTTAGCAAAAATATTTCTAATGCTATACAAAATATAGGGATGAAAATAACCATGAAGTACCACTTGCCTTGGTAATGGGGAGAGTAGCACTCTTCACAATCACAGTCACTAGCAAAATCTACACAAAATTTGTAGCACAAAGTTACACACAATTCATATACAAACAAAAATATGAATGCATGCATGCAAGAAATTGCTAAGTGATGATTTTTGAAAATTCCACCAAGCAAGTGCATGATACTGAAACATAACCAAGTCAAAAACTTGCTAACTAAACTTATTTAACACTAAACAATTTACTAAACCAATTCTATACTCAAAATAGTCCTAAATATGTTTCTGCATAAAAAGTCATTTTTACAGAAACCTTTTGTTAAACACATTGCAGATTCAGAAAGGTATTGTCTCCCTGATTCCAACGGTATAAAATTTGCAAAAATCTAACGTGGGAAACAAAAGTTATAGCCATTTGAAAATTGGATCTAAATCTGATTTGAAATCTGTTTTTGATTTAAACTCTAGCCACGCATCATGTTTCTATTGGTGCGTACCGGTTCGGCCGGATCGAGCTCCGCGGGCCGTAGGATCTAAGTAAGATCTGGCGGCTCAGATGCGCGCTTACCTCTTCGCCCACGTTCTAATCTCAGCCGCAGGATTCGCATCTATCGCACCTAATCGCTCTGACCATACACGAGCGGCGCTAGCAGCGGCGACAGGCGGCGGCACGCTCAGTCAGTGGCAGAGCCGGCGAACTAGGTTGCGCGGGGAGGTGGGAGGAGGCTCACCGGAATCGCCGCGACGAGGAGATGCTCAACGTGTGCTTGGTTGGCGAAGGGGCGCTCGGAGTCGTCGCTGATTGCTCGTCGGAGTAGTCCCTGGCGACGAATGCTGCTGTTCGTCGACGTTGGCGAGGGTGCAGATCATGCCAAGGCAAAAGGAGCGGTGGGTCAGATGCGCAAGACGATGCCAGTCACGTCAGTGTCAACGAGAGGGAAAGGGGCGGTCAGGGATTACCACTGGAGATCATCGGAGTTGAAGCCGAAGACGGTGGCGCTCAGTCGCTTGTGTTGCCGATGTTCTGGGTCACGCGCGGGCGAGCTAGTGGTACTGGGAGGTGCGCAAGGTGAAGTGGAGCCTACTCGTGTGAACCAGGAGCAGAGGGGTGGTCGGGGTTGGCCGGAATTGTGGTTGCGGTTCGTCGGAGCAGCGAGGTCGCGGTGAGGGATTCTCGTAGCCTGGGGGCGCTCTGTGCTTGGGGTTTGGGGGAGAATGGAGAGGGGGCAGAGGGGGTTTTAGTAGCAAGGATGCGGGCGAGATTTACTCGAGCATTGATGCGAATTGAAGCTGCGAAATCAAACAGGAAATGCCCGGCGTCAATTTGGGGATGAACCAGTCGCGGGGGTGGAGACGACGGTGGTCGTGTGGGCCGTGACTGTCAGCGAGAGAGAGGAGAGGGAGTGGGTCCTGCCTGTCAGCGAGCTAGTGGGTGCGGGGGCGAGTGAAAGAAAACGTTTCGTGGGGAGGGACTGCTGGGCTAGCTGGGCCGAGTTGGGCTGGGTTGGCCAGATTGGCTGTTTCCTTATTTTTTCCCTCCTTTCTCCTTTTCTTTTTCTGTTTGATTTTCTAGAAATGGTTTTCAAACTCTATTTCAAATAAGTTTGAATTCAAACCTTCTCTAGCTTTTTGTACAGTGTACCTTTTACTCAAATAAGTGTAAAACACCTCTGTTCACTCAAACCTACTTGGGCCATTTGAAAAATAAAAATAAAACCAAGCCTTTTAGGAGATATAATAAAAGGCATAAATTTGGTTTTATTTCATACCTTGTTTTGAAACTTTGCTCAAGCTTTTGAAATCACTTAAGTTTGAACTCAAAACATTCTGAATGAATAAAAGCACCTTTCTCATTAGCAAGTAGCACAAAGGCTAGAGTATTCATACATAAAATAATGAGCAACATATGCTCCTGTTTTTGAAATGATTTTGAGATGAAACCCTAAATGATGATGGATGCATGGATGATATGCATGAATTTTGAAATATGATTTTAGGGATGTTACAAATCTAACCCCCTTAAGGTGAATCTCTCCCTCGAGATTCGGGTTGGCTAGCAAATAGGTGAGGGTGGTCTTTCCGAAGATCATCTTCTCTTTCCCATGTTGCTTCCTCTTCGGAATGATGATTCCATTGTACTTTGCAAAACTTGATAGTCTTTGTCCTTGTGACTCTTTCTGCAGTCTCAAGAATCTTGACAGGTTTTTCTTCATAAGTGAGATCACTTTCTAGTTGAACTTCTTCCAAAGGTATGGTATCCTTCAAAGAAGATTCTTCCATTTCTGGGTGACATTTCTTAAGCTGACTCACATGAAACACATTATGGACAGCTGACAGAGATTCAGGCAATTCGACCTCATATGCAACTTCTCCCTTGCGACTTAGAATCTTGAATGGCCCAACATATCTTGGTGCCAACTTTCCTTTGACTCCAAATCTTTTAACTCCACGAAGTGGTGATACTCTAAGATAGGCTCTATCTCCAACTTCGTAGGTGACTTCTCTACGCTTAGAATCCGCGTAGCTTTTCTGTCGGGACTGTGCTATCTTCAACCTGTCCTTAACCAATTTGACTTTCTCTTCGGCGTCTTTGATAATATCTGGTCCAAATAAACTTCTTTATCCCACACCATTCCATAGCAATGGGGTGGTACACTTTCTTCCGTAGAGAAATTCAAAAGGTGCCATCCCAATCCTGGCTTGATAGCTATTATTGTAAGAGAACTCTGCGTAAGGCAGACTTTCATCCCAACTTACTCCATAGTCTAGGGCACATGCCCTCAACATGTCTTCAAGAACTTGATTAGTCCTTTCCGTTTGTCCATCGGTTTGAGGATGAAACGCAGTGCTGAATTCCAACCTCGTTCCTAATGATTCATGAAGCTGTCTCCAAAAATGAGAAGTGAACTGGGTTCCTCTATCAGACACAATACTTTTAGGCACACCGTGAAGGCATACAATCCTACTCATGTAGATTTTGGCTAACTTGGCACTTGTATAAGTTGTCTTCACGGGTATAAAATGAGCCACTTTAGTTAGGCGATCCACTACTACCCATATGGAATCATATCCTGACCTGGTCCTTGGTAATCCGGTAATGAAATCCATACCAATATTATCCCACTTCCAATCAGGAATAGGCAGTGGTTGAAGCAAACCTGCTGGTTTCTGATGCTCCGCTTTTACTCTACTACACACATCACACAAAGCAATATGTTGGGCGATGTCCCTTTTGAGATTGTTCCACCAAAATCTTTCTTTCATGTCCATGTACATCTTGGTGTTTCCCGGGTGAATAGAATATGGAGAGTTGTGGGCTTCTTGTAGAATCAGTTTCCGCAACTCCGGATCTTGTGGAACACAAATACGTTTCCCATGCCATAAAGTACCCTGTTCATCTACATGGAAACTTTTGGCTTTTCCTTGGCTAATCCTTTCCTTAATCTCTTCGATTTCTTTATCAGTCTTCTGGGCTTCTTTGATCTTATCCGACAGAGTGGGTTGAACATCCAAAGATATGAGATGTCCTTCAGGCACAATCTCCAATCTGAGTTTTCTGAATTCGGCACACAAATCATCTGGCAATTCTCCTTTGGTAAGGCCATTCACAAAAACCTTACGACTTAGAGCATCGGCCACAACATTTGCTTTACCGGGGTGGTATTGCAAACTTAAGTCATAATCCTTGATAAGTTCTAGCCATCTACTTTGTCTCATATTGATTTCCTTCTGGGTGAAGATATACTTCAAACTCTTGTGATCCGTGAACACTTCACAATGCTTTCCCAAAAGGTAGTGTCTCCATGTTTTGAGTGCATGGACAACAGAGGCTAACTCTAAATCATGAGTAGGATAGTTTACTTCATGAGTTTTGAGTTGTCTCGAGGCATAAGCCACAACTTTACCGCCTTGCATAAGTACGGCACCTAATCCTTGATGAGAAGCATCACAATATACTTGGAAATCTTTTTCCAAATCTGGCAGACACAAAACTGGAGCTGTCACAAGTCTCTTCTTCAATTCTTGAAAGCTGAGTTCACAACCTTCAGACCAAGCAAACTTCTTGTCCTTCTTTAACAATTCAGTCATTGGCTTAGCAACCTTTGAGAAATTTTCAATGAACCTTCTGTAGTAACCTGCTAAGCCAAGGAAACTACAAACCTCTTTCACGTTCTTAGGAGATTCCCATTCAGTCACAGCTGAAACTTTGGCAGGATCAACTGCTACACCATCCTTTGTCATAACATGACCAATAAAACCAACTTCTTCTAACCAGAACTCACACTTGCTGAATTTGGCATAAAGTTTATGCTCTCTCAGTTTCTCAAGTATCAAACGTAAGTGTCCATGTTCTTCTTTGCTTTTGGAGTAGACTAAGATGTCATTGATGAAAACGACAACAAACTTGTCAAGAAACTCCATGAACACCTTGTTCATCATATTCATGAAGTATGCTGGAGAGTTGGTTAAACCAAAAGGCATCACGGTGTACTCATACAATCCATACCTTGTGGTGAATGCTGTTTTAGGTATGTCTTGTTCTCTTATCTTGAGTTGAAAATAGCCTGATCGGAGATCAATCTTCGAGAACACACATGCTCCTTCTAGCTGATCAAACAAGTCATTGATTCTTGGCAAAGGGTATTTGTTCTTGATAGTTACCTCGTTGAGAGAACGGTAGTCTATGCATAACCTTTGACTTCTATCCTTCTTCTCTACAAACAAAACTGGGGCTCCCCAAGATGAAGAACTTGGCTGGATGAATCCTTTCTGCAACTGTTCTCCAAGTTGTTTCTTGAGTTCCTTCAGTTCATCAACTGACATTTTATATGGTCTCTTTGCTCTTGGTCCAGAACCCGGTACCAAATCTATTATAAACTCCACGTCTCTATCTGGTGGCATTCCTGGCAATTCTTCCGGGAACACATCCGGATACTCACTCACGATTGGTACACTATCCATGCTAACCCCCTTAAGAGAATTGAGCTTACTTCCTTTAGATTCAAAGATGGACTTGAATTTTATCCGCTTTCCTTCCGGGGTGGTGAGTGTAACAGTACGATTGGCACAATCTAGTACTCCTTCATACTTATCCATCCAATCCATTCCCAAAATTACATCCAATCCTTGGGAATCTAGGATTATCAGGCTCACTGGAAACTTATGCTTTCCAAACTCTATGACTAAGTCATGACATCCTGAATTCACTATCATTTCTCCACCAGGAGAACTTACTCTTATAGGACACCCAATAGTTTCTACCGGTAGTTCATTTCTTTCAACAAATGCTCTTGATATGAATGAATGAGATGCACCAGTATCAAAGAGTACAAATGCTGGAATAGAATTGAGTCTGAACTTACCAGCAACAGCATCAGGTTCCTCATAGACCTCCTCCACATTGATGTGGTTAACCTGTCCTTTCTGAAAAGGATTGGGCTTGTTAGGTCCTTCAACTTTCTTCTCAGGGCACTCATTTGCATAATGCCCCAGCTTCTTGCATTTGAAGCATTCAACCTGACTGACGTCCCTCTTAGCAGATTGACTTCCACTTCCACTTCCATTTCCACTGTGGTGGCTCTTATGTCTACTCTTGTGGTTCTTGTACTTATCATTGTCATGACTGCGATGATGCTTGTTGTCATGACGGTTGTGGTTGTGGTGCTTGTTGAATTTCCCATGCTTGTGGGATCCTGAGCTTCCACTGTCATCAATATGAGATCGTTTGTGAGACGATCCCGAGCTGTGCTTGTCGGAGTGCTTTCTCTTCCTACTCTCAACTTGCTTCATTTTATTCTCCAAAATAGCAGCCTTGTCACACAGAGACTGATAAGTTGGAACATATGCCACAGACAACTATAAGTTTAGCTCATCATTCAACCCTTCAAGAAATTTTTCCTTCCTCTTGGCATCGGTGTCAACTTCATCCGGTGCATAACGTGCCAGATTGTTGAACTCTTCAATGTATTCAGCCACGCTATGGTGGCACTGCCTCAGATTATGGAACTCTTTCTTTTTCAGGCTCATTATTCCTGACGAGATATGAGCAGTGCGAAATCCATCTTCGAAAATAACCCAAGTCACCTCATCTATAGGAGTAGTGATCTGAAAATTGTCCCACCATGTGGCGGTTGGCCCTTCCAGCAGATGTGCCGCAAATCTGACTTTTTCAGCATCCGTGCAGCCCACGGTCACTAAGTCTTTGTTTACCGAACGTAGCCAATCATTGGCCACCATGGGATCAGTTGTCCCCGAGAACTTAGCTGGCCTCAACCTCAAAAATCTGGTGAGCATATCAAAACCCGGAGGGTTGTTGTTGTTGTTGTTGTTGTTGTTATTGTTGTTATTCTGGTTCTGGATGAAGGTTATCATCATTTGCATAAGCTGAGTTTGGGCAGTCATCATTTGTTGCATTTCGGGGGTGATGTTGTTGGGGTTGGGGTTTGCACGACGGGGAGGCATCTGTGGTTTGTTCAAATAGAGGTAAGAATGAGATACCCATAGATGTTTTATGCACATTACATCACATAAGCAATCACAAGCATGCAACAAGGTAAAAGATCAACAACAAGATAAATAGGTTCACAAGGTAGAACACACAAGTAGCAAGCCATCCACATGTCGGATGGTCCAATAACAAGTTCACAAATTACAAGTATGATAATAAAGGATAAACGAGTAGTAAAATCTACTCATCAGCATCAATCTCCTCCTCGACAAATGTAAGACCTGCATTCTCCATCGCGGTCTTATTCTCCTCAATAGTAGTGGTCAAGGACTCAATCTTGGCCTTGAGAGCCCTCTTCTGGGAACGAAGCCTCTCAATCACCGTCTGCTGCTGCTCTAACTCGAAATCCTTGGACTGCAGTTCCTTGGTCATATCCCGGATCCTCTTGTTCCTATCCTGGACACGCTTCTCCTGACTCTTGAACTTCCTGTCCTGGGTCTCGAACTTTGCCTCCATTTCCTTGACTATCTCGTCCTGCTGCGCGAAGAGCTTGTCCTTCTCGCGAAGCTGCACCTGGAGCTCGTCATTACTGAGCATGACATTGGTCCTGTCAGTATCCACGTGCCTAATAAGAGACTCTAAGTCCTGGAAGTACAGGCGTATTGGCTCTGCTGCGTCCCTCGAGTCGTCCTCGAAGTCAATGGACTCTCTGTCATCATCACGCCTTCCGAAGACGTGGAAGTGAGTGCCTCTAACCTGTCGGGAGTGTCATCCTAGCAGACGTCCTATCAGGTCCTGCATAACTACCTCCATGCCTCTCTCCCTGTCATCGTGCATAAGCTTGAAGATGATGGCCTCCGTAGTAGGCTCTGTCTGGCGTCCTGGCTGGTTCACCTTGAAGCCCCAGAGGTCCTTCCTCTTGAACTTGGTGAGTGGGTGCACCATGATGGTGGGAAGAGGGAGATTGAGCAAGGTAGTAAGATCAACAATACGAGGTCCAAAGCGAGTAGCCTGGAACTCCTCAATAGTGCTGATGGTAATAGGCATCTATTTATAAGATGGAAAAGTTAGATCAACATAATTTAAGATAAACAAAAGGCAAAACACCACATACATAGCCATGGAAAACAAAACACACAAGTCATGCATTCATCAAGTCATTACATCAATCAAGGTTCACTCTTATTTTAAGACAACATTTTGGAAAATTAGGGTGATAGGTGGTGGTTCAACTAACGAAGTACGTTTACAATCCTGTCTCACTGGATCTGTTGGCTAACACAATATTCCTAGAAGCAACTAGCCTATCTTGCTCACATGACTCCATCACTAAGTCTATTATGTCTCCTCTTAAGGTTTGGTTGGTATCTTCCAATTCTTGAGTATGTTCCTTCTCTTTCTTCAAGTCTTTTTGGAGGTTGAGCATTCTGCACTTGACTCTTGCACTTAGTTCTTTGATGGTCCTCCAAGCTGCTTCTCTTGCTGACTCAAAGAATGTGGCGTGCACCACAGTGTTGGTGTACATGCAGAATCCTTTTTCCTTATGGTTGTCTTCCTTGTTTTTGTACAAGTGAAGTTGCACCCACCAGTACTCAACTCCTTCATCCATCACTGGAAAGCCTTTGTACACAGCTGCACCATGTATCTCCATTGTCACCATGAGGTCCTTGAGAACATTGGGGAACTCTGTCTCACACTCTAAGGTCATGGTCATGAGTGGCCCTTTCCTTACGTCTTCGTTGATGGAGTTCATCTACAAATAGAGATGAGAAAGAAGATTAGAAAAGTTTACGAGAAGAATAGACAAGTGTAGAAGTAGTTGAAACAAAATTTTCCTTAGTGGTTTCCAATCCTAGGGTCATAATCCTACAGGCAACACAGTGCTCTGATACCATCTGTTAGATCCCTCCTTTGTAAAGGAGTAGGATCCTTGTGATTGCAATGCTAGTCCCTGGATCAATGCTAGCATCCACAGTTTAAGATGAAGTACACAGATACAAAGGTCATTTATTACATCCATTCCAGAGATAAAACATAGTCTCTTACAACTCAAGGCCACAGGCCTAGTACAAGAGTTTTGGTATAAGTAAATAAACATAAGTCTTCATCTTGATGTGCCACAGGCAAGCATGTTGAGTGTAGACTCATGACACCTAATCATCAACAGAATAACCTGCAACATCACAAGTTACAGCCATAGTGGGTCAATACTTTGGAATAGTATTGGCAAGTGATACCTTAGTAAATTTTTAAGTGGACTATAATACTATATGCATTTTGGCTAAGTGTAGCTTGGCTTGCTTTGCTTCAAAATAGGTTTTTCCTATTAGTTGAAATCACTAAGTTTTTCTTTGTCAAAACTTTTCCCAAGTAACCATCAATAGACATTGAGGTCCTTCACCCTTGTTCACCCACAAGTTTTACTTAGAAGTTGGAGTGATGAGATTCTTGATAGCTTCCATGTCTTGATGCTCAAGTTGTCCATTGCCATGGACTTGGCTAAGTACTTAGATTTTCCATCTGCAGAGGTTGTGCACTTTCCCCACCAGACTTGGTTTCCCAAGACAGGACCTTTCAGAAGCCTTCCCTTAGCCAAATGGACGCGTTCCAACCTATCAATCCCACTACCACCAACTTTCCAAATGACTAAGTTCTAGACCTATATGATCAAGGCAGAGCCCATATTGCCAAGTGGCTGCACTATAAGCTTCTCAACACTTGGCCTCCAAAATCCCTTTGTGCCTGGGTGGCATACCACAAGTGAGATACACAAGCCATATCCATGGCCTTGTGTAACCACTCAACCAAAAACCACCACTTCAAGTCCCATTCCACCCAGGAGGTTCATTGACTTAGTTGTTTTATTAAGAAAACCCAAGTCTCATGACTTAGAAATATTTTTAGCATAGCATGTATAAAATTTACCAACCCTTGTTTGCTACTAGCTAGGCTAAGCATGGTATAGTAACTTAACTTAGGAATTTTCCTAGCAATTCTAACAATTCTACATCTACTTAGGATTTCCCAACATAGCATTTGGCAAAAGTAGCATGCAAGACTTAGCAAAAATATTTCTAATGCTATACAAAATATAGGGATGAAAATAACCATGAAGTACCACTTGCCTTGGTAATGGGTAGAGTAGCACTCTTCACAATCACAGTCACTAGCAAAATCTACACAAAATTTGTAGCACAAAGTTACACACAATTCATATCCAAACAAAAATATGAATGCATGCATGCAAGAAATTGCTAAGTGATGATTTTTGAAAATTCCACCAAGCAAGTGCATGATACTAAAACATAACCAAGTCAAAAACTTGCGAACTAAACTTATTTAACACTAAACAATTTACTAAACCAATTCTATACTCAAAATAGTCCTAAATATGTTTCTGCATAAAAAGTCATTTTAATAGAAACCTTTTGTTAAACACATTGCAGATTCAGAAAGGTCTTGTCTCCCTGATTCCAACGGTATAAAATTTGCAAAAATCTAACGTGGGAAACAAAAGTTATAGCCATTTGAAAATTGGATCTAAATCTGATTTGAAATCTGTTTTTGATTTAAACTCTAGCCACGCGTCATGTTTCTATTGGTGCGTACCGGTTCGGCCGGATCGAGCTCCGCGGGCCGTAGGATCTAAGTAAGATCTGGCGGCTCAGATGCGCGCTTACCTCTTCGCCCACGTTCTAATCTCAGCCGCAGGATTCACATCTAACACACCTAATCGCACTGACCATACACGAGCGGCGCTAGCGGCGGGGAAGGCGGCAGCGCGCTCAGTCAGTGGCGGACCCGGCGAACTAGGTCGCGCGGGGAGGTGGGAGGAGGCTCACCGGAATCGCCGCGACGAGGAGATGCTCAACGTGTGCTCGGTTGGCGAAGGGGCGCTCGGAGTCGTCGCTAATTGCTTGTCGGAGTAGTCCCTGGCGACGGATGCTGCTGTTCGTCGATGTTGGCGAGGGTGCAGATCATGCCAAGGCAAAAGGAGCGGTGGGTCAGATGCGCAAGACGACGCCAGTGACATGAGTGTCAACGAGAGGGAAAGGGGCGGTCGGGGATTACCACTGGAGATCGTCGGAGTTGAAGCCGAAGACGGTGGCGCTCAGTCGCTTGCGTTGCCGATGTTCTGGGTCACGCGCGGGCGAGCTAGTGGTACTGGGAGGTGCGCAAGGTGAAGTGGAGCCTGCTCGTGTGAACCAGGAGCAGAGGGGTGGTCGGGGTTGGCCGGAATTGTGGTTGCGGTTCGTCGGAGCAGCGAGGTCACGGTGAGGGATTCTCGCAGCCTGGGGGCGCTCTGTGCTTGGGGTTTGGGGGAGAATGGAGAGGGGGCAGAGGGGGTTTTAGTAGCAAGGATGCGGGCGAGATTTACTCGAGCATTGATGCGAATTGAAACTGCGAAATCAAACAGGAAACGCCCGA
The DNA here is from genome assembly GCA_916181665.1 of Avena sativa. NCBI lineage: Eukaryota > Viridiplantae > Streptophyta > Magnoliopsida > Poales > Poaceae > Avena > Avena sativa. The sequence goes on along the minus strand of OV702300.1, from coordinate 32,147,693 downwards.
CGTCAATTTGGGGATGAACCAGTCGCGGTGTGGAGATGACGGTGGTCGTGTGGGTCGTGACTGTCAGCGAGAGAGAGGAGAGGGAGTGGGTCCTGCCTGTCAGCGAGCTAGTGGTTGCGGGGGCGAGTGAAAGAAAACGTTTCGCGGGGAGGGACTGCTGGGCTAGCTGGGCCGAGTTGGGCTGGGTTGGCCAGATTGGCTGTTTCCTTATTTTTTTTCCTCCTTTCTCCTTTTCTTTTTCTATTTGATATTCTAGAAATGGTTTTCAAACTCTATTTCAAATAAGTTTGAATTCAAACCTTCTCTAGCTTTTTGTACAGTGTACCTTGTACTCAAATAAGTGTAAAACACCTCTGTTCACTCAAACCTACTTGGGCCATTTGAAAAATAAAAATAAAACCGAGCCTTTTAGGAGATATAATAATAGGCATAAATTTGGTTTTATTTCATACCTTGTTTTGAAACTTTGCTCAAGCTTTTGAAATCACTTAAGTTTGAACTCAAAACATTCTGAATGAATAAAAGCACCTTTCTCATTAGCAAGTAGCACAAAGGCTAGAGTATTCATACATAAAATAATGAGCAACATATGCTCCTGTTTTTGAAATGATTTTGAGATGAAACCCTAAATGATGATGGATGCATGGATGATATGCATGAATTTTGAAATATGATTTTAGGGATGTTACATAGATCGAACCATATCTAATAAAGTACGATTACAATGTTCCGACACACCATTTCGCTGTGGTGTTTCGGCAGGCGTGAGTTGTGAAACAATTCCAAACTCTTTCATGTGAGTGCTAAACTCGTAACTTAGATACTCACCTCCATGGTCAGACCGTAGAAATTTGATCTTTCTATTACGATGATTTTCCACTTCATTCTGAAATTCCTTGAACTTTTCAAAGGTTTCAGGCTTGTGTTTCATCAAGTAGATATAACCGTATCTACTCAAATCATCCGTGAAAGTAACAAAATAACGATATCCACCTCGCGCCGACACACTCATTGGACCACATACATCAGAATGTATGATTTCCAATAAATCCGTCGCCCGTTCCATTGAACCGGAAAACGGCGTTCTAGTCATCTTGCCCATAAGGCATGGCTCACATGTATCAAATGATTCATAATCAAGTGATTCCAAAAGTCCATCCGAATGGAGCTTCTTCATGCGTTTAACGCCAATATGACCTAGACGGCAGTGCCACATATATGCGGATATATCATCATTTAGTTTAATCCTTTTAGCATCAACATTATGAATATGTGTAACATTATCATCGAGATACAAAAGAAATAAACCATTCATCATCGGTGCATGACCATAAAAGATTTCATTCATATAAATGGAACAACCATTGTTCTCGGATTTAAATGAATAACCACTTCGCATCAAACACGATCCAGATACAATGTTCATGCTCAGTGCAGGCACCAGATAACAATTATTCAAGTTTATAACTAATCCCGATGGCAAGTGGAGAGGCAGCGTTCCGACGGCGATCACATCAACGCTTGATCCATTGTTGACACGCATCTTGACCTCACCCTTGCTAGCAGTCGCTTGTTCCGCAGCCCCTGATTCGAGTTACAAATATTAGCAACTGAACCGGTATCAAATACCCAGGTGCTACTGCGAGCACTATTCAAGTACACATCAATAACATGTATATCATATATACCTTTGTTTGCCTTGCCGGCTTTCTTGTCTGCCAAATACTTGGGGCAGTTGCGCTTCCAGTGGCCAGTCCCCTTACAATAGTAGCACTCGGTATCAGACTTAGGTCCAACTCGGGGTTTCTTTTTAGGCACGGCAACAGGCTTGCCGCCCTTACTTCCCTTCCGTTTTCCCTTCTTGTCTTTCTTGAAACCAGTGTTCCTATTGATCATCAACACTTGATGTTCCTTTTTGATCTCCACTTCCGCAGTTTTAAGCATTGACAGAAGCTCGGGGAGAGACTTCTTCATGCCTTGCATATTATAGTTCATCACAAAGCTCTTATAGCTAGGTGGCAGAGACTGCAGAACACGATGGATGCCTAAGTCAATGGGAATCATTATTCCCAAGGACACAAGCTTATCGGCGTAACCCGACATCTTGAGTACATGCTCACTAACGGAGCTGTGCTCTTCCATCATGCAGCTAAAGAACTTTTCTGAAGCATTGTAGCTCTCTACAGCAGCATGTGTGTCAAAAATCATTTTCAACTCACCCATTGTATCAAATGCATTGCCGTTTTCAAAACGCTTTCGAAGTTCCGGCTCTAGCCCATACAATATGCCGCAATGAACTAAGTTGTGGTCCTCCTGACGAGTCTGATAGACATTCTTCTCCTTGTCAGGGGCATCATCTAAAGGTGGGGGGCCTAACGGCGCTTCTAGCACATATTGCTTTTGTGCAGCAGAGAGGAGAATCCTCAAATTCATGGCCCATTCGGTAAAGTTGCTACCGTTCGTTGCTAGTTTCTCTTTCTCCATGAACACATTGAAATTAAAAGCAGGTGGTGCCATCTACAACAGAATTTGTAAAGTTTAGACTAAGTGTATGATAGATTGAGTTCATCTAATCCATATTACGAATGAACTCCCACGCAAAAACGACATCCCTCGTGCCTTTTTGGTGATTACATGAACCAAATCCACTACACCAAGTCCGATCATCACGTAAGTCGGTGTAGCTTCAAAGGCGAGCATCAAATGGGCATCATATCAACTATATGACTCATGCTTAACCTTTCAGTCCGTGTTCCGAGGCCATGTCTGTACATGCTAGGCTCGCCAAGTTAGAACCTTAGTATTCGCGTGTGTAACTGTTTTACACCCGAAATATGGTCGTGGATCCAAGAACACCCGATCATCACGTGATGTCTTGGAGCGACGAAACATAATCGGTGCATACTAAAGGAAGAACACATTCTTATCTTGATATTTAAATGAGGGATCATCTTATTATGCTAACAAAGCGCTAAACAAGCAATATAAGATGTTATCAAACATCACATGTTTATTAGTGAAATGATATGGTTCCCGCAGATGATCTCTATCATGTGCATCATGGTATGATCACTATCATACCTATATGTGTAAATCCAAGGTCTATGGATTATACACGCTATGTGTGTTGTAAGAGTATCATCTCATACTTCTACTTACAAAACTACCATATCATAACACTAGCCCAGCAACAATCTAAACTAGACGCCTCTAATTTATCCATTGCAAGTTTTACGTGGCTTAGGGCTTTCGAGATAGAACCGTTCTTACCTACGAACATGAACCACAACAAGGATAACCAAATTGTTGAAAACTCACTTGCAAAATAGATATTGACTATAGTAGGAGAGACAGACACCCGCTAGCCACTTATGCAAACTAGTTGCATGTCAAGCGTGGAACAGGTCTCATGTACGAGGACATGTAAAGTTTGTCCGGGCCGCTTCATCCCACTATGCCACCAATATCCAAAATTACAACAAAGGAGCAACAACATGATCATCATCGCCCACATACTCATATGTGTACTACCCGTGTAAAGTATCTACGCATAGATCTGGCTCTGATACCACTGTAGGGTTCGCAGCATAGAAAACAAAAAATTTCCTGCGATGGGAACTATGTACCAAGATCTATCTACTAGATACAAACAACTGGCAGATGTATATCCGTAGAGAACATACCCTTGAAGACCGACAAAGCTTAACGAGTTCAACTCGTGGTTGATGTAGACGATCTCTTGCCGATCTCAAGATCGAGAGGAAGTCCTAGCGCCGCAAATCAGCAGCGCATCCGTGCTCGTACACACGTTCGAGGCACCGAGCAACCTCCGCCTCCTCGCTCCAGCGATGCAGCGGAAGCACAACTATTTCTTGCCGAATAGCCACCGGGAACATGTATCTCGCTAGTCCGAGACCATGGGGGATAAATTCTAGAGGGGGAGAGAGATCCTTCACGAGGAGGTGTGAGAGACAAGTGAGGAGGGGGGCTCCTTTTATAGGAGGAGGGGGGCACCCAAGGGGTGGCCGCCGGCCATGGGGGCTGCCCCCTCCCCTCCTTCATTCATGTGGGTGGACACTCCACTCACAAAATGCCCTTTAAATTCCCTCCACTCAAATTCCCATTAAATTTCCACCAAATTTAATGCAAACTCTCATTAAATAAAACTCTTTTATTTTATTCAGAATTTTGTCAATTACTTTAATGACAAACATTCACAAATAACCCCTTGCTAGAATTCAATTTCACATGCATAACCACTTTATGCAATTTCACCCGAAAACCAGTTTCGGTATCTAGTGAAATAAATTCATGCGCTTGTTTATTCTTTCGGCATGAAACTTTTGCTCCAATTGGATGTCGGTGTCTCTTAAGTGTGTCACCCTACGGTTCGTGAATAATGCGTACATGATCGAGACCCCTCTCGGATCAATAATCAGAAGCGGGATCTGGAGACCCATACTGACTCCCACACATTCAACGATGACTTTCTTGTGATCGTCAGAACCTTTTACGCTAGTATCTTAATCCCTTTGTTTCACGATATATTACATGTCCGAGATTCGATCATCGTTATCTCCATACCTAGTTTGATCTCGTTACCGACATGAACTCTTTTCTCGTTCCCGTGATATAACATTCTAGTGATCAAATCACTTGCTTGCAAGCTAATCAATGTGATATCACCGAGAGGGCCCAGAGTATATCTATCCGTCATCGGGATGAACAAATTCCACTCTCGATCCATGAGCCTCAACATAACACTTTATTAGTTCTGAATCCATCTTTATAATCACCCTGTTACGGTGTGACGTTTGATGTTATCAAGAAACTCTTCCGGTGTTAGTGATTGACATGATCTCATGGTCTAAGGATTAGGATCACTTTGTAAGTTGTTATAGCAATATAAACTCAATGACTTTGATCGTAATGCTATACTTCGGATGAATGTTCATCACACCATTACACTAATGTTGTGATCCCGTTATTAACAACATCCAATGTCCATGATCAGGAAACCTTGATCATCTTGTTAATCAACGAGCTAGTTTATGAGAGAGGCATAACTAGGAACTTTCTATTTGTTTATTAAACACACATGTATTAACGTTTCCGTATTAATACAATTATAGCATGCAAAATAAACATCTATCATATACTTGGAATACACATAATAAACACTTTATTATTGCCGCTTAGGGCATATTCCCGTCAAATACTATGTGGTAAGAGATGGATATTTGAATGGAATAATTCAAATCTCCAAAGCCTTAATGAAACACGAGAGTTATTCCCCAAGAATTCAGATTTTTTCACCTAAACTCGAGTAGATGAAGCATGATGGGCGCCCTAGTCCATAGCTCCCCGAGTTAAGAGTTAAATCCACATTTTGCGCAGCCTTCCTGGCGTGCAGAGCAAACCCTCCCAAAACCGCTATTCCCCCTTTGTCCACCTTTCTGCCACCGAAGCCAGAGAGAATGCTAGAGCCGCACGACATCCTCCCGCTCCACGTGTTTCCGCCGGACATGCCGCTCCTCTTCCCCCGACATTCCACCAGTAGTCCCTGGCCCCCACCGCCAACAATAACCCAAGGGTTCTTACGAGGCATGCAAATCCTCCTGGAACCCAAAAACTATGGGCATTAACACATGAAAATGACCATAAACACGAAAATGACGAGTTTTTGGTCATAACTCTCAAACATGTATCGATTCTTAAGGTTGTTGTTGAACGCCCAGAACCATAAAACTGTGGGCAATAGTTCATGAAAACAGCCATAAAATGCGAGAAATGCGAGTTTTGGGTCAAATCTCTCCAACATGTATCACGTCATCAGGTCGTTGTAAATCACCCTAGAACTCCTAAAAAATGGGCAATACCTCATGAAAACAGCCACAAAACACGAAAACTCCGAGTTTTTAGTCATATATCTCAAATATGTAACTGGTCTTACAGGCCTTATAAATACAACTTGAACCCAAAAACCGTGGGCAATAACTCATGAAAATGGCCATAAACAAGAAAACGACGTGTTTTTGGTCATAACTCTCAAGCATGTATCAGGTTGTAAGGTCGTTGTAAATCGCCCTAGAATCCCAAAACCATGGGCAATAGCTCATGAAAACGGCCATAAAACACGAAAACGACGAGATTCTGGTCATATCTCTCAAACATGTAAGGCTTCTTACGAGGCATGCAAATCCGCCTGGAACTCATGAAAATGACCATAAAACACGAAATAAACGAGTTTTTGGTCATAACTCTCAAACATGTATCGCGTCTCAAGGTTGTTGTAAATCGCCCTAGAACCATAAGACTGTGGGAAATAGGTCATGAAAATGGCCATAAAACGCGAAAACGACGAGTTTCTGGTCATATCACTCAAACATGTAAGGGTTCTAACGAGGCATGCAAATCAGCCTGTAACCCAAAAAATGTGGGAAATAACTCATGATAATGACCATAAAACACGAAAACGACGAGTTTTTGGTCATAACACTCAAACATGTATCGCGTCTTAAGGTTGCTGTAAAAGGCCCGAGAACCATAAAACTGTGGGCAATAGTTCATGAAAACAGCCATAAAATGCGAGAAATGCGAGTTTTGGGTCAAATCTCTCCAACATGTATCACATCATCAGGTCGTTGTAAATCACCCTAGAACTCCTAAAAAATGGGCAATAGCTCATGAAAACAGCCACAAAACACGAAAACTACGAGTTTTTAGTCATATATCTCAAATATGTAACTGGTCTTACAGGCCTTGCAAATACAACTTGAACTCAAAAACCGTGGGCAATAACTCATGAAAATGGCCATAAACAAGAAAACGACGTGTTTTTGGTCATAACTCTCAAGCATGTATCGGGTTGTAAGCTCGTTGTAAATCGCCCTGGAATCCCAAAACCGTGGGCAATAGCTCATGAAAACGGCCATAGAACGCGAAAACGACGAGTTTCTGGTCATATCTCTCAAACATGTAAGGGTTCTTACAAGGCATGCAAATCCGCCTGTGACCCAAAAACTGTGGACAATAACTAATGAAAACGGCCATAAAACACCAAAACAATGTGTTTTTAGTCATAACTCTAAAACATGTATCAGGTCTCATAGGTCTCTTTAAACTGCCCTAGTACTCTAGAATAATGAGTTGTGTACCCATGATGTCCCTGAAATGATAAATCTTGATTCTTCTGTTTGTATTTGTTTTCCGTTCTAGTACAATAATAGTACATTTTATGCGGCGATTTTGTGTAAACTATGGATGTGAACAGAACAGAGTTTTCTGATAAATTGTTCTGAGATCCAAACCAGTAAACAGAAGGATAATTTTGCATGAATACTATGTGGTAAGAGATGGATATTTTAATGGAATAATTCAAATCTCCAAAGCCTGAATGAAACACGAGAGTTATTCCCCAAGAATTCAGATTTTTTCACCTAAACTCGAGTAGATGAAGCATGATGGCCGCCCTAGTCCATAGCTCCCCGAGTTAAGAGTTAAATCCACATTTTGCGCAGCCTTCCTAGCGCACAGAGTAAACCCTCCCAAAAACGCTATTCCCCCTTTGTCCACCTTTCTGCCACCGAAAACAGAGAGAATGCTGGAGCCGCACGACATCCTCCCGCTCCACGTGTTTCCGCCGGACATGCCGCTCCCCTTCCCCCGACATTCCACCAGTAGTCCCTGGCCCCCACCGCCAACAATAACCCAAGGGTTCTTACGAGGCATGCAAATCCTCCTAGAACCCAAAAACTATGGGCATTAACCCATAAAAATGACCATAAACACGAAAACGATGAGTTTTTGGTCATAACTCTCAAACATGTATCGATTCTTAAGATTGTTGTTGAACGCCCAGAACCATAAAACTGTGCGCAATAGTTCATGAAAATAACCATAAAACGCGAGAAATGCGATTTTTGGGTCAAATCTCTCCAGCATGTATAACGTCATCAGGTTGTTGTAAATCACCCTAGAACTCCTAAACAATGGGCAATAGCTCATGAAAACAGCCATAAAACACGAAAACTACGAGTTTTTAGTCATATATCTCAAATATGTAACGGGTCTTACAGGCCTTATAAATACAACTTGAACCCAAAAACCGTGGGCAATAACTCATGAAAATGGCCATAAACAAGAAAACGACGTGTTTTTGGTCATAACTCTAAAGCATGTATCAGGTTGTAAGGTCGTTGTAAATCTCCCTAGAATCCCAAAACCGTGGGCAATAGCTCATGAAAACGGCCATAAAACGCGAAAACGACGAGTTTCTGGTCATATCTCTCAAACATGTAAGGCTTCTTACGAGGTATGCAAATCCTCCTAGAACTCATGAAAATGACCAGAAAACACGAAATAAACGAGTTTTTGGTCATAACTCTCAAACATGTATCGTGTCTCAAGGTTGTTGTAAATCGCCCTAGAACCATAAGACTGTGGGAAATAGGTCATGAAAATGGCCATAAAACGCGAAAACGACGAGTTTCTGGTCATATCTCTCAAACATGTAAGGGTTCTAACGAGGCATGCAAATCCGCCTGGAACACAAAAACTGTGGGAAATAACTCATGAAAATGACCATAAAACACGAAAACGACGAGTTTTTGGTCATAACTCTCAAACATGTATCGCGTCTTAAGGTTGCTGTAAAACGCCCGAGAACCATAAAACTGTGGGCAATAGCTCATGAAAACAGCCATAAAACGCGAGAACTACGAGTTTTGGGTCATATCTCTCCAACATGTATCAGGTCGTAAGGACGTTGTAAATCAGCCTAGAACCCCTAAAAATGGGGAATAACTCATGAAAACGGCCATAAATAACGAAAACTACGAGTTTTTAGTCATATATCTCAAACATGTAACGGGTCTTATAGGCCTTGGAAATCCAACTAGAATCTAAAAACGGTGGGCCATAACTCATAAAAATGGCCATAAACACGAAAACGACAAGTTTTTGGTCATAACTCTCAAGCATGTATCGGGTCGTAAGGTCATTGTAAATCGCCCTGGAATCCCAAAAGTATCGGCAATAGCTCATGAAAACGGCCATAAACTAGAAAACGACGAGTTTCTGGTCATATCTCTCAAACATGTAAGGGTTCTTACGAGGCATGCAAATCAGCATGTGACCGAAAAAATGTGGACAATAACTAATGAAAACGGCCATAAAACACGAAAACAATGTTGTCACATCCCAAGATTTTCCAAATCTTGTAATGTGAAAAATAAATTGAATAAAAATAAAACTTTGTTGATTTTCAGGGTGAGAAGAAACTTTTTGAATTCCAATGGGAATCTTCAAACCTATTTTGAACAAATAGAATCCTAAAGGGATTAAAAAGATAAATATTTAATAAAGGAAAATAAAAATATTTAGAAATACTATTTTGTTTGTTTTATTAAAAGTTTTTGGATTTCAAATGAAAAGGAAGGAATTTAAATAAGGATTATTTTATAGAGCCAAACTAAACCTTGGCCAAGCCTTTAAAACAAAATATTTCTATTGGGAAAAATAGTAAAAGTTTATTTAAATAAAGTAATAAGGATTTAATATCCAAGTTTTATTAATGAAGGTTTTACTATTTCTAAAAACATCAAAACTTATTTATTTGTTTAAAATAAGTTTTCCAAGTATTTTATATTCTCAAATAAAACCTACTGATTTGGTTTTGAAAATATTTAGTTTTCAAAATGGAGTTTTAAAATAAAAATCAAATCCTATTTTGATTTATTAAAACAAGGTCCATTTATTTAATTAATAATGGACCCTAAAATAAAATTATTATTTTGTTTTGGGATTTTGGTTTTTGTTGCTGAACAGAACCAAGTTCAAAGTTGCATTGTTTGGTGAAAGTTTGAATGGTTTTGTTGATTGATTTGTTTGTTTGAATTTCAAAACAGGAAATAGAAATAGAAAAAGAAAAAGCATTTGAAAGAAAAAAAATAAGAATCAGACCAAGCCCACTAAGCCCAGCAAACAACCCAGTTCCCCTCTCCCGCAGGAAATGCTTCGCACTCGCTCCCTGACCTGCAGAGTGACTGACTTGTGGACCCCAACCCCCTCTCTCACTCCACTGAAGAAACGGCCCCACACCCGAGCCTTCTTCCTCACCCGCCACGACCCCTTCTCCCCAAACCTCACTGCCGTTCTCTGTCATTCAATCCGCGCGTAAATTCATAGTAATGCCGCAGTGATTCCGCTCAGCAATCTCGTCCTCTTAAGCGCCCACTCTCTCTCTCCATTTCCCCTCTCTCGCACGCCTCTCTTGGCCACCAGGCTGCTCGGAATCCACCTCGAACCACCACAGACTCTGGCGAGCTTCCGTTCGAATTCCGGCCAGCAGACGCCACCCCTCATCTCCCCGAGCATACGAACTTACTCCCCACTCCCAGGCGCTTCTGCCAGTACCTTCCCTTCAACCGCGGGCGCCCCTGAGCGTCACCTTCAACAAGCTCTGAGCACCACCGCGTCTGTCTTCCACTCCGGCGAACTCCACAGGTAAACTCCGTTCGCCCCAGCACTTCTAGATGATGCTCCCACACTCGCCTCACTCTCCTACACCTAACTATGCCCTCTGTTTGCCTCCGCGTGATCTGTAGCATCGACTCCGACCACGAATAGGACCATCTGACGCCGACGACGACTCCGGCGAGGAATTGCTGCTGTCCCTGAGCGCCCCTTCCCAAGCCGACCATACGTTGAGCATCACCACGTCCTTGCGATCCACTACTAGGAAACAGGCTGTTAGTGGCGCACCAGGAATGCCCATCCGTGGCGCACTAGCAGTGCGCCACGGGCCTTGCGCTACGGCTATCTCTCAGCCGTGGCGCACTGCCTAGTGCGCCACGGTTGTGTAGAGATAGGCGTAGCGCACCTCCTAGTGCGCCACAGAAGTTTGGGATGGTGCGCTACCCCTGGGATCTTCTGTGGCGCACTACCTAGTGCGCCACTAAACTTCCATAGTGCGCTTTAGGTGTAGTCGCCACAGAAGGTAGACCATGTGTGCCACAGATGTATTTTTTGTTTTTTTTTAATTTCCGAGCCAGATTATATGCAATACAGATTATATACAATATTACAGCAGATATACACACACAGATACAAGATATACAATTATATATATAAATACTCAATATGAAAAACAAGATTGAAACAAATACATATAGATAAGTCTCATACATGAATACATAGTCTAAGTTAATTACATTGTTTCGATCATGTTACAAAGTAGTAGTTGGTGACATGCGAATACATGTGTCGATCGAACAAGTTAGAGCTCGGAAGCTCGCCTAGACATCTAAACTAGCTAGCTAGACACAAACGCGGGATAAATAACCAAAGAAGATAAGCATGATCACCGTCGCGACGAAGGTGTAGGTCTTCATCCGGTTCCTTGTCCTAACTCCCGCTAGATAGCGCGTGTATCTAGCTTCCGCCTCCGCCATAGTGTTGTACCCTTTGTAGCTATTGCCGCTGAAACAGTGCACCTGTCTCCGGCAGTCTTCCCAATCATCGTAGACTCCGGGAACCCGTTCCTTGTACACGACGTACCACGTCATCTATAAGTTGACAATAATAATTAACCGACTATTGAAAAAAACATATATAATTAAAGTCGCATATGAAGATACACTTATAGAAAGTACTCCTAAATCAAAAAGACCAAACTCAAAAAGCATGCCTCATATATAACTAGGTTGTTCGACACAGGAATATGCTACGATGGAACTGTCCGCCAAGTAGGATGCACAACACTGGACCTATGCATATCACAAGGCGGACAATCTCATCGCAGCACATTCACATATAGTGTGCCACGACATTTCAATCATCGGCATTATTCTCGAAAAAGACCAAAGTAACTCAAAAAGCATGCCTCATATATATACATAGGTCGTTCGACACAGGAATATGCTACGATGGAACTGTACACCAAGTAGGATGCACAACACCTGGACTTGTGCATAGCACAAGGCGTACAATCCCATCGTAGCACATTCACATATATAGTGTGCCACGACATTTCAATCATCGGCATTATTCTCGAAAAAGACCAAAGTAAGTCAAAAAGCATGCCTCATATATATACATAGGTCGTTGGACACAGAAATGTGCTACGATGGAACCGTACGCCAAGTAGGATGCACAACACCTGGACTTGTGCATAGCACAAGGCGTTCAATCCCATCGTAGCACATTCACATATATAGTGTGCCACGACATTTCAATCATCGGCATTATTCTCGAAAAAAGAGTAAGGAAAAAAAGGACCAAATTGAGCAAAGGACCAAAGAGTAAGCAAAAAAAACCAAGCATTGATTGATATATAATAATAATAAGCAAAATAAGTTCACTTGTCGTCCACACACACACAAAGGTCATCTATAGTTTGTAACTACAACTAGGCCAACATCAAGCCTTCTGGCTCGGCTTAGGGAACGGGAGGACGCCCTGTCTCGTCATGAAGTTCCTATAGTCACCCTGCATCTCTAGGCGATCTTCTATGTCACGGTTATTTGGGATATTTCCTTCGTAGAAGATCCCCCCCGAAGTCATGACATCACGAAAGATGATTACCCCAAACTGCTGCTGGATGCGATACATCTCTTGTCTAATATCCGAATCATTGATCTTGGCCTTTGCTTCGGCCCACTGTTTGAGATGATCTGGCAGCGTAGAATTCTGCTGGTCAAGTAGGAATGCCCTCATGTGATGGAGTGCGTAGTAGGCTTCCTTCTTACTTTTTTCTGGCTGCTTCACGCAGGGGAACTCCGTTACATGGTTGAAGACGTGCCTGCCGAACTTGACCTTCTTACGCACGAAGCTGGTGCCTTCCGTCGAGGCAAAGCCAGTGAGAGCATCATCCAGAACTTCCTTGATCTTGTCGTAGTTTTTCTTCTTTTCTAGACTCCCCGAGTCGAAATACGTGGCGTGGGAATGCTTCGGCGATAAGGAGATGAGCGTGCAGTGTTCATCTCTGCGCAAAAAATTCAAATGGAATGTGTTGGAAAAAGAATGATGATGATCTAATAAAGCCAATCGACGGTGGCGAGTGAATAACGACTTACTCGGGAAAGTAAGGCACGAGAATGTATTCCTTTGTCTTGTTCGCCACGAGGATTCTTTTTAGGTACGAGGTCACGATACGTCGTTCGGCGGGGGAACCCAAGCAGCCGTCACGCATGTAGTAGGGGTCCACTATAGCGATGCCCGGTGTGTTCTCTCTAATGATCTGCGTGGCCAGGCTGAGAGAAAAGAGACGGACCATGGTATAGTGCAGCGGGTATAGGTGGAACATATTGAAGATGTCGTCGAACCGCAGGAAGAACAGATCCGCGGGGGCAGTGTCAACGAAGCCCAAGCCTGGTGGCACCTTAACCACGAATACCGGGTGCGAGGGATCTTTCTCCGATAGAAGGCGTCTCTCTATCGTCAGCACGCTGTCATGCACACTCTGCAGTTCCGAACTGGCGAGCTTCCGCAAATTCTTAGGTAGCATGGGCTCACCCGCCACATGAATCCTCCACATAATACCCTCGGGTCTTGGTGGCCCGTCCCGAAACCTGATCGGATTCGCAGTTGTTGACGCCACCGGCTGGCTCGAGCTGCTAGATTTTCTTTTCCTGCCCTTTTTTCCTTTTGGAGAGCGGGCAGGCACCGCAATCTGAGCACTGTCCGCCCTATGTAGTGTGTCAGGGCTTAGAATAAAGGGTCGGTTGGTTGTATCAGCTGGCTCTGTAAAGGCACAAGCTGGAGGCGTCTCCTGAGAACCAAACAGACGCTTGGTGATAGTGGCTTTCTCTGTGGGGCCACCAGCTAGGTCTTCTTCGTTGCCAAACTGAGTGCTGAAGAAGTGATCATTCCAGTCTTCGTCGTCCTCGGCCGGATCCTGCGCCATGTGCATATCATCAACATGATCATCCGACCCACCGCGTGGAGGTGACGGCGAGGGCGGTAAGGGGGCCTTGCCACCGCTTGTCGCTGGCACGACAGGCGGTGCTGTTGTCTATAGCGTGATGGGCCCCGCCGTCCCCAAACGGATCATGCACTTTGGCCATAGCAAGAATAAGCCGAAGCAACTTCTGAGGACAGACGGCTCTTCTTCATCCGCTCCTGGGGGTTGAATGGGAGGTTCCAGGTCGTCGCAGCCCCTTAGCACCCGACTAATTTTAACCCTGTGCACGCTATCTGGCATCGGCTTTGAGTGGAACGTGCGCTGCAAGGGTTGAACGATGGTACCCTTGGCAACATCCCTCAGCTCGTTGTTCACGTAGCATAAGAGAGTGCAAGGAACATCCGTCTGCGGAAAACATGTACGGCGTCGTTAGAGCGAGATGCCATAAGAGTAATAGATGGCATGAAAGGCGGTAATTAAAGCAATTTGTTTACCGTGATGGCGTCGAGATCGGCTAATGTCGACGCACCGCATACGGCGACGGGTGTGCAAGAGACGGAAGGGCTGCTTGATGGCGCGGTGCTGGCCGCCGGTGTATTCTCCCTACCGACGGGTGCTTGGAGCTCCGGTGACGCCGCGACGATGGCAAGGGGGCACCAACATGTACTCCGGCGCCGCAGTGATGGCAGGGGGAGTCACCAACACTTGCGGCGCCGTGGTGCTAGCTGGCAGAGTCACGAACATGTAGTTCGCCTGATTCGTCGGCGCCACGTTGTTCGAGTGGCTGCTGACCATGCTTGGAATCGGGCACGGCCCTACTCGACCACCCGCACTCCAGTTCGCTATTGACTCCACCAAGGTAGGCAGGAAGGACGTGAGGGTGATTGCCACGTTGTCTTGGACGATCTGCGGGATCCGCGCCACTTGTGCCTTAAGTTCTTGAACCTCTCGGTTTTCCTCCTCGCTCCTTCCCGACGGCGCCACATGCGTCCTCGGCGGTGGACCAAAATGATCCACCCAATTCTTACCCCCGAGGCCGGCCAGACGGCCAGCCGACGACGGCTTCTTCGTAACCGGCTCTATTTTCTTGGCCCGGTTCATCGCCCTGTTAAAAGGGTTATCCCACCGGGTGGCCGCCGTCGACCCCTGGGATGAGGAACCCTGGGATCCATGACTAGCAACAATTTCCTCCTCCTGTAGAAGAAGTAACAGTGAATCATTTAGATCATCGATTAGATTGCAATCGTGTTGATCCGCGGTAATTAGATTATACGTACCACAATTTCCTCGAATTCCTTCACCGCAGGATCCGCGGTGAGTTGTTTGGTTTTTGGGTCCACATGGTAACGGGGCCTGATGAAGTTTCGAACCTGCCCGGGTTCGAATTTGGCAAAGGGGTTTTCTATCCCCTTGGATCTATACTCTTCGTCCTCCTTATTCCATTTGGCCTCCGCGGTTCTGTATCCACCAGATCCGAGATGGTGATGACCTATATTCATCGCCTGTAGCACCTTTCCCCGATTACTATTGGCCAGGGCTCTTTCGGATTCACACCTCTCCTTGAACTCCCGGAACTGATCTTCGGTGATCTGCGGTTCAATCTTCTGGATCTCCTCGAGACTTTTTCCTTCTTTATAGATCTTCTTCTTTATCCGGGTTCTCCAGCTGGCCAGGGCGGTGCTCATCTTTGTGAGGGCGGATTTGTTTACTTCGTTCCCATGATAATTTGTGTTCTGATACTTAGCGGGGAACTTGTATCTTGCGTGCAGCTTCTCGAAGAGGAGTGTGCGCAAGTGGCCATTATCTTTATGCCGGAGATTCTCGGTGTTGATCGAGATGGTTGTCTGGGTGATCGCCGCCACTTTCCCACCGTACCCTTTGACGACAAGGGCGGGCTCCAAAGGAACCCCTGATGGGCTCACTTCGGTAATTTCCTCCCTGACCGTGCCGACCGTGTTCGGGCACCGGTCCTTCGGCTTCTTCTTCTTCTTCTTAGGAGGGTTGCTACCACTCCCTGTGCCCTCGCCGCCATCAGTGGTTTCATCGTCCGCCGTTCCTTCGGCTTCTTCCTCCGCGTCTTCCATCTCATCATCCTCGCTCTCCTGGGGATGGTATTCTTCATCGTCTTCTAGACGTTGGGCCGCCTCCCAGAATGTCAATTGTTTATTCGGAGGTCTGAGTTCTCCTTCAGCGCTGATGCGCTTAGAACATCCAGCCTCGTCGTTGTCACACATCTTTGCACTAATAAAAAACAAATAATTGGTTAAATGCACGGAAAAATCCGGCATGACCTTTGCTAATTTTCTTAAACTAGGAGTGCCCGATTTCTGCCGAAACGGAAGTTAATCAACATTCCGGCAAAAATGGGACTCATTTCATACAAGAACCTGCATACACGACATAATAAAGTGCCTCATACAAGCACAATCACAATTTCAAGTGCTACAATTATATCACCACAGATTATATCACCTGTCATTGATGATAGCAAGCAAATACATGCAGATTATAACACCTGTCATTATATGACAGCAAGCAAATACAAGTTTATATGACAACAAGTAACTTATATGACAACAAATAACTTATATGACATCAAATATGACAGCAAATATGGTCAGATTATATGACAGCAAGTTTTCACCATGTATTTTCAAACCAGGAGCATTTTAAACCAGGAGCATTTTAGATCAGCACTAGCAAATATGGTCAGATTATATGGTCACCATTTCAGCACTACTAGACCATCACCAGGAGCATTTTAGATCAGCCACAAACTAGGATCATCATCAGCATAACTAGGATCATATATCTCCTAGCCACAAACAACACTAAAATCCATGAGTGCAAAACCATATGCTAGGCAACTACTACAGCAACTACAATAAAATTTGCTAACACTAACCTACTACAGCAACTACAAGCTAACTGCAAGCTACTACATCCACTACAATGAATCAAGCTAAACAAATCCAGGAGAACTTGATGCTAGGAAACCAGATGCTAGGAAGAACTTGTATCAGCCACTACAGAACTTGTTGTGGCTGCTAGGCAGGGGGAAGCTAGGGGGTGCACCCAGGAGTGCAAAACCAGATGCTAGGGGGTGAACCCTAGCTATCTTCTTGTACATAGACTGTCCATGAGATGATTTTATATTGTCTAATCATTTATATAAACAAGTAGCACTGACTTCTTGTGAAAGATAACAGTATGACATCTACAGATAAGTCACAATAAAGATAACAGTATGGCCATCTAGTACATTGCTCACTCCCAAACCCTAACCATAATTCACAAGAACATAATTTGCTCACTGTCAAACCCTAACCATCTAGTACATTGCTAAAATGAATCACTGTCAGAGGCATAATTTTCTCACTGTCAGAGTACAACCCCTTGAAATTGATGGGTAATCAGAGTACCAAAGTAGCATTGCACTATCAAATGGGTGAAATTAAATGGGGGAAAACACAAAGGATTTTCATGCACGGGCCACAGAAAGGTACATGCATAATATTATTTCTCATATCCAAGATGAAAATGGGAATAATATGAGAGAGCATACTGAGAAAGATACATCCTTATGGAGATGTTACAAAAATATGATGGGGGTTTCCTTTCCTACAAATAATAATATGGAGTTAATGGAGTTACTTCCTGAGGTGGACACTCTACAAAGTCTGGATTCCCCAATCACCGAAGAGGAAATATATGGATTGGTTAAATTCTTAATACCATATAAAGCACCTGGACCAGATGGTTTTAATGGTTTCTTTGTGAAAAATGTCTGCATATCATCAAGGAAGATTTCTTCAAGTTATGCTTTTGAGTGTCAGCTTGGGTCCATGCCTTTTACATTTTGGATTTACCCATGGGAACTACTAAACCCTCTGTCAAGGATTTCTCAACAATTATTAACATAATTGGAAGAAGACTGAATGCCACTATATCTTTTTTGTCTTATGGAGACAGTCTCATTCTAGTTAATTCTGTCTTGTCTTCATTGGCAATGTACTTCATGTGTACTGTGGTTATTCCCCTGTGGGTTATTGAGATCATTGATAAAGCTAGAAGAAGATGCTTATGGAGGAAGGAAAAAAACAAGGAAAGAGTAAATTCACTGGCTGCTTGGGATATGATTTGCAAGCCAAAAGAAAAAGGAGGATTGGGAATATTGGATCTCACGATTCAGAACAAAGCATTACTGATTACACTTGGATAAATTCTATAATAATGCTGATTTTCCCTGAGTCAAATTGATAAGGGACACTTACTATCATGAGTCTGTTCCCCATACAGTTACACAATGTGGATCATTTTGATAGAGAGGGATATTTAGTCTTGATGATGAATGGAGAGCCATGACTATAGGAAAAGTAGGCAATGGTTTCAGTTTTATTTTCTGGAATGATCTATGGTGCAGCACATTGCTATCAACCAAGTTTCCCAGGCTTTTATCATATGCTAGAGAAAAATTGGCATCAGTACATGACATATGTTCTATACAGAATTTACATGAGGCTTTTCACTTTCCATTTTCTATAGAAGCTTTCATAGAGTAAAATCAGTTACAAACAATTCTGAATGGAGTATCCTTGAACTCTAGTTGGCCATTGATGCAATCTCTACCAGTTTGCACATTCAGCGGGGAGAGAGGGAGAGAGGGGCCTGCAGAACCCTAACCATGGCCTGCAGAGAGAGGGGAGAGAGGGGGAGAGAGGGAGAGAGAGGGAGAGAGGGAGAGAGGGGAGAGGCGACGCTCACCTCTGACGGGCGGACAACGGGCGGATGACGGCGGCCTCCACCTCCTGAGACGCGGCGGCTGCTCCTCCTCGGACACGGGCCTCCTCCTGAGACGCGGGCGGACCTCCTCCTCGGACACGTACGGGCGGACCTCCTCCTCCTTGGGCACGGGCAGGCCTCCTCCTCCTCAGACGCAGCGGCGGCGGATCGAGAGCGGCAGCGGCGGTCCTTCGGCTTCGGGCTGAGAGATGGAGAGATGGGGATGAGAGAGGGGGTCGGGCGCCACGTGTGGATAAAGCCACTTAGGCGTAGCGCACTGAGCCATAATGCGCTACGGATATCTGTAGCGCACTATGGGATAGTGCGCTACGCCTATCGGCTTCTAACTACTGCATAAGAGAACTACAACCCCACTAGCTAACAACTATACTAGCCTATCCCACTGGTTCTGCCCACTACTCTATTCTAAACCTGAGAGCACCCAGGTTCGAATCCTGGTGCCCCAATTTTTTGTTTTGATTTTAAAAATACTTTTAAATATTCCAAAAAATGCCCAAAAGTGGTGATATATGCCATAGAAGTTTTATTTTGATTTTAAAATACTTTTAAATGTTCCAAAAGTAATAATATTCCAAAAATGCCCAAAAATATGATTTAAAGTATAACTAAATTTCATAATACTTTGTCCATGAATATTACAATCTTTTTCGACCACGCGTTTACAATATTTTTTGAGCTAGCGTTTTACAATCTTTTTTCCCTTCTTTGTCGCGGTTGAATAATTTAGCCCCGGCACTTTAATGTTTCTTCTTTCGAATGGGCTACCTTTTTTGGGTAGGGTTGTCCTTTTTCTTCTTGTGATGTATGTTGCTGCATCGTAGTCGTCATCATCTTCAATCTTTGGATCGCCGTACTGGTCGAAGTCTTGCTCGTTGGCGACTCCATCCATTCCGATGATGTTTCTTTTTCCTCTCCTCACGACAACACGGCTAGGCTTTGTCGGGTCGGTAATGAAAAAACATTGGTCCACTTTGGAAGGCAGTACCCACGGTTCATTTTTCGTGGCCACGTTTGCACCGGCGGCCTTGGATTTGGCTGCTTCGGGTATAACCATGGTTGTGAAATACCGGTCTTCTCTTTCGACGCTCTTTGCCCATCTGACACGGAACATCGGCACCTTTTCTCCACAGTAGTCGAGCTCCCAGATCTCCTCGATTCTTCCGTAGAATCTTTCCTTCACGTTGTCATCGGTGTAGAATTCCGACGTTACGCCTGAGTTCTGATAATCACACTTGTTGTCCTTTTCCTCCGTGTAGAATATGTAGCCGTTGATATCATACGCCTGATAGGTCACCAGGTTTTGCATCGGTCCCTGCGACAAGGTGAATATGATCTTTTCCGTGTCAGAAGAATGCGAGCGCGGGGGATTATCAAGGAGCGTCTGCCTAAACCAACGCGTGAAATCTGAGTTGTGCTCTTTGATTATTTCTCCCTGCGTCCTCTGTATGCCCCGGTCACTGTACTTCTTCTCGATTAACCTTTTGTGCTTCTGTACCCAAGGATCGACCAGTTCTAAATGCTGTAGCGCGACGAGGTTTGCTCGATCAAAGTCTGCGCGTCGAAAATCGAAGTCTGCATGCAGTATGCGACGACCCTCTCGGTGACCAGATCCGTCGAGCTTGCCAAGGTGTCTGTTGACGGGAAGACCGACAGGGTTCTCGATGTCTAGATAATTCGTGCAGAAAGAGATGCACTCTTCGGCCAGAAAGCCCTTGGCTATGCTTCCATCTGGACGGGACCTGTTGCGAACGTATCCTTTGATGTGTCCGTTCATCCTTTCGAACGCCATCATGCTGCAGAGGAACATCGGCCCGAGTTGTATGATGTCCTCCACGACATGGACCAGCAGATGCACCATAATGTCGAAGAATGCGGGTGGGAAGTAGACCTCAAGCTCACATAGTATCACCACGATCTCCTCCTGTAGCCTTCCGAGCTGATTCTAGCCAATCGACTTCCTAGAGATGACGTCGAAAAACTTGCATAGGCCAAATAACGTTTCACGGACGTGCTCGTCCATTATCCCTCTTAGTGCGACCGGAAGTACCTGCGTCATTAGCACGGAACAGTCGTGAGACTTCATGCCACTGAACCTCTGCTTCGTCTCGTCTAGGTATCTGCTTATCTTGCCCGCGTAGCCGTAAGGAAATTTGACTCCTAGAAGGCACTTGAAAAACTGTTTGATCTCATCCTGGCTTAGAGTGAAGCAAGAAGGAGGGCAGTAATATTCGTTCTTCTTGAACTTTTTACCCTTCCGACGACCTTGTGTCGTCTCCGACTCATGATCATCGTCATCTTCCTGATCATCAGGAGTAGTGCGTCCTCCGTGAAGCTCCTTCCGGATACCCAAGCATATCAGGTCATGCCTTGCTTTCGGACCATCTTTCGTCCTATCTGGCATGTTGATTATGGTGGCGACCAGACTCTCGCACACGTTTTTCGTGATATGCATGATGTCGAGGCTATGAGGCGTGCGGAGAAACTTCCAGTATGGCAACTCCCAGAAAACAGACCTTGTTTTCCATACCTTCATCAGCGGCTTGTCTTGTTGCTGCCTCTTTCGCTTCTTTCCAGGCTTAGGACAATCTTTCCAGTTTTTCAGCAACTCTTCCACTTCTTCCCTGCTCCTATGCTCTGGGATTCCTCGGGTCTCTGATTTGCCATCGAACAGGTCTCCATGTTTTCTCCATGGATCATTCTTGCCGAGCCACCTCCGGTGCGCCATGAACACGGTTTTCGATGACCCTGGATCTTTCTCTAGTTGGAGATAGCTTGTGTTATCCATGCACCTAACGCATGCGCAGAATCCTTGGATAACCTGCCCCGAGATATACCCACAACCTGGATAGTCTTGCACCGTACATCCATACAAACACGGGCCAAGTGCTGTGCGTGCTGCTCTGGCTACCGAACGGATTGAGTCCATCGGTGCTTGCACCAAGCCTGATGTTCCTCGAATCTCCACCGAATTCTGGGAATTCTAGGCCCAATGCTTTCCACTGGCTAGCATCTGAAGGGTGCGTCAGCAGCTCATCCTTTTCGGGGTCATCATCATCTCCTGGCTTCTTCCTTTCCGCATGCCATCGCATGAGCTTCGCTTCCTTAGGGTTCGTGAAATAGCGCTGCAGACGAGGAGTGATAGGAAAGTACCATACCACTTTTCGAGGTGCTTTCTTCCCTTTCTTGTATGGACTCACGCCGCACACCGGACATGTGGTTTTCTCCGTGTCCTCGCCCCGATAAATGATGCAATTGTTGATGCATATGTGATATCTAACGTGCGGTAGATCGAGATGACAGACGATTTTCTTGGCATCCTCGATACTAGTTGGACATGTGTTCCCCTCCGGGAGACGATCGTGCCAGAATGCCATCATATCGTCGAAGCTTGCGTCGCTCAATTTGTGCTTTGCCTTCATCTCCATAGCCTTGAGCGTTACATTCAACCGGGTATCATCGGGCCTGCATCCTTCATACAATGGAGTAACCGCGTCTTTCTCAAGTTGCGCAAGCTTGGCTTTCTCTCTAGCGGCAGCCCTGGCGTTACTCGTCTGCTTGAGAAGCAGCTCTTGCACATAAGGGTCCCGCACCCAGCCTGACGTTGTTCCATCGTCGTCTGCTCCTCCGGCATCTAGATCATCATCATCCCGGTCTGCTTCCGCACCTTCACCATCTCCAGGAGACTCTTCATCATATCGCCCGTTCTCGCCGTGATGATGATCATCGTCATGTTGGCCACCTTCTTCACCGTCTCCATCATCTACATCATCGCTTATCCAACGAGTGTATCCATCCATGAAACCATGGCGGAGCAGGTGCGCCTGCAGATTCCCGGAATCTGGGTCGATCACCCAGTTGAGTTTGCATCTTCTGCACGGACATCTTATATCTGTCTTGTTATTTCATATCATGTCGGCTGTCGCACATTTCAAAAATCTAGCCACAATGCCTTCACTCATTATGCGGACCATTTTTGCCTGCACGATGTACACGGTACAATTTTGAAGTCTATTAGAACCACATAATGAATGCATGCATGCAATGGTCGATAGAAAATTTCGGCATGACCTATCCTAAAATTAGGACCTTTGAGAAATGCCAAAGTCTTGCCAAAATGGAAATGAATCAACATTTTGGCAAAACAAATGGCAACTTGTTCACATACAAACACAAGAGAGAGAGAGAGACCGATCCATACACACATGAACATATCATTATCCTCTCCATACACACATGCATGAGCATCATCGATACTCTCCATATACACACACATATGACCATCGATCCTCTCCACATACACACATCATGAGCATCGATCATCTACATACATATGAGCACAGCATCATCCATATACACATGAACACATCCTTACATGGTCAACTTACCGAGATGAGAGACCGATCGCGAGAAAGATGGAAAGGAGAGGTGCGCGCGTCGACCGGAGAAGGATAGATGAGAGACCGGAGACCTCCTCTATTACTTATGTAACATCCAAAGCAAGTTTTACATGCTAAAAATGGTGAATGTGTGGAGAAATTGAGGTGGGAAGGAGAAGATCCCAACTAGATCTAAGGAGGAAGAAGAAGGGGAAAGTGAAGTGTGGGGTGGTGGATGTGGTCACACATGTGCACATAAAGTGCTGTCCTAAAGAAATCGACACATCCGTGGCGCACACGGCCCTAGTGCGCCACAGGGAGTACAAACATCTGTGGCGCACTATGCCATGTGCGCCACGGATGCTCCTACTCCCTATGGCGCACTAGGCCGAGTGCGCCACAGAAGTTTGTGGCCGTTTCAGAGCAGAGGGGGGCATGCTCTTAGGCGTAGCGCACCACCCCCATGTGCGCCACAGATGACACTAACAACCGTGGCGCACATGACTATAGTGCGCTACAGATGTTTGGCGTGCGGCCAACAGGGCCCTGTCCCACACACATCTGTGGCGCACTATAGTCATGTGCGCCACGGTTGTTCTAGTTATTAGTAGGGCACTGCCCACAGGTGAGCCACGCCTGTTTTAGCCGTGGGGCACTTCAACCATGTGAGCCACGGATGTGCTGATTACCTATAGCCTTTTTCCTAGTAGTGATCTCGGTGAGCATTTTCCCATCCTCCCTCGCTTCCTGTTTCACCAACGCTGCCACCATCTGACCGTCGCCGCCGCGCGCAGCCGTCGAGCGCCGCCAGTTCTTGGCTAGTGGATAGGAGCCGTCCGATTTAGATCGAAGAGACACGATAGAACCACTTAACAGCGAAGGGGTACACTTTCTGAATCGTGCGATCTATTTAGATCCAACGCCCCGCAGAGCACGATCCACCCGAACCGGTACCAGCGAATAGGAAAGCGACGCGTGTCACCAGGCGATTTAAAACAGAAGTTTGAATCTGATTAGAATGTGATTTTGAAAACCCTATAACTTTTGATCCACACGTCCAAAAATTACAAACTTTATATCATTAGAATCAGTGGAACAAGCCCTAGCCAACCCTCCAGTTTGTTTAGTAAAAAGCCTCTGGTAGATTGTTTGTTTTTGCAGAAACATTTGTATGCTTGTTTAGATTAGAAAAATTATTCCAAAAATGTTTGTAGGGTTAAAACCTTTAAAAAATTATTTGTTGTGAACTTACTGACCCTAGGAACCAACCCATGGTTTTGAAAATGGTTTTGGTGAAGTTTTGGATGGATTGATTGATTTAGCCCTTTTCTAGCCAAATAAAATTATTGGTTTTTGTTGTGAAAATGTTTTGGAGTAAAAACTTTGGGAAAATGTTTTGATTCAAAGCTACTGACCCAAAACACCAAGTTTTAGGAAGTAACAACTTATTTGGGTGAAAGACATAAAGTTTTGGTTTGATAAAAACATTTTCCACCACATAAAATAATGAATGGATTTAAAAATGATTTTTGGGCAAAACCCTTTGCGAATGACTTTGCCACTTTAGAAAATGACCACTTGGATCCTTACAAAGTTTAGAAGCCTAGTGGAGACCATCTTTGTAAATAAAACTATCTTATACATGCTTGCATGTATGACTTAGAATCCATTATTTTATGTGTATTTTGTTTGATTGATTTTGGTTGGAATGCTAGTTGATATTGTGTTTGCTTGATTGATTTGTAGTGAAGTTAGAAAAGTGTGAAACTAGCAAGATCAAGAAGTGAACCACCATTCCCTACCAAAAAGGCAAGTTACACTATCATCTTAAGTCCTACTATTTTCATTATACTTAGTGGATTTTGAAACATGCATGAAAAGAATTTCTATACTTATGCTATGCTAAATCCTAATAGGATACCCTATACATTCCTTAGTGAAAACAATGTAGTTGATACATGCTTAGCCATGCTATATTTTTGAAAAGAGATACATGTTGAGATTTTATGAAGTTGAGAAAAGGACTTGTGTTTTATATAATAAAACAAGGACTCAATGAACCACCTGGGTGGACAAGGATACTTTGAGTTTTGGAGAAGGTGGCAACAAAAGGAACCATGTCTATGGCAATCTCTTTATGTTGTGCTCCAAAAGAAAACCACCCAGGAAACTTAGAGATTGAACATGTTTCTCCAATTGTGGCTTTCGTGTACAACCACATGCTATTATGGCTCTGGCTTAGTCAACTACATTGGGAAGATCCATGCATTGTCTTCAGGCTACTGAAAATGGGGACCTGGAATCCTACATGGGTACTGAAGACAAGCTAGCAATGGTGTATGGAAGGACCCTCTGGAAAGATTTCGTCACATTCTCAATCTGCCAGTACTCCATCTTTGTGAGCACTAATCCAGTGGCCACTGATGGCAACAAGATGAGATTGTGACATGTGGGTATAGTGTACTACTTCTGCAGAAGATAATAAAACCTAAGTACTTAGCCGTGTCCCCGGTTATGGACAATACTGAGCAACTAAAGTTTGAAGCTATGGGAAATCTCTACATTCCAATTTCTAAAAGAAAATTTTTAAGTGACAACAAAAGACTTGATGCACTTGGGGGTACCAAGGAGCTCAAGAGATTTGATAAAACATGATGCACTTGGGGGTACCAAGGTGCTTAAGAGATTTTGATAAAAACTTGAACACTTGGGGGTACCAAGGAGTACAAGGAGATTTGGGTAATAACTTAAACACTTGGGCTTTGCCAAGGAGTTTTCAAAGACTTGATCAGGGATCAAAACATTTTGAAAAGATAGGATAAATCTTTGCTTTCTGCAAATAAGCCTAAACCCTACTTAGCCAAAGATGCATGTAATGATAGGATCCACTCATATTCTACTCAGTAGTGAAACTTGCCAATACAATTCAAATGTATTGACCCTTGTGGCTGTAACTTGTAATGTTGCAGGTTTGATTGCTTTTAGTGAAGATTGATTGATTAGGATTACAAAGTCTACAACCAACATGTCTACCTGTGGCACTTTGAAGATGAAGGACCCATACTTATAGTTATTCCGCTGCAATGTATTGTAATAGCCAAATGAGCTATGTAAGATGTAGTAAAATTATGTTATTCCTGGTTATAAAGTTATATTATGACCTTTGTTTCTTGATATTACATCTTAACTATGGATGCTAGCTAATGATCCAGGGACTAGCATTGTAAACATAGGGGACTCTACCTTACCTTATTTTAAAGGTTGGGTCACTCCCTCTACAGATGGTATCAGAGCATTGATTTGCCTGTAGGATTTGTAAACCTAGGATTGGACAAAAACCCTTAGATAAATAGGAGTTGTATTTGTTCCAAACTTATTTACAAACAATCTTGTAAACCCTTTCCTCAAACCACTTTGGTTTTGATTCACACCTCATCTATTTCAACTTGATGGAAAAGCCTACCCATGACCAAAGACTTCACCATGAGCAAAAGACTTCTTCTACATCTTCAACTCTAATGACTTCAACATCTTCAACTCTAAAGACTTCAACATCTTCAGCATATTCACCAAGGGCCTCCAACTTGAATACCATTAAGGACTACAAGATAAAACAAGGAAATCTTGATCAAGATATGGAGACTAAGGAAATGCAAAATTAGAAGGAGTTCACTTCCCATGAAGTTTTTGTGACTAAGAGTTTTTCTCAAAGGATACCATGATCTCATACAAGATGAATCAACCAAGAAGGATGGAAAGATTACAAGTGAGCCATATAGATGGACTACCATATATTAGTTAAGTCAAACACACCAACTTATGTGGTGTAACAAAAATATTTTTGTTGCCCAAGTATGTGCTTGAACTTTGTTGTTTGAGTGAAAAGTTGATTATGAATGCTTGCACATTTGCTTGTGTGAATAGTGATGTGTGTGATTAGGATTATTTCCTTAGAAATATTGTGCCTATTCTAATCTCCCTTCAACCCAAACAGATGACTACTCCAAGAGACTCCAACATCAAGGTTGATGACACCAACAACAACCAAAAGGACAGCATGAAAGAGCTCATAGCAACCCAACACCAATTGAACCAAATAACAGCTCAATTCATAGCCAACACCAATGGTGAAGATCGAACCCTACAAAAGTTTTTGGAAGACCAAGCCCAATTGATGCTTAAGGTGACTGATCAAATGATCAACATGGAAGAAAACTATTCCAAAAGAGTTTGTGACAACAAGGATGACAGAAATGTTATTCTAGATGGAGCCCCAGCTTGCATTATCTGTGGAGACAAGGATCATACTTCCAAGGAGCATGGAGATCAATGCCCCAATTGTGAAGAGAAACATCTAGTTGGACAATGTCCCACCTCTCAAGCTACTTGCTACCTATGTGAAGGAAACAACCATGTTCCTATCCAATGCCCCATCTACTCCATTTTTGAACAAAGGAAACAAGGTGGAGTGCAACAAATGATTGCAAACCATCCAGAAAAATCCAAGTCTACCAAGAAGATTGATGACAAAGGAAAAGGTCCACTTATACCTCCAAGCAAAACAACCCAATTCAAAGGATCAAATAAGAGGAATGTGAATTTTCTAAAGATCAATAAAAGGTCCAAGAAACATGTAGACATTCCTACCTACCAGATAACATATGAACAACATGAACTGGATGCACTCCTAGCTTTGGAGAAACCCAAAAAGCAAAAGAAGCACAAAAGCCATGTGCAATGTCATAAATGTAAAGAAATGGGACACTATTCCAGTGAATGCCTAGAGAACCAGAAGAATAAGGAGATTGGCCAAGTGTGGTGCAACAACTGCAAAGAGCTAGGCCATTATGTAGCAACTTGCCCACAAGAGCCACGTAAGGAACTCAAAGATATCCAATGTTTCAACTGCAAGAACCAAGGACATTATGCAAGCAACTGTCTAGAAAAGATGAAGAACAAGATAACCAAGCCTATGGAGAATCTCAACCTTGGACCATGAATCAAGTGTGGAAACAAAGGACTCAATGCAGTTGTTTTCCAAGAGAAGTTCCCCAAGATCCCCAGCAAGCCAACATGTAGTTTAGTTTTGAAAATTTTAAGGGTGGTAGTACCCTAGATGTTTTGAGCCTATTTGTAACCCTAGCTTTCCCAAATCTCGGGACGAGATTTATTTTAAGGGTGGTAGCCTATCACATCCCAAGATTTTCCAAATCTTGTAATGTGAAAAATAAATTGAATAAAAATAAAACTTTGTTGATTTTCAGGGTGAGAAGAAACTTTTTGAATTCCAATGGGAATCTTCAAACCTATTTTGAACAAATAGAATCCTAAAGGGATTAAAAAGATAAATATTTAATAAAGGAAAATAAAAATATTTAGAAATACTATTTTGTTTCTTTTATTAAAACGTTTTGGATTTCAAATGAAAAGGAAGGAATTTAAATAAGGATTATTTTATAGAGCCAAACTAAACCTTGGCCAAGCCTTCAAAACAAAATATTTCTATTGGGAAAAATAATAAAAGTTTATGTAAATAAAGTAATAAGGATTTAATATCCAAGTTTTATTAATGAAGGTTTTACTATTTCTAAAAACATCAAAACTTATTTATTTGTTTAAAATAAGTTTTCCAAGTATTTTATATTCTCAAATAAAACCTACTGATTTGGTCTTGAGTTTTCAAAATGGAGTTTTACAATAAAAATCAAATCCTATTTTGATTTATTAAAACAAGGTCCATTTATTTAATTAATAATGGACCCTAAAATAAAATTATTATTTTGTTTTGGGATTTTGGTTTTTGTTGCTGAACAGAACCAAGTTCAAAGTTGCATTGTTTGGTGAAAGTTTGAATGGTTATGTTGATTGATTTGTTTGTTTGAATTTCAAAACAGGAAATAGAAATAGAAAAAGAAAAATCATTTGAAAGAAAAAAAAATAAGAATCATACCAAGCCCACTAAGCCCAGCAAACAGCCCAGTTCCCCTCTCCCGTAGGAAACGCTTCGCACTCGCTCCCTGACCCGCAGAGTGACTGACTTGTGGACCCCAACCCCCTCTCTCACTCCACTGACGAAACGGCCCCACACCCGAGCCTTCTTCCTCACCTGCCATGACCCCTTCTCCCCAAACCTCGTTGCCGTTCTCTGTCATTCAATCCGCGCGTAAATTCGCAGTAATGCCGCAGTGATTCCGCTCAGCAATCTCGCCCTCTTAAGCACCCACTCTCTCTCTCCATTTCCCCTCTCTCGCATGGCTCTCTTGGCCACCAGGCTGCTCAGAATCCACCTCGAACCACCACAGACTCCGGCAAGCTTCCGTTCGAATTCCGGCCAGCAGACGCCACCCCTCATCTCCCCGAGCACACGAACTTACTCCCCACTCCCAGGCGCTTCTGCCTGTACCTTCCCTTCAACCGCGGGCGCCCCTGAGCGTCACCTTCAACAAGCTCTGAGCACCGCCGCGTCTGTCTTCCACTCTGGCGAACTCCACAGGTAAACTCCGTTCGCCCCAGCACTTCTAGATGATGCTCCCACACTCGCCTCACTCTCCTACACCTAACTATGCCCTCTGTTTGCCTCCGCGTGATCTGTAGCGTCGACTCCGACCACGAACAGGACCATCTGACGCCGACGACGACTCCGGCGAGGAATTGCTGCTGTCCCTGAGCGCCCCTTCCCAAGCCGACCATACATTGAGCATCACCACGTCCTTGCAATCTCGGTGAGCATTTTCCCATCCTCCCTCGCTTCCTGTTTCACCAGCGCCGCCACCATCTGACCGTCGCCGCCGCGCGCAGCCGTCGAGCGCCGCCAGTTCTTGGCTAGTGGATAGGAGCCGTCCGATTTAGATCGAAGAGACACGATAGAACCACTTAACAACGAAGGGGTACGCTTTCTGAATCGTGCGATCTATTTAGATCCAACGCCCAACAGAGAACGATCCACCCAAACCGGTACCAGCGAATCGGAAAGCGACGCGTGTCACCAGGCGATTTAAAACAGAAGTTTGAATCTGATTAGAATGTGATTTTGAAAACCCTATAACTTTTGATCCACACGTCCAAAAATTACAAACTTTATATCATTAGAATCAGCGGAACAAGCCCTAGCCAACCCTGCAGTTTGTTTAGTAAAAAGCCTCTGGTAGATTGTTTGTTTTTGCAGAAACATTTGTATGCTTGTTTAGATTAGAAAAATTATTCCAAAAATGTTTGTAGGGTTAAAACCTTTGCAAAATTATTTGTTGTGAACTTACTGACCCTAGGAACCAACCCATGGTTTTGAAAATGGTTTTGGTGAAGTTTTGGATGGATTGATTGATTTAGCCCTTTTCTAGCCAAATAAAATTATTGGTTTTTGTTGTGAAAATGTTTTGGAGTAAAAACTTTGGGAAAATGTTTTGATTCAAAGCTACTGACCCAAAACACCAAGTTTTAGGAAGTAACAACTTATTTGGGTGAAAGACATAAAGTTTTGGTTTGATAAAAACATTTTCCACCACATAAAATAATGAATGGATTTAAAAATGATTTTTGGGCAAAACCCTTTGCGAATGACTTTTCCACTTTAGAAAATGACCACTTGGATCCTTACAAAGTTTAGAAGCCTAGTGGAGACCATCTTTGTAAATAAAACTATCTTATACATGCTTGCATGTATGACTTAGAATCCATTATTTTATGTGTATTTTGTTTGATTGATTTTGGTTGGAATGCTAGTTGATATTGTGTTTGCTTGATTGATTTGTAGTGAAGTTAGAAAAGTGTGAAACTAGCAAGATCAAGAAGTGAACCACCATTCCCTACCAAAAAGGCAAGTTACACTATCATCTTAAGTCCTACTATTTTCATTATACTTAGTGGATTTTGAAACATGCATGAAAAGAATTTCTATACTTATGCTATGCTAAATCCTAATAGGATACCCTATACATTCCTTAGTGAAAACAATGTAGTTGATACATGCTTAGCCATGCTATATTTTTGAAAAGAGATACATGTTGAGATTTTATGAAGTTGAGAAAAGGACTTGTGTTTTATATAAAAAACAAGGACTCAATGAACCACCTGGGTGGACAAGGATACTTTGAGTTTTGGAGAAGGTGGCAACAAAAGGAACCATGTCTATGGCAATCTCTTTGTGTTGTGCTCCAAAAGAAAACCACCCAGGAAACTTAGAGATTGAACATGTTTCTCCAATTGTGGCTTTCGTGTACAACCACATGCTATTATGGCTCTAGCTTAGTCAACTACATTGGGAAGATCCATGCATTGTCTTCAGGCTACTGAAAATGGGGACCTGGAATCCTACATGGGTACTGAAGACAAGCTAGCAATGGTGTATGGAAGGACCCTCTGGAAAGATTTCATCACATTCTCAATCTGCCAGTACTCCATCTTGGTGAGCACTAATCCAGTGGCCACTGGTGGCAACAAGATGAGATTGTGACATGTGGGTAAAGTGTACTACTTCTGCAGAAGATAATAAAACCTAAGTACTTAGACGTGTCCCCGGTTATGGACAATACTGAGCAACTAAAGTTTGAAGCTATGGGAAATCTCGACATTCCAATTTCTAAAAGAAAATTTTTAAGTGACAACAAAAGACTTGATGCACTTGGGGGTACCAAGGAGCTCAAGAGATTTGATAAAACTTGATGCACTTGGGGTTACCAAGGTGCTCAAGAGATTTTGATAAAAACTTGAACACTTGGGGGTACCAAGGAGTTCAAGGATATTTGGGTAATAACTTAAACACTTGGGCTTTGCCAAGGAGTTTTCAAAGACTTGATCAGGGATCAAACCATTTTGAAAAGATAGGATAAATCTTTGCTTTCTGCAAATAAGCCTAAACCCTACTTAGCCAAAGATGCATGTAATGATAGGATCCACTCATATTCTACTCAGTAGTGAAACTTGCCAATACAATTCAAATGTATTGACCCTTGTGGCTGTAACTTGTAATGTTGCAGGTTTGATTGCTTTTAGTGAAGATTGATTGATTAGGATTACAAAGTCTACAACCAACATGTCTGCCTGTGGCACTTTGAAGATGAAGGACCCATACTTATAGTTATTCCGCTGCAATGTATTGTAATAGCCAAATGAGCTATGTAAGATCTAATAAAATTATGTTATTCCTGGTTATAAAGTTATATTATGACCTTTGTTTCTTGATATTACATCTTAACTGTGGATGCTAGCTAATGATCCAGGGACTAGCATTGTAAACACAGGGGACTCTACCTTACCTTATTTTCAAGGTTGGGTCACTCCCTCTACAAATGTGTTTTTGGTCATAACTCTAAAACATGTATCATGTCTCACAGGTCGCTTTAAATTGCCCTAGTACTCTAGAACAATGAGTTGTGTACCCATGATGTCCCTGAAATGATAAATCTTGATTCTTCTGTTTGTATTTGTTTTCCGTTCTAGTACAATAATAGTACATTTTATGCGGCGATTTTGTGTAAACTATGGATGTGAACAGAACAGAGTTTTTTGATAAATTGTTCTGAGATCGAAACCAGTAAACAGAAGGATAATTTTGCATGAATACTATGTGGTAAGAGATGGATATTTGAATGGAATAATTCAAATCTCCAAAGCCTGAATGAAACACGAGAGTTATTCCCCAAGAATTCAGATTTTTTCACCTAAACTCGAGTAGATGAAGCATGATGGCCGCCCTAGTCCATAGCTCCCCGAGTTAAGAGTTAAATCCACATTTTGCGGAGCCTTCCTGGCGCGCAGAGCAAGCCCTCCCAAAACCGCTATTCCCCCTTTGTCCACCTTTCTGCCACTGAAGCCAGAGAGAATGCTGGAGCCGCACGACATCCTCCCGCTCCACGTGTTTCCGCCGGACATGCCGCTCCCCTTCCCCCGACATTCCACCAGTAGTCCCTGGCCCCCACCGCCAACAATAACCCAAGGGTTCTTACAAGGCATGCAAATCCTCCTGGAACCCAAAAACTATGGGCATTAACCCATGAAAATGACCATAAACACGAAAACAACGAGTTTTTGGTCATAACTCTCAAACATGTATCGATTCTTAAGGTTGTTGTTGAACGCCCAGAACCATAAAACTGTGGCCAATAGTTCATGAAAACAACAATAAAACGCGAGAAATGCGATTTTTGGGTCAAATCTCTCCAACATGTATCACGTCATCAGGTTGTTGTAAATCACCCTAGAACTCCTAAACAATGGGCAATAGCTCATGAAAACAGCCATAAAACACGAAAACTACGAGTTTTTAGTAATATATCTCAAATATGTAACGGGTCTTACAGGCCTTGCAAATATAACTTGAACCCAAAAACCGTGGGCAATAACTCATGAAAATGTCCATAAACAAGAAAACGACGTGTTTTTGGTCATAACTCTCAAGCATGTATCAGGTTGTAAGGTCGTTGTAAATCGCCCTAGAATCCCAAAACCATGGGCAATAGCTCATGGAAACGGCCATAAAACGCGAAAACGACGAGTTTCTGGTCATATCTCTCAAACATGTAAGGCTTCTTACGAGGTATGCAAATCCGCCTAGAACTCATGAAAATGACCAGAAAACACGAAATAAACGAGGTTTTGGTCATAACTCTCAAACATGTATCGCGTCTCAAGGTTGTTGTAAATCGCCCTAGAACCATAAGACTGTGGGAAATAGGTCATGAAAATGGCCATAAAACGCGGAAACGACGAGTTTCTGGTCATATCTCTCAAACATGTAAGGGTTCTAACGAGGCATGCAAATCCGCCTGGAACACAAAAATTGTGGGAAATAACTCATGAAAATGACCATAAAACACGAAAACGACGAGTTTTTGGTCATAACTCTCAAACATGTATCGCGTCTTAAGGTTGCTGTAAAACGCCCGAGAACCATAAAACTGTGGGCAATAGCTCATGAAAACAGCCATAAAACGTGAGAACTACGAGTTTTGGGTCATATCTCTCCAACATGTATCAGGTCGTAAGGACGTTGTAAATCGGCCTAGAACCCCTAAAAAATGGGGAATAGCTCATGAAAACGGCCATAAAACACGAAAACTATGAGTTTTTAGTCATATATCTCAAACATGTAACGGGTCTTATAGGCCTTGCAAATCCAACTAGAATCTAAAAACGGTGGGCCATAACTCATAAAAATGGCCATAAACACGAAAACGACGAGTTTTTGGTCATAACTCTCAAGCATGTATCGGGTCGTAAGGTCATTGTAAATCGCCCTGGAATCCCAAAAGTATCGGCAATAGCTCATGAAAACGGCCATAAACTAGAAAACAACGAGTTTCTGGTCACATCTCTCAAACATGTAAGGGTTCTTACGAGGCATGCAAATCAGCATGTGACCGAAAAAATGTGGACAATAACTAATGAAAACGGCCATAAAACACGAAAACAATGTGTTTTTGGTCATAACTCTAAAACATGTATCATGTCTCACAGGTCGGTTTAAATTGCCCTAGTACTCTAGAACAATGAGTTGTGTACCCATGATGTCCCTGAAATGATAAATCTTGATTCTTCTGTTTGTATTTTTTTTCCGTTCTAGTACAATAATAGTACATTTTACGCGGCGATTTTGTGTCAACTATGGATGTGAACACAACAGAGTTTTTTGATAAATTGTTCTGAGATCCAAACCAGTAAACAGAAGGACAATTTGGCATGAATACTATGTGGTAAGAGATGGATATTTGAATGGAATAATTCAAATCTCCAAAGCCTGAATGAAACACGAGAGTTATTCCCCAAGAATTCAGATTTTTCACCTAAACTCGAGTAGATGAAGCATGATGGCCGCCCTAGTCCATAGCTCCCCGAGTTAAGAGTTAAATCAACATTTTGCGCACCTTTCCTAGCGCGCAGAGCAAACCCTCCCAAAACCGCTATTCCCCCTTTGTCCACCTTTCTGACACTGAAGCCAGAGAGAATGCTGGAGCCGCACGACATCCTCCCACTCCACGTGTTTCCACCGGACATGCGGCTCCCCTTCCCCCGACATTCCACCAGTAGTCCCTGGCCCCCACCGCCAACAATAACCCAAGGGTTCTTACGAGGCATGCAAATCCTCCTGGAACCCAAAAACTATGGGCATTAACCCATGAAAATGACCATAAACACGAAAACGACGAGTTTTTGGTCATAACTCTCAAACATGTATCGATTCTTAAGGTTGTTGTTGAACGCCCAGAACCATAAAACTGTGGGCAATAGTTCATGAAAACAGCCATAAAACGCGAGAAATGCGATTTTTGGGTCAAATCTCTCCAACATGTATCACGTCATCAGGTTGTTGTAAATCACCCTAGAACTCCAAAACAATGGGCAATAGCTCATGAAAACAGCCACAAAACACGAAAACTACGAGTTTTTAGTCATATATCTCAAATATGTAACGGGTCTTACAGGCCTTGCAAATATAACTTGAACCCAAAAACCGTGGGCAATAACTCATGAAAATTTCCATAAACAAGAAAACGACGTGTTTTTGGTCATAACTCTCAAGCATGTATCAGGTTGTAAGGTCGTTGTAAATCGCCCTAGAATCCCAAAACCGTGGGCAATAGCTCATGAAAACGGCCATAAAACGCGAAAACGACGAGTTTCTGGTCATATCTCTCAAACATGTAAGGCTTCTTACGAGGCATGCAAATCCGCCTAGAACTCATGAAAATGACCATAAAACACGAAATAAACGAGTTTTTGGTCATAACTCTCAAACA
Organism: Avena sativa; assembly: GCA_916181665.1. Lineage (NCBI taxonomy): Eukaryota > Viridiplantae > Streptophyta > Magnoliopsida > Poales > Poaceae > Avena > Avena sativa. Next base: position 32,111,880 of record OV702300.1, on the reverse strand, counting down.
TGTATCGCGTCTCAAGGTTGTTGTAAATCGCCCTAGAACCATAAGACTGTGGGAAATAGGTCATGAAAATGGCCATAAAACGCGAAAACGACGAGTTTATGGTCATATCTCTCAAACATGTAAGGGTTCTAACGAGGCATGCAAATCAGCCTGTAACCCAAAAACTATGGAAAATAACTCATGAAAATGACCATAAAACACGAAAAAGACGAGTTTTTGGTCATAACTCTCAAACATGTATCGCGTCTTAAGGTTGTTGTAAAACGCTCGAGAACCATAAAACTGTGGGCAATAGCTCATGAAAACAGCCATAAAACACGAGAACTACGAGTTTTGGGTCATATCTCTCCAACATGTATCAGGTCGTAAGGACATTGTAAATCGGCCTAGAACCCCTAAAAAATGGGGAATAGCTCATGAAAACGGCCATAAAACACGAAAACTACGAGTTTTTAGTCATATATCTCAAACATGTAACGGGTCTTATAGGCCTTGCAGATCCAACTAGAATCTAAAAACGGTGGTCCATAACTCATAAAAATGGCCATAAACACGAAAACAACGAGTTTTTGGTCATAACTCTCAAGCATGTATCGGGTCGTAAGGTCATTGTAAATCGCCCTGGAATCCCAAAAGTATCGGCAATAGCTCATGAAAATGGCCATAAACTAGAAAACGACGAGTTTCTGGTCATATCTCTCAAACATGTAAGGGTTCTTACGAGGCATGCAAATCAGCATGTGACCGAAAAAATGTGTACAATAACTAATGAAAACGGCCATAATACACGAAAACAATGTGTTTTTGGTCATAACTCTAAAACATGTATCAGGTCTCACAAGTCGCTTTTAATTGCCCTAGTACTCTAGAACAATGAGTTGTGTACCCATGATGTCCGTGAAATGATAAATCTTGATTCTTCTATTTGTATTTGTTTTCTGTTCTAGTACAATAATAGTACATTTTATGCGGCGATTTTGTGCAAACTATGGATGTGAACAGAACAGAGTTTTTTGATAAATTGTTCTGAGATCCAAACCAGTAAACAGAAGGATAATTTTGCATGAATACTATGTGGTAAGAGATGGATATTTTAATGGAATAATTCAAATCTCCAAAGCCTGAATGAAACACGAGAGTTATTCCCCAAGAATTCAGATTTTTTCACCTAAACTCGAGTAGATGAAGCATGATGGCCGCCCTAGTCCATAGCTCCCCGAGTTAAGAGTTAAATCCACATTTTGTGCAGCCTTCCTGGCGCGCAGAGAAAGCCCTCCCAAAACCGCTATTCCCCCTTTGTCCACCTTTCTTCCACCGAAGCCAGAGAGAATGCTAGAGCCGCACGACATCCTCCCGCTCCACGTGTTTCCGCCGGACATGTCGCTCCCCTTCCCCCGACATTCCACCAGTAGTCCCTGGCCCCCACCACCAACAATAACCCAAGGGTTCTTACGAGGCATGCAAATCCTCCTGGAACCCAAAAACTATGGGCATTAACCCATGAAAATGACCATAAACACGAAAACAACGAGTTTTTGGTCATAACTCTCAAACATGTATCGATTCTTAAGGTTGTTGTTGAACGCCCAAAACCATAAAACTGTGGGCAATAGTTCATGAAAACAACCATAAAACGCGAGAAATGCGATTTTTGGGTCAAATCTCTCCAACATGTATCACGTCATCAGGTTGTTGTAAATCACCCTAGAACTCCTAAACAAATGGGCAATAGCTCATGAAAACAGCCATAAAACACGAAAACTACGAGTTTTTAGTCATATATCTCAAATATGTAACGGGTCTTACAGGCCTTGCAAATATAACTTGAACCCAAAAACCGTGGGCAATAACTCATGAAAATGTCCATAAACAAGAAAACGACGTGTTTTTGGTCATAACTCTCAAGCATGTATCGGGTTGTAAGGTCGTTGTAAATCGCCCTAGAATCCCAATACCGTGGGCAATAGCTCATGAAAACGGCCATAAAACGCAAAAACAACGAGTTTCTGGTCATATCTCTCAAACATGTAAGGCTTCTTACGAGGTATGCAAATCCGCCTAGAACTCATGAAAATGACCAGAAAACACGAAATAAACGAGTTTTTGGTCATAACTCTCAAACATGTATCGCGTCTCAAGGTTGTTGTAAATCGCCCTAGAACCATAAGACTATGGGAAATAGGTCATGAAAATGGCCATAAAATGCGAAAACGACGAGTTTCTGGTCATATCTCTCAAACATGTAAGGGTTCTAACGAGGCATGCAAATCCGCATGGAACACAAAAACTATGGGAAATAACTCATGAAAATGACCATAAAACACGAAAACGACGAGTTTTTGGTCATAACTCTCAAACATGTATCGCGTCTTAAGGTTGCGGTAAAACGCCCGAGAACCATAAAACTATGGGCAATAGCTCATGAAAACAGCCATAAAACGCGAGAACTACGAGTTTTGGGTCATATCTCTCCAACATGTATCAGGTCGTAAGGACGTTGTAAATCGGCCTAGAACCCCTAAAAAATGGGGAATAGCTTATGAATACGGCCATAAAACACGGAAACTACGAGTTTTTAGTCATATATCTCAAACATGTAACGGGTCTTATAGGCCTTGCAAATCCAACTAGAATCTAAAAATTGTGGGCCATAACTCATAAAAATGGCCATAAACATGAAAATGACTGATTTTTTTGTCATAACTCTCAAACATGTATCGGGTCTTAAGGTCGATGTTAATCTTCCTGGAACCCCAAAAGTATCGGCAATAGCTCATGAAAACGGCCATAAACACGAAAACGATGAGTTTTTGGTCATATATCTCAAACATTTAACGGGTCTGATAGGCCGTGCAAATACAACTTGAACCCAAAAATAGCGGGGCAATAACTCATGGAAATGGCCATAAACACGAAAATGTTGAGATTTTTGTCATAACTCTCAAGCATGTATCAAGTCGTGAGGTCGTTGTAAATCGCCCTGGAATCGCAAAATTGTGGTCAATAGCTCATGAAAACGGCCATAAAACGCGAAAACAACGAGTTTCTGGTCATATCTCTCAAACATGTAAGGGTTCTTATGAGGCATGCAAATCCGCCTGTAACCCAAAAACTATGGACAATAACTAGTGAAAACGGCCATAAAACACGAAAACTATGTGTTTTTGGTCATAACTCTAAAACATATATCAAGTCTCACAGGTCGCTTTAAATTGCCCTAGTACTCCATAACAATGAGTTGTCTACCCATGATGTCCCTGAAATGATAAATCTTGATTCTTATGTTTGTATTTGTTTTCTGTTCTAGTACAGTAATAGTACATTTTATGCTACGATTTTGTGTAAACTATGGATGTGAACAGAACAGAGTTTTTTGATAAATTGTTCTAAGGTCCACGCTGGTAAACATAAGCGTAATTTTGCGTTAATACTATGTGATAAGAGATGGATATTTGAATGGCATAATTCAAATCTCCAAAGCCTGAATGAAACACGAGTTATTCCCCAAGAATTCAGATTTTTTTCACCTAAACTCGAGCAAATGAAGCATGATGGCCGCCCTAGTCCCTAGATCCCCGAGGTAAGAGTTAAATCCACATTTTACGGCCGCCTTCCTGGCGCGTAGAGCAAACCCTCCCAAAACCGTTGTTCCCCCTTAGTCCACCTCTCCGCCACCGAAGCCAGAGAGAATGTCGGAGCCGCGGACCATCCTCCCGCTCCACGTGTTTCCGCCGGACATGCCTCTCCACGTCGCCCAACGTTCCACTAGCAGTCCCTGGCCCCCACCGCAAACAATAACCCAAGGGTTCTTACGAGGCATGCAAATCCACCTAAAACCCAAAAATTATGGGCAATAACTCATGAAAATGACCTTAAAACACGAAAACGACGAGTTTTTGGTCATAACTCTCAAACATGTATCGATTCTTAAGGTTGCTGTAGAATGCCCGAGATCCATAAAACTGTGGGCAATAGCTCATGAAAACATCCATAAAATGCGAAAACACGAAAACTACGAAAAAATGAAAACTGTGGGCAAGACCCGATACATGTTTGAGAGTTATGACCAAAAACTCGTCGTTTTCGAGTTTGAGGACTCTTTCATGATCTATAGCCCACGGTTTTGGGGTTCCATGGAGATTTACAATGACCTAAAGACCCGATACATGTTTCAGAGTTACGACTAAAAATTTGTCGTTTTCTCGTTTTATGGCCGTTTTCATGAGCTATTACCCACAGTTTTGGGACACCTGGGCGATTTATAATGACCTTAAGACTCGATACATGTTTGAGAGATATGACCAAAAACTCATCGTTTTCGCGTTTGATGACAATTTTCAGGAGCTATAGCCCACGAATTTTGGTTCAAGGGCGATTTACAACGACCATAAGACCCTATACAAGCTTGAGTTACGACCAAAAACTCGTCGTTTTCTCATTTTATGGCCATTTTGACGAGCAATTTCCCATAGTTTTTCGGTATGAGGGTGATTTACAACGACCGTAAGACCCAATAAATGTTTGAGAGTGATGACCAAAACCCTCAAAACCCACTGTTTTCATGAGCTATTGCCCACGATTTTGGCGTTCCAAGTAGATCTATAATGACTGTAAGGCCCAATACATGTCTAAGAGTTATTTTCATGTCTATTTTGACAAGCTATAGCCCACGGTTTTGAGGTTCCAGGGATATTTACAATGACCGGAAGACCCGATACATGTTTCAGAATTACGACAAAAAACTTGTCATTTTCTCGTTTTATGGCCGTTTTCATGATCTTTTGCCCACAGTTTTGGGGCACCTGAGCGATTTATAACGACCAGAAGACCCATACATGTTTGAGACTTTTGACCAAACACTCATCGTTTTCGCGTTTGATAACCGTTTTCATGAGCTATTGCCCACGGTTTTGGCGTTCTAGGGAGATTTACAATGACCGTAAGGTCCGATACATGTTTCAGAGTTATGACCAAAACCTCATGGTTTTCATGTTCGATGACCATTTTCATGATCTACCCCTCATGGTTTTGGAGTTCCAGGGAGATCTACGATGACCGTAAGACCAATATATGTTTGACAGTTACAACCAAAAACTTGTCATTTTCTTGTTTTATGGTCGTTTTCATGAGCTATTACCCATAGTTGTGGGGCACCAGGGTGATTTATAATGACCATCAGACCCGATACATGTTTGAGAGTTTTTACCAAACACTCGTCGCTTTCGCGTTTGATGATCGTTTTCTTGAGCTATTGCCACGGGTTTGGCTTTCCATGGAGATTTACAATGACCGTATGGTCCTATATATGTTTTAGAGTTATGACAAAAAAACTCATCGTTTTCATGTTCCATGACGATTTTCATGAGCTACCGCCAACGGTTTTAGAGCTCTAGGGAGATCTACGATGACCGTAAGACCCGATACATGTTTGAAAGTTAGGACCAAAACTTGTCATTTTCTCGTTTTCATGAACTATTACCCACAGTTTTGGGGTACCAGGGTGATTTACAAACTACCGTAAGACCCGATACATGTTTGAGAGTTATGACCAAAAAACTTGTCTTTTTCGCATTTTACGGTCCTTTTCATGAGCTATAGCCCACGGTTTGGCATTCCAGGGAGATTTACAACGACCGTAAGACCCGATACATGTTTGAGAGTTATGACCAAAGACTTGTCGTTTTCTCGTTTTATGGCCATTTTCATGAACTATTGCCCATAGTTTTGGGGTACCAGGGCGATTTACAACGACCGTAAGACTTGATAAATATTTGAAAGTTAAGACATAAAACTCGTCGTTTCACGTTTGACGACCTTTTTCATGAGCTATTACCCACGGTTTTGGTGTTCCAGGGAGATTTACAACGATCGTAATACCAGATACAAGCTTGAGAGTTATGACCAAAAACTCATTGTTTTCTTGATTTATCGCCGTTTTCATGAGTTATTACCCACTGTTTTTGGGTATGAGGGTGATTTACAACGACCATAAGACCAAATACATGTTTGAGAGTTATGACCAAAAACTCGTCGTTTTCGTGAGCTATTGCCCACAGTTTTGGCGTTCCGGGTAGATTGACAATGACCGTAAGGCTTGATACATGTCTCAGAGATATTGCCAAAAAACTCATCGTTTTCTCGTTTCATGTCCGTTTTCACGAGATATAGCCCACGGTTTTGGGGTTCTAGGGAGATTTACAATGACTGTAAGACCCGATACATGTTTTAGAGTTACGACCAAAAACTTGTCGGTTTCTCCTTTTATGGCTGTTTTCATGAGCTATTGCCCACAGTTTTGGGGCACCAGGGCGATTTAAAATGACCATAAGACCAGATACAAGTTTAAGAGTTTTGACCAAACACTCGTCGTTTTCGCGTTTGATGTCCGTTTTCATGACCTATTGCCCACGGTTTTGGCATTCCAGGGAGATTTACAATGATCGTTGATACGTCGGAAACGTATCTATAATTTTTGATGTTCCATGCTTGTTTAGTATCTACTTTGCTTTGATTTGTCTACACTTTGAGGTGTTTTATATGTTTTCTGGTACTAACCTACTAACAAGATGCCGCACTGCCAGTTGCCTGTTTTCTTCTGTTTTTGGTTCCAGAAAGGCAGAAAATCAATATTCTCGGAATTGGACGGGACAACTGTCAAAGTCAATATTTCACCGAGGAGAACACGGAGTCCATAGGAGAGACGGCGGGGTGCCATAGGGCGGCCGCACCCCCCAGGCGCGGGCCCACCCTAGGCCGCGTGTGGGCAGTCTGTAGGCCCCCTAGCCTCCCTCCTGCATCGCCTCTTCGCCTATAAGAAGCCCCCGATGCCTAGACCCTAAGTACCGGATCAATATTCCACGAAACCGTCTATAGCCGCCAACACCATCGTCCCTATATCGGGGGGATCTGAAGCTCTTCCTGGCACCTTGTCGGAGGGGAGATCATCCTGGAGGCCTTATTATGCCAGCCTCCGGTATGAAGCGTGAGTAGTTCCACCTTGGACTACGGGTCCATGTAGTATCTAGATGGTTGTATCTCCTCCTTTGTGCTTTCATGTCTAGATCTTGTGAGCTCCGTTCATGATCAAGATCTCATCTATTTTTAATCATGCATGTTGTGTTTGCGGGGATCCGATGGATATTGAGATTACTATATCAGATTGATTAATGGTTTTGTCTTATTGATTCTATCATATCTGTGTTGTTTGTGATCTTGCATGCTCTCTGTTGTTAGTGGCTATCTTTGCCAAGTAGTTTCTAGTCACTCCTAGAGGGGGTATTTATGCTCGATAGTGGGTTCATGCCTCTATTTAATCTAAGGGAAGTGATAGAAATATCTAAGGTTGTAGATGTGTTATTGCCACTAGGGAGAAAACAACGGTCTCTTGTTCATGGAACAAGTGGATTGTTTACCTTACACACTTTGCTTAAAGCAGTTGTCTGTTGCTTGCAACTTAATACTAGAGGGGGTTCAGATGATAACCCAAAGGTGGACTTCTAGTCATAGATGCAGTTGGATGGCGGTATATGTATCTTTTTGTATTGCAATCGAATCTCATAGGATCATGATGTCTAGTATTGCATTGTTTTGCCTTGCTCAGTCCTGTCAATTGCCCTGTTGTAATTTGTTTACCCAGCATGCCATGTTTGTTTATCTAAGGGGAACACCTCTAGTGAACTATGGACCCCGGCCCAATCGTTACCATTGATACATCTTCCACTGTTACTGTTTACTTGCTGCAAACCACCATTACCTTCCGCACCATACAGTTATTCCTTTGTTACAGCAACCGGTGACATTGACAACCTCACTGTTTGTTGGGGAAAAGTCTTGAGTTTGTGTTGTGCAGGTTTCCAAGTTGCTTGCAACACCTTCGAGATGTTTCCTTCCTCCTACTGGTTCGATAACCTCGATTTCTTACTGAGGGAAGATTTGATGCTGTGCTCTTCACACCTTGCTCTTGGGGTTTCCTAACGAAGCGCTCTCAGGCGCCATCAACAAGTTTTCTGGCACCGTTGCCGGGGACTTAAACAAGAATCTCCCACGTCAACAGCCAGCCATCAACTTTTCTGGCGCCATTGCCTGGGAGGCTAAGGACGTCTTCACAAGGGGAGTCCTTCTCAACCTTTCTCCTTACTTTGTTTTTGTTTTGCTTAGTTTCTTTTGCTTAGTTTTGTTTGCTTATTTTTTTCAAAAACTCCAACAAAAATTAGTTTAATTAATTTGGTTTGCTTTCTCTTATCAAAAACAAAAAAAATTAGTTCCCACTCTAGTTGTCACCTTGCTCTAGCTCGCCATGTTGATCCCCAAGTTCACCCTTAAAGACCTTTCAATAGGTAGTGGCTCCATAATTGGGAAAGGAAATATTGAAGAGTTCTTTAATTATGTTAGCAAATATAAGGATACTGAGGATAGATATATAGCAGAACTTGGTCCTATTTATGAAATTGCTGCAGCTTCTTTAGTTCATATGTTCCAGGTAGATCTACAATGACCGTAAGGCCCAATACATGTTTGAGAGTTATAGCTAAAAACTCATCGTTTTCTCGTTTCATGTCTGTTTTCACAAGCTATAGCCCATGGTTTTGGGGTTCCAGGGAGATTTACAATGACCGAAAGACCCGATACATGTTTCAGAATTATGACCAAACTTCTAGTTTTCTCGTTTTATGGCCGTTTTCAGGAGATATTTTCCATAGTTTTGGGGCACCTAGGCAATTTATAACGACAATAAGACCCAATACATGTTTGAGAGTTTTGACCAAACACTCGTCGTTTTCGCATTTGATGACTGTCACATCCCAAAATTTTCCAAATTTTGTAATGTGAAAAGTAAATAAACAAAATAAATAATTGTTGAAATTTAGGGTGAAAAGAAACTTTTGTTTCTAAATGGAAACTTAAAAATCCCATCTTGAACAAAGTTGAGTAAAGTTTGAATCCAACTAAATTCAAATCAAGTGAAATGCATTCTTCATAATGGCATCTGGAAATTTAAACACTTGAGAAATAAACCAAAACCCTCAAACCCTAATAGAATAAAATCATTTCCAAGTTATGTCCAAGATCATGGATTGGATCCATATAAAAATTTGTCAACAAATATTTATAAATGATCAAGAATGACAAATAGAAATATTATAAGACCATATAAGTTGGTTTCACTTAATTTGGAGCCATAGATGAAATCTTATGAATTTAATAAGATAAGGAAATTGAATTTCCAAAGCCAATAAAACACCTATCTAAAATCCATACCAATTTGTGATCAAATTAATCCTACAGATATTTAAAAGGATAAATAAATATCAATTAAGATTTTACAAATTGGAATCACCTAGTTTGGACTTATAAATAAAAATATATGGATTTTATAAGATAAAGAAAGAAATATTAAATGAGCAATACTTAAATACCAAATTAAATCTTGTCCTAATCCATAATCAAATAGAATAAATATTATCCAAATCCAAAGGATAAAGAATTTTAAAATTAATTAAAGTGGCATTAACCAAATTCTATTTCTATTTGAATAAAGACAAATCCCTAATTAGAATGATTAAATAAATCATGGGAAAATAATATTGGAATATACCCAAGTGGTATAAAAGTTATTTAATTAAATTAAATGGGATCAAAGAAATCTTCCAAATAAAAATTATGGAATTAGATCCATATTTAATTTCTCTGGAATAAAGACAAATACCCAATTTTAAATGATTAATAAATCATATAAAAAACATTCCAAATAATTCAAGGTGAATTATTTGACACCCAAATAAACAAATAAAACCTACTGCAAAGATTTGGAAAGATTTAGATTTCAAATGGAGTTTGAAAAACATTATTAAATCTTATTTGAATTAATACAAGGGCCTATTTTAATTAATTAATATTCCCTAAAAAGAATAAATATGTTATCCTAAATTTGACTTCAGAATGTGTTAGTAAGCAGTGTTTGATTATTCATAAAGTTTGGTTGAAATTTGAAATCAAATTATTGTTTGAAAAGTTTAAACAAAATCAAAACAGAATATTAGAAATGGAAAAATGAAAAGTGAAATAGATTAAAAAAAGAGAGAAAAGAACCAGCCTACTAAACCTACCCAGCCCAGCAAAGCATCTGGCCCAGCAACAGCCCACCCCGGCAACCCTCTCGTGAAACGTTTTTCCACTCGCAAACAAACCCGCTCAGTCCCTGGCGTCTGGACCCCACCTCCCCTCTCTCTCCTTCGCTGACGAAGCGACCCCACTTCCACACAATCATCGTCATCCCCACGACCTGTTCATCCCGAGCGTTTCTGCGTTAATTTCGCGAGTTGAATTCACGATTAATGGCTCAGTAATTCTCCCCGCGACCATGCTCGTTAAAGGCGCCTGTCTCCCCTCTCCATTTCTGCTCTCTCGCTCGCACTAGCTCGCCACCGGGCTGCGCTAATTTTGCCAGAGACCACGCTCTATTCCGGCGAACCTCCGAGCAAATTCCGGCAGCTCCTCGCCTCCCCTCGCCGCCTCAACCACACGAGTACCCTCCCTGGCCTCTGGCGCATCTCCCAGTATTCCTAGCTCGCTCGTGCATGCCCCCTATCGTTGGCAACTACCTCAACTGAACGCGTCACCGTCTGCCATTTACTCCGGCAACCCTTCCTGGTATCTACTGACTTCCCCTCTCCCTCTCTTTCACACGCACATACTCCCCACTCTCCATGCATTTAACGGCATGGTTTACTTGCTCTCTTGTGCTCCGCAGCGTCGCCCTCGACAACGACTGACCGCAACCGACGCTGTCTTGAACTCTGGCGAATGATTGACAGCAACCCCATGCGCCCCTCGACAAACAGCAAGCATGTTGAGCATCAGCGAAGCACGGCGATCTCGGTGAGCCCCTCCCCTGTCTCTTTTGCTTCCTGCATCGCCATTGCCACCCTTGTCTGAGCGCGCCGCCGCCTGTCGCCGCCGCTAGCGCCGCCCGTTTAAGGTTGGCTACTTTAGGCCGTTAGATCTTGATCCACTGGATGCGATTGAACATAACTCGAAGGGGTAAGTTTGACTCTGTGCCACACGATCTGTTTAAATCCAACGCACCACGTTAGTCGCTCCACGCGATCCGTTTTCAGCCTATCAGAACAAGACACGTGGCCCAGAGTTGTTTTAAAAAACAGGATTTGTTCTATTAGATGTTCAAATTTGTAAATTGCATAACTTTCAAACCACACGTCCAAATTTTACAAATTTTATATCAATGGAATCAGAAAGACAAGTAACTTCCAACCATGCACTTTTTTAATGAATTTCTTCTCGTAAAATGGTTGTTTTTGCAGAAACTTGTGTAGGCATATTTAGAATATAAAATTCATCCTAAAATTATTTTTGTGATAAAATCTTTTGCAACTGGATTATTTTGAACCTACTAACCATATAAACCAACTTGTGGTTTCAAAAACATATTTTGTGAAGCAAAATAATAAATCTTTGCTTTAGAACATTTCTAGTCAAATACAAATATTGTTTTTATGTTTAAAATACTTTTTGGAGAAATTTTTTGGGAAATGTTTTGATTTAAACTCTCTGACCCCAAACACCAAGTTTTAGAATTAAAATGTATTTGGTGAACCCTATAAATATTATTGCTTTGCTAAAGGCATTTTCAACCACATAAAATATTGATTTGGTTTAAAAATGATTTATAGATAAAATATTTTGCAAATGGTTTTGCCACTTATGTAAAATGACCAATAAGTGTTTTAGAATGTTTATAACCTATTAGAAACCAATTTTCCAAATAAAACAATCTTTGGCATGCTTGCATGCACTGCTTTGTTTCTATTATTTTATGTGATATTGCTTGAATGGTAGATTGAATTATTGCTTGCTTGATTGAATTGTAGTGATTTGAAGAGTGTGAACATTGCAAGATCAAGGAGTGAACCTATATTCTCTACCAAAAAGGCAAGTGATGCTTCATACTTTGTCCCATTATTTTCACTATGCATTAGTGATATTTCTAAAGTAGGACTTGCATGGAATTTTTGCTAAGTATAACTATGCCATGGGAAATCCTAGTAGATGAAACCTTAGTAGAAATTTCCTAAGTTAATATTCCTACTACTATCATGCTTAGCTTATCTAGTAGAAAACAAGGGTGGAATATATTCATGCTATGGAATATTTCTAAGTCAAGGACTTGTGCTTTGTTTAATAAAACAACTAAGTGAATGAATCACCTGGGTGGAATGGAAGGAATGGTTTGTGTTGAGTGGTTACACAGGGCCCATTTCTATGGTTTACCTTGTGTATCTCACTTGTGGATGGCCACCCAGGAACAAAGAGATTTGAGATGTCAAATGTTGAGAAGCTTCAAGTGCAGCCACTTGGCATTATGGGATCTGCCTGGATCATATAGGTTGCAATAACTTAGCCAAATGGATAGTTGGTGGTAGGGGATTGATAGGTTGGAGCGCGTCCATTCTGGTCTAAGGGAAGGCTTCTGAAAGATCTTGTCTTGGTGAAACCAAGTCTTGTGGGGAAAGTGCACAACCTCTGCAGATGGTAAAATCTAAGTACTTAGCCATGTCTCTGGCAAAGGACCATTTGAGCATCAAGACATGGAATCTATCAAGAATCTCCTCATCCCAATTTCTAAGTTAAAAACTTGTGGTTGAACAAGGGTTGAAGGATCACCAATTTCTATTGGGAGATGCCTTGGGTGATTTTTGACAAACAAAATCGTAGTGTTTTTAAAAGACAAGGAAAATCTATTTTGAGCAAAGCAAGCCTAAGCTCCACTTAGCCAAATGCATATAGATGATAGACTCCACTATACTACCATAGTATCACTTGCCAATACAATTCAAATGTATTGACCCTTGTGGCTATAACTTATTATGTTGCAGGTTTGTTTGATGTTAGTGAAGTTTATTGATTAGGATTACAAGTCTACAACCAACATGACTGCCTGTGGCACTTTCAAGATGAAGGACCCCATGCTATTGTTATATTCTGCTGCATTGTAATGAGATAGCCAAATGAGCTATGTAAGATGTAATAAATTATTTTATTCCTGGTTATAAAGTTGTATTATGACCTTTGTTTCTTGATATTACATCTTAACTGTGGATGCTAGCTATTGATCCAGGGACTAGCATTGTAAACACAGGGATCTCTACATAATTAAAGGTTGGGACCTCTTACAATGACCGTTTTCATGAGCTATTGCCCATGATTTTGGCGTTCTAGGGAGATTTACAATGACCGTAAGGTCCGATACATGTTTAAGAGTTATGACCAAAAACTCATTGTTTTCATGTTGGATGACCATTTTCATGAGTTACCGCCCACAATTTTGGAGTTCCAGGGAGATCTACAATGACCGTAAGAGCCGATACATGTTTGAGAGTTATGACAAAAAAATGTCATTTTCTCGTTTTCATGAGCTATTACCCGCAGTTTTAGGGTACCAGTGCGATTTACAAATGACTGTAAGACCCGATACATATTTGAGAGTTATGACCAAAAAAACTTTTCGTTTTCACGTTTTACGACCGTTTTCATGAGCTATTGCCCATAGTTTTAGGGTTCCAAGAAGATTTACAACGACCGTAATACTTGATACAGGTTTGAGTGTTCAGACCAAAAACTCGCCGGTTTTGCATTTTACGGACGTTTTCATGAGCTATTTCTTTTAGTCTTTGGGTGCCATGGAGATTTACAATGATCGTAACACCTGATACATGTTTGAGTGTTGTGACCAGATACAAGCTTGAGAGTTATGAAAAAAATCATTGTTTTCAAAGACTATAAGACCCGATACATGTATGAGAAATATAGCCAAAAACTCGTTTTCTCGTTTTATGTCTGTTTTTACGAGTTATTACGCATAGTTTTGGGGTTCCAGGGAGATTTATAATGATCGTAAGACCCGATACATGTTTGAGAGTTACGACTAAAAACTTTTCGTTTTCTCGTTTTTTCTGTTTAATGAGCTATTGCCCACAGTTTTGGGGTATCATGGCGACATACAATGACCGTAAGACCCGATACATGTTTGAGAGTTTTGACAAAAAACTCATCGTTTTCGTGTTTTACGACTATTTTCATGAGCTATTGCCCACGGTTTTGGCGTTCTAGGTAGATCTACAATGACTGTTAGGTCTGATACATGTCTGAGTGTTATAGCCAAAAACTCATCGTTTTCTTGTGAAGGAATGAATGCATTAGGAGGCATGGGTGGCTATGGAGGATATGGAGGCATGGGAGCAACACCGGGGTCTTTTGAAGGCATGGGAGGACCACCGGGTGCATTTGGAGGAATGGGAGCAACACTGGAGGATTTTGAAGGCTATGGTGGAATGGGTGGCATGGGGCTCGAAAGCATAGGAGGCATCGGTGGCATGGTACTTGGAGGCAGGGAGCACCACCGGGGGGGATTCATGGTCTCCTTGGTGAATCCATCACCTTCTATCAATGTTGATGGCTATGGTATGGCCTCCTTGGTGAATCCATCACCTTCATCGCATGCCAACACCACCAACACCACCGTTCAAGACTCCCAAGAAGAAGAAGCACAATATAAAAGTGGCAATGGCAATGACTATGACGATGTTGACAAATGATGTGCGGTGACCCAGCATACCACTGCATGTGTAGTACACTATAGTCGTTGACATGACATCCACAGAACACCGTTCTGCAAATATCACATCCCTCAGAGTGGTACAACAGAAACATTGCGGGTCCATATTACAAACATACACACGTTATTATTATTACAATACCGGAAGTTCAAGACTTCCAAAAGATTCAACTTACAAACCAAAATATAAGTGTTTCAGCGGAATTTAAAAGTAACAACTCCGACTAGGAGTTGAGCTCAGCAGCTTATTCTATAGAGTTCATGATGCTCGTCTCCATTGGTTACTACTAACTAGGATACTTAGTTGGACTCGTTATTATGAACACCATAGCGGATTTTGTAATCCACTCCTTTTGTAGGGGTTCGTAGCATGGAAAACAAAAAAATTCTACCACATGCACACAAACAAGCCCAGATCTATCTACTAGATTGTAGCAACGACTCGATAGAGGAACTCACCCTTGAAGATTCCAAAGCGGTTAACGAGAGCAGATTCTCGTGGGTGATGTAGTCGTACACTTGCCGATCTCAAGATCGCGTAGACGATCCTTCCGGTGCTGCGTTCCGGAAGCGCTTCCGCAGTCGGTCACACGTTCGGTACTTGATGAAGACCTTCCTCTCCCTTGTTCCAGCAGGCAGCAGAGGTTGTAGCACTCTCCTCGCGATTCCGGCAGCACGACGGTGTGGTGTCGGAAGTAGAGGGGAGATCTCACAGGGATTCGCCTTAAGCCGGAGCCAGTATGGTGGAGTAAGAGAGGGCCTTGGCGATCTACAATTTAGAGGCACCAAGGGGTTGGCTTGGCCGGTGGCTAGGGTTTAGAGAAACCCTAACTCGGCGACTTGAGGATCCCTAGGTGGCGGCAGCACTTGGAGGGGTGGTGGCGCCTAGAGCTAGGGTTTGTGTGTGAGGAGTAGGGGGCGCCCTACCCCTCCTTATATAGGTGGAGGTGGTGGTTTGGGAGGAGGGAGTCCTCCTCCAACTCCTCCTCCTTGGCCGGCGGGTGGAGGGAGTAGAACTTCCTCCCTAAGTAGGTTTCCTACTCTCCCTCCACCAAGCAAACTTCAGATTTGACTTTTCAAATTGGCGTTTGGCTTTCAAACTTGGATTTGATTTCTCTCATCATATTGCCCAGCCAAGTGACCTAGTACATGATGCAACCATTCCACATTGTCATGACACATCCATGTACCCTTCCCCTCCGGAGTGCCGGACCTTCCAGACCCTTCTAGAACATTCCTGGTGAAAACACCAGAATCATTTCCGAACTCCGAAACAGGATTTTCCTTATATGAATCTTATTCTCCGGACCATTCCGTATCTCCTCGTGATATCCCGGATCCAATCCGAGACTCTGAACAACATTCGGTCTCTTACTCATCATTCCATAACTACACAACAACATCGAATCCTTAAGTGTGTCTCCCTACAGTTCGTGAATTATGCGGACATTACCGAGACACTTCTTCGATCAATAATCAATAGAGGAATCTGGAAATTCATATGGCTCCCATGTATTTCTATGATTACTTTGCGATCGAATGAACCACTTACATACGATACCAATTTCCCTTTGTCTCACGATAGTTTACTTATCCGAGGTTTTGATCGTTAGTATCTCTGCATACCTAGTTCAATCTCATTACCCATAAGTACTCTTTTCTCGTTCCCGTGATATGTGATCCCTTATGAGCCAGTCACATGCTTGCAAGCTAATTGGATGACATTCCACTGAGAGGGCCTAGAGTATATCTATCCGTCATATGGATGGACAAATCCCACTCTTGATTCATGTGCCTCAACCCATACTTTCCAAACACTCAATGCCACCTTTATAGCCACCCAGTTACGGTGTGGTGTTTGATGTCATCAAAGCATCCTTCCGGTGATGGTGATTAACATGATCTCATGGTCGAAGGAATTAGGTTACTATGTATCAGAAAGCATATAGCAAATGACTATATTAAATGACTTGATCTTTATGCTACGCTTAACTATAGGAGTATGTCCATCACATCATTCTCCTAATGATATGACCCTGTTGTTAATAACATCTTCTATGTTCATGATCAGGAAACCATGATCATATATTAACCAACAAGCTAGTTTAACAAGAGGCTTTACTAGGGACTCTTACAAATCACACAAGTATTAATGTTTCCGGTTAATACAATTATAGCATGGTATGTAAACATTTATCATAAGCATGAAGATATGATAATAACCACTTTATTATTGCCTCTTGGGCATATCTCCAACAGTCTCCCACTTGCACTAGAGTCAATAATCAAGTTTCAAACCTTTGTGTATTCAATACCTATGGCTTTCCGGTGTTGCATGTACACGATTGCTAGTGGTCAACTGATCTCCGGATCTGACACTTCCAGGTCCGTGTGTAATTGCATGTCTTTGCGTCTCTACGCATCAGTCATTCTACAATGAGATGGCTTTGTATAAATTTGGTCCTTTGGTGAGACCTTTAGTTCTTTGGGGTTAAAACATGTTGATAATATTGTCGTACAATATATATTCATAGTATTATCCCGCTGTGAACTACACCTAGTATGATAACAAACTACTTGACACAAATGCCCTCTTTAGCTGCTATAATAGTAGTCATATACTTAGCCTTTTGTTGTAATATCTGACACAATGTCTTAACTTCGGAACTCATCCAAATCCATTATGGAACTTATTTTCCATCATATTGTGCCACCCTTAGTTTAGATTGAGATAAACTTAATTTGTACTTTGTGACAAAACTAGTATCAATGTAGTACCTTTACAATGAACTAACCATCTATTTGTCACTTCTACAAAATAATATATTCTTAGTTCTTCCAAAAGATCATAAGAATATCCTTACTATCTTCCAATGGTCATCTTATGAATCATTCTGGTATATGCTCATAACATTTAGTGCATAGGACATATCTGGATTTGTACATATCACAATATGATTGATATAAATACTCTTTGTGATTTCATACATCAAGTATCAATCTATACTTGAATCTTTTTTTTCACTTACCAAGTGTCAATACACTTGAATATATCATCATTATTGAACTCATTCAATCCTTTATGTGCGACAAGAACCTTTCTTGTAGTTTCTATATTGAACTCATTCAATATCTCATCTATGTACATTTGGCACAACCATATTAGCGTCTCAATCTATCTATATAGATATTGATGCCAAATATTTGGGTTTGCCTAAGTCTTTCATCGGGATGAATTTCTCAATATGTGTTAATAAAAGATACATCATTTCCAATCAACAATATGTCTTCCACATAATGTATTATAAATATGTCTTAGCGCTCCCACTTAATTTCTTCCAAATGCAAGCATCTTCATCGTCTCTGATGAATTTAAACTCGTTTAGCAATTTCATCATGGTGAAGATTCCAACTCCGCGATGCTTACTTCAACCATTGAAGTTTGCATATGCTTTTAGCATCCCTTGAATTAACAAAACCCTATGGAGCGTGTTAAGAACATGTCCTAGGTAACAATTCTATTAGAAGAACTTGTTTTGTTTATTCAACTACCACATAACAAAATTATATGTAGTGGTTGCTACATTAATCCTTCTAGACTAAATATCGCTATGAAAGATCAAATCTTTTCATAGTCAACCTTTGAACATTGTTGTGAACTCTTTCCCAACATGTCGACTATTTCATAGATGTGAAACACGACTATAAGGTCTTACACCTTTATCGAGGGTCCTTCAAGTTCAAAGCTTGATTTCTCGTGTATGGAACTATCACGAATTTTATGGCTTCAAGCCATTTTATGGAGTCAGGGCCCATCATCGCTTATTTCCATGTAGTCCGTTCATTATTCTCAAATAATGATTCAACCCTCAAATCTTGGTATTTGATTGTTTACTCGACCTACTTGGTTCAATAGAAACTTTGACCTCCGTAACCACAATCTTTGAGGCACATGAGCAATGAGAATTGTTGCTGCCTCCGGAACACTTTTCGGCACTGCGCAACTTTGCACATACAGCTTAAGGTTCTTTTAACCTTATCAAAGTTCTATTGTCCTCCCGCTTATCTTTTCACGAAAAATTCCTTCTCAAAGAAACTTGATGTTCTAAGCGACAAACACTTTTGTCTCCGATGTTATGGAGGAATACTTAACAGTTATTCGAAATAACATACAAAGACAGGTTCATCCGACTTTGGTTGCAAACATCTTTCTTATGCATAGCATACCAATGTTTAAGAAAGGACAACTTGGGTTTTATCCCAAACCATAACTTTATATGGTGCCATTTCAACGGATTATGATGGAGCTCTTTTCAGTGGAAAACGGCAGTCTCTAAGGCTTTTAATCTTTAAAATACAATGGCAGTTTTATGAATTACACCTTTGATCTTACCATGTCAAAGAAGGTTTAATTACATATCTCGAATGCTCCATACTCTTATGGTGTTTCGAGACATGACAATCCACGGAACAATTCCTTAAATCTTAGGTATTATGCTAAACTTGTAACTCAAGTATCTTCCTTTATGATCTTATCATAAACTATTTATATTCTTGTTACAATGATTTTGCACTTCATCTTGAAAGTCTTTGAACTTTTCAAATGTTTCATACTTCATCCTTATTAAGTAAATATTCATATATTCACTCAATTTTTTTGAAGAAAGCATATGAAGTTGAAATCCATCGTTCTTGACTACACATAATGGACTTCATACAACAATATGTACAAGTTCCAATAAGCTAGTCATTCGTTCCCTTTTTGGCCTATGAACAAAGTTTTAATTATCTCTAGGAAAGTTTCACAAGCGTCATTTGATCAAAATCAAAAGACTCCAAAATTCCATCCATATGGAGTTTCTTCATGTTTTCTTTCCAATATAATTTAAGCGGCGATGTCACTTCCTAAGTGATCTTTCAATCAATATGTCTTTCGACATTTTTAGCACTAGTTTTATGGATGTGATTTCTCCAACGAGATTTGTAAATCATCCATATTTTATGGATTACGGCAATTATTTGAACAACCCTTTTGTTCTCATAATACCTGATAAAACAAATCTTGAAGGCAAGCTTTGATGTTTAACGAGCAACACAATAACCCTTTATTTGTTCTCGATGAACATCATCACATATTCTTTTGCTAGTTACTTAGGCCATTGTAGTTCATGAATTCTGTTGTTTCGTATGACGATTCATACCAATAAATTCAGTATCCAATACTTAAGAACCACATTATTTAACAAGCAAAGAATATAGCCATAACACGTATATCCTCTATATACTTAAGCTAAACAATTCTAGTCTTTTCTTTTCTGCCATATATTTATGAGATTATCTTTCAGTATTTCCTTTTTCTGTTTGAATGAATCTATCAACATCAATAGTGGAGCCATATACATGACACATAGTCCAAAGCATGTATAGTTAAATACCTATGTCTTTGGACTTTCACTTTGAAGTAGATCACCATCATCAAATGTTTGGTGTTCTTTCAAATTCCATTCTTTAGTAATCTCTTGGTGTAGTAAACATTTTACCTACATCAAATATTCACCCTTATCATGATATTATTCATGATCAAGCTACTTTTAGCTTATAACAGTGAATCGCGAGTATAATGTTGCTCTCCAAAAACTTTTGGAGGTTTAGGACAACTAGTGTCTCCAACCTTTTGTAAATTCTCATCAAATATGAGAACATAAACTTTACCATATTATACTCTATCATGTTGTAACCAAAACATTTTTTCAGATATCGTAATATCTTCCATACATGATGGTTTCTGAAACAACTCTTTCAACTCCTAGATTACCTTGATATTGAAACTATCTTTCGAATATCAAGAATCATGGAGATAAACATGATACTTATATACTCACACTAGAATTGTTACTCTTGATTTAATACCAACTATTAAAACTTCACGGAGTAATCGAAACTTACTGAAAATTTGCAGTGGGACTTTTAAACTTTAGATTAATCTTCAAAACAATATGATACCAATTCGTAAAGTAACTAACCAGAATTCTATAGTTCTATCATCTCAATTATAACTAAGCGCAAGGTGGTAAACGGATGCCAATGACTACAACAACTATGCAAATTCACTTTGATTTAATTTATGATAAATAGTGTTCAACTTTTAATCATATTGCTATTGAACTCCCATTCAAAACAATATCCCTCACATTGTTTTAGTGATCACACTAACCAAATCCACCACATCAAAACCAATCATCACGAGAGTTGATGTAGCTTCAATGGCGAACAATCAACATGTTCATCATATCTACTATATGACTCATGCTTTACCTTTCGGTGATCCGTGTTCCAAGACCATGTCTGTACATGCTAGGCTGGTCAAGATCAAACCTTAGCTTCCGCATGAGAAAATCTGGCTTGCTCAAGTTGTATACACTCATAGAATCTAACACACCCGATCATCATGTGATGCTTCGAAACAACGAGCTTTAGCAACGGTGCTTACTAAGGATGAACACTTTAAAACTCGAAATTGTGTGCTTGAGGGATCATCTTATAATGCTACCGTCGTGAACTAAGCAATACAAGATTCATAAAAGGATTAACATCACATGCAATTCATAATATGTGATATGATATGGCCTTTCTTCTTGTGCTTCCGATCTCCATCTTCAAGCATGAACATGATCTCCATCATCACCGGTGTGGCGTCAAGGTCAATGGCGCCTCTTCATGGTTATCTTCCACCAGCATCAACTATTACAACTACTTTGAATAATAGATACGCAGGTCTTAACGGATTTAAAAAACAACCATATGGCTCCTGCCGGTTGCCGACTTACAGTAAGGAACATTGCATACATCATATATAATCACAATCATGGCCATATCACATCACAGCACACCCCTGCAAAACAAAGTTAGACACCTCTAATATTCTTTACATATGTTTACGTGGTTTGGGGCTTTCAATAAGTGTCGTTCTAACTTACGAACAAGAACCACAACATTGATACTAGTATTGTCAATCACCCATTGTAAATTTAGTCTTAACTATGTTGGGAGAAATAGGCACCCGCAAAGCCACTTATGCAATACAAGTTGCATGTCAAGCGTGGAGCAAGTCTCATGAACAATTTCATGTAAGGTTAGCCCGGGCCGCTTCATCCCACCATCCCGCAAGATGCAAAGTACACAAGAAGCAATCGACAACAAAAACATCAACGCCCACAATGACCATTGTGTTCTACTCGTGCAAGAGATCTACATATAGACCTGGCTCTGATACCACTGTAGGGGTTCGTAGCATGGAAAACAAAAAATTTCTACCGCATGCACACAAACAAGCCACCATATATCTACTAGATTGTAGCAACGAGTCGATAAAGGAAATCACCCTCGAAGATTCCAAAGCGGTTAACGAGAGCAGATTCTCGTGGGTGATGTAGTCGTACACTTGCCGATCTCAAGATCGCGTAGACGATCCTTCCGGCGCTGCGTTCCGGCAGCGCTTCCGCAGTCGGTCACACGTTCGGTACTCGATGAAGACCTTCCTCTCCCTTGTTCTAGCAGGCAGCGGAGGTTGTAGCACTCTCCTCGCGATTCCGGTAGCACGACGACGTGGTGTTGGAATTAGAGGGGAGATCTCGCAGGGCTTTGCCTTAAGCCGGAGCGAGTATGGTGGAGTAAGAGAGGGCCTTGGCGATCTACGGTTTAGAGGCACCAAGGGGTTGGCTTGGCCGGCGTCTAGGGTTTAGAGAAACCCTAACTCGGCGACTTGAGGAGCCCTAGGTGGCGACAGCACTTGGAGGGGTGGTGGCGGCAGCACTTGGAGGGGTGGTGGCGCCTAGAGCTAGGGTTTGGGTGTGAGGGGTAGGGGGCGCCCTACCCCTCCTTATATAGGTGGAGAGTAGCAGTTTGGGAGGAGGGAGTCCTCCTCCAACTCCTCCTCCTTGGCCGGCGGGTGGAGGGAGTAGGACATCCTCCCTAAGTAGGTTTCCTACTCTCCCTCCACCAAGCAAACTTCATATTTGACTTTTCAAATTGGCGTTTGACTTTCAAACTTGGATTTGATTTCTCTCATCATATTGCCCAGCCAATTAACCTAGTACATGATGCAACCATTCCACATTGTCATGACACATCCATGTACCCTTCCCCTCCGGAGTGTCGGACCTTCCATACCCTTCTAGAACATTCCTGGTGAAAACACCGGAATCATTTCCGAACTCCGAAACAGGTCTTTCCTTATATGAATCTTATTCTCCAGACCATTCCGGATCTCCTCGTGTTATCCCGGATCCCATCCGAGACTCCGAACAACATTCGGTCTCTTACTCATCATTCCATAACTACACAACAACATCGAATCCTTAAGTGTGTCTCCCTATGGTTCGTGAATTATGCGGACATGACCGAGACACTTCTCCGATCAATAACCAATAGAGGAATCTGGAAATTCATATGGCTCCCACATATTTCTACGATTACATTGCGATTGAATGAACCACTTACATACGATACCAATTCCACTTTGTCTCACGATAGTTTACTTATCCGAGGTTTTGATCGTCGGTATCTCTGCATACCTAGTTCAACCTCGTTACCCATAAGTACTCTTTTCTCGTTCCCGTGATATGTGATCCCTTGTGAGCTAGTCACATGCTTGCAAGCTAATTGGATGACATTCCACTGAGAGGGTCCATAGTATATCTATCCGTCATATGGATGGACGAATCCCACTCTTGATTCATGTGCCTCAACCCATACTTTCTGAACACTCAATGCCACCTTTATAGCCACCCAGTTATGGTGTGGTGTTTGATGTCATCAAAGCATCCTTCCAGTGATGGTGATTAACATGATCTCATGGTCGAAGGAATTATGTTACTATGTATCAGAAAGCATATAACAAATGAACTATATGAAATGACTTCATCTTTATGCTACACTTAACTATAGGAGTATGTCCATCACATCATTCTACTAATGATATGACCCTGTTGTTAATAACATCTTCTATGTTCATGATCAGGAAACCATGATCATATATTAACCAACAAGCTAGTTTAACAAGAGGCTTTACTAGGGACTCTTACAAATCGCACAAGTATTAATGTTTCCGGTTAATACAATTATAGCGTGGTATGTAAAAGTTTCTCATAAGCATGAAGATATGATAATAACCCCTTTATTATTGCCTCTTGGGCATATCTCCAATACCTTGAACACCTCCTGACAGGTCAGGCTCCTCGTAGAACACATCTTCTTGACATTCGGCTGCATACATTGGCACATCTTCGGTATCCTCAGAGTCTAAGGAAGGGATCAAAGGAAAGGATGAGTAACAGCGTTACCCAACAAGTTCATTATATGCAAGGTGGGAAGTTTGATGCTCTAACTACCACCTCGGATTATAAATCCTTGGCACTATGCAATTTTTGTAAATCTTTCTTCAAAGATTGATTTTAAAATAAAAATCTATGACCATCAGCCTTCACAGGACCAGAACTTTCATGGAGTTCCTTTCCTGCCGCATTCATAGCTCCTTCCCGGAACAGGGAGTAACAGGTTACAATTCTTACACTCTGCAGAGGTGCGTTACTTTACCCATGAGAGATCAACTCCTTGTTGCACAACCGGGCGTACTTTCCCGTACACAATTCCATGATGTGGGGCCTAGTAGTTGGTCCAAGCCAATCATTGCCCCCTTCGCGACCTCGCATGCCTCCTTGGTGTACACGATGCCCACATAATGAATTACGGCAATGGTTTGTACAAACCGTTAGATGCTAGAACTATCGTGGGACGATGAGGGTTTCCACCCATATGCTGCATATCCTCTACGAATTACCAATTAATATGCACGCTACAAGGATAACAGCCACGACCTGCACTTCTGGCTTCATGCGAGAGGAAGAAGATATAGTTGACTTCTCCGTCCCATTCCAAATCTCATGACTAACGTGTAATATACGGCGCTAGAATCACTGATGTCAGGGGTTATTAAGTCCCTAATTGATCATCATTGTTGCAAATAGAACCCTAAGTTCTATTGCTCCATTATATCATCACTTAGGATGATATCTAAGAATTTTTTATTTGTGAAAATAATATTTTCTTTCTTTAGAGTATATATGATAACACACCATTTGCAAATACTTTGATTAAGACTCTTCAAAGGATATGAGCAAGTGTTGAACTTGCCTTGTGATGGCAAGGTAGTGAAGTCTGATGCTTGCACTGGACCATGAGCTTCTATGTCTACAAAAATATCATTATTGCCCGGTAAGGACAATATTTAAAGAAGCAAAATGATTATGCAAAGTAATGTAATGCATCATTTAACTTGATATGCCTTATCACCATTATTATAGAAATTATTTTTAATAATAAAGGATTTATAAATAATAATTTTTTAATATTTATAATAGAATATTGTATTCTTTTATTTTATTTCCTTTTTATTTGTGTTTTATTTAATTAATAATTCCTTTAAGAATTATCATTAAATAACAAAATGGATATTAAATATTTGTTTAGTATTTTTCGAAAATACTACAATATTAATATATAATGAAAGTGATTTTTATTTATTTTTATCATCTTTCAATAATTTTGTAAAATTTCATAAGGAATATATAAATTATAAAATTCTTAATAAAATTTATATGTCTAAAATTTTATTTCTTAATTTATTTGGACTATTGTGAATCCAAAAATATTTTATTTATAATTTTTGGACTTTTATTTTATTTTCTAGAATTTAATTAAGTTCAAGGGTATTTTGGCCTTTTCCTATTTATTAAATCAGACTCTAAATGAGTTAGGCTGGCCATTTGGGTTTATTGGGCCCTGGTGGCCCATTAGGGCAAGATCAAAACGACACCCCGAAGGTTTTCGGCCCACCCAGCCCAACTCACTCGCTGTCTTCTCTCTCAAGCTCACCCCTCTCCTTCTCCTTCCCCGACCCCGTGGTCAGTGGTGTCGCCGCCGGCGATTCCCGCCGTCGTGGACCGCCCTGGCCACCGCTGTGGTGCAGGAAGAGGTTGTCGACCCTGCTCTTCCCTCCTGTCCAACTGGATTTGGACATGGAGCCCTCCTGTGACCAGATCGATGTCGTCCCGAACCCTAGGGTTTGGGGTTGGCATTGAACCTGGCGCCGCCGCTGCTCTCATGCACCGTGGTGATTCACCTCGCCCCTAGGTGTGGCTATGGTCGGCGTCGTGGCGTTGTATGGGTCGTAGTGCCCCCTGGGGGTGCTCCCCGTGCCGCCATGGTCGTCGGCCACCTCTGCTTCCTCTTCTAATTTTCAGCGAGGACCTTTGGTAAGTCATTCCCCTCCCCTCGTGCTCTCTATACTAAGCCAATCTATGCTAGATGTTGGTGGTGACCTTCCTGGTTACTGCCCTGTCCTGATTAGGGTTCTTGGTTCTCCTATGGTTCATACCCTACTGTGGATTAGATACTGATGAATTGAATCATGTGTTGATGGTCCCTAAGCATGCTAAATGATTGTTAGTTGTGGCTTGCTGCTTAAGATGAACTGTGGTGGTGCTAGTGTCTTATCAGATGATTCTATGGATTAATTTTTAATGTGGTCAGATGATAAAGTTGCTATAGAAGTAATACTTGGGAATCTTGTGGTTTACTGTTTCACCACTGTCATTACTTGGTTAATGGCAGTGAGTTTTGTGTGATGAAATCACTGTATTAACACTTGTTGGCTTAAAAATTCAGATGTAGTTTGAGATCACATGGTTTCAAACAGTGAAGATATACATAGGGATTTTCTTAATTATGATTCCTGTGATGGAAAATGATTTACAATTGGTTGGTTGAATCTGTGAAGATTGAATGCTTAACCTGATTAATGTAGAACTGTTCTTGTGACACCATATTTGTATGGCACACAAGATTAGATTCTATTTCATTGTTTGGGCTAGTTTAAGCTTGAGATGAGTTTGGCTTTAAAGATAAGTAGAAATCCTCTTTCCTTATATCCCTAGAACCAATGATGTTGGTCTGAGGTTTAGGGATTTAGACCTCTATCTTGTTGATTCTCATGGATTAATTCTGGTAGTGGTACCAACTACTATTGCTTGAATCAAAGTTGGCAAAAGATGATTGTAAGCTTTATAACTTATGTAGATCCATAAGATTAAATTCTAAGGTGCTACTCTTGTCTTAGAGATGTGCCTAGAAGTTTAAATCCTAGCTATATTCATTCTTGAATTGAAATATAGCTTGATAGCTAAATCAATGATGTTGTTCTGAGATTTAGTTGGATCCATATACTTTTCTATTTGCCTTTAGAGTTTAAAACCTCAGTGATGGATTCACCCCACTTGGGTGTTTTCTGAGAGTTTGAATAAGAATCAGATCATGTATGTTTGTCTAATCTTAGACAGATAGATCATTTGATGGTCTATTTACTCACCACTGTCACTTGATGTTGTGGTTGCTAGTGGTTGATCTTGTGGTAGCTTGATCTGATGCTCCCCTGGTATTTCCAGCTCCTGTCTTGTCCTTGATCTAGACCATCATCTCCTGATTCCTGATGGCTTGATCTTGGTCTTGCTATCCACCTGATCTACCCCCTCCTTATGTCACCATCTTGGTGATGTGTTCCTGGGCTTTGGTTGGTTTGATCTAGCTTGGCTGATGTGCTTGGTTTAGCTGCTGGCTGCTGTGCTTGGTTTGTAAAAGCAAAGGAATGGTGTGGGGATTGGTTTTCCCACGGCTGTGTGGATAGTTTTGTTTGGTTGTGCTGCTACTGTGGTGTTGACATCACACACCATGCAGTTTGGTGTGTGTGCTGCTTGTGTGCTTGCTGCACAGATGTGGATATGTTCAAAATTTTGAAAGTTACTTTCATCTGGTTACTTCTACTTGGCTGGTGAAACATGCCCCTTCTTGTTGTGATTTGACTTTTGGCTTAAAATTATGAAAGATACATTCTTTCATATTGGTGAAACTTGCCCCTTAAATACTCAATGAGGAAAAGATGAACGGTGCACTTCACTGTCAACTTCTGAGAGTAAAAATAATTCTAATACTAACCTTCTTTTTCTTTTAAGTTTATTTTTATTTTGCAGGTACCAGATTTGAAGATCAAGACTTTAGTTTAGGATTTTTATTTTACTTTATAGATTAGTCACTTGTAATAACTCTCATATTCAATTATAATCTTTAATTTATTCTTTTATACTCTTTATTTTATTCTTTTGTAATAAAGATTGTACTATCATCAATAAATAAATATTATTCTTTATTTATTTGTTATTGTAAAGATTGTGGATGATTCTTATAAGTTATATTTTTGTAACTTATTAATTGAATAAAATATGAAATTGATATTCATATTCTTAATTGCTTTCTTTATATAAAGTTTGAGTTATTATTACTTAACTCTTAATTAAATCAAAGATTCAAATATCATTCAGAAATCCTTTTGAATTATAATTCAAACACTTAAGTTTTAAATTCAAATTTCATTTCCCAAAACACATAAGTCCACAAAGATCATATCAAAGTCTATAACAATTATCCTTCAAGACTATATCTATTCTCAAAGTATGAAAGAAACTTTGATCACTTTAGGTTTTTATTTGGCGAAATATTTACGCACATTTTCACAGATGAATGCATGCAACATTTCAAATTCCTAAATCTACCCTTCGTTAGTTCCTAAATGTTGGGATGTTACAAGCATTTGGTGATTGTTGAGAGTCATTTGTTGTTTTATTTCTTTTGGTTTGTTTGATCTTGTTGATGTGGTGTGGGTTGTAAAAAGTTTTTGGTGCCGGCGCCTGCTCGCTGCATTTTAGCGCGCCTGGTGGGGGCTATTTTGAACTCTATTTTTGCGCACCTATTTTAGTGTGTTCGCCAGAAGAGAAACACCGCGCACACGCTAAAACTGGATCGCACGCGCTGCATTGCATTTTTAGCGCGGCGCGATATCACAAGCCTGTTGGAGTTGCTCTTTACACATCATATTTTTCCCAAACTAAGCACAGCGAAGGAGGACCATTTCATTTCTTTTGCACGTACTAAGCAAAGCAGGATCTCATGAATCATGTGTGATGGATATGCATGTCTGAATTGACTGGCTGACTGGTCTATCTAACGACCCTGACAATTAGCAGGAGAAAAGAAATGGTCAGATTTGACCCTATGACCAGACTGAAAGCAACTACCTGGAAGAAACTTCTCCTTTCTGCCGTGGCAATGGTACTTTACACATCACTACTATCCGTCTTTTTTCATTCATTGGTCCCCGCTGCTAGAAGATGCCATGCACGGCGAATTGTAGATGGCTAGGTGGACAATTCGGGCGCCGTCGTCAACGTGGCGATGCCGTCACCGACGAGGTTCCTCAAATCACAAACTTGTTTGGAGATAATCGTAAGGGTTTGTTTACTTCTCCGGACCCAAGACTCCCTAATTCTTTCAAAGACACTTTCCCAAAAATACTCTACCATGACAAAGAGTTTTTAGTCTAGCCAAAAATATACTAGGTTGGAGGGAATTTGTGGGGATATTTCGGAATTATCCCCTTCAAACCCGACCTAGTAAATGACCTATCGGAGAAATTGCGGGATACGAAATAATCCCGTCTCATCCTCAAATACCATATAACACTAGTGGAAACGAGGTCTTTTGTTGATCCTGAAAAAGGGCTTTAACACTAGTTCTTCTACGAACCGGTGTTAAAGGGGGGCCGTACCAGCGTGGCCCCTGCGGCAAAAAAGGAGCCCCCCTTTAACACCGGTTCATGCCACGAACCGGTGTTAAAGGACCCTGCAACAGTGGCCCGCGCAGCCCCCCCCTTTAACATCGGTTCGTGGCATGAACCGGTGTTAAAGGGGGGCTATATAAGACACCACCCCAGCCCACACACACCCCACTCTTCCATTCTTTCACATTTTGGAGCCTAGCAAGAGGGTGTGAAGAGTGCTAGTTTTTTTTTCATATGCACAAGAGGTGTTCGGTGAAATGCCCGAGAGCTCAAAATAAGTTTTCTTGTTGCTCTTTCCGTCTCAGTCGAGGTCGGCAACTATCCTTTCATGTGTCATTGATGTACTATATATATAAATGGTCATCTCCCTATTATTTTTTGATATATACTACATATTAATGCAGATGAACCGGCAATGGATGTACGGTGACCGCCGCACTTCCGAGTACATTACGGGCCTCCAAAATTTCATCGTTGTGGCTAATGCAAACCGTGGTCACAATGGTTTTATGTGTTGTCCGTGTGTTCACTGTCAGAACAAGAAAGACTACTCAAATACCAGAACCATTCACGCCCACCTGCTTCGATCCGGTTTCATGCCCAGCTATAATTGTTGGACCAAGCACGGAGAAAAAGGGGTTGTGATGGAAGACAACGAAGAAGAAGAGGATGATGACAACTATCATAATATGTATCCTGAATATGATGATAATGCAACGGGGGTAGGTAATGAAGATCAAGAGGGAGCAGATGGGCCCGCTGATGACGATCTTGGTCGGGCCATTACTGATGCAAAGGAAGAATGTGAAACTAAAAAGGAGAAGGAGAAGCTGGAGCAGATGTTAAAGGATCACAAAACATTGTTGTATCCAACTTGCGAAGATGGCCACAAAAAGCTAGGTGCCACACTAGATTTGCTGCAATGGAAGGCAGAGAATGGTGTGACTGACAGCGCATTTTCAAAGTTGTTGGTAAAAATGAAGAATCTTCTTCCAAGAAATAATGAGTTGCCCGAAGTACATACCAAGCAAAGAAGGTTGTCTGCCCTCTAGGATTAGACGTGCAGAAGATACATGCCTGCATTAATGACTGCATCCTCTACCGCGGTGAGAAGTATGAGAATTTGGATGCATGCCCGGTATGCACTGCACTGCGGTATAAGATCAGACGAGACGATCCTGGAGATGTTGAGGGCGAGGCCCCTAGGAAGAAGGTTCCCGCCAAGGTTATGTGGTATGCTCCTATAATACCACGGTTAAAACGTCTCTTCAGAAATAAAGAGCATGCCAAGTTGTTGCGATGGCACATGGAAGACCGTAAGAAACACGCGATGTTGAGACACCCCGCTGATGGGTCACAGTGGAGAAAAGTCGAGCGAGAGTACCCGGACTTCGCACGTGATGCAAGGAACTTAAGGTTTGGTCTAAGTACAGACGGCATGAATCCTTTTGGTGAGCAGAGCTGCAGTCACAGCACCTGGCCTATGACCCTATGTATCTATAACCTTCCTCCTTGGTTGTGTATGAAGAGGAAGTTCATTATGATGCCAGTGCTCATCCAAGGCCCGAGGCAACCCGGCAACGACATTGATGTGTACCTAAGGCCATTAGTTGAAGAACTTTTACAGCTGTGGGCCAAACCAGGTGTACGTATGTGGGATGAGCACAAAGGGGAGCCATTTGACCTACGAGCATTGCTTTTCGTAACCATCAATGATTGGCCTGCTCTTAGTAACATTTCAGGGCAGACAAACAAGGGATACAATGCATGCACACACTGTTTAGATGAGATTGAAAGTGTATATTTGGATAAATGTAAGAAGGTTGTGTACCTAGGGTATCGCCGATTTCTTCCGAACCTGCATCCAGTAAGAAAGAAAGGAAAGCATTTCAAACGTCTAGCAGAACCCCGGAGGAAGCCTGTCCTCCGTACCGGTGAGGAGGTATTTGGTATGGTGAAGGACCTAGAAGTAATCTTTGGAAAAGGTCCTGGCAGTCTATCTGTTTCGAATGACGATGTCGGACACGCGCCCATGTGGAAGAAGCAATCTATATTTTGGGACCTACCCTATTGGAAAGTCTTAGAGGTCCGCTCTTCAATCGACGTGATGCACGTGACGAAGAATGTTTGCGTGAACCTGCTAGGCTTTCTAGGAGTGTATGGGAAGACAAAAGATACACCGGAAGCACGGCAGGACCAGCAACGTCTGAAAGCCCCTGAAGAGCCTATGCATCCTGAGAACAAGAAGGGTAAATGATTCCACTTAACTCCTGCCAGCTACGCTCTTACCAAAGCAGAGAAGGAAATATTTTTTGAATGTCTGAGAAGTATCAAGGTCTCGTCTGGCTTCTCGTCGAATATAAAGGGAATAATAAATATGGCAGAGAAAAAATTCCAAAACCTGAAGTCTCATGACTGCCATGTGATTATGACACAATTGCTTCCGATTGCATTGAGGGGGCTTCTACCTGAAAATGTTCGAGTACCCATTGTGAAGCTATGTGCATTCCTCAATGCAATATCTCAGAAGGTAATCGATCCAGAAAGCCTACCAGGGTTACAAACAGATGTGGCCCAATGTCTTGTCAGCATCTCCTGGTTCACCTAGTAGAAGAGATTGCCATTCTCGGTCCTGTATTTCTACACAATATGTTCCCCTTTGAGAGGTACATGGGAGTCTTAAAGAAATATGTTCATAACCGTGCTAGGCCAGAAGGAAGCATCTCCAAGGGCTATGTAACAGAGGAGGTCATTGAGTTTTGTGTTGATTTTATTCCTGACCTTAAGGCGATTGGTGTTCCAGAATCACGACATGAGGGGAGACTGCGTGGAAAAGGCACCCTAGGATGTAAAGCAATGATATGTAGGGACGGGCATTCTCTCAATCAAGCACACTACACGGTTTTACAAAGATCTATCTTGGTTGCCCCGTATATCAATGAACACAAGAATTTAATACGCCTCAAACACCCGGGGCAGTCTGATGAATGGATTATAAGTGAACACATGGCGAGTTTTGGCGGCTGGCTGCAAAGACTTCTCACGAATAACACCACTGTTGGGGATCAGCTGTACTTGTTGGCCAGGACACCATCTTCGACTGTATGTACTTTCCAAGGGTACGAGATAAATGGGAATACATTTTACACGATAGGCCAAGATAAAAAGAGCACCAACCAAAACAGTGGTGTCCGCTTCGATGCAGCAGAAGACAACAGGCAAAAGACCACGTATTATGGGTTCATAGAGGAGATATGGGAACTTGACTATGGACCTAATTTTAAGGTCCCCTTGTTTCGATGTAAATGGGTCAAGCTAACAGGAGGAGGGGTTGAGGTAGACAAGAAGTACGGAATGACAACGGTGGATCTCAACAATCTTATGAAGGTAGACAAGAACTTAGACGAACCATTCGTCCTAGCCAATGATGTGTCTTAGGTTTTCTATGTGAAGGACATGTCCTCCAGACCAAAAAAATAAAAAATATGCAAACGAATACATCATATGATGAGCCAAAGCGTCACATAGTTCTTTCAGGGAAAAGAAACATCGTGGGAATCGACGACAAGACAGACATGTCAGAAGATTATAATAAGTTTGATGAAATTCCGCCCTTCACAGCGAAAACTGACCCAAGCATTCCGTTAAGTAAAGAAGATGCTCCATGGTTACGTCTGAAGCGATCATAAGGAAGGACATATGCCAAGAAGTTCATGATCATATTATGTAACTCTAGTTCATGTTTTTAATATTAATATATGTCTTGAGTGTTAGTCATGTTTTTTGGATGGACCAGGACTATGAGAAGAAGTTGTCCCGATTCGTACTTACCATTAAGATCTGATCTCCAAACGCGCGCGGTCACATATTAGGGAGTGCCTCTATGACCAGTTTCTTGGAGATGCCGGAGGACTAGGCTCCGTCGGCATCTCCCTGAAACTGGCCGTAGTGGTGTCCCTGCTCTCGAAAACCATCTTGCAGCTTTGTAACTTCTCTAACTAGATCAATACACCTGGGAGCTAACTAATTTCACATATTAGGGAGTGCCTCTATGACCAGTTTCTCGGAGATGCCGGAGGACTGGGCTCCGTCGGCATCTCCCTGAAACTGGCCGTAGTGGTGTCCCTGCTCTCGAAAGGAGGTAAGGCATAGCCTCAAACTGGCTGGAGGACTGGACTCACAAGGATGCCTATTTATAGTACAAGCAGCTCGACATAGTGTCGACACTTATGAAATAATGTCGACACTCACCCCTATTATTAGTGCTGACTCGTGTTTTGTCCCGGTTGGTGTCTCCAACCGGGACTAAAGGTTCATCTTTAGTCCCGGTTGGTGTCTCCAACCGGGACTAAAGGTTCATCTTTAGTCCCGGTTGGTGACACCATCCGGGACAAGGTACACGCCGCACGACATAATGTCGACACTCACCCCTATTATTAGTGCTGACTCGTGTTTTGTCCCGGTTGGTGTCTCCAACCGGGACTAAAGGTTCATCTTTAGTCCCGGTTGGTGTCTCCAACCGGGACTAAAGGTTCATCTTTAGTCCCGGTTGGTGACACCATCTGGGACAAGGTACACGCCGCATGACATAATGTCGACACTCACCCGTATTATTAGTGCTAACTCGTGTTTTGTCCCGGTTGGTGTCTCCAACCGGGACTAAAGGTTCATCTTTAGTCCCGGTTGGTGTCTCCAACCGGGACTAAAGGTTCATCCCGCCATTTTTCTTCCCGCCATTTTTCTTCCTGCCAGTTCTTCTTCCCGCCATTTTTCTTCCCGCCATTTTTCTTCCCGCCAGTTCTTCCCTCTAGTTCTTCCTGCTAGTTCACTATATATATATATGTAGGGTTGGCCTCCATTGTCATTGCGCATCTCTAAACTCATATCTGCAACCTCATCACTCTTTCCCATGGCTTCCACCATAGCACTAACCCCCAGGGAGGCGGAGGCGCTTTGCGCCTCGAACTACCCCTGCCCGCGGGGCTACTGTGTCCCCGTCGGCTGGATGCTGAGCGTCGGAGGCGTGCCGGTTCCTCCTGTCCCTCTAGGTTTGGCGCGCCGGATGGCCATCACGAACCACTACTACTTCGAGCTCACGCCAGAGCAGCGGAGGAATCCCAGATGGCATCCCGACTATTTCCCTACTTGGGAAGCCTTCTTCGTGGATCGGCGTGAGAGGGCGCTCGCCAGGCACGAGGAGGACGGCCCACCTCCTCCTAACTTCAACGAGGCCGGCCGTCAGCTATGGTGGCGCGGTCGGACTCTCCAGAGCGTCATGGCCTATGACACTGCCGCCGACTCTAACCCCCGTCTGCACTACCCTCAAGTCCAGCCCACGCGCTACCCTCAAGTCCAGCCCACGCGTACTCTCTAGAGGTTCAATTACGGCGACCCCGACGACGACAGCGATGACGGCGGCGGTGAGTACGACGACTACAGTGGCGAGTATTACAGGTGTAGGCAGGAGCATGACTGAATCACTCCAACATTCCGAAACAAGTTCGGCCGATTGTTACTTAATCTGGCCATGTATCTTAATTTTCAGTTCTTTTATGTATCTTAATTTTTAGTTCTAGTTCGGCTTTATGTAACTTACTATTAGTTGCATTCTCATTCGAGGTTGACAATATGCTATTTTATCAAAAAAACAATGCAAGTTGAGCGAGGCTTGGCCCCGAGCTAAGAATCATCAGGCTCGTTGTTCGACAAAGTTTGTCGATAGTTTAAAACGGGGATAAAAAAATAAAAAAAGATCAAAACAGTGCGAAACCTTCGCGTGGTGTTATATTATGTGACATAGTTAGAAGGAAAAATCTCAAACTTGGTATATTGATTATGTCTCGAAAAAACCTTCACAAAATGACCTATCTCATTCGAGGTTTCTTGGCTTTCGGGTCAAATGACCAATGTTATGGCTAGAATCAAGGCATAGTTTGTGATAATATGGCCATATTGTGCATACATGTGCATCATGGCATGACAAACAATGTTGCAAGAGGAAGTTTTCCTTTTTATCGCACCAAAAAGGCATTTTCCATTTTCCGAGCATAAAAAACGGACGGTTTTGTGAAGCAACCACCAAATGGCTAATTCAAAAAACCACCAACACATTTTACAAAAATACTAGACCACCTTATATGCACAATGTACCAATAGGGGGATCTGAAACCTTTCCGTCCACCTCTGGTGAAAAAGGCAAATTCCTACCGAATCAGCGGGAAGTGGGTCAGATATGAACTACAGGTACATGATACGATGCTCATGATTTTTTACAAAAATCATTTTTAGGTTCACAATATGCTATTTTATCAAAAAAACAATGCAAGTTGAGCGAGGCTTGGCCCCGAGCTAAGAATCATCATGCCCGTTGTTCGACAAAGTTTGTCGATAGTTTAAAACGGGGATAAAAAAATAAAAAAAGATCGAAACAGTGCGAAACCTTCGCATGGTGTTATATTATGTGACATAGTTAGAAGGAAAAATCTCAAACTTGGTATATTGATTATGTCTCGAAAAAACCTTCACAAAATGACCTATCTCATTCGAGGTTTCTTGGCTTTCGGGTCAAATGACCAATGTTATGGCTAGAATCAAGGCATAGTTTGTGATAATATGGCCATATTGTGCATACATGTGCATCATGGCATGACAAACAATGTTGCAAGAGGAAGTTTTCCTTTTTATCGCACCAAAAAGGCATTTTCCATTTTCCGAGCATAAAAAACGGACGGTTTTGTGAAGCAACCACCAAATGGCTAATTCAAAAAAGCACCAACACATTTTACAAAAATACTAGACCACCTTATATGCACAATGTACCAACAGGGGGATCTGAAACCTTTCCGTCCACCTCTGGTGAAAAAGGCAAATTCCTACCGAATCAGCGGGAAGTGGGTCAGATATGAACTACAGGTACATGATACGATGCTCATGATTTTTTACAAAAATCATTTTTAGGTTCACAATATGCTATTTTATCAAAAAAACAATGCAAGTTGAGCGAGGCATGGCCCCGAGCTAAGAATCATCATGCCCGTTGTTCGACAAAGTTTGTCGATAGTTTAAAACGGGGATAAAAAAATAAAAAAAGATCGAAACAGTGCGAAACCTTCACGTGGTGTTATATTATGTGACATAGTTAGAAGGAAAAATCTCAAACTTGGTATATTGATTATGTCTCGAAAAAACCTTCACAAAATGACCTATCTCATTCGAGGTTTCTTGGCTTTCAGGTCAAATGACCAATGTTATGGCTAGAATCAAGGCATAGTTTGTGATAATATGGCCATATTGTGCATACATGTGCATCATGGCATGTCAAACAATGTTGCAAGAGGAAGTTTTCCTTTTTATCACACCAAAAAGGCATTTTCCATTTTCCGAGCATAAAAAACGGACGGTTTTGTGAAGCAACCACCAAATGGCTAATTCAAAAAACCACCAACACATTTTACAAAAATACTAGACCACCTTATATGCACAATGTACCAACAGGGGGATCTGAAACCTTTCCATCAACCTCTGGTGAAAAAGACAAATTCCTACTGAATCGGTAGGAAGTGGGTCAGATATGAACTACAGGTACATGATACGATGCTCATGATTTTTTACAAAAATCATTTTTAGGTTCACAATATGCTATTTTATCAAAAAAACAATGCAAGTTGAGCGAGGCTTGGTGAGATTCAAGTGTATACAAAAGATGCGACATTTAAATATCCAATCAATTCAAAAATGTTAATACAAAAGATGCGGTATTAAAATATGATTTGATCTAATAAAATAGGGTTAGATTTATTTTTAGATGCTTAATATTTCTTATGTTCAAAGTTTTAGGATTTAACAATTTATTTTTGTTTGAATTGAATAATCAAAATTTATATGTAAGTGTTTTAATTATTTTGAAAATTTTCATGTAAAGTAAATATAAAATGATTTACATGAATGGATAGATATTATTTTTCTGAAAATTATGATATATTATTCATATTTTTCTGAGTTGAAATGAAAAAGATATGAATTTTCTAAATTCATATCATATTTTTTGAATTAAAAATGCCCCTTTAATGCATGAAATAAATGTCCCCCCCTTTAACACCGGTTCCAGACACGAACCGGTGTTAAAGGGGGTGCATTTATTTCGTTTCGCGCGCGCACCCCCCCCCCCTTTAACACCTGTTCGTGGCTGGAACCGGTGTTAAAGGGGGGGTAATAAATGCGCGCGCGAAACGGAATCCCCCCCTTTAACACCGGTTCCAGCCACGAACCAGTGTTAAAGGGGGGTATTAAATTCGCCTTCCCCTCCCTTTCTTCCCCCCAGAGCCAGATCGAACCACCACCGCCACCGTACCGCCACCGCGCGCGCGCCATCGGAGCAGAGAGAAGCGCCGCCACCGCCATCGCCCATCGGAGCAGAGAGAAGCCACCGCCGGCCGCCACCGCCCTCGGAGTGAGGGAGGAATTGTCCGTGGGTGCCCTGAATCGTCGGCCCTGTCACCCACCTCTCTCGCCGCCATAAATCTCGCCGCCGCCTCCATTGTCGAGCTTCGGAGCTCGAGGTCCTCGACGAGGCAGTCGCCCCCGACCCTCACTTTTCCGTATGACCTCTCCCTCTCACTTGACCGCATCGCCCTAACCACCTCTTCCCCGTGCAGGAGCGCGCAGCCGACCGCGCCCAATTCCTCGCCGGAGCACCGCCGACGCCGCCCGTCTCCAGCCGTCTGCCTCTGTCGCCCGAGGAAGCAATCCACCGCGCCGAGGCCACCGACCTTCTCGCCATAGTACCCCGCCTCTCGTAGGCCACCTCGACATCGCCGGAGACCGCCGCATCCGCCACTAGCACCGCCGCCCGACGAGCCCGCCGCCTCCACGTCAACCCACCGGTGAGTCTCGCCTCGGACGCCCTGCACCATCCGATCAATCTAAGATCCGACGGCCACCATCTGTCCCCAGGTCAAAACGGTACCAGCAAACCAGAATGCGCCACCTGTCTGCCGCGTCAGCGATGACACAGCGCCAGTCAACGTTGACTCTCCTGAAAAATAGAAGAAAAGATAAAAATTGCAGAAAATTGTATAATCTTGTAAAAATCATATAAAAAGATTCGTAGATCCAAAAATAGCAAATTATATATCAATGAATTCAGAAAATTGAGTAGATTATTAATATCAAGTTGGATTTAACTTTTACAGTACGTGTTTACTGTAATAATTTAATTAGTTTTAATGGTCTTTTAGGTTAATAAATTCATAGTAAAATATCTACTGGTCCAAAAATCACAAATAATATACCTATGGATTCACAATTGTGTGTAGATAATTAATATGCAAATGGTTAAGCCAAATAATATAAGGTTTTTCAGCAATTAAATAAATGGTATAATGGCTTATTTAGAGTAATAAATTCATAAGAAAATAAATAATGTTCAGAAAATTACAAATAATATGTCCCTGGAATCACAACCCCGTGGGGATTATATACCTGATTTTAGTTTGATTTTTAGATAACAATAAGTCAATAATATTGTTTACTTAGTGTTGGAGGGAAACTCGAAACTAAGATGGCATGTAATTATGGAGGGAGTAGTAGTATAGATAGGGTGTCAAGCGGGGTGGGTTCGCGGGCAACATAGTTTCACCGGCTAATATAAATTGTACTACATGCATAGATTAAAACTTGTATACAAATTGGACCTCTGACTCTTCCTGATTAGGGTTTCGACCCCTCGGAACTCGTTTAAAATGATCAAGCATCCTTAGGGTTTTAATTTAATTTGTGTATTTATTTGTGTATTTTTGTATGAATAATATGTATATTTGTGTATGAATCCAAGTCCACTTGAATGTTTAGAAACTATGGATCCACTTAGTAGAAACCTTGAAGAAGAAGAAATAATGGAGAACATTATTGATGAGGACACCTCACAATATCTGAACTTGGAGGGACATGATGACGATAGCTCAAGTACTAGTCATGGAGAAGATTAAGACTCTGGTGAACGCAATTTAGTGGTTACAAAGTCCGGCGAGGTATATGCATTAATTAAGCCTCTGCTGACTTCCACCAACAATCTTCTTCTACATGTATTAATTAACGCTTCTTTCTTCTTTTAGCCCTCTAGATCGACCAACCAGCAACCATCTTCTTCTACAAAAAGAGCAAGCGAGGCGCGAGCCAGCGGTTGAAAGATCGTGCAAAGTTCACGATCGAAGCAGTCCGTGTTGATGGCAGGCCGATGGAGCCCAAGAAGGCCGCAGACAAATTTGTACGTCAGGCTGGAGTTCTTGTTAGGGACCAAATCCCAATCATAATTAAAAATTGGAATAAGCCAAAGAAGGGCGATGGTACCTTTGTCGATGACAGATCCAAAGAAACGCTTTGGAATTCGTTGTTGGTAAATTTCACCCTTCCGCCAGAGGAGGATGAAAACAACCCGGTTATAAAGGAAAAGGTCAAAGAGTGGACTCTAAAGAAGATGGCTGACGCTTTCCGTAACTGGAAGACAAAATTGAACAAATTTGTCAAATCTGGCGAGACTCCAAATTTCGAAGACGCATATTATGCGAAGGTAAGACCTCACTGGCCCAAATTTGAGACATATGAAAAAAGTGCTATAGCTAAAAAGAGGTTAGAAACCAATACGCTTAATGCCCTGAAGAAGGAATATCACCAGAGGACGGGGTCAGGTGGCTACATATCTCAGAGGCCTAAGTGGGAGGAAGCTGAGAAGGCCCTGCACGCTAGAGGGATCACACCCCAGACAGATGGGTGGGACCTACGTGCAAAGACTTGGTTCTACGGAATCGGGGCAAGGTTGGACCCAGAAACAGGATTGTGTATCTTCCCAACCCTCCTTGCCAAACCCGTCACTGAACTCATCACGGCATACGAGGAAACATCCGCCAGGACCTTCCATCCCGACAGAGAGAATGACCAGCTCACACGCGCCATCGGTAAAAAAGAACACCTTGGACATGCACGAGGCACAGGGGGTATGACGTGGAAGGATGGGTTTGCCGACTGGAGCGACTCTTACAGATGGCGCGGCAGAAAAGAAAAAGAGCGTACAGAGCGGATGACACAGATAGAACATGCACTTGCGGCGCTGCAGGCACAAGTGAATGCACAACAGAGCCATCAAGCTACCGGCCCATCTCAGCGGCACGAAGAGCCTACATTGGAAGCTGCCGGCGGCCCAGACTCTGCGTGGAAAAGTAGTGTGGCTTCCACGGAGAACGTGCAACCCACGCTTGAAATGGCGGGTCCTCGATACCCCGTGGATGAGATCACGGAGAGCAAACACGCTGAGCTGCATGTGAGATTAATGGTCTTATACATTAAGGTGGCTGTCGGCTATGCCTTACCTCCTGTAGCTGGTGGAACTTATCACTGCCGACCGATTCCAGATGGCTATGCTATTGTCGGGGTGGATGAGGTTGTGAAGGAATATGAGGAAGCACAGCTTGACCATGCTACAGGTGAAGGGGAAACTCAACTCAAATTTGCAGTGAAAACAACCATTCTTTGGAAGAAGGAACACATCTTGCTTCCAAATTGGAGGTCACTGGCACCCCCGCCGTCTCCGCAGCGTTAGTAGTCTGAGCCGCTTCAGCTATCTCCTGTGCGGCAGCCATCTCCGGCGCTTCAGCCATCTCCTGCGCGGCAGCCATCTCCGGCCCGTCAGCCATCTCCGGTGTGACGAGGTTTAATCTCGTCAATGCCCATTGTTATGGACTTGGGTTTTGGAGAAGATGGGGATGCTGGAGATCGTGGCACGGTTAACAGACAAGCAACCAGGGGACACGAGATTTACCCAGGTTCAGGACCCCGGAGGGAAAGCCCTACTCCTGCTTGTCTGCTCTTTGATTACGGCGGAACCGGAGGTTACAGGGTGCGTAGATTCGATCTGGCATGGATGTGAAAGTATGAGTCGAGGGATCTAGGTCTATTGTGTACGTCGTCCCCTTCTCGTTGGACCCTCCTAGCCTTTATATATGGGGAGGCTAGGTCTCGGGTGCCGATACGAGTAGGTTACAAGTTGTATTCAAACTCTAGTCTTGCTCTCCAAGGATCCGAAGACGTCATGGGTATAACCATGTCAGTAGCCCCCGAGTATTCAAACTCTAGTCTTGCTCTCCATGTATGCCGTGGGCCTTCCTTGGGCTGGACTAGGTATGATGAAGTTACGTACCCGTAGGGTATAACCATGTCAGTAGCCCCCGAGTGATCAGTCGAATCGTAGATTCGGCTGAGGACTCTTCCATCCTTCGGGAGCAGTTATATGTTAATAGTATATGTTTGTAGGGATTGTTGATGCATGTGCCTGACTCACCCGACGGATCAGGGTCAGTTAACTGTCTTAGGACAAAACAACACGATCTTCTTCAGGTTCGGGTCCCTCAACCCGGACCTGGAACATATGCTGGCGTAATTCGACTAAGGCCGCGGAGGACTTACAGGAGTGGAATTCCAGTGATTTTAATTGGTGTACCCAACGCGTCCGTCGGGATTTTTCATCGTACCTGCTGGTACGGATTCGTACTAGCAGAGCGCAGTCAGGTGCGTTGCCAGGCCATCAGATGATATCTGTAGGTCTTATCTTTGTGTCGCAGACACGGCATCCGAATGTTTGTCACCGCGGAGGTGCTTCGGGTGGCCAAGGAGATTTGTTGCTCACTTAGCGTTTTTGTTGGGGCAGAGTTGCCAAAAAGTTTTCTGCATGCGGATCCGGAAGATCGCAGTCGAAGATTTCATAGGGTGCGCGACCAGCGCTCCCTATGGGAGTAGCCCCCGAGTGTCTGTTCGAGTCGTAGACTCGAGCGGAGACTTTTAATGCAAGCATTGGTCAGTTGTTTAGTCCGTAGGACTAGAAAATTTTCGGATGCTTAAATCCTTCCTCCCTATGGGAGTAGCCCCCGAGTCCATAGTGGAGTCGCAGACTCGACGTAGGACTCAGAGAAGTGCTTTGTCTTCATTTGTCTTTCGGGTGCGCGGCCAGCGCTCCTGATAGGAGTAGCCCCCGAGTATTTAGTCGAATCATAGATTCGAGTGAGTACTCTTAGCTGTGGAGCCGAAGTTGGTGCTAGTATAGCTTTTGATGACATCAGTGCTGATGATCGGTGACCTCAAGCGTCTGCTATGCCAGAGATGACTTGACTGGACGAACATGGGTCCCACTTGCTGACTTTGAATTGACCGGTCATGCGGGGCGTGGAGATAATTACGGCGTCTCCTCGATTTCCGCGCGTAGTGGACGGCGTGGTAGAGACGGTTTGTTGTGATGCTGACACATGTATGGCCAGATCTACCGTTGTCGTTAGGTCTTCTCGATGGACGGCCAGCGTGCATCTTCTTCGCTGTTATAATCCGTGGTGAAATCGTGGTTTGTTTTTCACCGCATCAGTTCTTGTGTTTCACTGCCTCCTTGCGCTCGAGCGATTCTTGCTTCGCGCTGAGATTTCCTTCCACATTTCCGTCGTCCTTCTTCGTTTTCACCGCCGGCACCGCCGTAGCGTGATGGGGAAACCAAAGAAGTCTTCATCTGCGGTTGGGACCAGCGCCGCCAGAGGAAAAAAGGGCGTCGCCGCTGCTCGTGTCACCGATGGTGGCTGGCGGCGATCAGAGACGCGGGAGAGCGATCTCCGCAAGCTGCGCGAGCGGGGCCTGATCCCGCAAGATACGATGGCCGTGAGACTCCCCGGCAATGAGGTAATCCCCCGTCCCCCATCTGGGTATCGGGTTATGTTTGTTGCCTTCATGATTCGCGGGTTTTCTTTTCCGGTCCATGACTTCCTTTGTGGACTGCTCTTTTTCTATGGGGTTCAACTCCATCATCTGTCTCCCAACTCCCTTCTCCACATTGCGTGTTTTATCACGCTTTGCGAGTGTTGGCTTGGCATTGAGCCGCACTTTGGCTTCTTCCGGAAGCTTTATTCCGTGAAGAGGCAGTCTGGGTCGGATGGTGTGTATCCCATTGGGGGTTTCATCATCTCCCTTAGTCCCAATGTGCAATTCTTTTACTTTTCCATGTCCGAATCTGTCCAGTACTGGCGGAGGAAATGGTTTTACATCCGTGACTCCGTACTGCCTGGGCAAGATTTTGGTCTCGTTCCTTTTGACCCCTCCCAGTTGATTGAGAAGAAAAGATCCTGGAAAAACCAAATCTTGGATGGTGAGGTGGCGGAGATAGAGGCCCTGTAGCGTCGGGTGGAGGATCTCCAACTGATTCCTGAGAAGGAGGTGAACGGTGTCGACATCATCCGGACGTTTCTTGAGCGTCGGGTGCAGCCTCTCCAAGCGAGGGCACATCCGATGTTTCTTTACTCTGGGCGCCGTGATCCGACGAGGGTTTCGAGTGAGAAAATCTCCGAGGTGGAACTTGACAAGGCTCTTCGCGTGCTGTTGAAGTTCAAGGCCGACGAGGGACTC
This sequence comes from Avena sativa, assembly GCA_916181665.1. Classification (NCBI taxonomy): domain Eukaryota; kingdom Viridiplantae; phylum Streptophyta; class Magnoliopsida; order Poales; family Poaceae; genus Avena; species Avena sativa. The sequence goes on along the minus strand of OV702300.1, from coordinate 32,068,096 downwards.
CCGGAGAAGTCGCTGACTCCTCCCTTTTCTTCGACGTTGGTCGTACCGAAGGTGTAGATTTGCGCACGTAGTGCTTCCCTTTTGTTTGTGTCAGCTGTGTATTTGTGTCCTTTGTTTGCTAACAAAGTTTCTTCTCATCTTGTAGAGCTTCAAAGTGTCGGGCATGGCACCACCGTTGCCCGAGAGGTATCCGAATGCCCCGGATAATGAAGTGGTGGATTCCGTGTCCGAGCTACCGTCAGCGCGATCCCCAGCGGAGGATGCCGACGAATCGAGTGAGGACCATTCGCGCAAGCGATCACGGAGCTTGAGCGAGTCTTCGGATGCTTCAACTCCTCCGACTCCCAGAAATCCTCTGGGCCTTGAGCGTCATGATGATGTTCATGGAGGTTCTTCCTCTCCCCTTCCTGCCATTCCTTTGCGGGTTGTTGCACCGCACCCGCCAGCAAAGTGGAAGAAGGAAGAAAAGAAGGAGGAGAAGAAGGAAGAAAAGAAGGAGGAGAAGAGGGCCCGAAGGGCTTCTCCTATCTTCGACCTGAGCGCGTTGGGCTCGTAAGTTGTTGTTGTTGTACTGTTGTCATTTTCTTTTTATGATGTTTGCACCTGTGCTGATTGGCTTCGTATGCAGGCAATCCTCCGACGGCTCCAGTGATGGTGCGGGGGAGATGATGGGGGAGTCGAACATTGCGTCGCCTCCTCCTCAGACGGTGGCGACTTCGGGTGATGCTGCGCCAGTTCCTCCTGTGCAGGAGAGGCTGGTGGTTGCGCCTCAGAATGTCGCAGGCGGGCCTGCGGGTTCGCCTTCGGAGCACGTAAGTTTTCTGCTTGATGTTACGGGGGAGCCCCCGAGTGTCTTCGTATGCTGATGTTGTTTATGTTTCTTTGTGTTGGGCGTAGCCCCCAAGTCCTGCTCTTACTACTATTGCCTGTTGTTGCAGCCTTTTGTCCAAGAGGCCAGGCGGCTGGTGGAGGAACGCCTGACGCTGGAGGCGAAACTGCGGCAGCTTCAAGGTACTCGTCTGCCTTGTGGTACTTTTCTTGCTTATCCTGGTCCTGTTCTTTGACACTTGCTTGTTGTAAATGCAGAGGAGCATAACGACTCTCTCCGTGAGGTCGATGCTCTGAAGAAGAGCCTTGGCCAATCGGAGCAGAAGGCCGAAGCTGCCGCTGGGGCGAGAGAGCGCCTTGAGCTGGAGCTGACGAAGGCAGCCGAAGCGAAAAAGCGTCTGCAGCAGGAAGCCGCAGATCGTGAGGAGCAGCTGGCCACCGTTGCGGCTGCTCATGAAAAAGGGGTGGCGGAGAAGCTCATGGCTGCTGCCAAGGCTATTTCGGGTGAGCGTTTAACTTTTGTACTTGCTCCTTTTTCTACGGATCTTCTTCTATGTTGCCTTGCTTCATGTTTTCTTATTTTTTGTCTCAGATGCCGCAGGCATCGAGTTTGACCGTGGTGCTCTGGAGCACGGGAGTGCTCTGGATGATGCCACTGTAGCAGTCGAAGACCGCTGCAGCACCGTCGTCAACTCCCTTGCCAAGGCGAAAGAGGTCCTTGGTCGCTTCTACCAGGAGCTCTTCCCGAAGGGCGCATCCCTTGAAGACGTGGGTGCCCTGGCAGAGGCTCTGTCGTCCGAAGCGCCTGCAGCATACAAGCGCAAGCAGAAGGGCATCGGCGCGTTCGTCGGGCTGGCGATGGCCATGGCGGCTGGGGCGGAGCTGGACCTGCCCCAGATTACTTCTCGGATGCCGACGGCTGCAGATGGATCCGAGGTAGCCTTCGCCGCCTACTCCGCTCGCTGCAGACGATATGGGCCCAAGCTCATTGACTTGCTGTCTGAGTACGCATTGCGGCAGCAGGGCGAGGCCAAAGCTAGGCAGTCTGGTTCTAAGGTGACTCAGTGCCCTCCGCCTTAGGCGTAGTAGACGTAGGGTAGCTTGTAGTCTATTTTTGTTGTAAATATCTTTTGTAGTACCATCCTTGTGCCACGTAGTGGCCTTATATACTTTAATGAATTTCTCCGAGTTGTGCTCTATCCTTGGCTGAATGTCTGTGTGCCTTCTTTTTTCTTCTGCTATAGGTTCCTTCGGGTGCTGACCTAGTTGATACTTCATCCGAAAGGCCCTTGCGAGCATCATTGGATGACTCCTCGCAGCTCGCTTTTCTTCGAGATCGCGTGCGCAGCTTGGAGAGAGATTTGCTTGGGTTACGCGGTCATGCTGACGTTTGGAAGTCCAAAGCAGACCGTGGCGCAGCCAGAGAGGAGTATTTGATGGCGGAGCTGGGTCGGCTGTCCGAGCAGCTGCAATGTAAGTTGATCCTTCCTTCGGGCTGTAGCTCAGTTCTTCGGGTGAGCCTGCTGGCCTTACTCTTGTGTTGTGCGGTTGTCGCAGGTGCCAATCTTGCTCCGAGGGAAGAAAAGGAGCGTATTGCTGTTCGAGTCAATTGCTTGACTCAACAGGACATGGAGGCCGGTGGCTTCTTCTGGATGGATCGTGATCGCGCCATAGTTCTGGCGACGGTGCAGGATCATGTCTACCAGGTTTCGCGGGTGCTCCGCCAGGTACAGACATCTCTTTCCTCGGTGCTGCATGTCATGTTTCCGTTGGATGCCGTGCCAACGACCCTTGCCGGTCTTCTGGCGAAGTTTCGGAGTGCCAGCAATATCAAGGAGCTGGTGCGGCAGCAACTCGTCGCAGGGGTGAAGGCTGCCTTGTCTCTTGTGAGGGTGCATCGCCCTGATGTAGATTTGTCTGCTGTGGCGACTGGGCCACCTCCTTGACCAGATGGTAGCGAGTGGAATATGCGTCCGCATTACGCGGCTGTAAGGCAGTATGCCGAACAGATTGTAGATTTGTTTGAGCAGCGTGCTCAGGTTATTCTTCAGAATAGGTAGGACCTGAAAATAAACAGATAGATGTAAAATTTGTATATTGCGGCTGGGCGTGTATGTGCCCTTTGTTGTAAAGGTTCGCTTGTTTGCGAGCACGCAGTGCTTTGATGTAGTACGTGCCCTTTTCGTTTGCCTGACGTGGTCAGCTACTCAGGTGTACACGTTTTGTCCTCAGTCGATGAAATCGTGAGGTGGGGGGAGCCCCCGAGTGCGTATGTAGCATGTAGTAAAGTTGCAGAAAATAGTCAACCGAGGGTTGGGGGCGAGGTACTTAGCTTTATTTATATCGTAATGGAGGAGGTACATGATTCGGCTGAGTAGCCTTGGCTGAAAGCCTTATTGAAAGTAAAAAGGGGGGTAGCTTGCTACGGGTAGAATCATCGCAGGTGCGAGACGTTCCACGGGTTGGAGTATGCGACTCCAGACTCCACGTGCTTGAGGCGATAGGCGCCACCTAGGATGACTTCGGTGATGACATAGGGTCCTTCCCATGGCGAATCGAGTTTGTTCGGTTGCTTTTGCTTGAGTCGCAAGACGAGGTCTCCTTCGACGAAGGACCTTGGGCGCAGCCAGCGGCTGTGATAGTTGCGGAGACTTTGCTGGTACACCGCGGATCTAGCTGCTGCTATATCCCGTGCTTCGTCGAGTCTGTCGACGGCATCTTCGAGTGCAGCCGTGGATTCGGCTTCGCTGTAAGCGACGACTCGTGGAGCCTGGTGGCGTACTTCGGCTGGTAGCACGGCCTCAGCTCCGTGCACCATGAAGAACGGTGTGTAGTCGGTGGAGCTGTTTGGCGTAGTACGTAAGCTCCACAGGAAAGACGGTAGCTCTTTCGTCCAGTTCCAGCTTTGTGCTCGAGTGAGCTCATGAGGCGCTTCTTGATGCCAGCGCCGATTAGGCCGTTGGCCTTTTCCACTTGCCCGTTTGTTTGCGGGTGTGCCACTGAGGCATATGTGATATTGATCCCGAGGGCTTCGCAGAAGTCCTGGAATTCTTCGGAGATGAAGTTCGATCCGTTGTCGGTGATGATGCTGTGCGGTACGCCAAACCTGTAGACAATGGATTCGAAGAACTTGATGGCGGTTTTGCCCTTCTGGTTGGTGACTGGCATGGCTTCGATCCACTTGGTGAATTTGTCGACTGAGACCAGGAGGAAGACGTGTCCTCCTTTCGAAGATTTTGGCAGTTTGCCGATCATGTCGAGGCCCCACTGGGCAAAAGGCCAGGCTATGGGTATGGGTCGAAGTTCAGACCTAGGTGCGTGCAGTTTGTCGGCGAACCGTTGGCACCCGTTGCATCTTCGGACGATGTCTTTCGCGTCACTCATGGCCGTTGGCCAGTAGAATCCTGCTCGCAGCGCTTTGGCAACGAGGGAGCGGCTACCTGCGTGGTGGCCGCAGATGTCCTCATGGATATCTTGGAGTATGGCTTTGCCGTCGTTGATGGTGACGCACCGTTGTAGTACGCCCGTAATTCTGCGTTTGTACAGCTCGCCGTTGATGATGGTGAAGGCTTTTGACCGACGAGATACGCGCCGGGCATCTGTCGGGCTGTCTGGCAATTCTCCGTTTATCAGGAACTGGAGGTATGGACGTGTCCAAGTTTCTTCGGCTGCCATGACCTGCATCAGGTTGACCATGGCAACTTTGGTATCCAACTTTTCGGGTCCTTCATGATCTTCGGGTAGCGTAGCCCCCGAGTGTTCTGCTTCTTCAGGTGATCCCTTGGGGAATTTCCGCTTGATGGATGGCACGCAGATCTGTTCGAGGAACACACCTGGTGGTACCTTTGCACAAGTGGAGCCGATGTTGGCGAGTCTATCGGCCTCCTCGTTGCTCTCTCTTCCAACGTGCCGAAGTTCGCAGCCGTCGAATTCTCCTTCGAGTGCGTTGTATAGCACACGGTACGCGATCATGTTTCCGGCGTGTGCGTCGCACTCATTCATCGTCTGCTGTACGACAAGGTTGGAGTCACCGTAGATGACTAGGCGCGTTGCGCCGCATATTTTTGCCATCTTCATGCCATGGATGAGGGCTTCGTATTCGGCTTCGTTGTTGGAGGCTCTGAATTTCATCCGAAGGTCGTACTTCATCTTGTCACCTTGCGGGGAGGTCAGTATGACTCCTGCCCCTGCTCCGGCTTCGCGTTTGGAGCCGTCAAAATGCATTGTCCAGGACTGCGACATGTCTGGGGTGTCAGGCAGCTGCAGCTCCATCCAGTGCACCAGGAAGTCCGGAAGGACTTGAGATTTGATTGCGTGTCGCTTCTCGTAGATGATGTCCAGGGGTGATAGTTCAATGCCCCACAGGGCCACGCGTCCTGTGGCCTCTGGGTTATTCAGGATGCTGTTTAGGGGTGCCTCATTGACGACCATCACCTGATGCTCCTGGAAGTAGAGGCTCAGTCGTCGAGCCGTCATGAACATGCCGTAGGCCAGCTTCTGGTAGTGCGGGTACCGCTGTTTTGTTGGAGTGAGAACCTCGCTGAGGTAGTAAATTGGGCGTTGTACCCCGTGGGTCTTGCCTTCTTCGGGTCGTTCAACCACGAGTACTGTGCTGACCACCTGGTGTGTGGCTGCTATGTACAGCAACAGGGGCTCGCGCTCTTTTGGCGTGACCAAAACTGGCGAGGTGGAGAGGAGCCGCTTGAGGCTTTCGAATGCGTCATTGGCTTCTGGTGTCCACTCGAACTTGTCTGTCTTGCGCAGCAGCTAGTAAAATGGTAGGGCCTTCTCGCCCATGTGTAGCATCCCAATTGTCTAACAATTGTAATGCTACTTGGTTTAGTAATATAATGGCTACTTCCTATATAAAATTGTTGCATCATAATTATATCATGCTCATGTCATCATGCCACCTTGCATTTGAGCATCATATAAAACCCTTTTTGTTTTGGTTCTTCTCTCATATGCATCATTAATTGTATTTGCCTCTTGATATTGTATTTGGTTATTGATATATTGTTTACATGCCCAAGTTGAGTTGGGGCATATCTTTTATTCCACTCCACCACCTTTTCTTTCACCACCTTATAATTCCACCATCCCACTATCCATGAGCTTGTATTTTATTTTCTTTTGGTATTTAATCTAGCTCATGGGAGATAGGATGGATCTACTTCCACAAATTCTTTTGCTTGGCTTTATTCCACTTTTGGGAATGCATAAGAATAATGCCATGTTAATATTATTGTTTTCACAAGAATAAACATGGCATTAAATATTTTGCATGGGCCATGCAAGTACCACCACATTCTAGTCTTTTGGATTTTATTTGAATTTTTGAGTGGATCATCCTCTATCTCTCTCTCCCTCCTTTTGCTTGATCTTGTTGATCTTGCTTTTAGCCCTACCCTAAACCCCTCTCTCCTTTTCTATCTCTAAACCCTACCACCACCATGATCTACTCCAACAAACCTCACCATCTTTTTATCTCTTCTACTCCTTTGACTAGGACTTGCTTGATCTTTGCTTGATCTTGCTTGATCTTGCCAAAAACACTCTACCTCACCCCCTCTCCTCTCTCTATCCTAGCTAACCCAAAAACCCTAAACCTAACACCTCATCTAATCTAACCCTAGTTACACCATCTCCCCCTCTCACCTCACCTCTCCTCTCACCAACCCGAGCTACCCTACCCCATTCCTAGCAAAACCCTAACCGAGCCTACTCCATCTAACCTAGCTCATCTGAGCCTCCCATCTCTCTCTCTCTCTCTCTCTCTCTCTCTCTCTCTCTCTCTCTCTCTCTCTCTCTCTCTCTCTCTCTCTCTCTCTCTCTCTCTCTCTCTCTCTCTCTCTCGCTCGCTCTAGCTCTCTCTCCCTGCCCCAGCAGCCCCACCCCGAGCTCCCCTCACTCCCTGACCCACCTGGCAGCCTCCCCCTACCCTGCCCTGGCCTCCCACGCCGAGCCCTGCTCGAGAGAACAAGGAGGAAAGGTGGCACCCGAGCCACCTTTTTCTCTCCTCTCTACCGTCCCCCACAGCATCACCCGAGCCTCCCTCCTTATCTATCCCACCCGGCTCTGCCGTACTCGAGCAGCCCTCTCTGGCCTCGCGCCGATCCTCCCTCCCCTCTTCCCCATCTGCACCCCGACGGCCTCCTTCCGCCTCCCCCTCTCCATATAGTAAAGCACGGCGGCGGGCGAGTGTTCACGGTGTCGGTGAAGGCCGCGGCGTCCACGTCGTCGCCCCGGCGCACGCGAACGAGGAGGAGCAGGCCAGCTCGCCGCAGATCGACCTCACCCTGCGAAACCCTAGCTACGCCGGCCGTCTGCGTCCTCGCCCCTACGTCGCCCTCCTTCACGATCTGACCATGCCGGCGACACCATGGTGAGCTCCTGCACCTCCCAGACATGCCCCCTCCCTATCTTGCACCGTAGCACCGCCGCCCTGCGTCGAGCACCCCGCGTGCACGCATGCCGCCGCAGTCACCGTCAGCGCGCGCGTCCGTCGCGTCTGCAGCCCACCTGCTACCTCGGTTCCCCTAGGATTTCCGCGCGCTGTAGACCATCTCAGTGCAAGTTCTATGAACGAAAGTTGTAGCCCATGGTTTCATCTTCGTTTTTCGTTTTTGGGGCGGCGCGTTCCGTCCAGCGGAGGCGTCGCCATCATCGTCGAAAGACGGCCGGATCCGCCGCCGTCAGAGCCGTGTCCGACAGAGCGCAGCAGCAGCCGATGGTCTTTTTGCGCTGGAGCCCCTCCCCTTTTTCCCGCCTAAACCCGCGGTCCCAGAAGCCCACCTGTCAGCCTCGGTGTTTTATTTGCAAGAAAACCCCCGGAAGATCTTGGCCAACACGGACAGACCCCCCCGCGCCCTGGGATCGCCCACGTGTCACGCCCCGGCTGGGCGACGCGTGCGCGTGGCCCCGCTGTACCCGGACCCACCTGTCATGGGTGCTGTTAGGAAAACACTGGTGAGAAAAGCCCCGCGCAGCCACGTCGACCCACTTGTGGCTGAGTCAGCGCCTGGACCACTCGTCAGCGGCTGTGGCTAAATCTCTCTGAGTATAAAAAGTATCTGTTGTTTTTCTGTTTAATCAAAATATTTTCAGAAATGTTTATATGATTATAAATTCTGTTTTGAATTAACTTTTCAAATATTATTCCAAATATTACAAATAATATATGTTTTTAAATCAGAAAAATGTGAGGATTTCAAATATGCCCTTCAAAATATATTTTGAACACTTTAAATTTCAAGTTGATGAAAATTACAACAAAATGCCCTTTGCCTTAAATAATTAATAACTTTTGTTTTATAATTCCAAATTTAACAAATAATATGTCTAAAATGATTAGCTCGACGAGACCTTTCTATTTATGCATTCCATGTTCTGAATTGCAGCATGCATCATATAAATATAAAGTATACAGCAACTTTTATGAGGTTAAAATGTGATTAAAACTCAATAAAATGCTTACTTCTTGTATTCCACACCTCACCCATGCCATGCTACTTTATTGCCATGCAAATTGTGCATCATTCATCATGGAATGATTATTTGCTTGTTGCATTTTAATTCATATGCTTGTGCACTTTATTTATGTTGGCCCTTGTTTGTTTGGTTCTTCTTCGAATAGACGCTGAGCAGGGGATATATCAACAAACCCAGGAGCACTACCCAGATCCTTCTCTCGCTTCAACTGAGCTGCCAGGCAAGCACTACCACATGCTTGCATACATACAGTACCTATTGCCTCTATCTTATTCTTGCATCATCAAGTCGCGATTGCATTAAATTGAATCCCAAGTACTGCATAGCCTTTACTTTTAAACCCCACCGAAGCTTGTTCCTCCATCCCATGAGCCATTACTACAGGAGTTGTTTGAGCCATGCGAGTCGTAGAACAGCATGTGTAGGGTATGTGAGTGTCTGATGGATAACAAGGTACCTAAACAACTTAACCTGAGTAGTATTGGGATAACTAATGAAAGTGGCATCGGTGAGCAATATCTGCTATTTGGTTTTTCATGCTCACTTGTGTCCCGTAGGACCCCGAGTACTTGATTCCTGTTCCTTGAATATTCGCGCTATCCACATCCGGGAGGCCTTATGGACCCCCCTGAGCCAGAGCTTGATTCATACTTATTTCTTGGGGCCACAAAGTAGTTTGGGGCTTTATTACTATTCTGTACTTATGCCATGTTTTACTGATTTATTTAAGATTGTGCGAGGATGCACCTGTACTGTTTAGGAAAGCGGAGTGTTTTAGCGGTATCGATAAGCCCAGTCACACTTTCGGGTTCCCAGTCGTTTACATCCTTTGACGCAAACCTTGAGTCCATCTCGGAGCCAGCCAACTTCGTTGCGGGTAGCTTAATGGGGTGGCCCCCTGAAATATTTCTGAATCCTGTGATCGCTTTGTCGTGAATGCCTCGTTGGGATTTGATTTGGTTTTTCCGAGGTTGATCGAGTGTGTGTTGCTATTTGTGCACCCCTGCAGGGTAAAACTTTCTGAAAGCCATGTCCGTGGTTATGGACGACTTGGAGCACAGTTTCTCGATCATAGACAAGTATAACTAAAGTACCGCTTTTAATTTGACTAAGTACCTGACTAGTAAATAATGCAACTCCCATGGAATGGATAATAAAACTGCCAACGGATGGGAGGTTGTTCGTCCGCTTCCTCGTTGGTAAGCGAGGAGGAGGATGGATCTGATAATATTACTGTTATAACTGTTGGTATTAATTCACGGACATCCGTCTATCATTGGTTAGGCGGATGGTTAGCGAGTATCTATAGAATTGTTAGGTATTATCTTTTGCTGCAATTGCGTCACCCCAGGTTGTGTCCCCTTTAGAGGCATAAAGACTTGCTGAGTACCCCTAGGGTCTCACACGATAAATTGTTTGATTCATATGAACAGGTAAGCTCGCAAGATGGATACTGGGTGGAGGAGACGGACGATGTGGGCAACGATCATTCGGTGTAGAGATTCCGGGAACGGGGATCCGTGAGATCTGTGGGCGGGATTTGTTTATTTATGGGGCATCTTATGCTGATTTGCTTCTTATCCGTACTCGGATCTTGTTTTCCGCTTCCGCCTGATACTTTGATGTTTGATGTATGAGGAGATATCCTAAACTATTATATCTATCTAGGATATTTGGATCTTGCTGTATGGCGTTGCAATATTTCTATTTCTTTTAGATGGAATGGCTCTGAGGACTGTTGTATGGTGGCTTGCATACATACTCATTTGTGTATGTAGTTGATCCCTTCGTCTGCCGATTACGCCGCCCGTTCTTGTCCCGATGTTTGGAAATGGTTAGGACGGCCCAAAGGTCTACCTGTGAGTGGCATTTGGGCCCCACCGTACTATTTTAACCATTTCCACTCATCCAGGCTTGTAACTAGGACCGTAATTCACCGAGGTAGTTACAATTGGTATCAGAGCCATCCCGCCCTTCAGGGTCTCAGCCAAATGGTCGTTGTCAGTCTAGCAAATATTTTTGGTAGCTATGTATACTAGGGAAAAACAAAACGTGAGAGTAGGACTGCTTCCATTTTTCTTCTTACCCACCAACCACCCTTTTCTGGTAAGGAAGTGTAACGTTTTCAATCCTCTTCTAAAAATTCAAACTAGGATTCACGTGTTCTGGGTTTCCGTAGTACCATAGAAAGTGTGTGTGTGTGTGCAATTCCTTGTCTATCTGTTGCATCCAAGTTGTTATCACAATCTGCCTTTGGTTATCAACTGTTGGTACATTCCATACCGACAGGCTTTTGCAAACCGACGCGATCTATCTGATTCGTTGTATACCGTCGCGATCTGTCTTACGCTTTGTTAACCGACGTTATCTTGTTTGGGGTGTTCGTTTCCGTAGTTACTAATCTTTAGGTTATCTTGAGAAGAAGGTGTTGGGATATGTGTTTTACTTATTCATGTGCGGAGTAATGATTTGAGTGCGGGATGGAGTCGCGACCATATCACTACTTGTATCATTCGCTCTTGTATATTGAATTGGTAGAGTCACTAATCTTGATTTGTTAAGTGATTTTGCGCATCTATTGGTATTTTCATGCCGAAATTTGCGGAAAATTTTTCTTTGTTAAGTTGTGTACCACACTCCTTTTCAGTCGTGTGCGATATGCTTAATATCTTCTAGGTGCTTTGAACTTCGTTGATATTTTAATATCATCTTAGTAAATTGTATCCTTTAATCTTGGTTAATTCCATCTTGGTACTATTTTGGATTATTATTATTCTCCATTATAGTACTGACTTGTGTTTTATATCAATCACAGGATGGCACCACCACGCCGTTCTGAGGAGGACATACAACCTGAACTGGGGGTAGCGTTGTCAAGCATCGCCAATGCCTTGGCAGCAATGCAGCAGAACCAGCAGCGTTTTGAAGAAAGTGTCAGGAGGAATGAGTTTGTTCCGCTACCTCCACCTCCCAAGCGAGGAGACATCAAAAGCTTCCTGAAGTTCAACCCACGCCAATTTGATGTTTCTGATCAACCACTTGATGCTGATGATTGGTTGCGTGATATGTCAAGGTTACTGATGACTGCTGATGTTCCTGAGCAAGAATGGGTAAAATGTGCTACTCACCTTCTGAAGGGAGATGCAGCTCTGTGGTGGGAGAATTACCTGAAGGCAAACTGCACTGGTTTTCAGCCTACTTGGGGACAGTTCACTGGAGCTTTCAAAGAGAAGTATCTGTCAGAAATTGTCATGGAGAGGATGAAGGAAGTGTTTCTCAACCTCAAGCAGGGCAATGACAATGTCAATACCTACATCAGAAACTTCATGAACCTTTCTCGTTATGGTGGCGATGAGATCTCTGATGACAAGAAGAAGCAAAAGAGGTTCAGACAAGGGCTCAATGCATCGATCAAATATGCAATCACACATGCAAGGCCGGCATCTTTTCTGGAACTTCAGCATATAGCTCTGCAGGAAGAAGCAAGTCGGCAAGTGTTTGAGGAGTCAAAGAAACACAACCGTGATGCAGCAAGCTCTTCAGCTATGTCAACTCCTTCTAAGCGTCGTGTCTGGGTTCCTAACACCCCACCGTCGCTCCCGGCTCCACCAAGACCTTCAAGCTTCGCGGCAAGGCCACCAAACTTCCTCACTGCTGCTCCCAGGGGATACAACCACCACTACCCTGGAGCGCCTGGCGGAGTCCCTGGCTACGTTGCTCCACGTCCACCTGGTGCTTGTTACACTTGTGGAGACACTGGGCATCAATACTGGAACTGTCCGATGAAAAACAAAGCTCTTCCTCCACCACCTCCAAGATCTGCGGCAAGCTCTCCTATGGTTCGTGCACCACCACCTCGGGCTCTCAACATCAACACCAAGCCCGGGTCTACTGTTGCTCGTGCCAACTGTGTCAACGCCGCTCAAGCTGAGCATGCACCTGGAGTTTTGATGGGTATGCTTTCTGTTAACTCAGTCCCTGCACGAGTTTTGTTTGATTCTGGTGCATCGCATTCTTTTGTTTCTCACAAGTTTGCAAATGAGAATGAGTTAGCTATGGATCCTCTCCTTAAGCGGTTAATGGTCCTTTCTCCTGGAGCAACAATGGCAGCTTCTAAAATCATCCATGGTAATCAAATTGAGATTGGTGGCTCTTCGTTCTCGGCTTCCTTAATTGTTCTGGGCAATTCTGACATTGATGTCATCTTGGGCATGGATTGGTTGACAGCAAATGCAGCTGTGATTGATTGTGCTGAACGCTCGGTTTCTCTGAAGATTCCTGAAGGCCATATAGTCTATTCTCCAAGTCAGACTCCTGTTGTTCAGCTTTTCTCTTTGGCGGCTCTGAATGATGATGCTATGGAAGCTATTCAGAGTGTTCCTGTGGTCTGTGAGTTCCCAGATGTCTTTCCTGAAGAGTTGCCAGGTATGCCTCCGGATCATGAGGTTGAGTTTGTAATTGAGCTTGAACCTGGAATGGCTCCTATCTCCAAGCGGCCTTATAAAATGGGTCCTGCTGAGTTGGCTGAACTCAAACGTCAGCTTGATGAACAAGAGAAGTTGGGTTTCATTCAACACAGTACTTCTTCTTGGGGTAGCCCAACAATCTTTGTGAAGAAGCGAGACAAGACTGATAGACTTTGTGTTGACTATCGGGCTCTCAATGCTAAAACCATCAAGAATAAATATCCCCTTCCGCGGATTAATGATCTCTTCGATCAGCTAGTTGGAGCGCTGGTATTCTCTAAGCTTGACTTGAGAAGTGGTTATCACCAAATCAAGATTCGCAAGGAAGATGTTCCTAAAACAGCTTTCACCACCCGCTATGGCCTGTATGAGTACACGGTCATGTCTTTCGGTCTCACCTACGCACCTGCCACCTTCTCGAGGCTTATGAACTCGGTTTTCATGGAGTATCTTGATAAGTTCGTTGTGGTCTATCTGGATGACATCCTAGTCTATTCTAAGTCACAGGAAGAACATGAAGAACACCTTCGGTGTGTTCTAAACAAGCTTCGTGAGAACCGCCTGTATGCAAAGTTCTCCAAGTGTGAGTTCTGGCTGCCTCAACTAACCTATCTTGGTCACGTCATCTCTGCCAAGGGCATTGCAGTCAACCCGGAAACTGTAAATACAATTGTTGAATGGCTTCCTCCTGTAAATGTCAAAGAAGTGCGGAGTTTCCTTGGTTTGGCTAGTTATTGCCGTCGCTTCGTTCAGAACTTTTCGAAGATAGCGAAGCCTCTTACCGATCTCCTCAAGAAAGGCAAGAAATATCTTTGGACTCCTGCATGTCAAGCAAGCTTTGAGACACTCAAAGAGAAGGTCACTTCCACACCAGTCTTGGTTCCTCCAGATACATCCAAGCCTTTCCAGATATTCTGTGACGCCTCTTTGCAAGGATTGGGTGCGGTCCTTATGCAAGAAAAACAAGTTGTTGCTTATGCCTCTCGACAGTTGAAGACGCATGAGATCAACTATCCTACACATGACCTCGAGCTCGCAGCAGTTGTCTTTGCTTTGAAAGTTTGGAGGCACTACTTGCTCGGCAACCGTTGTGAAATCTTTTCTGATCACAAGAGTCTGAAGTATATCTTCACTCAGCCTGATCTCAACCTTCGGTAGAGGAGGTGGATTGAAGCAATCAATGACTTTGATCTGACCATCAACTACACTCCGGGCAAAGCTAATGTCATGGCCGATGCTCTCAGCCGCAAAGCTTATGTCAACAACCTCATGATGGAAGAACAACAGCCTCTCTTGTGCGAGGAATTCCGTCAGCTCAACCTTGAAATTGTGGATCAAGGGTATCTTCTGAACCTTCTGGCAACCCCTCTCTTGGAAGAAAAGGTTCGCTCCTTTCAGCTTGGTGATCCGTACACCAGAAAGATCATCTCCAAACTTCAGCTTCCGAAGTATGAGTCCTTCCACGTCGATGATCAAGGCACGCTTTTCTTTGAACACCGAATGTTTGTTCCGAACTACCCGGGTTTGAGAGAGCAAGTTCTCAAGGAGGCGCATGATTCTGTTCTTTCTATCCACCCTGGCAGCACAAAGATGTACATGGACTTGAAAACACAATATTGGTGGCCGGGATTGAAACAATATTGTGCCAAGTATGTCTCGGAGTGTGATGTCTGCCGCAGAGTTAAAGCTGTCCATCAGAAACCTTTCGGTCTTCTACAGCCATTGAAACCCCCGGAATGGAAATGGGAGAAAGTAGAGATGGACTTCATAACTGGTTTTCCAAGGTCGCAGAAGGGCAACAATGCAATCTTTGTTGTCATTGACAGGCTTTCTAAAGTGGCTCACTTCTTCCCCGTCAAGGAAACAATTTCTGCAATTCAGTTGGCTGAGCTCTATATCAACAGAATTGTCTCTCTGTATGGGGTTCCGCTTGAGATCAGTTCAGACCGTGGAAGCATCTTCACTTCCAAGTTCTGGGAAAGTTTCCAAAATGCTTTGGGAACAAAATTGAACTTCAGCACAGCTTACCACCCTCAGTCGCAAGGACAAGTTGAAAGGATCAATCAGATTCTGGAGGATATGCTCCGTGCTTGCGTCATCTCTTTTGGCATGAAGTGGGAAGAATGTCTTCCTTATGCCGAATTCTCTTACAACAACAGCTTCCAGAAAAGTCTAAAGATGGCACCATTTGAGGCTCTCTATGGTCGCAAATGCAGAACTCCGATTGGTTGGTCGGGTGCAGGTGAAAGAATATTGTTTGGCCCTGACATTGTAACTCAAGCGGAGGAGAAGGTTCGCATCATTCTTGAAAATCTGAAGATTGCTCAAAGTCGCCAGAAGAGCAATTATGACAGAAAGCACACGGACATGGAGTATGTCCCTGGTGATCTCGTTTACCTTCGTGTCACTCCCATGAGAGGCACGCACCGCTTTGGTATCAAAGGAAAGCTGGCTCCTAGATACATCGGTCCATTCAAAATTCGTGGAAGAAGAGGAGAAGTTGCTTATGCTCTTGAGCTCCCGGAAAAACTCAAGGTCCATGATGTTTTCCACATCTCTCAACTCAAGAAGTGCTTCAAGGATCCCGGCAGGACCGTGGACCATGAACTTATCAATCTCCAAGAAGACCTGTCTTATCAAGAACACCCCACAAAAATCCTTGAGATCGCAGAAAGAAGGACTCGCAACAAGTCCATCAAGTTCTGCAAGGTGCAGTGGTCGCACCATTCTGTTGATGAAGCCACTTGGGAACGTGAAGATGAGCTCCGTGCCAAGTATCCTACCCTCTTTGAGTCTTCTTCTTCTTCCTATAATCTCGGGGCGAGATTCCTGTTTAGTGGGGGAGAGTTGTAGCATCCCAATTGTCTAACAATTGTAATGCTACTTGGTTTAGTAATATAATGGCTACTTCCTATATAAAATTGTTGCATCATAATTATATCATGCTCATGTCATCATGCCACCTTGCATTTGAGCATCATATAAAACCCTTTTTGTTTTGGTTCTCTCTCTCATATGCATCATTAATTGTATTTGCCTCTTGATATTGTATTTGGTTATTGATATATTGTTTAAATGCCCAAGTTGAGTTGGGGGCATATCTTTTATTCCACTCCACCACCTTTTCTTTCACCACCTTATAATTCCACCATCCCACTATCCATGAGCTCGTATTTTATTTTCTTTTGGTATTTAATCTAGCTCATGGGAGATAGGATGGATCTACTTCCACAAATTCTTTTGCTTGGCTTTATTCCACTTTTGGGAATGCATAAGAATAATGCCATGTTAATATTATTGTTTTCACAAGAATAAACATGGCATTAAATATTTTGCATGGGCCATGCAAGTACCACCACATTCTAGTCTTTTGGATTTTATTTGAATTTTTGAGTGGATCATCCTCTATCTCTCTCTCCCTCCTTTTGCTTGATCTTGTTGATCTTGCTTTTAGCCCTACCCTAAACCCCTCTCTCCTTTTCTATCTCTAAACCCTACCACCACCATGATCTACTCCAACAAACCTCACCATCTTTTTATCTCTTCTACTCCTTTGACTAGGACTTGCTTGATCTTTGCTTGATCTTGCTTGATCTTGCCAAAAACACTCTACCTCACCCCCTCTCCTCTCTCTATCCTAGCTAACCCAAAAACCTTAAACCTAACACCTCATCTAATCTAACCCTAGTTACACCATCTCCCCCTCTCAACTCACCTCTCCTCTCACCAACCCGAGCTACCCTACCCCATTCCTAGCAAAACCCTAACCGAGCCTACTCCATCTAACCTAGCTCATCCGAGCCTCCCATCTCTCTCTCTCTCTCTCTCTCTCTCTCTCTCTCTCTCTCTCTCTCTCTCTCTCTCTCTCTCTCTCTCTCTCTCTCTCTCCTCTCTCTCTCTCTCTCTCTCTCTCTCTCTCTCTCTCTCTCTCTCTCTCTCTCTCTCTCTCTCTCTCTCTCTCTCGCTCTAGCTCTCTCTCCCTGCCCCAGCAGCCCCACCCCGAGCTCCCCTCACTCCCTGACCCACCTGGCAGCCTCCCCCTACCCTGCCCTGGCCTCCCACGCCGAGCCCTGCTCGAGAGAACAAGGAGGAAAGGTGGCACCCGAGCCACCTTTTTCTCTCCTCTCTACCGTCCCCCACAGCATCACCCGAGCCTCCCTCCTTATCTATCCCACCCGGCTCTGCCGTACTCGAGCAGCCCTCTCTGGCCTTGCACCGATCCTCCCTCCCCTCTTCCCCATCTGCACCCTGACGGCCTCCTTCCGCCTCCCCCTCTCCTTCTAGTAAAGCACGGCGGCGGGCGGGTGTTCACGGTGTCGGTGAAGGCCGCGGCGTCCATGTCGTCGCCCTGGCGCACGCGAACGAGGAGGAGCAGGCCAGCTCGCCGCAGATCGACCTCACCCTGCGAAACCCTAGCTACGCCGGCCGTCTGCGTCCTCGCCCCTACGTCGCCCTCCTTCACGATCTGACCACGCCGGCGACACCACGGTGAGCTCCTGCACCTCCCAGACATGCCCCCTCCCTATCTTGCACCGTAGCACCGCGCCCTGCGTCGAGCACCCCGCGTGCACGCGTGCCGCCGCAGTCACCGTCAGCGCGCGCGTCCGTCGCGTCTGCAGCCCACCTGCTGCCTCGGTTCCCATAGGATTTCCGCGCGCTGTAGACCATCTCAGTGCAAGTTCTATGAACGAAAGTTGTAGCCCGTGGTTTCATCTTCGTTTTTCGTTTTTGGGGCGGCGCGTTCCGTCCAGCGGAGGCGTCGCCATCATCGCCGAAAGACGGCCGGATCCGCCGCCGTCAGAGCCGTGTCCGATAGAGCGCAGCGGCAGCCGATGGTCTTTTTGCGCTGGAGCCCCTCCCCTTTTTCCCGCCTAAACCCGCGGTCCCAGAAGCCCACCTGTCAGCCTCGGTGTTTTATTTGCAAGAAAACCCCCGAAAGATCTTGGCCAACACGGACAGACCCCCCCGGCGCCCTGGGATCGCCCACGTGTCACGCCCCGGCTGGGCGACGCGTGCGCATGGCCCCGCTGTACCCGGACCCACCTGTCATGGGTGCGGTTAGGAAAACCCTGGTGAGAAAAGCCCCGCGCAGCCACGTCGACCCACTTGTGGCTGAGTCAATGCCTGGCCCACTCGTCAGCGGCTGTGGCTAAATCTCTCTGAGTATAAAAAGTATCTGTTGTTTTTCTGTTTAATCAAAATATTTTCAGAAATGTTTATATGATTATAAATTCTGTTTTGAATTAACTTTTCAAATATTATTCCAAATATTACAAATAATATATGTTTTTAAATCAGAAAAATGTGAGGATTTCAAATATGCCCTTCAAAATATATTTTGAACACTTTAAATTTCAAGTTGATGAAAATTACAACAAAATGCCCTTTGCCTTAAATAATTAATAACTTTTGTTTTATAACTCCAAATTTAACAAATAATATGTATAAAATGATTAGCTCGACGAGACCTTTCTGTTTATGCATTCCATGTTCTGAATTGCAGCATGCATCATATAAATATAAAGTATACAGCAACTTTTATGAGGTTAAAATGTGATTAAAACTCAATAAAATGCTTACTTCTTGTATTCCACACCTCACCCATGCCATGCTACTTTATTGCCATGCAAATTGTGCATCATTCATCATGGCATGATTGTTTGCTTGTCGCATTTTAATTCATATGCTTGTGTACTTTATTTATGTTGGCCCTTGTTTGTTTGGTTCTTCTTCGAATAGGCGCTGAGCAGGGGATATATCAACAAACCCAGGAGCACTACCCAGATCCTTCTCTCGCTTCAACTGAGCTGCCAGGCAAGCACTACCACATGCTTGCATACATACAGTACCTATTGCCTCTATCTTATTCTTGCATCATCGAGTCGCGATTGCATTAAACTGAATCCCAAGTACTGCATAGCCTTTACTTTTAAACCCCACCGAAGCTTGTTCCTCCATCCCATGAGCAATTACTACAGGAGTTGTTTGAGCCATGCGAGTCGTAGAACAGCATGTGTAGGGTATGTGAGTGTCTGATGGATAACGAGGTACCTAAACAACTTAACCTGA
This sequence comes from Avena sativa, assembly GCA_916181665.1. Lineage (NCBI taxonomy): Eukaryota > Viridiplantae > Streptophyta > Magnoliopsida > Poales > Poaceae > Avena > Avena sativa. Next base: position 32,049,242 of record OV702300.1, on the reverse strand, counting down.
GTAGTATTGGGATAACTAATGAAAGTGGCATCGGTGAGCAATATCTGCTATTTGGTTTTTCATGCTCACTTGTGTCCCGTAGGACCCCGAGTACTTGATTCCTGTTCCTTGAATATTCGCGCTATCCACATCCGGGAGGCCTTATGGACCCCCCTGAGCCAGAGCTTGATTCATACTTATTTCTTGGGGCCACAAAGTAGTTTGGGGCTTTATTACTATTCTGTACTTATGCCATGTTTTACTGCTTTATTTAAGATTGTGCGAGGATGCACCTGTACTGTTTAGGAAAGCGGAGTGTTTTCGTGGTATCAACAAGCCCAGTCACACTTTCGGGTTCCCAGTCGTTTACAGCCATTGACGCAAACCTTGAGTCCATCTCGGAGCCGGCAACTTCGTTGCGGGTAGCTTAATGGGGTGGCCCCCTGAAATATTTCTGAATCCTGTGATCGCTTTGTTGTGAATGCCTCGTTGGGATTTGATTTGGTTTTTCTGAGGTTGATCGAGTGTGTGTTGCTATTTGTGCACCCCTGCAGGGTAAAACTTTCTGAAAGCCGTGTCCGCAGTTATGGACGACTTGGAGCACAGTTTCTCGATCATAGACAAGTATAACTAAAGTACCGCTTTTAATTTGACTAAGTACCTGACTAGTAAATAATGCAACTCCCATGGAATGGATAATAAAACTGCCAACGGATGGGAGGTTGTTTGTCCGCTTCCTCGTTGGTAAGCGAGAAGGAGGATGGATCTGATAATATTACTGTTATAACTGTTGGTATTAATTCACGGACATCCGTCTATCATTGGTTAGGCGGATGGTTAGCGAGTATCTATAGAATTGTTAGGTATTATCTTTTGCTGCAATTGCGTCACCCCAGGTTGTGTCCCCTTTAGAGGCATAAAGACTTGCTGAGTACCCCTAGGGTCTCACACGATAAATTGTTTGATTCAGATGAACAGGTAAGCTCGCAAGATGGATACTGGGTGGAGGAGACGGACGATGTGGGCAATGATCATTCGGTGTAGAGATTCCGGGAACAGGGATCCGTGAGATCTGTGGGTGGGATTTGTTTATTTATGGGGCATCTTATGCCGATTTGCTTCTTATCCGTACTCGGATCTTGTTTTCCGCTTCCGCCTGATACTCTGATGTTTGATGTATGAGGAGATATCCTAAACCGTTATATCTATCTAGGATATTTGGATCTTGCCGTATGGCGTTGCAATATTTCTATTTCTTTTAGATGGAATGGCTCTGAGGACTGTTGTATGGTGGCTTGCATACATACTCATTTGTGTATGTAGTTGATCCCTTCGCCTGCCGATTACGCCGCCCGTTCTTGTCCCGGTGTTTGGAAATGGTTAGGACGGCCGAAAGGTCTACCTGTGAGTGGCATTTGGGCCCCACCGTACTATTTTAACCATTTCCGCTCATCCAGGCTTGTAACTAGGAGCGTAATTCACCGAGGTAGTTACACCATGCGGCTGATGAACCTGCTTAGTGCCGCTACTCGCCCTGCGAGCTGCTGAACGCCCTTGAGGTTTTTCGGCTTCTCCATTGTCATGATAGATTTGATTTTCTTCGGGTTCGCTTCGATCCCTCGTTGAGAGATGAAGTACCCGAGCAGCTGGCCCGTGGGGACACCGAAGGCGCACTTTTCTGGATTGAGCTTGATCCTGTAGCGATCAAGGTTGTCGAACGTCTCGCGGAGATCGTCGATAAGTGTTCTTGCCTCCTTGGTTTTTATGACTATGTCATCGACATAGACTTGGACGTTGCGACCGATCTGGTCCTTGAGGCAGGCCTGCATGCATCGCTGGTATGTGGCGCCCGCATTCTTTAGCCCGAAAGGCATTGTGTTGTAGCAGTATACTCCGAACGGTGTGATGAACGCCGTTTTCTCTTGATCTTCGACCTTGAGTCCAATCTGGTTATAGCCTGAGTAGGCGTCGAGGAAGGAGAGTTTCTCACAACCTGCAGTCAAATCGATGATCTGGTCGATCCGAGGAAGAGGGAAGTGGTCCTTAGGGCAGTGTTTATTTAGTGACGTGAAGTCTACGCACATCCGCAGGATGTCCGTGTCCTTCTTCGGGACCATCACCGTGTTTGCCAGCCACTCGCTTTCCTTGACTTCCCGGATGAAGTCTGCTGCGAGTAATCTGTTGATCTCCTTGCCGATAGCTTCGGCTCGTGGCTCCGACAGTCTTCGGATGGACTGCTTGACTGGCTTGGTGTCTGGGAAGACATTGAGTGCGTGCTCGGCGAATTCCCTGGGAACTCCTGGCATGTCCGCAGGACACTAGGCGAAGATTTCCCAGCGCTCACGGAGGAATTCGACGAGCGCGCTTTCCTATGCGGTGCTGAGGTCGTTGGCGATCAGCGCCGTCTTGGAGGCATCCGTTGGATGGACCTGCACTTTTTTGGTGTTGATGGTGGAGTCGAAAGACATGTCAGGTGCGTTCTGCTTTGCGACTGGGGGTAGCCCATTGTCCGTCACCTCGTGGAGCCTTACAATCTCGTCTTGCATGCCGAAAGACTGGGAGATTTTGTTGAAATCCCTGTCGCATTGGTCCGATCGGGTGAAGCTCCCATGGACTGTGATGACGCCCCTTGGTCCTGGCATCTTGAGTAGTAGGTATGCGTAGTGTGGGACGGCCAGGAACCTTGCGAATGCTACACGTCCCAGGATGGCGTGGTATTGTGATGCCCAGTCTACCACTTCGAATTCTAGGCGCTCTTGCCGAAAGTTGCCCGGCTTCCCGAAGATGACGTCGAGCCCTATTTTGCCCAGGGGGGAGATGCCTTTCCCTGGGACAATGCCGTGGAACGTTGTGTCTGATTGTTTCAGGCTGTATTGCGGGATCCGCATAGCTGCTAGAGTGCTTGCGAACATTAGGTTGATGCCGCTGCCACCATCCATGAAGACGCGACTCATCTCGAAGCCTCCGATCTGCGCCTCCAGCACCAGGGCAGCATGACCTGGGCGAGGGATCTAGCAAGGGTGATCCGCACGAGTGAATGTGATGCAGGACTCCGATCCGCTGAGGTACTCAGGGATTGCAGGCGGAGTTGCCACGGCCAAATTGATTTGTCGGGTGATTTTCTTCTGCACCCTGTTGCTTGGGCGTCCCTTCTGGATCATATTTAGTGCTCCCTTTGGTGGGGGGTATGCGGCCTCGACGTTGTTTTGCGCTGGTGCGACTGGTTGATTTGGGCCTCCAATAGGCGGCGGTGGAGGAGCTCCGTGTGCTATTTCACCTGGCGCAGGTGCGTTTCCGAACGCAGGAATTGGAGCTTGTTGCCTCATCTGCACCATGCTTTCGCTGAGTTTATGGAACTCGCGGCAGTCCTTGAGCATGTGGCTAGCTTTCTTTTTGCCATCTTGTTTGTCGATGTAGAAGTGGATGGTGCATGGACCCGAAAGTTTGTCGAATGCTGAGGGTCCGTTGTCGCGGTCGCGGCGTTGCCACGACTGCGTTGGTCGTTCGTTGTCGTGGAAGTTTCCGCTGCGGTATCCTCCGCTGTTGCGGCTGTTGTCGTTACGGCAGTCGGCGTAGCCGGCTGCGACCATGTCTGGTCCGTCGCAGTCCTCGTAGGCGCGCGATCTCCTCTTGCTGCGGCGTTCGCGTCTTCGGCCGTAGTCGTCCTCTTCATCTGATTGCGCCCGCTGGATGCAATCTTCGCCGTCTGCCCAACTGTTGGCGATTTCCATGAGGTGGTCGAGTGTCTTGGGCTTTACACGCCCAAGTTCCTCCTTGAAGTCTGGGCGCTTGACGCCGTCCCTGAAGGCGTCGATGGCCCGCTCTTCGGAGATGTGTGCTGCGGAGTTCTTGGTCGTAGACCAGCGTAGTATGTACGAGCGAATAGATTCACCCGTTCTCTGAGTGCAGGCTCGCAATTCTTCGATTGAGGCGGGCCTCTTGCTGGTGCCTTTGAAATTTCGGATGAAGCTATAAGCGAGCTCCTCCCAGCTTCGGATGGATCCTAATGATAGGCTGCTAAGCCAGACCCACGCCGCGCCTGTCAGCTGCAGCTGAAGGCATTGCATGGCGGTTTCTTTGTTGCCTCCGTGAAGCTTAACGGATGACAGATGGTCACTGAGCCAGGACTTTGGATCTTGCGTGTCGTTGAACTTCGGAGTATCCGAAGGAAGCTTGAAGTTGCGTGGCATCTATGTTCGCCGGACGGATCTGCTGAAGCATCGAGCCCCGCAGAGTTCTCCTTCGTCTTCATCCATCTCAGATTCAGACGAGCATGCGCGTTTGGCGCGTGCTTTGTCGATCTTGCGCTGTGTAAGCTTGTCTCTGGCGTCGTAGTCGTGTTTATGGCGGTGCGAGCTCTTCTTCCTTCGAGGAAGATCGTGTTCTTCTTCATCTTCGGATGAGGGAGTGGGGCTCCGGTCGCGCCTGGCCGGAGCTTTCTTCTTCGGCTCCGTAGGAGCGTCTTCGTGGAGCGCAGCTCCGATTAGTCCTAGTCCGGTGAGTGCGGACCTATGCATGGCCCTTTTCGGATCCCCCTCCGGAGGTGGGTGAGCCGCGAGATACGCAGTGGCTGCCATGATTGCAGCTTGTGGCGTCTTCGGGGTGATGTTGCCGTCAGCGTCCATATCCATGAACGATGTGTGGAGAGTTAGGGTCACGTCACGCCGCTCCTTCGGGTCCATGTTTTCCACCCGAGAGCGGTGCTTGTTTCCCTGGTTTCCGTTTGTGCTAGAGCTGGGTCCTATGGCGGTGAGCGCAGCTCGTCGCGCACTGGACTCAGAGGCTGCTTGCTTGCGTTTGTCGAGCGTCTCCTGCATCTTGACTTGCTTCTTGTGCTCCTCGATGAGGAGGTAGTGGTATGCCATCAGCAGATCACGTGGGGAGTCCAGAGGTAGGACTATTTCGCCTGCGACGGCGCGGCGTGCTTCGACCCATCCTTCTTTGCTAAGTTGGATGAGGTGGCCCCTGTTGTCCCTGTTTTCGCTGTTTCCACCGTTTTCGCCGTTTCTGTCCTGCGGGTTGGTGTTGGGCGGCGGGTTAGGCGTTTCCTCGTCGGTTTGGATGACTGCGGTGCACAGGTAGCGCCTGCAGATTGGTTGGCTGCTGCCGCAGCTTTCGGATCCAGAACTGTAGGTCCCTTCATCCGAAGGTGGATCGCATAGATCGGAGTTGCAGCAGCTGCTGCTGTAGAACTCATCTGTTGATGGTGACGTCCGTAGCACGGGGTGTGGAGCCCATGAAGCGGGCCTGATGGACGGCACGGGCACCCGCTCAGGGAGGCGGAGGGTGCCAGTTTGTCCCACCTGGAAGCAGAAGCTCCCGAACAGAATTTCGAGTCCGTCGCCTATGGGCTCGAAATCCTTCATCGTATCCGGCGAGTGGGCGGTGAAGTCGAAAGCGCCGAAGAGGAGGTGATTCTCCGTCACCGCGGAGTTGTAGATCGATCGGGTCGGAACCGTCACGACCGCACAATCAGCAGCCCTAGTTCCCACAGACGGCGCCAATGGACGAGGTTTAATCTCGTCAATGCCCATTGTTATGGACTTGGGTTTTGGAGAAGATGGGGATGCTGGAGATCGTGGCACGGTTAACAGGCAAGCAACCAGGGGACATGAGATTTACCCAGGTTCAGGCCCCCGGAGGGAAAACCCTACTCCTGCTTGTCTGCTCTTTGATTACGGCGGAACCGGAGGTTACAGGGTGCGCGGATTCGATCTGGCGTGGATGCGAAAGTATGAGTCGAGGGATCTAGGTCTATTGTGTACGTCGTCCCCTTCTCGTTGCCCCCTCCTAGCCTTTATATATGGGGACGCTAGGTCTCGGGTGCCGATACGAGTAGGTTACAAGTTGTATTCAAACTCTAGTCTTGCTCTCCAAGGATCCAAAGACGTCATGGGCCTTGGCCACCCAAAAATCTTCATGGGCCAGCGTATGTCTGTCGTGGGCCTTCCTTGGGCTGGACTAGGTATGCTGAAGTTACGTACCCGTAGGGTATAACCATGTCACGGTGCTTCAGCCATCTCCTCAGCGTAAGCGGAAGAGCACTGCCACGAAGAGCATCAGTAGCACTGCCACAAAGAAATCCGCAGGAAACCGTACGCCAAAGAGTTCAAAATACGTCCCGCAGCCTTCCGCCAAGCCATTGCCGGTTTTACCGTGGAATCGCAGCGACGAGGAGACCAATAGGATCTCGGAAGAACAGGTCAAGAAATTCTTTGCACCTAGACGGGCCGAGACAAAGGAGAAAATAGATCCGGCGGTGGTGGAGAAGTTTTACAAAAATCTTTTGAAACCTGAAACCCCACTTGTGCCGGACTACGAGCGCCAGATTTTGAAGGCGGATGCAAGGCGCCGTAGGGAGACTGAAAGTAGCAGTTGTGAGTCACCCCAGAAAACAGTTCCCATGCTCGGAGAGCAGGAAAACCAATCATGCGCCCCGCTCCAAATGTTCGACACACGGGACGCTCCTCCCGTAAATGATTACGAGGCAGAGCTACAAAGAAAGGCCAATGAGATGGGGATGACTTACATTGCATACTTGAACGTCATGGGAGACAACTTGCCCAAATGCGATGCCAACCCCCTACAGCCATGGAAGTATGGGAAGAATCTCGTCAAGAAAGAGGAGCTCAAGAATCTACCAACAAAGATGCGAAAATTGCACAAGTGGTACCTTGATTTCTGCAAGACGAGAAAAGAAGAATGGATCACGGCGCATATAAGAGATGAGATTTTCTTCTGCGGAGACGACGGGATCGACTTCAACATTCAAGACTTGCATTTTCTATTCAATCAGAAGGAACTCGACAAAGCTGTCATCAGCCTTTATTGTGTGTAAGTACTATTTCTTTAATTTCTATCTCATCTCATTCACTTCATTAATTGCATGTATATATATATATATATGCTCACCATATATGTATATACTATTATGCAGGAAAAAGGTTATGGAATGCAGGAAAGGAGGCCCTTTTGACATTGGGTTCGTTGACCCAAATAGAGTTCATGAACAAGTGGTAAGAGATAAACCCGGGCAAACAGAAGCTTACTTGCTAAGGTCTTTACTGAGACAACAAACCAAAAGGGAAATACTATTGCCTTACAACTTCTCGTGAGTACTGTTACCCTCTCTCTTGTACACATTCTATTTCGGCTTACTTGATGTTAAGTTTAACTGATGATGAGTTATGCGTGCGTAGGTTCCACTTTATTCTGCTATTCATTCAACCTGACTCAGGAAAAGTCCTTGTCATGGACTCGTTACGAAAAGAAAAAGAGCTATGGGCAGACTTTAGAGAGATGCTCCAGAGGTAATTTCAATCATATTATCGCACTAGATTGGCAACTTTCATGACAACAAGTAATTAATTACTCCTTTATCCATTTTCTTTGCCGGACAGGGTTTGGAAAAGGTTCACGGGCAGGGCCGTGGGTGAATGGTCAGAAGAACTAAAATTTGTAGACCAAAATGTAAGTAATACTAGCTAGCTAGGTTTGCGTATCTCTTTGATTCTGCTTCCAATTCCATTATATCATGCTTTATTGATTATTATTTTGATTGAACTCTATTCTCGTAAAGTGCGCGCATCAGGGACACGGCAATAACTTATGTGGGTACTATGTTTGCGAGTTCATTCGCAACACGATATGTGCGACGGGCCAAGACGCACTAGAACAACTTAGAGTAAGTAAACAAAGTCCACAACATTATTTTATTACCATCAATTGTGTTGAGTTTTATTCTTATATATATATTGACGGCCCATTCTTCATATATATTCAGATCGAACGGATGCGGGGCCAACTCCTACCATTTGAACGCATACGAGCCATTCAAGAGGAATTGGCGGGGTTCATACTTGATGAGGTCGTCACGCCTGGCGGAGAACTCTTTAGATATCCACCAAAATGAACGATGACGATGTATGTGCCGATGACGATGTATGTGCCGATGACGATGTTTGTGTATAATAATAGTTGCTTAATTATTCATGTACTCGTATGTACCGATGACGATTTATGTGTATACCGCTCCCGATCGATTCCCCCTCCCCCCTCCCGCAGGAATACGCCCAGAACGGGGCAGAGGCAGAAGTCTACCATGGCAGAGATTTAGGCCGTTTTCCTACCGCGGCAAAGTTTTGCCGCGGCAGGAAAACGGCCTAAATCTCTGCCGCGGCAGAAGAACCTTTAACACCGGTTCCAGCCCCGAACCGGTGTTAAAGGGGGGGCCTGAGGCCTGCGGCAGCCCCACGTGCGCCACCCTTTAACACCGGTTCGTATAAGAACCAGTGTTAAAGGGGCCCCCCTCTAACACCGAACCCTCAACAGCGGTTGAGGAACCGCTGTTAGAGGGCCCTCCCAACCGGAGTTAAAGGGGGGGCTCTGCACTAGTGTAAGTAAACAAGGGGGGGACCTTTGTATGGGTTGCGAGCAGTCGAGCTAGTGGGCTTTTTTTTCAGATTCAAGCAAGTGGGTTGTGAGGTTTCTTTCCCGTTGCAGTCTAGCTCGCTCCCAGAACAGACCACCATGGCTCCTTACCGCCACCGCCTCCGCTGCCCCCACCCCAGCAGCAACTTCCCTCCCAGCCGGCCTCCGCCGATATACCTCTCCTGCGCCGCCTCCCCTGTACTCCACCCTGTGCCACAACAATGGTCCTTCAGTAGATCTTGTACTCATGCTTTGGTTTCCTGCAACCGTAACCACCTAAACCATGCATGTTCTCCATGAAGCCTAATTCGGCGCATGGCTCTTCCATACCAGCTTCTTCGGCACGCACTACTCAATCTAGGGGTTCTTCTGATAATCGCAAGACAGCACCTGCTCCGCGGCCTTCCACACCACGACGTTCCTGTTACGAATCTTAAGCTTAGGTCGGTTTGGAGTCTGTGCTCTTACAAAAGTTTGTGTTCGAGTATAATTCCCTAGTTCACTACTGGAAAAACCATCTTCGGTTCGATCACTAGAAGCTCAGCAGTCCCGGCCCGTCACGAACCGCGACTAGTGCTAGCACTAGTCCCGGTCCGTGAGGCCTCCAACGGCTAGAAATGGCCATAAGCATTAGTCCCGGGCCGGACCAGAGCATTAGTTCCGGTCCGTAACACGGCCCGGGACTAATAAGCTGGAGCGGGGCAACAACTCTTTTTGGGGACTATTAGCCCCGGGTCGTATCACGGCCCGGGACTAATTGTCCATCACTATATATACAGCTCCCTGGCCAGCTGCCCTAAAGCATATATGGTGGCTATTTTTCTCAAAAAAGCAAGAGAGTTCATGCCATTTTTTTCTCAACATTTGTCAAGATTTAGTTTGCAACACCTAAATCCAAATCTTTAAAAGGTTAGAACTTCATTCTTTCATCTCTTATTCCTACTTTAGCTCTATATAATGCTCTAGAAGTATAGAGATATGGATCAAATGCATGCATGCTCTAGAAGTATCTAGAAGGATTTTGATATATATGTGTAACAAATTTTGATTAGGCACATAGCTACTGAAAATTGAAATGTGTAATTTTAGAGTTTCAGAGCTTAGAATGGAATGAGGTTTTCACTGATGGAACAATAATAAAAAAACTCCACATTTATCATGTTGATTGTTTTCTCCAATTCACAAATTGGTTCATGTAAATTTTTCAAAATTCAAAATTAATGCTCTAGAAGCTCTCAATATAACTTGTAATAATTTTATCATGTTGGGTAATGGTTTTTGATATACTTCTACTATAATGCAGATGGTCCAGGAATGGATGTACGGTACTGACCGACGCTCTGGCGAGTTCATTAATGGCATGCATGAATTCATCCGTGTTGCTGATGCAAACAAGCACAATGGTTTTGTATTCTGTCCATGTAATGGATGTAGGAATCAGAAGGATTACTCTGACTCAAAAACCCTTCACAGCCACCTGTTGAAGTCCGGCTTCATGCCCAGTTATAATTGTTGGACCAAGCACGGAGAGAGACACTACTAGGAAACAGGCTGTTAGTGGCGCACCAGGAATGCCCATCCGTGGCGCACTAGCAGTGCGCCACGGGCCTTGCGCTACGGCTATCTCTCAGCCGTGGCACACTGCCTAGTGCGCCACGGTTGTGTAGAGATAGGCGTAGCGCACCTCCTAGTGCGCCACAGAAGTTTGGGATGGTGCGCTACCCCTGGGATCTTCTGTGGCGCACTACCTAGTGCGCCACTAAACTTCCATAGTGCGCTTTAGGTGTAGTGCGCCACAGAAGGTAGACCATGTGCGCCACAGATGTATTTTTTGTTTTTTTTTTAATTTCCGAGCCAGATTATATGCAATACAGATTATATATAATATTACAGCAGATATACACACATAGATACAAGATATACAATTATATATATAAATACTCAGTATGAAAAACAATATTGAAACAAATACATATAGATAAGTCTCATACATGAATACATAGTCTAAGTTAATTACATTGTTTCGATCATGTTACAAAGTAGTAGTTGGTGACATGCGAATACATGTGTCGATCGAACAAGTTAGAGCTCGGAAGCTCGCCTAGACATCTAAACTAGCTAGCTAGACACAAACGCGGGATAAATAACCAAAGAAGATAAGCATGATCACCGCCGCGACGAAGGTGTAGGTCTTCATCCGGTTCCTTGTCCTAACTCCCGCTAGATAGCGCGTGTATCTAGCTTCCGCCTCCGCCATAGTGTTGTACCCTTTGTAGCTATTGCCGCTGAAACGGTGCACCTGTCTCCGGCAGTCTTCCCAATCATCGTAGACTCCGGGAACCCGTCCCTTGTACACGACGTACCACGTCATCTATAAGTTGACAATAATAATTAACCGACTATTGAAAAAAACATATATAATTAAAGTCGCATATGAAGATACACTTATAGAAAGTACTCCTAAATCAAAAAGACCAAACTCAAAAAGCATGCCTCATATATAACTAGGTTGTTCGACACAGGAATATGCTACGATGGAACTGTCCGCCAAGTAGGATGCACAACACCTGGACCTATGCATAGCACAAGGCGGACAATCCCATCGCAGCACATTCACATATAGTGTGCCACGACATTTCAATCATCGGCATTATTCTCGAAAAAGACCAAAGTAACTCAAAAAGCATGCCTCATATATATACATAGGTCGTTCGACAAAGGAATATGCTACGATGGAACTGTACACCAAGTAGGATGCACAACACCTGGACTTGTGCATAGCACAAGGCGTACAATCCCATCGTAGCATATTCACATATATAGTGTGCCACGACATTTCAATCATCGCTATTATTCTCGAAAAAGACCAAAGTAACTCAAAAAGCATGCCTCATATATATACATAGGTCGTTGGACACAGGAATATGCTACGATGGAACCGTACGCCAAGTAGGATGCACAACACCTGGACTTGTGCATAGCACAAGGCGTACAATCCCATCGTAGCACATTCACATATATAGTGTGCCACGACATTTCAATCATCGGCATTATTCTCGAAAAAGAGTAAGGAAAAAAAGAAGGACCAAATTGAGCAAAGGACCAAAGAGTAAGCAAAACAAACCAAGCATTGATTGATATATAATAATAATAAGCAAAATAAGTTCACTTGTCGTCCACACACACACACACAAAGGTCATCTATAGTTTGTAACTACAACTAGGCCAACATCAAGCCTTCTGGCTCGGCTTAGGGAATGGGAGGACGCCTTGTCTCGTCATGAACTTCCTATAGTCACCCTGCATCTCTAGGCGATCTTCTATGTCACGGTTATTCGGGATATTTCCTCCGTAGAAGATCCCCCCCGAAGTCATGACATCACGAAAGATGATTACCCCAAACTGCTGCTGGATGCGATACATCTCTTGTCTAATATCCGAATCATTGATCTTGGCCTTTGCTTCGGCCCACTGTTTGAGATGATCTGGCAGCGTAGAATTCTGCTGGTCAAGTAGGAACGCCCTCATGTGATGGACTGCGTAGTAGGCTTCCTTCTTACTGTTTTCCGGCTGCTTCACGCAGGGGAACTCCGTTACGTGGTTGAAGACGTGCCTGCCGAACTTGACCTTCTTACGCACGAAGCTGGTGCCTTCCGTCGAGGCAAAGCCAGTGAGAGCATCATCCAGAACTTCCTTGATCTTGTCGTAGTTTTTCTTCTTTTCTAGACTCCCCGAGTCGAAATACGTGGCGTGGGAATGCTTTGACGATAAGGAGATGAGCGTGCAGTGTTCATCTCTGCGCAAAAAATTCAAATGGAATGTGTTGGAAAAAGAATGATGATGATCTAATAAAGCCAATCGATGGTGGCAAGTGAATAACGACTTACTCGGGAAAGTAAGGCACGAGAATGTATTCCTTTGTCTTGTTCGCCACGAGGATTCTTTTTAGGTACGAGGCCATGATATGTCGTTCGGCGGGGGAACCCAAGCAGCCGTCACGCATGTAGTAGGGGTCCACTATAGCGATGCCCAGTGTGTTCTCTCTAATGATCTGCGTGGCCAGGCTGAGAGAAAAGAGACGGACCATGGTATAGTGCAGCGGGTATAGGTGGAACATATTGAAGATGTCGTCGAACCGCAGGAAGAACAGATCCGCGGGGGCAGTGTCGACGAAGCCCAAGCCTGGTGGCACCTTAACCATGAATACCGGGTGCGAGGGATCTTTCTCCGATAGAAGGCATCTCTCTATCGTCAGCACGCTGTCATGCACACTCTGCAGTTCCGAACTGGCGAGCTTCCGCAAATTCTTAGGTAGCATGGGCTCACCCGCCACATGAATCCTCCACATAATACCCTCGGGTCTTGGTGGCCCGTCCCGAAACCTGATCGGATTCGCAGTTGTTGACGCCACCGGCTGGCTCGAGCTGCTAGATTTTCTATTCCTGCCCCTTTTTCCTTTTGGAGAGCGGGCAGGCACCGCAATCTGAGCACTGGCCGCCCTATGTAGTGTGTCAGGGCTTAGAATAAAGGGCCGGTTGGTTGTATCAGCTGTCACTGTAAAGGCGCAAGCTGGAGGCGTCTCCTGAGAACCAAACAGACGCTTGGTGATAGTGGCTTTCTCTGTGGGGCCACCAGCTAGGTCTTCTTCGTTGCCAAACTGAGTGCTGAAGAAGTGATCATTCCATTCTTTGTCGTCCTCGGCCGGATCCTGCGCCATGTGCATATCATCAACATGATCATCCGACCCACCGCGTGGAGGTGACGGCGAGGGCGGTAAGGGGGCCTTGCCACCGCTTGTCGCTGGCATGACAGGCGGTGCTGTTGTCTATGGCGTGATGGCCCCCGCCGTCCCCAAACGGATCATGCTCTTTGGCCATAGCAAGAATAAGCCGAAGCAACTTCTGAGGACAGACGACTCTTCTTCATCCGCTCCTGGGGGTTGAATGGGAGGTTCCAGGTCGTCGCAGCCCCTTAGCACCCGACTAATTTTAACCCTGTGCATGCTATCTGGCATCGGCTTTGAGTGGAACATGCGCTGCAAGGGTTGAACGATGGTACCCTTGGCAACATCCCTCAGCTCGTTGTTCATGTAGCATAAGAGAGTGCAAGGAACATCCGTCTGCAGAAAACATGTACGACATCGTCAGAGCGAGATGCCATAAGAGTAATAGATGGCATGAAAGGCGGTAATTAAAGCAATTTGTTTACCGTGATGGCGTCGAGATCGGCTAATGTCGACGCACCGCATACGGCGACGGGCATGCAAGAGACGGAAGGGCTGCTTGATGGCGCGGTGCTGGCCGCCGGTGTACTCTCCCTACCGACGGGTGCTTGGAGCTCCGGTGCCGCCGCGACGATGGCAGGGGGGGCACCAACATGTACTCTGGCGCCGCGGTGATGGCAGGGGGAGTCACCAACACTTGCGGCGCCGCGGTGCTAGCTGGCGGAGTCACGAACACGTAGTTCGCCTGATTCGTCGGCGCCACGTTGTTCGAGTGGCTGCTGACCATGCTTGGAATCGGGCATGGCCCTACTCGACCACCCGCACTCCAGTTCGCTATTGACTCCACCAAGGTAGGCAGGAAGGACGTGAGGGTGATTGCCACGTTGTCTTGGACGATCTGCGGGATCCGTGCCACTTGTGCCTTAAGTTCTTGAACCTCTCGGTTTTCCTCCTCGCTCCTTCCCGATGGCGCCACATGCGTCCTCGGCGGTGGACCAAAATGATCCACCCAATTCTTACCCCCGAGGCCGGCCAGACGGCCAGCCAACGACGGCTTCTTCGTAACCGGCTCTATTTTCTTGGCCCGGTTCATCGCCCTGTTAAAAGGGTTATCCCACCGGGTGGCCGCCGTCGACCCCTGGGATGACGAACCATGGGATCCATGACTAGCAACAATTTCCTCCTCCTGTAGAAGAAGTAACAGTGAATCATTTAGATCATCGATTAGATTGCAATCGTGTTGATCCGCGGTAATTAGATTATACTTACCACAATTTCCTCGAATTCCTTCACCGCAGGATACGCGGTGAGTTGTTTGGTTTTTGGGTCCACATGGTAACGGGCCCTGATGAAGTTTCGAACCTGCCCGGGTTCGAATTTGGCAAAGGGGTTTTCTATCCCCTTGGATCTATACTCTTCGTCCTCCTTATTCCATTTGGCCTCCGCGGTACTGTATCCACCAGATCCGAGATGGTGATGACCTATATTCATCGCCTGCAGCACCTTTCCCCGATTACTATTGGCCAGGGCTCTTTCGGATTCACACCTCTCCTTGAACTCCCGGAACTGATCTTTGGTGATCTGCGGGTCAATCTTCTGGATCTCCTCGAGACTTTTGCCTTCTTTATAGATCTTCTTCTTTATCCGGGTTCTCCAGCTGGCCAGGGCGGTGCTCATCTTTGTGAGGGCGGATTTGTTTACTTCGTTCCCATGATAATTTGTGTTCTGATACTTAGCGGGGAACTTGTATCTTGCGTGCAGCTTCTCGAAGAGGAGTGTGCACAAGTGGCCATTATCTTTATGCCGGAGATTCTCGGTGTTGATCGAGATGGTTGTCCGGGTGATCGCCGCCACTTGCCCACCGTACTCTTTGACGACAAGGGCGGGCTCCAAAGGAACCCCTGATGGGCTCACTTCGGTAATTTCGTCCCTGACCGTGCCGACCGTGTTCGGGCGCCGGTCCTTCGGCTTCTTCTTCTTCTTCTTCTTAGGAGGGTTGCTACCACTCCCTGTGCCCTCGCCGCCATCAGTGGTTTCATCGTCCGCCGTTCCTTCGGCTTCTTCCTTTGCGTCTTCCATCTCATCATCCTCGCTCTCCTGGGGATGGTATTCTTCATCGTCTTCTAGACGCTGGGCCGCCTCCCAGAATGTCAATTGTTTATTCGGAGGTCTGAGTTCTCCTTCAGCGCTGATGCGCTTAGAACATCCAGCCTCGTCGTTGTCACACATCTTTGCACTAATAAAAAACAAATAATTGGTTAAATGCACGGAAAAATCCGGCATGACCTTTGCTAATTTTCTTAAACTAGGAGTGCCCGATTTCTGCCGAAACGGAAGTTAATCAACATTCTGGCAAAAATCGGGACTCATTTCATACAAGAACCTGCATACACGACATAATAAAGTGCCTCATACAAGCACAATCACAATTTCAAGTGCTACAATTATATCACCTGTCATTGATGATAGCAAGCAAATACATGCAGATTATAGCACCTGTCATTATATGACAGCAAGCAAATACAAGTTTATATGACAACAAGTAACTTATATGACAACAAATAACTTATATGACATCAAATATGACAGCAAATATGGTCAGATTATATGACAACAAGTTTTCACCATGTATTTTCAAACCAGGAGCATTTTAAACCAGGAGCATTTTAGATCAGCACTAGCAAATATGGTCAGATTATATGGTCACCATTTCAGCACTACTAGACCATCACCAGGAGCATTTTAGATCAGCCACAGACTAGGATCATCATCAGCATAACTAGGATCATATATCTCCTAGCCACAAACAACACTAAAATCCATGAGTGCAAAACCATATGCTAGGCAACTACTACAGCAACTACAATAAAATTTGCTAACACTAACCTACTACAGCAACTACAAGCTAACTGCAAGCTACTACATCCACTACAATGAATCAAGCTAAACAAATCCAGGAGAACTTGATGCTAGGAAACCAGATGCTAGGAAGAACTTGTATCAGCCACTACAGAACTTGTTGTGGCTGCTAGGCAGGGGGAAGCTAGGGGGTGCACCCAGGAGTGCAAAACCAGATGCTAGGGGTGAACCCTAGCTATCTTCTTGTACATAGACTGTCCATGAGATGATTTTATATTGTCTAATCATTTATATAAACAAGTAGCACTGACTTCTTGTGAAAGATAACAGTATGACATCTGCAGATAAGTCACAATAAAGATAACAGTATGGCCATCTAGTACATTGCTCACTCCCAAACCCTAACCATAATTCACAAGAACATAATTTGCTCACTGTCAAACCCTAACCATCTAGAACATTGCTAAAATGAATCACTGTCAGAGGCATAATTTGCTCACTGTCAGAGTACAACCCCTTGAAATTGATGGGTAATCAGAGTACCAAAGTAGCATTGCACTATCAAATGGGTGAAATTAAATGGGGGAAAACACAAAGGATTTTCATGCACGGGCCACAGAAAGGTACATGCATAATATTATTTCTCATATCCAAGATGAAAATGGGAATAATATGAGAGAGCATACTGAGAAAGATACATCCTTATGGAGATGTTACAAAAATAGGATGGGGGTTTCCTTTCCTACAAATAATAATATGGAGTTAATGGAGTTACTTCCTGAGGTGGACACTCTACAAAGTCTGGATTCCCCAATCACCGAAGAGGAAATATATGGATTGGTTAAATTCTTAATACCATATAAAGCACCTGGACCAGATGGTTTTAATGGTTTCTTTGTGAAAAATGCCTGCATATCATCAAGGAAGATTTCTTCAAGTTATGCTTTTGAGTGTCAGCTTGGGTCCATGCCTTTTACATTTTGGATTTACCCATGGGCACTACTAAACCCTCTGTCAAGGATTTCTCAACAATTATTAACATAATTGGAAGAAGACTGAATGCCACTATATCTTTTTTGTCTTATGGAGACAGTCTCATTCTAGTTAATTCGGTCTTGTCTTCATTGGCAATGTACTTCATGTGTACTGTGGTTATTCCCCTGGGGGTTATTGAGATCATTGATAAAGCCAGAAGAAGATGCTTATGGAGGAAGGAAAAAAACAAGGAAAGAGTAAATTCACTGGCTGCTTGGGATATGATTTGCAAGCCAAAAGAAAAAGGAGGATTGGGAATATTGGATCTCAGGATTCAGAACAAAGCATTACTGATTACACTTGGATAAATTCTATAATAATGCTGATTTTCCCTGAGTCAGATTGATAAGGGACACTTACTATCATGAGTCTGTTCCCCATACAGTTACACAATGTGGATCATTTTGATAGAGAGGGATATTTAGTCTTGATGATGAATGGAGAGCCATGACTATAGGAAAAGTAGGCAATGGTTTCAGTTTTATTTTCTGGAATGATCTATGGTGCAGCACATTGCTATCAACCAAGTTTCCCAGGCTTTTATCATATGCTAGAGAAAAATTGGCATCAGTACATGACATATGTTCTATACAGAATTTACATGAGGCTTTTCACTTTCCATTTTCTATAGAAGCTTTCATAGAGTAAAATCAGTTACAAACAATTCTGAATGGAGTATCCTTGAACTCTAGTTGGCCATTGATGCAATCTCTACCAGTTTGCACATTCAGCGGGGAGAGAGGGAGAGAGGGGCCTGCAGAACCCTAACCATGGCCTGCAGAACCCTAACCATGGCCTGCAGAGAGAGGGGAGAGAGGGAGAGAGAGGGAGAGAGGGAGAGAGGGGAGAGGCGACGCTCACCTCTGACGGGCGGACGACGGGTGGACGACGGGCGGACGACGACGGGCGGACGACGGCGGCCTCCACCTCCTGAGACGTGGCGGCTGCTCCTCCTCGGACACGGGCCTCCTCCTGAGACGCGGGCGGACCTCCTCCTCGGACACGTACGGGCGGACCTCCTCCTCCTCGGGCGCGGGCAGGCCTCCTCCTCCTCAGACGCAGCGGCGGCGGATCGAGAGCAGCGGCGGCGGTCCTTCGGCTTCGGGCTGAGAGATGGAGAGATGGGGATGAGAGAGGGGGTCGGGCGCCACGTGTGGATAAAGCCACTTAGGCGTAGCGCACTAACCCATAGTGCGCTACGGATATCTGTAGCGCACTATGGGATAGTGCGCTACGCCTATCGGCTTCTAACTACTGCATAAGAGAACTACAGCCCCACTAGCTAACAACTATACTAGCCTATCCCACTGGTTCTGCCCACTACTCTATTCTAAACCTGAGGGCACCCAGGTTCGAATCCTGGTGCCCCAATTTTTTGTTTTGATTTTAAAAATACTTTTAAATATTCCAAAAAATGCCCAAAAGTGGTGATATATGCCATAGAAGTTTTATTTTGATTTTAAAATACTTTTAAATATTCCAAAAGTAATAATATTCCAAAAATGCCCAAAAATATGATTTAAAGTATAACTAAATTTCATAATACTTTGTCCATGAATATTACAATCTTTTTCGACCACGCGTTTACAATATTTTTTGAGCTAGCATTTTACAATATTTTTTCCCTTCTTTGTCGCGGTTGAATAATTTAGCCCCGGCACTTTAATGTTTCTTCTTTCGAACGGGATACCTTTTTTGGATAGGGTTGTCCTTTTTCTTCTTGTGATGTATGTTGCTGCATCGTAGTCGTCGTCATCTTCAATCTTTGGATCGCCGTACTGCTCGAAGTATTGCTCGTTGGCGACTCCATCCATTCCGATGATGTTTCTTTTTCCTCTCCTCACGACAACACGGCTAGGCTTTGTCGGGTCGGTAATGAAAAAACATTGGTCCACTTTGGTAGCCAGTACCCACGGTTCATTTTTCGCGGCCACGTTTGTACCGGCGGCCTTGGATTTGGCTGCTTCGGGTATAACCATGGTTGTGAAATACCGGTCTTCTCTTTCGACGCTCTTTGCCCATCTGACACGGAACATCGGCACCTTTTCTCCACAGTAGTCGAGCTCCCAGATCTCCTCGATTCTTCCGTAGAATCTTTCCTTCACGTTGTCATCGGTGTAGAATTCCGACGTTACGCCTGAGTTCTGATAATCACACTTGTTGTCCTTTTCCTCCGTGTAGAATGTGTAGCCGTTGATATCATACGCCTGATAGGTCACCAGGTTTTGCATCGGTCCCTGCGACAAGGTGAATATGATCTTTTCCGTGTCAGAAGAATGCGAGCGTGGGGGATTATCAAGGAGCGTCTGCCTAAACCAACGCGTGAAATCTGAGTTGTGCTCTTTGATTATTTCTCCCTGCGTCCTCTGTATGCCCCGATCACTGTACTTCTTCTCGATTAACCTTTTGTGCTTCTGTACCCAAGGATCGACCAGTTCTAAATGTTGTAGCGCGACGAGGTTTGCTCGATCAAAGTCTGCGCGTCGAAAATCGAAGTCTGCATGCAGTATGCGACGACCCTCTCGGTGACCAGATCCGTCGAGCTTGCCAAGGTGTCTGTTGACGGGAAGACCGACAGGGTTCTCGATGTCTAGATAATTCGTGCAGAAAGAGATGCACTCTTCGGCCAGAAAGCCCTTGGCTATGCTTCCATCTGGACGGGACCTGTTGCGAATGTATCCTTTGATGTGTCCGTTCATCCTTTCGAACGCCATCATGCTGCGGAGGAACATCGGCCCGAGTTGTACGATGTCCTCCACGACATGGACCAGCAGATGCACCATAATGTCGAAGAATGCGGGTGGGAAGTAGACCTCAAGCTCACATAGTATCACCACGATCTCCTCCTGTAGCCTTCCGAGATGATTCAAGCCAATCGACTTCCTAGAGATGACGTCGAAAAACTTGCATAGGCCAAATAACGTTTCACGGACGTGCTCGTCCATTATCCCTCTTAGTGCGACCGGAAGTACCTGCGTCATTAGCACGGCACAGTCGTGAGACTTCATGCCACTGAACCTCTGCTTCGCCTCGTCTAGGTATCTGCTTATCTTGCCCGCGTAGCCGTAAGGAAATTTGACTCCTAGAAGGCACTTGAAAAACTGTTTGATCTCATCCTGGCTTAGAGTGAAGCAAGAAGGAGGGAAGTAATATTCGTTCTTCTTGAACTTTTTACCCTTCCGACGACCTTGTGTCGTCTCCGACTCATGATCATCGTCATCTTCCTGATCATCAGGAGTAGTGCGTCCTCCGTGAAGCTCCTTCCGGATACCCAAGAATATCAGGTCGTGCCTTGCTTTCGGACCATCTTTCGTCCTATCTGGCATGTTGATTATCGTGGCGACCAGACTCTCGCACACGTTTTTCGTGATATGCATGATGTCGAGGCTATGAGGCGTGCGGAGAAACTTCCAGTATGGCAACTCCCAGAAAACATACCTTGTTTTCCATACCTTCATCAGCGGCTTGTCTTGTTGCTGCCTCTTTCGCTTTTTTCCAGGCTTAGGACAATCTTTCCAGTTTTTTAGCAACTCTTCCACTTCTTCGCTGCTCCTACGCTCTGGGATTCCTCGGGTCTCTGATTTGCCATCGAACAGGTCTCCACGTTTTCTCCATGGATCATTCTTGCCGAGCCACCTCCGGTGCGCCATGAACACGGTTTTCGATGACCCTGGATCTTTCTCTAGTTGGAGATAGCTTGTGTTATCCATGCACCTAACGCATGCGCAGAATCCTTGGATACCCGCAACCTGGATAGTCTTGCACCGTAGTGACCAACGCGGCTCTCATAGTGAAATAATCTTGTGCGACGGCGTCGTAAGTATTGGCTCCAGATTCCCATAACGTGGCTAGCTCCTCTTTCAACAGCCCGAGATACAGATTGATGTCGGTACCAGGTTGTTTCGGCCCTTGAATTAGCATACTCATTTGTATGTACTTCTTCTTCATGCACAACCATGGAGGGAGGTTGTACATCCATACAAACACAGGCCAAGTGCTGTGCGTGCTGCTCTGGCTACCGAACGGATTGAGTCCATCGGTGCTCGCACCAAGCCTGATGTTCCTCGAATCTCCACCGAATTCTAGGAATTCGAGGTCCAATGCTTTCCACTGGCTAGCATCTGAAGGGTGCGTCAGCAGCTCATCCTTTTCGGGGTCATCATCATCTCCTGGCTTCTTCCTTTCCGCATGCCATCGCATGAGCTTCGCTTCCTTAGGGTCCGCGAAATAGCGCTGCAGACGAGGAGTGATAGGAAAGTACCATACCACTTTTCGAGGTGCTTTCTTCCCTTTCTTGTATCGACTCACGCCGCACACCGGACATGTGGTTTTCTCCGCGTCCTCGCCCCGATAAATGATGCAATCGTTGATGCATACGTGATATCTAACGTGCGGTAGATCGAGAGGACAGACGATTTTCTTGCATCCTCGATACTAGTTGGACATGTATTCCCCTCCGGGAGACGATCGTGCCAGAATGCCATCATATCGTCGAAGCTTGCGTCTCTCAATTTGTGCTTTGCCTTCATCTCCATAGCCTTGAGCGTTACATTCAACCGGGTATCATCGGGCCTGCATCCTTCATACAATGGAGTAAATGCGTCTTTCTCAAGTTGCGCAAGCTTGGCTTTCTCTCTAGCGGCAGCCCTGGCGTTACTCGTCTGCTTGAGAAGCAGCTCTTGCACATAAGGGTCCTGCACCCAGCCTGACGTTGTTCCATCGTCATCTGCTCCTCCGGCATCTAGATCATCATCATCCCGGTCTGCTTCCGCACCTTCACCATCTCCAGGAGACTCTTCATCATCTCGCCCGTTCTCGCCGTGATGATGATCATCGTCATGTTGGCCACCTTCTTCATGACCTATCCTAAAATTAGGACCTTTGCGAAATGCCAAAGTCTTGCCAAAATGGAAATGAATCAACATTTTGGCAAAACAAATGGCAACTTGTTCACATACAAACACAAGAGAGAGAGAGACCGATCCATACACACATGAACATATCATTATCCTCTCCATACACACATGCATGAGCATCATCGATACTCTCCATATACACACACATATGACCATCGATCCTCTCCACATACACATATCATGAGCATCGATCATCTACATACATATGAGCACACCATCATCCATATACACATGAACACATCCTTACATGGACAACTTACCGAGATGAGAGACCGATCGCGAGAAAGATGGAAAGGAGAGGTGCGCGCGTCGACCGGAGAAGGATAGATGAGAGACCGGAGACCTCCTCTATTACTTATGTAACATCCAAAGCAAGTTTTACATGCTAAAAATGGTGAATGTGTGGAGAAATTGAGGTGGGAAGGAGAAGATCCCGACTAGATCTAAGGAGGAAGAAGAAGGGGAAAGTGAAGTGTGGGGTGGTGGATGTGGTCACACATGTGCACATAAAGTGCTGTCCTAAAGAAATCGACACATCCGTGGCGCACACGGCCCTAGTGCGCCACAGGGAGTACAAACATTTGTGGCGCACTATGCCATGTGCGCCACGGATGCTCCTACTCCCTGTGGCGCACTAGGCCGAGTGCGCCACAGAAGTTTGTGGCCGTTTCAGAGCAGAGGGGGGCATGCGCTTAGGCGTAGCGCACCACCCCCATGTGCGCCACAGATGACACTAACAACCGTGGCGCACATGACTATAGTGCGCTACAGATGTTTGGCGTGTGGCCAACAGGGCCCTGTCCCACACACATCTGTGGCGCACTATAGTCATGTGCGCCACGGTTGTTCTAGTTATTAGTAGGGCACTGCCCACAGGTGAGCCACGCCTGTTTTAGCCGTGGGGCACTTCAACCATGTGAGCCACGGATGTGCTGATTACCTATAGCCGTTTTCCTAGTAGTGAGAGGGGTTATAATGGAAGACAATGAAGAAGAGGAGGAGGATGACAACTATAATGGTTTCCCTGAGTACGGAGATACTTCCATGGGGGATGCTGAAGGGGAGGATGAAGAAGAGACACATGATGAACCCGCTGATGATCTTGGTCAGACCATTGCCGATGCACGAAGAGATTGTGAAACTGAAAAGGATAGGGAGAAGTTCAATCACATGCTAGAGGATCACAAAAATTTGTTGTACCCAAATTGCGAAAATGGTCTGAAAAAGCTGGGAAGCACACTGGAATTGCTGCGATGGAAGGCTGAGTGTGCTATACCTAACTCCTCATTTGAAAAGTTGCTGAAAATGATGAAGAATATGCTTCCAAAAGATAATGTATTGCCCGCCAGTACATACGAAGAAAAAAAGGTTGTCTGCCCTCTAGGTTTAGAGGTTCAGAAGATACATGCATGCCCTAATGACTACATCCTCTACCGCGGTGAGGAGTATGAGAATTTAGATGCATGCCCGGTATGCACTTCACTTCGGTATAAGATTACACGAGATGACCCTGGTGACGTTGAGGGCGAGCCCCCCCCCCCCCGGAAGAGGGTTCCTGCGAAGGTGATGTGGTATGCTCCTATAATACCACGGTTGAAACGCTTATTCAGAAACAAAGAGCACACCAAGTTGTTGCGATGGCATAAAGAGGAACGTAAGTCAGACGGGATGTTGAGACACCCCGCTGATGGGTCGCAATGGAGAAAAATCGATAGAAAGTACCCGGACTTTGCAGATGACGCAAGGAGTTTAAGGTTTGGTCTAAGTACAGATGGCATGAATCCCTTTGGGGAGCAGAGCTCCAGTCACAGCACCTGGCCCGTGACTCTATGCATCTATAACCTTCCTCCTTGGTTGTGCATGAAGCGGAAGTTCATTATGATGCCAGTGTTGATCCAAGGTCCGAAGCAACCCGGCAACGACATTGATGTGTACCTAAGGCCATTAGTGGAAGAACTTTTACAGTTGTGGCACGAACCCGGGATACGCGTGTGGGATGAGCACAAGCAGGAAGAATTTAACCTCCGAGCATTGCTTTTCGTAACAATCAATGATTGGCCTGCTCTTAGTAACCTTTCAGGACAGTCAAACAAGGGATACAATGCATGCACACACTGTTTAGATGGGACTGCAAGTATATATTTGGAACATTGTAAGAAGAATGTATACAATGAGCATTGTCGATTTCTTTTGGCCAAGCATCCCTTAAGAAAGAAAGGCAAGCATTTCAACGGTCTGGCATGTCACCAGACGAAGCCTAAGGAGCGTACTGGTGCTGATATATTTGATATGGTCAAAGATTTGGATCAACTGGTAACCTTTGGAAAGGGTCCTAGAGGAAAATCTGTTCCGAAAGACGCTGAAGGACACGCACCCATGTGGAAGAAGAAATCTATATTTTGGGAGATACCATATTGGAAATTCTTAGAGGTCCGCTATGCAATCGATGTGATGCATGTGACGAAGAATCTTTGCGTGAACGTTCTAGGCTTCTTGGGCGTGTATGGGAAGATAAAAGATACACCGGAAGCACGAAAGGACCATCAACGTATGAAAGACCCAGATGGCCTGCATCCAGAATGGTTTCAAGGTCATGCCAGCTACGCTCTTACCAAACAAGAGAAGGAAATATTTTTTGAATGCCTAAGCAGTATTAAGGTCCCGTCTGGCTTCTCGTCGAATATAAAGGGGATAATAAATATGGCAGAAAAAAAGTTCCAAAATCTAAAGTCTCATGACTGCCACGTGATTATGACGCAAATGCTTCCGATTGCATTGAGGGGGCTTCTACCAGATAATGTTCGAGTAACCATTGTGAAGCTATGTGCATTTCTCAATGCAATCTCTCAAAAGATAATCAATCCTGAAGATCTACCACGGTTACAGAATGATGTGGTCCAATGTCTTGTCAGTTTTGAGTTGGTGTTCCTACCATCCTTCTTCAATATTATGTCGCACCTGCTGGTTCACCTAGTCGAAGAGATTTCCATTCGCGGTCCTGTATTTCTACACAATATGTTTCCATTTGAGAGGTTCATGGGAATCTTAAATAAATATATTCATAACCGTGCTAGGCCAGAAGGAAGCATCTCCAAGGGCTATGGAACAGAGGAGGTCATTGAATTTTGTGTTGACTTTGTTCCTGACCTTAAGCCGATTGGTCTTCCTTAATCGCGGTATGAGGGGAGACTGAGTGGAAAGGGTACTCTAGGAAGGAAATCAATAATATGTAGAGACGGACATTCTTACACCGAAGCACATTACACCGTTCTACAGAATTCTATCTTGGCAGCCCCATATATTGAGGAACACAAGAAAATTTTATGCTCCAACAACCCTGGAAAGCATGAATCTTGGATTAGAGATGAACACATGAAGAGTTTCGGCGGTTGGTTGCAACATCTCATCAAAAACAACACTCTTGGAGATCAGCTATACTTGTTGTCTAGGTCACCATCTTCGACTATATCGACTTTCCAAGGGTACGAGATAAATGGGTATACATTTTACACGATAGCCCAAGATAAAAAGAGCACCAACCAAAACAGTGGTGTCCGCTTTGATGCAACAGACAACAATGGGTCAAAGACCACATATTATGGTTACATAGAGGAGATATGGGAACTTGACTATGGACCTACTTTTAAGGTCCCCTTGTTTCGGTGCAAATGGGTCAAGCTGACGGGAGGAGGGGTTGAGGTAGACAAGAAATACGGAATGACATCGTTGGATCTCAACAATCTTGGGTACTTACCTCTTCCTCTCTGCTTTTAAATGGTGTGCCTGGGAAAAAAATTTACTATAGAAGGGGTGTTAGGCAAGGAGATCCTTTATCCCCTTTATTGTTTGTTCTGGCTGCTGATCTCCTTCAAAGTATCCTCAATAAGGCAATGAACCTGGGTCTTCTTTCTTTGCCCACTGAAGATGTGTTTTGTCCTGACTTCCCTGTGGTTCAGTATGCAGATGACACTTTAGTAATCCTTAAGGCTGATTCTGAGCAACTCTTGTGCCTTAAGGCAATTCTACATACTTTTGCTCTCTCCACTGGACTCAAAGTTAATTATGCTAAATCCAGCATGATGCCAATTAACATGGACTCTGAGAGGCTTGGGCATTTTGCTAATACCCTTACTTGCCTCACTGGTTCCTTGCCTTTTACCTATCTTGGTTTGCCTCTGAGCTTGAATAAACCTGCTGTGGAACAGTTCCTGCCTATTGTTCAGAGAATTGAGAGAAGGTTGTGTGGAATAGCTGACTTTCTTAATTATGGGGGGAAACTGTAGTTAGTCAAATATGTGTTGTCTTCCCTTCCCATATATTACATGAGCTGTTTTGAGCTTCCTGTCACTATCAAGGAACAGTTGATTAAATATATGAGGCAATGCTTGTGGAGAAAGAGAACTTCTGATGTTCAAGCTAGAGGTACTGCTCTTGTAGCATGGAAGAAAGTTTGTAGACCCAAGAACCAGGGAGGATTGGGAGTTCTAGACCTTAATGTTCAAAATTCTGCTCTTCTTTTGAAGAATTTGGATAAGTTTTATAATCACAAGGATATTCCTTGGGTTCACCTTATATGGAATACTTACTACTGTAATGGTAAGTTCCCTGGAAGAAGTCTTGATGGATCCTTTTGGTGGAAAGCTCATCTAAAACTGATTGACATTTTTAAAGGACTTGCAAAGTGCTTGGTTGGAAATGGGAAATCCACACTATTCTGGTCTGATATGTGGAATGATAGCTGCCTTCAACATAAGCTTCCTCATCTCCTCTCCTATGCAAAAAAACCTCACATCTCTGTCAGTGAGTTCCTGCATACTAAAAATACTCAGGACCTTTTTTACCTTCCTTTGTCCCAACAAGCTTATCAGGAGTATCAAAGTCTTGAACAAATTCTCAATACTGGCAGGCAGGGGGAATCTGATATTTGGTCTTACATTTGGGGCAGTAATTTTTCGGTCAAAAAGGCTTACTGCTCCTTAGCTGGTTGCCAACCAGTTCAGCCACATTTATCTTGGTTATGGAAATTTTCTTGTCAGCAAAAGCATAAATTCTTCTTCTGGCTCTTACTGCTTGATAGACTCAACACAAGAAACCTTCTGAAAAAGGAAATGTTTTTCTCTGGCATCTTATGACTGTGTTTTCTAGGGTTGCAACAGTGAAGAAACCAGCTTACATTTGTTTTGGGAATGCCCTTTTGCAAGAGCCTGCTGGGCTGAAATTTCACAAGACAATATGGCTGGTCAAAATATCTTTGAAGCCTTAGCCAGTATTAAAAAGATCTTAATGTCCCTTTTGCAATGGAAATTATGATACTTGGAACTTGGGGCATTTGGATTTGCAGAAATAATGAAATTTTCAATAATCAGCATGCGTCGATGGAGAACTGGAAGGCTATTGTAGCCCAGGAATTAATATGGGTCCTTTATAGAATTAAGAAGAAGTATCATCAGGGCCTTAAAGATTGGATTGAAATTAATTTAGACAGGAGATAGCGGCTTAAAATGTTATCCCTCTTATTTGAGGTGGATTGAGCTTGTAAATATTCCTTTGTAACTCTCTATAATATATAAAAATTGCAGTGGGGTTTTCTGCCCTACTGTTTACCCTCAAAAAAAATCTTGGGTACTTAGACGAACCATTCGTCCTAGCCAATGATGTGGCCCAGGTTTTCTATGTGAAGGACATGTCTACCAAACCTAGAAAACAAAAAAATAAGAAAAAGAATACATCAGACGATGAGCCAAAGCGCCACATAGTTCTTTCAGGAAAAAGAAACATCGTGGGAGTGGAGGACAAGACAGACATGTCAGAAGATTGTGATAAGTTCCATGAAATTCCGCCCTTCGCGGTGAAGGATGACCCAACCATCATGTTAATGAATGAAGATGCTCCATGGATACGACGGGATCAGAAAGGAACACAAGCGAAGAAATGATATGTAATAATTGTAACATTTTATGAGTTAAGATGTTCCATGCATGTGTCTATTTTTATAGTGTTGTCTGCAAACAATCTTGAGTGTGTTAGTCCCGTTTTGTGGCTGGACGCGTGATGTCACATATTAGGGAGTGCCTCTATGACCAGTTTCTCGGAGATGCCGGAGGACTGGGCTCCGTCGGCATCTCCCTGAAACTGTCCGTAGTGGTGTCCCTGCTCTCGAAAACCATCTTGCAGCTTGTAACTTCTCTAAATAGATCAATACGCCTTGGAGCTAACTAATTTCACATATTAGGGAGTGCCTCTATGACCAGTTTCTCGAAGATGCTGGAGGACTGGGCTCCGTCGGCATCTCCCTGAAACTGGCCGTAGTGATGTCCCTGCTCTCTAAAACCATCTTGGAGATGCCTCAAACTGGCTGGAGGACTGGACTCACAAGGATGCCTATTTATAGTACAAGCAGCTCGGCATAATGTCGACACTCACGACATAATGTCGACACTCACCCCTATTATTAGTGCTGACTCATCTTTAGTCCCGGTTGGTGTCTCCAACCGGGACTAAAGTTTCATCTTTAGTCCCGGTTGGTGACACCATCCGGGACAAGGTACAAGCCGCACGACATAATATTGACACTCACCCCTATTATTAGTGTTGCCTGGCCCAGTCTGCCGCAATCCCTTCAGTCGCGGTTGGTTTCTCCAACTGGGACTAAAGATTAACCCTCTCTTTATATAGGCATTTCCCTCTATTTATTAGGTAACAATCAAGACATTTATTAATATTAAAACTGGGACAAACCGGGACTAGCTAACACTTGGGACTAAAGCCGCCCCCTTTAGTCATAATCATGCCTAGTCCTATAGTACGCAGCTTCAGGGTCTTCATCGTCATCATCATCGTCATCGTCACCTGCCACTCCGGGGATCCTCGGCCCATCCATGGCATATACCAGGGGCCATTCCAGCCTCGGATTCACGGCGGGCGGGAGAGGGGTCTGTGGCGGGTGGACTCGTGGGCACCGTAGGCGAGGATGGTCTCCCCCGGTGATGTAGCGCATCACTCCAGTGATAGTACGGTTCGCCCACCACAGACGACGGCTGGCTTCGTTGTGGTTCACCGGTGGCGGGCCATCACCCTCGTACCTGGCGAGCTCCCTTTCCCGCCTATTAGCGAAGAAGGCATTCCAGGTGTCGTAGTTGTCGGGATCCCACTGGGGATCCATCCGCTACTCCGGCGTGAGCTCGTGGTAGAAGTGGTTTGTGATGGCCGCCTAGCGTGCGGAACCTTGAGGGACAGGAGGGAGAGGAACCCCTCCAGCGCTCAGCATCCAGCCGGCGGGCGGCCGGTAGCCCGGAGGACAAGGGTAGTTGGAGGCCCACAGCGCCTCGGTCTCCTCGAGGGTCAGAATGGCCCAGTAGGCGTTGTCCATTGTTCTAAGAGAGGAAGGTGTGGATGTGTGGATAGCCATGGCACAATCACCCTAAATATAGAGGGAAAGGGCGGGAAAACTTGGCGTGAAGCTTTGGGAAATGGCGGGAAATATCTTTAGTCCCGGTTAGTGACTACATCCGGGACTAAAAGCTCTCGTAGAAAGGAAAGGGCAGGAAAACTTGGCGGGAAGAGGTGGGAAAGGCGGGAAAATTTGTTTTAATTGGATTATTACAATAAAAGATATGATTTTTCAAAGTTTTTATATTTGATTTGAATTAAAAAAAGAAAATTTACAAATGAAATAATTTATAAATGATGCAACCAGATAAATGGATATTATATTAAGATTCTTTATATTTTTCTGATAATAATAGACATATTATTTGTTTTCTTTGGATTATTACAATAAAAGATATGATTTTTCAAAGTTTTTATATTAGTTTTGAATTAAAAAAGAAAATTTACAAATGAAATAATTTATAAATGATGCAAACAGATCAATGGATATTATATTAAGATTCATTCTATTTTTCTGATAATAATAGACATATTATTTGTTTTCTTTGGATTATTACAATAAAAGATATGATTTTTCAAAGTTTTTATATTAGTTTTGAATTAAAAAGGAAAATTTACAAATGAAATAATTTATAAATGATGCAAACAGATAAATGGATATTATATTAAGCCTCATTATATTTTTTGATAATAATAGACATATTATTTGTTTTCTTTGGATTATTACAATAAAAGATATGATTTTTCAAAGTTTTTATATTAGTTTTGAATTAAAAAAGAAAACTTACAATTGAAATAATTTATAAATGATGCAAACAGATAAATGGATATTATATTAAGATTCATCATATTTTTCTGATAATAATAGACATATTATTTGTTTTCTTTGGATTATTACAATAAAAGATATGGTTTTTCAAAGTTTTTATATTAGTTTTGAATTAAAAAAGAAAATTTACAAATGAAATAATTTATAAATAATGCAAACAGATAAATGGATATTATATTAAGATTCTTTATATTTTTTGATAATAATAGACATAATATTTGTTTTATTTGGATTATTACAATAAAAGATATGATTTTTCAAAGTTTTTATATTAGTTTCGAATTAAAAAAGAAAATTTACAAATAAAATAATTTATAAATGATGCAAACAGATAAATGGATATTATATTAAGATTCTTTATATTTTTCTGATAATAATAGACATATTATTTGTTTTCTTTGGATTATTACAATAAAAGATATGATTTTTCAAAGTTTTTATATTAGTTTTGAATTAAAAAAGAAAACTTACAAAAAAACAAACAGTCGCGGGTCGTGGCTGGACCCGGGACTAAAGGGTCAGTGCGCGCGCGAAAACGTAGCGGCCGAAAAAGACCTTTAGTCCCGGGTCGTGGCTTAGCCCGCGACTAAAGGAGGGTCTTTAGTCGCGGGTTAAGCCACGGCCCGCGACTAAAGACCCTTTAGTCACGGGCGGTGGATTAGCCCAGGACTAAAGGGGTGTAGGTATAAGTAACTTGCGCCCACCCCCTGGCCTCCCCCACCCAGCACTTGGCGAAATCGATGAGGAGACGCGCGTAGACGACGACGAGAGCTCGACGCAGGGGAGGTGCTGCCGGATTCCACCGCGCCGCCGCCCTCGTCTCCGGCCACCACCCCGCCGTGCCACCACGTGCCGTACCACAGAGCTCCCCTTCCGCCATCGAAGGAATCGAAGCCCCGCGCCCCCAGTCGACGAGCTCCCCTTCCGCTCCTTCCCCGTCTCCGGCCGCCGCGTCCGTCGCCGATTCCGGCCACTGCACCCTCGACCTTCCTCGGCCTCGCTAACCTCAGGCACCCTCCTGCCTCCTTCCTCTTCCCAGGCCAGTTCGCCGTCCCGCACCGCCGTCTCGCCATCCCGCGCGCCGTCGTCACTGGCTCCTGAAAATAATCAACCCCCCCGGTCCCTCTTCCTTGCGTGGCATGCTGAGGTGGCCAGTACCCCGGCCCACTGGTCAGTCATAGTGGCTAGGCTTAGTAGCGGTACAAAAAGTTTAACCCCCTCTGTTGATGTCATAATGATGACATAACCCTTTTTAGTAATTCCAGAATTTGATTAAATATTGTAAATTCAATAACTTTTAATTTATAAGTCAGAAAAATACAAATAATATATCAAAATGTTCAGAAAATTGAAACCTATCTATTTAACCTATAATCATGAATTGTTCAACAACTTAAATGACAAGTATAATTATAAGAACAAATGCACCCCTCTCATATGTTCCGGAGTTTTCCCGAGTTAGGGTTTCCCCTTTATTTTTTTCTGGTGTTTGGTGCTTCTCGGTAGAATACGATATCGAGATCGAGATCGAGATCAAAGCCCTTTAGGATTAGGGTTATTTTTTGTTTAAGTTATTATAATTAGGATTATATTGTTTTAGTTATTAGGATTATTGTTTTTGCTAACCTGTTTAACTCTCTTTTTGTTATAGATAATTAAGTCATGGATCCATCCGAAGATCCTGGTCGCATCGGTGAAGGTTTTCTTCAGGGCATGAT
This sequence comes from Avena sativa, assembly GCA_916181665.1. Classification (NCBI taxonomy): domain Eukaryota; kingdom Viridiplantae; phylum Streptophyta; class Magnoliopsida; order Poales; family Poaceae; genus Avena; species Avena sativa. The sequence goes on along the minus strand of OV702300.1, from coordinate 32,017,364 downwards.
AAGAGGTGAAATTCCTCTTATTACGGGAACGGCCGAAGATATTTTGCTCGAGGAAGAGATATCCTCATATCTGAATCCATCCGGTGATGGACTAGAGGAAAACCAAGGGGAAGACCAGATGGACGAAGGGCAAACAAATGACAACAATAATGATGGCCCCTCGACAGGATCCGGCGAGGTACATATATATATATAAAGTCTCGTGTTACCTCTATTCATTAACTGGTCTAGATATATATTAATCACTCTCTCTTCTTCTTTTAGCCCACCGGATCGAAGCAATCGATAGCTCGAACGAAACGAGGGCCGAACAAAAAGTTGGATGGTAATCAGAGGTTCACCATCGAAGAAATAGCTGATGATGGTGAACCGATTGCTCCAGAGAAGCACCGGAGGATGTTTATAAATCAATGTGGGGTGCTGGTTAGGGACAACCTTCCGATCACCATCCAAGAATGGAATAAGTCAAAGAAACCTGGTGAAGAATCCAACAGCTATGTCACCGATGATGCCAAAGATGACCTTTGGTAGAAGCTCATAGCGCATTTCATACTACCTCTAGAGTATGAGGAATTTGAGGTAGATGGTATTACCCCAAGGCCGGTTGGGCTTGAAAATAGAGCGAAAGTCAAGGAGTGGGCACTAAGCAAGATGGCTGAACTGTACCGGAACCACAAGAAAAATTTATACGCGAAATATGTCGCGAAAAAGAAAACTCCAGACTTCACAGGAGTAAATGAGAAGTTGAGAAAACAGTGGCCCGATTTTGTACAGTACAAGAAATCTGATAAAGCAAAGGCAAAGTCTGCAAAGAACGCGTTAAATGCTGCCATAAGAAATACCATCATAAAATGGGGACAGGTGGCTACAAGAGTGCCATCCCTAAGTGGGAAACTATGGAGAAGGATATGAGGGCTAGAGGCATCACTCCTGGTACAGATGGATGGCCCGAGAGGTCAAAGCACTGGTGGTACGGGCACGGGGGATCCTTGGACCCAGAAAAAGGGAAGACATTATTTCATGATAAAATTCTAAAACCCTCCCAAGACCTTATTCAAGCAATGAACGATGCTCAATTGGGATTGTTCCGTCCCGAGAGATAGAACGACGAGCTGACACGCGCCCTAGGGAATCCTGAAAAGGGAGGACGAACACGAGGCAAAGGCGCCGGTGTCTCGTGGAAGAAAGGGTTTCCTCTGTACGATGCCAGTTACAGAAGCCGTCAAAGAACGAAGGACCGGGAGGCAGACCGGATCTCCAGGGTAGAGAAGGACCTAGCTGATCTGAAGAACCTTAGCCAAAGGCCGCCGTCGTCAACTCACCCGCGGTCTGATGATCCTGCATTGGATCTTAGCCAACGGATAAGCAGCGTGGCTTCCACGGAGGTCCGTGCTGATGATCAAGCACTGTTGGATGATGAACCGGCTCCTCACTACCCCGTGGATGATGTCAGAGAGATGGCACAATGTGAGCTACATTAGCCAATGAACAACCTGTCCTTCAAGGTGGCAATCGGCACTGCTTTACCTTGTCTACCTGGAGCCCTCCACCATTCACTTCCAATTCCACCAGGCTATGCTCGTGTCACGGTGGATGACATAGTGGAGGATTTTGCGGACCTAGAGATTGAAATCGCTACGCCTGAAGGATTAACGAAACTAGGAGATGTCAAGCGCAACATCATTCTATGGAATAAGAAGTACATCAAGTTTCTAGGCGCCTTGCCAAGGCCACCGACTCCAAGGAATCCAAATCCACCCCACATCGAATATCGTCAACCTCCAAGTCCACCCCAACCCGATTATCGCCAACTTCCAAGTCCACCCCAACCCGATTATCGCCAACTTCCAAGTCCACCCCAACCCGATTATCGCCAACCTCCAAGTCCACCCCGCCCCGCTGACGATCGCCGCAGCAGGAGTACATCAACTCGATCTCCGCCTCCGCCTCCGTGCAATACTACTACCTCGTCGAAGAAACGGAAGTTCGACGGTCCCCCGCGCCCTACATCGAAGAAAGGTCAAACGCCAAAGATAGTCGATATCCCGCCGGCTCTTCCAAAGAGACCTTATGACAAGACCGACAAGGAAACTAACGCGGATGTGGCTGCCCAAGTTAAGGCGCATTTTGCACCCAAAAAGCCTGAGCCAAAGCCGGTATATAACGAAAAAACAAAAAAGTGGGCTAAGTCCTTTATTGAGCAACCATCCTAGATATCGATGAATCTGGAATCAGACTATGACCGGGAGATTATTAAGCAAGCATAGAAGAAAAAAATCACCAGTGCAAAAAGCGGGAAGCAAGTTGCCCAGCTCGGAGCACAGAAGAATCAATCGGTCGCCCCGCTCAAAGTCATTTCAGACCTCAACAAGGCCTTCAGAGCTGAAATGGATATGGACATGCAAATAATGGACCCTAGAGCCCGTAATAATGCTGCACTTATGGGAATCACTGTATCGGAGGCCAAAGCACTTGCTAACTAAGCAAATATGTCTCTTGGTCAATATTTAGGCTATGAAGATACGCCAGTGGGTCAGATAGTACGGCAGTATGTCCAAGGGCAGCCTCTAGTCAGTAATGAGAAGCTCGCGCGTCTATCCACACATATGCGAAATCTGCATGAATGGTATATGTCGCAAGCAGAAAAAAAGCATCATAAAGATTGGTTTCCGGTGGACGTTAGAAAGGAGCATCACTTCAAACCATACTCGATACAGGTTCAAATGACCGAACTGTTTCAGTTATACAACCAGCGCGCCCTCGACAAATCTATCATTGGTTGCTATAATTAAGTTTGTAGCTTTAGCTCGTTCATTGCATTTAATATATTATCCTAACTATATATCCTTTTGTATGATGATATTATATTCCGCAGAATGAAGATGCTTGAATGCAAAAGAGCTAGAAGATACGACGTTGGGTTCATTGACCCATATATCATTAATGAATATACGTTAAAGAATCACCCCAAAGACGTGGAGGAAGACCTGTCCAGGTTCTTAACCGAGCATAATTTTGTTAAGGAAATACTATTTCCTTACAAGTTCAAGTGAGTGTTTATATCTTGTACACATTTTATTTTTGCTTACTGCATGATCTATGCATGTATGCTTATGTAAATGTCCGCAGATTCCACTGGATCTTGCTAAACATTCAAGTTGACAGTCCCTAGTCGAAGTCCACGACTCATTAAGTTGGGACCAAGAGAAGTGGAGCGACATGAAAGCAATGCTCCATAAGTAATTTCAATCATTATCGCATTATATCGTCCTCTTTCATTCATTTCCTGATATCAAGTAACTAATAACTCCTTTGTTCATTTTGTTTGCCGAGCAGGTGTTGGACACGGTTCAGACAGAAAATACCAGGTCCATTCAAAGAGGAGCTAACTTATAAAATGGCGAAGAGTTTACAGCAGCCACCGGGAACTCATTTATGTGGATACTACGTTTGCGAGTACATCCGCGAGTTGACCAGTAAGCAGAAAGTTGACTCACATTATATTTATGATTTGCGGGAGACACTAGAGTCAGACCAACGCATAAGAGCAATTCAAGAGGAGATGGCGGGATTTATGATGAAGGAAGTGCTTGATGTACATGGAGAGCATTATGCGGATGACGTGGAACTCGATTTGCCTTAGTCATCTCCATGTAGCTCATATGATATATATATTCATCAATGACCATGTAATTTTCAAAACATTTCTTCCTTTTGATATGATTGATTATATGTATGCTTGCAAGGGATCGATCTTATATAAATGCATCGACGTGTAGTGTGTATGTAGTAGCGTATAATATGTCTACTGAAATATATGTTTGTTATAGTGAAACACAAAACGAAAAAGGAACAAAATGGCAAAAAAAAAAGGAAATACACAATCTCTGCCGCGGCAGGAAACCTTTTAGTCCCGGGCGGTGTTACAGCCCGGGACTAGAGGGTTCCGCCCCCCGCGGCGCTAAAACAGCCACGTGGCTGTTATCAGTCGCGGGCCTTTGCGAGCCGGGACTAGAGGGGGGGCCTCTAGTCCTGTTTTCGCAGTCCCGGGCCCAAAACCGGGACTAGAGCCCGTTGCGGCCCGGGACTAGAGCCCCTTTTTCCACCAGTGGTTCGTATCAGGCAAGATTTGTAAACGACACAAGACACGCACACTAGTAGGTAGGAAGTGCCATTATTGGCTAGGGCACTCCATGCATACATGCATGCATGATGGCAATGGGCAGGGTATGGGCAGGGTAGAGCAATACCATACCCATACCCGTGTAGTCAATGGGTACAAAATCTTACCCATACCCGTATCCACGGGTATAAAACTTTACCCATACCCATACCCGCTGGGTACCCATACCCATTAAGTACCCGTTGGGTAGATCCAATAGTACACAATTCTTCACAATTTTACGTTTATCAATAACATATATTTGGAAAAAAGACAACTATCCCAACTTAATAATAGGGAGACGAGTACATGAAAGTACCAAAGTATAGCATCCGCAATCACATACTTGTTTTTAGGCTTCTTGGCCGCATAGGTTGACACTCTACAAGTAAATTTGACATGTTAGTTTAAACGGGCAGGGTATGGGTATACCATGGGTACAAGTATATACCCGTGCCCATACCCGTCACTTACAGGGTATGGTATGGGTATTGCCCGTGGGTATAAAAGTGTGCCCATACCCTACCCATGCGGGTACGGTACCCGTGGGTACCCGTATCCATGGGTAAAATTGTCATCCTTAGTTGAGAGATATGTACGCCCAACGTCCGATGCATGCACTGGTAGTATGTCTCAAAGCTTCTGCTCCGAGACATCGATTTTGAAGCCATAGCTGTTGACACCATGGTAGATCCCATCATCAAACTTATAAACAGCTTTTTTCTCCGTTGGACAAAACATCCTCCTGGATTTAAGAGAAGGGAACCTCGCGGGTGGCCTCTGTGGCCAGCATGCGTACTGTTATCATGGTGTTTGGAGGCACAGTTACTCCCTCAGTTAGAGATTATAAGGTCTATGGACCACTTTGATAGGATTAAAAAAATAAATAACTCATCCTCTTGATTAATACATGCATCAATAGTTACACATGCATGAGAGAAGATACAGAAAAAGAATACTCTTGGGCCTTTTAATCTCTAACGGAGGGAGTACTTCATAGGCATAGTGTTTGGAGGCACTGTAAGAGTCTTTGGGGACACTCTTACACCGGTAATCACCAATTGCCCTTAATTCAAAAGTATGCCCTTACTCTTATCTTAGATCATCTGATAAACCGGAGTAAAGCAATAAAATGTATACTAGTTGCAGCAACCGTCTCAGATTAGTATACTAATGACGTTGATTCTCTAGGTGAAAGCGCCCTTGCTTTTGCTTCTTGGAGGAGCAGATTTTTGGGTACGGTTTCAAAATTCAAATGGCCTACATGTAGCAGTTTAGATATTAAGCAATTTCCTATAAGACGAATTCACTGAAATACCCTTTTTTTATCTCCCTCAGAAAATACAAATATTTTTAATGAATAACAAGTTACATCTAACAAAGTTTAAATGCACATAAATTTTCCAGGAGCTCTAGTAATCTGCTTTGCTTATATGCTTTGTCATACTGTTGGATTTGTATCAGCATTTCACCTGTTTTTTTTTTGTTTTGGTCTGTAGACCATGATCATATTTTGAGAGCTTCCTCAACATCAGTCTGGTTCAACAAATATCTCACATAGATCCGAGAACTTCAGAGTTTTTCAATGCACTATTTTTGCATGGAATGCATTTGAGAATTGTGAAAATGTATTCCCAAAATAATGATCATGAAGAGGGTGATAATCTAAACTTGTTAACAATAATCGTGACAAGACGCTATGTTAATAAATAATAACACATTAGAACATTGATGGAACCCGTTGCCCTGCCCATCCATTCTTGTGAAGAATGATCAGAAAATTCTTATTTTTTTAGACAAGCAGGGATAGGGATCCCCGGTTCCTAGATGTAAAAGAAGGGAACCTCACAGGAGGCCTCTGTCACCAGCATGCGTACTATTACCATGGTGTTTAGAGGCATGGCTACTTCATAGGTTGTCGAGTACCCCTCTGTAAAAAGGACAATAATTCAACCATCCGACAACCCCGGATGCCAAACAACTCCAGATTGTTACAATCCAGCTTTGTCATATCCGCAATGGTCAATATGCTTTTCACAATCCCAAGTGGAAACAAACATGCCCTACAAATAATTTAACACAAGTCACTTTTTTAACTATTGGATCTATATTATATTATAGATGATTACACAAGTGCAGTGACTTTGTTAAAAGCCATCTTGTGAATAAACAATGGCAGATAAATAAAATCAAATGGTAGTCGTCAATCAATATTATTATTGGCTAGGGCACTCCATCCATGCACCTTGTTGAGAGGTACGTACTCCCAACGTCTGATGCATGCACTAGTAGTCTGTCTCAGAGTTTCTGTTCTGATACATCGATTTTGAAGCCATAGCTGTTGAGACCATGGTAGATGCCATCATCAAACTTATAAACAACTTTCTCACCGCTGGATAAAACATCCTCCTGGATGTAAGAGAAGGGAACCTCGCAGGTGGCCTCTGTCGCCAGCATGCTTACTTTTACCATGGTGTTTGCGGGCACAATAATTTCATATTCACTGGAGTGCTCCTCTGTGCAGGTGACGGCTTGGCCCCAGTTGTGTGAGTAAGTAAACTCAGGGCTAACCTGAACTGATGCACTCACAACTTCTGGGATTGCAGCTTCAATGGTGGTGGTGACACCTAACTTGATTGAGGCACTCGAGTCCCATTTGGTTTCCCGGCTGACATTGTACTTGAGGGATAAAGTTTCCTTGTTGTCCCTACTGCCACGGTTAACTGCCTCTTGAGTAATCAGAGTGTTGGGCTTCTCGCCTTGAATTTTGGCATCCTCAGTGCGGTAACGTATGTCATATATCCTCCGAGAAATAACAGCTTCCTCCATCTTGAGGCGTGCCTCATTGTGGATGGATGGAGAAGAGGCGTTGAGGCAGTTTTGCTTGTAGTCGCCAGTCAGCCTATGGCAGTAGTTGCCACTGCTGACGTTCTTGAGCGCATACATGCCTTCTTCGTCAAGCTTGACTAGACAGAAAAGGGTGTCATGCACGGTCATTGCTTCTTTCGTCATCGGAGTCTACCAGGATCCAGTTGGGACTAAGGCTCCAGAACTTGCCATAATAGTCAGACTTTATGCGGATGGTACCATCATTGTTGGTGTGGATGGTGTGGCTGCATCTCAAATCATTCTTGTCCCCAGGGTATACATAAAACTGCAAGTAAACATGATCTGTGTCGGGAGGGGAGACGGCGGCCAGGTAGTTGCCATTGTCTCCTTTGAAACAAACACGCTTAGGCAGTTGTTCCCCCATGTGGCCTTGCCTACATATACAGTATATATTCAATAACAATATTTTTAAATTGAATAAACAATAAGCTATATAGGAAGCTCATATACTCATATGGGATACAATGCATGTTGCCTAGGCACCAATACCCAATACACGCGTATTTGTATATACCCATGGGCATACATAGACAAGTTAGATATACCTATGGTACACCAGCATTATATATTGCCTTATATGGAAGAATAATAATATTAACACTCCTAGAATAGGATGGGAAGGCATTGAATCATATATGAGATACCATTACATTCATCTATTTATATACTAATAAAAGTGTCAATCAAATTATTTTAGTATTTGGGTCTAAAATTTATGATTAGGATTTAGCATGAGATTAATTGTTACCATAACGTTTTGTGTTGGAGAGAAGTACCAACTTTGAAAAGGGATTTGATAAAGAAAACATCTAGTCTATAATTTGGTGGGCCATTTATTATTTAGTAGATCTCAGCGACTCAGCCTCGATAGAGCTTTCGTACGATGTGGCAGCTACAATCATGCAAAAAAGCACAAAAATGACCTAGCAGATAATGGGTTCCTCCATGATCTAATAAAGGGACAATCAAATTCGCATCTGCCACATACGGCTCCCTCCGCAGTGTGTATATGGCTGATCAAAGATGACCTCTACACGATTAAGAAAAACATACCTTTTTATCGCATTTGCAGGCTGCAGAACATACTTTTACATTATTTATCAAATCTCTCATGCGTATATGTGGCCAAGCTAAAAATGACCTCGAGACGATTAATAAAAACATTGAAGTATCTGCAGGTTAATTCGAGCTATACTTTTTTTTGGTCGAAATTTTTGGTCCTAAAGCAAATATGTATGTTAATTCTATTTGTGCATTTTTTGTAACAATCAGTCTACGAGAAACTTTATTCTATTTTACTATGTTAATCACGTGTTCTGGAATTGAATATTTCTCGATAGATGTTTACTACTCTATCGAGGCTGATCTGCGCCTTGAAATTCAGGATGATGAAATGTCTACATAAGATGGAAGTAGATATTTGACACTTTAAACATCCAAAGACGATGTGTTTGCATTTGCGGAGGGCCACTGTCCTAGTTTTGCTAATTTGAAAACAAGTCATAATATTTTTGTATCACATTTCTATGTAAATATATATAGGAAAAATACATCTTAGTATTCCTGGGTGTGGGTGTGGGTGTGGGTGTGGGTGTGTGTGTATAGAATATTTTTGAATCAATGTTAGCGCACACAGTGGAATAAAACGTCAGGTAGCGCAGTGCTAGACATGAGAAGAAAGTAGCCATGCAAATTTTGATTCCAGAAACTAATAATATACTAGTGCTAGGTACTATTATTGAGTAAAAGAAAAACAGAGACCTCACCTTGACGGATGGAGTGGAGAGGCTGATGAGACAAAAGTGAGTAGCTGACGGATAGACGCTGTGTGTGTGCCTCCTCATGCTCGGTCCTGCAGGACCTATATACGCATGAAGGCGCAACCCTTACGCGGAATGGAGCTTAGGTATTAATTAGAATGGAGCTTAGATAATACATGATACTACTACTACTACTATAAAGCATCCATTGACCTTATGCGGTTTAAAAAATCAGCTCATGCTTCTCGTGTAACGTTAATTGCCATCCAGATGTCTTTCGGTTTCACATTAATTTGGCTTCGAGAGAAATATACAAACACAACTCGTGATCCACCATTCTAGTATACAAATACCTCCTAACATGCACCATCATCTATTATAAGTGGTTAATATTATCACCTCTCGGCAATACTTAATTAGGTTACAATTTTCACAGTGATTCCTTATTTAAATTTTGTACAAATTATGCACACTAACAATGTTGTGTCTAGCAGAGTTATACTTTTCCTAGGGATACCTTAAGTTCACTATTGTCCAAAAATCATCCATAAACTTCAAAGGCATCATCTTGTACGCCTCATGTCGTCTCCAGAATTTCGTCCAAAAATAACTCTAGTTTTCAAACAAATGAATGAGAAACCCCTCCGGTCCAGCTCATTCGATGCACGCGTACACATGATTGGCATCACCGCAATTTTGATGTATTAATTATAAATGGATTTTCGTTAATGCACGATAACAAAGCATCCATTGACTTTAAGAGGTTTATAAAATTAGCTTATGCTTCTCATGTAACATTAATTGCCCTTTCAATGCAGATCCAGATCTCTACTGATTTCAAATTAATCATACACCATGCCATTAGTTGACTTAAGGAGAAATATCCAAACATAATAAGTCGTGATACACGTATCTAGTATACAAATATTTCCTAACAGGCACCATTACATAGTGACTCTACGGAGATTATATTATCACCTTGTGCACGGGCCGCAGATAGCTTGCTTAGTGATTCCTTATGCATGTAATGCATACTAACAATGTTATGTCTAGCTGATTATAATTTGCCTAGGGATTCCTTAAGTTAACTCTTTATCGAAAACCACCCATAAACTTTTAAGATCATCTCGTACGACCTGATGTAGTTTCCACAATTTCTTTGGAAATAACTCCATACGAAATGAACGAGAAACCCCTCTGCCCAGCTCATTCGATGCACATACACATGATTTTCAGCACCACAATACTTGATGTATTAACTAGAAATGGATTTTAGTTAATGCATCATAGTACTGTACTCTCTCCGTCTCGGTTTAAAGGACATAATTTGCAAACCATGCAATCCTAAAATATTTAGGCTGGTTCTAGTGGGAGTATCATAGCTAGTACTCCCTCCTTCACGGTTTGCAGGGCGTCTAATCAAATTTGGATTTTTCCAAAACTATAACGTTCCTAGACGCATAAGCATTAATTATTGATTAATATGATAGCTTTTCTCCCAACTTTCTATGCATGCAACAGTCTTTCACCACTGCATGCGCCTTAACCGCTCACTAATTGGCCTAATTTTTAGCCAATACGTTCACGCCTAGGTCCATGAGATTTTTGTAGAGCGCCTTGCAAACCGTGAAGGAGGGAGTATCATACATGCCATGTTGGCAAAAATCTGATGTGGCATAACAATTAATAAAGAAAGAGATGGTTAGAGTATCATAGATAGATATCGTATCATATCACGTAAAACTAGAAAATCCTCATGCATATAAATCTTGTACACAATTTTGTATTGAGATTCTAAAAATTATTAAATATAATACTAGTATGATATTACCATATGATACCATGCACTATGGAGATAGTATCATACATTAGTATCATATGCATGATACTAGTAGTATGATACTACCATATTTAATCTCTGTAATTACTTTCGTGTGAAAACAATAAAATGATTGTATGCATATGTTTGAACAAATGTGAACGTTTTGCTGGTCCTTCTTCTCCTCATGCATGTTCTTCTCCACACTATTAAATGGATCAATTAGATGTTACCTAGGGCCTAGAGAATTGCAAATTGTGTCCTTTAAACCGGGAACGGAGGGAGTACTCCATCCATTGACTTTAGTTGGTTTATAAAATTAGCTGATGATTCTCATGTAACTTTAATTTCCCTTTCAATGCCAATTCAGATCTCTTTTGGTTTCACATTAATGTCCACCATGCCATTAGTTGACTTCAATAGAAGTATACAAACACGACTCGGGATGCACCTATCTTGTACATTAATACTTCCTAACATGCAAAAATCACATATTGTCTCTAAGACGGATATATTATCTCACGGAAGCGATACTTAGTTATGTTATACATTTTGCTCGATGATTCCTTATGTAACCTTTAGTATAGATTATGCATATCAACATAGCATTTTTCTTTTGAAAAGTGACACTAGTAGAAAACGGGCCTTTCATCCGGGCCATTAGTCCCGGCTATGGCTGGAGCCGAAACTCATGGTCTGGACCCAAGCCGCCCACAGCGTAAGTCACCATTAGTCCCGGGCCGTTTGAAACCATTAGTCCTGGTTTAGGATGGAATTTTGGAGTCTTTTAATTTTGATCAAATGGCACTTGTGAGACTTTCCTAGAGACAATTGAAACTTCGTTCAAGGCTGAAGAAGAACGAATGGCTAACTTATTGGAATTTATACATATTGATGTATATAGCGCATCATGTAAAGTCATGACCGATGGATTTCAACTTCATATGCTTTCTCCGAAAATTTGAGTGAATATATGTGTATATTTACTTAATGAGGAAAAAGTGTGAAACATTTGAAAATGTTCGAAGAATTTCAAGATGAAGTGGAAAATCATTGTAACAAGAAAATAAAGAATTTATGATTGGATCGTAAAGGAAGATATTTGAGTTACAAGTTTAGCAAAAACACCTAAAGATTTGAGGAATCGTTCCATGGATTTGCATTCCCTGAAACACCATAGTAATATAGAATGTTCGAGATATGTAATAAAACCTTGTTTGACATGGTAAAATCAAAGGTATCATTTATAAAACTGCCATTATATTTTAAACATTAAAACTTTAGATACTGCCGCTTTTACACTAAAAATGGCTCCATCGTGATCTGTTGAAATCACACCATATAAGTTATGGTTTGGTATAAAACCCAAGTTGTCCTTTCTTAAATATTGGTATGCTAGCATAAGTAAAATGTTTACAACCAAAGTCGGATGAGCATGTCTTTGTAGGTTGTTTCAAATAACCATTGAGTATTTCTCCATAACACCAAAGACAAAAGTGTTTGTCGCTTATAACGTCAAGTTTCTTTAAAAGGAATTTTTCATCAAAAATTAAGTGGGAGGACGATATAACTATGAGAAGGTTATTGAACTTTAGCTAATATGTGCTGAGTTGCGCATCACCGGAAAGTGTCCCAGAGGCAGCAACAATGCTCATGGCTCGCGTGCTTCAAAGGTTGTGGTCTTGAAGGTTTAAGTTCCTATTGAACCAAGTAGGTCAAGTAAACAATTAAATACTAAGATTTGGGAATAAATCATTATTGTTCGACAATAATGAATCAACTACATGCAAAGAAGCGATGATGGGTCCTGACTCCGTCAAAATGGCTTAAAGCCATAAATTCCGTGATAGTTCTATACACGAGAAATCAAACTTTAAACGTGGAACACCCTTCGGAAAAGGTTTAAGACCGATTGGTCGTACTTGGATCTATAAATAGACATGAATGTTTCACATCTATGAAATAGTTGACATGTCAAAAAAAGAGTTTAAGACAATGTTCAAAGATTTGACTGTGACAAGATCTGATATTTCATAGCAATATTTAATCTGGACGGATTAAGATAACAACTACAACATATAATTTTGTTATATGGTAGTTGAACAAACAAAACAAGGTTCTTCTAATAGAATGGTTACCTAGGACGTGTGCATAACATGATCCAAAGGGTTTTGTTAATTCAAAGGATGCTAAAAGAGCATGCAAACTTCAATGGTTAAAGTAATGATAGCGGAGTTGGAATCTTCACCGTGATGAAACCGTTCAAAGGTTTAATTTCATCAGAGACGATGAAGGTGCTTGCATTTGCAAGAAATTAAGTGAGACATATTTCTAATACATTAAGTGAAAGACATATTGTTTATTGGAAATTATGTACCTTTTATTGACACAGGATTAAGAATTTTATCACGAGGAGATCCGGAATGGTCCGAGACGGCAAGCATCCAGGGCAGTTTCAAGGGTCTGCCAGCTATGCTCTTACCAAGGAAGAGAAGGAAATATTTTTTGAAGTACTTTTAAGTATCAAGGTCCCATCTAGCCTATCATCGAATATAGAAGGGAATAGTAAATACGAAACAGAAAAAATTCTAAAACCTAAAGAATCATGACTTCCACGTGCTTATTACGCAACTGCTTCCGGTTGCATTGAGGGGAATTCTACCGAAAAATGTTCGACTGGCCATTGTGAAGGTATGTGCATTCCTCAATGCAATTTATCAGAAGGTAATCGATTCAGAAAGTCTATCAGGGTTACAGATTGATGTGGTACAATGTATGGTCAGCTTCGAGTTGTTGTTCCCTCCATCCTTCTTCAATATTATGACCCACCTCCTAATTCACCTAGTTGAAGAGATTAGAATTCTCGGTCCTCTGTTTCTACGCAATATATCCCCCTTCGAGAGGTTCATGGGAGTCTTAAAAAAAATAAGTTCATAAATGTTCTAGACCATAAGGAAACATCTCCAAGGCTATGGAACAGAGGAGGTCATTGAGTTTCATGTTGACTTTCTTCCTGACCTTAAGCCGATTGGTGTTCCCGAATCTAGGTATGAGAGGAGGCTGCCTGGAAAAGGCACACTAGGAAGGAAAGTAACGGTATGTAGGGACATATATTCTTTCAGTAAAGCACACTACACGGTTCTACACAATTCCACCTTGGTGGCTTCGTATATCGAGAAACACAAGAATATTCTACGCTCCAAAAACCAGGGGAAGCCTGACTCCTGGACTAAAGTGGAACACAGGGCTACTTTCGGCAGTTGGTTGCAAATACATCTCATGAATAACACCACTATTGGAGATCTGCTGTACTTGTTGGACAGGTTACCATCTTCTACTATATGTACTTTCCAAGGGTACAAGATAAATGGTAATACATTTTACACGATCACCCAAGATAAAAGGAGCACCAACCAAAATAGTGGTGTCTCCTTTGATGCAACAAATGACAATGGGCAGAAGGAGATATGGGAACTTGACTATGGACCTACTTTTAAGGTCCCTTTGTTTCGATGCAAATGGGTCAAGCTAACAAGAGGCGGGGTACATGTAGACAAAAAGTATGGCATGAAAATAGTGGATCTCAACAATCTTGCGTACATGGACGAACCATTCGTCCTAGACAACGATGTGGCTCGGGTTTTCTATGTGAAGGACATGTTTACCAAACCGAGAAAAAGAAATCAGCAAAAGAATACATCGTCTGATGAGCCAAAGCGCCACATAGTTCTTTCAGGGAAAAGAAACATCGTGGAAATGGATAACAAGACAGGCATGTCAAAAGATTATAATAAATTTCATAAAATCCCACCCTTCAAAGTGAAAACTAACCCAAGACTCCTATTAAATGATGAAGATTCTTCATGGCTATGGCGCAGAAGAAAACCATAACACTAGATAGGGATGTTGGTGATCTATGTAATATATTAAACCTTTTATGTAATATCATATTATGAGTCATATTGTGAGTCAAACCTTTTACGTAAGGTGGAAAACTTCCTCATGTAACATTGTTCGCCATCTCAAGATCCACATGCATGCAAAATATGGGCACAGTATCACAAACTATGCCGTGATTCTGCATATAACATTGGTCATTTTGACTGAAAGCCATGAAAACTAATACATATAGCTCAATCAAACTGGACGACGAATTCCGCCACTAACCGAGACTAATGCTCGTGTTTGAGCGGCCGACACATCGCCCGGGTGGCGGGGGATCCGTCCCGATTCATATGGGAGAATGCGTCCCGGTTCGTAACACAAACCGGGACTAAAGTTATCGTGCTAGACACGTGGCCCGCTGCATACTGTTAGTCCCGGATTGTGTTACAAACCGGGAAGAATAACCCTGGCCTCCTATAAATACACCGCCCTAGCCCTCTCCAAGCAACACTGGCCATTTTGACCAAAAGCCATGAAAACTAATACATCTAGCTCAATCAAACTGGACGACGACTCCCGGTGCCTGAGCCACGGGAGGTGAACACCCAATGTGAAGGAACCATCATAGGAGCATAGCTCGGGTGAGATCCCTAAAGAAACTGTCAGGTATCGGAGACACTGGCATCCAACGCAACCCTATAGCGATGGACGTGCTCGTCCTCCTCCCTGACACGATGCTATACCACATCCTCGAGGGCCGGCTTCGTCTGCATCAAGCCTAGACCACATGACGGCCACCAAAGAAGCTCTGCTTCGACGAACGGACCCAGATTCCTCACCAAGCGACACATCTCGGAAGGTAGCACCTCCTAGTGCCAGCCCGGCGGAGCCCAGTCTCGGACATGCCCAGCGGAGCCTAGTATTCCATCGTTGCCACCGATTTGACTATGTGGATGCAGGATGGGCAACCTAAAGTAGGTGGCGACGAATGTGTGTATGTGTGGGTGGCCATGACGGTCGGCCTATAAATAGAGGGAAAGGGCGGGAAAACATGGCGGAAAGAGGCGGGAAAGGGCGGGAAATATTTTAGTCCCGGACCTAAGGGAAAACTAAAGGGTTCGTAACATGGAAAACAAAAAAATCCTATCGCATGACCACACAAAACCAAGATCCAATCTATGGCAAAGCCAAGATCTAATCTATGAGATCGGTGCAACGAGATTGTAGAGAACTAATCCTCGTAGATCCAAAGCGTTTAACGAGATCAGATTCTCGTGATTGATGTAGTCGATCACTTTTCGATCTCAAGATCGTGTAGACGATCCTTCCGGCGCCACATTCCGGTAGCGCTTTCGCAGTTGGTCACACATACGATAGTCAATGAAGACCTTTCTCTCCCTTGTTCCAGCAGGGCAGCGGAGATTTGTAGATCTCCACGGAATCCCTACAGCACGACGGTGTGGTGGTGGAGAAGAGATTACTGCAGGGCTTCGCCTAAGCCGGAGCAGCTTGTATGGAGGAGATAGAGGGGCGCCTGGGGGTAGGGTTTGGGGTAAGGTCCAAGGGGGCGCCCCACCCCTCCTTATATGGGTGGAGGGGCGGCGGCCAGGATTTCCAGCCCTGGCCGAGTCCACCCCCAACTCCCCTTGGCCAGCGGCAATGGAGAGGGAAAGGGAAACATAGTCTCCCAAGGTTTCTTTTCCTTCCTCAACTAGGACTTTGACTTTTCAAATTGGGATTTGACTTTTCAAACTAGAGTTGATTTCCACTTCCTAGTATTCACGACTTGACCTAGGGCATGATGCCTCTAGCCCTACTAGGGCATGTCGCATTCATGTGCCCCCCTTCGGGATGGTGGACCTTCTAGAACCTTCTAGAAGCTTCCGATCAAAACACTAAAAATATTTCTGAACCCCGTAAATTGACTTTCCTTATATGAATCTTATTCTCTGGACCATTCAGTATCTCCTCGTGATGTCCTGTATCCAATCCGAGGCTCCGAACAACATTCGGTCTCCAACTCATATTCCATATATACTAAACAACATCGAATACTTAAGTGTGTCTTCCTACGGTTCGTGAACTATGCAGACATGATCGAGACACCTCTCCGATCAATAACCAAAGTTGGAGGCCATTGATCTCTCCATACCAAAAAAAAACATATCATTTGGGTCCCTAAAATCCAACCTGTTTTGAACTTACAAAATCTACATGCACCAACTTTTGACTTTGACAAAAAATTTATAAGGTGAAGTGTGCCCCTTTGAATAAAGCATCCAACAATCAAAACCAAATGCCAATCCGATCATCATAGACTTCACAGTCCCTTTCTGAATCTCAAAACAGACACTGTTCATACATTGTTAACTGAAACTCAGTCTTCTATCGCCTGCCCGCCCGATTGTGGTTGTCGCCGGCCGTCTTCCGCCGCGGCCCTTGGATCCCCACATGGCCCAAATCACTCACTGAACTCCCTGAACCGAGCCCCACCTCCATCTGGTCTGGTCCCCACAATTGACACTGCCGTGATAGCGACCTCACGGGGCACTGCACCGCCACTATCACCGCCAATCCTCCAACCACCCAGCGCCGCCAGCAAGCCGACAAGATCCTCCAACGGTCTTTAGAGACTATCAGTGGGCATTTATCAAGTGTGTTGTCAGGCTATCTCTACATAGGGAGTTCATTAAGCTTCCTGATCCTTCTGTCGACCTTCCCGATCCATCTCAATCTGATTCAGGCATTCACTGTATGCATTCGTTAGTGTGCTACCAAGTCTTACAGATTGTATCCATTCATGTCTGTCATCTGTGGATACTAACAATGTTCTGCAATCTGAATATGTCCGTCACTAACATACCTGGCACATTTCTCCTTTTTCACGAAATGAATGAGCGGATTATGTTTCACCAACTTCTTCGTTGTTCGGCCTGCATTTTGGCTTAGTTCTGTTCGTCCATGGTTCAGGCTTGCATTTTGTCATCATGGATTACTGGTTATTTTCTTTTGCGTGCTATAGCTAGCCTGGAATAATTAACCCTTCTCATAATGGTTTACAATATTTCTTGTTGATATTTTTCTCTTTGTTCCACTGTCAATGACCTCTCCGAGAAAAATTGGGTGGACGGTTCGGCTATATACAAGACTAATTGGTACAACACCAAATCCTCTCACTCCATAGAATATCGCAATTCTTTGCCCAAAATTCGTAGAATTGGGGCTGCAGGATAAGTCTAGTCCTGCATGATGATAGTGTGGCCCCTGAAACGAGATTATTAATTATAACAACACAAAATGATCATAAACGAGAACTTTGATATTGTGAAGAAATGGAATGTATACACCTTAATTCATATATAGGTGAGCTATCTGATGCGCAGTTTGGCAGGTTTAGAAGAGCTGTCCATAGAGGAATAATTAGAGCTGGGCTGCTACCCACCCAAGAAACGTTGTCGGAATACAGGAGAGAAGATCTGTCCATAGAGGAATAATTAGAGCTGGGTTTAGAAGAGCTGTCCATAGAGGAATAATTAGAGCTGGGCTGCTACCCACCCAAGACTGCAAAAACGGCTTAATAGCTGGAAAGAAAAACTATTATCTCTTGATGGAAGATTTGTAATCATTAATTCAGTGCTGACTAATATGGTACTCTATATGATTTCATTCTTTCAAATACCAAAAGGGGTCTTGAAGAAAGTGGACTATTTCCGCTCAAGATTCTTTTGGCAAGGGGATGAGGTGAAAAAGAAATATCGACTGGCCAAATGGACTGTGGTTTGCCGACCAAAGGAATATGGTGGACTTGGCATTCATGATTTGCAAGTCAAGAACACTGCACTCCTTGGTAAATGGCTATTCAAACTTCTTTTAGAAGGAGTCTGGCAAACCATTTTGTGGAGGAAATACATTGGATCCAAAGCTTTGTCCCAAGTAGTCTGGAAGCCAGGCGACTCACACTTTTGGGCTGGGCTGATGGTAACCAAAAGACATTTTCTACACATTGGTTCTTTTAATATTAAGGATGGATCACAGATTAGGTTCTGGGAGGATAGATGGCTTGGCCAAATGCCCCTTAGAGAACAATATCCTGCTCTATATTCGATAGTTAGGCAAAAAGGGGATACACTCTCCAGGGTAATGGAATCTAATCCTCCTAATGTCTCTTTCCGTAGAAGCCTTATAGGTCCTAGACTACTATCATGGAATAATCTCTTATTGAGATTGTCTACGATAGAGTTGTCGGAAGATGTGGACGAATTTAACTGGAAGTTATTACATGATGGTAAATTTTCCGTTGATTCGTTTTATAGAGCTTTGATCCAACCAAATATTCCAGTTGATGATAATAGTAGAATTTGGAAAATGAAAATACCCCTGAAAACGAAAGTATTTGCTTGGTATCTTCCTAAAGGGGTAATTCTTACAAAAGATAATCTTGTTAAGAGGAATTGGCAAGGAAGTAAACAATGTGTCTTCTGTAATCATAATGAGACAATTAGACACTTATTCTTCCAGTGTAAATTTGCTCGTTCTATATGGTCAATCACCCAAGTGGCCTCTGGTTTATCTCCCCCTTCATCGGTTGCTAATGTTTTTGGCAATTGGTTGAATGGGATTGATGATAAATATGGGACTGTTTTTAGGGTGGGAGCGCTTGCTATTATTTGGTCGCTATGGCTATGTAGGAATGACAAGATTTTTAATAATATGATGTCTTCTCCATTACAGGTTATCTTCCGAGCAACGACAATCCTACGTTCATGGACAATTCTTCAACGTATGGAGTTCCGAGACTTCTTTGCGAAAGGGTGTAGACGTTTGGACGCCGTGGTGCGGGACATTTTTTCTAGGCATGGATGGCAGCGTGACCTACGATTAGAGTTATCTTAGTCACCAACTTTTGTGTTATCTATGCGTTTATGCTCTTATTTGATTATTTCTGGTTGTAACTTGAGAGGATTTTCGGCTGTGTGCATCCTATGCAGAAGCCGGGTGTAAACATTGCTTTAAGTAATAAAACGCCCATTTCCAAAAAAAAGGAGAGAAGATCTAGTGGTTGATGAATCCCGGGTGTGTGTCAGGCCTTGACACTAGCTATTTTCTGCTTTTCAGTGATCAATGATGGATCACTGAAACGCATATGCAATTTCTTCCACTTTGTTTGTCAGTATGTTTAGAATACAGAATAACAATCTAAATTTTTTCTTCTTGATTTTTTCCAAAACCCTAAATATTTTGGCCTCTATTCAAATTTCTCCATTTGCGTTTGCCTCTTCTCAAGTTCTCAAACCATCACCCAACTTGAAACTTAGATTTGAACATTGATCTTGTCAATATGCAAGATGAGTTGACACTTGGTTATTTTCCCAAGAAGAAAATGCACACTTTCAATTTCTCTTTCCTTTATAAAAGTAAAACTCTAAAACCTAGCTTTGCGAAGGAAGTACCTTCTAAATGCTTCTGAAAAATCTACCAAAAATAGGGGATGATGCCTAGGTCATGTATAGCCCAAATATGCCAAAATATTTAATAGGTACCATGTACCAAGCATGTCTAAATGGATGATCCCTAGTGATGTTTCTACCCTAAAACTTTTCTAAATTTAAAATCTATGAAAACCATTTTTCTAAATTTGGCCAAAGTCCAAAAGGGATGATCTATGTCCCTTGCATATTTGGTATTTTCAAATTTCTACATAGACCAAGTTTGAAGCCATTGATCCCTCCATACAAAAAAAACATATCATTTGGGTCCCTAAAATCCAAACTTTTCTTGATGATTGCATTCATGTTGTTTTGAACTTACAAAATTCTACATGCACCAACTTTTGAATTTGACAAAACATTTATAAGGTGAAGTGTGCCCCTTTGAATGAAGCATCCAACAATCAAAACTAAATACCAATCAGATCATCATAGACTCCACAATCCCTTTCTGACTCTCAGAACCCTCACTGTTCATACACTGTTAACTGAAACTGAGATTCAGTTTCGTCAGTTTTCTATCGCCTGCAACACCGCCCGGTTGTGATCATCGCCGGCCGCCCTCCGCCGTGGCCCTTGGCCCCCACATGGCTCAACTCACTCACTGAACTCCCCTGAACCGATCCCCACCTCTAGCTGGCCCGCTCCCCGCCGTCGATGCCGCCGTGATAGTGACCCAACAGGGCACTGCACCCCCACTATCACCGCTAATCCTCCAACCACCTAGCGCCACCAGCAAGCCGACAAGATCCTCCAACGGTCTTTAGTGGGCATTTCTCAAGGGTGTTGTCAGGCTATCTCTACATAAGGAGTTCATTAAGCTTCCTGATCCTTCTGTCAACCTTCCCGATGATTACAAATGGCCATCTCAATCTGATTCAGGCATTCGCTGTATTTTTTTGGACAAGAGCATATTTTAATATCACAAGGACATCAATCACACCCAGCCTCTGCAACAACGCATGCCCTAGCGGCTCTACGGATGCACACAACTCAGAAAAAAGAAAGAGAAATTACAAAAAAGAAAAGTCCCGCTACAGAGAACTAATCCTCAAAGAAACGACAGTGACACCATCAGAACAACACCAGTAGTCCTCCACTCTAATAACAACGCCTTCAAGAAGGAAACAGTGCCCAAGCACCGTCGTTGCCCGACCAAAGTTCATAGGTTTTTACCCTGAAGAAAGTCCTTACTCACAAAACAATGCCTTCAACAAGGTCATTGCCAGGCACAACTAGCTAAGTCCAGACATTGGATTTTCACCCTATAAGATAAGACTAGAAACTCCCCCGTGTTGTCTTCCCGCACCAACAGTCGCTGCAACGAGTCCCAGATCGCGCAGCCAGATCTCCGACATCACAAGAACAAAAATCACCATTGCTACCCTCAAATTTCCGCTTTCCTGACATTCTCCGCATCTGACATCACCATGGCTCAAAGCATGACACTTGGTGGGAACAAACAACAGAGCTTCGCAATGCTCCCGCTAAAACCAATCGGCCAGAAAAACAAGGTGCGCGCGACCGAATACCTTCCGATCCAGCAATCTCTAGGCATGATACGCCCATGGGAGTTTGCCGGCGGAGCCTTCCGGAACCCACCTCTCCAGACCAGATCAAGGAGGGCAGACATCAAGCAGATCTTCGTCTTCGTGCGAAAGAAAATAAAGGACCATCACCTTTATTATATCCGACACAGTGATCCCCACACCGCCAGACGGTTCCCGGAGGACGGATCGAGCAGGCCAAAAGGAAGAGAGCCAGACCAGAAACCACCGCAGCAGCGCCGGAGCCACCGCCCAGCAAGATCCCAACACCAAGCCTTGACCGTTGCCTACCACGGTGCCCCCGCCGAGGGCCGACCTGGCCTAGATGGCCCTAGATCTAGCCCACACGGCGCACCCCCAGACGGTCGTCGTCGCAGCGAGGCCCCTTCCTACACCACCCGTACCGCCTCTGCCAAGCCACCATGCGCCGCCCGCGACCTCCAGAGCAGGTCGCACCGTCGCCCCGACCCGCCAAAACGCCTCCACTACAGCCCCCCCCCCTCCAGTCTTCGGCGGCGAGGGTGCCCGCCGCCACCGTGTGAGGGACCTGCGGCAGCGGCGGCAGAGGGAGTCGCGCGGGGGGAGCCCGCCGGCGGCGGCGGCTACGGTTGCCCCGAGTCGCCCCGTACGGGAGCGACGCGGGGTTGGGGGGTCAGGCATTCGCTGTATGCATTTGTTAGTGTGTGTAAGATCCCTCCTTTGTAAAGAAAAAGGATCCCTGTGATTGCAATGCTAGTCCCTGGATCAATGCTAGCATCCACAGTTTAAGATGAAGTACACAGATACAAAGGTCATTTATTACATCCATTCCAGAGATAAACATAGTCTTTACAACTCAAGGCCACAGGCCTAATACAAGAGTTTGAATAAGTAAATAAATATAAGTCTTCATCTTCATGTGCCACAGGCAAACATGTTGAGTGTAGACTCATGACACCTAATCCTCATCAGAGTAACCTGCAACATCACAAGTTACAGCCACAGTGGATCAATACTTTGGAATAGTATTGTCAAGTGATACCTTAGTAAAATTTAGGTGGACTATACTACTATATGCATTTTGGCTAAGTGTAGCTTGGCTTTCTTTGCTCAAAATAGGTTTTTCCTATTAGTTGAAATCACTAAGTTTTTCTTTGTCAAAACTTTTCCCAAGAAACCACCAATAGACATTGGGGTCCTTCACCCTTGTTCACCCACAAGTTTTTACTTAGAAGTTGGAATGATGAGATTCTTGATAGCTTCCATGTCTTGATGCTCAAGTTGTCCATTGCCATGGACTTGGCTAAATACTTAGATTTTTCCATCTACAGAGGTTGTGCACTTTCCCCACCAGACTTGGTTTCCCAAGACAGGACCTTTCAGAAGCCTTTCCTTAGACCAAATGGACGCGCTCCAACCTATCATTCCCACTACCACCAACTGTCCAAATGGCTAAGTTCTAGCAACCTATGTGATCCAGGCAGAGCCCATATTGCCAAGTGGCTGCACTAGAAGCTTCTCAACACTTGGCCTCTAAAATCCCTTTGTTCCTAGGTGGCTTTCCACAAGTGAGATACACAAGGTAAACCATAGCCATGGGCCTTGTGTAACCACTCAACCAAAATCCACCAAACAAGTCCCATTCCACCCAGGTGATTCATTGACTTAGTTGTTTTATTAACTTAACTTAGAAATCTCCTAGCAATTCTACAACTACTTAGGATTTCCCAACAAGGCATTTGACAAAATAGTAACATGCAAGACTTAGTAAAAATATTTCTAATGTTTGTATAAAATATAGGGATAGACATATTCATGAAGTACCACTTGCCTTGGTAGTTGGGAGAGTAGCACTCTTCACAATCACAATCACTAGCACCAAAGTCTACACAAAGAATATAACCACAATCACATACAAGTCATATACAAGCAAAAATATATATGCATGCATGAAAAATGCTAAGTGATGATTTTTGAAACTCAACCAAGCAAGTGCATAGTACTGAACCATAAACAAATCAAAAACTTGCTAAACCAAGTTTATTTTGACACCAAAACAATTCCTAAACAATTTCTATACTCAAAATAGTCCTAAACAAGTTTCTGCATAAAAAGTCATTTTAACAGATACTAAACTTTAAACACATTGCACAAACAGAAAGGGCTTGTCTTCCTGATTCCAACGGTATAAAATTTGTCAAAATCTAACGTGTGGATCAAAAGTTATAGCCATTTCAAAATTGGATCTAATTCAGATTTCAAATTTTGTTTTAATTCAAACCCTAGCCACGCGTCCTATTCTTACTGGCGCGTACCGCTTCGCAACGGATCACGCACGCGAGCCGTAGGATCTAACTAACGCGCACGGCTCAGATCTGAACTTAACGGTTTGATAAGTGAACTAATCCTACGCGCTGGATCTGGATCTGACGGCTACGAATCGACTGACCACAACTGAGCGGCGCTAGCGGCGGCTACTGGCGGCGGCGCGTCTGTCAGCGACGGCGCTGGCGTTCCAGGTCGCGCGGGAGTGGGGGAAGAGGCTTACCGGAACCGCGGTGGTGTGCTGAAGCTCAACGTGGCGATGACTTGGGAAGGGGCGCTCGGAGTCGTCAGGGATTCCTCGCCGGAGTTCGTGGGCGCGTTAGGTACGGTCTGTTGTCGACGTTGGCGAGGCTCTGCGTCGTGCTAAGTCAAAAGGAGGGTGCCGTTAGATGCGCAAGACGATGGGGATCCCAGGCGTATCAGACAGAGGGCAAGGGGCGGCTGATACTTACGGGGAGAGGTCGCCGGAGTTCGTGCAGAGAGCGGTGGCGTTCGGTCGAAGTCGTTGCCGAAGCTACAGATCATGCGAGAACAAACGGGGAGTGTCAGTAGATGCGCAAGAAGTTGCTGAGCTTGATAGCATGAGTCAGGGACAGAGGGGAACACGGTGCTCACCGGAATTGCTGCCGGAGATCGTCGGAACAGCGGCGGCGTCTGGCGAGTTGCGGGCAGCCTGGGGGCGTGGAGAGGAAATTTATTGAGGGGAAATGGCCGTGAGAGAGAGGGGATTAAGTAGCCAGAGGCTCGACAAGAAACGCCCAGTGAATCGATGCAATTTACCTCGCGGAATCAAAGCAGCAACGGGCAGCGGCGGAGTTCGTGCGCGAGATTTTGGGGTAGACGATGATGACGTGGAGAGGGCCCGCTCGTCAGCGAAATAAGCAGAGAGGGAGTGGGGTCTGGGTGTCAGTGACTTCGCGGGTGCGTCGGCGCGTGCGAGAGAGAGAGAGGTGGCCTGGGTGGGCTAGCTGGGCTGCGCCTGTTGCTGGGCCGAATTCCTGGAGCCGGCCTATTTCCAATTCTTTTCTCTTTTCTTTTTCTAAAATGATTTTCAGGAATGGTTTTCAAATGATTTCAAAAGCTATTTGATTTCAAATCTTTTTGGGATTTTTGCAGTGTGCAACAGTCACAAAACTTGGCATAAAACCATGTGGTCACTTTGAGTTAGCTTGGTTATTTTTGGAAAAACAAAATATCAGGGACATTGCACCTGTTTAGTAAATGTTTGAAAATGGTTTTTGAAACCATTTCTACTTTGTAAAATTTATTCAAACTCTACACTCAAGCCAAACAATAGAGAAGCAACCAAACTTGGTTTTTGAAACACTAAACTCTCAAGTGAGGATGGGCATCTGACTTAAGTTGGCTCACATAAAATGATAGCACTATGTGCTTCTATTTTCTTGAAATGAGTTTGAAATTGATCTAAAATCTATATGCATGCATGAATGATATGCAATCTTTGAAATCATGAATTTAGGGATGTTACAAATCTAACCCCCTTAAGGTGAATCTCGCCCTCGAGATTCGGATTGGCTAGCAAATAGGTGAGGGTGGTCTTTCCGAAGATCATCTTCTCTTTCCCATGTTGCTTCCTCTTCGGAATGATGATTCCACTGCACTTTGCAAAACTTGATAGTCTTTGTCCTTGTGACTCTTTCTGCAGTCTCAAGAATCTTGATAGGTTTCTCTTCATAGGTGAGATCACTTTCTAGTTGAACCTCCTCCAAAGGTATAGTATCCTTCAAAGAAGTTTCTTCCATCTCTGGATGACATTTCTTAAGTTGACTTACATGAAATACATTATGGACTGCTGACAGAGATTCCGGCAGTTCAATTTCATAGGCAACTTCTCCTTTGCGACTCAGAATCTTGAATGGCCCAACATATCTTGGTGCCAATTTTCCTTTGACTCTGAACCTCTTCACTCCACGAAGTGGTGATACTCTAAGATAGGCTTTATCACCAACTTCGTAGGTGACTTCTCTATGCTTAGGATCTGTGTAGCTTTTCTGTCGGGACTGTGCTATCTTTAACCTGTCCTTAACCAGTTTGACCTTCTCTTCAGCTTCTTTGATAAGATCCGGCCCGAATAGACTTCTTTCTCCCACACCATTCCATAACAATGGGGTGGTACACTTTCTTCCGTAGAGAAACTCAAACGGTGCCATCTCAATGCTAGCTTGATAGCTACTGTTATAAGAAAATTCTACGTAAGGCAGACTTTCATCCCAACTGGCTCCATAGTCTAGGGCACATGCCCTCAACATGTCTTCAAGAATCTGATTAGTCCTTTCTGTTTGTCCATCAGTTTGAGGATGAAAAGCAGTACTTAATTCCAACCTTGTTCCCAATGATTCATGCAACTGTTTCCAAAAATGGGAAGTGAATTGAGTTCCCCTATCAGACACAATGCTCTTGGGTACTCCATGTAGACATACAATTCTGCTCATGTAGATCTTGGCTAACTTAGCACTTGTATAGGTTGTTTTCACGGGTATGAAATGAGCCACTTTAGTTAGACGATCCACTACTACCCATATGGAGTCATACCCTGACCTGGTCCTTGGTAATCCGGTAATGAAATCCATACCAATCTTGTCCCACTTCCAATCAGGAATAGGTAGTGGTTGAAGCAAACCTGCTGGTTTCTGATGCTCCGCTTTCACTCTACTACACACATCACATAAGGAAATATGTTCGGCGATGTCCCTCTTGAGATTATTCCACCAAAATCTTTCTTTCATGTCCATGTACATTTTGGTGTTACCCGGGTGAATAGAATACGGAGAGTTGTGTGCTTCCTGCAAAATCAGTTTTCGCAACTTCGGGTCTTGTGGAACACAAATACGTTTCCCATGCCATAAAGTACCCTGTTCGTCTTCATGGAAATTTTTGGCTTTTCCTCGGCCAATCTTTTCCTTAATCTCTTCAATTTCTTTATCAGTCTTCTGAGCTTCTTTGATCTTGTCCAACAGAGTGGGTTGAACATCCAAAGACATGAGATGTCCTTCAGGCACAATCTCCAATCTGAGTTTTCTGAATTGGGTACACAAGTCATCTGGCAATTCTCCTTTAGTAAGGCCATTCACAAAAACCTTACGACTTAGAGCATCTGCTACAACATTTGCTTTACCGGGATGGTATTGCAAACTTAAGTCATAGTCCTTGATAAGCTCTAACCATCTTCTTTGTCTCATATTGATTTCCTTCTGGGTGAAGATATACTTCAAACTTTTGTGATCTGTGAACACTTCGCAACGCTTCCCCAAAAGGTAGTGTCTCCATGTTTTGAGTGCATGGACAACAGAGGCTAACTCTAAATTATGAGAGTTTACTTCATGAGTTTTGAGTTGTCTCGAGGCATAAGCCACAACTTTACCGTCTTGCATAAGTACTGCACCCAAACCTTGATGAGATGCATCACAATAAACTTGGAAATCTTTTTCCAAATCTGGCAGACACAAGACTGGTGTTGTCACAAGTCTCTTCTTCAACTCCTGGAAGCTGGGTTCACAACCTTCAGACCAAGCAAACTTCTTGTCTTTCTTTAACAATTCAGTCATGGGCTTAGCTACCTTAGAGAAATTCTCAATGAACCTTTTGTAGTAACCTGCTAAGCCAAGGAAACTACGAACTTCTTTCACGGACTTGGGAGACTCCCATTCAGTCACAGCTGAAACTTTAGCAGGATCAACTGCTACACCATCCTTTGTCATAACATGACCAAGAAAACCAACTTCCTCTAACCAGAACTCACACTTGCTGAATTTGGCATAAAGCTTATGCTCCCTTAATTTCTCAAGTATCAAACGTAAGTGTCCTTCATGTTCTTCTTTGCTCTTGGAGTAGACTAAGATGTCATCGATGAAAACGACAACAGACTTGTCAAGGAATTCCATGAACACCTTGTTCATCATATTCATGAAGTAGGCTGGAGCATTTGTCAAACCAAAAGGCATTACGGTATACTCATACAACCCATACCTTGTGGTGAACGCTGTTTTAGGTATGTCTTGTTCTCTTATCTTGAGTTGAAAATAGCCTGACCGGAGATCAATTTTTGAGAACACACATGCTCCTTCTAGCTGATCAAACAAGTCATTGATTCTAGGCAAAGGGTATTTGTTCTTGATAGTTACCTCGTTGAGTGAACGGTAATCTATACATAACCTTTGACTTCTATCTTTCTTCTCCACAAACAAAACTGGGGCTCCCCAAGATGAAGAACTTGGTTGAATAAATCCTTTCTGCAACTGTTCTCCTAGTTGTTTCTTGAGTTCCTTCAGTTCATCAACTGACATTTTATAAGGTCTCTTTGCTATTGGTCCAGAACCTGGTACCAAATCTATCAGAAACTCCACATCTCTATCTGGTGGCATTCCCGGCAATTCTTCCGGAAACACATCCGGATACTCACTCACAATTGGCACACTGTCCATGCTAACCCCCTTAAGAGAATTTAGCTTACTTCCTTTAGATTCAAAGTTAGACTTAAATTTAATCCGCTTCCTTTCCGGGGTTGTGAGTGCAACAGTACGATTGGCACAATCTAGTACTCCTTCATACTTAGCCATCCAATCCATTCCCAATATTACGTCCAGTCCTTGGGAATCTAGGATTATCAGACTCACTGGAAACTTATGTTTTCCAAACTCTATTACAAGATCCCGGCATCCAAGACTCACTATCATATCTCCACCCGGAGAACTAACTTTTATTGGACACCCAATGTTTTCAGTTGGAAACCCATTTCTATCAACAAATGCTTTTGATATGAATGAATGCGATGCTCCAGTATCAAAAAGAACAAATGCTGGAATAGAATTTAGTCTGAACTTACCAGCAACAACATCAG
Organism: Avena sativa; assembly: GCA_916181665.1. Classification (NCBI taxonomy): domain Eukaryota; kingdom Viridiplantae; phylum Streptophyta; class Magnoliopsida; order Poales; family Poaceae; genus Avena; species Avena sativa. The sequence goes on along the minus strand of OV702300.1, from coordinate 31,988,654 downwards.
GCTCCTCATAGACTTCCTCCACATTGATGTGGTTCACCTGTCCTTTCTGGAAAGGATTGGGCTTGATAGGTCCTTCAACTTTCTTTTCAGGGCACTCATTTGCATAATGCCCCATCTTCTTGCATTTGAAACATTCAACCTGACTGATGTCTCTCTTAGCAGGCTGACTTCCACTTCCACTTCCATTACCACTGTGGTGGTTCTTATGTCCACTCTTGTGGTTCTTGTACTTGTCATTGTCATGACTGCGGTGATGCTTATTGTCATGACGGTTGTGGTTGTGGTGCTTGTTGAATTTCCCATGCTTGTGGGATCCTGAGCTTCCGCTGTCATCATAGTGGGAACGTTTGTGAGACGATCCCGAGCTGTGCTTGTCGGAGTGCTTCCTCTTTCTACTCTCAACTTGTTTCATTTTGTTCTCCAAAATAGCAGCCTTGTCGCACAGAGACTGATAAGTGGGAACATATGCCACAGACAACTGCAGATTCAGTTCATCATTCAAGCCTTCAAGAAATTTTTCCTTTCTCTTGGCATCAGTGTCAACCTCATCCGGTGCATAACGCGCCAGATTGTTGAACTCCTCAATGTATTCAGCCACGCTGCGGTGGCGCTGCTTCAGATTGTGGAACTCTTTCTTTTTCAGACTCATCACTCCTGATGAGATATGAGTAGTGCGAAAGCCATCCTCAAAGATAGCCCATGTCACTTCATCAATAGGAGTGGTGATCGGGAAGTTGTCCCACCAAGTGGCGGCTGGTCCTTCCAGCAAATGTGCTGCAAATCTGACTTTTTCAGCATCCGTACAGCCTACTGTTACCAAGTCCTTATTTACCGAGAGTAGCCAGTCATTGGCCACCATGGGATCAGTCGTCCCTGAGAACTTAGCTGGCCTCAATCTCAAGAACCTGGTAAGCATATCAAAGCCCGGAGGGTTGTTGTTGTTGTTATTGTTGTTGTTGTTGTTATTGTTTTGGTTCTGGATGAACGTTGTCATCATCTGCATTAGCTGAGTTTGGACAGTCATCATCTGCTGCATTTCTGGAGTGATGTTGTTGTTGTTGGGGTTGGAGTTTGCACGACGGGGAGGCATCTGTGGTTTGTTCAAGTAGAGATGAGAATGAGATACTCATAGATGTTTTCATGCACATTACATCACATAAGCAAACACAAGCATGCAACAAAAGATAAAAGATGAACAACAAGATAACAAGTTCACAAGGTAAAACACACAAGTAACAAGCCATCCACATGTCGGATGGTCTAATAACAAGTTCTCAATAACAAGTACGATAATAAAAGATAAACGAGTAGTCAAGTCTACTCATCAGCATCAATCTCCTCCTCGACAAAGGTAAGACCTGCGTTCTCCATCGCGGTCTTGTTCTCCTCAATGGTAGTGGTCAAGGACTCTATTTTGGCCTTGAGAGCCCTCTTCTGGGAACGAAGCCTCTCGATCACTGTCTGCTGCTGCTCTAGCTCGAAGTCCTTGGACTGCAGTTCTTCAGTCATATCCCGGATCTTCTTGTTCCTATCCTGGACACGCTTCTCCTGCCTCTTGAACTTCCTGTCCTGGGTCTCGAACTTTGCCTCCATTTTCTTGACTATCTCGTCCTGCTGCGCGAAGAGCTTGTCCTTCTCGCGAAGCTGCACCTGGAGCTCGTCATTACTGAGCATGACATTGGTCCTGTCAGTGTCCACGTGCCTAATGAGAGACTCTAAGTCCTGGAGGTACAGGCGTATCGGCTCTGCTGCGTCCCTCGAATCGTCCTCGAAGTCGATGGACTCTCCATCCTCATCACGTCTTCCGAAGACGTGGAAGTGGTGCCTCTAACCTGTCGGGAGTGTCGACCTAGCAGACGTCCTATCAGGTCCTGCATAACTACCTCCATGCCTCTCTCCCTATCATCGTGCATAAGCTTGAAGACGATGGCCTCCGTAGTAGGCTCTGTCTGGCGTCCGGGCTAGTTCACCTTGAAGCCCTAGAGGTCCTTCCTCTCGAACTTGGTGAGGGGATGCACCATGATGGTGGGAAGAGGGAGATTGAGCAAAGTAGTAAGCTCAACGATACGAGGACCAAAGCGGGTAACCTGGAACTCCTCAACAGTGCTGATGGTAATAGGCATCTATTTATAAGATAGAAAAGTTAGAACAACACAATTTAAGATAATTCAAAAGACAAAACATCACATACATATCCTTGGGAAACAAAACACACAAGTCATGCATACATGAAGTCATTACAACAATCAAGGTTCATTCTTATTTTAAGACAACATTTTTGAAAATAAGGTGATAGGTGGTGGTCCAACTAACGAAGTACGTTTACAATCCTATCTCACTGGATCTGTTGGCTAACACAATGTTCCTAGAAGCAATCAGCCTATCTTGCTCACATGACTCCATCACTAAGTCTATAATGTCTCCTCTTAAGGTTTGGTTGGTAGCTTCCAACTCTTGGGTATGTTCCTTCTCTTTCTTCAAGTCTTTTTGGAGGTTGAGCATTCTGCACTTGATTCTATCACTAAGTTCTTTGATGGTCTTCCAAGCTGCATCTCTTGCTGACTCAAAGAATGTGGTATGTACCACAGTGTTGGTGTACATGCAGAATCCTGTTTCCTTGTGGTTGTCTTCCTTGTTCTTGTACAAGTGAAGTTGCACCCACCAGTACTCAACTCCTTCATCCATCACTGGAAAGCCTTTATACACAGCTGCACCTTGTATCTCTATTGCAACCATGAGGTCCTTAAGAATTTTGGGAAACTCTGTCTCACACTCCAAGGTCATGGTCATGAGTGGTCCCTTCCTTACGGCTTTGTTGATGGAGTTCATCTACAAAATAGAGATGAGAAAGAGAAGATTAGAAAAGTTTACTAGAAGAATAGGCAAGTGTAGAAGTAGTTGAAATTTTTTTCCTTAGTGGTTTCCAATCCTAGGGTCATAATCCTACAGGCAACACAGTGCTCTGATACCATCTGTAAGATCCCTCCTTTGTAAAGGAAAAGGATCCCTGTGATTGCAATGCTAGTCCCTGGATCAATGCTAGCATCCACAGTTTAAGATGAAGTACACAAATACAAAGGTCATTTATTACATCCATTCCAGAGATAAACATAGTCTTTACAACTCAAGGCCACAGGCCTAATACCAAATGGACGCGCTCCAACCTATCATTCCCACTACCACCAACTGTCCAAATGGCTAAGTTCTAGCAACCTATGTGATCCAGGCAGAGCCCATATTGCCAAGTGGCTGCACTAGAAGCTTCTCAACACTTGGCCTCTAAAATCCCTTTGTTCCTAGGTGGCTTTCCACAAGTGAGATACACAAGGTAAACCATAGCCATGGGCCTTGTGTAACCACTCAACCAAAATCCACCAAACAAGTCCCATTCCACCCAGATGATTCATTGACTTAGTTGTTTTATTAAGAAAAACATAAGTCCAAAGACTTAGAAATATTTTCATCATAGCATGTATATATTTTACCAACCCTTGTTTACTACTACCTAGGCTAAGCATGGCATAGTAACTTAACTTAGAAATCTCCTAGCAATTCTACAACTACTTAGGATTTCCCAACAAGGCATTTGACAAAATAGTAACATGCAAGACTTAGTAAAAATATTTCTAATGTTTGTATAAAATATAAGGATAGACATATTCATGAAGTACCACTTGCCTTGGTAGTTGGGAGAGTAGCACTCTTCACAATCACAATCACTAGCACCAAAGTCTACACAAAGAATATAACCACAATCACATACAAGTCATATACAAGCAAAAATATATATGCATGCATGCAAAATGCTAAGTGATGATTTTTGAAACTCAACCAAGCAAGTGCATAGTACTGAACCATAAACAAGTCAAAAACTTGCTAAACCAAGTTTATTTTGACACCAAAACAATTTCTAAACAATTTCTATACTCAAAATAGTCCTAAACAAGTTTCTGCATAAAAAGTCGTTTTAACAGATACTAAACTTTAAACACATTGCACAAACAGAAAGGGCTTGTCTTCCTGATTCCAACGGTATAAAATTTGTCAAAATCTAACGTGTGGATCAAAAGTTATAGCCATTTCAAAATTGGATCTAATTCAGATTTCAAATTCTGTTTTAATTCAAACCCTAGCCACGCGTCCTATTCTTACTGGCGCGTACCGCTTCGCAACGGATCACGCACGCGAGCCGTAGGATCTAACTAACGCGCACGGCTCAGATCTGAACTTAACGGTTCGATAAGTGAACTAATCCTACGCGCTGGATCTGGATCTGACGGCTACGAATCGACTGACCACAACTGAGGGGCGCTAGCGGCGGCTACTGGCGGCGGCGCGTCTGTCAGCGGCGGCGCTGGCGTTCCAGGTCGCGCGGGAGTGGGGGAAGAGGCTTACCGAAACCGCGGTGGTGTGCTGAAGCTTAACGTGGCGATGACTTGGGAAGGGGCGCTCGGAGTCGTCGGGGATTCCTCGCCGGAGTTCGTGGGCGCGTTAGGTACGGTCTGTTGTCGACGTTGGCGAGGTTCTGCGTCGTGCTAAGTCAAAAGGAGGGTGCCGTTAGATGCGCAAGACGATGGGGATCCCAGGCGTATCAGACAGAGGGCAAGGGGCGGCTGATACTTACGGGGAGAGGTCGCCGGAGTTCGTGCAGAGAGCGGTGGCGTTCGGTCGAAGTCGTTGCCGAAGCTACAGATCATGCGAGAACAAACGGGGAGTGTCAGTAGATGCGCAAGAAGTTGCTGAGCTTGATAGCATGAGTCAGGGACAGAGGGGAACACGGTGCTCACCGGAATTGCTGCCGGAGATCGTCGGAACAGCGGCGGCGTCTGGCGAGTTGCGGGCAGCCTGGGGGCGTGGAGAGGAAATTTGTTGAGGGGAAATGGCCGCGAGAGAGAGGGGATTAAGTAGCCAGAGGCTCGACAAGAAACGCCCAGTGAATCAATGCAATTTACCTCGCGGAATCAAAGCAGCAACGGGCAGCGGCGGAGTTTGTGCGCGAGATTTTGGGGAAGACGACGATGACGTGGAGAGGGCCCGCTCGTCAGCGAAATAAGCAGAGAGGGATTGGGGTCTGGGTGTTAGTGACTTCGCGGGTGCGTCGGCGCGTGCGAGAGAGAGAGAGAGAGGTGGCCCGGGTGGGCTAGCTGGGCTGCGCCTGTTGCTGGGCCGAATTCCTGGCGCCGGCCTATTTCCAATTCTTTTCTCTTTTCTTTTTCTAAAATGATTTTCAGGAATGGTTTTCAAATGATTTCAAAAGCTATTTGATTTCAAATCTTTTTGGGATTTTTGCAGTGTGCAACAGTCACAAAACTTGGCATAAAACCATGTGGTCACTTTGAGTTAGCTTGGTTATTTTTGGAAAAACAAAATATCAGGGACATTGCACCTGTTTAGTAAATGTTTGAAAATGGTTTTTGAAACCATCTCTACTTTATAAAATTTATTCAAACTCTACACTCAAGCCAAACAATAGAGAAGCAACCAAACTTGGTTTTTGAAACACTAAACTCTCAAGTGAGGATGGGCATCTGACTTAAGTTGGCTCACATAAAATGATAGCACTATGTGCTTCTGTTTTCTTAAAATGAGTTTGAAATTGATCTAAAATCTATATGCATGCATGAATGATATGCAATCTTTAAAATCATGAATTTAGGGATGTTACAGTGTGCTACCAAGTTTTACAGCTTGTACCATTCATGTCTGGCATTTGCGGATACTAGCAATTTTCTGCAAACTGAATATGTCCGTCAGTAACATACCCGACACATTTCTCCTTGTTCGCGAAATGAATGAGCGGATTATGTTTCACCGACTTCTTTGTTGTTCGGCCTGCAGTTTGGCTTAGTTCTGTTCGTCCATGGTTCAGGCTTGCATTTTGGCATCCTAGATTACTGGTTATTTTCTTTTGCATGCCATAGCTAGCCTGGAATTCATTTATGCAAATTAAATGTTTGCTCGTCTCGTCGACCTGCCATTAGCTATTTCTGGATGAATCTCGTCGACCTGCCATTAGCCATTAGCTATTTCAGGTTACTCTACCAGTTCAGGATCTCAAGTTCCAAGGCACTGTTCGGCAAATGATTTTCTCAACACGTACGCAACGCAAGTAATGTATATACCTGCCTTGGGATGAAATATCAACCGACGACAACGGCCTGTAGACGTCCCAACGAACACATGCGTAGGTACAGTGCATATAGATATTTTGTATCCAACTCACGCTCGTAGAATATTACATATGAATTCGACGACAATGACCTTTAGACATCCTGACAAACTGCTTTGTTTTTCTATCTGAAATATTGCATTTCAATATGACGTCGATGCTACTGTTTACAGAAACCAGGTGTACTGCCTTTGCTCCAAAATAATTGACATTATTCAATGGTTGTCTAAAATCATACTTAACTTCAGTAAGTTTGATTGAATTTGAAGACATATCATAAGATGAATCTCATTAAACTAAATCTGTGTTGAAGAGGTTGTTATACTATTCTATAAACTAGCATGGTCAAACTTAAACTAGCGCTGCCGTGTGGAGACAGTAATGTGAGTCATGCGACTACGACGATCCAACAACGGCTGCGCTTGTGACGCAAAGCAGGATGGGAATCTGCAGAAAACCGGTATAAAAACTATGGATAATAAATATGACCCTGTTTTATATGAAATCCAACAGAAATAAAAATTGGGAAAAAGATAAAAAAAATAAACTTATTTTCATATGCAATCCATTTAAAATCCTTGGATGTATAGATAATAGATTACATGACATAATATATATATATGAATTTTTACTCTGCAATAATGATTTTATTTCAAGGTAAATCTAAGTAATTCATTCTAAGAAAGTACTTTGTCTGGTCTTTCCTACAGCAAACACTCCGTATGAAAGGTTTTTCAGAAGAGTGGTGCGCTCTCATACAGTCTTTTGTATCTGGTGGAAGTGTTGCCATTAATGTCAACGATGACACAGGTAATTACTTCCAGACCAAAAAAGGGCTGAGACAAGGGGATCCACTATCGCCTATACTATTTAATATAGTGGCAGATATGCTGGCTATCCTTATTGAGAGAGCAAAGACTGATGGCCAAATTGAAGGATTGGTTCCACATCTTGTTGATGGTGGACTATCTATTCTTCAATATACCGATGATACAATACTATTTATGGAACATGATCTGGAGAAAGCCAAGAATCTGAAATTAATATTATCAGCATTTGAGCAGCTCTCTGGATTGAAAATAAACTTTCATAAGAGTGACTTGTATTGTTTTGGCGAGGCTAAAGACGAGGCCCACCTGTATGCCGATCTCTTTGGCTGTGGTCAGGGGAATTTTCCAATCAATTATCTGGGAATACCGATACATTATCGGCGTCTCACGATTGCTGAATGGAAACTCGTCGAGGAAAGACTCCGGAAATGTCTTAATAGTTGGAAAGGTAAGTTGCTATCCCTCGGTGGAAGACTGATACTCATTAATTCAGTACTCACCAACATGGTACTGTATATGATCTCATTCTTCCAGTTACCAAAAGGTTTCTTATCAAAAGTGGACTATTTCCGCTCAAGATTCTTTTGGCAGGGGGATAGTGAGAAAAAGAAATATCGACTGGCCAAATGCAATGTTGTTTGCCGACCCAAAGAATATGGTGGATTAGGCATACATGATTTAAAAGTCAAAAACACCGCATTACTGGGTAAATGGTTATACAAACTTCTTACCGAAGAAGGGATATGGCAAACCATTCTATGGAGGAAATATATTGGCTCAAAAGCGGTGTCTAAACTGGTTTGGAAACCAGGTGACTCACACTTTTGGGCTAGGCTAATGGCTTCCAGAAAGCATTTCTTCCGGTTTGGCAATTTTAATATGAAGGATGGTTCACAGATTAGGTTCTGGAAAGATAAATGGCTTGGCCAAAATTCTCTTCGTGAACAATATCCCGCTCTATACTCAATTGTTAGGCACAAAGGGGATACTCTCGCTGAGGTAATGGAAACCAATCCTCCTAATGTGTCTTTCAGAAGAAGTCTCTTAGGTCCTAGACTGGTATCTTGGAATATTCTTTTAGTGAGATTATCCAGAATACAACTATCTGAGGGAATGGACGAATTCAAATGGAAATTACTACACAATGGTAAATTTTCTGTTGATTCATTTTATAGAGCTTTGATCCAACCTAATATTCCAGTCGATGACAATAGTAAAATTTGGAAAATGAGGATACCCCTTAAAATGAAGATATTCGCTTGGTATCTACGTAAAGGGGTGATTCTCACAAAAGATAATCTTGTTAGGAGGAATTGGCATGGTAGCACTGAATGCGTATTTTGTCATCATAATGAGACAATACGTCATTTATTCTTCCATTGTAAATTTGCTCGTGCTATATGGTCAATCATCCAAATAGCCTCTGGTTTATCTCCTCCTAAATCGGTAGTCAATGTATTTGGCAACTGGATGAATGGGATTGAGCATAAATATGGGACTTTATTTAGGGTGGGAGCACTTGCCATTATTTGGTCGCTTTGGCTATGTAGAAATGACAAGATTTTTAATAATGTTGTATATTCTCCCTTGCAGGTTATGTATCGAGCTACGGCTGTCCTCCGATCATGGACTTCACTACAACGAATGGAGTTCCACGAGTTGTTTGCGAAGGGCTGTAGGCGGCTGGAGGATACGGCGCGAGATATCTTCTCCCGACATGGATGGCAGCAACCGCTGCGGATAGATCTTCCTTAGCTAGTTTGGAGAACCGTGTTTTCATTTACATTATTTTGTAATCCTGTTTTTATTGCCTTGGTCCGAGACTGTGTGATTGATCGGCTGTGTGCATCCTAGCTATGCAGAGGCCGGGTGTAAACTTACTGTTAAGTAATAAAACGTCCATTTCAAAAAAAAAAGTACTTTGTCATGACATCGTTCCACATCGCACCCATGGCTGATAAACTTACTTTTTGGCGCCGTGTTGGCAAATAATTGGTTACAAATTATTCTAGTCAATCTAATCAAGATAGGTCCATCTGTCCACACACTACTAATTTGTTTTTACTAGCTACATGACCAGAGATACGTCCAATTAATGTCGGCACACGTCTCGATCCTCAACACGTTAATAGAAAATGACGTTTTTATATAGTCTCGAATGAGACTTTTGACCTTTAAGTTTATATATAGCCAGCTAATTATATAGACTTTATATTATTTATCTATGAAACCATTTCTCGTGGCAAATCGATCTAATACCACTAATATTGAAATGGTATTAGATTAATTAGTATGTGGTAGAAATTCAAACATTATTTCATTAATTTGAAGAGTGTTTCAATAGTTCATCAATTTCATAGTTGGACAAGTGGTTTACTAGTGGCGGCTAGAGACCGAGTCCATTAATTGGCGTACGTACGTGCAGTTGCATCAGTAGAGTTCTCTGGTATTCAACCTGGAAAACTACTATTTTCCACATGTCATGACGTGGTGGAGGTCAGTCAGGGTTGTCTGACGTGGTGGAAAAATTGAAAGCTCTGATGGGAGGTGAAGTCATCTCATCCACGTCAATCACGGGAACAAACCACGATCATTGATTATAAGACACAATCATAGTTGGGTTATAGTTTTGCAACACACACAATCATATTTCGTAATATTTTTTTCAGATCGCTACACCAAGTGTCACTTCATTTGGGTGCATGGTTAAACTGGCTCATGCTACCAGTGAGAATCAGCAGCGGGGGCGACAACAGCTCACAAACTATATTCCAATTCTTTTGAACTGATGAGACTTGGACCTATTTGCTATGTTTAGTCATACAAGGTCTACATTGCCCCTGAATTTTAAACATGACTTGGTTAGAGATTCTCTAGTAGATAGTAGCACATATCAACGCTTTTATGTGCTTTTGACGCAAAAAACTCCGATCATCAATTTGTTTTCTAATTTCCTGCAAAGCTCACTCCGTGAACCTAGATTTTGTGCAAATAACTAAATATTTTAAGCTTAGGTACAATTATCCCAAATAATTGTATAATAACAATTTTTATTTTCATATCTGTACCTTAAGAAAATATTATCGTTGTTGGACTTGGACTCCATTCTACGGAAATTACAATTTAGCACAAAATGCTAGAGTAGCATTAAGGCAATTGTTTCCATGTTTGGGCTATTGATTTTGAGGAACAGGGAACATTTGGATATTTTATTTATTAAAAATCCATATATAAAAAGAATTTATGTGTAATTACATATCTAAACAATGAGTACAAATTCAAGAACAAATAATTTATTAACGACCACAAGTGATAGAATACAAATAATCTTGAAAAATTATGAAAGCAGATGTATATTTAAATATTTTTTAAAATTGTACAACCATATATGTTAAGTAACACTAGAGACATACATGTTATATTAGAAAATATTGTACCTTCTTACAAATAATTAAAGATATAAGATATAAATCCTAAGTAAGAAAAGAATGTAACACAACTTAATCCTAAGTAAAAAATTGAACCTTCTTACAAATAATTAAATATTTTATTTATTAATACTCTATCTAGTCTTGGCATGATTTAATATATCCTCTGTTCTTTTGGTTTTGCTTCATATTCTATGATTTCATGACCACAAAGAACACTACTGATGGAATACTAGTTCTATTATTTAATCCCTCATTAGAAAAATACATGACACTTTTATATGAAGACAATCATCAAGATGCAACTTACATATATTCAAAATGTTTACTCTACAAAACATATAATGTATTATGAATATACTTTTCATGGCTAATCTAATGGTTCAACGGTTTCTTAACAAATCTAAATGCCTGATTTTAAAATTAAAGTTATCAAGATAGATGAGTTCAATTGAACACCCTTAGGACGCCATGTGGTATAAACTTCGGTAGAACTAATGAACAATGTGTTAGGAATCTCCATGCATCAGAAATATATGTATTATTATGCTTCATGTAATAGTTTCACTTATACGCAAAAAAGAACATAATAGTTTGTATAGTGCTTATCGCGTGTATAGAATTATAAAAATTATATTTATGCAAATACATATATACTTATGGTGTGTATAGAATTATAAAACTTATATTCATGCAAATACATATATACTTATGGTGTGTATAGAATTATAAAACTTATATTTATGCAAATACATATATACTTATGGTGTGTATAGAATTATAAAACTTATATTCATGCAAATACATATATAATTCCACTATGTTGAAATATGTTACTTGGATTTGTCTAAATTCACATGTATCTATACATCAAAATGCCTCTAGATTCACAGATATATTTTTTGTACTGTTCTAGATGTTGCCCTCTCACTTGCGGCGAGGGTCACCGTGATTATATTAGAAGGAAGATTATTGCGACACCACTGATTTAGACTAATTTCTATCCACTAGTCAAGTCTTACTGGCGGATGTGGAGATGTTTGTCCTGGCCGGGCAAGCTTGGAGCTGCCGTGAACGCAAGGCAATATACAGAAAACCCATATATAAATAAATAACTCTCACTCCCTATGTCACAAGATAAGCTCTGTCAGTTTCTTTCTTCCTACCGCAATGGCAGCTGCACCATCACCGGCCCTCATCACCCTCCTCCTAGTGCTACTACAACTCTCGGCCTGTCGTTCTTCTTCTCCCAGTCCAGCTCCGGCCGCCGACGGCAGCCACACAGACCTCTCTGCGTTGTGGGCTTTCAAAGCCCATCTCGCCGACCCTCTCGGCGTCCTCGCCGACAACTGGACCGGCACGTCCTTCTGCCACTGGGTCGGCGTCTCCTGCAGCCACCGCCGTCGGCGCGTCACCGCCCTGTCGTTGTGGGGCATGCCCCTCTCTGGGCCTTTGGCTCCTCACCTTGGTAATCTCTCTTTTCTCTCCTTCCTCAACATTACCTACGCTAATCTCACCGGTTCAATCCCTCCTGAACTTGGCAGGCTAGGTCGTCTTAAGTACCTTAAACTTAAAGGAAATTCCTTGTCAAATGCCATTCCTACCACCCTTGGTAACCTCACAAGGCTCGAGCACCTTAGTCTAGGCACTAACCACCTCACTGGCCAAATTCCTCATGACATGTTCATGCGTATGCCAAAACTTCAGGGGGTTTCCCTATATGAAAATCGCTTGAGTGGCGAAATACCACCCTATCTATTCAACAACACACCTTCCTTGACCTACATCTACTTTGACACCAATAGTCTATCGGGCCAGATCCCACCTCAGCTGTTACTACATCTACACAACCTTACGGAAATTTGGCTCTATAATAATTCCTTGAGTGGCCAAATACCACCCTACCTATTCAATAACACACCTTTGGAGAGACTTTTCCTACAAAACAACAACTTGGAGGGAAACGTGGGATTCCTATCGACTCTTTCCAATTGTAGAACCATTGACATAGAGGGTAATTCTTTCACGGGATCCCTTCCTGATAACATGGAAAACCTCACTTCACATTTAGTCACATTCACTGCAGGATACAAGTTAACGGGTGGACTTCGAGCAGCTGTTTCAAACATGAGCAGCCTTCAATCATTAGATTTTTGTAACAATCGACTCACCGAGCCAATTCCCAAATCCATCGGCATGATAAAAAATCTCGCCTGGCTTGATCTATCGGGCAACGAAATTTTAGGCAAAATCCCTGCGGAAATGGGCATGCTTGTGAACCTACAACGACTGTTTCTCCAAGGAAACAAATTATTTGGCTCCATACCAAGTAGCCTCGGCAATCTTAGTAGATTAGAGAAAGTTGACTTGTCCAATAATAAGTTAAGTTCAATCATACCCGCAAGTATATTCCAACTTGATAAGCTTGTCATACTCGATCTTTCTAGCAATTCTCTTGATGGCACACTACCTATGAACATTTATGGGCTAACACAAACTTACCAAATGGACATTTCTTCTAATTTATTGAAAGGGAGCATCCCGGAATCAATTGGACAACTTAGGATGCTAACCTACCTAAATCTATCGCACAACTTGTTCGGAGGCCTCATGCCAGACCCACTTCAAAAGCTAACTAGCTTAGCTTCACTAGACCTCTCGTTCAACAATATCTCTGGTACCATTCCCATGTTCCTCGCAAACTTTACTGCCTTGACTACTTTGAACCTTTCATTTAACATGTTGGAAGGACAAATACCAGTGGGGGGTGTTTTCGCAAACCTCTCGTTGCAATCTTTGATCGGGAATGCTGGACTATGTGGCGATCTACGCCTAGAATTTGTTTCATATGTTGACAAATCTCATGCAAGTAGTAGACACTTGCTAAGATTTCTACTCCCAATTGCCACCATAGCTGTTGGCAGTATTGCTATTTTCCTACACTTATGGTCTAGAAAGAATCTTAAGAATATGGAGGACATGAGAAACTCTTTTGATTCAGCCGATAGCATAGGCCATCAAATAGTCACCTACAGAGAGATCGCTCGCGCCACAAATAATTTCGATGAAGATAATATATTGGGTTCCGGAAGCTTTGGAAAAGTCTTCAAGGGTGATCTGGATGGTTTGGTGGTGGCAATAAAAGTTCTTGACATGCAAGTGGAGCAGGCCAAGAGAAGCTTTGACGCTGAATGCCGCGTGCTTCGCATGGAGCGGCACCGAAACCTGATACGAATAGTCAACACATGTTCGAACCTAGAGTTCAAAGCACTTGTGCTTCAATACATGCCAAATGAAAGTTTAGAAAAGCTACTACATCATCCTAAATACAAAATGCACTTGGGGTTCCTAGAGAGGATTGGCATCATGCTTGATGTGTCGATGGCAATGGAGTATCTACACAATGATCAGTACGAGATGATTTTGCACTGTGACTTGAAACCAAGCAACGTGTTGTTTGATGAGGACATGACTGCACATGTGGCAGACTTCGGCATTGCAAGGTTGCTTCTATGTGATAACAACTCGATGCTATGTGCTAGCATGCCGGGAACAGTTGGCTACATGGCACCAGGTACTCAACCAACACATGTTAAACCATCAAATTTTTATGGTTATACATACATACTTTCTCTAAAAAAAATCATGGTTTTCTTGCATAGAGTATGGGTCTCTTGGAAAAGCATCACGAAAGAGCGATGTATTCAGCTATGGGATCATGTTGCTTGAAGTCTTTACCAGAAAAAGACCCACTGATGCTATGTTCGGGGGAGAACTAACACTTAGGAGTTGGGTACACCATGCATTCCCCATGGAGCTTGTCCATGTCGTCGATGACCAGCTCCTTCAAAGACCGGCCTCTTCCTCTAGCTACAACTTGAATGATGGATTACTTGCATCGGTATTTGAGCTGGGTCTACTCTGCTCATGTGACTCGCCTGACCATAGAATGACGATGAGTGACGTGGCCGTGTGCTTAAAAAAGATCAAATAAGAGTACACTGAAAGGATGACAATGAAATCACATGGTGCAACATAGCGACTGTTGAACTCCTTTGATCATACGAAATCATATGGTGCAACATAGCGTGTGGACAGGGCGGCCCTTTTCGGTGAGCAGCAGCAGCAAGCTTTTGTTTCATCCCATGCTTGTTTGCAGCATTTGATATAGAGATGCAGGTTCTACTTAGATGTGCTTTTGCCTATCTTACATGAAATGGCCGTGAAGAAGAATTCAAGTATTTGCATGTGATGGATACACGATGCACATACATACTGCATCCCAGATTTTCCAAATAGAAATTTTGCACACATGTCATGGATAACAAGATGAACTTCAGAGTCTCTAAATTTTTTAGGCACATTGCTTTTGTTGTTGCGATACAAGTATCGTACCATGTAATTTTGTTAGCATTCTTACACATCACCCCTAGTGCAAGAGATATTCTTATGATTAGAAGGTGCTTCTTTGTTGCTTCTGCACTTCTGAATTTTAGTTGTCAATCACTTTTTTATTTGTTTGCATATTAAAAAACGGAATCGTCAGTCAAACTCATGTCAAGGTTTTCTTTTCATCCCAGATTTTATTGACATCATGGATACACACATGTATTCACCACACTTGAAAGGAAAATGTCAAGCACTAGCCTCCTATATCCTCATACAACACGTACATGGTATTAGGACAAAGCCACAAAGGAGTCCTAGGAATGCGCGTAGTGACTTGCTGCTATTAGAAAAACTAGCCAGGTGGCCCATGACTTGCACGGGCAACATCTATAATTATATTCAAAACTGTTATATTATATAGGTTACTTATGATCAATATCTTGATGATTACCTCCTCTAGCAAGGAAAATTTCATAAATCTGTTGAACATATTTCGTAATTCTAATCAACAAAAACTTAGTTTCATGCAATCCAAAGAAACTACTTCATGTAGCAATAGGGGTATGTAAAATAGTAAATCAATTATGACATCTAAAGTAAAATTCTCTCTATGATCCAAATATGTGAGAACATAGAATTTAATACAACATATAGAAGGAAAACAGAGTAAGTATATGTTGTTGTAGTGTTATTGGTGCTAAATTTAACGACATGGTATATTATTGAATACCAAAAAGAAAAGGCATGCGTATATATTTCCTTGGCTTTCATGTTAACTCTGATTTTAGCAAAAAAAAAGGATTTTTTGTCTTCGTAGTGAGTTAATACCCGGGCCATTATTCTCTTTTGTTGAATAACTACATCCATTTTATATATCCTCAAACTTGGGAAACGCCATAAAAAAGTTGACTAAACAAAGTCTTGTAATTTCCAAAGTAATAATACATCAATACATTTGTATTATATATTTCACAATCACACCACACATTTAATATATGGGATATCATAAAAATATCTACTGATAACTCATATGCTGAAGTTTAATCTAGGTACATAGACATAAATAGAACATTTGTTAGAACAATTAGCCAAAGGTTCATAGATCTAGCTAGTGCAAAATGGTATACATATTTTTGGAAGAGAAATCATAAAATTATATCAGTAAAGTTTTCTATGAATGTTTAGTATAGAATTTCATTCCTCCTATTAGTTTATCTATGCGTATGGTCCATTGCTCGATACTTTATATAAAACAAAATCAAAAGTAGTGCAATTAACTTGGTATGCTACAATTTTGAAGATAAACATAGAAATAAGAGAACACTCAGTGCCATTCATATTGCCATTGGAACATGGAAATAAGGGAAAAGTGGAAAAAGGTTGTTTACGTACCATTGAATGGCTGTGAATTTGATAAAATTATAACTTAAAATAGTAGAATCCATAATTACTTTGATCTATATCCGTGTGCAATTGGTCATAGATAATGCATTGTACATAACTTATTCTAAAGTACCAAAACAGGCCTTCAACGAAATATGAGCATCATGCCAACATAGAGCTGGATCACCTTAACAAATATCACAATCCATGAATAATTTTTATGTCATAATGTTGGCATTGTTCCAAAGCAATAAGATGAGATTCGGATGATGTTTGTACATAGTCTAAAAAAGTGGAAATGATAAGAGGGGAGAATGGTCCCTATTTAATCAAATATATATTAAATACAATTTTTTGGGGGATTTTACCAAGTCTAAGGAGATATTATCTATCAAAAATTATTTACAAATTAATTGTTGAAAACGAAATATTGTAAGGTTAACAAAGGCACAATTAGTAAAAAAATATCCATTCTATTGAAGCAATAATCGTACACATAAAACAAATATGTTGAAAGAATTCGCAACGGTTTCACGGTTGCATGCAAGATATGTCCTATAAATGCTTATAACTGTATACCTATGTTTTGAATATAACTCAAGTAATATATCAACAAAATATATTTTCTTAGTATACAATTTGAATCTTGTGATTTTGTTTCCCCCTCTGCTAGCCTCTTTGGAAAACTTGGTCCAGGACTCGCCTTTAAGAGAAATAATTAGCACAATTCACATAAATTTGCTACAAAATTCAGGAATTCTGCAACTAAAACTTGGATTGTAATATTTTTTTGAGAGTAATATGCACCGAAGGTCCTAAAATGTTGGACGAAACCGTATGCAGGTCCTAAAAATTCCAACTTGTATACCGAAGGTCCTAATTCTCAGTTAGTTGTGCACTACAGGACCTAATTCTCAGTTAGTTAACTAACTGAAAATTTGTGCACTGCAGGTCCTAATTATCTGCTATAGCCCCGGCTACCGTGCACATGAATCTGAGAATTAGGACCTACGCTACACAACTTAAAAGTTTTAGGACCTGCATGCAGTTTCATCTAAACTTTTAGGAACACAGGTGCATTTTACTATTTTTTTTGCATGCCAGACTAATGATGGTACTGTCAGAGGGGGATGGTTGGGCTTAAAGGCTCTATGCCTTAGGAGAACAATTCGGAAGACTGCAACACCTTTTATGAAGACTACTATCAGTCTATGAATAGAAACAGCTGCAACCTTTTGAGTTAATAATCTGAAACCAAATTAATCCGGGAGATCTATATTTTATTCAGAAATAGGTGCATTACCTGAAATTTCGCTGTTCGGCTTGGGTGCACGAGGCAAATCAAATTCCGTGGATTGATCCATGTTGCATGGCTGAAAAGTTGCATGGTGTATGCATGTATGAGACAACGATTATGCATGTTCACGAATGCATGCTAGAATATAGGGGCGTGAGGCTGAACCCTTTTGACCTAATATTTTAGAACCAAATTGATCTTGGAAATCTGTGTTGTACTTATCTAAAGAAATACCCGGAGCAGGAAAGATCATACATAAATGGCTTTTGGACTTCCACTAGTAGAAAACAGGCTATCTGTTTGCGTCCCCTCAGAGCATTAGTCCCGGTTACGCCATGAACCGGGACAAATGCTGGCACGCGTCCCGGTTCGAGCGGGCACGGGGCCCGGAGGCATGCATCCCGGTTGGTAAGGGGGCATACGTGCCGGTTTGTAACACAAACCGGGACTAAAGGTTGGGCGTCAGCCACGTGGCGTGGCACACACCTTTAGTCCCGATTTGTGTTACACACCGGGACGTATGCTCTCGCCCTCTATAAATGCAACGCCCCAGCCCTCTGCCTTCACTCTGTTTTTTCTTGGTGGAAGGTGTGAGGGGTGTGCTAGTTTTTTCCCCTATGCATGCATTCAAGGTGTTTGATGAAATGTTTGAGTGAATGATCCCGTTCAATTTCTCATAGAACAAAAATATAGAAGGTGTCCGAGACGCACTTGAGCTTTCTCCTCTTTATTTTCCTCGATCGAGGTTAGCAATCTTATCTTTTCTCTGTCATTGATACAATGCATGTGTCGATGTGAATTGGTCATTTCACTATTTATGATGTCCTGTTTTTTGATAAACTTACTTATATGATGCAGATGAACGGTCGGGAATGGATGTACGGTGACCGGCGTGTAGCCGGGTATATGAAAGACGTGAATAAATTTATCGATGTGGCTAGGGCAAACAAAGAGAATGGTTTTATACGTTGTCCATGTGTTCAATGTCGGAACAACAAGGAGTACTCTTCCTCGAAAATCATTCGCGGCCACCTGATTATGAAAGGTTTCATGCCCAACTATAATTGCTGGACCACGCACGGGGAAAGAGGGGTTATGATGGAAGATGGTGAAGAAGAAGATGATGATAACAACTATCATCATATGTTTTCCGAATACAGTGATACTGCAATGGAAGACAATGGAGAGGAGGGAGGTGAAGAACGGGCATCAGATGAGCCGGCTGATGAACTTGGTAGGGTCATTTCTGATGCAAAGAGAGACTGTGAAACAGAAAATGAGAAGTTGAAGTTAGAGGGCATGTTAGAAGATCACAAGAAATTGTTGTACCCAAATTGTGAAGATGGCAGCACAAAGCTCGGTACCACACTAGAATTGTTGCGATGAAAGGCAGAGTGTGGTCTAACTGACTCCTCATTTGAAAAGATGCTGAAAATAATGAAGCCGAAGTTTCCAAAACATAACGAACTTCCCGGGAGTACCTACGAAGCAAAGAAGACTCTTTGTCCTCTAGGATTAGATGTGCAAAAGATACATGCATGCATTAATGACTGCATCCTCTACCGCGGTAAGGAGTATGAGCATTTAGATCAATGCCTGGTATGCTGTGCATTGCGGTATAAAATCAGACGAGATGACCCTGGTGATGTTAAGGGAGAGCCCCTCCGGAAGAGGGTTCCTGCTAAGGTTATGTGGTATACTCCTATAATACCAAGGTTGAAACGCATGTTCAGAAATAAAGAGCATGCCAGGTTGTTGCGATGGCACAAAGAAAACCGTAAGAAAGACGGGAAGTTGAGACACCCTGCTGATGGGTCACAGTGGAGAAAAATCGAGAGAGACTTCCCAGACTTTGCAGGTGACGCAAGGAACTTATGATTTGTTCTAAGTACGGATGGCATGAATCCTTTTGGGGAGCAGAGCTGCAGTCACAGCACCTGGCATGTGACTCTATGTATCTACAACCTGTCTCCTTGGTTGTGCATGAAGCATAAGTTCATTATGATGCCAGTGCTCATCCAAGGCCCGAAGCAACCGGGCAACTGTTGGAATTATGCCCTAGAGGCAATAATAAAGATGTGATTATTATAATTCTTGTTCATGATAAAGTTTATATTCCATGCTAGAATTTTATTAAGCGGAAAAATTAATACTTGTGTGGTTTGTGAACAACACTGTGTCCCTAGTATGCCTCTATGGACTAGCTCATTGATTAATGATGGTTAAGGTTTCCTAACCATAGACATGAGTTCTCGATTAATAATGAGATCATATCATTGGGAGAATGATATGATGGACAAACCCAAACTAAGCAAAGCAATTAGATCGTGTCATCGTGTTCATCTTTGCGAAGCTTTTCCTATGTCAAATATTGTATTACTTAGACCATGAGATAATACAACTCCCTGGTATCGGAAGAAAGCTTTGAGGTCATCAAACGTCATCCTATGAGAGGGTGATCATAAAGGTGTCTCTCAGGTGATCGGAAAGTACCTGTTGGGTTGTATGTATCGAGATGGGATTTGTCCCTCCCAAGTCGGAGAGATATACTTCGGGCCCACTCGGTAATCGATATCAACACCGCTTGCAAGCATGTGGTTAAGGAGTTAATCACAAAGTGATATCGGATTACGGAACGAGTAAAGTACTTGCTGTGAACGAGATTGAACTAGGTATGATGGTACCGACGATCAAATCTCGGGCAAGTAAAATATCGCGAGATGAAGGGAATATAAATATGGGATGATTGAATCCTGGCATCGTGGTTCATCCGATATGATCATCGATGGATGTGTGGGAGTCAATATGGGTTTCCAGACCCCGCTGTTGATTATTGATATAAGATCATGTCTGCATGTTCTCGAACCCGAAGGGTCACACACTTAACGTGTCTCGACGCTAGGATAGATTGGATAATTGGTTTATAGTTTTTGTTCGGAGTCTCGGATGGGATCCGGGAAATCACGAGAGTTTCCAGAATGGTCTGAAGAATAAGATTCATATAAGGCAATGCAGTTTTTGGAGTTTGGAATTGTTTCGGGTTAATCGGTATTGTACCGGAAGCTTCTAGAACCTTCCGGAGGGGGACCAACATGGACCCACCTGTCGGGAGGGGGCATGGGCCTATGAGGGAGTGCCCTGGCTGCATTGGGCCAGGGGCACAAGGCCCTATAGGGCCCAGCCGGCCAAACCTAGGGGAAACCCTAGGGGAGCTTCTAGAAGGAGGGGGGGAACTTGCCCCCCACTCTTCCCTCCTTGGCCGCCAGCCTAGGCTTGGGGGAGGGGCTAGGGTTGGCGCCCACACCTCTATATAAAGAGGGCTGGGGGCGCACCACCCCCCACACCTCCTCCTCAAGCCCTAGCCGCCCTGCTGCAGAAACTCTCCACCACTTGCACCGCGCCGTCGCGTTGTAGATCCAATCTGTCTCTCCACCATACTTGCTGGACCGAGGAAGGAGGAGACGTCGAGGTGCCACACGTGTGCATCTCTCGGAGGCATCGCCACTTGCGGTGTTAGATCGGAGCGGATCGCGAGGAGGAGAAGCGAGTACGACTACATCACCCACATTCCGACGAACGTTCCGCTGTGTGAATCTTCAAGGGTATGAAGATCTCATATAATCCCTCTCATTGTTTGCATCTCCTAGATTAGATCTTGGCTTTCCCGTTCGCATCCGTAGAATTTTTTTGATTTACTATGCTGCGAAACCCTTCTGTGGTATCACAGCTAGATCTATGCGTAGGTGTGTTTCACGAGTAGAACGCAACATGGTTGTTGCGGGCGTTGCTGTTTTCTATTGCAAGCCTCTTGTTTGTGTTCTTTTTATGACGCGGGATAGTGAGATTGAAGCGGTCCAGGCCAACGCGAGACCGGCTTCGCACTTGACGTGTGGCTTGTTCCACACATGCGGCTGGTGGATGCCTGTTTCTCTCACTATAGTTGTCATGGGATTTACACCGAAGTTTGGCAACCATAATATCACCGTTGTAGCTTTCCGTAGGTAATAATCGTTCTTAGCTTGCTACTCCCATAAGCCACGTAAAACATGCAACAACAAAGTAGAGGCGTCTAACTTGTTTTTGCAGGGAGTGTTTTCTGTGATATGGTATGGCCCAAGATGTGATATGTGTATTGTATGCGATGATCATGTTTTGTAATGTTTCACGACCTGCATGTCGATGAGTACACAACCGGCAGGAGCCATATGGTTATCTTTATAATTGTGTATGACCTGTGTGTCAACTTCTTATACGCCATGTAATAGTTTCACTTTATCGCTAAGTAGTTAACAATAGTTGTAGTTGCTATTCGTGGTGGAGGCAATCATGGTGGAGTGATGGAGATCATGCCGGCACGCACAAGATGGAGATCATTGCGCGAAGATTGGCTATACCATGTCACATAAAGTTATATGCATGTGATGTTTATCCTTTTATGTATCTTATTATGCTTAGATCGCGACGGTAGCATTATAAGATGATTCCTCACTTAAAGATCAAGATAAAACTATGTTCTCCCCATGTATGCACCGTTGCGAAAGTTCGTCGTGTCCAAGCATCACGTGATGATCGGGTGCTATAGACTCTACGTTCACATACAACGGGTGCAAGCCAGTTTTGCACACGCGGAAATACTTGGGTCTAACTTGACGAGCCTAGCATGTACAGACATGGCCTCGGAACACATGAACCGAAAGGTTAAGCATGAGTCATATGAATGATATGATCGACACTTTGTTGTCCACCATTGAAACCACATCTCTTCTCGTGAAGATCGGATTAGGTGTGGTGAATTTGGATCATGTTCACTAAACAACTTGAGGGATGTTGAATTTAGTGGGAGTTCATCTAGTAATTTGATTAAAAGTTGAACTAGTTATCATGAACATAGTCTAATTTGTACTTGCAAACATTGTAGATCAAATGGCTAAGTCCAACTTCAACTTCAACGTTTTTGCTGAGAAGGAAAAGCTTAGAAACAATGGGTCTAACTTCACCAACTGGTTCCGCAATCTGAGAATCATTCTCTCTGGCGGTCAAAAGGACTATGTCCTTGAGAAAGCGTTAGGTAACCCCCCTGCTGCAACTGCGTCGGCTGATGAGAAAACTGTCTATCAATCGCGCAAAGATGATTATAGTGTGATTAAGAGCACCATGTTGTTTGCTATGGAATCGGACCTTCAAAATCGTTTTGAAGACTATCCCGGGCCCTTTGAGATTCTTGAGGAGCTGAAAACTATGTTTCAGACTCAGGCCCGTTCTGAGAGATATGAGATCTCTGAGAAATTCTTTAACTGCAAGATGGAGGAAGCGAGTTCCGTTAGTGAGCACGCCATTAAGATGTCGGGCTACACTCAACACCTTGAGCAACTGGACTGCAAGATTCCAGAGGAGATCAAGATTGACAGGGTTCTGCAATCACTCCCTCCCAGCTACAAAAGTTTTGTAGTGACTCATAATCAGATTGGTTCCACTGATACGATCACCGAGCTCTTCGCAAAGCTGAAGGCTGCGGAGGTGGACATCAAAAAGGATAATCATGTGTTGATGGTCAACAAGCCCCCCATCTTCAAGAAAGGTAAGGGTGGAAAGAAGCCCTTCAAGAAAGGCGGCGGCAAGCGCGTTGCCCCTACTGAGAAGAAGCTCAAGTCTGGACCCAAGCCGGACACTGAATGCTTCTATTGCAAGGACAAGGGTCACTGGAAGCGCAACTGTCCGAAGTACTTAGCGGACAAGAAGGCTGGCACCATCAAAGGTATATTTGATATACATGTTATTGATGTTTTCCTTACTAGCCCTCGTTGTAGTGCCTGGGTATTTGATACTGGTTCAATTGCTAATATTTATAACTCGAAACAGGAGCTACGGAATAGACGGCGACTTGCGAGGGATGAGGTGACGATGCGCGTTGGCAACGGATCAAGAGTTGATGTGATGGCCGTCGGCACGCTCTCCTTAGTTTTACCTTCGGGATTAGTTTTAAACCTTAATAACTGTTATTATGTGCCTGCGTTGAGCATGAACATTATTTCTGGATCGTGTTTATTGCAAGACGGTTACTCATTTAAATCGGAGAATAATGGTTGTTCTATTTATATGAGTAACATCTTTTATGGTCATGCACCTGCTATGAATGGTTTATTTCTTCTGAATCTCGAAAGGGATGAAACACACATCCATAACATTGAGGCTAAGAGATGCAAAGTAGATAGTGATAATACTACTTATTTGTGGCACTGTCGTCTAGGTCATATTGGTGTAAAGCACATGAAGAAACTCCATTCTGATGGACTTTTGGAGTCTCTTAATTTTGAATCATTTGACACATGCGAACCATGCCTCATGGGCAAGATGATCAAAACCCCATTCTCCGGAATGATGGAGCGAGCAACGGACTTGTTGGAAATCATACATACCGATGTATGCGGACCAATGAGTGTTTCGACGCGCGGTGGATATCGCTATTTTCTCACTTTTACCGATGACTTAAGTAGATATGGGTATATCTATTTAATGAAACATAAATCTGAAACATTTGAAAAGTTCAAGGTATTTCATAATGAAGTGGAGAACCATCATAACAGAAAGATTAAGTTTCTACGATCCGATCGTGGAGGTGAATATTTGAGTTATGATTTTCTCACGCATCTTAAAGCAAGCAGAATCGTTTCGCAACTCACGCCACCCGGAACACCACAGCGCAATGGTGTGTCTAAACGCCGGAATCGAACTCTATTAGATATGGTCCGATCGATGATGTCTCTGACTGATTTGCCGTTATCATTTTGGGGTTATGCATTAGAAACCGCTGCATTCACTTTAAATAGGGCACCATCTAAATCCGTTGAGACGACACCGTATGAACTGTGGTTTGGTGCTAAACCTAAGTTGTCGTTTCTTAAAGTTTGGGGATGTGAAGCTTACGTCAAGAAGTTGATGCCGGATAAGCTCGAACCCAAAGCGGAGAAATGCGTCTTCATAGGATACCCTAAGGAAACTATTGGGTATACCTTCTATCACAGAACCGAAGGCAAAGTGTTTGTCGCAAAGAACGGTTCCTTTCTTGAGAAGGAGTTTCTCTCGAAAGAAGTGAGTGGGAGGAAAGTAGAGCTAGATGAGGTTGTTGAACCTTCTCATGAGTTGGAGAGTAGCGCAGCACCTGAAATGGTTTCAGTGCCGCCTGCACCAACAATAGAGGAAGCTAATGACAAGGATCATGAAGCTTCGGACGATGCTGCTACTGAACGTCGCAGGTCGACAAGGTTGCGTGCCCCTCCTGAGTGGTACGGCAACCCTGTCTTGACTATCTTGTTGGTAGAAGACAGTGAACCTACGAACTATGAGGAAGCGATGATGAGCCCAGACTCTGAGAAATGGCTAGAGGCCATGAAATCCGAATTGGGATCCATGAGCGAAAACCAAGTATGGACTTTGGTGGACCCTCCTAGCGACCGAAAGGCCGTTGAGTGCAAATGGATTTTCAAGAATAAAACGGACGTGGATGGTAATGTTACCGTCTATAAAGCACGGCTTGTCGCGAAAGGTTTTCGACAAGTTCAAGGTGTTAACTATGATGAGACTTTATCTCCCATAGAGATGTTTAAGTCCATTCGGATTTTATTAGCAATTGCTACGTTTCATGATTATGAAATATGGCAGATGGATGTCAAGACTGCTTTCCTCAATGGCAACATTGATGAAGAGTTGTATATGATGCAACCCGAAGGTTTTGTCGATCCTAAGGATGCTGATAAAGTATGCAAACTTCAGCGTTCCATTTATGGACTGAAGCAAGCATATCGGAGTTGGAACCTTCGTTTTGATCAAGTGATCAAGAGCTTTGGATTTGTTCCAAATAGCTACGAAGCTTGTATCTACAAGAAATGAGTGGGAGCTCAGTGACATTTCTGGTAATATATGTGGATGACATATTGATTATTGGAAATGACATTAACATGCTTAATGATGTGAAGAGTTATTTGAACAAATGTTTTTCAATGAAATACCTAGGTGAAGCTGCTTATATATTGGGCATCAAAATCTATAGAGATAGACAAAGACGCCTGATAGCTTTAAGCCAAAGTACATACCTAGACAAAGTTCTGAAAAGGTTCAGAATGGATAAGGCAAAGAAAGGTTCAGTGCCTATGTTGTCAGGTAAGATATTGAGCAAGGCTCAGTGTCCAGCTACGGTAAATGATAGAGAAGCTATGAGCAAAGTGCCATATGCCTCGGCCATAGGTTCTATCATGTATGCCATGCTGTGTACTAGACCGGATGTGTCCAATGCTCTTAGTTTGACGAGCAGATACCAAAGTGATCCAGGAGTGGAACACTGGACACCCGTGAAGAACATCCTAAAGTACCTAAATAGGACTAAAGAAATGTTCTTAGTCTATGGAGGTGATGAACAGCTCGTCGTAAAGGGTTACGTCGACGCTAGTTTTGACACCGACAAGGATGATTCTAAATCTCAGACAGGATACGTTTATATTTTGAATGGAGGAGCTGTGAGCTGGAGAAGCTGCAAGCAAAGCGTGATCGTGGGATTTACAATGGAAGCGGAATACATGGCTGCTGCAGAAGCGTCAAGTGAAGGAGTTTGGATCAGGAACTTCATCACTGAGCTTGGCGTGGTTCCAAGTGCATTGGACCCACTGGATATATTGTGTGACAACACTGGCGCCATAGCACTCGCTAAGGAACCAAGATATCATCCAAAGACCAAGCATATCAACTGCAAGTTTCATATAATCCGAGATTATATAGCAGATGGGGATCTGAAGATTAGCAAAGTACATACAGATCTGAATGTCGCAGATCCATTGACTAAACCTCTTCCACGTGTAAAACATGATCAGCACCTTAGTGCATGGGTGTGAGATTGTTGCCAAATGTAAACTACATTATTGACTCTAGTGCAAGTGGGAGACTGTTGGAATTATGCCCTAGAGGCAATAATAAAGATGTTATTATTATAATTCTTGTTCATGATAAAGTTTATATTCCATGCTAGAATTGTATTAAGCGGAAACATTAATACTTGTGTGGTTTGTGAACAACACCGTGTCCCTAGTATGCCTCTATGGACTAGCTCATTGATTAATGATGGTTAAGGTTTCCTAACCATAGACATGAGTTGTCGATTAATAATGAGATCATATCATTGGGAGAATGATATGATGGACAGACCCAAACTAAGCGAAGCAATTAGATCATGTCATCATGTTCATCTTTGCGAAGCTTTTCCTATGTCAAATATTGTATTCCTTAGACCATGAGATAATACAACTCCCTGGTATCAGAAGAAAGCTTTGAGGTCATCAAACGTCATCCTATGAGAGGGTGATCATAAAGGTGTCTCTCAAGTGATCGGAAAGTACCTGTTGGGTTGTATGTATCGAGATGGGATTTATCCCTCCCAAGTCGGAGAGATATAATTCGGGCCCACTCGGTAATCGATATCAACACCGCTTGCAAGCATGTGGTTAAGGAGTTAATCACAAAGTGATATCGGATTACGGAACGAGTAAAGTACTTGCTGTGAACGAGATTGAACTAGGTATGACGGTACCGACGATCAAATCTCAGGCAAGTAAAATATCGCGAGACGAAGGGAATATAAATATGGGATTGATTGAATCCTGGCATCGTGGTTCATCCGATATGATCATCTATGGATGTGTGGGAGTCAATATGGGCTTCCAGACCCGGCTGTTGATTATTGATATAAGATCATGTCTGCATGTTCTCGAACCCGAAGGGTCACACACTTAACGTGTCTCGACGCTAGGATAGATTGGATAATTGGTTTATGAGTTTTTGTTTGGAGTCTCGGATGGGATCCGGGACATCAAGAGAGGTTCCGGAATGGTCCGGAGAATAAGATTCATATAAGGCAATGCAGTTTTTGGAGTTCGGAATTGTTTCGGGTTAATCGGTATTGTACCGGAAGCTTCTAGAACCTTCAGGAGGGGGACCAACGTGGCCCCACTTGTCGGGAGGGGTCATGGGCCTATGAGGGAGTGCCCTGGCCGCATTGGGCCAGGGGCACAAGGCCCTATAGGGCCCAGCCGGCCAAACCTAGGGGAAACCCTAGGGGAGCTTCTAGAAGGAGGGGGGAACTTTCCCCCACCTCTTCCCTCCTTGGCCGCCGACCTAGGCTTGGGGGAGGGGCTAGGGTTGGCTCCCACCCCTCTATATAAAGAGGGCTGGGGCGCACCACCCCCCCACACCTCCTCCTCAAGCCCTAGCCGCCCTGCTGCAGAAACTCTCCACCACTTGCACCGCGCCGTCGCGTTGTAGATCCAATCCGTCTCTCCACCATACTTGCTGGACCGAGGAAGGAGGAGACGTCGAGGTGCCGCACGTGTGCATCTCTCGGAGGCATCGCCACTTGCGGTGTTAGATCGGAGCGGATCGCGAGGAGGAGAAGCGAGTACGACTACATCACCCACGTTCCGACGAATGTTCCGCTGTGCGAATCTTCAAGGGTATGAAGATCTCATCTAATCCCTCTCGTTGTTTGCATCTCCTAGATTAGATCTTGGCTTTCTCGTTCGCATCCGTAGAATTTTTTTGATTTACTATGCTGCGAAACCCTTCAGCAACGACATTGATGTGTACCTTAGGCCATTAGTTTAAGGACTCTTACAGTTGTGGGGCAAACCAGGTGTACGTGCGTGCGATGAGAACAAACAGGAGCCATTTGATCTACGAGGGTTGTTATTCGTAACCATCAATGATTGGCCTGCTCTTAGTAACCTTTCAGGACAGACAAACAAGGGATATAAGGCATGCACACACTGTTTAGATAAGACTGAAGGTACATATTTGCATAAATGCAAGAAGGTTGTGTACCTGGCGAATCGACGATTTCTTCCGACCAATCATCCCGTAAGAAAGAAAGGCAAGCATTTCAAAGGTGAGGCAGATCACAGGAAAAAGCCTGAACTCCCTGCTGGTGATGATGTATTTAGTATGGTCAAGGACATAGAAGTAATCTTTGGAAAGGGTCCCGGCGGTCAATCAGTTCCGAACGACGTCGCTACAGGACACGCACCCATGTGGAAGAAGAAATCTATATTTTGGGAGCTGCCATATTGGAAAGTCCTGCGTGTCCACTCTTCAATCGACGTGATGCACGTGACGAAGAATCTTTGCGTGAACCTGCTAGGATTCCTGGGCGTGTGTGGGAAGACAAAAGATACACCAGAAGCACGGGAGGACCAACAAATTATGAAAGACCCAAAGAACATGCATACACAGAACAAGACGGATAAAGGGCGTCACTTAAGTCGTGCCATCTATGCTCTTACCAAAGCAGAGAAGGAAATCTTTTTTGAAGTCCTTTATAGTATCAAGGTGCCGTCGGGCTTCTCATCTAATATAAAGGGGATAATAAATATGGTAGAGAAAAAGTTCCAAAACCTGAAGTCTCACGACTGTCACGTGATTATGACGCAGTTGCTTCCGATTGCATTGAGGGGGATTCTACCGGAAAATGTTCGAGTACCCATTGTGAAGCTGTGTGCATTCCTCAATGCAATATCTCAGAAGGTAATCAATCCAGATATTCTGCCAAGGTTACAGAAGGATGTGGTACAATGTCTTGTTAGTTTTGAATTGGTGTTCCCACCATCCTTGTTCAATATTATGACGCATCTCCTGGTTCATCTAGTGGAAGAGATTGCCATTCTCGGTCCGGTATTTCTGCACAATATGTTCCCCTTTGAGAGGTTCATGGGAGTCTTAAAGAAATATGTTCATAACCGTGCTAGACCAGAAGGAAGCATCTCCAAGGGATTTGGAACAGAGGAGGTCATTGAGTTTTGTGTTGACTTTATTCCTGACCTTAAGCCGATTGGTGTTTCTGACTCGCGGCATGAGGGAAGACTAAGTGGAAAAGGCACGCTGGGAAAGAAAGCAATGATATGTAGGGACGGGGATTCTTTCACTAAAGCACACTACACAGTTCTACATAATTCCACCTTTGCAGCTCCGTATATCGAGGAACACAAGAATATTGTACACTGCAAAAACCCGGGGAAGCCTGAATCATGGATTACAGATGAACACATGAAGTCTTTCGGTGGTTGGATGCGAACACATCTCTTGAATGACACCACTGTTGGAGATCAGCTATACTTGTTGGCCGCGTCACCATCTTCTACTGTATTGAATTTTTAGGGGTACGAAATAAATGGGAATACATTCTACACGATCGCCCAGGATAAAAAGAGCACCAACCAAAATAGTGATGTCCGCTTTGATGCAATAGATGAGAATGGACAAAAGGACACATATTATGGTTACATAGAGGAGATATGGTAACTAGACTATGGAGTCTCTTTTAAGGTCCCTTTGTTTCGCTGCAAATGGGTCAACCTGAATGGGGAAGGGGTAAAGATAGACCAGTTGTACGGAATGACAACAGTGGATCTCAACAATCTTGGTTATAGAGATGTGTTGGAGATATGCCCTAGTGGCAATAATAAATGTAGTTATTATTATATCTTTGTGTTTATGATAAATGTTTACATTCATGCTATAATAGTATTAACAAGGAAACATTAATACTTGTGTGATTTGTAAACTTAATTTGAAGTCCCTAGTAAAGCCTCTGTATAATACTAGCTTGTTGGTTAATAGATGATTGTGGTTTCCCTATCATGAACATTGAGATGTTATTAACAACAAGATCATATCGTTAGGAGAATGATATGGTGGACATACTCCTATAGATAAGCGTAGCATAAAGATCAAGTCATTTTAATAGTTCAATTGCTATATGCTTTCTGATACATGGTTATCTAATTCCTTCGACCATGAGATCATGCATATCACCTTTACCGGATGGATGCTTTGATAACATCAAACACCACACCGTAACTGGGTGGCTATAAAGGTGGCATTGAGTGTTCAGAAAGTATTGGTTGAAACACATGGATCAAGAGTGGGATTTGTCCATCCATATGACGGATAGATATACTCTGGGCCCTCTCGGTGAAATGTCATCCAATTAGCTTGCAAGCATGTGACTGGATCACAAGGGATCACATATCACGGGAACAAGAAAAGAGTACTTGTCAGTAACAAGGTTGAACTAGGTATGCAGAGATACCGACGATCATAACCACGGATAAGTAAACTTTCGTGAGACAAAGGGAAATTGATATCGTATGTAAGTGGTTCATTCGATCGCAAAGTAATCGTAGAAATATGTGGGAGCCATATGAATTTCCAGATTCCTCTATTGGTTATTGTTCGGAGAAGTGTCTCGATCATGTCTGCATAATTCACGAACCGTAGGGAGACACACTTAAGGATTCGACGTTGTTTGAGTAGTTATGGAATGATGAGAAAGAGTTCGAATGTTGTTCAGAGTCTCGAATGGGATTCGGGATATCACGAGGAGATCCGGAATGGTCCGGAGAATAAGATTCATATAAGGAAAGTCCCGTTTCGGAGTTGGGGAATGGTTCCGGTGTTTTCATCGGGAACATTCTAGAAGGTTCCGGAATGTCCGGCACTCCGGGGGGGAAGGGTACATGAATGTGTCATTGTAAGTTGGAATGATTGCATCATGTACTAGGTGTCCTTGCTGTCCAAAATAAAGGGTTTATTTAAATCCTAAATTGAAAAGTCAAACGGCTAGTTTGAAAGTCAAACGGCAAGTTTTGGAAAGAGGAGGAGAAGTGGGAAACCGAGTTGGGGAGGGATTCCCTCCTCCAACCGCCGGCCCACCTCCAAGCCGAGTTGGGGAGGGACTCCCCTCCCCTTGGCCGCGCCTCCCACCTATAAAGGGAGGGGCAGGGCTGCCCCTCCTAGTACACAAGTCCCTCTCCTCTAAACCTAAACCCTAGCCACAGCCTAGGGATTTCTCCCAAGCCGTCAAGTTAGAGCTTCTAATTGCCCTAGCCTCCGGTTTAGATCCTTCTAATTGGTGTGTCTAAACCCTAGATCACCAAAGCTCTCTCATACTCCACCATACTCGCTCCGGCTTAAGGTGAAGCCCTGCGAGATCTCCCCTCTACTTCCGGTACCACGCCGTTGTGCTGCCGGAATCGCGAGGAGAGTGCTATAACCTCCGCTGCCTGCTGGAACAAGGGAGAGGAAGGTCTTCGTCGAGTACCGAATGTGTGACCGACTGCGGGAGCGCTGCCGGAACGCGGCGCCGGAAGGATCGTCTACGCGATCTTGAGATCGGAAAGAGTACGACTACATCACCTACGAGAATCTGCTCTCGTTAAACACTTTGGAATCTTCGAGGGTGAGTTATTCCATCGACTCGTTGCTACAATCTAGTAGATAGATCTTGGCTTGTTTGTTTGTATGCGGTAGAATATTTTTTCCATGCTACGAAAACCTACAAGATGAACCATTCATCCTAACCAATGATGTGTCTCATGTTTTCTATGTGAAGGACATGTCCTCCAGACCGAAAAAAGAAAAAATATGCAAACGAATACATCATATGATGAGCCAAAGCGTCACATAGTTCTTTCAGGGAAAAGAAACATCGTGGGAATCGAGAACAAGACAGACATGTCAGAAGATTATAATAAGTTTGATAAAATTCCGCCCTTCACAGTGAAAACTGACCCAAGCATTCCGTTAAGTAAATAAGATGCTCCATGGTTACGTCTGAAGCGATCATAAGGAAGGACATATGCCAAGAAGTTCATGCTCATATTATGTAACGCTAGTTCATGTCTTTCGCGGTTTATGGCTTCACCGAAGGATATCTTTCGCGGTTTGTGGCTTGACCGAGACTATATATAGATGGGCCTTTAGTCCCGGTTTTGTAGTCTCAGTTTTTAATAGTAATAAATGTCTTGAGTGTTAGTCCTATTTTGTGGCTGGACCGGGACTATGAAGAAGTTGTCCCGATTCGTACTTACCATTAAGATCTGATCTCCAAACGCGCGCGGTCACATATTAGGGAGTGCCTCTATGACCAGTTTCTTGGAGATGCCGGAGGACTGGGATCCGGCGGCATCTCCCTGAAACTGGTCGTAGTGGTGTCCCTGCTCTCGAAAACCATCTTGCAGCTTGTAACTTCCCTAACTAGATCAATACACCTGGGAGCTAACTAATTTCACATATTAGGGAGTGCCTCTATGACCAGTTTCTCGAAGATGCCGGAGGACTGGGATCCAGCGGCATCTCCCTGAAACTGGCCGTAGTGGTGTCCCTGCTCTCTAAAACCATCTTGCAGCTTGTAACTTCTCTAACTAGATCAATACGTCTGGGAGCTAACTAATTTCACATATTAGGGAGTGCCTCTATGACCAGTTTCTCGGAGATGCCGGAGGACTGGGCTCCGTCAGCATCTCCCTGAAACTAGCCGTAGTGGTGTCCCTGCTCTCGAAAACCATCTTGGAGATGCCTCAAACTGGCTGGAGGACTGGACTCATAAGGATGCCTATTTATAGTACAAGAAGCTCGGCATAGTGTCGACACTTACGAAATAATGTCGACACTCACCCCTATTATTAGTGCTGACTCGTGTTTTGTCTCGGTTGGTGTCTCCAACCGGGACTAAAGGTTCATCTTTAGTACCGGTTGGTGACACCATCCGGGACAACGTACACGTCGCACGACATAATGTCGACACTCACCCCTATCATTAGTGCTGCCTGGCCCAGCCTGCCGAAATCCCTCCAACTGGGACTAAAGATGAACCTTTAGTATATTGAAAATCTGAACAATGAAAATCCTTCGCGTGGTGTCATATTATGTGACATAGTTGAAAGGAAAAATACCAGACTTGGTATATTGATCATGTCTCGAAAAAACCTTCACAAAATGACCTATCATGTTCGAGGTTTCATGGCTTTCGGTCCAAATGACCGATGTTATATGCTGAATCACGACATAGTTTGTGATGCTGTGTCCATATTATGGATGCGTGTGGACATTGGTATGGAGAACAATGTTGCAGGACGAAGTTTTCCTTTTTGTCGCACGGAAAAGC
This sequence comes from Avena sativa, assembly GCA_916181665.1. NCBI lineage: Eukaryota > Viridiplantae > Streptophyta > Magnoliopsida > Poales > Poaceae > Avena > Avena sativa. The sequence goes on along the minus strand of OV702300.1, from coordinate 31,955,179 downwards.
CCTTTTCCATTTTAAAACGGGTCGTTTTGTGAAGTAACCACCAAAATGCCGTTTTAGAATACTACCGTCCCATTTTACTTAAATACTAGACCACCTTACATGGAATATCTCCCAAGCGGGACATCTCAAATCTTTTCGTCCATCCCGGGTAAAAAGACAAATGTCTGCCGAATCGGTAGGAAGTGGGTCCGTTTTGTACTACATGTACATGATCTATCGCCCGTGATTTTTTGAAAAATCATTTTTAGACGCACAATATGTGGTTTCTTCAGAGATCCAATACAAGTTCTAACGATGCTCGTCCCCTATCTTCATGCACGCCGGTTCGTTCATAGTTAGAAATTCAGAAAATTCAAAACGGGCATAATAAATTAAAATAAATCCAAATAATGAAAATCCTTCGCGTGGTGTTATATTATGTGACATAGTTGAATGGAAAAATACCATACTTTGTATATTGATCATGTCTCGAAAAAACCTTCACAAAATGACCTATCATGTTCGAGGTTTCATGGCTTTCGGTCCAAATGACCGATGTTATGTGCTGAATCACGGCATAGTTTGTGATGTTGTGCCCATATTATGCATGCGTGTGGTCATTGGTATGGAGAACAATGTTGCATGAGGAAGTTTTACTTTTTGTCGCATGGAAAATCCCTTTTCCATTTTCCGAGCACAAAAAACGGGTCATTTTGTGAAGTAACCACCAAAATGCCGTTTCAAAATGCTACCGTCCCATTTTCCTAAAATACTAGACCACCTTACATGGACTATATCCCAACCGGGACATATCAAACCTTTTCGTCCATCCCGGGTAAAAAGGACAAATGTCTACCGAATCGGCAGGAAGTGTGTCCAGTTTGTACTACAGGTACATGATCTATCGCCCGTAATTTTTTGAAAAAAATCATTTTTAGACTCCCAATATGTGGTTTCTTCAGAGATCCAATGCAAGTTCTAACGATGCTCGTCTCCTATCTTCATGCACGCCGGTTCGACCATAGTTAGAAATTCAGAAAATTCAAAACGGGCATAATAAATTCAAAAAAATCCGAACAATGAAAATCCTTCGCATGGTGTCATATTATGTGACATAGTTGAAAGGAAAAATACCAGACTTGGTATATTGATCATGTCTCGAAATTTTTTTCACAAAATGACCTATCATGTTCGAGGTTTCATGGCTTTCGATCCAAATGATCGATGTTATGTGCTGAATCACGGCATAGTTTGTGATGCCGTGCCCATATTATGCATGCGTGTGGACATTGGTATGGAGAACAATATTGCAGGAGGAAGTTTTCCTTTTTGTCGCACGGAAAAGCCCTTTTTCATTTTCCGAGCGCAAAAAACGGGTTGTTTTGTGAAGTAACCACCAAAATGCCGTTTCAGAATGCTACCTTCCCATTTTCCTAAAATACTAGACCACCTTACATGGACTATCTTCCAACCGGGACATCTCAAACCTTTTCGTCCATCCCGGGTAAAAAGGACAAATGTCTGCCGAATCGGTAGGAAGTGGGTCCGGTTTGTACTACAGGTACATGATCTATCGGCCGTGATTTTTTGAAAAAATCATTTTTAGACTCGCAATATGTGGTTTCTTCAGAGATCCAATGCAAGTTCTAAATGAGTCATTTTTCTTCTCGCCATTTCTCCCCGCCATTTCTCCCCGCCATTTTTCTTCCCGCCATTTTTTCCCAGCATTTCTCCCGCCAGTTCTTTCCTCCAGTTATCTTCCTGCCATTTCTCACTATATATATGTAGGGTTGGCCTCCTCCTCCGAACTTCAACGAGGCCGGCCGTCGGTTGTGGTGGCGCGGTCGGACTCTGCAGAGCGCCATGGCCTACGACACGGCCGCCGACTCTAGCCCCCGCCTGCGGTACCCTCAAGTCCAGTCCACTCGTACTAAGCCTTCAAGGTTCAACTACGGCGACCCCGACAAAGACAACGACGACAGCCACGTCGAGTACGACGACTACAGTGGCGAGTATTACAGGTGTAGGCAGGAGAATGGCTGAATCACTCCAACATTGCAAAACAAGTTCGGTCGATTGTGGCTTAATCTGGCCATGTATCTTAATTTTCAGTTCTTCTATGTAACTTTGTGTTAGTTGCGTTATGTACTTTAATTCCAGTTCTATCCTAATAAAATTTTCTTTCCGCCCATTATTTCCCGTCCTTTTTTCCCGCCCATTAATATATAAAAAATATAAGTTAATTCAAATCCAAATTAAAACACAAAAAATGGTTTTGAATTATTTAAAAATAGAAAATGGTTTTGAATTATTTATTCAAATCCAGACACTTTTTATGTTTAAAGTTTTTCTAGATTCCAAATTAATATTCAAAAAATATAAGTTAATTCATTTTTTATTTTAAATGGTTCATAGTTCAAATGGTTACATGAATTATTTTTTAAAAATAGAAAATGGTTCTGAATTATTTATTCAAATCCAGACACTTTTTATGTTTAAAGTTTTTCTAAATTCCAAATTAATATTCAAAAAATATAAGTTAATTCATTTTTAATTTTAAATGGTTCATAGTTTAAATGTTTACATTAATTATTTTTTAAAAATAGAAAATGGTTTTGAATTATTTATTCAAATCCAGACACTTTTTATGTTTAAAGTTTTTCTAAATTCCAAATTAATATTCAAAAAATATAAGTTAATTCATTATTAATTTTAAATGGTTCATAGTTTAAATGGTTACATTAATTATTTTTTAAAAATAGAAAATGGTTTTGAATTAGTTATTCAAATTCAAACACTTTTTATGTTTAAAGTTTTTCTAAATTCCAAATTAATATTCAAAAAATATAAGTTAATTCATTTTTAATTTTAAATGGTTCACAGTTTAAATGGTTACATTAATTATTTTTAAAAACAGTAAATGGTTTTGAATTAGTTATTCAAATTCAAACACTTTTTATGTTTAATGTTTTTCTAAATTTCAAAGTAATTATTATTTAAAAACATTACAAATTTAAATCCCAAAATAAAAAATAAGGCAGGAACAGAGAGAAAATTCCTGAAAAAATTTGAAAACAGGATCATATGTCCCGGTTGGAGCCACCAACCGGGACTAAAGACCCCCTGCGCGCGCCCCTTGGTCTGCTGAAAAAATTGGAGTATACGTCCCGGTTGGTGGCTCCAACCGGGACGTATATGACCCTTTAGTCCCGGTTGGAGCCACCAACCGGGACAAAAGGTCCTTCCTTTATAACTGCGCGCGCCTCTTCTTCTTCTTCCCCTTCTCCATTCTCTGCAACCCGACGCGCCGCACAGAGATGCCGCCGCCCCGATCCCCTGGACGCCGGCAAGCTGTCCCATCCTTGCGCGCCCGCCGTCGCCGTCAGCACCGCCGCCTCCATCCTTCATCTCCGTCCATCGTCGCGCGCCGCCTCCGTCCTCCGTGCCAGCGTCGCCTCCGTCTCCTCCGTACCGGCCAGCGCCGCCTCCGTCCTCCACGTACCAGCGCCGTCGCCTCGGTACCAGCGTCGCGCCACCGCGCCGCCTCTCCCTCTCCTCCCCGACCGCCACAGTGCCGCCCGCGTCCACCGCCGCCGCCGGTACCGCACGTACCCGAGGCTCCCCTTTTAGTTTTTTTAGTTGATTTAGGTGATGATTATTTTAGGTGTATTAGTTGTTAGATGATTTATTTGTTAGATGATTTAGTTGTTAGATGATTTAGGTGTATTTAGATGATGTAGATGATTTAGGTGTATTTAGATGATGTAGATGATTTAGTTGATGATTATTTTAGGTGTATGTGTAGATGATTATTTAGTTGTTAGATGATTTCGTTGTTAGATGATTTAGTTCTAAATAATGTTAGATGATTTAAGTAGTATATGTATTTGTATATTATCATATTTTTTATATATTATCATATTTTGTATTTGTATATGTATATGTATATGTATTTGTATATGTATATTATCATATTTTGTATTTGTATATGATATTAGTTGTCATAGACCCTATTTGAATCGATGTTGCACCTAGGGTTAGACGGTGTGTCCTCGTCAGGGCATCCCGAACCCGAGGGTTGATTGATTGCCGCCTTTCTTTCCGGTATTGGTCCTTCGCTTTATACACGACGCGCCTGATGTAATAAATTGTTTTATAATTCCAGAAAATGATTAAATATTATAAAATTCATATCTTATTATTTATAAGTCAGAAAAATACAAATAATATATCAAAATATTTAGAAAAATGAGTTCTACCTTTTTAAGCTATAATCATGCATTTCTAATCAACTTTAATGACAAGTTTAATTAGAGAACTAAATCAACCCCTCTCATGTGTTTCCGGAGTTTCCCGAGTTAGGGTTTTCAACACTCGGAATCCCGTTTAAATCGCTGAGCAAGTTTTAGGGTTTCATTTTAATGCAATTCAACTTGTCATATCATCGTCCTTGTTTGAGCATTTGGCCTATCCCTCCTCCCCGGCCGCCACAGCGCCTCCGTCTCCGTCCATCGCCACGCGCTCCAGCCGCCCCTTCCCTTTTAGTGTGTATGTATGTATTTATTTTTATTATTGTGTATGTATATATTAGGGTTTCTCTGAATTAGGGTTTATCCATTTTGACTTATCCGTTTTTCCACCTATGCAGAAAATATGGACCCACACGTCAGAGACGAAGAAAAGGAAGAGTTGATCCAAGGTGTGATCCGCGGGGAAGAAAATTTAGATGTATCGACGTTTCTGAACAACTCTGTTGAGGGTGATCCTCTTTTTGTCGGAATAGACGACTTGTTTGAGGTTGAAGGTGTTGCCTTCCGCAAGGGAGAAGGCGATGCCTTGTGTAATCGAGAAGACGACCGCTCTGGCAAGGTGCATGTAATATAATTAATTCATTAATTAATCATCTGCTATCTATATAGAAATAGTAACGATGATCTTTCTTCTTTTAGCCCTCCGGATCGAAGAAATCTACTGAAAAGAGAAGCCGAGGCCCAACCAGAAAGTTGGGAGACCATGAGAGGTTCAGGATCGAAGATATCGCTGAAGACGGCAAACCGACGGCTCCCGAAGTTGTCGCAAACAAATTTGTGGCATAATGCGGAGTAATCGTTAGGGACTTAATCCCGATCACCATTCGAAATTGGAATAGTCCTGCTGATGCGGAAGAAGATGGAACATGTTTATTTGTCCCTAACCACGCCAAAGATTTACTGTGGAAGAGGCTCATGGTTAATTTCAAACTACCGAAGATAGAGCTGGATCCAAATACGGAGGATCCAGTTGAGGACGCCTTAGAACATGGGAGAGCCATGGAGGATAAGGTCAGGGAGTGGGCTTTGAAGAAGATGGCCTAGTGTTTCACCAACTGGAAGAAAAGATTGCACCTTGACTATGTCGTGAAAGAGAAGACTCCCGATTTCAAGAATATTCAGTTTGAGAAGATAAAACCATTCTGGGCTGAGTTTGTGAAATACAAGACATTAGAAAAAGCTAAGAAAATGTCTGCAACGAATAAGCTGAATGCTGCTAACAAGAAGTATCACCATACTATGGGGCAAGGTGGCTACAGGGCTGGCATTCCTAAGTGGGAGAAACTTGAGAATGAACTGCGTGCTAAAAAGATCACCCCAGAGACACACGATTGGGTAGAACGTGCAAGGAATTGGTTTTACGGGCATGGGGGCACGTTGGACTCGGAAGGGAAGTGTATATATAACATACGACATAAAGAAGACCCCTTGCCAATTGAGAAGATGAGAAAAGCAGTAAAGGCTGTTAAAGATGGGGACTTCATTCCCGATAGAGAGAATGATGAGCTCACACTCACCCTTGGAAATAAGGAACATGATGGACGAAAACGAGGCACAAGCGGCTCCAAACTATGGAGGACTGGGTTTCCCAAAGAGAGGAAGAAATATCCTAATAGAAGCCGTCAGAGGGGAAAGGACATGGCGGAAGTTGAAGCAGATATTCAGAAAGAGCGAATGCGTATAATTGAAGAACGAATAAAGCAACAACAAGATGAAATTAACGCACTTAAAGAGCAAAGTACTACCGGCCCATCTCAGCAGCAGACTGCATTCGATGCTACCGGCCTATCGAATAATCAAAAAAGCAGTGTGGCTTCCACCGAGGTCCCGGGTGATGACAATGGCGATGACGATGGTGCACCGACGATGGCTCCTGTTGGCTACCCAGTGGATGATATCACAGAGATGACACACTGCGAGCTACATGTCAAAGTTGTGAACATATCAATGAAGTTGGCGGTCGGCTATGCCTTACCAATTGGACCCACACCAACTTACCACTGTCGTCCGGTTCGAGAGGGCTACGCTGTTGTTGGGGTGGATGAAATCATGCCCACCTTTGAAGTTTTGAAGCTTGACTACCCTGCAGGTGAAGGGGATGTGACTGAACTGGGAGACGCAATAAATGTAACCATTCTATGGCCAAAGGAATGTATCGTGCTTCGAAATCACACGCCATGGCCATCTTCGTCGCTGCCTCACTCGTCTCCAGCGAGGTCGTCGCCGCCGCGGCAGCCGTTTTCGTCGCCTCACCCGGCTCCGTCGCCTCACCCTTCTCCGGCGCAGCCATCGCCGCGGGAGCCATCGCCGGCGCCTCAGGATAAAAAGTGTAAGCGTACCGCTACTCTGCGTCATGGTAAGCAATCGCCAAAACGTAAACAAGAGCCTCTTCCAAAAGTACCAAAGGTTCCTCCCAAGAGAGCTTATAACTGTACTGAAGAGGAGACTGCGGCGATCGTTGATGCGGAAACGACAGTGTTTTTCGCTAAGCTGAGGTGTCCGAAAGAGCCAGAGATCCCCAGCACCAAAGAAGAAAAAGCAAGAGCGTTGAAAATGCTAAAGACTCTTCATCAACCCGAGCCAAAGCTGTCATCAGAATATGAGCGTTCTATTCTCAAGTCACATGCGGCACAACAAGCCTCGAAGAGCAGTACTGATGCAAGCGAAAAAATTGTTGCCCAGCTCGGAGAACAAGAAAAACAGTCTTGCGCCCCTCTCAAGGTGATTTCCCATACCAATGTGGGGTCGAGCAAATATGGGGCCGAAGAGCAGTATGATCCAGAGATAGTTGCACAATACGGAGAAGCTATCGCTGCTCAAGGTATGAGTATTGCACAGTACTTATCCCAGTTAGAGTACTTCCCCATGAGTGAAGTAGCATACAAATACCAGTACGGCAAACCTCTCGTCAAACCTGAGTTGGTAAACAATCTTCCAACAAAAATGCGAAGATTGCATAACTGGTACATGCATCCCACAAAGGCCGGGGCTAACTGGATAGTGTTGAAGGTTACAAAAAAGCATTATGGGAAAGATATAGATGACATGATATCCATTGAATTTGATGAACTATTTTAATTATTCAATCAAGACGCCTTGGACAAATCGATCATCAGTGCCTATTGTCTGTAAGTACTAATTCTATAATTAATTTAGTCTCCAGCTATCTCACCTTGTTTATTGCATGTATATAATCATACTGTAATATGCAGAATGAAGATTCTCGAATGCAGCAGAGGACAAATCTATGACATTGGCTTCATTGACCCATATTGGGTTCATAAAGCTAAAAAACAAACCCCCAGGATACGGAGGATAATATAGTACACGTGTTAAGGTTTCAAGAAACCAGAAGGGAAATACTTTTTCCTTACAACTTCGAGTGAGTGTTATTGTCTTATATATACTTTCTATTTCGCTTGCTCGATGTTAAGTATATAATTGATTAGTTATGCATTCACAGCTTCCACTATATTCTGTTAATCATTCAACTTGACAAAGGGCGTGTACTAGTCATGGACTCGAAATATAAACCCCTTGAGCAGTGGAAGGATATATAGATACTTCTCTAGCGGTAATTCTAATCATTACGACACTATATCGGCAACGTTCGTGAATTTTATGATATCAAGTAATTAATAACTTATTTTATTCGTTTTCTTCGCCGGGAAGCGCTTGGAAACGGTTCACCAACAAGGCTAAGGGTGTTTGGAAAGCAGAGCTTACATTTCAAGCACTAGATGTAAGCACCACTAGCTATATCCGCGCATCTCTTTGATTCTAGTTTTGATACAGTTATTATCATGCTTGATTATTATTTTGATTGAACTATGTTCTCGTAAAGTGCCTGACGCAGGGACCAGGTAACAATCTATGTGGATACTATGTTTACGAGTTCATCCGGCAGACGTGCGATGATAAGGGAAAAAATTTAGAGCAACTCCACGTATGTAAACAATTTCTATAGTTTTTACTTACAATCAAATTGTGTTTAGTTTCATTCATATAGGCTGACTCCTTTTTTAAATCAGATCGAACGTCTACGGGACGGTCTTCTGCCAAAGGATCGCGTATGAGCAATTCAGGAGAAATTGGCGGGATTCTTGGATGCAGAAGTCCTAAACCCAAAAGGGGAATACTATTCGGCTGTGTATAGACAATAGGGATTGTAAAAAGAGCAACTTTTGTATGTAGTGCATGAACTCGACCCGTGTATCGAATGTAATATTGTCATGATGATCTTGTGTAATATAATGGTTCCTTCATTGATGAGTGCAAAACAGTAAATAAATAATAAAACAATCTAAATGAATTCTCTGCCGCGACACAAAAAGCGGCCAAAATGCTGCCATGGCAACAAAAGTTGCCAAAATGAATTCTCTGCCGTGGCAAAAAAATGTGCCAAATCTCTGTCGCGGCAGAAGGTTATTTGTCCCGGTTTGTGTTACGAACCGGGACGGTTGCCCCACCCCCTCGCCCTCTGCCGCGGCCACGTGTACCCCCATTTGTCCCGATTGGTGGGGCAACCGGGACTAAAGGTTGGGGCTTTAGTCCCGATTGCCCCGTCCCGACCGGGACTAATGTCCCTTACCAACCGGGACCAATGGGGCGTTCTGCACTAGTGTTCACAACCGGCTCGGTTCATGAGGCACAGGTTATGACGTCAAATTTCATCGATCGGTAAATGTTGCACGGTTGCATGATGTTTGGATGATACAAAGATCTAAGACAACATGGATGTGTCATGTGCATGAGGATAGGCGACTGGCTGAGCGCATGGAATATTGAAGCGTAGGAAATCAGAGTCAAGAGAGCGTCTTAGTCAACGTTACCTCTAGTCCCTTCGCCCTTTTTTCATATCCCCCATCAGGAGAAAATAGACAGTTTCTTACAAGGAAACCTATGAGAAATTCATAAGCGTTTCAATCAGCTGTACTGCAATATTGTATAATCATACAAAAGGATGACCATGGGGAAACCCTTTATGCTATTTCATTAATCTTCAGGGTTAAGAAAACAATATTAAAAGTTGCCAGTGGTAGCACATTTACTTCACATTAAATGATCACGAGGAGGAAATCAATGAGCATGTGTAGAGCTGAAATGTATTCTGTATACGACAACACTTCACCTATCACCTAGCTAAGTTATCCATAACACCAGCAAAGGTTGGTATCTTCTGCATATGTACACATACTCTGGTTACGACCTCATATTAAGATGGACTCTTGATTTTCATCTAAGAGAACTAATGTCAATTGGTAACATACATATGTATTTACATCTATTCTCATGAAAACATGTCGTTACATGTTCTTGAAAGAAGCTTCTATATATACCTCACATCCAAGTTGCACCCTTCGGTGAAGAATACTTCTATAGATTTTGCCAAAGGGTCATAAATATCGGACCCTGAAAAAAGTTTGATAACACTACTGAGAGAGATTTAACCCCTCCATTTTAAAAGGCAGTCAGATCTATGATCATCTTAAGCACTTGAAAGATGTGCATGGAAAAGGACGATTCAAACGCAAGGGGCAGAGGAAAATGCAAAATCAAAGGCAAGGACAAAAAAAAGGAAAATTTATAGATAACCAGCCTCGCAAAATAAAACCGGTCTAGAAGAGGAGATCGATACTATGAGACTTACCTTACTGGGAGCATCTTGACGTTCGGCATTCCATCGATGTGATGCATGTTGAGAAGAATGTGTTAGAAAGCATAATAGGTATATTGCTCAACATGAAGGACAAAACAAAAGATAGTGCGAACGCACGACTTAAAGGCGCAAAACTCGGAGGGAAAACCCACCTGAGGTTGATGCTTAAGAAAAGCCAGCCCCTATGAATTATGTATACAACAAATAAGAGTGGAAAAGTGTGTGTAATTCTATATATGGCATGCGTTTTTCCAACGGGCTACGCCATACAAAGGATTTTTTCAAAGACAAAAAATAGAGTAACGGGCATGAAGTCTCACGATTGCCATGTTCTGATGACACAGATGCTCCCTTTCTCGATAAGGGATGTCTTGACACCACATGTTCGAGACACTCTAATGCGTTTGTGTGAATTTTTCAACATAATTTCTTGGAAGGTGATTGATCTTAGTAAGTTGGATTAGCTAAAAACAAATGTGGTGGAGACTCTGTTCAATTTGGAGACGATATTCCCTCCGGCTTTCTTCGATATCATGGTACATCTCATTGTCCACCTTGTGCACGAGATAAAGATGTGTGGTCCCGTATATTTGCGAAGCATGCACCTGTTTGAACGCTTCATGGGAATTCTTAAGCACTATGTCAGGAATCGAGAACATCTAAAGGGAAGCATGCACCTGTTTGAACGCTATTTACATGAAGAGGTCTTTGAGCTCTTCCTTGATTACATGGCACGTCTTGACCCGGTAGGGAGCCTAGGTCTCTCCATGAGGGGAAGCTTACTGGTGTTGGAACGAGTGAAAAGTTCAAGTTCAGGACAACTAACACTAAATATAATTAGGCACACTTTAGTGTGATGAAGCACATTAAAGAAATCACTACGTACATGAAATAACACCGTGGTGTTCTACGAGCAATGCATCCAATCGATGTTCGGTCGAGACACTCCATGTCGAGGAATTCAACACCTAGTTCACTGATCAACTATGTGATGTTGACGCAAACGATCCCAGAATTGATTCTCTAGCATAAAATAGGAAAGACCGGGTTTTTGATTTGAAATAAAAGGCAAGGGATTATTTTAGAAAACAAAATAGGCTTTAGCAAAAATATTTTTAGGAAAAAATATGCGTGATATCATGATGATACTCAAATACAATGTGGCATGATGACATGAGCATGCTATCATGACGATGCACAAAATAAAAATAACAAGCAATTTTCTTGTAGTGGTTTCCTCGATATGCTACAAAGTGATATTCAGTTACAGCCCCTTCTTTTGTGACGATCTTGTGCTGTATCACAGGCAGTTGTTCGCGATCTCATGGTGCAACACACATGTCCTGACCGATTATGTGGATTCGGTCTTAAGCTCGTTGTTATATGAATTGCAATTGTCTGAACTTTGTTTTCTACCTTGCTGATGTTGGGTAAACTCGCCTCGCCAATCATGAGGTAAGGCTATCAGGAACAATGTAGCTAGCAAAACAAGTACCAATTTGCTAAAACCAAGAATGCATTGAACCAAACGATTGAGGCTTGGCTTTTCAACCCCTAGGGAATGAAAATACATGGAATCAAAGGAATGTCCCTTTTGGCACGAGAGATTGTATTGATGTGCACAACTTCCATGGAGTCATGATCTCTAGGTGCGACTAAAGGGCAAGAGCAACCAAACACGACCAGAGGAACTTAGTAGATTCTGCTGCAAATACCATGCCTCTATTAATCGATTTTGACTATGGCTAAAAATAGTTTATCCGCTAGTGAATAATTATCTAAAATGGATAAATTAATCAAACATACACTCACAACATCTAGGGGTATTGTGGAGACACAGAAAAAGCACACCAATTCAACCATCCCACAACCATGACTGCCAAACAACCCTAGATTGTTACAATCCATCTTTGTCATATCCGCAATGGTCAATCTACTTTTCAAAATCCCAAGTTGAAACAAACATGCCCTACAAATTATTGAAGACAAGTCAATTTTTTAACTGTTGGATCTATATTATATTATAGATGAGTACACAAGTGCAGTGACTTTGTTAAAAGCAATCTCGTGAATAAACAATGGCAGATAAAGAAAAACAAATGGCAGTCATTAGTCCATATTATAATTTACAATAAATCATGAAATAAGGCATCAACATAGTGACAGTAGTAGCACATATATGACTTTAAACACACCAAATCAAAGTACATGCATGTTACAGACACGATCCTGAAACACACACACCACGCATGAGGACACATAATGTTCCACAGCCAACATACTATAGCGGGTTGGCTTATTTTCACTTAGACAATAGTAGTGCCAGACAGGCACGATCACACCCACACTAATAATAATAATAATAATGATGATGATGATGATGATAAAGGTAGGAAGTGCTGTTATTGGCTAGGGCACTCCATCCATGCATCTTGTTGAGAGGTAGGTACGTCCAACGTCTGATGCATGTGCTAGAGTACATCTCAGAGCTTCTCCTCCGTGACATCGACTTTGAAGCCATAGCTGTTGACACCACGGTAGATTCCATCATCAAACCTGTAAACAACTTTCTCTCCGCTGGACAAAACATCCTCTTGGGTGTAAGAGAAGGGAACCTCGCAGGTGGCCTCTGTGGCCAGCATGCTTACTGTTACCTTGGTGCTTGGAGGCACAGTTACTTCATACGTTGTCGAGTACCCCTCTGTACGAATGATGGTCTGGCCCCAATTCTGTGTGTAACTGAACTCACTGCTAACCTCAACCGATGCCTTCGCAACTTCTGGGATTCCAGCTTCAATTGTGGTGGTCACACCTAACTTGATGGAGGCACTTGAGTCCCATTTGGTCTCCCGGCTGACATTGTAGTTGAGGGATAAGGTTTCCTTGTCATCCCTACTGCCACGGTTAACTGCCTCTTGAGTAATCAAAGTGTTGAGCTTCTTGCCTTGAATTTTGGCATCCTCGGTGCGGTAACGGACGTCGTAGATCCTCCGAGAAAGAACAGCTTCCTCCATCTTGAGGCATGCCTCATTGTGGATGGATGGAGAAGAGGCGTTGAGGCAGCTTTGCTTGTAGTCGCAAGTCAGCCTGTGGCAGTAGTTGTCGTTGCCGACGTTCTGGAGTGCATACATGCCTTCTCCGTCAAGCTTGACTGGACGGAAAAGGGTGTCAGGGTTGTTGCTGCTTTGGTCATCAGAGTCCACCCAGATCCAGTTGGGACTACGCCTCCAGAACTTGCCATAGTAGTCAGACTTTATGCGGATGGTGCCATCCCTGTTGGGGTAGATGGTGTGGCTGCATCTCTTATCATTCTTGTCCTGAGGGTATACATAAAACTGCAAGAAAACATAATCTTCGCCTGGAGGGGTGACGGCGGCCATGTAGTTGCCATTGTCTCCTTTGAAACAAACGCGCTTAGGCAGTTGTTTCCCCATGTTGCCTTGCATACATATATAGTATATATTCAGTGACATATATGAATTGAATAAGCAGTAAACTATATATACATATAAATAGGAGGACATGCATGCATGGTTGGTATGCCTATATGTTTTCACGAAATTAAATTTGTCAACATACTCCCTCCGTTCACAAATACTTCGCATTCTGGGTTTAGTCAAGGTCAAATTTTGTAAAGTTTGACCAATTATTTAGACAAAAATATTAACATTTATAATATAAAATCTATAGTATGAGAATTATCATAAAGTATATTTTCATATTATATACATTTGATATTATAGTTATTAATAATTTTTGCTATATTCTTGGTCAAACTTTAAAAGGTTTGACTTTGACTAATCTCAGAACGCGAAGTAAATAAAAACGGAGGGAGTACAATACACTTACATTATAATTATATATATTGCCTTATATGGAAATAATAATAATATTGACACTCGTAGATTAGGATAGGCAGGCATTTAATCATATATATGGAGATACTATCACATCTATCTATCATAAAATAAAAGCAATATATAGGTCTAATGGATGGATCACACGTTAAACCACAACAACCAAATTGTTTTGATAGTTGGATCTAAAGTTTATGATTATGATTTAATATGAGATTGATTGTTATCCTAATGTTTTTTGTTGGGGACAAGTACCAAATTTAAAAGGGAATTTTATAAACAAAGCATCAGATGGATAATACGCATCATCTATGCACCAGCAGCATGCATGCAGTGGCTGTGCTGAACCGTTGAAGAATTGCTGGCAACAATCTGTTGGTCCGAACGTCCGATCTACAGGCTGCAGCAGATTACAAGTATTTGCAGTTTAAAGGGGACGATCCTTGGAGGCTTCTCGCGTCTGGAAGATGGTCTGCTTGATGCCGGCTCTCTTTTTCTGGCCGATGATGAGTTTCGGAAGGCTTCGCCGGCAATCTCCTTTGCACACAAGTTGCCTGCAGATTGCTAGATCGGGTGGGATTCGGTCATGTGTTTCTGTTTCAAAGGAGCGACACGAAGATGCACTGACTGTTGCCAACATGGAACATATCGGTCTCGATTTCCATAAAGGACACAGTGGCGATTCGTGATATTAATATATGCTTCTTTCAAAAATAAGTCGGTGGGCCTTTTAGTATTAGTGGATGTCAGCTGATAGAGCTTAGTAACCTTTCCCAAATACAATTTACCAACGTTTTATGATGCAGCGCCTACAATCATGCGAAGGAGCACAACATGGCCTATAAGTAAGTATTTTATTGATTATTTTTGTCGTAAATAAAATTGAAGCTGTACATTTTTTTTGAACTAGTCCACGAGAAACTGAATTATATTGTACTACATCAATCACATGTTCCGGAACCAAATATTTCCTGATAGATCTTTAGTACTCTACCCAGTTATTTGCACCTCCAAATCAGGATGAGGAAATGTTATACTTTGTATATCTGCTGAGTCCCCCTCTGTTTTGGTTTGCATGTCCTGTGCATATACTCCATGCGTTCACAATTAACTCGTGTTCTGGGTTTAATCAAAGTCAATATTTGCAAAGTTTGACCAATGATATAAGAAAAAAATATCAACATCCATAATCCCCAATGCATATAATATGAAAATATAGGTTATGTCAATTTCAATACAATAGATTTTATAAAGTTTGAGTTTGACTGAACCTAGAATGCGAGATACTTGTGAATGGAGGGGGTATCTAGGCCATCAATTTGAACAATAAAATATAAATTGTATAGCAAAAAAATTATACCATTATAAACTCTAGATGTTTTATTTTTAGTGGTATAACTTTTGTGTTATACAGTTTATATTTTAGTTGTTAAAGTGATAACCTAGGTATACACGTAGAACTTATAAACCGAAACCGAGGGAGTAAAAGAAACTAAAGCTGCAGAAAACTAATTCTATACTAGTGCTAGGTACTACTAGTAGTGAGTAAAAGAAAAATTGCAGCCTCACCTTGCCGGATGGAACGGAGGCTGATGAGACAGAAGTGAGTAGGTGAGGCGAGAGACGCTGTGTGTGTGCCCTGGTGCTCGCTGGAGGGATTTATATATGCATGGAGGCGTCAAGAGTACGCGAAATGGTAAGGATAGGATGCTTGTCGCCGGGATAGGGAATCCACGTAGTAAGGATAGGAGGGGGCCAGGAATCCACATCGTAAGAGCATCTCCAAAGGAGTGTTCGAATCCTTTTTCAATTTTTTATCTCAATATTTGTCTGATTTTGTTTTGTTTTTGAGGGAATCTATTTGTGTAATTTGGGGGTCACACAAACACGCGTCCGCCTAGTGTCCGTTCCCAACACCCAACGTCGCACCCAATTTTGTCCTCCCTGTTTTTTAAGAACTTTGACTATATTTGAACAAACTAGATATATTAAACCCAATAATTATACAAAAGTGCCATAGTTCATACATTAAACATAAACTAGATGAAATTAAGCATCAAACATAGAACTAAATTAATTAAACTAGATATACAACTAGACTATTCCATGAAGATGAGGTTGGTTCTAGCAAGGGGATGGGCCTGGTGACGCAAGGGGATGCCCGGGGGCGGCAGAGAAGCTCCTATACTCGATCTTGTGTTCGTGGTCAATGATGCGGTCCCATTGCAGTGAGGTTGGGCCATAGCGGGGATCACCCACTAGTACCCATGGAAGGATCCAGATATGCTCGACGATGGCGGCAGCAGTCCCTTCCATGCACCGACGGTGGCATAAGACCCCAATTAGGGTTCGAGTAGCACTCTTCTGGCATCTTCACATCGTTGAGCGCCAGATTTTAGGTGCTCGCAAGCCATTTCGTCTGTCCAATGTCACACCCTCGATGGGAAATCAGTGGAGGATCTTTCCCTTACGCGCCGCCGCCGACTCCGCACGGTAGATCCTGCTATGAGGGTTGATGCGCCCGGACGATGAGCCAGCACCATCGTAAGAGCATCTCCAAAGGAGTGTTCCAATACTTTTTCAATTTTTGATCTCTATTTGACTGATTTTGTTTTGTTTTTAGGGAATCTATTTGTGTGATTTGGGGGTCACACAAACACGCGTCCGTCTAGTGTCCGTTCCCAACACCCAACATCGCACCCAATTTTGTCCTCCGTATTTTTAAAAACTTTGACTATATTTGAACAAACTAGATATATTAAACCCAAGAATTATACAAAAGTGCCATAGTAAATCATAAACTAGATGAAATTAAGCATCAAACATAAAACTAGAATTAAACTAGATATACAACTAGACTATTCGATGAACATGACTAGTTGAGGTTGGTTCTAGCACTGATAATCGTCATCTTAGGAGGTGATGAGTCTCGATGATGCAAGGGGATGCCCGGGCACGACAGAGAAGCTCCTATACTGGATCTTGTGTTCGTGGTCAATGACGCGGTCCCACTGGAGCGAGGTTGGGCCATAGCGGGGATCACCCACTAGTTCCCATGGTAGGATCTATATATGCTCGACGATGGCGGCGGCACGGTCCCTGCCATGCGGCGGTGGCATGAGACCCTGATTAGGGTTCGAGTGCCACTCTTCTGGCATCTTCACATCGTTGAGCGCCGGAGTGTAGGTGCTTGCAAGCTAGTATGTTTGTCTGACATCACGCCGGTGATGGGAAATATGTTGCAATTCTTTCCCTTAGCCGTTGTCGACGACTCCGCGCGGTAGATCTGGCCGTCAGGGTTGCTACGCCCGAACGATGAGCCACCACTGTCGTTGTGTCAGGTCATGACGAGGACAACCGGAACAAATTGGATCTACCGTTTGACATGACGCTTGGCAACGTCGCGACATGGATCTACTAGAGAGTGGCGGAGGTTCGTGCGTCAGAGGAAGGTGCTGGCCGGCAAAAAATTGGGGGAAGTGGGCGCAGTGGCTAGGGTTTGGAGTTGCCAGTGCTACCGACGCGATGACTCTTTAAAGAACGACCTGGTTGACATGTGAGCCAGACATGGACACAAGCAGAACGTCGCGAGTGTCCACCTGTGCTATAAGCGCAACAAGCAAATGACAAAGAACGAAAAGAAAATCATAGCAAGGACACAGATTTGGCGTGAAAAAACCTCTACAACAAAGAGAGAAAAAACACATGCGCCAGCCAGCAAAACTTCACTTTATCGAGTACGGGCTTATAAGAGAAAACCTAAGTCTTTAACGATTCGTACAGTTGAAGTTAGCTTATTTATTAATGAATTTGGATCATATTTAAAACAACCTGTCGTAGAACCACCTCCAAATTTAGGACCATTTTGGAGCAAAACGGGAGGTCCGTAAAGGTTTTGGGGTGTGCCGTTACGTGCCTGTTTTTTAGCGGTCCGTATTCGTTCAGACACAAGCTGGCCGATGGGACGGGCCGACGGGCTGCTCTTGGAGAATCTCTATGGATAGAAGGGGACGACCGGGAATACAAACCAAATACACACCCTCGCAAAAAAAAAATACACGCAACGAGTTAAACACCGCAAGTTCAAAATCAGATGATCGCCACGAGTTAAAACGTCCTCCCAATTAATTCACATGTAACTCTCAAAAAAAAATTAATTCACATGTATTGTACGTCCACCATCAAAATCTGACAATGTCCTAATCCGAGTTTTGGCGGTACTTGGAAAAGCCCCTGGACCTGGACCCGGACCCGGATCCTATTCTACAGCCGTTATAGCTTCAGCCTTCCGGGAGGTTGTTAATAGCCCGAAGACATGGAATTTGGTTATATACTAGTTAAATATCCGTACGTTGCTACGGGCTCTCAAGCACAATTTTTCACCTCACATTTAAACATAATAATGCAAGTGTACTAACATTTCAATGGCAAAACTATCCAGCCGATAGAAAGAGCATGGAGTTTTGATTAGAAAAACTAAATTTTCCAAGGAAAAGGATACATCTCCCCCGGGGGATCGCGCGACGCGATCGTCCGCCTCCTCCGCGCGACACGCGTCCCACGCGTGGCTGGAGCCTCGAGAAACGACACGCCAACGGGCCCACCTTATCTCTTCCCGGGATGAATCCCCCGTCTCGTTCCTTCTCATGGCAAGTTCTTTCTCCTATGCCTTTTTCCTGCGCGACCACCACACAAGCTCCGCGTCGTGCCACCAGTACGCCGGCACCACACTGCCCTTCCACCACGCCGGCGCCACCCACCATCTCCTTTCCTCTATGTCGGCGGTGTTGCTAAAGGAGGCGGCCGGACGTGCTACTGGCGCTGGCGGCGTTGCTACAGAGGTGGTCGGACTTGCTACTGGCGCTGGCGACGTTGCTACAGGAGGCGGACGGAGTTGCTACTGGCGCTGGCGGCGTTGCTACAGGCGGCGGACGGAGTTGCTACTGGCGCCGGCGGCGTTGCTACAAGCGGCGGACGTACTTGCTACATGGCACCGGGGCCGTTGCTACAGGCGGCGGACGTACTTGCTACATGGCACCGGCGGCGTTGCTACACGAGGCGGCCGGACTTGCTACATGGCGCCAACGGTGTTGCTACAGAAGACGGACAGACTTGCTACATGGCTCCGGCGGCGTTGCTACAGGCGGCAGCCGGACTTGCTACATGGCGCTAGCAGCGTTGCTACATGAGTGGGCGGACTTGCTACATGACGCCGGTGGCGTTGCTACTGGAGGCAGGCGGACTTTCTACATGAAGCCGCCGGCGTTGCCATGGCGGGCGGTGATGCGAGCACCTTTGCTACCTGCGGAGGGTTGCTTTTTTGCTAGTCTTTGCTAGCTGCGTCAGATGATTTTGCTACAAGCAGTGGATGGCATTGATACGAGCGGTGGCGGTGCCGCCTTGGTGAAGCTGGGAGGCCATCTTCTCCGACGCATTTTTATCGCTGCAGATGCGCGGAGGCCATGAGGCAACTACATGGAGAGAGAGAGAGAGAGAGAGAGAGAGAGAGAGAGAGAGAGAGAGAGAGAGAGAGAGAGAGAGAGAGAGAGAGAGAGAGAGAGAGATGGTATGAGGGAAGCAGACACGGATGCTATGGGGTAGGTAGTTGCTGGGAGGGAGAGAGACGGGGAGGAGGAAGACGTACGTTGACCAATCAAGTTTGATCCGACGGAACACGACGACTCTATCCTACGGCTCTGGACCCGGGGGATCGGGGGATCAAATCCCCCGGGGACGCCTAGCATTGCCCATTTTCCAATCAGGTTTCCATCCCTTCCCGTTGATTCAAAAGGAAAGAACAAGTTCACATAGTACTAATTGTTCAGAAAGTAAAAGAAAAGGGTTAAGGAACATGAAGCGAGTTGGGGCACCATCAGGAAACCTACTACGAGTCCTCAACGTCGAAAGCCAACCATGGGACAAAAACTTGATGCCACCATCTAAACATTCACGCAAACTTAAAAAGAGGATTATAGAACCAACTAAAGCACTTGATATGGCCACAAACTCAAAAGAAACTACGACCTTCATCGTCTTCCAGGAGGGAACACATCTTCCATTGTTTTCAGTGTTACGGGAGGTAAACACCTTGCATCATCTTCCTGTGATCATCAAGCTTTCGATCCCTTAATGCCTCAGCCCCATGATTCTGGCCTAGTGGCATATCAACAAAGATTACGCAAATAAAATAACTTCATTAGGATGCTTCATCTTATTCTTATCAAATGTAACTAATCATGGCATATAGAAAGAAGTTCTGGAAAATTTTCGCATAAAGGATTCCACTCATGAATTTTATCTTTCCATAACCTCATGAGATTTCCTTTCCAAAACCTAGATTTGATTGCAGCAACAGTCCTATTATGGAGATATTTAGCCCTATCATTTTTGTCACATATACCATCTGGGGTATCAAGCTTCCACCACACGCACCCTCTGTCTATCCGTTTCTCTCACATTCACTATCTCTTTCTATTTGCCAAATAGCTGTGTGTTGCCACAGTGAAGAAAAAAGAAGCACTGCCCAAGCACAAATTTCCTAGATCAGGAGACATTATACTACATATATAATTATACGCAAAGGAACAAACAAATTAGGATAAATAGCGAACTACTTATTTGTTTGCACGAAACAGCAAGCGAAACATATGTGCAGCAGTTCTTCAGTATTTTAAATATGTTTAGTTCACATCGCTATGAAAGTGAACATATTTCTTTTGGTCCCTACCCCTCTGCCACCATCTATATCCTTTCTCATTCTTGGCCCCCATCACAAAAATACCCCACGTACATGTCGAGCGGAATTTATAACCATCATGATAAATGGCCGATCACACCTAACACCAGACGCATTTTGTCGTCGTACTATTCTCATCAATAATTTGAAACTCCTACGACAATTGATGAATGGAAACACCTAACCTGGCAATAGGAACAATTATTAGTTTTCTTTCTAGATCCGCTCCTCCTCCAGGACTTCACATTTACCTGATGACAGCAAGCAAAAGCGTTCAGTTTGTATCGCGTTAGCTACTTGTAAGTTGGCAGCACCGAAAACATATTACCCATAGATAAAGTGCATGAATAAAGGAAATTAGCAATGATATGCCTAGTTTATGCACCATTTAGCTGGTATATACTAAGTTTACAAGGGAGACATCAGCTCTGTTTTACATTAAGGTTCATATAATCACAAGGAAAATATTTGCATCTTCTGTTCTGCCGTATCTACCGCGTTGAAGTTTCTGCGCAGCACCAATGACAAAAAATTCAAGCAAGTGAGATAAATGAAATTGCATAATTATAAAATAGCAAAAAAATGCAGGAGCACATATTTTCAATAACCACGTAGGAGTAAAGTCAAAATTATTTCTTGGCAGATCTAGCACTTAGAAAGCATCATCAGGTATAAAAGAGAAACCAATGCATGTAAATGGGCTACCTACAAATTTATGTTAGACAAGTATGGGCACCACATACTTTACACACAGATTATCGTAAGCTCACTGGCCTGTTAATTTCTTCGGTGCTCTAGTCTTACCACCCAAAGTGAGAAGCTTGACTCCAGTTTGGTTTAGTCAAACTTCTTGGTAATCTGTAATATTTGGTTGTCATGATAACTCTAGTATATTTACTTACAAAAAATACCATGTGATATCTTTTGATTGTATAGGAAAGATCAAAATTATTATCATATAAACATCAGTAATTGGCATTCCATAAAAGTATTCAAATGTCTACTGCATACTACTTATTGTTGTTCACTTTCGCAAGCAGGGCACCTATCCTTATCACTGTTGTTCTGTTCAGAATTGCTAAACCAGTAGCCAGTAGGTACACAAATTAATTTATTATATAAAACTATATTGTGGTATTTTTCAGAAAGATCAGATTGCTCTAGGTGACTGATTAATTATTACGTGGCTTGCACATTCAGGCCAAATTGTGTACAGAATGTGTGGTAATGAATTTTAGGATGCCCTTGTTACTATGTCCACGGAAAACTCAAACAAATACATTCATATTGAAACAACAGATTGCTCTAGGTTCCCAATTGAGTATTATGTGGCTTGCACATTCATGTACCATCAGATATATAAATGTGTGAAAGTGTACTAGAGGATCCAATATGATCAATTTCATCCATGTCATTGTTATTGTGTCCATAGTAAAGTCACATACAATACTGTTGTAAGAGATAAACCAATCTTTATAACAAAAACTCAAACGAATACAATACAACGAGACAATGTAAACTAAGTTCCTCAAACTTTATATGAGCATGATATAATGCTATTCGCATGCCTTATGAAGCTGTGACCATGGAGGGGCCTTATAGATCTCTAATACTATAGACCATTCTGAAACTAAATATAGTGTTTACATATATATCACATCATCACTACATAGGAGGGAAGTCAAAATTGTTTCTTTGCGGATCTAGCACTTGGCCGACACCATCAGGTATAAAAAGAGAAACAAGTGCACGTAAATGGGCTGCCTACAAATTTATGTTAGACAAGTATGAGCACCACACTGGCCTGTTAATTTCTTCAGTGCTCTGGTCTT
Source organism: Avena sativa (assembly GCA_916181665.1). Lineage (NCBI taxonomy): Eukaryota > Viridiplantae > Streptophyta > Magnoliopsida > Poales > Poaceae > Avena > Avena sativa. The sequence continues at coordinate 31,932,806 of OV702300.1, read as the reverse complement.
ATATACCACCAAAAGGGAGAACCTTGATTCCAGTCTGTTAATCATTTTCAAGCATAACATAAATCCTTTTATTTGTTTGGTGAAACCATTTGTGCCGACAACATCATATCTCTAGAGCTCTCAGACTCTCACTTCATCTATGTTCTCACCTAACACAGTACATCAAACAAATTCTACTGCACAAGGTTCAGATGATCCTAACTAAATGATGGTAGCAAGCTTTATAATGGAGTGATACGCATGAGAATCTATGCAATTTCCTAATCTATCCTCTAAGTACACCCCACGGTTGCACATGGAGCTACAGCTAGAATATAGAAAATTGAGTTAGTTTGCTAAAGTAAAATTCTCAAGGGAAAAACTGAGTCATAGACTTTTTTTGTAACTCTGCAATCAATTCTGAAGGGAAAAGCTCCAAGCATGGATCAGCCTTGGAGATAACCAAATCTCAAAACATGGATCAGGATTGATCTCCGAACTCCCGGCCCGCTCTGATTTTGTCTCCGCAATATTTTTGGATTAAAAAGAGCAAGGGTCAGTATCCAACACAAGTGCAGAGGGGCGTGCCTCTGAGATGAAGGACGAACACACTTACTGTTCGGGATAATCATCTGCCGCAGTATGTGTTCTGCGACCATCGAGGTACTGGCTCTACCGTGGAGATCGCCTAGAGCCCACGACATCGTCGACTGTCCCTCCTTGGATCCACCGGCACCTTGACGAACGCAATCTCTCGGCCGCCGTTCCCTCCTCCATCTTCTAGTCAGCTTCTGTCGGGTGATGGAACAGATCTGCAACGCGCGGCGACTGGCTGATCAAGAGAGATGGGCGAAGGCGACAAGCCGGGAGCTACGACGAAGTTGCGCGGGCGGCGGCGGCGGCGTGATGCGGGAACGGAGATTGGCTTGGGTCTCGGTCCTATGGAGAGGGGGTGCCCGATGATTGTGGAGAGGCTGGGCCACATGTCTGCGCACTTTTTTTTTTCTGGAGCGGGAGGTTTGGACTTTGGGTCTCGGGCCTATGGAGAAGGACTTTTTTAGGTACTATATATATATATATATATATATATATATATATATATATATATAAGTATAATATAGATAGATTGTAGCATAATGTACCGGAGAAATAAGAGACAGAGCAAGCAACTCTGAAGGAATTATTGGTCAGCTGGCCCATAGTTTAGCAAATATTTCTTTTGGCCGGCTTGTGTGGCTGGTTGAGCCTCCAGCTTGTAAACGTGATGAAAACTAGGCGATATGTTGTGTAGTGCCTGCTATGCAAACTAAATTTTTTTTTCGAAATTCCACCGATCTATTAATAATCATTAGTATAAAGGATCCTAAAAGTAATAAAAATTTACAAATAGCGACGACTAACACTAGCACGAGCCGAAGACGCGCCGCCGTCCTCGCCCCTCCATCACCGGAGTCTGGCCAAGCTTGACGTAGTAGAGCTTGTTGTAGTAGACTGACTGAAAATCGTCATGCTAAGGCCTCAAAGGATCAGCGCACCAGAGCAGCAACCATCGCCGAAGATGACAACGTAGATCAGAAGAGACTGACCTCAAACGACACCAACCAATACGAAAAATGACCGGATCCCAAAGAATTCGTCGGACACACGACTCCACGCGCCCTCCACTGATGCTAGACGCACCACCAGAGAGAGGATAGGACGGGGAGGACCTTATTTTGACCTTAGGACATAGCCGTCTTCTCAACATCCTGAAGAAGACACTGAAAATAGTGTAAAAAATATGAAGACCTCCCGCCAACGAGGGGCCGTGGTCCGCCACGCCTCCAAGGCCCTAAGGCTGTCAAAGACGGGACGAACCGGTGGCGTCGCCGGCGGAGGGAAGGAACCCTAGATGGGTTTTAGCCGCCGCCTCTCCCTCTATTCTCTATTCTATCGTACCCGTTCGGATATGGTGCTATGCAAACTACTTAACCACGCTTAGATATATAATCCCTCTGTTTTAAAATATAAGATGTTTTAGCTTTGTATCTAGACTTTTTTGGTAGTCCGGTTCTAAACACTAAAAAAAGTCTAGATACATTATTTTATAAAGCTAAAACATCTTACATTTTAAAACGAAGGAAGTATATTTACTAAAAAAACCTTATCCACTATAGTATAGAAGATAACTAGGGAATCAGGCGCGGCGACACGCCGCGCTCGTGTGGCTTAATCAGTTGCGATTTTGTCAATTGCCTAAAAGAAAGTGGTGATCGAATAGTACATACCTATTATAAAGCACATCAATTATACATACATAATGTATCATTACAGAAGGCTACAACATAGAGTGCAGACCAACCGTTACACGGAGTTGAGACAACTATCAATCATCAAGATCTATGAAGGGCAGATCGTAGTCCTAACATTGCTATCACAAAATACTTTACTTTGAGGCACTTATATTTCGTGTGCACAAAATTTACCCTAAAAAAGATGGAACAGGAAACAACATTAAGGCCTCGTTCGTTTAATCCTGTTTGAGGCATGGTTTGGCATGGATTCCAATCCAATTGTGGTTTTCTAGTCCGTGGAGAATTTTTTTCCAGCGAACTACATTTGCTGTCTTCGGTTATTCCACGATTGGATTATTAGCCCGGCCCATCCAGTTTTCTTTCGCTGAGTAGGGATGGAAAAAAATTATGGTGAATAGGCAAAAGCCTAATTTCTCGCTCTAGATGTACACATAAGTAATGCAGCAGGTGGTAAGCATGGACAAAGAGCGACAATAGCATCATTTATAAAATCCAACATGTAGAAAACTGAATTATATAATTCTGTGTAAATGTAAAGCACAAACTATCAGAATAGATATATTAGACTGTACTAAGAACAAATGAAACTTCTCTCCAAAAAATCATTATGAAGCTACATATATACATATCATTCAGTTCAGGTGAAGTAAGCACATGCAAACACATTACTATTTAGTTGCAATTAAAATATAGTTCTCCAATAATATATGCTAGACTGTTATGGGGTCAGTGGGAACAACGCATGATAAATTCTTTGATCCAATTTTATACTCCTACTTTTTAATCACATGTAGCAAATACTCCAATGACCTAAATCTGAACTTGTAAGCTTTTGTGATAAAAAATATGCCTACTATTAAACCTCATTGAATCAGACTCTATACTAATACATGTTCAAAATAAAGGACAACCATCATTCAGAGTTCATAATGTACACCAAGTGGACACCATAGACTTGATCGTCCGAAAGACCTAGCAGCAAAGCAATCTGAAAGAAGAGCACAAACTAAAAAATAAAGAATCGGATCAGCTGTAAAGCGGATGTGAAACTAAGAGAAAAACGCTTGGGATTCAATCCCTCACAAACTGCACCCTAGAGATTAAACTAAGAAGAAAAAACGTTTGATCAGTTTGGGGATCTAGGATTTCAAAGGGATTAATATTCTTGTGGCTTCTCCAAGGGCAGTCGAAAGAGAGAGGGGCGAGGGGAAGAAGGCATGTGGTGCAAGTCATCAGGATCCATAGCAGCTGCTATTCACAGGGGATGGAGCAGCACTAAACATAGGAGCTACAGGTAGAATGGGTTCAGAGTGCACTTGCAGGGGAGAAAGTGTTGACGTGTGCGAGACCAAAAAAATAGAGGATATGGTCCTAGAACACTAACCTGCGCTCCCCATGGCAGGGCTGCATAAGACGGCGGCGGCGCTCACGGCCTCCTTCTCGGCGGTGCCGACAATCGCAACGACGGACTACACACTAAAAAAGTCTAAATACATTTGTTTCACAAAGTTAAAACATCTTATATTTTGAAACGGAGGAAGTATTATGCCCCATCTCCACTTGGCGACCATCAAAATGCGACAAATTATTCTCCTCCAAATTAGGACCAATCAACGTCATTTTCCCTATGCAATTAGGAAAGCTACGGAGTTACTATGTGTTAGCACATGAATGTTTTGTTCAAGTTTGTTTAATGGCGGAACTAAGATTTCGGCAAGCTGCAGCTGGTAAAATCCGCCTCTAAGAATAAAAACGCATTAATACAAAAAAAAACGCAGAATTTTGATAGGAACTGATGTCAAAACAACGAACTCCAGAAAAATCACATCAAATCCTTTGGATAAAACACGTGAAAAGCATTCTTTGTATTAAAAATACCCTCGCAGTAAAACCATTAGTCAATCAATATGCTTGCCTTAGATTAGAAAAAAAGTTGTAATTTTAATCATTACTAAGTTCTGAATAAAGATGTTAGTAGCATGTATTACTTATCACACCATTTTACTGCTTTAGTGGGCAGCAAGGTCCCTCATGGGCAAATCTCAACGACGGCCGAACTGGCCATCTGCTTTCATTGGCTTGGGACACCTGAAATCACATAACAATACACTTTAGTTCAGTGTCCGAATCCTGCATTAATAATCACTAGAATGAAAAGTATTTCCATGTGTTAACTAACAACGCCAGATTTGAACCAGGTCGTGGAACATCCACTTCAAGAGAGTTATATGAGTATCCAGGTTGTACATCTCTAGTCCGAAATTGGACGGAGCTACTCTGAACACTGTCCATGTGGAAATCTGAACTATATACGATACATATGTAGCAACAAATTAATTCTTGATTCTCCCAACCATGTTTTCTAGGCAGGTAAGATAAACTCAAAGGTCACCCATTAAGAAAAGCATAATAGAACATAGAAATTGGACGAAGCTACTCTGAACACTGACAGCATACAACATTAACAAATTATAAGTCTCCAGTAAAATTTTCCTCTCGATTTATTTCTTCTTTTTTTCTCATTTACACACAGCATCTTCTCATTATTGCCTATGAAAGTTGGAGAGTTTTACTTGCTTCTACTATCATTGATGTTTGTGGGAGTAAACTTTGGTCACCATGTATATACACAGGATATTCATCAAACATGTGGTAAGCATGAGTGATCTATATAACCTGTAACTTCCTAGTAGTGGACGACACCGCCAGCAGTTCACCTTGGTTGCCTCCAACCTTACGCTAGCGCTGTTGTCCAACATCAACTGCAACAGTCAGTCGCGGCCTCTTGAACCGCGACCCAATGCTGCGCCATCTGCTGGAGAAGAGAAGAAATAACTTAGGCCATCTCCCCTTCACACAGAGTGCTGGCACACAAATACACTAACAAAATTAGAAGAATTGAAAGATGGTCATAGCAAATCAACCTTCTGTAAACCACATACACCAATCAGGTCCAACTCAAGAATCCATAGTTCAGCTAGGAATAGGGTGAGGGGAAAGTTGCAGGGTATGGGCATGAGCACCTTCGAGTCGCCACGGTGGTGGAGGCGTGGAGGAGCTAGCCACCAGGGCGCACGGGATGCAGCCGGCGGAGTAAAGTAGGCAGCGAGCCTCTCCATCGGCCGTCACCTGAAGCAGCCCCGGCTCCGTGCGCGCGCAAGATCTTCCTACTCCCACCACCTGGCGGCTTCTCAACCTCCGTGCGCCACGACCCGCGTAGGCCAGGCGGCGTCAAAGTAAGCCTACCCATCACCGTCTCTTCGGCCGCAGTGACGTCGGCAGCGGATCCACTGCCGTTGGGCAACTGCAGAGGGAGGGAGTGGAGGAAGAGGTGAGGAGGGGAACGGTGGCACAAGCCTAGATGGGAGGCGGCGGTGGAGGGGGTGGGGCGGTGGTGGAGGAGTTCGGGGGCTGTGGTGGGGAAGGCAGCAGAAAAATTGCCCTAGAAAAAAAAGGAAGCACCGTAGTCACGCGGTTACTGTAGATGTGCGTATCTACAGTGCAGTGGATGACGTGTACCCACAGATCAATTGCTCAAGTGCATCACTTTCATATATGTAATAATGTGATGATGCTGGCGTGCTGTGTCTGTCCACCAGGACGTTCTCCACCTGGGGAGCTGGGTGCCGCACATTACCACCGATGATGGTCGCGATAACTGCTGCTCCCCGCCTCCTCTGCTGTTTCCTCCCCTTGCATGCGGGACCCACTCTCACCGTCAACCCAGCCACCACACCGTAATTCATTTAGGTTGTTTTATTGTTTATTTAGTGATTTGCACTTATCAATGAAGGAATCTTATATTACACAAGATCATCATGACAATATTATATTCAATACACGGATCGAGTTCATGCACTACATACAAAAGTTGCTATTCGATGCTACCGGTCAATTCCTTCAAAGTTGCTATTTTTACAATCCCTATTGTCTATACACAGCCGAATAGTATTCCCCTTTTGGGTCTAGGACTTCTGCATCCAAGAATCCCGCCAATTCCTCCTGAATTGCTCGTACGCGATCCTTTGACAGAAGACCGTCCCGTAGACGTTCAATCTGATTTAAAAAAGGAGTCAGCCTATATGAATGAAACTAAACACAATTTGATTGTAATTAAAAACTATAGAAATTTTTTACGTACGTGGAGTTGCTCTAAATTTCTGCCCTTCTCATCGCACGTCTACCGGATGAACTCGCAAACATAGTATCCACATAGATTGTTACCTGGTCCCTGCGTCAGGCACTTTACGAGAACAGAGTTTAATCAAAATAATAATCAAGCATGATAATAACTGTATCAAAACTAGAATCAAAGAGATGCGCGGATATAGCTAGTGGTGCTTACATTTAGTGGTTGAAATGTAAGCTCCTCTTTCCAAACACCCCTAGCCTTGTTGGTGAACGTTTCGAAGCGCTGTCCGGCGTAGAAAATGAATAAAATAAGTTATTAAGTACTTGATATCATAATATTCACAAACGTTGCTGATATAGTGTCGTAATGATTAGAATTACCGCTGGATAAGTATCCGCATGTCCTTCCACGTCTCAAGGGGTTTATGTTTCGAGTCCATGACTAGTACACGCCCTTTGTCAAGTTGAATGATTAACAGAATATAGTGGTAGCTGCGAATGCATAACTAATCAATTATATACTTAACATCGAGTAAGCAAAATAGAAAGTGTATACAAGACAATAACACTCACTCGAAGTTGTAAGGAAATAGTATTTCCCTTTTGGTTTCTTGAAACCTTAACGCGTGTACTATATTATCCTCCGTATCCTAGGGGTTTGTTTTGAGATTAGCTTGATGAACCCAATATGGGTCAATGAAGCCAATGTCATAGATTTTTTGCGGGTGAGGCGGCGGCGAAGATGGCCTTGGCGTGTGATTTCGAAGCACGATACATTCCTTCGGCCATAGAATGGTGACGCTTTTTGCGTCTCCCAGTACAGTCACATCCCCTTCACCTGCAGGGTAGTGAAGATCCAAAACTTCAAAGGTGGGCATGATTTCATCCACCCCGATAACAACGTAGCCCTCTGGAACCGGACGACAGTGGTAAGTTGGTGTGGGTCCAATTGGTAAGGCATAGCCGACCGCCACCTTCATTGATATGTTCACAACTTTGACATGTAGCTCGCAGTGTGTCATCTCTATGATATCATCCACTGGGTAGCCAACAGGAGCCATCGTCGGTGCACCATCGTCATCGCCATTGTCATCACCCGGGACCTCGGTGGAAGCCACACTGCTTTTTCGATTATTCGATAGGCGGGTAGCATCGAATGCAGTGTGCTGCTGAGATGGGCCGGTAGTACTTTGCTCTTTAAGTGCGTTAATTTCATCTTGTTGTTGCTTTAATCGTTCTTCAATTAAACGCATTCGCTCTTTCTGACTATTTGCTTCAACTTCTGCCCTGTCCTTTCTCCTCTGACGGCTTCTATCAGGATATTTCTTCCTCTCTTCGGAAAACCTAGTCCTCCATGGTTGGGAGCCTCTTGTGCCTCGTGTTCGTCCATCATGTTCCTTATTTCCAAGGGCGAGTGTGAGCTCATCATTCTCTCTATCGGGAATGAAGTCCCCATCTTTAACAGCCTTTACTGCTTTTCTCATCCTCTCGATTGGCAAGGGGTCTTCTTTATGTCGTATGTTATATATACACCTCCCTTTCGAGTCCAACGTGCCCCCATGCCCGTAAAACCAATTCCTTGCACGTTCTACCCAATCGTCTGTCTCTGGGGTGATCTTTTTAGCACGCAGTTCATTCTCAAGTTTCTCCCACTTAGGAATGCCAGCCCTGTAGCCACCTTGCCCCATAGTATGGTGATACTTCTTGTTAGCAGCATTCAGCTTATTCGTTTCAGACATTTTCTTAGCTTTTTCTGATTTCTTGTATTCCACAAACTCAGCCCAGAATGGTTTTATCTTCTCAAACTGAATATTCTTGAAATCGGGAGTCTTCTTTTTCACGACATAGTCAAGGTGCAATCTTTTCTTCTAGTTGGTGAAACACTGGGCCATCTTCTTCAAAGCCCACTCCCTGACCTTACCCTCCATGGCTCTCCCATGTTGTAAGGCGTCCTCAACTGGATCCTCCGCATTTGGATCCAGCTCTATCTTCGGTAGTTTGAAATTAACCATGAGCCTCTTCCACAGTAAATCTTTGGCGTGGTTAGGGACAAATAAACATGTTCCCTCTTCATCCGCATTAGCAGGCCTATTCCAATTTCTAATGGTGATCGGGATTAAGTCCCTAACGATTACTCTGCATTGTGCCACAAATTTGGTTGCGACAACTTCGGGAGCCGTCGGTTTGCCGTCTTCAGCGACATCTTCGATCCTGAACCTCTCATGGTCTTGCAAGTTTTTGGTTGGGCCTCGTCTGCTCTTTTCAGTAGATTCCTTCGATCCGGAGGGCTAAAAGAAGAAAGATCGTCGTTACTATTTCTATATAGATAGCAGATGATTAATTAATGAATTGATTATATTACATGCACCTCGCCGGAGCGGTCGTCTTCTCGATTACACAAGGCATCTCCTTCTCCCTCGCGGAAGGCAACACCTTCAACCTCAAACAAGTCGTCTATTCCGGTAAAAAGAGGATCACCCTCACCGGAGTTGTTCAGAAACGTTGATACGTCTAAATTTTCTTTCCCACGGATCACACCTTGGATCAACTCTTCCTTTTCTTCGTCTCTGACGTGTGGGTCCATATTTTCTGCATAGGTGGAAAAACGAATAAGTCAAAGCGGCTAAAGGAGAAAGTTAGGTACGGTGTTGAGAGATATAAACCCTAATTCAGAGAAACCCTAATATATACATACACAATAATAAAAATGAAGAGAAACCCTAAACCCTAAACCTAGCTACAAAAAGGAAAGCGTGTAGTAGATAGGTAACTCTAGCTAAAATCAACTAAAATCAATATTCCGGAGTTCCGAGGGGTGTAAAACCTAGTTCGCAGAAACCTCGGATGCATATGAGAGGGGAACATGAGTATAAGGCTACAAAAGGGAAACTATCCAGCAGATAGGTAACACTAGATACTAACAAAATACCATATTGGAATCGATTTAAGAGGGTTCGGAATGCCCTGGCGAAGGCACATCGTCGAACCCACATGCACCTAAGGGGTATTAATGATTCCTTATCTAAGATAGGGCTTTTAAGTTGCTTGACAATGTGAATCGGGTCTGCGGCTACCCACAGTGACTGACTAGTGGGGCCGAAGACCAATAATACTAAACTAATTAATAAACCTAATAATACCTAACTAATAATAAACCTAATAATCCAAACACCGAAAAGAAAGGGAAACAATCAACACATGGCATCGATGCAATGCTCAAGCAAGTATGATTATATGACAAGTTAATTTGCATTGGAATGTAACCCTAAGACATGCTCGACGATTTCATCGGGGTTCCAAGGGGTGAAAACCCTAACTCGGGGAAACTCCGGAACATATGAGAGGGGTGCATTTGTTCTTCTAATTATACTTATCATTTAAGTTGTTGAACAATGCATGATTATAGTTTAAATAGATAGGTTTCATTTTTCTGAACAATTTGATATATTATTTGTCTTTTTCTCACTTATAAACAATAAGTTATTGATTTTACAATATTAAATCATTTTCTGGAATTAAAAAAAAGGCAAATAGTTTTTACACCGGGGCGACCCCTAGCCAGTGAGACCGACAGAAGGGCCCCAGTGCCAACTCAGCCTCCACGCATACAGATCATTTTTATACCACAGAGGAGCCTACCCACTGAGGCTGACTGATGGGTCCTAGGCCACATCAGCTGCCACGCGAGCAAGGTGACGCACGAGTGACGTCAGCACGACGTCACGCTGGCGGTGAGCTCCCAGGCAGTGGCAGCGACGGTGATAGCGGGCACGCCTAGACGCGTGGATGGGCGCGTTAGAGAGAGGGCGATGCAGGGAGAAAGAGAGTGGCGGCGCCGCTCCTTGTTGGTCACCGGAGTGTCGCCTCCTTCGAGCTCGAGCGGCGGCGGCGTCGGGCACACGCGGGGAGAATAGTACAGGAGGAGAGGGAGAGAAAGAAGAGCAACGTGAGGATCAGCAGCTCACCAGGAACATGACAGAGGTGGTGGCGAGGCTGGGCGAGCTCGGGAGACGCTGGAATCGACGGAGACAGATGGCGGACGGAGCTTCCAATCCAGGAGATTGAGGTCACGCGCGAGGGGGAAAAGTAACCGGGACGCGCGCGGACGGAGGCAGCGGTGGTGGCGGACGGAACGCGCGGGTGGCGGCGAGCTCGGGCAGCCTGCCGGCGTCGAGGGCGGTTCCTGTGCGCGCGTCGATGAGAAGCAGAGAAGTGAGATGGGGAAGAAGAAGAGGAGGCGAGCCAGTTATAACCAAAGGACCTTTTGTCCCGGTTGGTGACTCCAACCGGGACTAAAGGGTCATACGTCCCGGTTGGAGCCACCAACCGGGACGTATACTTCAATTTTTTCAGCAGACCAAGGGTTGGCGCGCGCAGGGGTCTTTAGTCCCTGTTTTCAAAAAAATTTAGGAATTATCTCTCTGTTTCCGCCTTATTTTTTATTTTAGGGTTTAAATTTGTAATGTTTTTTAAATAATAATTACTTTGGAATTTAGAAAAACTTTAAACATAAAAAGTGTTTGAATTTGAATAACTAATTTGAAACCATTTTCTGTTCTTAAAAATAATTAATGTAACCATTTAAACTATGAACCATTTAAAATTTAAAATGAATTAACTTATATTTTTTGAATATTAATTTGGAATTTAGAAAAACTTTAAACATAAAAAGTGCTTGGATTTGAATAAATAATTCAAAACCATTTTCTGTTTTAAAAAATAAATAATGTAACCATTTAAAATTAAAAATGAATTAACTTACATTTTTTTAATATCAATTTGGAATTTAGAAAAACTTTAAACATAAAAAGTGTATGGATTTGAATAAATAATCCAAAACCATTTTCTATTTTTAAAAAATAATTAATGTAACCATTTAAAATTAAAAATGAATTAACTTATATTTTTTGAATATTAATTTGGAATTTAGAAAAACTTTAAACATAAAAAGTGTTTGGATTTGAATAAATAACTCAAAACCATTTTCTGTTTTAAAAAATAATTAATGTAACCATTTAAAATATGAACCATTTATAATTAAAAATGAATTAACTTATATTTTTTAATATCAATTTGGAATTTAGAAAAACTTCAAACATAGAAAGTGTTTGGATTTGAAGAAGTAATTCAAAACCATTTTCTGTTTTTAATGGGCGGAAAAAAAAGGACAGAAAATAATGGGCGGAAAGAAAATTTGATTAGGATAGAACTGGAATTAAAGTACATAACGCAACTAACACAGAGTTACATAGAAGAACTGAAAATTAAGATACATGGCCAGATTAAGCCACAATCGTCCGAACTTGTTTTGCAATGTTGGAATAATTCAGTCATGCTCCTGCCTACACCTGTATTACTCGCCACTGTAGTCGTCGCACTCGACGCGGCCATCGTCGCTATTGTCGTCAGGGTCGCCGTAGTTGACCTTGAAGGTTGAGTACGAGTGGGCTGGACTTGAGGGTAGCGCAGGCGGGGGCTAGAGTCGGCGGCCGTGTCGTAGGCCCTGACTCTCTGGAGAGTCCGGTCGCGCCACCACATCCGACGGCCGGCCTCGTTGAAGTTCGGAGGAGGTGGGCCCTCCTCCTCGTGCCTGGCGAGTGCCCTCTCACGCCGATCCACGAAGAAGGCTTCCCAAGGCGGGAAATAGTCGGGATGCCATCTGGGATTCCTCCGCTGCTCCAGCGTGAGCTCGAAGTAGTAGTGGTTCGTGATGGCCATCCGACGCGCCACACCTAGAGGGACAGGAGGAACCGGCACGCCTCCGGCGCTCAGCATCCAGCCGACGGGGACACAGTAGCCCGGCGGGCAGGGGTAGTTCGAGGCGCAAAGGATTTTCTAACTACGCGAAGGATTTTCATTGTTCGGATGTTTTTTGAATTTATTATGCCTGTTTTGAATTATCTGAATTTCTAACTATGGTCGAACCGGTGTGCATGAAGATAGGGGACGAGCATCGTTAGAACTTGCATTGGATCTCTGAAGAAACCACATATTGCGAGTCTAAAAATGATTTTTTCAAAAAATCACGGGCGATAGATCATGTACCTGTAGTACAAACCGGACCCACTTCCTGCCGATTCGGCAGACATTTGTCCTTTTTACCCGGGATGGACGATTTCGGCAGGCTGGGCCAGGCAGCACTAATGATAGGGGTTAGTGTCGACATTATGTTGTGCGGCGTGTACCTTGTCCCGGATGGTGTCACCAACCGGGACTAAAGATCAACCTGTAGTCCCGGTTGGATACACCAACCGGGACAAAACACGAGTCAGCACTAATGATAGGGGTGAGTGTCGACATTATTTCGTAAGTGTCGACACTATGCTGAGCTGCTTGTACTATAAATAGGCATCCTTGCGAGTCCAGTCCTCCAGCCAGTTTGAGGCATCTCCAAGATGGTTTTCGAGAGCAGGGACACCACTGCGGCCAGTTTCAGGGAGATGCCGACGGAGCCCAGTCCTCTGGTGACATGGTTATACCCTACGGGTACGTGACTTTAGCATACCTGATCCAGCCCAAGGAAGGCCCACGGCAGATGTACGCCGGCCCATGAAGATTTTCGGGTGGCCAAGGCCCATGACGCCTTCGAGTCCTTGGAGAACAAGACTAGCGCAGATAGGAAATTCAAAGGGGTAAAACCCTAGAACCTGTAACCGACTAGGACTATGCCCGGGACCTGCCTAAGTCTATATAAAGGCCAGGAGGGTACGTCCTAGATCGATCGACTCATACTTTCGCACACACCTCCACGCCAGATCAAATCTGCGCACCCTGTAACCTTCGGTTCCGCCGTAATCAAGAGCAGACAAGCAGGAGTAGGGTTTTCCCTCCGGGGGCCTGAACCTGGGTAAATCTCGTGTCCCCGGGTTGCTTGTCTGTTAACCGTGCCACGATATCCAGCATCCCCATCTTCTCCAAAACCCAAGTCCATAACAATGGGCATTGACGAGATTAAACCTCGTCAATTGGCGCCGTCTGTGGGAATCGGGGCTGCTGATTGTGCGATCGTGACGGTTCCGACCCGATCGATCTACAACTCTGCGGCGACGGAGAATCACCTCCTCTTCGGCGCTTTCGACTTCACCGCCCACTCGCCGGCCACCATGAAAGATTTCGAGCCCGTAGGCGACGGACTCGAGATCCTATTCGGGAGCTTCTGCTTCCAGGTGGGTCAAACTGGCACCCTCCGCCTCCCTGAGCGGGTGCCCATGCCATCAATCAGGCCCGCCTCGTGGGCTCCACACCCTGTGCTACGCACATCACCATCAACAGATGAGTTTTACGACAGCAGCAGCTGTAACTCCGATCTGTGTGATCCACCTTCGGATGAGGGGACCTACGGTTCCGGATCCGAAAGCTGCGGCAGCAGCCGACCAATCTGCGAGCGCTATCTATGCGCCGCAGTCATCCAAGGCAACGAGGAAACACCTAACCCGCCGCCCAACCGAAACGGCGGAAACGGCGAAAACAGAAGAAGCCAGTCCCCCCCCCCACCCAACGGGGAAAATAACGACCACGTCATCCAACTTAGCAAAGAAGGATGGGTCCAAGCGCGCCGTGCCGTCGCAGGCGACATAGTCCTACCTGCGGACGCCTCACGTGAACTACTGATGGCATACCACTACCTCCTCATCGAGGAGCACAAGAAACAAGTCAAGATGCAGGAGACGCTCGACAAACGCAAGCAAGCAGCCTCCGAGTCCAGCGCGCGACGAGCTGCGCTCTCCGCCATGGCACCCGGCTCTAGCACAAACAGAAACCAGGGAAACAAGCATCGCTCTCGGGTGGAGAACATGGATCCCAAGGAGCGGCGTGACGTGACCCGAACTCTCCACACATCGTTCATGGATATGGATGCCGACGGCAACATCATCCCGAAGATGCCACAAGCTGCGATCATGGCAGCCACTGCGTACCTCGCAGCCCACCCACCTCCGGAGGGGGACCCGAAAAGGGCCATGCATAAGTCCGCACTCACCGGACTAGGACTAGTCGGAGCTGCGCTCCACGAAGACGCTCCTGCGGAGCCGAAGAAGAAAGCTCCGGCCAGGCGCGACCGGAGTCCCACCCCTTCATCCGAAGAAGAGGAGGAACATGACCTTCCTCAGAGGAAGAAGAGCTCACGTCACCATAAACGCGACTACGACGCCAGAGACAAGCTTACACAGCGCAAGATCGACAAAGCACGAGCCAAACGTGCATGCTCGTCTGAATCCGAGATGGACGAAGACGAAGGAGAACTCTGCGGAGCTCGATGCTTCAGCAGATCCGTTTGATGAACGCAGATGCCACGCAATTTCAAGCTTCCTTCGGATACTCCGAAGTTCAACGGCACGCAAGATCCAAAATCCTGGCTCAGTGACCATCTGTCATCCGTCAAGCTTCATGGAGGCAATAAAGAAACCGCCATGCAATGCCTTCAGCTGCAGCTGACAGGCGCGGCGCGGGTCTGGCTCAGCAGCCTATCATCAGGGTCCATCCGAAGCTGGGAGGAGCTCGCTTACAACTTCATACGAAATTTCAAGGGCACTAGCAACAGGCCCGCCTCAATCGAAGAGTTGCGATCCTGCAATCAGAGAACGGGTGAATCTATTCGCTCGTATATACTACGCTGGTCTACAACCAAGAACTCCGCGGCACACATCTCCGAAGAGAGGTCCATCAACGCCTTCAGGGACGGCGTCAAACGCCAAGACTTCAAGGAGGAACTTGGGCGTGTCAAGCCCAAGACACTCGACCACCTCATGAAAATTGCCAACAGTTGGGCAGACGGCGAAGATTGCATCCAGCGAGCGCAATCGGATGAAGAGGACGACTACGGCCGAAGACGGGAACGCCGCAGCAAGAGGAGATCGCGCGTCTACGAAGACCGCGACGGACCCGACATGGTCGCGGCCGGCTACGCCGACCGCCGAAACTTCCGCGACAACGGACGCTCCACACAGTCGTGGCAACGCCGCGACCGCGACAACGGACCCTCAGCATTCGACAAACTTTCGGGTCCATGCACCATCCACTTCTACATCGACAAACAAGATGGCAAAAAGAAAGCCAGCCACATGCTCAAGGACTGCAGCGAGTTCCAGAAACTCAGCGAAAGCATGACACAGATGAGGCAACAAGCCCCAATCCCTGCGTTCGGAAGCGCACCTGCACAAGGCGAAATAGCACATGGAGCTCCTCCACCGCCACCTATCGGAGGCCCAAACCAACTAGTCGCACCAGCGCAGAACAACGCCGGGGTCGGGTACCCCCCACCAAAGGGAGCACTAAATATGATCCAGAAGGGACGCCCCACAAACAGGGTGCAGAAGAAAATCACCCGACAAATCAACTTGGCCGTGGCAACTCCACCTGCAATCCCTGAGTACCTCAGCGGATCGGAGTCCTGCATCACATTCACTCGCGCGGATCACCCCTGCCAGATCCCTCGCCCAGGTCATGCTGCCCTGGTGCTAGAGGCGCAGATCGGAGGCTTCGAGATGAGTCGCGTCTTCATGGACGGCACCAGTGGCATCAATCTAATGTTCGCAAGCACTCTAGCAGCAATGCGGATCCCACAATGCAGCCTGGAACAGTCAGACACAACGTTCCACGGCATCGTCCCAGGGAAGGGCATATTCCCCCTGGGCAAAATAGGGCTCGACGTCATCTTCGGGAAGCCGGACAACTTTCGGCAGGAACGACTCGAATTCGAAGTGGTGGACTGGCCGTCGCAATACCACGCCATCCTGGGGCGTGTAGCATTCGCAAGGTTCCTGGCCGTCCCACACTACGCATACCTACTACTCAAGATGCCAGGACCAAGGGGCGTCATCACAGTCCACGGGAGCTTCACCCGATCGAACCAATGCGACAGGGATTTCAACAAAATCTCCCAGTCCTTCGGCATGCAAGACGAGTTTGTAAGGCTCCGCAAAGTGACGGACAATGGGACGCCCCCAGTCACAAGGCAGAACGCACCTGACATGTCCTTCGACTCCACCGTCAACACCAAGAAAGTGTAGGTCCATCCGACGGATGCCTCCAAGACGGTGCTGATCGCCAACGACCTCAGTCCCGCATAGGAAGGCGCGCTCGTCGAATTCCTCCATGAGCGCTGGGAAATCTTCGCCTAGTGTCCTGCGGACATGCCAGGAGTTCCCAGGGAATTCGCCGAGCACGCACTCAATGTCTTTCCAGACACCAAGCCAATCAAACAATCCATCCGTAGACTGTCCGAACCACGAGCCGAAGCCATCGGCAAGGAAATCAATAGATTACTCGCAGCAGACTTCATCCGGGAAATCAAAGAAAGCGAGTGGCTGGCAAACACAGTCATGGTCCCAAAGAAGGACACGGACATCCTGCGGATGTGCGTGGATTTCACGTCACTAAACAAGCATTGCCCAAAGGATCACTTCCCTCTTCCTCGGATCGATCAGATCATCGATTCGACTGCAGGTTGTGAGAAACTCTCCTTCCTCGATGCCTACTCAGGCTATAACCAGATTCGACTCAAGGTCGAAGATCAAGAGAAAACAACGTTTATCACACCGTTCGGAGTATTCTGCTACAATACAATGCCCTTCGGGCTAAAGAACGCAGGTGCCACGTACCAGCGATGCATGCAGGCTTGCCTCAAGGACCAGATCGGTCGCAACGTCCAAGTCTATGTCGACGACATAGTAATAAAAACCAAGGAGGCAAGAACACTTATCGACGATCTCCGCGAGATGTTCGACAATCTTGATCGCTACAGGATCAAGCTCAACCCCGAAAAATGCGCCTTCGGCGTCCCATCGGGTCAGCTGCTTGGGTACTTCATCTCTCAGCGAGGGATCGAGGCGAACCCGAAGAAATTCAAAGCCATCATGACGATGGAGAAGCCGAAAAACCTCAAGGGCATCCAGCAGCTCGCAGGACGAGTAGCGGCGCTAAGCAGATTCATCAGCCGCATGGGCGAGAAGGCCCTTCCATTCTACCAACTGCTGCGCAAAGCAGATAAGTTCGAGTGGACACCAGAAGCCAACGACGCATTCGAAAGCCTCAAGCGGCTCCTCTCCACCTCGCCCGTTTTGGTCATGCCAAAGGAGCGCGAGCCCCTGCTGCTATACATAGCAGCCACACATCAGGTGGTCAGCACCGTACTCGTGGTCGAACGACCCGAAGAAGGCAAGACCCACGGGGTCCAGCGCCCAATTTACTACCTCAGCGAGGTACTCACTCCAACAAAACAGCGGTACCCTCACTACCAGAAACTCGCCTACGGCGTGTTCATGACGGCTCGACGATTGAGCCACTACTTCCAAGAGCATCATGTGATGGTTGTCAATGAGGCACCCCTAAACAGCATCCTGAATAACCCGGAGGCCACAGGACGCGTGGCCCTGTGGGGCATCGAACTGTCACCTCTGGACATCGTCTATGAGAAGCGACTCGCAATCAAATCTCAAGTCCTTCCAGACTTCCTGGTACATTGGATGGAGCTGCAGCTGCCAGACACCCCAGACATGTCGCAATCATGGACGATGCACTTCGACGGCTCCAAGAGAGAGGCCGGAGCAGGGGCAGGGGTCATACTGACCTCCCCGCAAGGCGACAAGATGAAGTACGTCCTCCGAATGAAATTTCGAGCCTCCAACAACGAGGCCGAATACGAAGCCCTCATCCATGGCATGAGGATGGCAAAGATATGCGGCGCAATGCGCCTGGTCATCTACGGTGACTCCAACCTCGTCGTCCAGCAGGCGATGAACGAGTGCGACGCACACGCCGAAAACATGATCGCGTACCGCGCGCTCTACAACGCACTCGAAGGAGAATTCGACGGCTGCGAGCTTCGACACGTCGGAAGAGAAAGCAACGAGGAGGCCGACAGACTCGCCAACATCGGCTCCACTTGCACGAAAGTGCCACCAGGTGTGTTCCTCGAACAGATCTGCGTGCCGTCCATCAAGCGGAAATTCCCCAAGGGATCACCCGAAGAAGCAGAACACTCAGGGGCTACGCTACCCGAAGGTCATGAAGGACCCGAAAAATTGGATACCGAGGTCGCCATGGTCAACCTAATGCAGGTCATGGCAGTCGAAGAAACCTGGACGCGCCCATACCTCCAGTTCCTGTTAAATGGAGAACTGCCTGACAACCCGACAGATGCCCGGCGCATATCCCGTCGGTCAAAGGCCTTCACCATCATCAATGGCGAGCTGTACAAGCGCAGTATCACGGGTGTACTACAACGGTGCGTCACCATTGACGACGGCAAAACCATCCTCCAAGACATCCACGAGGGCATCTGCGGCCACCATGCAGGCAGTCGCTCCCTTGTCGCCAAAGCTCTACGAGCAGGATTCTACTGGCCAACGGCCATGAGCAACACAAAGGACATCGCCCGAAGATGCAACGGGTGCCAACGGTTCGCCGACAAACCGCACGCACCTGGGTCCGAGCTCAGACCCATACCCATAGCTTGGCCTTTTGCTCAATGGGGCCTCGACATGATCGGCAAACTGCCAAAATCCTCGAAAGGGGGACACGTCTTCCTCCTGGTTGCAGTCGACAAATTCACCAAGTGGATCGAAGCCATGCCGGTCACCAACCAGAAAGGCAAAACTGCCGTCAAGTTCTTCGAGTCCATTGTCTACAGGTTCGGCGTACCGCACAGCATCATCACCGACAACGGATCGAACTTCATTTCCGAGGAATTCCAGGACTTCTGCGAGGGCCTTGGGATCAACATCACGTACGCCTCAGTGGAACACCCGCAAACAAACGGGCAAGTGGAAAAGGCCAACGGCCTAATTGGCGCTGGCATCAAGAAGCGCCTCATGAGTTCACTCGAATAAAAAGCTGGAGCCTGGACGAAAGAGCTACCATCCGTCCTGTGGAGCTTACGGACTACGCCAAACAGCGCCACCGGCTACACACCGTTCTTCATGGTACACGGAGCCGAAGCCGTGCTACCAGCCGAAGTACGCCACCAGGCCCCGCGGGTTGTCGCTTACAGCAAAGCCGAATCCATGACTGCACTCGAAGATGCCGTCGACACACTCGACGAAGCAAGAGACATAGCAGCAGCTCGATCAGCGGTGTACCAGCAGAGTCTCCGCAAGCTGCGCCCAAGGTCCTTCGTCGAAGGAGACCTCGTCTTGCGACTCAAGAAAAAGCGACCGAATAAATTCGAGTCACCATGGGAAGGACCCTATGTCATCACCGAAGTCATCCCAGGTGGCGCCTATCGCCTCAAGAATGTGGAGTCTAGAGTCGCATACTCCAACCCATGGAATATCTCGCACCTGCGACGATTCTATCCGTAGCAACCTACCCCTTTACTTTCAATAACGCTTTCAGCCAAGGCTATTCAGCCGATCAATGTACCTCCTCCATTACGATATAAATAAAGCTAAGTGTCTCGCCCTAAAAACTTCGGTTCACTATTTTCTGCAACTTTACTATATGCTACAAACGCACTCGGGGGCTCCCCCCACCTCACGATTTCATCGACTGAGGACCAAACGTGTACACCTGAGTAGATGACAACGTCAGGCAAACGAAAAGGACACGTACTCAATCAAAGCACTGCGTGCTCACAAACCTTTACAAAAAAGGGCACAACACGCCCAGCCGAAATATACAAAGTTTACATCTATCTCTTTTTATAGGTACTACCTATGTTGAAGAATAACCTGGGCACGCTGCTCAAACAAATCTACAATCTGTTCGGCATACTGCCTTACAGCCGCGTAATGCGAACGCATGTCCCACTTGCCACCATCCGGTCGAAGAGGTGGCCCAGCGGCCACAACAGCCAAATCCACGTCAGGCCAGTGCAACCTCACAAGGGACAAAGCAGCCTTCACTCCTGCGACAAGTTGCTGTCGCACCAACTCCTTGACATTGCTTACATTCCAAAATTTCGACAGAAGACCCGCAAGGCCTGTCGGTACGGCATCCAAAGGGAACATGACGTGCAACACCGAGGCAAGTGATGTCTGCACTTGGCGGAGCACCCACGAAACTTGATGAACACGATCCTGCACCGTCGCCAGGGCTATGGCACGATCACGATCCATCCAGAAGAAGCCGCCGGCCTCCATGTCCTGTTGAGTCAAGCAATTGACTCGAACAGCGACACGCTCCTTCTCTTCCCTCGGAGCAAGGTTCGCACCTGTGAAAATTGCAAATAAGCGAAAGGCCAGCAGGCTCATCCGAAAAACTGAGCTACAGCTCGAACCAAAGAACAACTTACATTGCAGCTGCTCGGACAGCCGAACCAGTTCCGCCATCAAGTACTCCTCTCTGGCTGCACCACGTTCTGCCTTAGACTTCCAAACATCGGCATGACCGCGCAACCCGAGCAACTCCCTCTCTAGACTACGCACACGATTTTGAAGAAAAGCGAGTTGCGAGGAATCATCCAAAGATGGTCGTGGCGGCATTGCGGACGAGGTATCAACAGGGTCAGCACCCGAAGGAACCTAGAGCAGTAGAAAAACAAAGGGACACAAACATTCAGACAATGGCAGAGCACAACTCAGAAGAATTCATTAACATATAAGACCACTACGTGGCACAAGGATGGTGTTCTTCAAAATATTTACAGCAAAAGCACAGTACAAACTATCCTACGTCTACAAAGCCTAAGACGCGGCACCCTGAGTCGCCTCGGAGCCAGACTGCCTAGCTTTGGCCCCGCCCTGCTGCCGCAGTGCATACTCAGACAGCAAATCAATTAGCTTGGGCCCATATCGTTTGCAGCGAGCGGAGTAGGCAACGAAGGCTACCTCGGATCCATCTGCAGTCGTCGGCATCAGAGAGGTGATCTGGGGCAGGTCCAGCTCCGCTCCAGCCGCCAAGGCCATCGCCAGCCCGACGGACGCGCCGGTGCCCTTCTGCTTGCGCTTGTACTCCGCAGGCGCTTCGGCTGATAAAGCCTCCGCCAGGGCATCCACATCATCGAGGGCCACGCCCTTAGGGAAAAGCTCCCTGTAGAAGCGGCCAAGGACTTCCTTCGCCTTGGCTAGGGAGCTGACGACGGTGCTGCAGCGGTCTTCGACCGCCACAGTAGCATCATCTAGAGCACTTCCGTGCTCCAGAGCACCGCGGTCAAACTCGATGCCTGTGGCATCTGAGACAAAAATAAGAAAAGCATGAAGAAAAGCAGCATAGAAGAAGACCCGAAGAAAAAGAAACAAGTACAAAACTAGCACTGACCTGAAATAGCCTTGGCAGCAGCCATGAGCTTCGTCGCCACCTCTTTTTCACGAGCAGCCGCAACGGTGGCCAGCTGCTCCTCACGATCTGCGGCCTCCTGCTGCAGACGCTCCTTCGCTTCGGCTGCCTTAGTCAGCTCTAGCTCGAGGTGCTCTTTCGCGCCAACGGCGGCTTCGGTCTTCTGCTCCGATTGACCAAGGCTCTTTTTAAGAGCGTCGACCTCACGGAGGGAATCGTTATGCTCCTCTGCATTTAAGACAAGCAAGTGTCAAAGAACAGGACCAGGATAAATAAGAGAGGTATTAAAAGACAGATGGATACCTTGAAGCTGCCGAAGTTTCGCCTCCAGCGCCAGGCGCTCCTGCACCAGCCGCTTGGCCTCCTGCACAAAAGGCTGAAGAAAAGGAAATAGCAGTAAGAAAAGGACTTGGGGGCTACGCCCAACACAAAGGAGTAAAAACAATATCAGCACAAGAAGACACTCGGGGGCTCCCCCCGTGACATGAAGCAGAAAACTTACATGCTCCGATGGCGACTCCGAAGACCCGCCTGCGAAATTCTGAGGCGCAACCACCTGTACCTCCTGCACAGGAGGATCCGGAGTGGCGCCACCCGAAGTCGCCACCGTCTGAGGAGGAGGAGACGCAATGTTCGACTCCCCCATCATCTCCCGCGCACCATCACTGGAGGAATCGTGGGAGGAATGCCTGCATACGAACCAATCAGCACAAGTGCAAAAATCATAAAGGAAAAAGGACAATAGCACAACAAGAAACTTACGAGCCGAGCAAGCTCAGGTCAAAGACAGGAGGAGCCTTTCGGGCTCTCTTCTCCTCCTTTTTCTCTTCCTTCTTCTCCTCTTTCTTTTCTTCCTTCTTCCGCTTCGCTGGCGGGTGCGGCGCTACAGCCCGCACAGGAATGGCAGGAATGGGAGAGGAAGAATCCCCATGACCATCACTATGACGCTCAAGGCCCAGAGGGTTCCTAGGAGTTGGAGGAGTCGAGGCATCCGAAGACTCGCTGGAGCTCCGTGCTCGCTTGCGCGTATGATCCTCACTTGACTCGTCGGCATCCTCCGCTGGAGACCGCGCCGACGGCAGCTCGGACACGGACTCAACCACTTCATTATCCGGGGCAGCCGGAAATAATTCGGGCAATGGAGGTACCATGCCCGGCACTTTGAAGCTCTACAAAATCAGAAGGAACTTTGTTAGCAAACAAAGGAAATAAATATGCAGCTGACAAAAAGCACTACGTGCACAAATCTACACCTGCGGTACGGCCAACGTCGAAGAAAATGGAGGCGTTAGCGACTTCCCCGCGATTTCTTCTCCGGCCTTGAACTTCAGCAGCGCGCGAAGGGCCTTGTCAAGATCCCCCTTGGAGATCTTCTCAGCCGAAACCCTCGTCGGATCACGGCGCCCAGAATAAAGAAACATTGGGTGCGCCCTCGCTTGGAGAGGCTGCACCCGACGCTCAAGAAACGTCCGGATGATGTCTACGCCGTTCACCTCTTTCTCCGGAATCAGTTGGAGATCCTCCACCCGACGGTAAAGGGCCTTTATCTCCGCCTTCTCACCGTCCAAGATTTGGTTTTTCCAAGACCTTTTCGGCTCAATCATTTGGGAGGGGTCAAAGGGAACAAGACCAAAATCTTGCCCGGGCACTACGGAGTCGCGGATATAAAACCATCGCCTCCGCCAGTACTGGACAGATTCAGACATGGAAAAAGAAAAGAAGAGAAGATTGGGACGAAGAGAGATGATGCAACCCCCAATGGGATACACACCATCCGAACCAGATAACCTCTTCACGGAATAGAGCTTCCGGAAGAGGCCAAAATGCGGCTCAATGCCAAGCCAACACTTGCAAAAAGTGATAAAACAAGCAATGTGGAGAAGAGAATTGGGAGACAGATGATGAAGCTGAATCCCATAGAAGAAGAGCAGTCCACGGAGGAAGTTGTGGACTGGAAAAGAAAACCCGCGCATAACGAAGGCGAGAAACATAACCCGATACCCAGATGGGGGACGGGGGATTACCTCATTGCCGGGGAGTTTGACGGCCTCCCTATCCTGCGGGATCAGGCCCCGCTCGCGAAGCTTGCGGAGATCGCTCTCCCGCGTCTCTGATCACCGCCAGCCACCATCGGTGACGCGAGTAGCGGTGGCGCCTTTCTGTCCTCCGGCGGCGCTGGTCCCAACGGCGGATGAGGACTTCTTGGATTTCCCCATTGAACTACGATGGCACCGGCGGTGAAAACACAGAAGATGATGATGGAAATGTGAAGAAAATCCTAGCGCGCAGCAAGAATTGCTAGAGCACAAGGAAGCAGTGAAAACAAGAACTGATGCGGTGAAAACAAACCGCGGCTTTCCCCAATGATTATAACAGCGAAGACGACGCACGACAGCCGTCCATCCAGAAGACCTAACGCCAACGACAGATATGACCGTACACGTGTCAACATCACAACGAACCATCGTTACCACGCCGTCCACTACACGCGGAAATCGAGGCGACACCGTAATTATCTCCACGCCGCGCGTGACCGGTCAATTCAAGGTCAACAACTGGGACCCACGTTCGTCCAGTCAACTCATCTCTGGCGTAGCAGACGCTTGAGGTCATCGATCGTCAGCACTGACGTCACCAAAGGCTATACTAGCACAACCGACAATTCTTCGGCTCTACAGCTAAGAGTACTCACTCGAATCTTCGATTCGACCAAATACTCGGGGGCTACTCCTATCAGGAGCGCTGGCCGCGCACCCGAAAGACGAATAAAGACAAATTACTTCTCTGAGTCCTACGTCGAGTCTACGACTCCACTACGGACTCGGGGGCTACTCCCATAGGGAGGATGGATTTAAGCATCCGAAAATTTTCGAGTCCTACGGACTTAACAACTGAACAATGCTTGAACTAAAGTCTCCGCTCGAGTCTACGACTCGAACAGACACTTGGGGGCTACTCCCATAGGGAGCGCTGGTCGCACACCCTATGAAATCTTCGACTGCGATCTTTCGGATCAGCACGAAAAAACTTTTTGGCAACTCTGCCCCAACAAAATGCTGAGTGAGCAACAATCTCCTTGGCCGCTCGAAGCACCTCCGTGGTGACAAATGTTTGGATGCTGCGTCTATGACGCAAAGATAAGACCTACAGATATCATCTGATGGCCTGGCAACACACCTGACTGCGCTCTGCTAGTATAAATCCATGCCAACAGGCGTGATGAAAAATCCCGACGGACGCGTTGGGTACATCAATTAAAAGCACTGGAATTCCACTCCTGTAAGTCCTCCGCGGCCTGAGTCGAATTACACCAGCATATGTTCCAGGTTCAAGTTTAGGGACTCGAACCTGATGAAGATCATGTTGTTTCGTCCTAAGACAGTTAACTGACCCTGATCCGTCGGGTGAGTCAGGCACATGTATCAACAATCCCTACACATGTATACTGTTACTACCCAGTTGCACCCGAAGGATTGAAAGAGTCCTCAGCCGAATCTACGATTCGACCGATCACTCGGGGACTACTGACATGGTTATACCCTACGGGTACGTGACTTTAGCATACCTGGTCCAGCCCAAGGAAGGCCCACAGCAGATGTACGCCGGCCCATGAAGATTTTCGGGTGGCCAAGGCCCATGACGCCTTCGAGTCCTTGGAGAACAAGACTAGCGCAGATAGGAAATTCAAAGGGGTAAAACCCTAGAACCTGTAACCGACTAGGACTATGCCCGGGACCTACCTAAGTCTATATAAAGGCCAGGAGGGTACGTCCTAGATCGATCGACTCATATTTTCACACACACCTCCACGCCAGATCGAATCTACGCACCCTGTAACCTTCGGTTCCGCCGTAATCAAGAGAGACAAGCAGGAGTAGGGTTTTCCCTCCGGGGGCCTGAACCTGGGTAAATCTCGTGTCCCCTGGTTGCTTGTCTGTTAACCGTGCCACGATCTCCAGCATCCCCATCTTCTCCAAAACCCAAGTCCATAACAATGGGCATTGACGAGATTAAACCTCGTCATCCGGCATCTCCGAGAAACTGGTCATAGAGGCACTCCCTAATATGTGAAATTAGTTAGCTCCGAGGCGTATTGATCTAGTTAGAGAAGTTACAAGCTGCAAGATGGTTTTCGAGAGTAGGGACACCACTGCGGCCAGTTTCAGGGAGATGCCGACGGAGCACAGTCCTCCGGCATCTCCGAGAAACTGGTCATAGAGGCACTCCCTAATATGTGAAATTAGTTAGCTCCGAGGCGTATTGATCTAGTTAGAGAAGTTACAAGCTGCAAGATGGTTTTCGAGAGCAGGGACACCACTACGACCAGTTTCAGGGAGATGCCGCTGGATCCCAGTCCTCCGGCATCTCCAAGAAACTGGTCATAGAGGCACTCCCTAATATGTGACTGTGCGCGTTTGAAGATAAGATCTTAATGGTAAGTACGAATCGGGACAACTTCTTCATAGTCCTGGTCCAGCCACAAAACGGGACTAACACTCAAGACATTTATTAATATTAAAAACTGAGACTACAAAACCGGGACTAAAGGCCACAAACCGCGAAAGATATCCTTCGGTCAAGCCACAAACCGCGAAAGACATGAACTAGAGTTACATAATATGATCATGAACTTCTTGGCATATGTCATTCCTTATGACCGCTTCAGACGTAACCATGGAGCATCTTCTTTACTTAACGGAATGCTTGGGTTAGTTTTCACTGTGAAGGGTGGAATTTCATCAAACTTATTATAATCTTCTGACATGTCTGTCTTGTCCTCGATTCCCACGATGTTTCTTTTCCCTGAAAGAACTATGTGACGCTTTGGCTCATCATATGATGTATTCGTTTGCATATTTTTTCTTTTCTTCGGTCTGGAGGACATGTCCTTCACATAGAAAACCTGAGACACATCATTGGCTAGGACGAATGGTTCATCTCTATAACCAAGATTGTTGAGATCCACTGTTGTCATTCCGTACAACTGGTCTATCTTTACCCCTTCCCCATTCAGGTTGACCCATTTGCAGCGAAACAAAGGGACCTTAAAAGAGACTCCATAGTCTAGTTCCCATATCTCCTCTATGTAACCATAATATGTGTCCTTTTGTCCATTCTCGTCTATTGCATCAAAGCGGACACCACTATTTTGGTTGGTGCTCTTTTTATCTTGGGCGATCGTGTAGAATGTATTCCCATTTATTTCGTACCCTTGGAAATTCAATACAGTAGAAGATGGTGACGTGGCCAACAAGTATAGCTGATCTCCAACAGTGGTGTCATTCAAGAGATGTGTCCGCATCCAACCACCGAAAGACTTCATGTGTTCATCTGTAATCCATGATTCAGGCTTCCCCGGGTTTTTGGAGCGTACAATATTCTTGTGTTCCTCGATATACGGAGCTGCAAAGGTGGAATTATGTAGAACTGTGTAGTGTGCTTTAGTGAAAGAATCTCCGTCCCTATATATCATTGCTTTCTTTCCCAGCGTGCCTTTTCCACTTAGTCTTCCCTCATGCCGCGAGTCAGAAACACCAATCGGCTTAAGGTCAGGAATAAAGTCAACACAAAACTCAATGACCTCCTCTGTTCAATATCCCTTGGAGATGCTTCCTTCTGGTCTAGCACGGTTATGAACATATTTCTTTAAGACTCCCATGAACCTCTCAAAGGGGACCATATTGTGCAGAAATACCGGACCGAGAATGGCAATCTCTTCCACTAGATGAACCAGGAGATGCGTCATAATATTGAAGAAGGATGGTGGGAACACCAATTCAAAACTAACAAGACATTGTACCACATCCTTCTGTAACCTTGGCAGAATATCTGGATTGATTACCTTCTGAGATATTGCATTGAGGAATGCACACAGCTTCACAATGGGTACTCGAACATTTTCCGGTAGAAGCCCGCTCAATGCAATCGGAAGCAACTGCGTCATAATAACGTGACAGTCATGAGACTTCAGGTTTTGGAAATTTTTCTCTGCCATATTTATTATCCCCTTTATATTAGATGAGAAGCCCGACGACACCTTGATACTATAAAGGACTTCAAAAAAGATTTCCTTCTCTGCTTTGGTAAGAGCATATCTGGCACGACTAAGTGACGCCCTTTATCCGTCTTGTTATGTGTATGCATGTTCTTTGGGTCTTTCATAATTTGTTGGTCCTCCCATGCTTCAGGTGTATCTTTTGTCTTCCCATACACGCCTAGGAATCCTAGCAGGTTCACGCAGAGATTCTTCGTCACGTGCATCACGTCGATTGAAGAGCGGACACGCAGGACTTTCCAATATGGCAGCTCCCAAAATATAGATTTCTTCTTCCACATGGGTGCGTGTCATGTAGCGACGTCGTTCGGAACTGATTGACCGCCGGGACCCTTTCCAAAGATTACTTCTATGTCCTTAACCATACCAAATACATCATCACCAGCGGGGAGTTCATGCTTCTTCCGGTGATCTGTCTCACCTTTGAAATGCTTGCCTTTCTTTCTTACAGGATGATTGGTCAGAAGAAATCGTCGATTCGCCAGGTACACAACCTTCTTGCATTTATGCAAATATGTACCTTCAGTCTTATCTAAACAGTGGTGCATGCCTTATATCCCTTGTTTGTCTGTCCTGAAAGGTTACTAAGAGCAGGCCAATCATTGATGGTTACGAATAACAACCCTCGTAGATCAAATGGCTCCTGTTTGTTCTCATCCCACGCACGTACACCTGGTTTTCCCCACAACTTTAAGAGTTCTTCAACTAATGGCCTAAGGTACACATCAATGTTGTTGCCCGGTTGCTTCAGGCCTTGGATGAGCACTGGCATCATAATGAACTTACGCTTCATGCACAACCAAGGAGGCAGGTTGTAGATACATAGAGTCACGGGCCAGGTGCTGTAACTGCAGCTCTGCTCCCCAAAAGGATTCATGCCATCCGTACTTAGACCAAACCATAAGTTCCTTGCGTCACCTGCAAAGTCTGGGAAGTCTCTCTCGATTTTTCTCCACTGTGACCCATCAGCAGGGTGTCTCAACTTCCCGTCTTTCTTACGGTCTTCTTTGTGCCATCGCAACAACCTGGCATGCTCTTTGTTTCTGAACATGCGTTTCAACCTTGGTATTATAGGAGCATACCACATAACCTTAGCAGGAACCCTCTTCCGGAGGGGCTCTCCCTCAACATCACCAGGGTCATCTCGTCTGATCTTATACCGCAACGCATTGCATACCGGGCATTTATCTAAATTCTCATACTCCTTACCACGGTAGAGGATGCAGTCATTAATGCATGCATGTATCTTTTGCACATCTAATCCCAGAGGACAGAGAGTCTTCTTTGCTTCGTAGGTACTCTCGGGAAGTTCGTTATGTTTTGGAAACTTCGGCTTCATTATTTTCAGCATCTTTTCAAATGAGGAGTCAGTTAGACCACACTCTGCCTTCCATCGCAACAATTCCAGTGTGGTACCGAGCTTTGTGCTGCCATCTTCACAATTTGGGTACAACAATTTCTTGTGATCTTCTAACATGCCCTCTAACTTCAACTTCTCATTTTCTGTTTCACAGTCTCGCTTTGCATCAGAAATGACCCTACCAAGTTCATCAGCCGGCTCATCTGATGCCCGTTCTTCACCTCTTTCCTCTCCATTGTCTTCCATTGCAGTATCACTGTATTCAGGAAACATATGATGATAGTTGTTATCATTATCTTCTTCTTCACCACCTTTAGTCCCGGTTGCTGGCTCTAACCGGGACGTATTCCCCCTAACCAACCGGGACGCATGCCCCTGGCCCCGTGCCCGCTCGAACCGGGACGCGTGCCAGCATTAGTCCCGGTTGGTGGCGCAACCGGGACTAATGCTCTGAGGGGTCGCGAACGGATGGCCCTTTTTCCACTAGTGACACCATCCATTCCCTCTCCCCGCCTCGCGGCCACCCCGCGCGCCGCATTTTATGGAGCACACGCACACCGCCAACAACGACCCAGCCACCACCTTCATGGACGCCACACTACTTCTCGAGCCCAAGTTCAAGATGGAGCCGCCGTTGCACTAGCAGATGCCGTCGCATCCGAGGTCCCACTACGTCGCAGTGAGCCATAAGTGCTATCATGCCGTGAGTTTGCTGAAAGGATTGAATTCGGTCATACGTATCTATGTTTTACCCTGACCATTTGGTTTTAGAGGGTGTGCTCCGAAGCTTTGTTAGTTGTTATTATCATGGAGCATGTTCTCGTTCAATGGTGCTGATGGAGAAAGTCATGGAGACCGAGATCTGACGACAAACAATGGTGGTTCGAGTCTGGGTGGTAACTTGGAATTGGCTAGGTGACTTGTGAATTGGAGCAGTGCCATGCAAGTGGGGGCGACTGCACATGAGAGGTTCATGGTCCTACCTCTCATGGTGAAAACCTAAGGTCTGGCCTTAATTGGTTGTGCCTAGCAATAGTCTTGTTGAAGGTATTGTTTTGAGAGAGCGGACTTTCTTTAGGGTGAAAACCTTGTTCTTTGATCGGACGATGACGGTGTTTATGCACTGTTCTCTTCCCTTCTTGGAAGCGTCGCTTTTGGATAAGTTGAACTTCTCGTGCTGTCTTGGTGGTGGTAGTACCGCTGTTTCAATAAATGAGTTACTGTAGCGGGATTTTTATTTTTTGTAATTCTTCTTTTTTTGGCTATGTGTATCTGTGTGGCCGCTAGGACAATGCGTTGTTGCAAAGACTGAATGTAATTGATATCATCTGATATTAATATATACTCCTTTCTAAAAAAAAGTGAGCCACTAGCTTAATCAACCATCATTTCCTGAGGAATTGATCTTGTGATGGCAACAAGCTTAATCAACCATCATTGCCCGGAATGCCAAGCTCTTTGGGCCGTGTGGAAAAGGTAAGCTATCCACATGTGTATATACGCTTTTGTATCTGTTGCAACTTCGATTTCTCCTTCGCCTGCCAAATGCTTTCTTCCCAACAACTTATCTACCCCTGTTTTTGCAGGTTTGCTCTGGTGAGCTTTGCTCCTCCAAGTTTATCATATATTTCTCAGAATTCTCGGGGGGGGGGGGGGGGACGAATGACGAAACAAAATTTAAAACAAGGAAACAAAGCAAAATTTATAGACTTGAGACAAATAGATATTAGTATTAGCCACATTTGTTGCAAAATACATGTATAGAAGATTCATATATATATACAAATTACTGAACAGCAGTACAGACTATACTACTATACCAAAATGTTCTACTTGATCGGACTGTTCAGCCTTGAAAGAGTCACTGTCATTTGCCAAGCCATGGAGCTAGGCATTACAGATCAGCTTTCCGATCACCCTTCCTCTTAAATTCAGTTAAAACAGCCTCGAAGTTGTACTTCTCGGCAATTTCACGCTCTATTGAACTACCAAATTATTGGCAAGGTTCTCATCCGCCATCTTATTACGTAACCTTGTCTTGATGATCTTCAAACTTGAAAATGCACGCTCTGCACTTGCAGTAGAAACGGGAAGAGTGACAAGTAGCTGTAGTAACCTGACAATTAGATTATAGATGGCATCTCTTCCTGTCTCAACAAGGCAATGACAAAGTTCAGTCAAAGTTGAGATATTTTTGAGCTCTCCATCATTAGAAGCATCAACAACAAAGGGTTTGAGCTTCTGTTCTAATCCATAGATATCTTGCTGAGTAAAATCTGCTGGGTAATACTTCTTCACTAACTCACATATATCACTGCCTTTAAAAGATTTAAATCTATTTCTAGGAATTAGAGTGGCACTTGTGGATAGAAGATCCATTATCTTCTCACTAAACCTGCGATCCAATTCATTTAGTTGGCAATCAATAGTTGCACGGAATACCTCCACTCGAAAATATTGGTCCTTGGTGAAATGATCAGGTTGATGTCGTGCACGACCACCGCGCATGACATAAGCTTCCTCCATGTTTGGAATTTCAGTGCTGTGATCTACACAAAATTCAACAACCGTGAAAAAGTATTGTTCCCAACCATCATCTGATCTCAACTTATGAAAACACTCTTTTGTAGCAAGCACTAGACGAACAACATTTACAATGTCTTGTGATCTCAGTTGTAAAGCTTGGCCAAGTCCTTCGGTTATCTGTAGTATCTCCTTCATCATACATAAGACAAAGATAAACTCGAAAGAGGACAAATAGCTAAAAGAAGTGTCAGCATTGGCATGTATTGGTCAAACAATTGATTTGTCCGCAGCCATATCTTGGATCACAATATTTACTGCATTAAATAGTTCCATAAGGCTCTGAATAGAACCAAAGTGAGAACCCCACCTAGTGTCCCCAGGCCGTTTAAGTGATCTAATCTGATTTTCCCCTTGACCGGTTTGAAGTCTCCCACTTTCTATCAAACGTGCTAGTTCTACCAGCTGGGCATCATGGAGTTCATCATGGCGCTTTAATGACGAATCAACGGTGTTTATAATAAAGATTAATTTCTGAAAAAACTGGGCAACAAGAACCACCTCTTTTGATGCATCGACTAATGCAAGTTGCAATCTATGAGCATAACAATGAACATAGTATACATATGGGCATACCTTAATAACAAGTGATTGCAATCCGTTCATCTCTCCTCTCATGTTGCTAGCCCCGTCATATCCCTGTCCTCTAAGGTTCTGAATATCAAAACCATAATTGGATAGTACTGAGCAAATGCATCTTTCAACGTCACAGCCTTAGTATTGGGCACATGTATCAAATCAAAGAAGCGCTCTTGTGAACAACCTGTTTTATCAACAAATCTGAAAACCAATGCCATTTGCTCTCTTTTTGCTACGTCACATGTCTCATCCACAAGAATAGAGAATTTAGAATCTACAATTTCTTCACGAATATGTCTCCTAACTTTAGATGCATATATGGCTAAGATTTCCTTCTGAATATCCGGAGATGTGTACTTCGAGTTGTATGGAGAATTCCCCAAAATGACTTTGGCAAGATCAGGATTGAACTCTGCGAAAAGGTCTAACAATTCAAGAAAGTTCCCTTTATTTTTTGAAGTGGATTTCTCATCATGTCCTCTAAAAGCACAAGACTGAAATGTCAACCATCGGACAACTGCAACTGAAGCTTTCAGCCTTAAACGATTTCTTCCTACCTTTTCCATGTCCTTTGCTACTACAACATTTTCTATATGGTCCGGTGGATGCATCAAGGCTTGACATTCCGTGACTGCATTGTTATGGGGTGAGCAAGGTCCAGAGCCTACATGGCCTAAAAATGCACAAGATTTTCTATCATTCACCTTTTTCCATTTCTCAAATCCATGAACGGAGAATACATCTGAACCGCCTTTTGCTAAGATATTTCTGCTGGAAACAAAGCAAAATAGGCAATACGCACGATGGCTGTGCTGTGAGTACTCTAACCATGATGGAAATAGACTGAACCAATTGTATCGGAAACGACGTTGCTGGCCTATTTTACCAGAACTTTCATAATATTTCAGACATGGCTACATAGGACCTAGCATCAAATAAGCTCTTCGCACACGATCTCTTTCATTAGGTGGATATCGCCAAATTTGTGGTCGCAATGCAGGGTCTCGCTCCAAAAATTCAATACCTCGAAAGACAACAGGACCTAAAATGCTTCATTTGCTTGAGGATATTCATCTTGATCTTCTTGTCGTGGTTCTAGTTCAAGAAGCAGAGGTAAAGCTGTTCCAGTGGGGGTGGAGAATTTTCCTCAACCTGCTCTGTTTTTTGTCTTTTAAAATACGAGGCAATGTTTCCCTTTTTCTTCATTTTCAGACCAATCCGTTGCCAACATCTACCAACAATGAATCACTGATCTCTCTCTTTCTCCCAAAATCCCAATCCAATCAACTACTCAACAAGCTAATTGGACAATCTACAGTTCAAGAATCAAGAACAACGAAATCCCCAATTAGAAAAATTGTGAACTACCAAATCCCCAACCAAATCCTCACTATATTACCACAAATCCATGGGCAGATAGCACGATTTAGTCACTTACCGGTGGTTGCTCGCCGTCGAGCAGTGTTGTTCAGTTTGTCTAGTGATGTTCGTCGCGGTCGCAGTTGCAGCGCTGCTGGTCGCCGGTCGGCAGGTCGGGGCCTCGGGCGGATGGGCGACGCTGGCCCAGTGCTCCTTGTCGCCGGCCACCGCGTCGGAGGTCACCAGGTTGTGGGGGCACGATGTGGGAATGGGTAATTCGTTAGGGATTCAGGAAGGGCCGCCGCCGCTCGCCATCTGCGCGTGTACTAGAGCAAGGCGCGTGTACGAGAGCAAGGCCACGTTCTCTCGTGGCTGGGGCTGGGAGTTATCGATTGTGTATGTGGGCCTGGGGGGGCGCATGTGCTGATCTCTTCCGATCATAGCTAAATACTAGCTGGGTAATAAAAAAACCGTTTGGGCTGGGGGACGCGGCCCCCCTGGCTTCAACATAGCTCCGTCATTGTCAAGAATCAAGAACAACGAAATCCCCAATTAGAAAAATTGTGAATTACCAATTCCCCAACGAAATCCTCACTATATTACCACAAATCCATGGGCAGATAGCACGATATAGTCACTTACCGGTCGTTGCTCGCCGTCGAGCAGTGCTGTTCAGTTTGTCTAGTGATGTTCGTCGCGGTCGCAGTTGCAGCGCTGCTGGTCACCGGCCGGCAGGTCGGGGCCTCGGGCGGATGGGCGACGCTGGCCCAGTGCTCCTTGTCGTCGGCCACCGCGTCGGAGGTCACCAGGTTGTGGGGGCTTGATGTGGGAATGGGGAATTCGTTGGGGATTCAGGAAGGGCCGCCGCCCGCCATCTGCGCGTGTACTAGAGCAAGGCGCGTGTACGAGAGCAAGGCCACGTTCTCTCGTGGTTGGGGCTGGGAGTTATCGATTGTGTATGTGGGCCTGGGGGGCCGCATGTGCTGATGTCTTCCGATCATAGGTAAATACTAGTTGGGTAATAAAAAAACGTTTGGGCTTGGGGGGCGGCCCCCTGGCTTCAACATAGCTCCGTCGTTGTCAAGAATCAAGAACAACGAAATCCCCAATTAGAAAAATTGTGAACTACCAATTCCCCAACGAAATCCTCACTATATTACCACAAATCCATGGGCAGATAGCACGATTTAGTCACTTACCGGTCGTTGCTCGCCGTCGAGCAGTGCTGTTCAGTTTGTCTAGTGATGTTCGTCGCGGTCGCAGTTGCAGCGCTGCTGGTCGCCGGCCGGCAGGTCGGGGCCTCGGGCGGATGGGCGACGCTGGCCCAGTGCTCCTTGTCGCCGGCCACCGCGTCGGAGGTCACCAGGTTGTGGGGGCACGATGTGGGAATTGGGAATTCGTTGGGGATTCAGGAAGGGGCTGGGAGTTATCGATTGTGTATGTGGGCCTGGGGGGCCGCATGTGCTGATGTCTTCCGATCATAGCTAAATACTAGCTGGGTAATAAAAAAACGTTTGGGCTGGGGGGGGCGGCCCCCTGGCTTCAACATAGCTCCGCCGTTGCTATTGTGGAACAACTGCACAATTTTTCATTCTGTTGATCAAGGCATTGCTCAGTTCATTTTGTGTCATGTACTAGAATTGGGAGGGGGAATGTTGTCAGTATGCAGGTTCAGATCCTTTTGGCTGTCTTGTTGCTTCATAGGGATAAATTCTCAACTAGGACCAATAGGGGGTTGATGATCTCCAATAGGAAAAGGCGGGTTAACCGCTAGAATATGATTTTTTTCGAAACGGGGAACAGCACTCTGGCTTCTGCATCAATCATCCTTTTTTTATTGCAATGTTCAAAAATTCAATTTATTACGATGATCAACTAAGGTTGAGACACGTTTCTACCAACGGAAGATGAAGAGCTACATAAAGCTATCCATTCTGGAGTCTCGTAGTATGCCGCCATCTATCCAGTGGTTTATCAGCATTTTAGTCCTCATGTTAGGAGCACATCAACTCACCATCTGTTGGTTTATCAGCGTTTTAGCCAAGATTTGTGGACTAGCTATGGTGGCTCGAGTCCTGGTGGTGATGAGGAATTGGCTTGGTGACTCGTGAATTATAGCAGCGGCATCGGAAAGTTGGACGGCGGCACATTAGAAGTTCACAGTCTTACCTTGCAGGATGAAAATCCAAGGTCTAGCCTGAATTGGTTGTGTCTAGCAATGATCTTGTTGAAAGCATTGTTTTGTGAGCGATGACTTTCTCTATGTTGAAAACCTATGATATTTGATCGGGCGATGAGGGTGCTTGTGCTATGGTTCCTTCTTGAAGGCATCGCTATTGGAGATGTTGGACTTCTGATGTTGTTCTGGTGGAGTTAGTGTCGCTGCTACTAAGGATTTAATCATTGTAGCGAGACTTTTTTTGCAATTTTTATTTTTTTGGGCATGTGCATTCGTATTTCCAATACGGTATACGTTGTTGTAGAGGCTGGGTGTAATTGGTATCCGTATGATATTAATATATGCTCATTTTAAAAAAAATCATACGTGCTACAAAACTAAAAATAACCATATATAATCAGAAAAAAATAAGTAACCGTGAGAGGCTAGCTGCCAGCTCGTACAGATGCTCACTAGATGCAAGCTCACACAGATGTTCAGCCGAGATGCCGCGAGCACGGCGAATAGAAATCCGCCCGGGCGCGAGAGGGAGACTCAATTTGCGCGATGGCCAGAGCGCGACGTCGCCGAGGGTGGAATCGGGAGCAAACCTTGAGACTCTCTCTTATTATCGAAAACTTGACAAAATCTACACCTACCTCTACCTCAGCGCGTTTTTCTATAGGAGTTCTCATGTACTCACTCTGTTTCAAAATATAAGATATTTTAGCTTTACGAAGCAAATGTATTTACACTAGTAGAAAACAGGCCATCCGTTCGTGCTCCCTCAGAGCATTAGTCTCGGTTGCGCCACGAACCGGGACTAATGTTGGCACGCGTCCCGGTTCGAGCGGGCACGGGACTCGGAGGCATGCATCCCGTTTGGTAAGAGGACATACGTCCCGGTTTGTAACACAAACCGGGACTAAAGGTTGGGCGTACACACCTTTAGTCCCAGTTTGTAACACGTATGCTCTCGCCCTCTATAAATGCAACATCCCAGCCCTCTGCCTTCACTCTGTTTTTTCTTGGTGGAACGTGTGAGGGGTGTGCTAGTTTTTTTTCTCCTATGCATGCATTCAAGGTGTTTGATGAAATGTTTGAGTGAATGACCCCGTTCAATTTCTCATAGAACAAAAATATAGAAGGTGTCCGAGACGCACTTGAGCTTTCTTCTCTTTATTTTCTTCGATCGAGGTTAGCAATCTTATCTTTTCTCTGTCATTGATACAATGCATGTGTCGATGTGAATTGGTCATTTCACTATTTATGATGTCCTGTTTTTTGATAAACTTACTTATATGATGCAGATGAACGGTTGGGAATGGATGTACGGTGACCGGTGCGTAGCCGAGTATATGAAAGGCGTGGATAAATTTATCGATGTGGCTACGACAAACAAAGAGAATGGTTTTATACGTTGTCCATGTGTTCAATGTCGGAACAACAAGGAGTACTCTTCCTCGAAAATCATTCGCGGCCACCTGATTATGAAAGGTTTCATGTCCAACTATAATTGATGGACCAAGCACGGGGAAAGAGGGGTTATGATGGAAGATGGTGAAGAAGAAGATGATGATAACAACTATCATCATATGTTTCCTGAATACAGTGATACTGCAATGGAAGACAATGGAGAGGAAGGAGGTGAAGAACGGGTATTAGATGAGCCGGCTGATGAACTTGGTAGGGTCATTTCTGATGCAAAGCCAGACTGTGAAACAGAAAATGAGAATTTGAAGTTAGAGGGCATGTTAGAAGATCATAAAAAATTGTTGTACCCAAATTGTGAAGATGGCAGCACAAAGCTCGGTACCACACTGGAATTGTTGCGATGGAAGGCAGAGTGTGGTCTAACTGACTCCTCATTTGAAAAGATGCTGAAAATAATGAAGCCGAAGTTTTCAAAACATAACGAACTTCCCGAGAGTACCTACGAAGCAAAGAAGACTCTTTGTCCTCTAGGATTAGATGTGCAAAATATACATGCATGCATTAATGACGGCATCCTCTACCGCGGTAAGGAGTATGAGAATTTAGATAAATGCCCGGTATGCGATGCATTGCGGTATAAAATCAGACGAGATGACCCTGGTGATGTTGAGGGAGAGCCCTTCCGAAAGAGGGTTCCTGCTAAGGTTATGTGGTATGCTCCTATAATACCAAGGTTGAAATGTATGTTCAGAAACAAAGAGAATGCCAGGTTGTTGCGATGGCACAAAGAAGACCGTAAGAAAGACGGGAAGTTAAGACACCCTGCTGATGGGTCACAGTGGAGAAAAATCGAGAGAGACTTCCCAGACTTTGCAGGTGACGCAAGGAACTTATGGTTTGGTCTAAGTACGGATGGCATGAATCCTTTTGGGGAGCAGAGCTGCAGTCACAGCACCTGGCCCGTGACTCTATGTATCTACAACCTGCCTCCTTGGTTGTGCATGAAGCGTAAGTTCATTATGATGCCAGTGCTCATCCAAGGCCCGAAGCAACCGGGCAACGACATTGATGTGTACCTTAGGCCATTAGTTGAAGAACTCTTATAGTTGTGGGGCAAACCAGGTGTACGTGCGTGGGATGAGAACAAACAGGAGTCATTTGATCTACGAGGGTTGTTATTCGTAATCATCAATGATTGGCCTGCTCTTAGTAACCTTTCAGGACAAACAAACAAGGGATATAAGGCATACACACTGTTTAGATAAGACTGAAGGTACATATTTGCATAAATGCAAGAAGGTTGTGTAACTGGCGAATCGACGATTTATTCCGACCAATCATCCCGTAAGAAAGAAAGGCAAGCATTTCAAAGGTGAGGCAGATCACCGGAAGAAGCCTAAACTCCCTGCTGGTGATGATGTATTTGGTATCGTCAAGGACATAGAAGTAATCTTTGGAAAGGGTACCGGCGGTCAATCAGTTCCGAACGACGTCGCTACAGGACACGCACCCATGTGGAAGAAGAAATCTATATTTTGGGAGCTGCCATATTGTAAAGTCCTACGTGTTCGCTCTTCAATCGACATGATGCACGTGATGAAGAATCTTTGCGTGAACCTGCTAGGATTCCTAGGTATTTATGGGAAGACAAAAGATACACCAGAAGCACGGAAGGACCAACAAATTATGAAAGACCCAAAGAACATGCATACACAGAACAAGGCGGATAAAGGGCGTCACTTAAGTCGTGTCAGCTATGCTCTTACCAAAGCAGAGAAGGAAATCTTTTTTAAAATCCTTTACAGTATCAAGGTGTCGTCGGGCTTCTCATCTAATATAAAGGAGATAATAAATATGGCAGAGAAAAAGTTCCAAAACCTGAAGTCTCATGACTGTCACGTGATTATGACACAGTTGCTTCCTATTGCATTGAGGAGGCTTCTACCGGAAAATATTCGAGTACCCATTGTGAAGCTATGTGCATTCCTCAATGCAATATCTCTGAAGGTAATCAATACAGATATTCTGCCAAGGTTACATAAGGATGTGGTAGTTGCACAATACGGAGAAGCTGCCGCTGCTCAAGGTATGAGTATTGCCCACTACTTATCCTAGTTAGAGTACTTCCCCGTGAGTGAAGTAGCATACAAATACCAGTATGGCAAACCTGTCGTCAAACCCGAGGAGGTAAATAATCTTCCAACAAAAATGCGAAGATTGCATAACTGATACATGCATGCCACAGAGGCCGGGGCTAACTGGATAGTGCTGAGGGTTACAAAAAAGCATCATGGGAAAAAAAGGATGACATGATATCCATTGAATTTGATGAACTATTTCAATTATTCAATCAAGACGCCTTGGACAAATCGATCATCAGTGCCTATTGTCTGTAAGTACTAATTCTGTAATTAATTTAGTCTCCAGCTATCTCACCTTGTTTATTGCATGTATATAATCATACTGTAATATGCAGAATGAAGATTCTCGAATGTAGCAGAGGACAAATCTATGACATTGGCTTCATTGACCCATATTGGGTTCATGAAGCTAATCTCAAAACAAGCCTCCAGGATACGGAGGATAATATAGTACACGCGTTAAGGTTTCAAGAAACCAGAAGGGAAATACTTTTTCCTTACAACTTCGAGTGAGTGTTATTGTCTTGTATACACTTTCTTTTCGCTTACTCGATGTTAAGTATATAATTAATTAGTTATGCATTCGCAGTTTCCACTATATTCTGTTAATCATTCAACTTGACAAAGGGCGTGTACTAGTCATGGACTCAAAACATAAACCCCTTTAGCAGTGGAAGGACATGCAGATGCTTCTACAGTGGTAATTCTAATCATTATGACACTATATCGGCAACGTTCGTGAATTTTATGATATCAAGTAATTAATAACTTATTTTATTCATTTTCTTCGCCGGGCAGCGCTTGGAAACGGTTCACCAACAAGGCTAGGGGTGTTTGAAAAGCGGAGCTTACATTTCAAGCACTAGATGTAAGCACCACTAGCTATATCCGCGCATCTCTTTGATTTTAGTTTTGATACAGTTATTATCATGCTTGATTATTATTTTGATTGAACTATGTTCTCGTAAAGTGCCTGACGCAGGTACCAGGTAACAATCTATGTGGATACTATGTTTGCGACTTCATCCGGCAGACGTGCGATGAGAAGGGCAAAAATTTAGAGCAACTCCACGTACGTAAACAATTTTTATAGTTTTTAATTACAATCAAATTGTGTTTAATTTTATTCATATAGGCTGACTTTTTTTTAAAATCAGATCGAACGTCTACGGGACGGTCTTCTGCCAAAGGATTACGTACGAGCAATTCAGGAGGAATTGGCAGGATTCTTGGATGCAGAAGTCCTAAACCCAAAATGGGAATACTATTCGTCTGTTTATAGACAATAGGGATTGTAAAAAGAGCAACTTTTGTATGTAGTGCATGAACCCGATCCGTGTATCGAATATAATATTGTCATGATGATCTTGTGTAATATAATGGTTTCTTCATTGATGAGTGCAAAACACTAAATAAACAATAAAACAACCTAAATGAATTCTCTGCCGCGGCACAAAAAGTGGCCAAAATGCTGCCGCGGCAACAAAAGTTGCCAAAATGAATTCCCTGCCGCGGCAGAGAAATGTGCCAAATCTCTGCCACGGCAGAAGGTTATTTGTCCCGGTTCGTGTTACGAACCGGGACGGATGCTCCACCCACCTCCCCCCCCCCCCCGGTCGCCCTCTGCCGCGGCCACGTGTACCCCATTTGTCCCGGTTGGTGGGGCAACCGGGACTAAAGGTTGGGGCTTTAGTCCCGATTGCCCCGTCCCGGTTGGGTAACCGGGACTAATGCCCCTTACCAACCGGGACCAATGGGGCGTTCTGCACTAGTGTTAAACTTATTTTAGTATGTAGATTTACTCTGATTTTAGATAAATTTACATGCTAAAAAAATCAAAATACATTTTTTTATAAACCTAAAACATCTATATTTTAAAACGAAAGGAGTAATTGCTTAGGCCCCAAATGCGGTGACTAAGTGCAACAAGCAGGGGGCGGGGGATCATGCACATTTTCACAACAATTATTGTAATCTGACCACCTAAGCTACCGAGCGCGCTTCCCACTGGGCCACAAAACATCTTTTTTGGTTAAATTTAGCATCGCATCAGGTCGACACTTAACCAACCAAGAAAGAGAAGACTTTGTATTCCAATGAAGTCTTCCGTTCCATAAATTAGTTTCTACTGGTCCATTTCAACATCAGAACATTTCAACGACTCCTCCACTTGCCCTCCGGTTATAAACTAGCTTTGGTAGGAGTGCAGCGACATGGTTTCCAGGCTCCAGGTAGCCAGTTTTTAAAAATTTAGAAAAATAAACCAAATTTGAAGCTTCAGTTTTTTTCAAAAAAATACCAGGATGTACACACTTTTTCATTCTATCAGCATGTAAAATTGTCAATACGAAATACCACATATTTTAGTCTAAAAAATGCCTAATGTGCAGATCTGGGGGTGTGAACAATGCAAAAAAAAAATCTTCTAACAAAATTTGTTCGATCTGCCTTTATGCTGAACCCAAAATAAACGTCTTCCACAAATTTGTGAGCTCGTACTGTGTATAATTAAGTACATCAAATACTTTTTGGAAATTGTATGAAACTTTGAAATCAAGTTTTCAATAGTCAGGCTCCCTTTAGCCCCAGGTTCCATATTGACTATTTCACCCTGATACCCTAACAATGCGGGCCGCCAGCTATTACAAGCGGTCACGTTCTGTGAACCGGTCAGAGGTGTGTGATTCCACTTGGGCAATCAATTTTATCTATACTACCTCCTTCACGGTTTGCAGGGCGTTTTATAAAAATCTCACGAACCTAGACGTGAACGTATTGGCTGAAAATTAGGCCTATTAGTGAGCGCTTAAGGCGCATGCAGTGGTGGGAGACTGTTGCATGCATAGTAAGTTGGGAGAAAAGCTGTCACATTAATTAATAATTAATGCTTATGCGCCTAGGAACGTTGTAGTTTTGAAAAAACCCAAATTTAATTAGACACCCTGCAAACCGTGAAGAAGGAAGTACTATAGTCACTAGCAGCTATGGATTAAATAGTTCCATAATATTAGTATTACCGGGACCAGTTTTAGCATCATAACTCTTCAACTTGCAACTTCCATCAAGTACATGTCATGGGGAGGTAGCTCGAGTTCGTGCTACGGTACACTAGCATTCCATATTATAGTACTAGATATTTTTACTGAAAAAATATTATATTCTCTCCGTTTCATAATATAAGATGTTTTAGCTTTTGTAAAAAATTTCCATAATATAATATTATACTCTTTTGATTTCATAATATAAGATATTTATACTCTCTCCGTTCATGGAGGGAATAGTACATTAGCTAGTCCTTATCTTGGTAGTTGTCACCCTCAATTGTCAACTATTGAACTTTTCAAAAACAACCATTTGTCTTCAAAATATAAGACAAGTAGATCCTAATTCAAACTTCGGTATGACTGCAAATCAAGTAGTTTAAGTATCAAAAGTCTAACATGTATCTTCCATCATGGAGAGATTGCGTGTTAAGAACGAGGACATGGTACATACGGTCTTCTATCAATTATAGAATTACCTAGTCCATAGCTTCGTAGTTGTCACCTTAGATTATCAATAATTTAACAATCAAAAAACAATTATATTGCATGGTGGGTGCCAATGACCAGTTGTCATAACAACCCTCAAATTTTTTTTTGAAATGAGCTCTTTATTATTTATTAAAGTAACGTTACACCCGGCCTTTCCACAACTAGGATGCACATATCCGATCAACCACAAAAGTAAACAATAAAGAAACTAGACCAACAATACAACAAGCACTGTTTTAGTAACATGCCTAGAGCTATGGAGGATCGATCCGCATATCACCCGGCCATCCATGTCGGCAGAAAATATCTCTCGCCGTATCCTCTAATCGCGTACACCCCTTCCGCAAACAAGTCTCGAAACTCCACTCGTTGTAGAGAAGTCCATAAGCGTGGAGTAGCCTGACACGATAAATAACCCAAAACAAAGTCCTGTATTTATCATAGACCCCATGCAACCAATTACCAAATACATTGAAACCCCTTCAATTGTATATAATGGGTGCCA
Source organism: Avena sativa (assembly GCA_916181665.1). Classification (NCBI taxonomy): domain Eukaryota; kingdom Viridiplantae; phylum Streptophyta; class Magnoliopsida; order Poales; family Poaceae; genus Avena; species Avena sativa. Next base: position 31,889,482 of record OV702300.1, on the reverse strand, counting down.
ACCAAGTATTTAGAGGTATGTCCTTATTCATAGTTGCTGCAGGAGCAGGGGAAACAATAAGGAGTAGCAGAGGCTGCCTTCTCGGCTTTTGAACTTGAGAAAGTGGGTTTCTGGGACAACCCCTCTGGTATACTATGCCAACGAAGAGATGCCAACTGCATCACGAAACCAAGATCAGATGAGACGCTCCTCCTGCAGCCAGGCTGATAGGGTCATAATTCTACACAAACTACCGCTGGAACGTATAATTTTACTATAGTCAAAATTCCAATCCGATTCAGGAAGAGCCAGATGGCAATGTAGGCAAGAAAAGAAAGATACGTTATGTTTCCTTCCAAGATGTGTTTCTCTCTACCCTTATTCTCCCACGTAATTTGCATTCCACCGTAAACATTGGAAGGGGCGGTGTGTGAAGGTTCGTAGGTAGAAACCAAAAAATTTCATGACTAGCGCAACACCCTATGCCAGAATCTATCTAGAAGTAATGCTGTAACGAAAGAGTTTTGGTAACATACCCTTGTAGACCAAAATCGGTTATTTTCGTGTGAAACATGGATGATGTAGACATACTCTTAGCCGATCTCAAGGTCGTTAAGCTCCTCGCAAGTCTTCCCTGGTCCTTGCATGGTAATTCAGGTGCCACAAGTGGCAGCACCCCCATGGTTTCGCACACATCGGGTGCATGACGACAACCTTCGATTATCTAATCCCTGCCGAGAGTGCAAAAGTAGATCTTCTGGCTGGAATCTCCGTGGCACAACGGCGTGCCGCACCAACGTCGTCTCTTGCATGTACAGTTCTTCTAGGAATCGCGCCATCGCAAAAGGCAGCAAGAAAGAGAGAGATAGAGAGATCCCAATCGTCGTATACAGTTCCAATCTTGGAAACCACACACAAGGGAAAGAGACTATTGGTGTGTCTTTTCCCACCCATAGAACCCTACTTATATAGGGGAAGGGGTGTGCCCTTCCCAAGGGATCCCCCATGTGGGGCTAAAAGAGGGAATAGGGGAGAAAGGGGGACTAGCCATGGGCACCACACGAGCCTACAAGGCCCACCCCTTTCCACACTCAATTAGGTGGGTTGTCCCTAAAATCCCAATTTTAATATTTATTAAATATGTAAAAATAGTATTAATTCCATTAATTAAAATATTTACATACTATTTAATTCTCATTGACCCGAAACACCTTTTCGGGTCATTTCGGACCACTCGGATCCTTCTGGAACGATTTTAGGTCTCTCATAGAATGCTTCTGATTTTCTATTCTCTTTCTTTCTGTGATTCCAATGATTCCATAATGAACATTAAGAGTCATCGAATTCTTAAATGTGTTACCCTACGGTTCGGAAATTTCACAGACATGATCGAGATACCTCTCATATCAATGACCATTTAACGGGACTGGGATGCCCATAAGGACCCCTATGCATTCCACAATTTCAATGACGTCGTTTGAACCATAAATGTCGAATCCAATTCTCTTTGTTACTTCGTACATGACTTGTCCGAGATCTAATCACCGGATCACTATACCATGATAAATCTCGTTACCGACAAGTGTTGCTTTACTCGTTCCCACGATATTTCATCCCCGTGACCTAGTCACATGTTGCAACATTATGAATGTAATCTCATCAAGTGGGTCCTATGTATCTTCCCGTCACACGTGGTGAACAAATACCGATCTTGATGCGTAGACCTCAACATATCTCTCTAAAATAGCCAATATATATTTTTATGATCATCCTGTTATGGTGTGACGGTTGATGCAGTCAAAGTAGTTTCGGGTAATAGTGATTAATATAATCTCATGATAAGAAGAAGGATACTACGCTTATAATTACTGCAATGATGAACTATATGACTTGATCGTGTTGCAATATTTATATGAGTAATGTCCATCATCATTCACTAATGATACGACTTCATTGTAAACTGGCATGAATGCTCCATGATTAGAAATCCTTGATCATTAGTTGTCCAACAAACTAGTATATATAGAGGCTACTAGAGACTTGGTATGTTTTAAATACCACACCGGTATCAATGTTTCCACTCGATACAACTATAGCACAATACGAAACTATTACAAACTTATTTAGATATGATAATAGACATATGTATTATTTGCCTCTAGGCCATATCTCCTTCAGTGTGGTCATTCGAGGCCACCATGGTGACTTCAAGTGTGGAGCAAGCCATTTTCCCCTACCTACTTGATGCCGAGAGTGTGGAGATTCTGGCGTGCCGTCAAAGTCTCTATCTTGGGTACCGTGGAAAAGGTGATTTTGGAAACCGGTAGTACGGGAGTGGCTGCTAAACTTAACAAGGACGGCCAGCATCGATCTATTCACGGTCCATTGGTGGAGGAAATAAAATCCCTACTTCATCAGTTTGGCGAAACTACTATTAGATCGGTGCGACGACCTGCGAATAGTTCGACCCATTTATTAGCAAAAGAAGGCTGCAAAAATAAAACTTGTAATGTGTGGAGTGGGGTTGCAACATACTGTATTAGGAGCCAACTTGTTTTGGACTCTGAAATAAACTAATATATCAAAGCGATTTTCTCCAAAAAATAGAAAACATTTGTGTTTCCAAGAACGATCAATCACAATAATTTACATTCTCTTTTCTAGAATAACAATAGAAAAATACTGCCGGCGGAAGCTCACCTGTAGTGACGTATCTAAGAGCAAGTATAATAGGACAACATTAACTTACTATAAGAGTTAAAAATACTATATTTTGACTGAGTTGGAGGAGAGAGAAGAAGAATTGGATGTAAGTTAAGAACCAGCTATAACATGTGCTCTTAGATACTTTGTGGGAGTGATATGTGTGGGTCATGTATTAGTAAACTTACTTGTTTATAGTTAGCTATACTTGTTTGCTATAATGATGGCTATAGAGCTAACAATGGGCTATATTATTAAACTTGATCTAAATAAGCAGTACACGTATGATTGCAGCCGTAGCGGCCCGACACACTACCGGAAACCGCGCCTTTGCCGTGTCCTCCTCTTTTTATACGAAAACTTGTCTACGATGAGGTATACGCAGCTGCTCCTTCCTTTGACAGGAGCCGGTTTAACATGTATGGGTGTGCTCACTTCTTATTGAACTGTTCTCCCTACATCCTTTGACAGGAGCCGGTTTAAGATCTCATCACCTGTATAAAGGCACCCGTCCCGATTTCTCAAGTCTCCTATCAGCTCTTCTCCCTTTGACAGCTTGAGAAATTATACGCGGCGCTACTGTACGAATCATTTCAAGCTCGCATCGACTACAAAAAAAGGGCTTCCTTGTTGGACTACCCTTCTGGTAATTTTCTCCCTTTGGCCGTGTTCTTAGTTATATCAAGATTAATTGCCTCAAAGTTTGCTTGAAATCATCTTTTTTCCAGATCCAATTTGTTCTCGTTGTCTACCCTCTGGTCGCTCAATCATTCTGTTGTGCCTTGTAAGATCTAACTCCTTCCTATGTGCTCTCTACTAGTCCGAATATGAGGCCTAATATCTGGGCAGCACCTGCCATACAGAGGGGAGAAATTAAGCTGTTATATCCATATATCTATCTAGTAGTATTACTGACCACTGTTGTTCATTGATTCATGCTCCAGATATCCCATTTAGTGCATCTTTGTTAGATGGCATTTAATAAGTTTTTTATACTGACCAGCATATCCTACGAGTGGGAAAAAAAGACGTGAAAATGACTCGCAGGTTGCAACCAGTCTCAGCCTCTGGTCCCTAGCTAGGACTGGCCGTGTTCTTCCTTTGAAAGCTTCAGAAATTAAGTGCCGTCCTATCCGGTCTTCTCCCTCTATCAGCTAACGCTCGCCTGGGGTACAGAGCGGTTCTTCCTTCCCCAGGTAGTAATTACCAAAGTTTCTTTCAAACGAGAGTCCTCGGATTATATTATTACGACCCCCTTCGATCTTTCTCCAGATATAATTTCGTTGGTCCTTGTTCTAGCTGCCTACCTAACCTGTGGCTGTGGCCGCTCAGTCACCTTCTTTGGACTTTGCTGTGATTCGTAGTAGCTAACTACTTTGATCTTAACCGCAACCTGGCGGAGGAGGTCTAAGATTTGACAACTTTACTCTAAGTTCCGATAACCAAAGGACAAAGTCCAAAACAGTATAGGAGTGCCGCTATGAAACTGTTTCTGTTGCAAAACCCTATGGGAAAACAGAAATTACGTATTCATGCCTGCTTCCATGATTTATCCAAAACCAAATTGAGTAATTGGTGGAACTGGGCATTAATTGTAACCTCTCCGGTATTGCCCCTTGTTTTTGTTTCAGGGTACCGTGGCATCTATAGCTGCAAATGGATCACCGATCTAGTATTTTACACCGGGACCTGGAGCTCATGTTGTGTGATGAAACGGCAAAGCCACAGCCCCTGCCGTTCGCTCTTATGAAAGAAATCACAAATTGTTTCTCAGATGAGCAGCAAATTGGCAAAGGTCAATTCGCGGTGGTATATAAGGTACAATATAACTCCGATCTGCACTGGTCTTGATCAACTTTATCTGAAAAATGAAGTTGTTGCTTACAAGGCATATTTGCCCTGCAGGGAAATCTTGAGAATGGGACTGTTGCCGTGAAGACGCTGTCCAATACGTATGAGTATGGGATGGAATTCGAACAAGAAGTTGAATGTCTCATGATGATTAAGCACAAAAATATTATCCGTTTTTTAGGATATTGTGATGAGACACAAGGGAGTATGGAAGAGTACAATGAAAAACTCGTCATGGAAGATGTTCGGCATAGGTTGCTATGTTTCGAGTATCATCCTAAAGGGAGTCTTTATGAATATATCACTGGTAGGATCATGTGGCACGCATATATAGTTCTCACCATTTCTTTGCATTCCAATAATATTACAGACATGGAATATGCCAAACAATACTAAACTTCCTTTATAATCCCCCTTCTAGATAAGTCTCGCGGACTTCATTGGAGGGACAACTATCGAATCATAAGGGGAATTTGTCAAGGATTACATTATCTTCATCAGAAAAATATTGTCCACTTAGATCTAAATCCCACAAATATATTGTTGGATCATAATCTCGAACCAAAAGTTACTGATTTCGGTAAATCAATGTACTTTGTTGAAATGCAAGACCATGATATTATTAAGATAACTGGAACGCCGTAAGTTTGCTAAGCCTTTTGAAAGTTCAGTCTTCTATACCCAAACACTGTGTTACCTTGTTCACTAACCAATCACACGAATATTTGTTTATGCAGAGGGTATTTGGCACCAGAATCTTATAACCGTACCGGAGTCACATACCAACATTCATACCGGCTTGATATATACAGTCTTGGCATAATAATTATAGAGATACTCACCGGAGAGATGGGGTATTATGATGTCGACGAGGTGAGAATAATTCAGGTCTTCATTCAAAATGATAGGTTGTACTCCAAATCCAATGCATCGCTGCCTACTCTTTAAATTTGTCAAAATATTACTTCATTACCAACATGTGCCATATATTTTAAGTGAAATACTTTGAGATCATACAAAATTGAAAACATGGATGTGAACCTTTGGTAGGTGGAAGGAGCGCATAATTTTAACCACACTTTCCAAGTCTCATGATAACACAAATAGAACCAAAGGGACCATGCTCATTAACTAAAAGGCATCACAATACATATAGTTGGATCAGTAATATTTTACAAGAATAGCTTATATACATACATGACTCTTTATGTGAGAACGAATAGAAATGTCGGCTTATTTGTTTAGGAGAGTGTCTGTATAAATTCATTACCCATGTCCAAGTTATCTCTTTCATGAGTTTGTATGCATATTTCTTCTTCATTTAATTGATACCTGGTTACTTGGTATGTGAGATGAAACTAGGGGTGCCTTCTTAGGAAATTTGTGTGGAATTGATGTCTTAATTGATATAGTTATATATAAGCTGGTTCGTTCTCATTAAATACTCGTGGAGTACATGTAAGGTGTTAACATCATATGGGCCTATAGTATGTAGTACTACATACTTTAGTTTCACATTTTAGAAGACAATGCTTCTTTTTCTGATTTATAACTTCAATTCATAGGTAGTTGAAAGTTGGAGTAGCATGTTTGATACATCACAGAGTGAGGCACAAAAGGAACAAGTACGAGTATGTGCTGAGATAGGACTAGAGTGTACCAACTTCAACCCGGACAGGAGACCGGATGCACAACATATAATCGCTAGACTTGATGAAACAAAAAGTACAACCAGATATATTGAAACTGGCATGACCACTTCAGGGCAGGTAAGATGACTCCTTAGTATCCATACCACTCTCGCACACAACATAATTTTGAAAGCTTTTGTACTACTCCACTTGCATTTTTGTTGCTCGCAGCCAACAAGCAACTTTTTGCATACACATCACTTGCCATTTATGGTTAATTTAAAGTTGCATCTTGGTGCACTTCTCGGGAGGATTTTTTTATGAGGGTGCCATACATTTTCATTTATTGGATCTTCGTGTGTACTTTCATGGTTAATTCTATTTAGATTTGCGAGTGCTATAAATTCTTAACAAGATTAAATCAAAGGACCCATCAAAGTACAAACGAAATGATTTTGGAAAAAAAGGTGTGATTCTTTGTGAAAACATGAAATGACAGAAAATACAATTGATCAATAATTTTGCCCTTGTTTATTATATGGATTTCTATATAATAAAATTTGAACAAAAACTGATTAAAATTTCTTGCATTCTGAATTTTAATAGGTTCTAAATGACAATTCTCACATATCATTAGTTGGATAGTATATCATATTGTTCATTTTGCCAAAGATGTTTTGGAATACTTCTTTCTAGGCTTATGATTCAAGTTGTGTACTTGTTCACACTGTGTGTGCCACATTCGAGACATCACGCTTGTGCAGCTCATGTCTGCCTCTAAAGGATTTGTATAAATTTAACCTCATTAATCGAAGGAGTTCTTGTGCAGTCAGGATCCAAAACATTCTTGTCAGAGCAATATTTGAGATACATCACAAACAACTTCTCTGATGAGCGAATATTGGGCAAAGGTGGTTTTGGTGTTGTATACAAGGTAACACTAAAGCATATATGTTTTCATTTTCATAAATATATGAAACCATACTTGACCCAAAATCCGGTATCCATATTAAAAGAGCCTTTAAATAGGGACTGCTACATAATGGGGAAATGGTTGCAGTGAAGAAGTTTTTAGGGGCAATCCCGACCTCACCGGCGCAATTTGAGAATGAGATTAATCTTCACATCAAACTGAAGCACCGCAATATAGTCCGACTAATAGGCTACTGCTACGAAACACAACATTTACATACATCTTATGAAGGAAAATCTGTTTTTGCTTTGAACACGGAAAGTTTGATTTGCTTGGAATATCTACCTAATGGAAGTCTTGATAAGTACATTTCAGGTATGACATTAGAATATGGAACAATTCTTTTTTCTCTTCTTTTCATATTTCCATAGATTAGTTGTCATGGTTTGCTTATATTTCAGTGAAATAAAAAAGATAACATATAATATAATCTCTATGTCCTTCTAAAAAGTATGCTCTTTGTTTACTTACAAATGCAGATGCATCTTCTGGGCTTAATTGGCACATGCGCTGCAAAATAATTGAGGGGATTTCATATGGTCTGCAGTATCTTCATGAGCACTCTAATGAGCCCATTATTCACTTGGACCTAAAACCGGCGAACATATTGCTTGATGCAAATATGATCCCAAAAATTACAGACTTTGGTCTATCAAGACTATTTGATCAAAACCGAAGTATTTGCACGGCAAGTACTAGAGGAACCTTGTGAGTGAACAGACTCTTGATAATCCATTCCTTTTTTCAGTAATTATTAGTATGTCATTTATTTTTTTATTCTTGATAGTTAGATATTCAATCACATGTGTTATAATGCAGCGGCTATATGCCTCCAGAATTCCTAAGAGGCATAATCACTCCTATGTGGGACATATTTAGTTTAGGTGTAATAATCATGGAGGTAATAACGGGACACCGAGACTACCCACATGATATCAGAAAATCTTCTAAGGGATTCATTGAGCTTGTAAGACGAATCGGTTTAAACTTATGGATGCGTATTTTTGTAGAGACCATGTAACGTTTTACTGTTATATAGTAATCTTCTCGGTTTGTCTTCTGGTTTCACAGGAACTTAAAAAATGGAGAAATAAGCTACAAAAAGAACCAGGGTATACAACGGTGGAATCAGATTGCCAACAGATAGAAAGATGCATTCAGATAGGTCTAATCTGCGTGAATGATGAACGGACCAAAAGGCCTACAATGAAGAAGATTATCAATATGCTTCAAGGGTCAGAAAGTATGGATTGGTACATTAGTAATGAGGTAATATCACATTTATGCCGCACATGTTAAAGTCAGTGTATTGCATAGCATATAACGTAATTAATATATTTTTTTTCCCTCTTCTGGAGAGTACAAAGCGTTGTGTTTCAATATTTGTACCTACAAAGTGAAAACGCGACAACTTCTTGCAAATACATGTTAATATTAGGAGTGACCTATTTGATAGAACTAAGTTATGTGCTTAATGCATACCTTGTATGACACTTCCGAACTTAAAGTCCTTTTGATCAGAAAATTCTTCAGTCTCACTACGGTGCTCAGTTGAGCTATATACTTCCTAGTTTACATCTGACCCTTTGATGTTTTATCTCTGTTAGCCAATACTGTTAGGTATTCACCTTTTATGACCAAGAATATAGAAACATTCCTTTTTTTGAGAGAGACAGAAACATTCCTTAATACAGTAGCTGTACATGTAAAATCTTGAGGTATATACATTTTTAGTCCCACAACTTGCGTCGTGGGAGCGTTTTAGTCCCACATGTTGCAAAGTGAACAAAACTAGTTCCACAACTTGCATCCTAGGAGCATTTTAGTCCAATTTAACTGATTTCAACAGATTTGATCAATTTTAACCAAATTCATCCATTTATGGCATCCAAATTTTTTCAAAATGACCCTTGTGTATTTTTTTTAGGTATGTACTATAGTGGCAAGTGTAGGTCTTCAATTTTATTAGGCAGTGCAGGTCTTGAGTCCAAATCTCTTCACTCTACACTGAAATTTTATTATTTGCACAACCACTGACATGTGGGACCCTTCTGTCCGGCAAAGAAAAAATACACAAGGGTCATTTTGAAAATATTTGGATGCCATAAATGGATGAATTTGGTTAAATTGATCAAACCTGTTGAAATCAATCAAATTGGACTAAAATGCTTCTAGGATGCAAGTTGTGGGACTAGTTTTATTCACTTTGCAAGATGTGGGACTAAAACGCTCCCACGAAGCAAGTTGTGGGACTAAAACTGTATATACCTCTAAAATCTTTAATGCACTGAAATTATGTATATACCTCTAAAATCTTTAATGTACTGAAATTAGCAACTAGCAGTCTACCTTTATTCTTCTTGGTATAAGAAGGAATCACTTATACTGGAAGCTATTCTTTCTTCAGGGGAAAAGGTACATACACCACTAACTTGCATCCATAAAAATATTCCACTTCGAACCCTGAACTTTGCCACAAATTTACTTTTGGTTCTAAAATTATTGTAGCTGTCTACAATAAACGTTGGACATTGGAATTCACTTTTGAACTTTTGAGTGATTTCAATGTGTTTTTTCTGCGTAGGCAATAGTTTTTTGCCCACATAGAGTCCTGCAAGGGACCAGTATATGTAATGCGAGCATTCTTAATTTCAGAAACTGTAATAAAACAAGAATAAAGTGGCTTGGCTGACATTGTCATGCTAACCATCTCTCTCTTGTTCAAAACCATAGATTCCTGGTCAATTTTGCATTTCGGAGACCATGTATTTGTTCAAAATAACTGCTTTAGAGAGCTGGATGGGTTATATAAATCAAGCAAATTTAACTAGTAATCTGGTTCATTCCAGCTATCAGAGCCATAGTTCAGGAAAGGAGATTATTGTCACAGCGTCCATTGCTTCTCTGCTGTCTTCCTGGTATGCCCCTTTTAAGAGTGTTGACTGTTTAAAAACTATGTAAGCTGGTCTATGCATGCCTAATTTAAGTTAGATCTGATTGTTCCACAGGTCACCACCAGACTCGTGGTTGGGGCTTTTGCTCCGGAGCATAGCACTCATGGAGGACTTACTGTCGGCGGAGCAGAGCTGTAGCGACTAAGCACCTGCTTGAAGAACCGATCTGTGGGGGTAGAGGCCACATTGTCATGAGGGAGTCTCGAGGGGGCAAGGTCGGAACCAATGGAGTGGTGCCCGAGTGTGGCAAGTGGTGGCCGGCATGGGAGCCAGTTGTCAGAAGCCAATGATTCATTATATGGAGATGAGCGGATATTTCCTCACCAAGCTCTCCATGCAGAAAAGAAGTCTTGACATCTAACTGCTCAATCTCAAGATCATGCATAGCCACAATACTAAAGAAAGTTCGAATAGAACTATGCTTTACAACTGGAGATAACACATCATTGTAATCAATACCTGAAATCTGGCTTAACCCTTTTGCTATTAACCTTGTCTTGTCTTGTACCTTGAAGGCTCTTTAGGAGACAAACCTTTCTTTTTCTTAAAAATCCACTTGCAGTGGACCGTCTTCTTTTGTTTGGGCAAGCGCACAACATTTCATGTGCCATTTTTCTCAAGAGATTGCATCTCTTCTTGCATAGCAGAAATCCACTCCTCGCGGTCAACGGATGAAATGGCTTCATTATACATAGCAAATTCAACATCGTTCTCCACCTGTTCAGCACAACTCAAAGCATAATGAACAAGATAACACTCTTTAATTAAAGGAGGACGAGGACTACAACATTTCTACTCAATAAAATCTTTTTAGTTTCAGCATTCCATAATTTATATGCCTTAATTCTTAAACCATAACCAAGGAATATACAGTTAACAGCCCTAGGCTCTAACTTTTTTCTATTATCGACGTGAGCATATCACTAGTAGAGAAAACCTTATAGCAGCACTCTTTACCGCCGGCGAAAATGGGCCAAAGTCACCGGGTGTAAGGCCTTCTAGGACCTCCACGCGCTATCGCCGGCGAACGTATTGTAAACGCGCCGGTGCTAATCAATTTACCACGGGCGAACCTAACCGTAGGTCGCCAGTGATAACTCATTCCAAGGCCATTGCGTGATACCACCGGCGAATAGCTGTGTGTTGCGCCGGTGGTACGTTAGTTACTGCGCCATGTACACCGGGGATAACATGTGACAGGGCCAACGAAAAGGGTCACGCGATACCACCTGCTAACTTACGTGTGGTTCGCCGGGGGTATTTTGTTTATCGCCTGCGCACCACAGTGCACATGCGCCGACGACCCACGGGCCACAACCCCCGCCACCTACCACCAAGCCCACGACCAGCCACAAACGCACCTGTGACCCAACCACGACAATGCACCCCCGCACCTGTGACGCTACATCTACGGATGTTTTCTTACGGAAACAAACTTACAGGCAGACGTGGAACCACGTCATAGGTTTACGGTTCTAAAGTCACGGGAGAGAAAAATAAACTAGCCAATCGGGTGGATGCACGTCTATCCGTTGGATTTTTCCGTAAGAATCTTTCTGTAAGTTTAGCTTTTCCGCCCCCGCACACAGCCACACACACACGCATCCATTCCCCTCTCCCTCCCTCCTGAGACTGTCGGCCACCACATCGATCCCCTCAACTCGCCAGCGATTCTCCCCCTACGTTCGTCCAAGAAGCTCTGCCGACCTCACCTCTGGTTGATCCCCCCACCAGCTCCTCCAGGGGTGGAGTGGAGGAGGAGAGGAGAGTGAGCCAAGGGCCAGGGGAGCTCCTCTATGCGTCTTCTTAGGGAGGGCTGTGAAAACCTAGGCGGCGCGGCGCTAAGGTTCGGAGATGTCCACGGCCGGCGGGAGGAGCGGGGCCGTCATAAGCTCGCGGTGGCTCAAGGTGCCGGCTGGAAGGTGGGGAGCACGAGATGCTAGTTGCCTTCCCAAACTTTTGTTGTCGGCGTCCATGAGGAGCTCCTGCAGGCGATTTCCCTGACCACCTCCCCGAGATGCTGCCGGTGGCCACCTCCTCGAGCGCCTGCTGCCATACACCACGCCCGCAACCCGCTGCTATTGCTGGCCACCTGCACGACCTGCTGCCGCTCGGTGATTTCTCGTGTATGCTCCGCCTGCATCTCGTTTTGTTCTTTACTTGTATAGGTATGTTCTCAAATAAAACTTGTATCTCACTAGTTAGTCCAACTGATGTCTATCTAGGCTGCAGATCTGAAATTTCTTGCTAAGGATCTCTATTTCCCGTAGATCTCTGAGAACAAGGCGCCTCGTGCCCCCCCATTGGCCTTAGGCTTGGCGTGCAACTCATATCGCTGCCAGTCTTGCCTCGCTACTAATTCTCTACATCAGCTTCCTGGGGATGCTCAAGATCTATGACAACCTCTACATTGGCAACTTCTACCTTGCCACTGATCCCCAGTCTCTGTGAGTCGCTGCCCCTTAGACCCCTCTCTGTTTGCCACATGAGTGAATGATATGAGACATTCAATATACATGCTAGTGAGATATGCACACCCCAGTTTTACTTCATACATATTAGGAGGCTGCAATGAAACACCAAACCTGACTAGCTACTATAGCACGTAAAGGAGCCATCATACCCCAGGATTTCAGCATTAGGTAAAACCAGCTAGGAATAAATGCAATATTGTAGACTGTAATCGATCTTCCATTTAGATCTATTTTGCCTATTCCCTCTAGCTAGCTTGAATTGAGATGGAAGCATGTAAGCTGTTGTAGCTTGTTAGTATGCTTATTGCTGAATGAAAATGCAGTAATAAAAGGAAGCTGTTGTAGCTTTTGAAGATGGATTTCTTATTGCTGAATTATGTTACCTAGCTAATTAATTCATGTGGATGTCAAGGTCTATGTAGTATGTACAATACATGTAATTGTTTGCCTTGTTTTCGACTTGCTGGTTGCAATATCTTGACAGTAGAGAATCTACGATCCGTTATTTTTTAGATATCCTGGTAGTAGAAAATAGTGATGTTTACTTTGCACATAGCCGGATAGGTGTCATTTTGCAAAAAAAAACTTGCTAGCATGTAGATGCATGAGTGTTGCCTTGTTGTGTGGGTCAAGTTGAGACGATCCTTACAAATTACTTTTTGCTAAACCTATGACTTGAACTGAAAATTGATTTCATAATTAGGAGAGAAAGTAGAAACTTGTAGTACTCTATAATCATGTGAACACCATGATTTTGCTTCAGCTGGTTCATTAACTAGCTGAGTTGGTGTGGCGGTGTATGTCTGTGAGTGTGTGTGAGCTTGGAGTGGAGTGGCACGTGTATGATATGTGTGTAAGTAATTCTCTGGTTGATGTTTAGGATTAATGAAAAAATCAAATCAGAGCGTGTTCCTTTACACAATACATGTACATCAGCGTGTTTACCTGGATCCTTTAAGATGTAGACAGGGGACGATTAGAAGATATCTTAGGCTTATCTGGTAAGCTCAAGGCCGTTTCTTCGTGAAAACTTGTTGTCTAGATGATTTAAATTTTTCAGTGGGGCATCATATATATTTAAAATGAAATAGTTGGATTCATGGATTGTTTTCATGCTGCTTGTTCCTATAACCACAGTTACTTAGTTATGCTCTGGATTATCATCTAGATTGGTTGGAGCATATTGTAAGCTACTCCTGTTCTGTATTGTTCAAGCTCAAATTTGACATGTAAGCTTTGTTCATGTTTCAGGTTTCGTTAGGTTTGAAACAACGGAGGGAGGGAGATGTGGAGGAGCCGGTTGACCCCCTTCGTCGTGATGATGCTCGCAGCCACCGCCGCCTCTCTAGTCTATTATGCCATTGTTTTCTAGCTAGGTCATGAAACTCCGGAGACTTGTGATGATGTGTTTGTGTAATATTTGCTAGTTGGAGTCTAAGTTTGAACCATATGGTCACTTTCTACACTTGTGTGAACTGTTTGAATGTTATTGATGCATGGTTTGAACATTTGTGTATTCCCTGTATCTGTTGTGTGTATTCTGTCATTATCATGTGTATTCTGTCATTATTCTGTCAATATTACAGTGTATTCTGTGTATTTTGACCAGTTTTTTTACTCCTGCTAATATTACCCCTGGCGAAATCATGGTGATATCCCTGGCTAATCTCTATTCGCATGTGCTACGTGGTACTACCACCAGCGAAATAGGGGTAGCGCCAGTGGTACTACACTACCCCTGGCGTATACAGCTGCTCGCCGACGAAGGATTTACCTCCGGCGAGGTGGTCGCCGGTGAGCTCTAATGCGCCGGTGATGACCCTTTTGGATTCACCAGCGGTAGGCTTTTCTCTACTATTGTATGCAGTGTAGCCAAAAACTCTCAACTGTGAATAATCAGCAGGCGAACATGTTGATGAGGTAACACGCTGTTGGAGATATGCCCTAGAGGCAATAATAAAAGAGGTTATTATTATATCTTTGTGTTTATGATAAATGTTTACATTCATGCTATAATAGTATTAATCGGAAACATTAATACTTGTGTGATTTGTAAACTAAATTAGAGTCCCTGGTAAAGCCTGTTTATAATAATAGCTTGTTGGTTAATAGATGATCGTGGTTTCTCGATCATGAACATTGAGATGTTATTAACAACAAGATCATATCATTAGAAGAATGGTATGATGGACATACTCTTATAGATAAGCGTAGCATAAAGATCAAGTCATTTCAATATTCGTTTGCTATAAGCTTTCTGATACATAGTAACCTAATTCCTTCGACCATGAGATCATGCTAATCACCATCACCGAAAGGATTCTTTGATGACATCAAACACCCCACCGTAACTGGGTGGCTATAAAGGTAGCATTGAGTGTTCGGAAAAGTATGTGTTGAGGCACATGGATCAAGAGTGGGATTTGTCCATCCATATGACGGATAGATATACTATGGGCCCTCTGGGTGGAATGTCATCCAATTATCTTGCAAGCATGTTATTGGCTCACAAGGGATCACATATCACGGAAACGAGAAAAGAGTACTTATCGGTAACGAGGTTGAACTAGGTATGCAGAGATATCGACGATCAAACCTCGGATAAGTAAACTATGGCGAGACAAAGGGAAATTCGTATCATATGTAAGTGGTTCATTCAATCGCAAAGTAATCATAAAAATATGTGGGAGCCATATGAACTTATAGATTCCTCTATTGGTTATTGATCGGAGAAGTGTTTCGGTCATGTCCGCATAATTCACGAACCGTAGGGAGACACACTTAAGGATTCGATGTTGTTTAGTAGATATGGAATGTAAGTAGGGAAAACGAATGTTGTTCGGAGTCTCGGATGGGATCCGGGATATCACGAGGAGATCCGGAATGGTCCGGAGAATGAGATTCATAAAAGGAAAGTCCGATTCCGGAGTTCGGGAATGATTTCGATGTTTTCATCGGAGAGGTTTTAGAAGGTTCACCGGACCGGAAGGGGAATGGTCCATAAATATGTCATGGGTAAGTGGAATGATTGGATCATGTCCTAGGTCACTTGGTTGGGCATTTCGAGAGAGAATTAAAGCTCTAAATTGAAAGTCAAAAGAGGGGTTTGAAAAGTCAAACTAGAACAATAGTTTCCTAGTGGAAGAAGGAAAGAGTCCTTCCTTCTATCCAACTTGGGTTTGGGTATGGATTCAAACTCCCCTCTCCCAAGGCTGCCCCCTCTCATAAATAGAGGGGCAGGGCTGCCCCAAGACCACAACACCAAGCCCTCCCCACACGTGCGTCGCCGCCACCCACGCCGCCACCGCCGCCACACGCCGCCGCCGCCACCGCGCCGCCATCGGCCCGTCATCGTCGCCCTAGCTGCCGCCGACACCACCTAGATCGCCGGAAACCCTAGATCCACCATAACTCGCACCGGCTTAGGCGAAGTCCTACGAGATCTTCCCTCTACTTCCGACACCACGCCGTCGTGCTGCCGGAATCGCGAGGGGAGAACTACAACCTTTGCTGCCTGCTGGAACAAGGGAGACAAGGTCTTCATCGAGTACCGAACGTGTGACCGACTGCGGAAGCGCTTCCGGAACGCAGCGCCAGAAGGATCGTCTACGCGATCTTGACATCGGCAAGTGTACGACTACATCATCCACGAGAATCTGCTCTCGTTAACCGCTTTAGAATCTTCGAGGGTGAGTACTCTAATCGACTCGTTGTTTCAATCTAGTAGATATATCTTGACTTGTTTGTATGCATGTGTTAGAAATTTTTTGTTTTCCATGCTACGAACCCTACACACGCTGAAACGCCTATGTATACCTGCATTAGACAACATACAACGAGCCCTCGAGATGATGCCTGACCATGTCATCGTTACTGCAAAACTCCTCAAACTCATTAGAACAGAATTTCATACCTTTGTCAGTACGTAGTACCTTTAACTTCTTATCAGTTTGATTTTCAACCATAACTTTCCACTTTTTAAAATCATCAAAAATATCAGATTTATGCTTCATAAAATAAGGCCACACTTTTCTTGAGTAGTCATCAATAATAGTAAGCATGTAATTAGCACCACCAATAGAAGTCTTACGGAACGGTCTCCATATATCAGATTACACATAATCTAATATGCCTTTGGTGGTATGAACGGAAACATTGAATTTAACTCTTTTATGCTTACCAAAAATGCAGTGCTCACAGAATTCAAACTTACTCAAGTTGCAACCATTAATTAGCTCTCTCTTGACCAACTCTGCCATGCCTTGTTCGCTCATATGCCCAAGACGCATATGTCACAGATGTGTTTTACCACAATCATCAGAATCATTAGAAGTAACAATAGCAGCAATATACCAGGCAAAGTGCTACCTCTAAAAACATATAATTTAGCAGAATTCATATCACATATCATGTGAATAAGAGAACCTTTTATACCTTCAGAACTCTATGCCCTCCGGCATACTTGTACCCATCAACGTCCATGGTACTCAGGCCCAAACCTTCGGTGAAGGGCCTCGCTCCACTCGTCAGAAGTTGGCCTATACTTTGCAGAATTTGGATCAACATATAACAATCTCCCCCCTATGTGCCGACATCGGGAGGCTCCGCAGGGCAAAGCCCGGGTGGGGATGCCGGCAGCGGGGTCTCTCTCCTAGGTGGCGATGGTGCGCGTCCTAGTCATGATCCAGGAGCGCGGTGCGGCGAGATTCCGACGGATGACGGCTCGGCGACGACAGGGGCGGGGCCTTGGCCTCTGCTCAGTGGTGGTGCCTTGGTTTCTTTAGACAGCAAAACTCCGTGCGCGTTTGTGGGCCCTTGGGGCTCGAGTGGGCCTATGGGGCTGCGTTTGTGGTGGCGAGGCATGGCCGCGCCTTGCTGCGGTAGCCTCCTGGGGTGCTGGTGACCGGTTAGGTGGTGGCGGCAGGATTGACCTCCACCTTCCAGCCCGTTCGAAGGTGGTGCGACGATAGTCGGTGCATCTACTTCACCGGCATTAGAGTTGAGATCTTCTCTCGACAGTGGTGTGGCAAAGGGTTAGCTCTAGTTTGCCTCTTTCTGGCGGACTTCAAGGATGATAGATGGGTTGGGGCGAAGAAAGCGCTGCTTGATGATGATGGTGATGGCGACGCCTACGTGCACTATCTCCTCCTTGGGGGCATATCATGGCGTTATACGTGCTACGACACATCGAGCGCCGGGGGAAACCCTAGTTCGGCTTGCCCTACATGCTACCCCGCGCAAGTAAGGTCAATATACAAATATTGGCATGCCATGCATATAAATTGGTCTAATACTTCTTTGGCAAAGATTAAAAAAATAATAAAACTTGGTCTGACACATGGAATTTATGAGGCAGGCGTATGTATTGTTACTCTAATCTTTGAAGCTAATCAGATCTTACAAAGCTTGACCTGACATAGCTCAACTGTTACATAGTTCAAGCTCGGTAACACATCTTACAAAAAAATGGACCTGTTGTTGATGGTTGATTACATGACAAAGGAGAGCAGAATGCAACAAGTACCATATATACCTTGTATGCACTTTTCTCGTCTTCTTGCATATGCACCCTCCTGCTTCTCAGAACTACAACAGTATTATAATCTAGCAGTTTCAGGATTTGCAGAAATTTCCTAGGCAACCAAACGAGAGCAAACATTGTCTCTCATTTAACCAATCTGTATATCAAAATTCCCATAATGAGGAGCACACACTAGTGCCTATTGATGTTTATCTCCCTGATACATGTGGGAGTATACATCCATATTTAACGGCATCCTCATATTATTTCTCTGTACCTATCTTCGGTTATAGATAGTGTTTTTCTCGCTCTACCAGCACGGATGACCGCCAGTGTCTAATGCCAATGTCTAATGCCAGTGTTTAATGCCTCGCGCGCTGGGCCCCTCACATGACAGATCCCCTCCGTCTGCCGCTTGCGCCGAGGTCTTTGTTGCCTCCTATGCCCCTGCCTTCCCCGTCGACGCCCCACAGAGCCTCTCCACCCCAAGGTACCTCCTCACTTGAGATTTCCATCATCATTCCAATACCAGTTTCACTTGAGTCCTGTTGTGAAGATTGCAACTGTTCGGCTTGTTCTGGCAATTTCTGTTTCCAGGGAACGGAGTCTGCGACAGTTAGATGTCAAGAACGCGTTTCTTCATGGTGTTCAGGAAGAGAAGGTCTATATAAAACAACCACCTGGTTATGAAAATAGACAAAGGCCGAACTATGTTTGCAAGTTAGACAAGGCGCTTTATGGACTAAAGCAAGCACCTCGAGCATGGTACTCTCGTTTAAGTGCTCAACTAATCAGATTTGGTTTTGTTGCTTCAAAGTCTGATACTTTATTGTTTATCTACCACAAGTCCAATATCACAGTTTATATGCTTATATATGTTGATGATATCATAGTTGCTAGCTCTTCACAAGCTGCAACAAATGCTCTTTTAAGAGATTTAAGCAAGGAGTTTGCCTTGAAGGACCTTGGTAATCTTCACTTTTTTCTAGGGATTGAAGTTCAGAAAGTTAATGACGGACTTGTATTGAGCCAAGCTAAGTATGCTCAAGATGTTCTTGCTCGTGTTGGTATGACAAACTGTAAAGGTTCATCTACACCTTTATCATCCTTAGAAAAAATTACAGCACAAGGAGAATTATTAGGCCCCGATGATAGCACTCGTTACAGAAGTATGGTAGGTGCCTTACAATATTTAACTCTCACAAGGCCAGATATTTCCTATGCTGTCAATAAGGTTTGTCAATGCTTGCATGCTCCCACAACTATGCATTGGACAGCTACCAAACGTATCATGAGATACATTAAGGAGACAATTAGTGTTGGACTCACATTTATGCCATGTGAGTCTACACTAGTTAGTGCTTTTTCAGATGCAGATTGGGCAGGATGTGTTGATGATTGTCGATCAACAGGAGGATTTGCTGTCTTTTTTGGTCCAAATCTTATCTCATGGAGTGCTAAAAAGCAAGCAACGGTTTCTAGATCAAGTACAGAAGCGGAATATAAATCAGTGGCCAATGCAACAGCTGAAATAATTTGGATACAATCTTTACTTGTCGAACTTGGAGTCAAGACAAGACATCCACCGTGTCTATGGTGTGATAATTTAGGAGCAACATATCTATCAGCCAATCCAGTTTTTCATGCACGAGCAAAACATATTGAAATCGATTTTCATTTTGTCAGAGAAAGAGTTCTGAACAAGCAACTTGAAATTCGGTTTATTTCTTCAGAAGATCAAGTCGCCGATGGATTCACGAAGCCTCTACCAGTTCGTAGTTTTGAGAAGTTCAAACATAATCTCAACTTATCAAAGTTGTGATTAAGGGAGGGTGTTAGCGATAATAATTTGAGACGGGGCTGTACACGTTTTGTATCAGCATCGGACTTACCTGTACGTATCCGACCTGGTACGTACTAGACTAAACCTCTCCGATTCTTTCCTTGTATTGCTAGCACCGCAAAGTGCTCATATATATATACATACAACCTGAGACTGGGCTGTATCGGAGTAGTCTCAATCGACAACTACCTGATCGTAAATTTTATAGTTCCGACTGTATTCTGTCTTATGTATGCTGTGCTCTAAGGGGTGAAGGTGGTGTGCAGGAGCAGCAGACCCAGAGGTTTGAAAGTTTCGCTCTATTCTGAATTAGTTCATCGCCTGTCCTGGCTCACGAGATTTTTCTACAATGGCCCAGGTACGTCCATTACAGTGTGTATAGATGACATTGCCATTTCCAGAGAATTAGTTAACTGTGTATTGGAATAATATAGAGTGGTTTTGTGAAATCAGCAATAAACATTTGCGATATGTGGTGCCACTAATATATGACTCCGAAATCATTTTAAGAGCATTTGTGTTATTGTTGAAAATTCTGCACCCTGGTGAACATTCAGTGCTTCTGTGCCTTCAGAGGTTCTAGATTGTCAAATACCATTCCTCTGTATTCTGAACAAACTAACAAACTGCAAGAGACTAGGTGTGTGTTTCAGTTGATCCATCATTATATATACCTGTCGTGCGAGTACGTGACATGGAGGATCTCCGTACTAGAACTGCGCTTACTGCGCTCTCTCTGGATTGTTGGGAGGAGGAGGAGGAGTTCCACAATCACCTTGCGCACTTCTCTGCTGTAGAGGTTTCCAAACCTGACGGTGACCGAGTCGCCGTTCTCCTTCTGCTGATGCTCCTGCGGGTAGCTCCCGGCGCTTACATTGACTATAGTCGACTCGCCTCCGACAGCTGCCACCGTTAGCTCGAGGTTCTGAACCGCGACGCTAAGAAGGCCGGCGAGGCACTGGGAGAAGGCCATGGTTAGGCCACCAATGTCCTGCTCCATGACATGGGAGAAGGTGCCCCCCATGCTCTTGGCCGCGATCTTGGGGAGGGGCGACCTAGGGTCGCTGTATTTGTTGTCAAGATAAAACGTGTAGACAGGCACGTCGCCGGAATCGACCCCACGAGCATCATCGTCAGATCCGTAATGGTTAACGCTAGCCACCACGAGCATGATAGCAGCAACACGGCCAGCCACGACCTCTCGGTCAGCGAGGACATTGAGCCCGGCCTGGAGACCCGAGTTGTCCGTGCACCACCACCATCCGGGCTCAATATTCGAAATGAGGTCATGCAACTGCCGCTGTCTGGCCTCAGTTATCTGCCGCAGCGGCCAAAGCTCCTTGATGTCGTCGGTGACTGTGATGACGCATAGACGGTCCATGGGGCTAAGCTTCCCAACCAAAAACCGCATTGCGGTCTTCAGTTGTCCTTCCTTCCAGCCCCCAAGGCTCCTGCTTACATCCACCACGGCGACAAGGTCCAGGCCCGGCCGGTCACCGGTGTAGTCACCGCCAGTGAGCTCCACCATCACCTTTTTCTTATGCTCAAACAATGGAACCACTGTGCTGTCATTCTTGATCACCAGCTGCACGCTCCCGGGTTGGATGGGCGTCGGCCTCGCCTCCTCTGTATACAGTATATATCAAAGCAGCCATGACAAGCACACACCCTTATAGGAGTATACGACATGTAAACAAAAAAAATTATGTCACTTATAAATTTTCTTATATATCTTCTTCTCCTTGACTTAGGAAGTAATAAGACAGAACTCACGTGATGTGACGTAAAAATAATATATGGTTCTAATTATAGAGGGTGTGTGTAGAATAACGCTGTGAGTCAAATAGTGCCACCATATAATTAGTGTTGTATGCATAAACATTGTGAAAAGCATATAGCTAACATATGCATACATACATACCGGAACTTGCGTATTGCTTGGCCTGATTGCTTGACGATTCCGTGACCTACAAACAAACGGTTGTTTGCAAAGAGTTAAAAAAAATCTTATAAGGTCCACTCTTACAGTAAGAATGTACAATAGTACTCTCAAATTAAATATGTATATAAAACAACGCAATATACGCCGTGAATCCGTAATGCACTGGCAACTTTGTATCCGTGCTCCACACGGCGTTCGTCCTCCTACTAAAACAACACAATATGTTTTTTTGAGACTTATTAATGTGATGGAATGCCGTGTCTCTTTGCTCGGTAATATGCCTCCTCCTTAGGCATGGGCATTCGGTTCCCTCGAACCAATTGGTTCGGTTTCTCGGGTTTAAAGAAAATTTCAGTTTTCAAGATTTCTTGACCGATCTATTTCCTGGAAATACAACAACCGAGGCTACGGTCCCTGCAATTTCAGTTCAGTTGTCGGTCAAAACCAAACGGCACCGATCTTTGGTTGCGCTATTAGTAATTTGGCTACTCTAGTAATAGTCACTAGTCGGTTCCTCGGTCAATATGGTTAATTATGCCCCATGACCGAAACAGTCAAACTAAGTTCGGTTCTGCAAATATGGGAACCGAGAAAGCAACCGAGCTAATCGGTTTCGGTCATATCGATCTCGGTTCCGGTTTATTCAGGGTCGGTTTTCGTTCCTTGGTTTATTTTCCCACCCCAACTCCCTCTGTCCCTCCCTCTCTTTCATTTACTTTGGATGGACAGGCATCCAAAGCAAGGTTTTAGTTTCCGGTATGAAAAAAATCCTGAGGGTGGTTGGGATTTCCGGTTACCGCGGTTACCGAGAAATCCCGACCGGTTATCAGACGAATTTAAATTTCAAAATTCGAATTTACAGTCTTTGGTATGACTATTTACATCGGTTTTTTGTTAAAATTTAAAAATTTCATACAATTCAAATAAATTTGGGATTTTTTGTCCGGTAAACCGATTTCCCGAGGGTGGTCGGGATATCCGGTTACCGACCGGTAACCGGATTTCCCGACCGGTAACCAAAACCATGATCCAAAGTGCCTCGCTTACAAACTTTTTGTATTTACGTATGCGCAGACTTTTTTTTAGGGTGCAACGGGGCGATCGCCCACCTGAACTCACTCGTTTATCATTAAAAGGGGGGGGGGGGGTACAAAAGTTGACAATCGTTCACACCAGTCGAGGAGGGGGCCAACGTCGACGCGGCGGGGGGCACGGACCACCCATAGCCGCAGGTGGCTAATGGTGAGGGCGGCAATGCGGCCAGGGGGAAGAAAATCCCCCTCGAGCACCATGCTGTTCCTGGACTTCCACACCGACCATAGTATTGCGAGGGTCAGGGTGTTGCAGCCGCGGGGATGCATGTCCAGGAAGTGCAGAGAGAGCCCATCCAAGAGCGTGTCGACATCGGCGTCCAAAGGCAGCCTCATACTGGGGGCGACGCGCCTCCAGAACCTGTGCATACGAGGACATTGAACGAACAGGTGCGGCACGTCCTCCTGGAAGCAAGGACAGAAAGGGAAGGCGGGGGTGGCAATGCATCCAATGTGGAACAGGTGCGCTCGGGTCCTGGTTCTCGCGAGGCGAAGATCCAAAAGAAAACCCGCACCTTCGGGGGCGCGAAATTTTCCCAGTTGAGACTCTGGTGCGGCACAACACACCCAGACGAGTGAAGCGCGTGGTAGACATTCCCAATGCGGAAACCTTCAAGAGGGCCTAGGGAGAGGACGCGACGGTTGGGGGTGGACCCTAGACGGGTAGAGCGCAGTTGTGAACGAAAGAAATCCAGCTCGGCGGCAGCCTGTGAGGACACGCGGTGTCGGATGGCGACCAAAGGCGACCTCCCGCGCACCGAGTCCGCCAGGGACACGCGGGGCGCGAGGCAGTGGGAGAAAGCCGCGGGGAGAGCAGTTGTCGAACCAGAGAGACACCGACACGCCATCCCCCGGAAGCACACGCGTGATGGAGCAGTACAGAGGGATCAGAGACTCGAAATGGCTCCAGGATGGGTTGGACTCGGCGGGGTGGGCGCATAGGT
Source organism: Avena sativa (assembly GCA_916181665.1). Taxonomy (NCBI): domain Eukaryota; kingdom Viridiplantae; phylum Streptophyta; class Magnoliopsida; order Poales; family Poaceae; genus Avena; species Avena sativa. The sequence continues at coordinate 31,865,576 of OV702300.1, read as the reverse complement.
AGCTCCGGCGAACCCAGCGTGTCCAGTGTGTCGCGACCATCAAGGAGGGAGTGTAGCATTTTGAGCAGGAGGCACGTGTTCTGCACGGCAAAGTCGACCGCTCCCAGTCCGCCTTCCTCCCGAAGCCGACAGACAAGATCCCATGCGACTTGGCAGTCGCCCCCAGAGTAGGCCACGGCGGCCTTCCAAACTATGGCACGTCGGGGACGATCCATCTTGGCGAGGGTCCCTTTCAGGAAGGGGAGCACCGACATGGCGAACATGGGCAGAGCAGACAGAACGGCCGAGGCCAGGGTGAGGCGCCCCCAATCGGGATCAACGAGGTGCGCCAGCTTGGAATGCGACCGGTGATCTTCTTGGCGAGGAAATCCAAGGCAGATGCATGCAGTTTCCTATCGAACAACGGGAGCCCCAGGTAAGATTGGGGAAACAAAGATACGGGGCAGCCAAGGATGGACGCAAGCTCGGCAGCGCGCGCCTCCGGCACATGGACAGTAACGAAGGTGCTCTTGTGGAAGTTGATTTTGAGCCCGGTGGCCCGGGAGAAAGAATCCATGATGGAGCACAGACAGTGCGTCTGGGAGGGATCCGCACGGAGAATAATCAACGTGTCATTGGCGTATTGGATGATAGGACATGGGAGGTCGTCATCTAGGGGTTGGAGGAGGCGGTCACCTCCAGTATCCCGACCACTAACCCTCGAAGAAGCTCAACAACATCAAGGAACAGGTAAGGGGAAAGCGAGTCCCCCTGCCACAGCCCATCCTTGTAGACAATCCACTGCCCCGGCACGCCATTCAGAAGGACGACCGTTTTCCCAGTAGAGAGTATAGCGGCGATCCACCCGCGAATGACATGGCCAAAGCCCCTTGCTTCGAGGATAGTATCCAAAGAAGCCAAGTTCACCGAGTCAAAAGACTTTCTGAAGTCAAGCTTAAGGACTGCCACCGGCACCTTGCGAACGTGACAACTTTCGACGAGATCAGCGGCGTAGAGGAAGTTGTCGGTGATGTTCCTACCCTTTATGAAGCCGGATTGTTCAAATGAAATGAGCATCTCAATGAAAGCCTGCAGTCGAGAGGTCAGGATGCGGGAGACGAGTTTCATAATACAATTCTGCAACAAGATGGGGCGGAAACCGTCGGCAGTGAGAACGTCGGCCTTCTTCGGGAGCAGGGCAATGAACGCCTGGTTCAAACCATTCGAGAGGTGCCGAGCCAGAGTGGAAATCCCTCAGGAACTCCAGGACATCGCCCTTGACGGACCCCCAGAAGGTGCGGTAGAAGGCTGGCCCAAAACCATCCGGACCGGGGCTGCTATCCACACGCATCGCCCAAAGCGCGTCCCTGGCCTCCTGCTCGGTGAAAGGGGCCTCCAGCGCCGACAGGACGGACACTGGAGGTAAGATGTGACAAGGATCAAAATCCCAGGCAGGGGGCGAGGAGGAGCCAAGAAGACACACATAGAACCGATGCAGGACAGCCGCTTTATCATCGTGGTTGTAGAGCACCCCCGCACCATCATCCAGGACCTTGATTTGGTTACCTCATAAGCACGCGGAAGCGCAAGCGTGGAAAACCCGGGTATTGTCCTCACCGAGGCGAGAGAGGCGAAAGGTGAAGCGTTGGTGCCAATACGTACCGAGGGTGGTGTATTCTTTTGACAGCCGCGCCCTCACCAAGGCACATAGCAAACTCTCGGGGGGTGGGGGGGGGGGGGGTGGGGGGGTGGGGGGGGAGCAGCACGCGGAATTCCTCAACGAGGTCCAGCAGCTCGATGACACGTCTGCAGTTAGAAACCACTTCGGGAGGACGTCTCCGATTAAGGGCCCATTTCTTCGACTCCGCACAGGCCCATTTGAGAGATCGGGTGAGCCGTGCCGCTGCGCAACCCCGACGACGGTTCTGGGGCCGGGCCCAGGTTTCAGCGATGAGGTTTTTATAGCTGGGCGACAAGGCCCACCGGCTTTCAAACCGGAAAACCTGGTTCACTGGCACACAGGAGGAGGCACTGACGAGGAGGGGCACATGATCCGAGGTGTTCCAAAGCAGCAACACAAGTGAGGTGTTGAAGAGGCGCTCGCCCCACGCCAGATTGATGAGCACACGGTCGAGGCGCGCGAGAGTGGGAGTCTCATGCCCATTCGACCAGGTGAACCGACGGTCGAGAAGAGGCAATTCCTGGAGCTCCAGATCATGGACGAGGTCGTTGAGAGCGTCGGCAGGGCGCGGGTCAAAGTTGTCGTTGTTCCGATCTTCGGCAAAGCGGGCAATGTTGAAGTCGCCCATGATCAGCCACGGGGCGCTTTGGAGATCGGCGAGGGATCGCAGCTCGTCCAGGAACGCAGCGCGATGCTCATGATCGCAAGGGGGATAAACGTTCGTGATGGCGAAACGAGTGCCGTCAGAGGCCAACTCTAGGACCGTGGTCACGGAGAAGTCCAGGACACGCTCCGAGAGGCAGGAGACCACACGCGGGTCCCAAGCGGTGATCACCCCACCGAAAGTGCCGACAGCCGGAAGGAGCGCGAGGGAGGTGAAGCCGATGGGGAGGAAGGAAGCTGCTTTGGATGCGGGGATCACGCTGAGCTTGGACTCCTGGAGGCAGACGACATGAAGGGGCTGCGCCGAGAGGTTCATCTTCACATCAGTGCACTTGACGGCATCGTTCAGGCCACGGGCATTCCACGAGCCGACGAGCAGCTGCTTGCAGCGGGTCACAGGCATTGACAGACATGAGAACAACTAGGGCAAGCAGCATAATGTACATAGCACAAGGGCACACGCACAACCACACACATAGTAAGGGGATAGCTAGGGGGTGGAGAAGCTGACGCAGCAGCACAAGCTAGATCAGAAGGCGAACACAACTCACGCGGGGACAGGTAGCAGACGGGCGTGCCAACTACAGCAACTACGACACACACCAGACCAAAAATGCTGCATTTGTTTCCCTATCGCGGGCGAGACAACGACGACATCATGGAGCACCATCAAGCATCAGGGAGGCGTCCTCCAGGCGGCGGACGTCATCCTCGGGAAGCTAGCACCCGCGCGCCAGGGACAGGAGCTTGGCGGGGCGAAACGGAGGCGAGACAGGGGCGCACGACCCCTCGCCAGACTTGTAAGCATGCATGCGCACAGCACGGTCGAGGATGGACTCGAACATGGGCCTGACCATGTCGCGGAGGCAACGCTAGCGCGCGAGGAGGGTGCAGGAGCGGCCGGAGGCTCGACAGGTGGGGCGGCGCGCTCGACGGCGACGCGCGGGTGCCCGCGCGCACATTTGGCGGGAGGAGGGGCCGCGGAAGCGACATCAACCGATGGAGGGGCAGGCACGGTCGCAGGGGCCGGGGCGCAGCGAGGTGGGACAAACATGCGAGGGTCGGCGTAGACGGTCGCCTCTACAAGCACAGCGGCAGAGATGGAAGAGGCGACGCCGTGCACCCGTTCGATGCCAGAGAGGACGCCGATGGACCCGATGTCAAGGTTGATGTGCGGCATTCCGCTGGGGCCAGGGCCAACAGAGACGAACAGGGAGCGCGGCACACAGAAGTATCCCAACTCGCCAGGGGCTCCCTCCAGAAGCAGGTGGAAAAATTGAGGGCGCGAGGCCATCTGTATGTCGACCGGGCGGGCCACGCCGCCGGGAGTAATGGTGGAGAAGGCGTCAGTGGAGCGGGCGGAAGTCGCCCGAGAGGCGCCTATACAATGGCGGCGCACGCGAGGAACTGGGGTCTCCACCGCCGCCACCGGGGCCACCTCCTGTGACGCCGGTTGGGCGCGTCCTCATGCCGCTCGAAGTAGACCGAGTGCTCCTCAACGGCAAAGGGGCTCTCGTTGACGGCGAACTCGCGGCCTTGCGTCGAGCCAAAGATGAACACATAAGTCCCGTGCGCCCCCGCAATGGGGATCGCCTCCATGCCGCCGGGGACCTGGTTGTAGAGCGCGGCCTGGATGGTCGGCCCCGGCGAGGTAGCTTCGGGGTCGACGTACGAGAAGCCAAGGTGCTCGAACTCGCGCATGTTGACCGGCGGCAGGTACACGGTCAGGTGGAAGGGGTGGGATGGCGCGTTCGACTCAGTGGCGCTGCTGCTCCTGCCGCCAAGGTCAAGCGGGGAGACGGGGGTGGAAGTCACATACGGGAAGGGCTTGGGCGGGACCGTGTGGGTCGTCGGAGCGGCGAACCTGGCGGGGAAGGGGAAGGGGCGAACGGGAAGGGGGTGACGGGGTACTGAGCATTCGCGGGGTGATGGCGCGGCGGCGGCGTGATGTGATCTGGGGGCCCTGACGGGACGCCATGGCCCGGGGGGAGCGGGTCCATGAGCGGGCAATGTGCCCAAAGGCGGAGCAGGAGAGGCAAGTGATAGGGTCGCGGCAATCGCGTACGAGGTGATGGCGCGAGAGGCATTTATAGCAGAGACGTCTCCACCTCGATGGCGCGAAGGAGAACACACGGGAGCTGCGGCCGAGAGCGGCGGGAGCTGACTTTGGGGAGATGCAGGGGGTAAGTTGACCCAGCAGGTCGCCTAACAATATCCGCCACATGATCCTGATTAGACGGCAGGGAGGTGTGGGGGCAAGGCACAGAAGGCACCGGGGACGGTGAAAAAAAGGCCAGGGCGCGACCGACATGCGGGGGCGGGGATTGACGTGTGACACGTGCGGAGGAACGCGGCATGGGGGCAGGAGCAGAGAGGGCCACGTACTCTCGCGCCGCGGGAGACAGGACGTGGGGGGTGAACGGGTTAGAGTTGGGCTGGGAGGGGCCACGCGAGGTGGGGACGGGTCGTCAGCGGGCGGCCGCCCAGCAATGGGCTAGTCTGTCACCTGATGGACAACGTGATTCGCGAGGGGGAGCGACAGCTCAGCAGACAGAACGAGAGGGCAGGGTACGACACCAAAAGTCAACTGGAACAGTCCAGGACCCAGGGAATCCGACCGTTGCGACGACGCAGGGGCAGACAGGTGCAGGTGGAACAGTTCGCCGGCGAAGACGAAGGCCGCGTGGCGGCACAGGGCGGCCGCAACAGTGGCGCATGAGACGGACACTACAAACAAGCGCGGCGAGAGCTCGATGGCATGGAAACGGTCCCCGAAGATGGAGAAGACGTAGGTGAGGCCGTTGCCCACCAGGAACCTATTCACACGGCGTGGCAAGAGGACATGGGACACCCAGACTTGGGCGGGGTGCAGGCCACGGGCGCCCGCGCATCCGAAGGATTGCACACCGCCGCGCAGAATTGGCGACGCACGTGTGCGGCGAAAGAGTCCCCTGGCTCGCCCGACAGAGGGCGCAGGAGCGCAGGAGCGCGAGCGAGACATCATAGGCTATCGTCGTCCCGATCACGTATATATATGGGCAGATAAGAGGCCAGAATATTTATCAGTCAAGGCCCCGCGAGGTTAGAGAGCGCTGATGGGTCGGGGTCGCCGGCTCACGCTGGTGCCAGGGCCACTTGATTCGTCGGCGGCGAGATCAGCCACCTCGGCGCCGGTGGACTCGGGCTCTCGTTTTCAGTGCCTTGGTTCGGAGTCCGGCTCGGATGGGGAGGAAGCCATGGCCGCCCGCGAGGCGCTAGAGGATCTGGAAGATGTTTCGGGGGAACTGGGGTGGACCACGGTCTACCGCCGACGCAAGAAGTCCAGTGATGAGCTGCGGCAAGCGTTCTGGGAGGAGATTGGATTCCCGACTCCTGCTTCTAGGTTTTGGGAACGTGGGTCGCCGTCGCCGACGATGCAGAGGTCTTCGCCAGTTCTGCCTTCATCGCCGGTGGCTCGGAGAGGCTCGGTCGCGTCGCTAGTGGGGTTCCTTCTCAACAGAGGTCCCAAGGTGAAGCCTTGGAAGGGGCCCCTGCCTCCTCGGCGGGCGTCCGCACCAGCGGTGCTAGGCTCCTTCCTGGCGACATCGGGTGGGCGCGTGAAGACCGCGAAGAAGTTATCGATGATCCTGAGGCAGCTGGAGATCGTGCAAGCAGATGGGCCCGTGTCTGACTCTGGTACGGTTTCCTGTGGCCCCTGGCGAGCTGTGGCCCGTTTGTTAGGGTTGGGGCGTACGCTTCCTGACTCACGCGCCCAGCATCGATCGCGAGTTGCTCGCTCTTCATCGCCAAACGACCCGCCGCCTCTCTGCTCTTCGTCGCCGCCCTGCTTCTCGTCGCTGTGCTCCTTCGATCAAGCTCTTGTGGGGATGGCGGGAGTACTTGGTCGCCCATCCGTGCCCTCACCTGCGTCGGCCGCCGTTCCTGCGACGGGAGCTCCAAGGGATCCCCCTCTGCAGCTCCTAGGGTGCCTCAACCTACTGCTCTTGGGCATGGCGGGCCTGGTGTGGAGCATGCCAGGCCACCGGTGCAGCAACCTTATGTTGGGGCGGTGTCGGGTTCCGGTCCGCCGAACGTCAACGTCTACCCGCAGGTCTATGGGGCTGGGTCGACCTTCGCGACACAGCAGCCGTCGGGACAGCTTGGTAATCATGGACAACCCCCTTTCTCCGGGCCGCCGGGGATGCCGCCGCCGGGTGCCTTTCACCAAGGGATGTGTGTGAGGCCGCCGTACCAGCCTACTCCTAGGGCTGGTTTCTCTGGGCCGAGGCAACAATTCGCGCCACAACCGTTGTAGCCACCGTTCCGTGGTCATCCGCCAACTGGAGGTCCTTTGGCACAGCAGGGGATGTTTCAGCTAGCCTCAGTGCCCCAGAGTTTCGCTGTTGGGGCTAGAGTTGTTGGGACTATCCGGTGCAGAAGCGGACGAAGAAGAAGAAGTTGCCACTTGTGCAGGCTAATCAGGAGGAGGTGCATCATCATCCGCAGTCTCAGTTTCAGTATTTTGGGTATTCCGCTGGGGTGGTGGATCCTTCTTTCCGGGTGTTGGAGCAGCAGGCGTCCTATCAGTACGGGCCTCAGGGGATGATGGATAGTGTGGTACCAGCCGATGCCCCTGTCGAGGTTGCTCTTGCTGCACCAGGCTCTGCAGGTGTTGGTAAGAAGAGCCAGAAATATGTTCGGTGTTGGAAGTGTGCGGTCAATACACATGCAACAAAGGACTGTAAGGTGGCTCATGTTTGCTACATTTGTGATAACTCAGCTCATCCTACTTTACGATGTCCCGTGCTTAAGCTGCCAAGACCTACCCCTGTGATGTCTGGTATTGGCAATGAGTTGACTCTTTTTTCTCAGATTCCTGATTCACCGGTGCGCGATCATCTCGGGGCCAACTTGTCCCCCATAGCTCTTGTTCAGGTCACTAGGCCGATGGTCCCTGCAGATGTGGTTCAGAGACAGATTGCCAGGAGATGTCCGGTCCGTAGTCAGTGGAAGTGGGAAGTGATGCCATATGGGGAATCTGCCTTTCTTGTGAGTTTTCCGTTGATGGAGGATTTGGACAGGGTGGGTGGGATCCAGGTACAGGTGCCGTTGAGCACCTCTCAGCTATCGTTTTCTATTTACCGGACACAGGAGGTGCCCCACAAGCTTGAACTTCAGCAGCTATGGCTGCATGTAGATGGGGTGCCACATTGTTTGCGGTCTTTCTTGGGTCTATGGGCGGTCGGTGGTCTCATGGGCACTACCTTAGATGTGGATCTTTTCAGTTTGAGGAGGCGTGGTGTCGTTCGGATTCTTGTTGCTATGACAAATACGAGTGTTTTCTTGAGGCTGCAGGTTTCACTTGGACATTATGTTGTGACTGATGCTGTGGTGGGTCTCAAGGCTTATGAGCTTTGTTTTCGTTTGGAGCCAGAGGGTTATGTGCCTGATCCTGAGTTTGCACCTTTCTTATGGAGTAAGAGGAAGGATGATCAGGACGATGAAGCGGATGAGAAGCCTTCTGATGAGGCTATGGATACTTCTGACACGGGGGGTGACTCATAGGTTGTTGGGGCTGGCTCTTCTTCGACTTCTACTGGCCAGGGTGGTTCGGTGCAGCAGCCTGGATGAGAAGCCTTCTGCTCAGCTAGACTTCTCAGTGCATTCGGATCATGTGATACTATTTGTTGTTACTCCTTTTAATGCTAACCCTGCCACTCCTCGTGGTAAAGAGCTCTTGGAGGCGCTTCCATTGGACTCTCCCCTGCGGTAATCTGTACTGGTGTTGTGCTCTCCTCGTGTCTCTCCTTCACAGCTTGAGGAGGACTTGCTTGGGGCTTTTGGTTCTTTGGAGTCATCTGGTGTTTCTTCGTTTCAGGCTTCTCCCACGCGCGGGAGACCTAACATGATGGGTCGCTCTATTCCCACACGGGCGGGGCCGGTGCTACGGGAGGTGGTTCCAGTTGTACAGGAGGTCGTCTCCGAGTCTTCGGTGCGGAGGATGGCCCAGGTGGGGCTCGCCGACCGCGAGGCTATCGGGTTGGCTGCCGAGGCGCAGTGTGCTTCACCTTTGCCCCTGGCGGTGCAACCCTTTGCGGCTGTGACGCGGGATGCTGGAGGTCCCTCCCATGGTGCTTGTCCGTCGGACATGGAGGTACATGTGGCAGGGAGGATGGAGCTGACCCAGGAGGGGTTTGGTTTGTCCCCAGCTGCCGATGGTCCTATCTTTGTCGCTGGGACCCCGGCGCGCAGGAGTTCTCATCATGGTGTTGACGCACTGGGAGCCTCTGTCACAGATGAGGACTCCTTGGGCAAGGCCATGCGGAGAAGAATTTGGACACCCCGGGTAATTCATCTAAATCCTTTCTTTCTTTTTCAAATAACTCTATTATGGATAAGCCGGCTAACGTTGGTTTAGTTTGGGAAGATCTGTAAGTGAAGTTAATCTTTCTAATTCTGTTTTGAGACATATGGAGGTTGACCGTCTTTACTCCTAAAATCTCTGTTGTTCCTGACCCTTCACCAATGGAGGAGGAGTTGCATGCCACAATAGATGGTCAACTCCTTTCTCACTTAGTTGGTGAAGTATCAGATGTGGGCTTTGATGAGACTGGGCTGGATTCATTATATGATCTTACAGCTTCTGGTCGGAAATCAAAGGGCCATCGGTCCCGTAAGAGATCTCGTGTACCCAAATCCCCAATTGTTTCTCAATGAATGACATGTTCTCAAATAGCAGAGGTCTTCGTGACTTGGCTAGACATTTGTTTTTTGCCGATTGTGTGAGAGATTATAAATTGGATTTTTTGGGTATTTCTGAGACTGGTAGACGTGATTTCTCACAAAGTCAACTCAATCGCCTTTCTGATGGAGTGGATTTTACATGGGTATCACGTCCGCCACGGGGGCGTTCCAGGGGAATCCTGTTAGGCGTCAGAGATGAGACAATGGAAACCTTAGCCAGTTCAGTTGGAGATTTTTTTATTAAACTCCATATCGGGAACAAGGCTGATGATTTCGCTTGGTCTCTGGTCGCTGTATACGGGTCTGCCCAAGATGTTTATAAAGCGGAATTTTTACGTGAGTTGGTTAATCTTGATAAGGACAATCCTTATCCTATCCTTATTGGTGGGGATTTTAATTTGCTAAGATTCCCTCATGAGAAAAGCCGGGGCCGGTTTGATGAACATTGGCCTTTCATGTTTAATGCTGTCATACACAGCTTGGACTTAAGAGAGGTTACAATGTTAGGAAGACAATTTAATTGGGCTAATAGTCTTCCGGAGCCTACATACGAAAAATTAGATAGAGTGCTTATGGATACCGAATGGGAAGATAAATTTCCTATGGTAACCGTTCGCGCTCTAGAGCGTATTGAGGCTTTATCGGACCATGCTCCATTACTACTATCTGTCGGAATACCACCACAGAAATCCAAAAACAGTTTCAAGTTTGAACTAGGATGGATTGATCGTGATGGTTTTTATGACCTTGTGAAGGCTATTTGGAAAAAACCGGTTAGTGGTCACACACCTATAAAACGTTGGAACAATAAAATGCGTGCCTTGTACAAATTCCTCCGTGGTTGGGCTAGACATACTTCTGGTATCCTTAAAAAATAAAAATTACGCCTTTCTGCTATTATTAATGACTTGGAGGCTTTAGCGGAGGTTAGGTTATTGACTGCACAAGAGATTGAGCTTAAAAACCAATCGAATGCAGAAATTGCCAGATAACTGCGTGAGGAAGAACTCAAGTGGTACCCACGGTCTAAAGCCAAATTCATCCTAGAAGGAGATGCAAATACAAGATACTTCCATGCAGTTGCAAATGGCAATTATAAGAAGAAACTTATTCATTCTCTAATCTAGGAAGAAGGGACGATCGAAGGTCAGCAGCATCTTAAATCTTATATTACCAACTACTATAAATCCTTGTTTGGGGCACCACCTGAAAATTCCTTTTTGTTGGATGAGTCCCGGACGGAGGATATTCCTCAGGTTTCTATTGTGGAAAACAACTTTCTGACTGCTCCTTATACTGAGGAGGAGGTTAAGAAGGCCGTCTTCCAAATGGAACCAAACAAAGCGCCAGGACCTGATGGCTTTCCAGCAGAGTTTTACAAAACATTCTGGGAAATTATAAAGGTTGAATTGATGCGCTTGTTTGAATTTTTACATGTTGGTCAGCTAGACCTATTCAGGTTAAATTTTGGCAACATAATTTTATTACCTAAGGTTAATAATGTAGAACGTATACAACAGTATCGTCCAATCTGCCTTCTTAACGTTAGTTTTACAATTTCCACAAAGGTTTCTACGGTTAGACTGAATTTAGTGGCTGATCATGTTGTTCGACCTTCTCAAACCGCTTTCATGCAAGGGAGAAACATCTTAGATGGCGTTGTAACCTTGCATGAAACGATTCATGAACTACACTCAAAAAAATTAAATGGGGTATTGTTCAAGATCGATTTTGAGAAGGCATATGATAAAGTTAATTGGTCTTTCCTACAGCAAACACTCCGCATGAAAGGCTTTTCTGAAGATTGGTGTGCTCTCATACAGTCTTTTATGACTGGGGATAGTGTTGTCATTAATGTCAATAATGACATACGTAAATACTTCCAGACCAAAAAAGGGCTACGACAAGGGGATCCATTATCGCCTATACTATTTAATATAGTGGAAGATATGCTGGCTATCCTTATTGATAGAGCGAAGGCTGATGGCCAAATTGAAGGATTGGTTCCACATCTTGTTGATGGTGGTCTATCTATTCTACAATATGCCGATGATACAATACTATTTATGGAACATGATCTGGAGAAAGCCAAGAACCTGAAACTAATACTTTCAGCATTTGAGCAGCTTTCTGGATTGAAAATAAACTTCCATAAGAGTGATTTGTATTTTTTTGAAGAGGCTAAAGACGAGGCTCACATGTATGCCGATCTTTTTGGCTGTGGTCACGGGCAATTTCCAATCAATTATCTGGAAATACCAATACATTATCGGCGTCTTACGATTGCTGAATGGAAACTCGTTGAGGAAAGACTTCGGAAACGTCTTAATAGCTGGAAGGGTAAATTGCTATCCCTTGGTGGAAGACTTGTCCTCATTAATTCAGTACTCACCAACATGGTACTGTATATGATATCATTCTTCCAGTTACCAAAAGGAGTCTTGTCAAAACTGGACTATTTCCGTTCAAAGATTCTTTTGGCAAGGGGATAGTGAGAAAAAAAATATCGACTGGCCAAATGGAATGTTGTTTGCTGACCCAAAGAATATGGTGAATTGGGCATACATGATTTAAAAGTCAAAAACACCGCATTATTGGGTAAATGGTTATTCAAACTTCTTATCGAAGAAGGGGTCTGGCAAACTATTCTATGGAGGAAATATGTTGGCTCAAAAGCGGTGTCTACACTGGTTTGGAAACCAGGTGATTCACACTTTTGGGCTGGACTAATGGCTTCCAAAACGCAATTCTTCTGGTTTGGCACTTTTAATATTAAGGATGGTTCACAGATTAGGTTCTGGGAATATAAATGGCTTGGCCAAACTTTTCTCCGTGAACAATATCCAGCTCTATATTCGATTGTTAGACACAAAAGGGATACTCTCGCTGAGGTAATGAAAACTAATCCTCCTAATGTGTCTTTCAGATGAAGTCTCTTAGGTCCTAGACTGGTGTCTTGGAATAATCTGTTAGTAAGATTATCCAAGATACAGCTATCTGAGGGTATGGATGAATTTAAATGGAAACTATTACATAGTGGATATTTTTCTGTTGATTCATTTTATAGAGTTTTGATCCAACCTAATATTCCAGTCGATGACAATAGCAAAATTTGGAAGTTGAGGATACTCCTTAAAACGAAGATATTCGTTTGGTATCTCCGTAAAGGGGTGATTCTCACAAAAGATAATCTTGTTAGGAGGAATTGGCATGGTAGCACTAAATGCGTATATTATCATCATAATGAGACAATACGTCATTTATTCTTCCATTGTAAATTTGCTCGTGCTATATGGTCAATCATCCAAATAGTCTCTGGTTTATCTCCTCCTCGATCGGTAGTCAATGTTTTTGGCAACTGGATGAATAGGATTAAGGATAAATATGAGACTTTATTTAGGGTGGGAGCGCTTGCCATTATTTGGTCGCTTTGGCTATGTAGAAATGATAAGATTTTTAATAATCTTGTATCTTCTCCATTGCAGGTTATCTATCGGGCCATGACTGTCCTCCGATCATGGACTTCTCTACAACGTATAGAGTTCCACGACTTGTTTGCGGAGGGTTGTAGGCGGTTGGAAGATACGGCGAGAGATGTCTTCTCCCGGCATGGATGGCAGCAACCGCTGCGAATAGATTTTCCTTAGATAACTGGGAGAACTATGCTTTCATTTACATTTTTTTGTATTTCGGATTTTCTTGTTTTCGATCGAGACTGTGGTTGTTTGGTTGTGTGCATCCTACCTATGCAGAGGCCGGGTGTAAACTTAATGTTGAGTAATAAAGCGCCCATTTACAAAAAAAAGGGCAGATAAAAAATAGATCTATACAGATAAATGCAAATTTAGGAAGCAAAAATGGACAGGAAAATTGGTACGTGCTAATTAGAGAAGATGGATGGAGTAGTACCTCTTTATTGCAGAGTTGTGCAGAAATAACCGACAAATAAATTTCATCGACATGCTGACCCATTCTATGTCTATCATCAAACACTTCTTCATCTACATCATTAACTGTGAGACATTCATTCACTTTAAGGCTCCGCACAATAAGGTAAATACTATTGTACGGGTTCCGATTGGAAGGCAACCATCGGACCTTCTACCAGGCGTCGATTCTAATTCGATCGGACGATTTATGTAGGCGTTTTTTTTCTCAATCAATAACCGTGCGGCGTCTGCTCCCGTTAGAAAATAAACGGCGTGATATGCAATTAAGTACCCTGCCGACCAGAAACTGCTCCACAATCGCCGCACCGCCCCCGTAAGTCCACTCCCGTCACACCGCCTCGCCATCAGCCTTCCTCATCCGGCAACTCCGCCCCGCACTCTCCTTGTCCCCCCCTCTGGCACCTCCGGCACCGGAATCTCCCTGTCCCCCCCTCTGCACTGCTTGCTTCCCTCTCATCTGCGTCTCCTCTTCAGCAACCACCGCGGCGGCGCTAATGGAGCTCCGAGGCTGCGGGGCATCGGCGGGGTGACCAGCGGCCGACGGAAACAGAGGTGAGCCCCGGATTTTTTTGCTATCACGAGCTTCATCCGAATTAGGTTGGGCGTACGTCCCTCACCAAATGCGGATCCATCGGCGGCGACGCGTTCTTGGTGGATTCGCGGATGCGGGTCATCGGCGGCATCGCCCACGGAAGCAGAGACGGCAGGGGGAGTTCTTGGTCGATTCGGGGCTCCGATTAAGGTTCAGAGGGGATTTCTTGTGGTTTTCTTGGTCGATTCCTCACGGTTTAGCAAGCGGCATCCATACCACGACGACAAGATTGTGCCAAGGTGATGAAACTGATCCCTAAATATGTGATTTGTTTCCTGCACTTATCGGGCACTAGATCCACTTATACATGCATTTGTGCATCTCTAATGTAGTCAATTCACAAGTGTGTGCTCGTATCCGAGGCTCGAGACTGGTTTAGATTTCGGCATATAGACATTTTATTATTGGATCTAACACTAGTCTGCGTACGTACGCTTCCATAAACTGCTTTTCATGCTGTGCCAGATTTAAAATCAAGCTTCATGTATACTATGTTTCTCTGTTTTTGCTGGTTGGTTTTGAAGATTTTGGGTAAACTTCCAGTTAGATTGGCGACAATGTTTGACTATCTCACTTTTTAAATTTACATGCTTCCACACAATTGTAAACCCGCTGCATACAAACAACCACATGCTTCTATCATCCACGATTCCAACCCACCAATATGGATTCTCATGTGCTTTGCTTTCACATAAAACCCCACCAGCTTCAAACAGAAAAATACATGATTCTATCATCCATCATTCCAGCACACTACAAATATGTTTCTGTAACTATCATGCCTTAATTCCATATATAGTAAATTACAACTGCATTCCAATAATATTCCATTTACCTTTTCGCAGGACACTTATCCAACATGCCAAAAGCTGCGAAGGCAGAAAAGGATGACGATCCAGGATGTTTGCTGAAGTCTCGTTTTTCGGGGCCTCGATTGAGGGACATAATTCTAGGTCTAAAGAAACCTCGGAGAGATCTCATCATAGCTCGAGGGTGGGGGGTTCTTCTGGACATCGGCTCTTTCTCTACTCCCAAGGGTTTGCTGGAATGGATAGTTTCGAAGATTGATCCCGAGCTCGGTGAATTTAGGAATCCTCGCAACAACACTCACATAGTCTTTAACAAAGAAATGGTTGTCAAAGCCCTCGGTCTTCCTCGTGGAACTAGGCCAGTGGTGCTCACCGGTGATCATGAAGAGTCACCACACCGTGATTTCTATAGAATTCGGTACAAAACAGCTGGAATGAGGTCACCAATTTACTACGCCGAACATTTGCTAGAAAATGATGAACTGGACGATGAAACATGGTTCAGGACATTCTACCTAGTGGTGATTGGTAGATATTTCTTCCCGGGAACTAGCAGCATGTTGCCTCTAGAGTACCTGGAAAGTCTTGGCGATTCAAAGCTTGTTTGTGAATACGATTGGGCCGACCAGATTTTTCGACATACAATGTCGGGAATAAAATGCTTCCAAGAAAGATGTAGGAAAGCAAAAAAAGCTGGAAACACAAATCCATTATGGGCTGGTGGTTGCTTACCATGGATCTCCGTATGCCATATCCCACGTTTTTTATTCATTCATATAAGGTCCTTTCTTGCTGTTTTTAATTTAAAAAATGGGCCTAATTTTTTGTGCAACAAACTGTTTGTCCAGATTGTCTACATGGATCACCTGGACTTCCCCGTGTCTACTTTGTCCACTCATCGGATTAATGATGCCATCCCGCAAGCCTCCAATATATCAGATGCGGACTTCATGTTTGTTGTGAAGCATGACAAAAATAAGCTGACATTAATTCCAAATACATATGGTGTCCGACCAGTGAGTCATTCCACATTTTCTATCCCCAATACCTTATAGTTTCCCTTTGCACGGGCTTATTGTTATGTAATACTATTTATTTTGTAGTTCCTTCCATTCAACGCCACCCCCTACGCTGTTGTGGATGCAAATCTTGGAAACAAAGATTTTGAAGCACCTATTCTACCATGGCCTAGAGAAGCACACCCAAGCCATTCTGGACCGGTAATTTTCTAAAACAGAATGTTTCATGTTTCTAAGCAAATAATTCATGCTTCTTATACATGTGCAGTAGATTTCCATAAATTGTTTCCTGATCATTTCTTGCTTCCAACAGGATGCATCTAAGCAACAGACTACACAAACCTTAAGTTCACCTGAGGTGCTTTTCAACTAGTTTTTTTGCTTCATAGATGCTAAACCAGCTGTTCAATCTACCAACTATCTTTAATCCACTTGTGCAGGATCTCCAAAATTTGATGCAACCACCGTCTATTGCTTCATAGAACACCTGCTGACAATCACTCTGCTTCCTCGGGCCTCCAAAATTTGATGCAACCACCGTCTACAAACGTTTGCCACCCTACAACAATAGGCCAGAATAACACAAGTATGCATAATTGTCCACTAGAAACACAAATTTATTCATACATATTATTTATTTTCTTACACACCACAACATATAGTTTCATGTTTTTCTTGTTCCCACTAGAATGGAAAAACTTTTTGTGCCTCACGAATGATAAAGATGCTTCCATCCTATACCACATGTATTTCAATCAAAATTACATAACTATATGACTATTAGATATTAGATAACATCCGTAGCATCCTTTACTTTAATTTTTAACACTTCATTACTTTATACATACTGTCTGATTACTCATATAAATGTAGGCATAGTCACGCATCCGGTGATCCAAGTAGATAGTACTGCAAAGAAAATCGCTTCTAAAGCGTCAACCCCTGAGGACGGTCAACATGGTTCTTCCTGTGTCATAGTTTCCAAGAAGCCACCATCTTCCAATGAGTGCCAACTAAAAAAACTATGTAAGCCCGTCCCAAATGTGGCTCGCACGAACTACACAACCTGTGCTTCCAAACCAAGACGCTTCCTAATATTGATGTTTTTACCTTTCACATGGTTGATAATAGACATATTTTGCAGGCACACAACCGGGAGAGGCGATCCAGAAAGGTCCTGGTAAAAAAAGCGTGGCTACCACTGCACCAACCCATTCTGACAAACATAATGGGTCTTCAGAACCACAACTACCTTCATCTCCCAACGATGGCCAACCATCACAACTAGGTAAGCACGTTCACACTATCAACTTAGTCCTCAAAATCTAAGCTACATTTCAATAAATTTAGTTCTGAAGTAGAAATACATGTATGCTTCTTACTGTCAACAATTTCCTCCATTCCTACTTTTTGCTTGCTCAAGTAGTAATACAGGTTAGCTTCCATTTGTGATAACACCGATGACGTAAACAAATCACATGACTCTAATGTTGTCAACATCTATCAGTACAAACAATCAAGACCCACTAGTGGAAAAAGGGCTATCCGTTCGCGACCCCTCAGAGCATTTGTCCCGGTTGCACCACCAACCGGGACTAATGCTGGCACGCGTCCCGGTTGGAGCGGGCACGGGGCCAGGGGGCATGCGTCCCGGTTGGTAAGAGGGAATACGTCCCGGTTGGAGCCACCAACCGGGACTAAAGGTTTGGCCACAGCCACGTGGCGTGGCACGCACCTTTAGTCCCGGTTGCTGGCTCCAACCGGGACTAAAGACCCCCTGCCCTCTATAAATGCAACGCCCCAGCCCCCTCTGCCTCCACTCTGTTTTTTCGAATGGTGGAAGGTGTGAGGGGGTGTGCTAGTTTTTTCTCATGCATGCATTGAAGGTGTTTGTTGAAATGTTTGAGTGAATAATCCCGTTGAATTTCTCATAGAACAAAAATATAGAAGGTGTCCGAGACGCACTTGAGCTTTCTCCTCTTTATTTCCCTCGATCGAGGTTAGCAATCTTATCTTTTCTAGGTCATTGATACAATTCATGTGTCGGTGTGAATTGGTTATTTCACTATTTATGATGTCCTGTTTTTTGATAAACTTACTTATATGATGCAGATGAACGGTCGGGAATGAATGTACGGTGACCGGAGCGTAGCCGGGTATATCAAAGGCGTGGATAAATTTATCGATGTGGCTACGACAAACAAAGAATGGATTTATACGTTGTCCATGTGTTCAATGTCGGAACAACAAGGAGTACTCTTCCTCAAAAATCATTCGCGGCCACCTGATTATGAAAGGTTTCATGCCCAACTATAATTGATGGACCAAGCACGGGGAAAGAGGGGTTATGATGGAAGATGGTGAAGAAGAAGATGATGATAACAACTATCATCATATGTTTCCTGAATACAGTGATACTGCAATGGAAGACAATGGAGAGGAAAGAGGTGAAGAACAGGCATCAGATGAGCCGGCTGATGAACTTGGTAGGGTCATTTCTGATGCAAAGCGAGACTGTGAAACAGAAAATGAGAAGTTGAAGTTATAGGGCATGTTAGAAGATCACAAGAAATTGTTGTACCCAAATTGTGAAGATGGCAGCACAAAGCTCGGTACCACACTGGAATTGTTGCGATGGAAGGCAGAGTGTGGTCTAACTGACTCCTCATTTGAAAAGATGCTGAAAATAATGAAGCCGAAGTTTCCAAAACATAACGAACTTCCCGAGAGTACCTACGAAGCAAAGAAGACTCTCTGTCCTCTGGGATTAGATGTGCAAAAGATACATGCATGCATTAATGACTGCATCCTCTACCGCGGTAAGGAGTATGAGAATTTAGATAAATGCCCGGTATGCACCGCGTTGCGGTATAAGATCAGACGAGATGACCCTGGTGATGTTGAGGGAGAGCCCCTCCGGAAGAGGGTTCCTGCTAAGGTTATGTGGTATGCTCCTATAATACCAAGGTTGAAACGCATGTTCAGAAACAAAGAGCATGCCAGGTTGTTGCGATGGGACAAAGAAGACCGTAAGGAAGACGGGAAGTTGAGACACCCTGCTGATGGGTCACAGTGGAGAAAAATCGAGAGAGACTTCCCAGACTTTGCAGGTGACGCAAGGAACTTATGGTTTGGTCTAAGTACGGATGGCATGAATCCTTTTGGGGAGCAGAGATGCAGTCACAGCACCTGGCCCGTGACTCTATGTATCTACAACCTGCCTCCTTGGTTGTGCATGAAGCGTAAGTTCATTATGATGCCAGTGCTCATCCAAGGCCCGAAGCAACCGGGCAACAACATTGATGTGTACCTTAGGCCATTAGTTGAAGAACTCTTACAGTTGTGGAGCAAACCAGGTGTACGTGCGTGGGATGAGAACAAAAAGGAGCCATTTGATCTACGAGGGTTGTTATTCGTAACCATCAATGATTGGCCTGCTCTTAGTAACCTTTCAGGACAGACAAACAAGGGATATAAGGCATGCACCCACTGTTTAGATAAGACCGAAGGTACATATTTGCATAAATGCAAGAAGGTTGTGTACCTGGCGAATCGACGATTTCTTCCGACTAGTCATCCCGTAAGAAAGAAAGGCAAGCATTTCAAAGGTGAGGCAGATCACCGGAAGAAGCCTGAACTCCCTGCTGGTGATGATGTATTTGGTATGGTCAAGGACATAGAAGTAATCTTTGGAAAGGGTCCCGGCGGTCAATCAGTTCTGAACGACGTCGCTACAGGACACGCACCCATGTGGAAGAAGAAATCTATATTTTGGGAGCTGCCATATTGGAATGTCCTGCGTGTCCGCTCTTCAATCGACGTGATGCACGTGACGAAGAATCTCTGCGTGAACCTGCTAGGATTCCTAGGCGTGTATGGGAAGACAAAAGATACACCTGAAGCACGGGAGGACCAACAAATTATGAAAGACCCAAAGAACATGCATACACATAACAAGACGGATAAAGGGCGTCACTTAAGTCGTGCCAGCTATGCTCTTACCAAACAGAGAAGGAAATCTTTTTTGAAGTCCTTTACAGTATCAAGGTGCCGTCGGGCTTCTCATCTAATATAAAGGGGATAATAAATATGACAGAGAAAAAGTTCCAAAACCTGAAGTCTCATGACTGTCACGTGATTATGACGCAGTTGCTTCCGATTGCATTGAGGGGGCTTCTACCGGAAAATGTTCGAGTACCCATTGTGAAGCTGTGTGCATTCCTCAATGCAATATCTCAGAAGGTAATCAATCCAGATATTCTGCCAAGTTTACAGAAGGATGTGGTACAATGTCTTGTTAGTTTTGAATTGGTGTTCCCACCATCCTTCTTCAATATTATGACGCATCTCCTGGTTCATCTAGTGGAAGAGATTGCCATTCTCGGTCCGGTATTTCTGCACAATATGTTCCCCTTTGAGAACAGAGGAGGTCATTGAGTTTTGTGTTGACTTTATTCCTGACCTTAAGCCGATTGGTGTTTCTGACTCGCGGCATGAGGGAAGACTAAGTGGAAAAGGCACGCTGGGAAAGAAAGCAATGATATGTAGGGACGGGGATTCTTTCACTAAAGCACACTACACAGTTCTACATAATTCCACCTTGGCAGCTCCGTATATCGAGGAACACAAGAATATTGTACGCTCCAAAAACCCGGGGAAGCCTGAATCATGGATTACAGATGAACACATGAAGTCTTTCGGTGGTTGGATGTGGACACATCTCTTGAATGACACCACTGTTGGAGATCATCTATACTTGTTGGCCGCGTCACCATCTTCTACTATATTGAGTTTCCAAGGGTACAAAATAAATGGGAATACATTCTACACGATCGCCCAAGATAAAAAGAGCACCAACCAAAATAGTGGTGTCCGCTTTGATGCAATAGACGAGAATGGACAAAAGGACACATATTATGGTTACATAGAGGAGATATGGGAACTAGACTATGGAGTCTCTTTTAAGGTCCCTTTGTTTCGCTGCAAATGGGTCAACCTGAATGGGGAAGGGGTAAAGATAGACCAGTTGTACGGAATGACAACAGTGGATCTCAACAATCTTGGTTATAGAGATGAACCATTCGTCCTAGCCAATGATGTGTCTCAGGTTTTCTATGTGAAGGACATGTCCTCCAGACCGAAGAAAAGAAAAAATATGCAAACGAATACATCATATGATGAGCCAAAGCGTCACATAGTTCTTTCAGGGAAAAGAAACATCGTGGGAATCGAGGACAAGACAGACATGTCAGAAGATTATAATAAGTTTGATGAAATTCCGCCCTTCATAGTGAAAACTAACCCAAGCATTCCGTTAAGTAAAGAAGATGCTCCATGGTTACGTCTGAAGCGGTCATAAGGAATGACATATGCCAAGAAGTTCATGATCATATTATGTAACTCTAGTTCATGTCTTTCGCAATTTGTGGCTTGACTGAAGGATATCTTTCGCGGTTTGTGGCCTTTAGTCCCGGTTTTGTAGTCTCAGTTTTTAATATTAATAAATGTCTTGAGTGCTAGTCCCGTTTTGTGGCTCGACCGGGAGTGCCTCTATGACCAGTTTCTTGGAGATGCCGGAGGACTCGGCTCCGTCGGCATCTCCCTGAAACTGGTCGTAGTGGTGTCCCTGCTCTCGAAAATCATCTTGTAGCTTGTAACTTCTCTAACTAGATCAATACGCCTCGGAGCTAACTAATTTCACATATTAGGGAGTGCCTCTATGACCAGTTTCTCCGAGATGCCGGAGGACTGGGCTCCGTCGGCATCTCCCTGAAACTGGCCGTAGTGGTTTCCCTGCTCTCGAAAACCATCTTGCAGCTTGTAACTTCACTAACTAGATCAATACGCCTCGGAGCTAACTAATTTCACATATTAGGGAGTGCCTCTATGACCAGTTTCTCGGAGATGCCGGAGGACTGGGCTCCGTCGGCATCTCCCTGAAACTGGCCGTAGTGGTGTCCTTGCTCTCTAAAACCATCTTGGAGATGCCTCAAACTGGCTGGAGGACTAGACTCACAAGGATGCCTATTTATAGTACAAGCAGCTCGGCATAATGTCGACACTCACCCCTATTATTAGTGCTGACTCATCTTTAGTCCCGGTTGGTGTCTCCAACCGGGACTAAAGGTTCATCTTTAGTCCCGGTTGGTGACACCATCCGGGACAAGGTACAAGCCGCACGACATAATGTCGACACTCACCCCTATTATTAGTGTTGCCTGGCCCACTCTGCCGCAATCCCTTCAGTCGCGGTTGGTTTCTCCAACCGGGACTAAAGATGAACCCTCTCTTTATATAGGCATTTCCCTCTATTTATTAGGTAACACTCAAGACATTTATTAATATTAAAAACCGGGACAAACCGGGACTAGCTAACACTCAGGACTAAAGCCGCCCCTTTAGTCATAACCATGCCTAGTCCTATAGTACGCAGCTTCAGGGTCTTCATCGTCGTCGTCATCATCATCGTCATCGTCACCTGCCACTCCGGGGATCCTCAGCCCATCCATGGCATATACCAGGGGCCATTCCAGCCTCGGATTCACGGCGAGCGGGAGAGGGGTCTCCTGGAAGACGATGTCGCTACCGCCGGGACAGTGTGGGGCCTGTGGCGGGTGGACTCGTGGGCACCGTAGGCGAGGATGGTCTCCCCCGGCGATGTAGCGCATCACTCCGATGATAGTACGGTTCGCCCACCACAGACGACGGCCGGCTTCGTTGTGGTTCACCGGTGGCGGGCCATCACCCTCGTACCTGGCGAGCTCCCTTTCCCGCCTATTAGCGAAGAAGGCATTCCAGGTGTCGTAGTTGTCGGGATCCCACCGGGGATCCATCCGCTGCTCCGGCGTGAGCTCGTGGTAGAAGTGGTTTGTGATGGCCGCCTGGCGTGCAGAACCTTGAGGGACAGGAGGGACAGGAACCCCTCCAGCGCTCAGCATCCAGCCGGCGGGCGGCCGGTAGCCCGGCGGACAAGGGTAGTTGGAGGCGCACAGCGCCTCGGTCTCCTCGAGGGTCAGAATGGCCCAGTAGGCGTTGTCCATTGTTCTAAGAGAGGAAGGTGTGGATGTGTGGATAGCGATGACACGATCACCCTAAATATAGAGGGAAAGGGCGGGAAAACTTGGCGTGAAGCTTTGGGAAATGGCGGGAAATATCTTTAGTCCCGGTTAGTGACTACATCCGGGACTAAAAGCTCTAGTAGAAAGGAAAGGGCGGGAAAACTTGGCGGGAAGAGGTGGGAAATGGCGGAAAATATTTTTAGTCCCGGTTTGTGACTACATACGGGACTAAATGTAAATCCTTCGCGTGTTCGACCATAGTTAGAAATTCAGATAATTCAAAACGGGCATAATAAATTCAAAAAAAAACCGAACAATGAAAATCCTTCGCGTGGTGTCATATTTTGTTACATAGTTGAAAGGAAAAATACCAGACTTGGTATATTGATCATGTTTCGAAAAAACCTTCACAAAATGACCTATCATGTTCGAGGTTTCATGGCTTTCGGTCCAAATGACCGATGTTATGTGCTGAATCACGGCATAGTTTGTGATGTTGTGCACATATTATGCATGTGTGTGGACATTGGTATGGAGAACAATGTTGCAGGAGGAAGTTTTCCTTTTTGTCGCACGGAAAAGCCCTTTTCCATTTTCCGAGCGCAAAAAACGGGTCGTTTTGTGAAGTAACCACCAAAATACCGTTTCAGAATGCTACCGTCCCATTTTCCTAAAATACTAGACCACCTTACATGGACTATCTCCCAACCGGTACATCTCAAACCTTTTCGTCCATCCCGGATAAAAAGGACAAATGTCTGCCGAATCGGTAGGAAGTGGGTCCGGTTTGTACTACAGGTACATGATCTATCGCCCGTGATTTTTTGAAAAAATCATTTTTAGACTCGCAATATGTGGTTTCTTCAGAGATCCAATGCAAGTTCTAACGATGCGCGTCCCCTATCTTCATGCACACCGGTTCGACCATAGTTAGAAATTCAGATAATTCAAAACGGGCATAATAAATTCAAAAAAAAACCGAACAATAAAAATCCTTCCCGTGGTGTCATATTTTTTTACATAGTTGAGAGGAAAAATACCAGACTTGGTATATTGATCATGTTTCGAAAAAACCTTCACAAAATGACCTATCATGTTCGAGGTTTCATGGCTTTCGGTCCAAATGACCGATGTTATGTGCTGAATCATGGCATAGTTTGTGATGTTGTGCCCATATTATGCATGTGTGTGGACATTGGTATGGAGAACAATGTTGCAGGAGGAAGTTTTCCTTTTTGTCGCACGGAAAAGCCCTTTTCCATTTTCCGAGCGCAAAAAACGGGTCGTTTTGTGAAGTAACCACCAAAATGCCGTTTCAGAATGCTACCGTCCTATTTTCCTAAAATACTAGACCACCTTACATGGACTATCTCCCAACCGGTACATCTCAAACCTTTTCGTCCATCCCGGGTAAAAAGGACAAATGTCTGCCGAATCGGTAGGAAGTGGGTCCGGTTTGTACTACAGGTACATGATCTATCGCCCGTGATTTTTTGAAAAAATCATTTTTAGACTCGCAATATGTGGTTTCTTCAGAGATCCAATGCAAGTTCTAACGATGCTCGTCCCCTATCTTCATGCACACCGGTTCGACCATAGTTAGAAATTCAGATAATTCAAAACGGGCATAATAAATTCAAAAAAAACCAAACAATGAAAATCCTTCGCGTGGTGTCATATTTTGTTACATAGTTGAAAGGAAAAATACCAGACTTGGTATATTGATCATGTTTCGAAAAAACCTTCACAAAATGACCTATCATGTTCGAGGTTTCATGGCTTTTGGTCCAAATGACCGATGTTATGTGCTGAATCACGGCATAGTTTGTGATGTTGTGCCCATATTATGCATGTGTGTGGACATTAGTATGGAGAACAATGTTGCAGGAGGAAGTTTTCCTTTTTGTCGCACGGAAAAGCCCTTTTCCATTTTCCGAGCGCAAAAAACGGGTCGTTTTGTGAAGTAACCACCAAAATGCCATTTCAGAATGCTACCGTCCCATTTTCATAAAATACTAGACCACCTTACATAGACTATCTTCCAACCAGTACATCTCAAACCTTTTCGTCCATCCCGGGTAAAAAGGACAAATGTCTGCCGAATCGGTAGGAAGTGGGTCCGGTTTGTACTACAGGTACATGATCTATCGCCCGTGATTTTTTGAAAAAATCATTTTTAGACTCGCAATATGTGGTTTCTTCAGAGATCCAATGCAAGTTCTAACGATGCTCGTCCCCTATCTTCATGCACACCGGTTCGACCATAGTTAGAAATTCAGATAATTCAAAACGGGCATAATAAATTCAAAAAAAAACCGAACTATGAAAATCCTTCGCGTGGTGTCATATTTTGTTACATAGTTGAAAGGAAAAATACCAGACTTGGTATATTGATCATGTTTCGAAAAAACCTTCACAAAATGACCTATCATGTTCGAGGTTTCATGGCTTTCGGTCCAAATGACCAATGTTATGTGCTGAATCACGGCATAGTTTGTGATGTTGTGCCCATATTATGCATGTGTGTGGACATTGGTATGGAGAACAATGTTGCAGGAGGAAGTTTTCCTTTTTGTCACACGGAAAAGCCCTTTTCCATTTTCCGAGCGTAAAAAACGGGTCGTTTTGTGAAGTAACCACCAAAATGCCGTTTCAGAATGCTACCGTCCCATTTTCCTAAAATACTAGACCACCTTACATGGACTATCTCTCAACCGGTACATCTCAAACCTTTTCGTCCATCCCGGGTAAAAAGAACAAATGTCTGCCGAATCGGTAGGAAGTGGGTCCGGTTTGTACTACAGGTACATGATCTATCGCCCGTGATTTTTTGAAAAAATCATTTTTAGACTCGCAATATGTGGTTTCTTCAGAGATCCAATGCAAGTTCTAACGATGCTCGTCCCCTATCTTCATGCACACCGGTTCGACCATAGTTAGAAATTCATATAATTCAAAACGGGCATAATAAATTAAAAAAAAACCGAACAATGAAAATCCTTCGCGTGGTGTCATATTTTGTTACATAGTTGAAAGGAAAAATGGTTTTGAATTATTTATTCAAATCCAAACACTTTTTATGTTTAAAGTTTTTCTAAATTCCAAATTAATATTCAAAAATATAAGTTAATTCATTTTAGAAGGTTACATTAATTATTTTTTAAAAATAGAAAATGGTTTTGGATTATTTATTCAAATCCATACACTTCTTATGTTTAAAGTTTTTCTAAATTCCAAATTGATATTAAAAAAATATAAGTTAATTCATTTTTAATTGTAAATGGTTCATATTTGAAATGGTTACATTAATTATTTTTGAAAACAGAAAATGGTTTTGAATTATTTATTCAAATCCAAACACTTTTTATGTTTAAAGTTTTTCTAAATTCCAAATTAATATTCAAAAAAATAAGTTAATTCATTTTAAAAGGTTACATTAATTATTTTTTAAAAATAGAAAATGGTTTTGGATTATTTATTCAAATCCATACACTTCTTATGTTTAAAGTTTTTCTAAATTCCAAATTGATATTAAAAAATATAAGTTAATTCATTTTTAATTGTAAATGGTTCATATTTTAAATGGTTACATTAATTATTTTTTAAAACAGAAAATGGTTTTGAATTATTTATTCAAATCCAAACACTTTTTATGTTTAAAGTTTTTCTAAATTCCAAATTGATTATTATTTAAAAAACAATACAAATTTAAACCCCAAAATAAAAAATAAGGCGGGAACAGAGAGAAAATACCTGAATTTTTTTGAAAACAGGGGAATATGTCCCGGTTGGAGCTACCAACCGGGACTAAAGACCCCCTGCGCGCCAACCCTTGGTCTGCTGAAAATATTGGAGTATACGTCCCGGTTAGTGGCTCCAACCGGGACGTATAACCCTTTAGTCCCGGTTGGAGCCACCAACCGGGACTAAAGGTCCCCTACTAATTAACCATGCCCCTTCTCCTTTTTCCCCGTTCCTCTTTCTCACTCACCCGCAACAGAGATCGCCGCCGCCGCGAGGACAACCGCTCGGACGCCGTCAGGCTGCCCAACCATCGTCTCGCCGTCGGCCTCCACGTGCTGCCTCGCTGTGCTTATCCTCCTCGCCGAAGGAATCGAAGCCGCGCGACTGGAATCGACCGCGTCTTCCCCGTAACCGACGAGCTCCGCCATTGCCATCGCCGTTGCTGCGGATCTCCTCCGTCCCCGCCAAGGCTACACACGCGTCGAGGGTGAGCTTGTAACTCTCTGGGACCCCTTCTTTCCTCCCCTCGCGCTCTGTCCTTCTCCCGCGCCGTCCACCGCCATCCGCCGCCGCTGCATGTCGTCGCGTGCCCTATTCCGGTGACCAAATCTGGGCGGTGCCCTACTAGTTAGGTTTGCCTCGACGCCCTCTTTCGAACAAACCTGCGCACGCCCCCTCCCGAGCCCTCTAGCAACGTCGCCAGCCACCGCACAGTGCTCACCGGCGAGCCGAGCGGGCGCCGAGGTGGCCATGGCCCTGGCCCACCGGCCAGCCCCAGTGGGTAGACTGTGAACTGGTGAAAAATAACCAGGGTTCGGTGGGGCCTGCTTGCTTGCGTGGAGGCTGAGTTGGCACTAGGGCCCATCTGTCAGTCTCACTGGCTAGGGGTCGCCCCGGTGTAAAAACTATTTGCCTTTTTGTTTTTAATTCCAGAAAATGATTTAATATTGTAAAATCAATAACTTATTGTTTATAAGTCAGAAAAATACAAATAATATATCAAATTGTTCAGAAAAATGAAACCTATCTATTTAACCTATAATCATGCATTGTTCGACAACTTAAATGACAAGTATAATTAGAAGAACAAATGCACCCCTCTCATATGTTCCGGAGTTTCCCCGAGTTAGGGTTTTCACCCCTCAGAACCCTGATTAAATCGTCGAGCATTTCTTAGGGTTACATTCCAATGCAAATTAACTTGTCATATCATCATACTTGCTTGAGCATTGCATCGATGCCATGTGTTGATTGTTTCCCTTTCTTTTCGGTGTTACGATTATTAGGTTTATTATTAGTTAGGTATTATTAGGTTTATTAATTAGTTTGGTATTATTGGTCTTTGGCCCCACTGGTCAGTCATTGTGGGTAGCCCCAGACCCGATTCACATTGTCAAGCAACTTAAAAGCCCTATCTTAGATAAGGAATCATTAATACCCCTTAGGTGCATGTGGGTTCGACGATGTGCCTATCTACTACATGGTTTCCTTTTTGTAGCTAGGTTTAGGGTTTAGGGTTTCTCTTCATTTTTATTATTGTGTATGTATATATTAGGGTTTCTCTGAATTAGGGTTTATATCTCTCAACACCGTACTTAACTTTCTCCTTTAGCCGCTTTGATTTATTCGTTTTTCCACCTATGCAGAAAATATGGACCCACACGTCAGAGACGAAGAAAAGGAAGAGTTGATCCAAGGTGTGATCCGTGGGGAAGATAATTTAGACGTATCAACGTTTCTGAACAACTCCGGTGAGGGTGATCCTCTTTTTACCGGAATAGACAACTTGTTTGAGGTTGAAGGTGTTGCCTTCTGCGAGGGAGAAGGCGATGCCTTGTGTAATCGAGAAGACGATCGCTCCGGCGAGGTGCATGTAATATAAATCAATTCATTAATTAATCATCTGCTATCTATATAGAAATAGTAACGACGATCTTTCTTCTTTTAGCCCTCCGGATCGAAGGAATCTACTGAAAAGAGCGGACGAGGCCCAACCAAAAAGTTGCAAGACCATGAGAGGTTCAGGATCGAAGATGTCGCTGAAGACGGCAAACCGACGGCTCCCGAAGTTGTCGCAACCAAATTTGTGGCACGGACTTAATCCCGATCACCATTAGAAATTGGAATAGGCCTGCTAATGCGGATGAAGAGGGAACATCTTTATTTGTCCCTAACCACGCCAAAGATTTACTGTGGAAGAGGCTCATGGTTAATTTCAAACTACCGAAGATAGAGCTGGATCCAAATGCGGAGGATCCAGTTGAGGACGCCTTACAACATGGGAGAGCCATGGAGGCTAAGGTCAGGGAGTGGGCTTTGAAGAAGATGGCCCAGTGTTTCACCAACTGGAAGAAAAGATTGCACCTTGACTATGTCGTGAAAGAGAAGACTCCCGATTTCAAGAATATTCAGTTTGAGAAGATAAAACCATTCTGGGCTGAGTTTGTGGAATACAAGAAATCAGAAAAAGCTAAGAAAATGTCTGAAACGAATAAGCTGAATGCTGCTAACAAGAAGTATCACCATACTATGGGGCAAGGTGGCTACAGGGCTGGCATTCCTAAGTGGGAGAAACTTGAGAATGAACTACGTGATAAAAAGATCACCCCAGAGACAGACGATTGGGTAGAACGTGCAAGGAATTGGTTTTACGGGCATGGGGGCACGTTGGACTCGGAAGGGAGGTGTATATATAACATACGACATAAAGAAGACCCCTTGCCAATCGAGAGGATCAGAAAAGCAGTAAAGGCTATTAAAGATGGGGACTTCATTCCCGATAGAGAGAATGATGAGCTCACACTCGCCCTTGGAAATAAGGAACATGATGGACGAACACGAGGCACAAGAGGCTCCCAACCATGGAGGACTGGGTTTCCCGAAGAGAGGAAGAAATATCCTGATAGAAGCCGTCAGAAGAGAAAGGACAGGGCGGAAGTTGAAGCAGATAGTCAGAAAGAGCGAATGCGTTTAATTGAAGAACGATTAAAGCAACAATAAGATGAAATTAACGCACTTAAAGAGCAAAGTACTACCGGCCCATCTCAGCAGCACACTGCATTCGATGCTACCGGCCTATCGAATAATCGAAAAAGCAGTGTGGCTTCCACTGAGGTCCCGGGTGATGACAATGGCAATGACGATGATGCACCGACGATGGCTCCTGTTGGCTACCCAGTGGATGATATCACAGAGATGACACACTACGAGCTACATGTCAAAGTTGTGAACATATCAATGAAGGTGGCGGTCGGCTATGCCTTACCAATTGGACCCACACCAACTTACCACCGTCGTCTGGTTCCAGAGGGCTACGTTGTTGTCGGCGTGGATGAAATCATGCCCACCTTTGAGGTTTTGGATCTTCACTACCCTGCAGGTGAAGGGGATGTGACTGTGCTGGGAGACGCAAAAAA
This sequence comes from Avena sativa, assembly GCA_916181665.1. Lineage (NCBI taxonomy): Eukaryota > Viridiplantae > Streptophyta > Magnoliopsida > Poales > Poaceae > Avena > Avena sativa. Next base: position 31,835,942 of record OV702300.1, on the reverse strand, counting down.
CGTCACCATTCTACGGCCGAAGGAATATATCGTGCTTCGAAATCACACGCCAAGGCCATCTTCGCCGCCACCTCACCCGTCTCCAGCGAGGTCGTCGCCGCCGCAGCAGCCGTCTTCGTCGCCTCACCCGGCTCCGTCGCCTCACCAATCTCCGGTGCAGCCATCGCCGCGGGAGCCATCGCCGGCGCCTCAGGATAAAAAGCGTAAGCATACCGCTACTGTGCGTCGTAAGCGATCGCCGAAACATAAACAAGAGCCTCTTCCAAAAGTACCAAAGTTTCCTCCCAAGAGAGCTTATGACTGTACTGAAGAGGAGACTGCGGCGATCATTGATGCGGAAACGACAGCGTTTTTCGCTAAGCTGAGGCGGCCGAAAGAGCCAGAGTTCCCCAGCACCAAAGAAGAAAAAGCCAAAGTGTTGAAAATGCTAAAGAATCTTCATCAACCCGAGCCAAAGCTGTCATCAGACTATGAGCGTTCTATTCTCAAGTCACATGCGGCACAAAAAGCCTCGAAGAGCAGTACTGATGCAAGCGGGAAATCTGTTGCCCAGCTCGGAGAACAAGCAAAACAGACTTGCACCCCTCTCAAGGTGATTTCTCAAACCAATGTGGGGTCGAGCAAATATGGGGCCGAAGAGCAGTATGATCCAGAGGTAGTTGCACAATGCGGAGAAGCTGCCGCTGCTCAAGGTATGAGTATTGCCCAGTACTTATCCCAGTTAGAGTTCTTCCCCGTGAGTGAAGTAGCATACAAATACCAGTACGGCAAACCTCTCGTCAAACCTGAGGAGGTAAACAATCTTTCAACAAAAATGCGAAGATTGCATAACTGGTACATGCATGCCACAAGGGCCGGGGCTAACTGGATAGTGCCGAGGGTTACAAAAAAGCATCATGGGAAAGAAAAGGATGACATGATATTCATTGAATTTTATGAACTATTTCAATTATTCAATCAAGACGCCTTGGACAAATCGATCATCAGTGCCTATTGTCTGTAAGTACTAATTCTGTAATTAATTTAGACTCCAGCTATCTCACCTTGTTTATTGCATGTATATAATCATACTGTAATATGCAGAATGAAGATTCTCGAATGCAGCAGAGGACAAATCTATGACATTGGCTTCATTGACCCATATTGGGTTCATGAAGCTAATCTCAAAACAAGCCCCCAGGATACGGAGGATAATATAGTACACGCGTTAAGGTTTCAAGAAACCATAAGGGAAATACTTTTTCCTTACAACTTCGAGTGAGTGTTATTGTCTTGTATACACTTTCTATTTCGCTTACTCGATGTTAAGTATATAATTGATTAGTTATGCATTTGCAGCTTCCACTATATTCTGTTAATCATTCAACTTGACAAAGGGCGTGTACTAGTCATGGACTCGAAACATAAACCCCTTGAGACGTGGAAGGACATGCAGATACTTCTCCAGCGGTAATTCTAATCATTACGATACTATATCGGCAACGTTCGTGAATTTTATGATATCAAGTACTTAATAACTTATTTTATTCGTTTTCTACGCCGGGCAGCGCTTGGAAACGGTTCACCAACAAGGCTAGGGGTGTTTGGAAAAGAGGAGCTTACATTTCAACCACTAGATGTAAGCACCACTAGCTATATCCGCGCATCTCTTTGATTCTAGTTTTGATACAGTTATTATCATGCTTGATTATTATTTTGATTGAACTCTGTTCTCGTAAAGTGCCTGACGCAGGGACCAGGTAACAATCTATGTGGATACTATGTATGCGAGTTCATCCGGCAGACGTGCGATAAGAAGGACAGAAATTTAGAGCAACTCCACGTACGTAAACAATTTCTATAGTTTTTAATTACAATCAAATTGTGTTTAGTTTCATTCATATAGGCTGACTCCTTTTTTAAATCAGATCGAATATCTACGGGACGGTCTTCTGCCAAAGGATCGCGTACGAGCAATTCAGGAGGAATTGGCGGGATTCTTGGATGCAGAAGTCCTAGACCCAAAAGGGGAATACTACTCGGTTGTGTATAGACAATAGGGATTGTAAAAATAGCAACTTTGAAGGAATTGGCCGGTAGCATCGAATAGCAACTTTTGTATGTAGTGCATGAACTCGATCCGTGTATTGAATATAATATTGTCATCATGATGTAATATAAGGTTCCTTCATTGATAAGTGCAAATCGCTAAATAAACAATAAAACAACCTAAATGAATTCTCTGCCGCGGCAAAAAAAGTGGTTAAAATGCTGCCGCGGCAACAAAATGTGCCAAAATGAATTCTCTGCCGCGACAGAGAAATGGGCCAAATCTCTGCCGCGGCAGAAGGTTATTCCCCCCCTCGCCCTCTGCCGCTTCCACGTGTGCACCCTTTAGTCCCGGTTGGTGGGGCAACCGGGACTAAAGGTTAGAGCTTTAGTCCCGATTGCCCCGTCCCGGTTGGGCAACCGGGACTAAAACCCCGTACCAACCGGGACCAATAGGGCTATTTCCACCAGTGACCCCTCCATGCACTGTTTCCTAACATTTACGTTTATGTTTCCTGCACCACCCTGTAAAATCATAGTTCCATGCATTGTTGGCACTCAAACTCAAGAGAAGAAAAACAGGAAAAAGAGAGCCTTCTTGGGCCTTAATGCTGATGCGAACCAGAAGATTCTCAAGAAGCTCAAAGCTACTGATGTACCAAAGGATATATATGATACATACATTTTGAGAAGGTGCATCAGACCCCCTTTAGATGGAGAAGAAAGGTAACATTCAGCTAAACCATTTAACTTCATGTTTCAACATCCCCTTCACTATATTCGATCAATAATACAATGCATGTGCTTCATTAGGCCTCCTTTTGTTGATTTTGGGAAATATCATATATCATATGAAGACTTCCGCGAAGCACTGAAGCCTCGAGGGAGAATTGACACCCACGTAATGGAGGTTTTCATCAGGCACTTCAACTCAATTACTAACAAAGTCACAAGCAGCGAGCCTACATGCACAAAGTTTGCATTCTCCCAATCCTTGACTGTACGTCACTAAAAATACCCACTATCATCTCCAAACAGAATTTACTTTGTTTCTAGACTTCATTTTTCATATGCTACGTTGACGTTTTTTTTGTAGACAAAACTCTGTGTTCCTGAAGGAAATTTTGACCCAAAAGGTTCCCAAAAAGAATTCTTGGAGGCATACAAAGCTAATAAGCTCAACTCTAAGGACATGGTATTTTTTTGAATGTCCATTTAAATTCAGTTTCTTAAGTATGTCATACTTGCTAACATGATGCACAAATGAGCCTCATTTTTTATTGTTTTCCCAGCTATATTTTGCTGTAGTTGACAATGAACACTGGGTGCTAGTGTCCATCAACATACTGTACAAACAAGTTAATTTCTTAGACTCTATGATCAGCACGAGGAAGACCAAAGTATATGAGAGAGCTCATAACCTGGTACATGCTCCATATTTTTTTTGCTTCCACTAACCTAGCAATATGATTCGTATCATTCATGTTTAAGATTACTTACTTCATCCTGGCTTCCTATCATTTCAAGTTTATACATACTGTTAGCTTCCTACCATTCGTTTTTCACATACTGATTGCAATCAGATAAGGAATCTGATTTGCACATTTCACACATGTTCTGCACATACTGATTTGCACTTTGTTAGCTCCCTAACGATCAAGTTTAGCTACCTATCACTCATGTTTGCTTCATACTAATTGCAATCTGATTATACTATTTTTTAATTCTCTGGCGATTATAATTAGTGATTCATAAGACAATATATCCTCCAGATTTCCGTATTAAATTTTCTATGAATCTATCAACCTTGCTTCCACTCACTTTGGGTTATTCTTCACAGGTCGATAATTTTATCACACTAGCCACACATGCCAAAGCTTTCCCAAAAGCAGATTTCAGTCAGTACGTCCAACACAATCCTCAGGACATACGCCAGCAAACCACAATGTAATATACTTGTCCACATCCAAAATGTTAGGAAGTTGTTTTACCAATATTATTTGCTGCTCTCTAACATTACTTTTCTAATTTCATGTGGCCAGATTTGACTGTGGAGTCTTCGTAATGCTGTTCATGAAAATGTGGGATGGAAAGATGATGAAGCCCTTTGGTATGGTCTGTCCACAAAATAAATTTGTTTCACAAAAATCCCACATGCTTCACTATATTGCTTCCTACACAAATCTGTAATTCTGTACACTACTTTGATACTACTACAACTAACTTTCTGTCTCCTGACTTGCACACAGGATATTCTGGATCACCGCATGGTGATAACCCACATGATCATGACATCAGAGTTAAACAAGGCGAATCCAACGTGGTTTCTAACGAAGAAATAAACTATATTCACATTCATGTCTTCACGGTTTCGAGTTCTACTCCCACAAACTACGCCTAGACGTAGCATCTGCTATTTTGCTTGTCATCCTAAACATTTCCCAAATTGTAATAATTGGTCAAAACCATGTGAAAGATGGCCGTACTTTATAATACTGTTATCATCGTTCCAAATGTCGAGCGAATTATGTTATATATATTCATATCTGCCTTCTATGCAATATTTTCGATACCGTGTCCAGAAAAGAGTTGCGCTTCATAGTCTTTGCTTGAACCCTGGCATCTTCCCGTAGTCTGTTCAAATTTTTTCTACTTTCCCTAGTAATGCATCTTCCACCAGGTAGGCTGCTTCTATCATCTTCTAAAAGTTGATTAAGTTTGAAACAACTGTCTTCAATGTTTCCTCTCCAAAATCACACGCTTCATGTTGATCACATGAAGTTCTTGCTACCACTGGTAATAAACTCACATCTGGTAACAAAGGGAAATAAACATGTTACTTCAATATGATTCTCACGCTTCTTACACTAGACACGCTTGCTTCTTACACTACATGCACAAAAATCATACAACACTAATACCATACTACCATTCAACTCTTCTTCCCTTAGATAGTATGTACCTTCAACTTTTGCTTCTCACATCTGTCAAATAGTTTATTAAATTTCATACCATTATTTTCGTGCTTCACGGACACATCACATTATCGTTCACCAATTGCTTATGTGTTTCATATATTTTATTTTTATTGCTTCTAAAGAAGTTACTTCAACATAATTCACACGCTTCTAACAGTACACACACAAGCTTCTTCCATCGGAAGAACATACACCACACAAAACTTGTATGAAACCGTAATATCGTTCAGCTATTGCTTCTGTAATCTCCTACTGGGTATCTGTGTTTCGTATAAATATTTTTATTGCTTCTTAATCATAATTCACACGCTTCTGACAGTACAAACGCATGCTTCTTCCATCTGAAGAATATACACCACACAAAACTTGTATAAAACCGCAAATTCGTTCATCTATTGCTTCTGTAATCTCATACCAGGTATCTGTGTTTCATATAAATATTTTTATTGCTTCTTAATCAGAATCACATGCTTCATACTAGCCACTTGACGCAAGAAGTACTAACATAAATCTCACAATAACATGTTCGAAGAAGAAAAGTGTGAGTAGTATTACATATGTTCATTCAAACAAATACAAACAATAATTTATATGGTTCTGAACATATTTAACACTAAATGGTTTCGCATCCTCATAGTGCAAGCTCCGTCTCACGCCTGAACTGTTCCTCACGCTCGGCATTTTGCCTATTCTCCAAAGCCAAATAAGGACAATGCCTCCTGATGTGATCTTCTTCACGACATTTAGATCATGCGTAATTCTTCCTTTTGTTACCCTTCTTTTTTGCCTCCTCCTAGCGAATCTCCACCAATGGCTTCCTCCTCTTTTCTTTATCAGCAGGACGACCTTTCTTTGCAGACCGCGGCGGATTCTGCAAATTGTTCTCAGCTACTTCTGGATCTTCGCCTGTTTCAGATCCCATCACACCTCTAGACAACCGGAAAGTATCCACTAAAGAGTTCAAATGCTCCACCCCTCCTTCCACAATCTTGTATGATTCCGTGCCAACACACGCTTTCGCCGCCAACTTATTCATCATCTTGCATAGGGCATTATACCTCAGTGTGTTTGTATTTGGGATTGCGCTTCTGCCAGAACCTAATATATTGCTCTTTGCTTCACAAACTGTAGCAGCCTCGGACCATCTATGAAGCAGGTACTTCTCAGGTATTTCCTGCACGTTTGTGTGCACCATAGCCTTCAGAATGTGGTGGCACAACATCCCATTCACATTGAAACGGTTGCAAGTGCACATGTAAGCATTTTCCTGCTGCTCTACAGTTACAATCCTAATTTTCTGTGCTCTGGGATCATTCATGTGTATCTCGAACTTCAAACCACCCCTGACAACCGGATAAATGCTATAAGCGGTTGTCATCTCCATGAATTCCCTGAATTTTTCAAATGCAGCTCTGGTATAAAATCTGGAAGCTTGCTCCTCAATCTTGTAACTGGAAAAAAAGCTTCATAAGCAAAGGACTAAACAATATTAAATAAAAATACGAGGTCACGTTTTATTGCTAACACACACCTGGACCATACGGATGCTGTTATCGCCTCCCCTAGGAAACCAGCGTTATCCTCTCGATCCAACCTTGTTTCTTGAATGTACTCGTACTGCTTCACAAATTGCCAAACAGAGTCCTGTGGATGCACGAGCTTCTTGAAAAATAAGTTCAGACCTTCTGACCTCCTAGTTGTACCAGTGAAAGGAAAGAAATTCTTTTTGAAATATGCGGGTGCCCAAGTATTCCTACAACCCCACATGTTGATAAGGTGTTCGTTGCTGACCAAACGATGCTTCGACAACATCACCTGCCACAGGTTTTCAAATTCTTCAACAGTATCCGACCCATAAATACAATAGAAAAACTCCTTCTCGAAACCTTCCCGGTTACGGAAGAGTGTGCCAAGCTTGTCCTTTGCTATCCAAAGCACATGCCACAAGCAACAACGATGCACCGTGCCACGAAAAACATCATCTATAGCTCCCGCCATTGCTTGGTCTTGGTCAGTCATTATGCAGGTTGGATGTTCTTGACCCATTGCATCCATCCAAGCCTCAAAAACCCACTTGAACGTCTCCTTTTTCTCATCTGGTATCAACGCACAACCTAGCATAATGCTTTGCATGTGGTTGTTTATACCAACTATTGGCGCAAAAGGCATGTCATAGCGGTTCGTATAAAATGTGGTGTCAAAGAAGACACAGTCTTTGAATTTTCGATACAGCTCACGTGTCCTTCCATCCACCCAGAATAGCGCCCTCACTGCATTGTTCTCATCCAGCTTGATAGCGTAGTAGAATTGCGTACTCTCCGCCTGTAACTTCTGAAAATACTCAACTGTTTTGGACATGTCACTATGAGAAACCTCGTTCCTAAGCTTTGTCCGGATGTTTGTAACATCACGGTTAGTGTACGGCAATGTCCTTAGTGTTCCATGAAGGTCACCCAGTGCGGCCATGATAAGAGATGTGTCGGCGTTCCGATTGTGCAATGTCTTGATCAACATGTAGTCCTCATATGGCACCTTTCGATGGGATATGTAATACCTTGTCCACTCTTCTCTACTCATCAATGGATGTGTGTGTTCCTCAATGAAAATTGTTACTTCCCATTTATCTTTCCTTAAGGCAACTGACATGCGAGCTTTGCAATCATGACGCTTCAGCTTGTTTCTTTTCCTTTTGCCGGCAACCGTCGTACTGCCGAAATCTTGAGTTTCTGAAGTTGCTTCCGTTGCTTCCACTACCTCATCCAAAACTTCCGGATCCATTGCTCCAACACCTGAACCCACATCAACTTTGTCCTTCCTTGCGTGAGCACACTCGAAGTCCCTCCTAATTAAATGGTCACATCCTTTTTTGTGGCTCCTTCTTGAGCACCCAATCCTGCTACCAAAACCAATCTTCTCCGCATATGTATTATAAAATATTTGCGCCTCGTCAATGCTGTTGAAAACCATTCTTACTCGCGGACACACTTGACTCGAGCCTTTACCATCTCCTGGTGAAGGAATCGAAGAGCTGTCTTGCGTATGCATCTGAACATCCTGCACACAGAAGCACAATAAATAAAAACCAGAAACATAAAAATACATTTAGCTTCCACGAATTCATCCTATGTGTATCTACAAAAACGACGAATCACTACCATACATGAAAAAAGTTTCAATATCTGAGGAGACAAATTTCCAACATGAGCGAAGAAACTAGCTTCTAATCAATAAGATTTTTTGCTTACACTAATTCATTTAGAAGCTTCCACCGTACACAACAATGCTACCACCAAATCCCTGTACTTTTTATCAAGTACCCCCTCACATTTTTGGCTTCCTGTCAATATTAAAACAGATTGCCAACTAATAACCAATGATTCCTCTATCATCTTTTACTACTTCACTACAGCTACCCCTAGTATCTTCAGAAGCGGTATCACAGCAGATTCAGATACACCGGAGACTGAAGTTTCTCATATACTTGTAGTTAGTGACATCTATCTTTTCCAAGTAATAATATAATAGCTTTAGGTACCACACTTATAGTACAATACCTATGACTCATCCTGAGGAAACAAAACATTACATTTACAATTCCAACATGATCAAGGAATCCAGCTTCAGTACACTAATATTTTGGCTTCCATTAATAAGTGTCATAGCTTCCACTATCATCTTTTACTACTTCACTAGAGACACCCCTAGTATCTTCAGAAGAAGTATCACAGCAGATTCAGATACAACCCAAGACTGAAGTTTCTAGCATTCTATTAGTTATAGTTAGTGACATCTATTCTTTTCCAAATCATAATATATTAGCTTCAGGTAGTCTTTCCTAATGCTTTCCCTATATGTATCACACTTATAGTAGAATACCTGTGACTCATCCCGAGGAAACAAAACATTAAAACTGCAATTCCAACATGACCAAGGAATCCAGCTTCTATAAACTAATATGTTGGCTTCACATAATGACTATCAGAGCTTCCACAATACACAACAATGCTACCACCAAATTCATGTATTTTTTACGAGATACTCACACCGCAAAGTGCGTCCGATCATTCAGCAACCCACAAATCAAGGATTCCTTTCAATCTCGCTTCAAAAAGACTACAACATCAACAACCATGCAGCACACACAAGAAATACCAATAAACTCTGGCAGAAACATAGGAAGAAGCACTGGAAATTTAGGAAAAAAGAACTGTACCTCTGCATCTCCATGGAAAACAACAGGGGGGTTCCGAAGCTGTTCGTCCCTGCTATGAATTCCACCCCTCAGAGCTCCACCTAGCCTCGCTTTCAACACGAAGCACGCCTGAAAAATGGATTAAGATACGGTGGATATTCGATGTTCTCCTTCAGATGTGCCATTTTCCTTCCAAAACAGAGCTGGATTACATGTCGCTGGACGGAAGGAAGAAATGGCGGAGGGGGCAGCTGTAGCAGATGAAGAAACTGGCACCATTTAAGCTAGGCGTCCGTCAAGGAAGCATTCATTTCTAACGGTGACGGGAGACGGTGCAACAGACGGAACCGCGGGACTGGCGCGCACGCGAATATCCAGCTCAAATCAATGAACCACCTGCCTCCAATCGTACGGCTGTTGTCTGGTCCGGCCGGAAGCAACGCATCAGCGTCCGATTCCTAGAAGCTGCCACTCCCTTTTGTCATGCTGATGATCTTGTGTGTTAGCTGCAGGCAATTAATGTTATCTCCACAATGCATTTCGATTGGGGTTTCACAATATCCTTGTTTGGCTCTACATAGTACGGCAACGGGCTTGTGTTTTGAATGTTGAAGGCAATGAAACTATTTGTATTATTGGTCAGCTCAACTGAACAACATAATATTAGATGTTTGTTATTCCCGGAATTAGCAAACTGCAGCTCCCACTACGGGAAAAAATGTCGCTGTCGTCGCCTCTCTCCTTTGTCGTGTGCCAAAAGGCCTGGAACACGGCAAAGAGAATCTTTGCCGTGTGTAAACCAAGAAGAACACGTCAAAGGACAGGTGCACGGCAAACAGCAGAAACAGAACACGACAAAGAAACAAACACGACAATGGACCGACGAGAACACACGGCAAAGAAAAGAGGCACACGGCAAAGGGTAAGACACAACAAAGGGGAATACACACGGCAAACCATGAGCACACGGAAAAAACAAAAACACATGGCAAAGAACACACACACGGCGAAGGAAAGACACACGGCAAAGGTAGCACACACGGCAAAGAGCAAAGGCACACGGCAAAGGTCATACACGGCACCGATCTGTTGGCTCTGTTAGATGGACGGAACCGTCAACTACTTTAGTGTACCGTGTGTGACAAGAAAACACACGGCAAAGGGTTTGCCGTGTTCCGGGCGTCAAGGCACACGACAAAGGCTCTTTGTCGTGCCGATCGTTGCCGTGAGGCTTTTGCCGTGTGTAAGCACACGGCAAAGGGTTTGCCGTGTTCCGGGCACCCACACGGCAAAGAACCTTTCTCCTGTAGTGTCCAGCGGCTCTACTCCAAGCATGTCATCTTCCCAATATGGCGGTTTTATCTGCATGCATGTATGCAAGAAAACAATATCAGGATGCATTAACTTAATTCATACACACGTGTATATGCGCATCGTATATATGGACATACAAGTGCAATAATAAAATATGCGATTTTCTATCCCACATGGCAACTAAATTAGATTTTGCTTTGCTAACGAAATTTATTTAACACTTCAAATAGATAATAAATAAGTAGTACACTGGTCTAATTATGTAAGAAGATCAAATTACTTAATTTCTGATGCATGATGAGGAAGTTGTATACTACAATCACCATCTGGATAAAGGTCCTAGGAAACATATGTGTGAGATTATATTGTACCTGGCCAGCCGTTGAATTATGGGAAATCGTTCTACAGTTATCCATACTTTCCAATTCAACAAATTTGCTCATTATTTCCGAGATAGAAGGACGTGCATATGGGTCAATATTTTGGCAAAGTGACCCTATCTCTATGCATTTAGTCACTTGTCCGTGGTATTCCAGCCATGTTCCCTTCTTTGATTTATTCCATCTATGCCTCCATCTTCTCAGTATCTACATTAATACCAAGATATTTTATCTAAATAATTTTCAAATCTATTCAACAAATAATATACAAAAGAACAAAAAATTCAAATGTCATTTTGTTTGACAAAATAGCAAGTAAAGCATAGCACTACCAATAATCGACATGCACACTTGATATGCAAAACTAAAGAGAGGACCCAGTGCAGTGATGTCTATGCGGAGTGATCCACACTAATTTAATTTGTCTTATATGGTATTTAATAATTTGCAGAAACAAATTTTCATGTTCATATAAAAATGAAATCAAATCAGACAAAATTGTTCTGAAAGCTTATTTCTTGTAATCAATAGGTTGTCAAGTTAAATTCTGATGTAACGACCTCTACATACTGCGAGGAGTCACGATGCCTTTCAACACCCTCTTTCCATATTTATAAAAAGATATGGAGACGTAGGTTGTAGTCCCCATTCATTGGAAACAACATTAAGTGCATCACCTGCTAGTCGTTGCTCCGACTTGCACTAGGATAATAACCAAATTTTAGGTGAATATATAAAAATGGTTTCTTTCTCAAGACCCAATATAAATGTAGAGACTCTCACAAATGCGTATAATACACTCACCCTTATAAATGCACACACGCACACCTTGCCCCTATGAGCACATTTGAAAGACTGAGTCTGAGAAACTGATCTGACGGTTCTTCAGATTGACGAAGTCACTACAGACGCATTGTTGTCGACATGAACGTCATCTCCCACTGAAGAACATTCTGCCTTTAATGAGACACCAAAGTTCCCAACCTCGGGTTTGAACTCTAATGAGCTAGAGGTACCACCGTCCTCCAAACCATCCAACCACACGTCTTGTTACCATTCTTACCATAAGAAAAACGTTCATAATATGGTTGCTTGATTCAAAAGTTATTGTATTTTTATATTTTGTTTTATGCGAAAAAAATAACCCGAGAAGCGAATGAGGGAGCACCACTTGTTAGAAAATTTAACTTCTCCAAGGGGTTCCCCTGAAGTGTGTAAAAACATAAACAGATACTATGTATGCTTCTGCGCATAAATATTATAATTATGCTCCTCATAGTCATACTAGGCAGATTATAAGTATGCTCCTCATACTAGGCAGAAGAATGGGGAGATTAATTGTTTTTGGCCTGGTGACTAGTGGTACATATTCTGGTCCATTATGGTACATGGTACTCTCTGACCCTCTATATATAGTTCAATCAAATGAGCTATCTAATAATAATTATGTGATTTCTAGAAATTATGATCATTTGAGCGAACTAAATAGGGACATATATTACCCTAATTTTTACCATTTTGCATCCCTGCCGACTACTAGGTCAATTGTGGACACGTAAGATTTCGTAGGTGGTGCAATCAAGTAAACAAATTTGAAGGAAGATGAAATGTAGATAGGTCAAATACTTTCCAAGTGATGTGTCTCAACGAGAGCAAGCTAGTATTATCTATTTTGTTATTTGTACGAATTTAACTACATAGAACACCAATTTGCAATACAAACCAATTAGGCAAAGAATGAGAATAGGTGAAGGCAAAGTTTTCACATATTTCTGTATGCAATGTGAAGTAACGTGACTCTTACATTATCATTAGTATTGGGAATACCCTTATTTCCGGTGACTATTTCGATGATTATGACGCCCAAGCTGTACATGTCTGACTGCACAATCATCCTACCACCGCCAAACATGTTCTCTGGAGCACAATATCCGCTGCACCAAAAAAATGGAAGTTTCAAACAAAGTATGACATGAACAAATAGATATGCGAAGTACATGTAGATTTGTTGTATCGATTTGTAGCTTACAGTGAGAAAAAATTATTTGTGCTGATGGTCTGTGAGTTTTCTTGGGGTCGTGATAGACCAAAATCTGTGATCTTGGGCAGCAAGTTATTATCTAATAGTATATTGGCCGGCTTCAGGTCCATATGAAGAATACGCTTGTGCACGTGTAGATAATGCAAACCAGTGCATATTCCTTTGATGATTTCGTATCTTTTGTCCCATTCGAGGCCTCTTAATTCATCTGGGAGAAATAACAAGATATTTATATGAAATTTCAAGTACAATAATTTCATTTCTGTGTCATTATTTGGTGTAATAAGAAGAAGAATGAACGATGAATGCAGCGTTATCGTACCGGTAATTTTCTTATCAAGGCTCCCGTTGCCGATACTCAAAACATAGCAATCTTTCTCGTATCTCAGCCAAAATATATCCTCCGGATTCGGGGTTTTTCATTGGTGTCTCAGTTGTATGAGAACATAAGCCAAGAAACCGGATGACATTTTGATGGTTAACTTCCATCAAGCTTTTGGCCTCACGATGAAAAAGCTTGTCGTCGACTGTCATGTTGCTCCTAATCCTCTTCACAGCAACATTTCTGTTTCCAACGATACCCTGTTTGATATTTGTCTCGAGCCTTGAAATTACATCAAGTTTGCAGTATACAATGTTCTTAGACGAATAACATGGGCAATACGAGGGAATAGGTTCACGGCATAAATCACCGAAATATTAACCTTTGATACTGAAGTCGATATGCTTAAGTGTTATGAAAAAAGTTACAGAAAGTGGAATTTAATTACCTTGTAGACCATTCCAAATCCACCTTCACCGATAATTCTATCTGCTGAAAATCCGTCAGTTATCTCCCGTAAAAGTTCTAAGGGCAGATATGTTGGCTCCATGCTGCCCTGAAGTATTTTCTCTAAAATATTTTGTTCTTCCATGCTTTTATCTGCAAAAAATAGATAACCAGTTAGAACATATTAAGAGGTAAGTTAATCAAGAAAAACCGAAATGTGAATGATGGAAACAAGGATCTGAATACCAAATTGAGACTTGACTTGTACTCAGGTGGTCTTCTGAACGAGCTAGCTCAAATTATAGGAGGCGCATATCATATGCGCCTCGCATAAAAAATAGGCGAGGCTTAAAGTTAGAGTCTACCTCTTCTCAATCGCATAAAAAATAGGCGAGGCGCATATGATATGCGCCTCGCATAAGCTTTTAGGTGCGCCTCGCCTAAGGTTTTCTCTAGTAGTGTCTACCTCTTCTCAATTGTTTCTAGCTCTTGTGCTCTTCAAATGTATCCACTTCTCTATATGAGTGCTATGTTCAGTTCTATCTTTGAACCACTGCAAGGCGCATATCGATATGCGCCTCGCATATGTGAAGTATAGGAGGCGCATATCATATGCATCTCGCATATGTTTCACAATGCGCCTCGTATATTTATAGTATATGCACCTCCTATAGTGTCCTATATGCGCCTCCTATAATATTTTCAAAATTCAAGTTTTACAGACCACTATAAATAACAGTATACAGATATTCAAATATACAATATAGTCCAGAATATAGTATAAACAGCACAGAATTTTTCAGAAACTTGCAATTTGCCAAAGCATAATAGAACCAACATGAATACAATACATTACACATCAATCATGACATACAAGTTCATACATCAAGTGTTTGTGCCACAAGTTCACACCTCCGAGTACAAGTTCACAATCACATTACAACTCCAACGACGGAGCTCTAGCTAGATGAAGTAGAGCACATAACCTACCGCCACCTCTCTACTCTCGTAGCCTTGGTAGTTGTTGCCCGAGAAGTCGTTCACTTGCTTCTGGCAGTCTTTCCACTCCTCGTACACACCTGGAACCCGACCGATGTACACGACATAGAACTTCTTTGCCATCTCCTACACACAAGAAAGATGATATTAGTTATCTCATACACATGACGCCACAACATGATCTAATCATCGACATTTCGAAGAAAGACCAAAAAAAGCAAATCAAGAATGACTTGAGGCGATATGCGATCTGGCATGTTTATGCTATGATTAATGACATGGGAATATGCGATCTATCTTAGTAATAATAAGCGGAATCGGTATCCCGGCATTTAAATAGAATGTTCAAGTTATTTAGGTACCCCACCATTTAAATGTTGAATTTACAAGGAAAAACATGTCATCGGTGAGCTACATACTTTAAATGGAGCAGGGCAATTATAATTAGTAATTCCCAATTCACTCAATGTGTTTTCTATTAGTTATATACAGAATTACCCACAAACCATATGATGCATTATGCAAATAAGAGGATGGATGGCAGAATCAATATAGGTGCATTTTCTGATAAAAGTTCATATATAACATGTTCTCTTTTAAACTACAGAACAAAAGATACAACCACACAAAATTAGAACAAGAAAAGAAAAACCGGGGGGGGGGGGGGGGGGGCGGGGGGGGGGGGGGGGTTATTGTGGCTGCAGGGATTTGAACTTGGGTGTTCTGGGTGAAACCATACTGTTCTAGCCAGTGTGTTAGTTGTTCTAGTAGATTATGGAATACAATGTACATGTTCAGGGCAGATTAGCTAAGAGCTTAATTGAACTGGTTTCAGTGTACACCAAAAATTCACGCAAAAATTGGAGTTTTATCACAGTCGATCTCCAGCTATGGGAGTGGAGCCACAAGGGATCTATCAAATGTGTGACACTTGGTTATTGGATTGGATCAGAGGAAGACAAACTTGAATATAGTCCAACCAAGTAGGCACACTGCTGAATCAGAATGCACAAGTAAAACAAGCCAGCTGAAAAGAATAAGGTTGTGTGTACAGCGTGCGCGTGACAGCGTCCGAGCGCGGCTGGCATGGCATCTGCACGTGTGCGCGTGGGGGCAGACGACGCTGACCATCAACAGGAGGCGACAGGACATCCATGAGGAGATGCAGCGGGCTCTTAGGACTGCAGGGGCTAGGGGCCTCCAATTGTAGACGTGTGCATGCGTGCCTGTGAGGCCAGCGACTCGAGCTGATGTACCATGGCGTCGCCCTCTAGGTGCTCGCCAGAACGTTTGGTAGCCGTGGTTCTTGGGAACATAGAGGGAACAAGTGGAGGAGGAAGCGGAGCTCACCCCAAAGGCGACGATGAAGCGGCTATGCTTGAGGTGGTCGGAGACGACGGCGACAAGGATGCGTGTGGCAACTACGACAAGCACGTAGACGGCAAGTAGCAAGGAGATGTACACGAGTCGTCTCCTCCTCGCTCCTTGAAGAAGAAGAAGAAGGTAGCGACCGAGGCGAAGCTCCTAGCGTGGCGGCGAAGGTCGAGGCAGTGCAGATCAAGCGGGCGGCAGACCTTCTGCGAGCCCAGCCATGGCGCCGCTGCAGGATGGAGAGGGAGCGGCCAGGCGATGTGGGGGCTCGAGGCGGCAGGGGTGCGTGGTACGGCAGCGGAGCAGAGGGGCACGGCCGGTGGCGGCGCGATCTTGCTCGGGGAGGCAGAGGGGTGAGGGCCGCCCCTGGCGGCGGCTCTGCAGGGGGACATCGGGAGTTGGTGGTGATGCTCTGTGTGTGTTGCGTGAGAAAGTGTGTGTTGGGTGGTGTCTAGCTGAATTAAATCGAAAGAAACAGACGACGAGAAAATATAGGAGGCGCACTCTGCGCGCACGAGTCTCACATGTTATCAGCTACAGGAGGCGTATATGATCTTACGTATCTTGTATATTTGACCACCGACCTTTATCCGGTCCCGCAGAAGTTACTTGAGGCTCATATAACTATATGCGCCTCACATATTATCAAATATAGGAGGCGCATATGACCATATGTGCCTCGCATATTCGACCACCGATCCTTACCTGGGCCCACACAGTTTATGCAAGGCGCATTCTTTACATATACGCCTCGTCTATTTGATATATAGGAGGCGCATATGATTAGAATGTGTCTCGCATAATCTGCGGCTACCAGATTTCGTTCGTACAGAGAATATAGGAGGCTCATTCTAGTCATATGTGCCTCGCCTATTTTTATACTAGAGGCGCATATCAAGAAAGTGTGTCTCGTCTATTTTATAGGAGGCACATATAGTCTAAATGTGCCTCCTATAAGCATGTCTTCTATAGCCTTTTTTCTAGTAGTGAGAATATTTGAGTACATATCTTTGAAGAGGAGCAGAGAAACAGGAGCTTGCACATACCTGTTAGAAATGGAAGTACCTGCGCTCAGGGTAAGAAGGGAAGACATGATTATTGTAGCTGCTCCTTATATGCAATGAAGTCTTGCTTCTTTCTATGTTTATTACTATTATATATTATCTCAATCACCTTAATGGCAGCAAGATAACCATCTTGAAAATGGTGCCAAAAGTAAGGCCTCGTGATGTGATGATGGTGACATTATTTTTTTCTTTGAGAGTCGGAAAAGTATTGTTGTGTACTCTAAATTAAGTGAAACTTCCACTTGCTCTGTGTAGCCTTAGAATCAAAATACTATTGAGACGCATGTGAAAATTAAAGGTTCTGCCTCGATGACCAGAAAATGGTGATGATGCAGATCCAAGTGGACACCTTCAGCGCGCTCCAAGGCGTAGGGTGCGGGTTCCCATGTACTCTTACATTTTCGCTGATGCCTCTACAAGGAAGGTCTTGGCAGATCAGGTCAAGGGGCGGAACGACTTGGCATGGGAGGTCTTTGGTGAGGCAGGCAAGGAGAACGACTACTGGTGGGAGAGTGGATGTACAAATCCGATACCTGGGTTTAAATCCTCATGGATGCGAATTTAGTTTCCTATTTATATTTAAGGACCAGACTATCCTGATACTCATGCAATTTATCCAGAGGACCAGGATTAGAGCTTAACCAAGTTAAAAAAAATCCTGATACCCATGCTTAATGACTATATGCATCCCTAGTTGGTGTAGAGGCCGGTGAAGTGAAATCCTTCCTCTATTACGGCAGAATCAATCCAGCAGCCAGCTTGATTGTTTAGTGCCCCGCCTCCCCGCCTTATCGTCTAGACCGGCGGCTCTGTCGCTTTTAGGCGCTGGCAGTGGACATCGACAGGGGCGTCACCCTCCATGGAGTTGCCAAGCTCGGTGTGGAGGCCATTGACACGAGCGTCGATGTTGTCCTGGAAGAGCTGACGAAGAGCCACCCATAGAGTGGCGGAGGTAGCGGAGTCGCGAAACACCAAGTTGAAGATCTCGTTGGAGGCGCGCCGGTAGATCCATTGAATTATAGGAAGATCATCTTTGACCCAACGAGGATCACGTGGACGCGGAATGGAGGCATCAGCGATGTGAGATCGTATGTTACAACTGCAGAGGTGGAAGTAGTTGTGTTTGGCTAGATCCAAATAAGTTATGGAGATGAAGGGGCTAACATCGGCTATGGTGTCGGTGAGGAAAATTGGAGAGAGAATTGGTGTAGAGTTTTGGGTAGGTGGAGTAGAAACTTGGGTAGAAGTTTGGGTGGAGGAAGAAGAGGATGGAGCACCGGTGGCGTGGTATTCGGCGTCGGTGAAGAGCCGTCGAGGCTGCGGTAGTGGCGGCGAGGCCATGCCGAGGGCGAAAACCTAGGCGTCTGATACCATGTAAAGTTTGCAATTGTCTCTTTTTTTTTTGGAAAAGGGCGCATTTATTAAATATAATGTTTACACCCGGCCTCTGCATAACCAAGATGCATACAGCCGCACAACCGACAGAGCTAAGGTAAAAAGTATACAAATATTACACAAAGGCACTATGAAAATAAATGACTAGAATCTAAGACAGATCAATCCTCAAATCACGTGGTCATCCATGTTGGGAAAACATATCCCTCGCCGTGTCCTCCAATCGCCTACATCCCTCCATAAATAAGTCGCGGAACTCGAAACGTTGGAGAATCTTCCATGAGCGGAGGATAGCCGTGGCTCGATAGATAACCTGTAGAGGAGAAGACACAATGTTATTAAAAATCTTGTCATTTTTACATAGCCATAGCGACCATATAATGGCAAGCGCTCCCACCCTAAACAAAGTTCTGTACTTATCAACAATTCCATACAACCAATTACCAAAAACATTGGTTATAGAACATGGCGGAGATAAACCAGAAGCTATTTGGATGAATGACCATATAGAGCGAGCAAATTTACAATGGAAAAATAAATGGCAAATTGTCTCATCTTGATGACAAAAAACACATTGTGTACTTCCATGCCAATTCCTCTTTACAAGATTATCTTTCGTTAGAATTACCCCTTTCCGTAAATACCAAGTGAATATCTTCATCTTAAGGGGTATTTTCATATTCCAAATTTTATTATTATCGTTAACATCGACCGGGATATCAGGTTGGATCAAAGCTTTATATAGTGAACCAACAGAAAATTTACCACTTTCTAGTAATTTCCATTTGAACACATCAACACCATCCGATAATTGTATTCTGGATAATCGTAATAGTAGATTGTTCCAAGATACCAATCTAGGACCGATGAGACTTCTTCTGAAAGACACATTAGGAGGAAAGTCTTCCAACACTGTGGAAATTGTATCCCCTTTATGTCTAACAATCGAATATAGAGCCGGATATTGTTCGCGAAGAGTAGATTGGCCAAACCATCTATCTTTCCAAAACCTAATCTGTGATCCATCCTTAATCTCAAAAGCACCAAAACAAAAGAAATGCTTCTTGGTGGCCATAAGACCCGCCCAAAAATGTGAATCATCGGGTATCCAAACCACTTGAGACACAGCCTTGGACCCCACATATTTCCTCCATAACATGGTTTGCCAAACACCATCTTCTGTAAGTAGTTTAAAAAGCCATTTGCCCAGGAGTGCAGTGTTTTTGACTTGCATATCATGTATGCCCAGTCCACCAAATTCCTTCGGGCGGCAAACCACATTCCATCTGGCCAGTCGATATTTCTTTTTCTCACTATCCCCTTGCCAAAACAATTTTGAGCGGAAATAATCCACTTTGGTCAAGACCCCTTTTGGCAATTGGAAGAACGAGATCATATACAGTACCATGTTAGTGAGTACTGAATTTATGAGTACTAGTCTTCCACCAAGGGATAACAATTTACCTTTCCAACTATTAAGACGTTTTTGTAACCTTTCCTCAACAAATTTCCATTCAGCAACTGTGAGACGCCGATAATAAATCGGTATTCCCAAATAATTGATTGGAAACTGGCCATGACCACAACCGAAAAGTTCAGCATATAGGTGAGCCTCGTTTTGGGCCTCGCCAAAACAATACAAATCACTCTTATGGAAGTTTATTTTAAGCCCGGATAGCTGCTCAAATGCTGATAATATCAATTTCAGATTCTTAGCCTTCTCCAGATCATGTTCCATAAAAAGAATTGTATCATCGGCGTATTGAAGAATAGAAAGTCCACCATCAATAAGATGTGGAACCACTCCTTCAATTTGACCATCAGCCTTAGCTCTCTCAATAAGGATAGTCAACATATCAGCCACTATATTAAATAGTAAAGGCGATAGTGGATCACCTTGTCTCAGTCCTTTCTTGGTTTGGAAGTATTTGCTAGTATCTTCATTTACTTTAATGGCAACACTACCCCCAGACACAAACAACTGAATAAGAGAGCGCCACTCCTCAGAAAAACCTTTCACGCGGAGAGTTTGCTAGAGGAAAGACCATTTAACTTTGTCATATGCCTTCTCAAAGTCAATCTTGAACAATACACCATTTAATTTTTTTGAGTGTAGTTCATGGATTGTTTCATGCAAAATTACAACACCATCTAGGATATTTCTTCCTTGCATGAACGCGGTTTGAGAGGGGCTAACAACATTTTCAGCAACTGAATTTAGTCTAATCGTGACTACCTTCGTAAAAATCTTAAAGCTAACATTAAGTAAGCAGATTGGACGATACTGTTGTATACGTTCTGCATTGTTAACCTTAGGCAGTAAAATTATATTGCCAAAGTTAAGTCTAGAGAGATCCAATTGTTCGATTTGTAAAAACCCAAACAAATTCATCAGATCGTCCTTAATAACATCCCAGAATTTTTGGTAAAATTCCGCTAGGAAGCCATCAGGTCCTGGTGCTTTGTTATGTTCCATTTGAAAAACCGCTTTCTTGACCTCTTCCTCGGTATATGAGGCAGTTAGAAAGTTGTTTTCTTCGTCAGAAACCTGAGGGATATCGGACGTTTGGGACTCATCCATAGAGAAAGAATTCTCCTCTAGGGCCCCAAACAAGGATTTATAATAAGTAGTGATATATGACTTCAGATGCTCCTGTCCCTTAATCATACCTTCATCCTGAATCAAAGAATGAATACGTTTCTTCTTATGCTTGCCATTGGCAACAGCATGGAAGTATCTAGTATTCGCATCTCCTTCCAAGATGAATTTTGCTTTAGAGCGTTGGTACCACTTGAGTTCCTCCTCACGCAGAAGTCGGGCTATCTCCGCATTCGATTGGCTTTTGAGCTCAATTTCCTGTGCAGTTAATGGCCTGACTTCTGCGGTAGCTTCTAAGAAATCAATTATAGATGTAAGGCGTAATTTTTCGTTTTCTAGGTTACCAGCTGTGTGTCTGGCCCAGCCCCGAAGGATCTTGCGTAAAGTACGCATTTTATTATTCCATCGAAGAATAGGCGTTTGGCCACCGACCGTTTTTTCCCAAATATCCTTAACCATCTCATAAAAACCATCACGGATCATCCAACCGAGTTCAAATTTAAACTCATTTGCAGACTTTCGTGGCGGTAATCCAAAAGATAAAAGTAAAGGATCATGATCCGGCAAAGCCTCGATACGTTCTAGAGCGTGAACAGTTACCATAGGGAACTTTTGTTCCCAGTCAGTATCCATAAGCACTCTATCTAGTTTTTCATATGTTGGCTCCGGAAGACTATTAGCCCATGTAAATTGCCTTCCTAACATTGTAACCTCCCTCAAGTCCAGGCTGTCTATAACAACATTGAACAGAAAAGGCCAATGTTCATCGAACCGGCCCCGACTCTTCTCGTGAGGAAATCTGAGCAAATTAAAATCCCCTCCTATAAGAATAGGATACGGATTATCCTTTGACAAATTCACAAGCTCACGCAAAAAGTTAGCCTTATAAACATCCTGAGCGGCCCCATATACGGCGACTAAAGACCATGTGAAATTGTCAGCCTTGTTACGGATATGGAGTTTTATAAAAAATCTCCCACCGAACTAGCTAAAACTTCCATAGTCTCATCTCTGACGCCTAACAGGATCCCCTCAGATCGACCGCGCGGCGGACGTGATATCCACGTAAAGTCCACTCCACCAGAAAGGCGATTGAGTAGGGCTTGTGAAAAATCCCGTCTACCAGTCTTAGAAATACCCAAAAAATCCAAATTATAATCTCTCACACAATCTGCAAAGAATAAATGTTTAGCCAAGTCCCGAAGACCTCTGCTATTTGAAAACATTCCATTCATTGAGAAACTATAGAAGATTTGGATACACGGGATCTCTTTCGCGACCGCTGGCTCTTTGATTTTCGACCAGGAGCTTTCAACTCATACAAAGAGGCAAGCCCGGTCTCATCAAAGTCCACCTCCGATATTTAACCGACTAAGTGAGAAAGGAGTTGACCATCTACTGTGGCATGCAACTCCTCTTCCTCAATTAGTGAAATATCAGGAAAAACACCGACCTTAGGAGTAACCGTTAGACGGTCAACCTCCATGTGTCGCAAAGCATTAGAAGAAAAAGAAACTTCCTGTACAGATCTACCCATACTAATTCCAACATTGGCTAGCTTAGAAGACATAACAGGAGTAGAAAAAGACAAAAAAGACTTCGAAGAACTCATTTTACCTGGCGAATCTAAGTTCCTCTCTGCCTTACGCCGCATGGCCTTGAGCATGGAGTCCTCATCAGTCGCAGACGCCCCAGAGGCATCGACTCCATGGCGCGCGCTCCGCCTGAAGACTGTGCCACTCACCTGCACATCGACTGACGAAGAAACCCGTGGTGGAGACCGAGAGAACCCAGACCCCTCCTGGATCCGGACGCCCACATCACCAGCCGGAGTCTCCTGATCCACCAAAGTGGGCGAGACGGCCCCAGGCATCCCCAGGTCCTCCCTGACCAGGGGGACACGGTCATCCATGTCGTCATGGTCGGCCACCCCCGCCTGGGTCGGACCAAGCATAACAGCATCTCGAAGCTGATCACGAACATCGCGGTTAGCCGACCCCTCCTGGGTCAGCTTCCGCGAACACACCGAAGGAACCCCCTCCACCAGAACAGGAGTGAAAACAGGAATAGATCTGCCCAAAATATGTGTTCTGGACCTCGTTGGCGAAGCTGGGCAAGACCGCCTAGCAGGAATGGAAACCGAGCGAAGAGCCTCCTGTAACTGAGCCTGAGAAACGCGAGGCGCCGAAGAAGAACCCTTCCCGCGAAGAGGGGAATCCAAAGGAAGAGCATCCAGAAGTTGACGACCTCGTGGAGTAACCGGATTAGCATTAAAAGGGGTGACCGCAAGCACCCTCTGCACCCCCTGACTGGTAGAAGTAGGTGCAGAAGTTCCCTGCACAGCCGAGGAAGATCCAGAACCCACCCCTTGAGTGGTAGCAGCAGCCTCAGAAGTATCCATAGCATCCTCAAAATGCTTCCCATTAGCCTCATCATCCGCATCATCATCTCCTTTTCTCCACAAGAAAGGAACAAACTCTGGTTCCGGAATATAACCCTCAGGTTCAACCCGGAAGCGAAACTCAAATACCTTATGCTTGACCACGGCATCTGACACAATAAAGTGACCAAGTGAATCCTTCGCCTTGAGAAAAACCTTCGTATCAAACATCTCCACGAGAATACGAACGACCCCTCGCTTCCGCAAGCTGATCAGATCCACATCAAGCGTGTTCCCCATGAGTCCTCCAACAGCCCACAAGCCCTGAAAGGAACGCAAAATATGGGGTACTCCCTCCACATGTAGCCAAACCTGCTGCATCTCCAGCTTATGCGGCACCTCCTCCATCCTGTAAACCGAGAAGGTCAACTGAGCGGTACTGAGCGGAACAGTCATCAGAATTCCGTCCACCCTGTCCAAATCCTCAAAAGTCGGGAAGCTCACTAAGAAAGCAGAATCTCCATGTGGCACCGCCTCCCACTTCCACTGAACCTGCACCTGGCACCGCCTGGCAATTTGTCTCTGAACGACCTCCGCTGAAACCATCGGGCCAGAAACACGTACCAGAGCAATAGGGGTCTTACTATGCGCAAGATGATCCCGAGTCACAGCATCCGGAATCTGGGTGAATAGAGTCTGCTCATTGCCAATCCCAGCCATATACGGGGTTAAGCGCGGCTTCTTAAGCACTGGGCACCTCAGAGTGGGATGTGAAGTGCAATCACAAATGTAACAATAGTGGACCACCTTACAATCCTTGGTTGCATGGGTATTAACCGCACACTTCCAGCACCGAACGAACTTGCCAGGCTTCTTACCCCTAGTAACAGAAGATACCTGCGGAGTAGTAACAGATAGCTGAGCAGACGCGGCCACCGGCGTTGGAGCACACATACCATGAATCTGCTGACCCTGCATATCATACTGATACTGTAACTGCTGACCCTGAACTAGAAAAGGATCACTAGAAGCCCCCAGAGGCTGCATCTGTGGCTGAGCATACTGAACCGACGGCTGTTGCAAGTGTCCACCAGCCTGGACCTGAGGTGCTACCGTCCCCTGATCAGGAACCTGTGGCTGCTTCTTCTTCTTCTTCCTCTTGGGTGCCGTCTGAGAAGCAGGTGCACCCACACCGACCACAAAGTGATTATCATGCATTGGCCCACCAGTCACCTGCTGCAAAGGCATCCCCCCAACACCAACTGGCGGACCTCGATACGGAGGCTGTAGCGGACGATGCTGAACCGTAGGTGGCATATAATTATAATTTGCAGGAGGAGCAAAAGAGTAAGATCCCCGCATCTGCGCAGCTCCCGGCTGATGCATCCCTGGTGAACCCGAAAACGGAACAGAGCCATGATTGTAGACATGCTGCCCGCCAAAACCAGCGCCGTTCCCGGCCATCCCCGGCAGCGGAGGAGCGCCGAACGGCCCAGGAGCAGGGGGTCTCGGCGTCCCAGCAGCAGGACCAGCAGCAGCCCCATGTTCCCGCGCAACCGCCGCCCCAGGCGCCCCCACAGCTTGAGCAGCCAATCCCTGCGGAGGTGGAGGACCCCTGGGCACGTTGGGGCCAGCAGGAATCACACGAGGCTGGTGAGACATGGCGACCACCTGGGCGAAGGAACCTCGCGAGGGCGATCTGGGCGGAGACGATCTTGTCGTTGCAGACGAGGAAGAGCTGCAAACCGGCTTCGAAGAGGGCGGTGAAGGGGACCGAGGCAAACGCGACAGGAGCGATCGATCTGAGGACACCCTCGCCTTCCAAACCCTTCTCGACACCGCTTCCCAGGAAAAAACAGACACGGGCCCACCCGACTTAGCCAGCTCAGCAGAAGGCGTAACAATCGGATCGCCCTGGGCTCCCATCTTCGCAGCGATCAGATCGCCCAGGATCGGCGGCGAGGACCTCCGGCGCGGTGGCAGAGGGCCACGCCACGGCTTCACACGTGGACCGCTGCGGAGACGCCAACCCGGAGGAGAATCACCACCGGCATGACACGCCGGCGAAGATGACCTGCAGCGAACAGCGCCCACCGTCGGCGAACAGAGCTCACCCGGGGGGGACTCCGAATTCCGTTCCCAAAACCTTGACGCCTTGGTGGGGAAGCCGACCTCTTCCCAGAAAGCCTGCTTGAGCTCCTCCCCCGTCTTCCGACGCCGGCGCGACACCGACGTCCAACCCAGGTCCCCATCGACGTCCTCGAGGGCCTCGAGCGCCACACGGTCCGCCCCAGCAGCCCCATCGGAGTCGGAGTCCGACCCAAGACACTGAAACCTAGAGCCAGACGAGCCACCCGACGACCGCGCCGGTGACGACAAGCCCCCCGGCGCCAGGGTGAGGCGCCGTCCATTCCTCCCCATCGCCAGGCGGTTCGTGTGGTGGATGGATCAAATACAATGATTTTTAAGTTTCGCGTGGCAGAAGCGCAATTGTCTCTTAATTGAGTGATTACAAAGATTATAAGGGGGGGGGGGTGTTATATAGGCCAAGTCACAACCGACTAGGGCCGCATCAACTGTAACACAAGCTAAACTAAACCAAAACTAATACGTATCAATATAATCTAACAAAAATGATTAAAGATGCATCTGGGAGATATTCTTTGGACTTCATTATGGAAATATTTATTATTGATTCTTGGAGTCCATGGGATCGAAGGAAAAATGACATATTCAGAGCGCAAATATCTGAGTTATCAAGATGTATAATTATGTTTCAAATATAGGTTGCTTTAATCATGCATAGAGCTAGACCTAGTCTAAAGGATGGTATGCAAGCATGGCTTGATACTTATTAAATTGTTTAGAGTTGTACTATGATCAACCATCTATACAATGTTTGCCAAAAAATATATATATAATGACATGGTAAGGGTCTTGCCTACCGTGTTTGTGTAAAAAAATAGCTTGCTTGGAGATGAAGGTTCATATGGCATGATTTTCTCTTTCTTTGTGGAAAGAATTAATCTTAAATGCTGGAAAATGTTCAACAGACGGAAATATAGAGGATTTGATCAACTAATTTTGTACGATTGGTGCAGTGATTAATTGATATTTAAATTCTTCTATATATGGAGGTAATTAACCAATCTAATTATGGTGGTTTGCACGTTGATAAAGTGAATCCAATGTTGGTGGGTTGGAGCACACCCTGTCGAGGCAAACACGGGAAGGCATGCACGAGGCATGCACTCTGTCGATGATAAGTACTCCCTTCTTCCGAAAATAAGTGATTTGGGTGTTTCTAGATTCTGATGTATATATACACTAAACATGTCTAGATATATGTGAATTTAGACATGTCTAAGTCTATTTATGGACAAAAAGAGTACATAAATCTTTCCTGGACGAAGCAGCTCGCTCAGGCGCATCTTGCCAGCGTTATCCGGCAAGATGACCTACGATGAGACAGTCTTGAAAGTTATGAGACAGTCTTCAAAGTTGAGTTCAGACCTCGGGTTAGTTATCAAATGACTGCAAAGTAGGCAAAAACAATGGAGGTGGCCTGCACCTGCTTCCAGGCTTAGGCACGAAAAGCTTATGTTCCGGCGCTAAAGTTGCCGAAATGGTGTGCGTTTGGCACACTGACATTCACTTTTCTTTTCGGCTATCATGCATTTTATTTTTCTTGAGGAAAAGCACTAAAAGTCTCTAAGAAGAAGCTTGGTATTTGCATGTGGACAAAAAATTTCAGCTTTTTCCTCGACGTCCATATACCAGTAAATTTGAATATATAGCATGCACGAGTTTTCTGCTTATTTTTTGAACAGGGGTTTAAACATAGTCCAGGCTTCATTGGTCTGCCCTCGGCGAACCCTTACATTCCTATTCAGAGTTTCAGACTTAAATGAATATCTTCGAATAAATTGGGGCAAATTTATTGCCCTCTCTGCCCGGAATGGCGCTAGCTAATTTCGGCCAAAATGCTATGAACCGGGGTTTTACGAGTCAAAAGAACAGTAATTTCAGTTGGAAAATCAGTCGCTAACACTTAAAATCCGAAATTACTTGGAAAAAGCACCCGTCCACCCAACTTGGGCGGTGGGCCAACTATTTTTTATATAGGAAAAAGACCAGCGCATTAGCTAATTCCCACCGTCTTTTTGTAAAGCCGCACGAGGCAGTTCATCGTGCTCGTCTCCTTCCACTCTCCTTTCTCTCTCTCGCTCCCATTCCCACCTTTTTGTAAAGCGAGGATATGCTGGATAGAGCTAGGAACACCAATTCGGTGCTAAACCCGAATTGACACTGCTTCTGACCGGTCGGGCCCACTGACAGACCTGACGTGACATCCCACAGACGGCTCCCGACACGGACCTTATGGCCGTTAATGGCGTGTGGGCCCCACGGTCTGTTGGTAGCATAAAACAACCACTTTTGTGCTTAAATTTTGAAAAACCACCACTTTTGAAAATAAATTCAAATAGAAAAACTTTTAATAATGCAAACTTTGGAAATTCATAACTTTAATTATATAATTCCAAATAGTATAAATAATATGTCTAAATTTATTAGAAAAATCAAGGAATCCATTTCTAACATCCATCATGCATGAATCACATCTGTTCCTCTCGGATATTTGGAATTATATAGTTAATTATGGATTTCTTGATTTTTTCTAATAAGTTTAGACATATTATTTATATTATTTGGAATTATATAGTTGAAGTTATGAATTTCCAAAGTGTGCATTACTAATAGAAGCAAAAAATCATATTTTACTTATTTGAAATAGTGAATAAAATTTATATTAAAAATATTCAAATATAACTTAGCACTTTTCATATTAAAAGTTTTTTCATTTAAATTTTTATTCAAATGTGGTGGTTTTTCGAAATTTAAATACAAAAGTGGTGGTTTTATGCTACCAACGGACTGTGGGCCACGCTCCGTTAACGACCGTGTCAGGAGCCGTCTGTCGGGTATCATGTCAACTCTGACGGTGGGCCCACTAGTGTAGACCCCCCCTTTAACTCCGGTCGGGAGGGCCCTCTAACAGCGGTTCTTCAACCGCTGTTGAGGGTTCGGTGTTAGAGGGGGGGCCCTTTAACACCGGTTCTTATACGAACCGGTGTTAAAGGGTGGCGCACGTGGGGCTGCCGCAGGCCTCAGGCCCCTCCCCTTTAACACCGGTTCGGGGCTGGAACCGGTGTTAAAGGTTCTTCTGCCGCGACAGAGATTTAGGCCGTTTTCCTGCCGCGGCAGAGTTCTGCCGCGGCAGGAAAACGACCTAAACCTCTGCCACGACAGACTTCTGCCTCTGCCCCGTTCTGGGCGTATTTCTGCGGGAGGGGGGGAGGGGGAATCGATCGGGAGCGGTATACACATACATCGTCATCGGTACATACGAGTACATGAATAATTAAGCAACTATTATTATACACAAACATCGTCATCGGCACATACATCGTCATCGGCATATACATCGTCATCGTTTATTTTGGTGGATATCTAAAGAGTTCTCCGCCAGGCGTGACGACCTCATCATGTATGAACCCCGCCAATTCCTCTTGAATGGCTCGTATGCGTTCAAATGGTAGGAGTTGGTCCCGCATCCGTTCGATCTGAATATATATGAAGAATGGGCCGTCAATATATATATATAAGAATAAAACTCAACACAATTGATGGTAATAAAATAATGTTGTGGACTTTGTTTACTTACTCTAAGTTGTTCTAGTGCGGCTTGGCCCGTCGCACATATCGTGTTGCGAATGAACTCGCAAACATAGTACCCACATAAGTTATTGCCGTGTCCCTGATGCGTGCACTTTACGAGAATAGAGAGTTCAATCAAAATAATAATCAATAAAGCATGATATAATGGAATTGGAAGCAGAATCAAAGAGATACGCAGACCTAGCTAGCTAGTATTACTTACATTTTGGTCTACAAATTTTAGTTCTTCTGACCATTCACCCACGGCCCTGCCCGTGAACCTTTTCCAAACCCTGTCCGGCAAAGAAAATGGATAAAGGAGTAATTAATTACTTGTTGTCACGAAAGTTGCCGATCTAGTGCAATAATATGATTGAAATTACCTCTGGAGCATCTCTCTAAAGTCTGCCCATAGCTCTTTTTCTTTTCGTAACGAGTCCATGACAAGGACTTTTCCTGAGTCGGGTTGAATGACTAGAAGAATAAAGTGGAACCTACGCACGCATAACTCATCATCAGTTACACTTAACATCGAGTAAGCCGAAACAGAATGTGTACAAGAGAGAGGGTAACAGTACTCACGAGAAGTTGTAAGGCAATAGTATTTCCCTTTTAGTTTGTTGTCTCAGTAAAGACCTTAGCAAGTAATCTTCTGTTTTCCCGGGTTTGGTTCTTACCACATCTTCATGAACTCTATTTGGGTCAACGATCCCAATGTCAAAAGGGCCTCCTTTCATGCATTCCATAACCTTTTTCCTGCATAATAGTATATACATATATGGTGAGCATATATATATACATGCAATTAATGAAGTGAATGAGATGAGATATAAATTACAGAAATAGTACTTACACACAATAAAGGCTGATGGCAGCTTTGTCGAGTTCCTTCTGATTGAATAGAAAATGCAAGTCTTGAATGTTGAAGTCGATCGCGTCGTCTCCGCACAAGAAAATTTGATCTCTTATATGCGCCGTGATCCATTCTTCCTTTCTCGTCTTGCAGAAATCAAGGTACCACTTGTGCAATTTTCGCATCTTTGTTGGTAGATTCTTGAGCTCCTCTTTCTTGACGAGATTCTTCCCATACTTCCATGGCTGTATGGGGTTGGCATCGCATTTGGGCAAGTTGTCTCGCATGATGTTCAAGTATGCAATGTAAGTCATCCCCATCTCATTGGCCTTTCTTTGTAGCTCTGCCTCGTAATCATTTACAGGAGGAGCATTCCGTGTGTCGAACACTTGGAGCGGGGCGCATGATTGGTTTTCCTGCTCTCCGAGCATGGGAACTATTTTTTGGGGTGCCTCACGACTGCTACTTTCAGTCTCCCTACGGCGCCTTGCATCCGCCTTCAAAATCTGGCGCTCGTAGTCCCGCACAAGTGGGGTTTCAGGTTTCAAAAGATTTTTGTAAAACTTCTCCACCACCGCCGGATTTATTTTCTCCTTTGGCTCGGCCCGTCTAGGTGCAAAGAATTTCTTGACCTATTCTTCCGAGATCCTATTGGTGTCCTCGTCGCTGCGATTCCACGGTAAAACCGGCAATGGCTTGGCGGAAAGCTGCGGGACGTAGTTTTTTGAACTCTTTGGCATACGGTTTCCAGCGGATTTCTTTGTGGCAGTGCTACTGATGCTCTTCGTGGCAGTGCTCTTCCGCTTACGCTGAGGAGATGGCTGAAGCACCGGAGATGGCTGACGGGTCGGAGATGGCTGGCGCGCTGGAGATGGCTGGCGCGCCGGAGATGGCTGCCGCGCAGGAGATGGCTGGCGCGCCGGAGATGGCTGCCGTGCAGGAGATAGCTGAAGCGGCTCAGACTGCTGACGCTGCGAAGACGGCGGGGGTGCCAGTGGCCTCCAATTTGGAAGCATGATGTGTTCCTTCTTCCAAAGAATGGTTGTTTTCACTGCAAATTTGAGTTGAGTTTCCCCTTCACCTGTAGCATGGTCAAGATGTGCTTCCTCATATTCCTTCACAACCTCATCCACCCCGACAATAGCATAGCCATCTGGAATCGGTCGGCAGTGGTAAGTTCCACCAGCTACAGGAGGTAAGGCATAGCCGACAGCCACCTTAATGGATAAGCCCATTAATCTCACATGCAGCTCAGCGTGTTCGCTCTCCGTGATCTCATCCACGGGGTATCGAGGACCCGCCATTTCAAGCGTGGGCTGCACGTTCTCCGTGAAAGCCACGCTGCTTTTCCGCGCAGAGTCTGGGCCACCGGCAGCTTCCAATGCAGGCTCTTCGTGCCGCTGAGATGGGCCGGTAGCTTGATGGCTCTGTTGTGCATTCACTTGCGCCTGCAGCGCCGCAAGTGCATGTTCTATCTGTGTCATCCGCTCTGTACGCTCTTTTTCTTTTCTGTCGCGCCATCTGTAAGAGTCGCTCTAGTCGGCAAACCCATCCTTCCACGTCATACCCCCTGTGCCTCGTGCATGTCCAGGGTGTTCATTTTTACCGATGGCGCGTGTGAGCTGGTCATTCTCTCTGTCGGCATGGAAGGTCCTGGCGGATGTTTCCTCGTATGCCGTGATGAGTTCAGTGACGGGTTTGGCAAGGAGGGTTGGGAAGATACACAATCCTGTTTCTGGGTCCAACCTTGCCCCGATTCCGTAGAACCAAGTCTTTGCACGTAGGTCCCACCCTTCTGTCTGGGGTGTGATCCCTCTAGCGCGCAGGGCCTTCTCAGCTTCCTCCCACTTAGGCCTCTGAGATATGTAGCCACCTAACCCCGTCCTCTGGTGATATTCCTTCTTCAGGGCATTAAGCGTATTGGTTTCTGACCTCTTTTTAGCTATAGCACTTTTTTTATATGTCTCAAATTCGGGCCAGTGAGGTCTTATCTTCGCATAATATGCGTCTTCGAAATTTGGAGTCTCGCCAGATTTGACAAATTTGTTCAATTTTGTCTTCCAGTTGCGGAAAGCGTCAGCCATCTTCTTTAGAGTCCACTCTTTGACCTTTTCCTTTATAACCGGGTTGTTTTCATCCTCCTATGGCGGAAGGGTGAAATTTACCAACAACGAATTCCAAAGCATTTCTTTGGATCTGTCATCGACAAAGGTACCGTCGCCCTTCTTTGGCTTATTCCAATTTTCAATTATGATTGGGATTTGGTCCCTAACAAGAACTCCAGCCCGACGTACAAATTTGTCTGCGGCCTTCTTGGGCTCCATCGGCCTGCCATCAACACGGACTGCTTCGATCGTGAACTTTGCACGATCTTTCAACCGCTGGCTCGCGCCTCGCTTGCTCTTTTTCGTAGAAGAAGATGGTTGGTGGCTGGTCGATCCAGAGGGCTAAAAGAAGAAAGAAGCGTTAATTAATACATGTAGAAGAAGATTGTTGGTGGAAGTCAGCAGAGGCTTAATCAATGCATATACCTCGCCGGACTTTGTAACCATTAAATTGCGTTCACCGGAGTCTTCATCTTCTCCATGACTAGTACTTGAGCTGTCGTCATCATGTCCCTCCAAGTTCAGATATTGTGAGGTGTCCTCATCAATAATGTTCTCCATTATTTCTTCTTCTTCAAGGTTTCTACTAAGTGCATCCATAGTTTCTAAAACAATAATATTATCTAGAGTAAGAGTGTAAACATTCAAGTGGACTTGGATTCATACACAAATATACATATTATTCATACAAAAATACACAAATAAATACACAAATGAGGATGAGTCAGAGGTCCAATTTGTATACAAGTTTTAATCTATGCATGTAGTACAATTTATCGAGCAAACAAGTTTTAATCAAGATGAGTCAGCAATCACACACGTTGCACTCCTCGCAATCTATCGAGCAAACAATTTCATACAACATAAACAATAGCACATAGAGATCAAACAAATGCAACAAATGCATGCACGACAATTTAATAAGTCACAATGGTTGTTACTTTAGTTCTCTAAACAATACTGAAGTATATGATGCATGCAAGAGGCCAATTAATGCAATGGAGTATCTTTTATGGATAGAGGACATTAATACGAACCAGTAGGCGTTGGATTCACCCTAATCAGAGTTACAAATCTTTTCTTATGATTTAAATAGTGTTTAATAGGTTTTAAATCATTTAAATAGTTTCTGTTGTCTAAAAATCAAACTAAAATCAGATATATAATCCCCACGGGGTTGTGATTCCAGGGACATATTATTTGTAATTTTCTGAACATTATTTATTTTCTTATGAATTTATTACTCTAAATAAGCCATTATACCATTTATTTAATTGCTGAAAAACCTTATATTATTTGGCTTAACCATTTGCATATTGATGATCTACACACAATAGTGAATCCATAGGTATATTATTTGTGATTTTTGGACCAGTAGATATTTTACTATGAATTTATTAACCTAAAAGACCATTAAACTAATTAAATTATTACAGTAAACACGTACTGTAAAAGTTAAATCCAACTTGATATTAATAATCTACTCAATTTTATGAATTCATTGATATATAATTTGCTATTTTTGGATCTACGAATCTTTTTATATGATTTTTGCAAGATTATACAATTTTCTGCAATTTTTATCTTTTCTTCTATTTTTCAGGAGAGTCAACGTTGACTGGCGCAGTGTCATCGCTGACGTGGCAGACAGGTGGTGCATTCTGGTTTGCTGGTACCCTTTCGACCTGGGGACAGATGGTGGCCGTCGGATTAGATTGATTGGACGGTGCAGGGCGTCCGAGGCGAGACTCACCGGTGGGGTGACGTGGAGGCGGCGGGCTCGTCGGGCGGCGGTGCTAGTGGCGGATGCGGCGGTCTCCGGCAATGTCGGCGGTCTCCGGCGATGTCGGCGGTGCTCCGGCGAGGAATTGGGCGCGGTCGGCTGCTCCTGCACGGGGAAGAGGTGGTCAGGTCGATGCGGTCAAGTGAGAGGGAGAGGGTCGGGGGCGAATGCCTCGTCGAGGACCTCGAGCTCCGAAGCTCGACAATGGAGGCGGCGGCGGCGAGACGGATGATTCCTCCCTCACTCCGAGGGCGGCGGCGGCGAGACGCGCGAGCTCCGAGGGCACCCACGGACGATTCCTCCCTCACTCCGAGGGCGGTGGCGGCCGGTGGTGGCTTCTCTCTGCTCCGATGCGGTGGCGGCGCTTCTCTCTGCTCCGATGGCGCGCGCGGGGTGGCGGTACGGTGGCGGTGGCGGTTCGATCTGGCTCTGGGGGGAAGAAAGGAAGGGGAAGGCGAATTTAATACCACCCCTTTAACACCGGTTCCAGACACGAACCGGTGTTAAAGGGGGGGATTCCGTTTCTCGCGCGCATTGAACCGGTGTTAAAGGTGGGGGAGGGGTGCGCGCGGGAAACGAAATAAATGCGCCCCCCCTTTAACACCGGTTCGTGTCTGGAACCGGTGTTAAAGGAGGGGCATTTATTTCATCCATTAAAGGGGCATTTTTAATTCAAAAAATATGATATGAATTTAGAAAATTCATATCTTTTTCATTTCAACTCAGAAAAATATGAACAATATATCATAATTTTCAGAAAAATAATATCTATCCATTCATGTAAATCATTTTATATTTACTTTACATGAAATTTTTTAAAATAATTAAAACACTTACATATAAATTTTGATTATTCAATTCAAACAAAAATAAATTGTTAAATCCTAAAACTTTGAACATAAGAAATATTAAGCATCTAAAAATAAATCTAACCCTATTTTATTAGATCAAATCATATTTTAATGCTGCATCTTTTGTATTAACATTTTTGAATTGATTGGATATTTAAATGTCGCATCTTTTGTATACACTTGAATCTCACCAAGCCTCGCTCAACTTGCATTGTTTTTTTGATAAAATAGCATATTGTCAACCTCGAATGAGAATGCAACTAATAGTAAGTTACATAAAGCCGAACTGGAACTGAAAATTAAGATACATAAAAGAACTGAAAATTAAGATACATGGCCAGATTAAGTAACAATCGGCCGAACTTGTTTCGGAATGTTGGAGTGATTCAGTCATGCTCCTGCCTACACCTGTAATACTCGCCACTGTAGTCGTCGTACTCGCCGCCGCCATCATCGCTGTCGTCGTCGGGGTCGCCGTAATTGAACCTCTGGAGAGTACGCGTGGGCTGGACTTGAGGGTAGCGCGTGGGCTGGACTTGAGGGTAGCGCAGACGGGGGTTAGAGTCGGCGGCAGTGTCATAGGCCATGACGCTCTAGAGAGTCCGACCGCGCCACCATAGCCGACGACCGGCCTCGTTGAAGTTAGGAGGAGGTGGGCCGTCCTCCACGTGCCTGGCGAGCGCCCTCTCACGCCGATCCACGAAGAAGGCTTCCCAAGTAGGGAAATAGTCGGGATGCCATCTGGGATTCCTCCGTTGCTCCGGCGTGAGCTCGAAGTAGTAGTGGTTCGTGATGGCCATCCGGCGCGCCACACCTAGAGAGACAGGAGGAACCGGCACGCCTCCGACGCTCAGCATCCAGCCGACAGGGACGCAGTAGCCCGGCGGGTAGGGGTAGTTCGAGGCGCAAAGCGCCTCCGCCTCCCTGGGGGTTAGTGCTACGGTGGAAGCCATGGGAAAGAGTGATGAGGTTGCAGATATGAGTCTAGAGATGTGCAATGACAATGGAGGCCAACCCTACATATATATATAGTGAACTAGCGGGAAGAACTGGAGGGAAGAACTGGCGGGAAGAAAAATGGCGGGAAGAAAAATGGCGGGAAGAAGAACTGGCGGGAAGAAAAATGGCGGGAAGAAAAATGGCGGGAAAAAAATGGCGGGATGAACCTTTAGTCCCGGTTGGAGACACCAACCGGGACAAAACACGAGTCAGCACTAATAATAGGGGTGAGTGTCGACATTATGTCGTGCGGCGTGTACCTTGTCCCGGATGGTGTCACCAACCGGGACTAAAGATGAACCTTTAGTCCCGGTTGGAGACACCAACCGGGACAAAACATGAGTCAGCACTAATAATAGGGGTGAGTGTCGACATTATGTCGTGCGGCGTGTACCTTGTCCCGGATGGTGTCACCAACCGGGACTAAAGATGAACCTTTAGTCCCGGTTGGAGACACCAACCGGGACTAAAGATGAACCTTTAGTCCCGGTTGGAGACACCAACCGGGACAAAACACGAGTCAGCACTAATAATAGGGGTGAGTGTCGACATTATTTCGTAAGTGTCGACATTATGTCGAGCTGCTTGTACTATAAATAGGCATCCTTGTGAGTCCAGTCCTCCAGCCAGTTTGAGGCTATGCCTTACCTCCTTTCGAGAGTAGGGACACCACTACGGCCAGTTTCAGGGAGATGCTGATGGAGCCCAGTCCTCCGGCATCTCCGAGAAACTGGTCATAGAGGCACTCCCTAATATGTGAAATTAGTTAGCTCCCAGGTGTATTGATCTAGTTAGAGAAGTTACAAAGCTGCAAGATGGTTTTCGAGAGCAGGGACACCACTACGGCCAGTTTCAGGGAGATGCCGACGGAGCCTAGTCCTCCGGCATCTCCAAGAAACTGGTCATAGAGGCACTCCCTAATATGTGACCGCGCGCGTTTGGAGATCAGATCTTAATGGTAAGTACGAATCGGGACAACTTCTTCTCATAGTCCTGGTCCATGCACAAAACATGACTAACACTCAAGACATGTATTAATATTAAAAACATGAACTAGAGTTACATAATATGAGCATGAACTTCTTGGCATATGTCCTTCCTTATGATCGCTTCAGACGTAACCATGGAGCATCTTCTTTACTTAACGGAATGCTTGGGTCAGTTTTCACTGTGAAGGGCGGAATTTCATCAAACTTATTATAATCTTCTGACATGTCTGTCTTGTCCTCGATTCCCACGATGTTTCTTTTCCCTGAAAGAACTATGTGACGCTTTGGCTCATCATATGATGTATTCGTTTGCATATTTTTTCTTTTTTTGGTCTGGAGGACATGTCCTTCACATAGAAAACCTGAGCCACATCATTGGCTAGGACGAATGGTTCGTCTAAGTTCTTGTCTACCTTCATAAGATTGTTGAGATCCACCGTTGTCATTCCGTACTTCTTGTCTACCTCAACCCCTCCTCCTGTTAGCTTGACCCATTTGCATCGAAACAAGGGGACCTTAAAATTAGGTCCATAGTCAAGTTCCCATATCTCCTCTATGAACCCATAATACGTGGTCTTTTGCCCATTGTCTTCTGCTGCATCGAAGCGAACACCACTGTTTTGGTTGGTGCTCTTTTTATCTTGGCCTATCGTGTAAAATGTATTCCCATTTATCTCGTACCCTTGGAAAGTACATACAGTCGAAGATGGTGTCCTGGCCAACAAGTACAGCTGATCCCCAACAGTGGTGTTATTCGTGAGAAGTCTTTGCAGCCAGCCGCCAAAACTCGCCATGTGTTCACTTATAATCCATTCATCAGACTGTCCCGGGTGTTTGAGGCGTATTAAATTCTTGTGTTCATTGATATACGGGGCAACCAAGATAGATCTTTGTAAAACCGTGTAGTGTGCTTGATTGAGAGAATGCCCGTCCCTACATATCATTGCTTTACATCCTAGGGTGCCTTTTCCACGCAGTCTCCCCTCATGTCGTGATTATGGAACACCAATCACCTTAAGGTCAGGAATAAAATCAACACAGAACTCAATGACCTCCTCTGTTACATAGCCCTTGGAGATGCTTCCTTCTGGCCTAGCACGGTTATGAACATATTTCTTTAAGACTCCCATGTACCTCTCAAAGGGGAACATATTGTGTAGAAATACCGGACCGAGAATGGCAATCTCTTCTACTAGGTGAACCAGGAGATGCGTCATAATATTGAAGAAGGATGGTGGGAACACCAACTCAAAGCTGACAAGACATTGGGCCACATCTGTTGTAACCCTGGTAGGCTTTCTGGATCGATTACCTTCTGAGATATTGCATTGAGGAATGCACATAGCTTCACAATGGGTACTCGAACATTTTCAGGTAGAAGCCCCCTCAATGCAATCGGAAGCAATTGTGTCATAATCACGTGGCAGTCATGAGACTTCAGGTTTTGGAATTTTTTCTCTGCCATATTTATTATTTCCTTTATATTCGACGAGAAGCCAGACGGGACCTTGATACTGCTCAGACATTCAAAAAAGATTTCCTTCTCTGCTTTGGTAAGAGCGTAGCTGGCAGGAGTTAAGTGGCATCGTTTACCCTTCTCGTTCTCAGGATGCATAGGCTCTTCAGGGGCCTTCAGACGTTGCTGGTCCTGCCGTGCTTCCGGTGTATCTTTTGTCTTCCCATACACTCCTAGAAATCCTAGCAGGTTCACGCAAACATTCTTCGTCACGTGCATCACGTCGATTGAAGAGCGGACCTCTAAGACTTTCCAATAGGGTAGGTCCCAAAATATAGATTGCTTCTTCCACATGGGCGCGTGTCCGGCATCGTCATTCGGAACAGATAGACTGCCAGGACCTTTTCCAAAGATTACTTCTAGGTCCTTGACCATACCAAATACCTCCTCACCGGTACGGAGGACAGGCTTCCTCCGGGGTTCTGCCAGACGTTTGAAATGCTTGCCTTTCTTTCTTACTGGATGCAGGTTCGGAAGAAATCGGCGATACCCTAGGTACACAACCTTCTTACATTTATCCAAATATACACTTTCAGTATCATCTAAACAGTGTGTGCATGCATTGTATCCCTTGTTTGTCTGCCCTTGAAATGTTACTAAGAGCAGGCCAATCATTGATGGTTACGAAAAGCAATGCTCGTAGGTCAAATGGCTCCCCTTTGTGCTCATCCCACATACGTACACCTGGTTTGGCCCACAGCTGTAAAAGTTCTTCAACTAATGGCCTTAGGTACACATCAATGTCGTTGCCGGGTTGCCTCGGGCCTTGGATGAGCACTGGCATCATAATGAACTTCCTCTTCATACACAACCAAGGAGAAAGGTTATATATACATAGGGTCACATGCCAGGTGCTGTGACTGCAGCTCTACTCACCAAAAGGATTCATGCCGTCTGTACTTAGACCAAACCTTAAGTTCCTTGCGTCACGTGCGAAGTCCGGGTACTCTCGCTCGACTTTTCTCCACTGTGACCCATCAGCGGGGTGTCTCAACATCGCGTCTTTCTTACGGTCTTCCATGTGCCATCGCAACAACTTGGCATGCTCTTTATTTCTGAAGAGACGTTTTAACCGTGGTATTATAGGAGCATACCACATAACCTTGGCGGGAACCTTCTTCCTAGGGGCCTCGCCCTCAACATCGCCAGGATCGTCTCGTCTGATCTTATACCGCAGTGCAGTGCATACCGGGCATGCATCCAAATTCTCGTACTTCTCACCGCGGTAGAGGATGCAGTCATTAATGCAGGCATGTATCTTCTGCACGTCTAATCCTAGAGGGCAGACAACCTTCTTTGCTTGGTATGTACTGTCGGGCAACTCATTATTTCTTGGAAGAAGATTCTTCATTTTTACCAACAACTTTGAAAATGCGCTGTCAGTCACACCATTCTCTGCCTTCCATTGCAGCAAATCCAGTGTGGCACCTAGCTTTTTGTGGCCATCTTCGCAAGTTGGATACAACAATGTTTTGTGATCCTTTAACATCTGCTCCAGCTTCTCCTTCTCCTTTTCAGTTTCACATTCTTCCTTTGCATCAGTAATGGCCCGACCAAGATCGTCATCAGCGGGCCCATCTGCTCCCTCTTGATCTTCATTATCTACCCCCGTTGCATTATCATCATATTCAGGATACATATTATGATAGTTGTCATCATCCTCTTCTTCTTCGTTGTCTTCCATCACAACCCCTTTTTCTCCGTGCTTGGTCCAACAATTATAGCTGGGCATGAAACCGGATCGAAGCAGGTGGGCGTGAATGGTTCTGGTATTTGAGTAGTCTTTCTTGTTCTGACAGTGAACACACGGACAACACATAAAACCATTGTGACCACGGTTTGCATTAGCCACAACGATGAAATTTTGGAGGCCCTAATGTACTCGGAAGTGCGGCGGTCACCGTACATCCATTGCCGGTTCATCTGCATTAATATGTAGTATATATCAAAAAATAATAGGGAGATGACCATTTATATATATAGTACATCAATGACACATAAAAGGATAGTTGCCGACCTCGACCGAGACGGAAAGAGCAACAAGAAAACTTATTTTGAGTTCTCGGGTATTTCACCGAACACCTCTTGTGCATATGAAAAAAAAAACTAGCACTCTTCACACCCTCTTGCTAGGCTCCAAAATGTGAAAGAATGAAAAGTGGGGTGTGTGTGGGCTGGGGTGGTGTCTTATATAGCCCCCCTTTAACACCGGTTCGTGGCATGAACCGGTGTTAAAGGGGGGGGGGGCTGCGCGGGCCACCTGTTGCAGGGTCCTTTAACACCGGTTCGTGGCATGAACCGGTGTTAAAGGGGGGCTCCTTTTTTGCCGCAGGAGCCACGCTGGTACGCCCCCCCCCCCCCCCCCCCCCCTTTAACACCGGTTCGTAGAAGAACCGGTGTTAAAGCCCTTTTTCGGGATCAACAAAAGACCTCGTTTCCACTAGTACCTGTCAGAAGTGGTGTCAATTCGGGTTTAGCGTCGAATTGGTGTTTTTTGAGACAATTAACGGATTTGATGGTAGTTTTTTATATCCTTGTCATAAAGTGGAATCAATCAGTAAATTTAACTCTGGACGTGTTGAACAACGCCGACCTGGCGCCAAGGCATGACAATCTTCCCCGGTTTGGGGCCTTGGTCGACGAGCTGGCCGACAAGCTCAAGCATCGCCTCCACAACGCTGTGGCCACATTCAAAAGCAGTTGCCTGCGGTTACAGCGGTGGGCGGGGATGCTCAACTACTGCGGTAGAATATACGGCGCTGTGGAGGGAAGCATGTGGATCGTACTGCTGTGGCCCGGAAAAATCGTCAGCCCGAGCCCGAGCGGATCTACTCTAACTCTAAGACCGCCCCCGGTGCGGGTTCAGGGGGCATTAACTTCAAATGATCTTGTTCTGGATATTGCGGCCTCCTCCTCAGACGACGAAGCAGTTTCACAAGCTACACTCTCTGAATCATCCTCAAACGATGCTGAAGTAATTTTAGATGATACACTCTCAGAATCAGCCTCAGTTCCGGATGCCATTTTCAGAAGATAGTCCCTCGGGATCAGCCTCCAGGAACAACCACCTCTGGTTCTGATGGCGGCGCACCCGGAGTCGGCATCACGCCAACAAGGAGTTCCGGTGGCGACGCCACCCTCTTGCAGCTCCTTGCGCGTCTATAACACCTGTTGCCGGTCCATATTACACTGGATAACTGAGACGTGCTCCCTCCGTGTAGAAATATAAGATGTTTCAGGTTTTTGAAGGAGATGTATCTAGATATTTTTTAGTACGTAGGTTCAAATGAATCTAGACACGTATAAGACACATACGTGTCTACATACATCTTTTTTATAAGCCTAAAATATCTTATATTTCTAAACAGAGGGAGTATGAGAATGCCTGCATTTATCGAGACTGGTCCTACAACATGGTTGGCATCACAACCAAACAGGTACACACAATGTCATCGCCAACTCTTAAGATCGTATCATATGCCTACCATAAATATACTTCCTTTGGTTTATTATTTTCACATTATCGTGGAGATACCAATGTCCAATTACACTTGGTATCTATAGTACAACCCCTTCCTCTAAACTCAGCCAAACTCAAACATAAAAACAGCCGATAACCCTTCGTAATTAAGGGCATAATGATTGTGTTTTAAAAATGATGAATGAATATTTAAGTTTTTACATAGCCCTGTAGAAAATCTATATGGCCCAAATAATTTTTGTGGATCTATACTTGTATGTATATGTAGCTAATACAGACGTCGGCCAGCAGCATCTATTATTATATTATATACTAAAAACAATATAAAGGTTGTTTTTCGAGGCACCAAGTTGATCCACATCACTCAAATTATCTAGACTGTTAGATACATACTTGGTGGTTATGATTTAATCGAGGCACCAAACTCACGTTCAAGTATTAAAACGTGCATGTGAGTCCGCGTTCCAAACAACTAACTACCTAGAGTCCTGGTAGACTACGTTGTAAAGAGAGAAAACCAGGCTTGAAACAAGTCCTGGTGCACTACGTTTTAAAAATGGGAATCCAAGCTTGAAACAATTCGTTGCAAAAAAGCCCACCTATGTAACATCCGACGCATTGCATGCAAATTATTGAACAATGCAAATTTTGGCCATCAGACTTGAAACATCGATGTAAACTTTTCCGGTCAGAATTCTGAGCAAAAAAAGTCCGAATTGAAACATAGCATCGCCACAAAAAAAACAACATGACGGAGTCGACATCAGGCACAACTTGAATAAACAACGCTCATAATATATAAGTTAGACTATCTCTTAATATGTATCCTAAGTTGAATTATTTGAGCAACATCGGAATGCCGAGCAAAAAGAGGCCGAATTAAAACATAGCACCGACACAAAAAAATCAACGTGACGGAGTCGACGTCAGGCATGACTTGAATAAACAACGCTCATAATATATGAGTTAGACTATCTCTTAATATGTATCCTAAGTTGAATTATTTGGGCTAACCTAGAGAAATCACATCACCTACAAGCTTTTTATACCATTAAAGATATATTAACCATCAATGATCATATATAGTACAAGATTACAAAGCTCGATAAAGAGCAAGAGCTAGCAGTTATATGCTGCACATAATAGATTGT
Source organism: Avena sativa (assembly GCA_916181665.1). Taxonomy (NCBI): domain Eukaryota; kingdom Viridiplantae; phylum Streptophyta; class Magnoliopsida; order Poales; family Poaceae; genus Avena; species Avena sativa. The sequence goes on along the minus strand of OV702300.1, from coordinate 31,792,983 downwards.
TTTTTTTTCCGAAAAGGGAGCATAGCCCCGGCCTCTGCATCAAGTGATGCACACGGCCATTCATTTATTGCATAGTTGTAATTATATCCTGGCCACACTATAAACTATCGGCTGCTCGCAGATTAATAAGTATATAAAAAGATCAAAATACATCAACATTTGTAGTCAAAATTGACAATCTAAAGATTTATACCTAGAAAAAGAATTGCAAAAAAGATAGTTCAAATGATTGGTCCGGAGATTACTTGTATGTGGGAGTAATGAGTGTGGATATCTCTTTGGTACTATACCACAACTAACAAATATTCATAATCATACCTAAATGTGATCACACTCACATACAAGTCTCATAATTGCTTTTGAAAATGATAGCAGTTATATAAGAAAAATATCTTTCCAAATTTCAATCTTAATCTATTTCATGTGTTTCGTAAATTAGGCATCTGATCCATATGGTGACTTTTTATTACAACTATTCCATATTTAAATACACGGTATGACTGGAAAAGAAACATATATTTAATATTCTCACGGAACAACAAAACATATTTTTGACAATCTAATAGGACAACTGATCATAATAGATATGTTGTCTTAATTAAATGTCACATGTATTTAATCATAATGCAAGAGAAAAGAAGTTTTTCGCTAAATTTGTCTTAGAAAACATCAGAACACTACTTATGTGGACCCTCTTTGTTAGTAGACTACAATCAATAGATCTTCATATCGATATCTAAATGAGGCCACACACAATAGATCATAATAATTGTAAACAACTTATCACAATGATATCTTGGCACATAGGATGTGATGAGACGTGAAATATTTCTTACTATAGTTTTGTCAGAAGGTTAACTAGATGGGTGTTTTTGCAATTGAGTTAAGATCCATAGCCTATTAGCATAGTTTTTTTAAATGAAAGACATAGGACCAGCAGCACAAGAATGAGAAGTCTCAGTGGTAGATAATTTACCATTTGCCTGTACACCAAAGAATGTCATATACAATATTATTACTATTAAAAATAATATAATTTAGAACATGTTTGATGGAACAAGGTTTCATATATAAGGGTGATTGTTCATCGATAGCATCCGGAACATAATTTTTTTATGTAGATTACACGCAATTTGAAATGAAAGCAACTTTGCATCTTAGTGGCTCATTTGAACACCATGGGATAGCTAGCGAGCTTACTTTAATTCTACGTGAAAATAAATTATCACACACAATCAAAACATATGATCAACACTATGGAAATATCACAATGATCATTTGTATGAAAAATAAAGATGTTCCATGCGGCAATAATATTTTATTCTCCTGATCTCTTTGGTGGTAGAAAATCAAAAGCATATTTTATTGATATAATATAAATGTATATGATTATGAATAATTAAAGAGCAAATAGTCAAAATTAATAAAGAGTAAAGATGTAGCCCTCGCCCTCATGCTAGTGTGAGGAATAATATATGCCTATACATGGGCATACAGTTTTTTAATATGGCTTAATTAGACGGATTGTTTTATTTAAGGCTTCTGATCCAGTACAACCCTCTCCCACCTAAACTCGTACAAATGACCACGTATACATATGAACTCATATCCACATCGAGTATTACCTATGCATAAAGATATGGATCAGGATCTGTAGATGCACACATTTCCACCCAAATCCTCCACAACGCTGACCTCTGCCGCCAGCCATCACCACCGCCGCCGCCGCCATCCACCGCCGTCGTCGTTGGCCATCACACAACCGGACTATCCGGCTTCCTGCCGTGCCGGATTGTCCGGTAGGCCGCCGGACACCGCGCCGGACTGTCCGATAGGCCGTCGGACATCATGCCAGACTGTATGGTTGTCCTTCCCAAGCTCCCATTCGTAGCCTCCGCGGCCGCCAGGATCTTGCACCGCCGTGCCGCCGCCACCCCCATGCTAGCCTTGCCGGCACACACCTACACTACTAGAAAAAAGGCCATCCGTTCGCGCCCCCTAAGAGCATTAGTCCCGGTTGCGCCACGAACCGGGACTAATGCTGGCACGCGTCCCGGTTCGAGCGGGCACGGGGCCCGGAGGCATGCGTCCCAGTTGGTAAGGGAGCATACGTCCCGGTTTGTAACACAAACTGGGACTAAAGGTTGCCTCTATAAATGCAACGCCCCAGCCCTCTACCTCCACTCTGTTTTTTCTTGGTGGAAGTTGTGAGGTGTGTGCTAGTTTTTTTCCCCTATTCATGCATTCAACGTGTTTGATGAAATGTTTGAGTGAATGATCCTGTTCAGTTTCTCATAGAACAAAAATATAGAAGGTGTCCGAGACGCACCTGAGCTTTCTCCTCTTTATTTTCCTCGATCGAGGTTAGCAATCTTATCTTTTCTCTGTCATTGATACAATGCATGTGTCGATGTGAATTGGTCATTTCACTATTTATGATGTCCTGGTTTTGATAAACTTACTTATATGATGCAGATGAACGGTCGGGAATGGATGTACGGTGACCGGCGTGTACCCGGGTATATGAAATGCGTGGATAAATTTATCGATATGGCTACGGCAAACAAAGAGAATGGTTTTATATGTTGTCCATGTGTTCAATGTCGGAACAACAGGGAGTAATCTTCCTCGAAAATCATTCGCAGCCACCTGATTATGAAAGGTTTCATTCCCAACTATAATTGTTGTACCAAGCACGGGGATAGAGGGGTTAAGATGGAAGACGGTGAAGAAGAAGATGATGATAACAACTATCATCATATTTTTCATGAATATAGTGATACTGCAATGGAAGATGGAGAGGAAGGAGGTGAAGAACGGGCATCATATGAGCCGACTGATGAACTTGGTAGGGTCATTTCTGATGCAAAGCGAGACTGTGAAACAGAAAATGAGAAGTTGAAGTTAGAGGGCATGTTAGAAGATCACAAGAAATTGTTGTACCCAAATTGTGAAGATGGCAGCACAAAGCTCGGTACCACACTGGAATTGTTGCGATGGAAGGCAGAGTATGGTCTAACTGACTCCTCATTTGAAAAGATGCTGAAAATAATGAAGCCGAAGTTTCCAAAACATAACGAACTTCCCGAGAGTACCTACGAAGCAAAGAAGACTCTCTGTCCTCTAGGATTAGATGTGCAGAAGATACATGCATGCATTAATGACTGCATCCTCTACCGCGGTAAGGAGTATGAGAATTTAGATAAATGCCTGGTATGCAATGCATTGCGGTATAAGATCAGACGAGATGACCCTGGTGATGTTGAGGGAGAGCCCCTCCGGAAGAGGGTTCCTGCTAAGGTTATGTGGTATGCTCCTATAATACCAAGGTTGAAACACATGTTCAGAAACAAAGAGCATGCCAGGTTGTTGTGATGGTACAAAGAAGACCGTAAGAAAGACGGGAAGTTGAGACACCCTGTTGATGGGTCACAGTGGAGAAAAATCGAGAGAGACTTCCCAGACTTTACAGGTGACGCAAGGAACTTATGGTTTGGTCTAAGTACGGATGGCATGAATCCTTTTGGGAGTAGAGCTGCAGTCACAGCACCTGGCCCGTGACTCTATGTATCTACAAGCTGCCTCCTTGGTTATGCATGAAGCGTAAGTTTATTATGATGCCAGTGCTCATCCAAGGCCTGAAGCAACCGGGCAACAACATTGATGTGTACCTTAGGCCATTAGTTGAAGAACTCTTATAGTTGTGGGGCAAACCAGGTGTATATGCGTGGGATGAGAACAAACATGAGCCATTTGATCTACGAGGGTTGCTATTCGTAACCATCAATGATTGGCCTGCTATTAGTAACCTTTCAGGACAGACAAACAAGGGATATAAGGCATGCACACACTGTTTAGATAAGACTGAAGGTACATATTTGCATAAATGCAAGAAGGTTGTGTACCTGGCGAATCGACGATTTCTTCCGACCAATCATCCTGTAAGAAAGAAAGGCAGATCACCGGAAGAAGCCTGAACTCCCTGCTGGTGATGATGTATCTGGTATGGTCAAGGACATAGAAGTAATCTTTGGAAAGGGTCCCGGCGGTCAATCAGTTCCGAACGACGTCGCTACAGGACACACACCCATGTGGAAGAAGAAATCTATATTTTGGGAGCTGCCATATTGGAAAGTCCTGCGTGTCCGCTCTTGAATCGACGTGATGCACGTGATGAAGACTCTTTGCGTGAACCTGCTAGGATTCCTAGGCGTGTATGGGAAGACAAAAGATACACCAGAAGCACGGGAGGACCAACAAATTATGAAAGACCCAAAGAACATGCATACACAGAACAAGACGGATAAAGGGCGTCACTTAAGTCGTGCCAGTTACCAAAGCAGAGAAGGAAATCTTTTTTGAAGTCCTTTACAGTATCAAGGTGCCGTCTGGCTTCTCATCTAATATAAAGGGGATAATAAATATGGCAGAGAAAAAGTTCCAAAACCCTAAGTCTCATGACTGTCACGTGATTATGACGCAGTTGCTTCCGATTGCATTGAGGGGGCTTCTACCGGAAAATGTTCGAGTACCCATTGTGAAGTTGTGTGCATTCCTCAATGCAATATCTCAGAAGGTAATCAATCCAGATATTCTGCCAAGGTTACAGAAGGATGTGGTACAATGTCTTGTTAGTTTTGAGTTGGTGTTCCCACCATCCTTCTTCAATATTATGACGCATCTCCTAGTTCACCTAGTGGAAGAGATTGCCAGTCTCGGTCCGGTATTTCTGCATAATATGTTCCCCTTTGAGAGGTTCATGGGAGTCTTAAAGAAATATGTTCATAACCGTGCTAGACCAGAAGGAAGCATCTCCAAGGGATATGGAACAGAGGAGGTCATTGAGTTTTGTGTTGACTTTATTCCTGACCTTAAGCCGATTGGTGTTTCTGACTCGCGGCATGAGGGAAGACTAAGTGGAAAAGGCACGCTGGGAAAGAAAGCAATGATATGTAGGGACGGGGATTCTTTCACTAAAGCACACTACACAGTTCTACATAATTCCACCTTGGCAGCTCCGTATATCGAGGAACACAAGAATATTGTACGCTCCAAAAACCCGGGGAAGCCTGAATTGTTGGAGATATGCCCTAGAGGCAATAATAAATGTAGTTATTATTATATCTTTGTGTTTATGATAAATGTTTGCATTCATGCTATAATAGTATTGACCAGGAAACATTAATACTTGTGTGATTTGTAAACTAAATTAGAGTCCCTAGTAAAGCCTCTTCATAATACTAGGTTGTTGGTTAATAGATGATTGTGGTTTCCCTATCATGAACATTGAGATGTTATTAACAACAAGATCACATCATTAGGAGAATGGTATGATGGACATACTCCTATAGATAAGCGTAGCATAAAGATCAAGTCATTTTTATAGTTCAATTGCTATAAGCTTTCTGATACATAGTAACCTAATTCCTTCGACCATGAGATCATGCTTATCACCATCACCGGAAGGATGCTTTGATGACATCAAACACCACACCGTAACTGGGTGGCTATAAAGGTGGCATTGAGTATTCAGAAAGTATGGGTTGGGACACATGGATCAAGAGTGGGATTTATCCATCCATATGACGGATAGATATACTCTGGGCCCTCTCGGTGGAATGTCATCCAATTAGCTTGCAAGCATGTGACTGGCTCACAAGGGATCACATATCACGGGAACGAGAAAAGAGTACTTATTGGTAACGAGGTTGAACTAGGTATGCAGAGATACCGACGATCAAAACCTCGGATAAGTAAACTATCGTGAGACAAAGGGAAATTGGTATCGTATGTAAGTAGTTCATTCGATCGCAAAGTAATCGTAGAAATATGTGGGAGCCATATGAATTTCCAGATTCTCTATTGGTTATTGTTTGGAGAAGTGGCTCGATCATGTTCGCATAATTCACGAACCGTAGGGAGACACACTTAAGGATTCGATGTTGTTGAGTAGTTATGGAATGACGAGTAAGAGACTGAATGTTGTTCGGAGTCTCAGATGGGATCCGGGATATCATGAGGAGATCCGGAATGGTCCAAAGAATAAGATTCATATAAGGAAAGTCCTGTTTCGGAGTTGGGAATGATTCCGGTGTTTTCATCGAGAATGTTCTAGAAGGTTCCGGAAGGTCCGACACTCCGGAGGGGAAGGGTACATGAATGTGTCATGACAATGTGGAATGGTTGCATCATGTACTAGGTATCATGGCTGGGCAAAATAAACGGAGAAATCAAATCCTAGTTTGAAAAGTCAAACGCCAATTTAAAAAGTCAAACGGCAGTTTTGCTTGGTGGAGGGAGAGTAGGAAACCTACTTGGGGCGGAGTTCCTCTCCCTCCACCCGCCGGCCAAGGAGGCCGACTTGGGGAAGGACTCCCTCCCCTTGGCCGGCGCCCTCCCACCTATAAAAGAAGGGGCAGGGGTGCCCGCTCTTTCCTACACCTCTCTCCACCAAAACCCTAACCCTAGCCGCCGGCCACCAAGTCGCCGCCGCCGCCCTAGGGTTTGCCCTAGCCGCCGAGTTGGGGCCCTCCCCAAGCCCAGCCGCCGGCCTAGCTCTCTCCCCTTGGTGCCTCTAAACCCTAGATCGCCAAGGCCTCTCTCATAGTCCACCATACTCGCTCCGGCTTAAGGCAAAGCCCTGCGAGATCTCCCCTCTACTTCCGGTACCACGCCGTCGTGCTGCCGAAATCGCGAGGAGAGTGCTACAACCTCCGCTGCCTGCTGGAACAAGGGAGAGGAAGGTCTTCATCGAGTACCGAACATGTGACCGACTGCGGAAGCGCTGCCGGAACGCAGCACCGGAAGGATCGTCTACACGATCTTGAGATCGGCAAGAGTACGAATACTTCACCCACGAGAATCTGCTCTCGTTAAACACTTTGGAATCTTCGAGGGTGAGTTCTTCTATCGACTCGTTGCTACAATCTAGTAGATAGATCTTGGCTTGTTTGTTCGTATGCGGTAGAATTTTTTTGTTTTCCATGCTACGAACCCCTACAGTGGTATCAGAGCCGTGTCTATATGTAGATCTGTTGCATGAGTAGAACACAATGGTCATTGTGGGCGGTGGTGCTTTTATTATCAATTGCTTCTTGTGTACTTTGCATCTTACGGTATGATGGGATGAAGCGGCCCGGGCTAACCTTACATTACATCGTTCATGAGACTTGCTCCATGCTCAACATGCAACTTGTATTGCATAAGTGGCTTTGCGGTGTCTGTCTCTCCCATTATAGTATAGATCCAATTTACAACGGGCACTTGATAGTTCAAACATCAACGTTGTGGTTCTTGTTCGTAAGTTATATCGACACTTACGAAAAGCCCCAAACCACGTAAAATATGCAAAGAAAATTAGAGGCGTCTAACTTTGTTTTGCAGGGGTGTGCTGTGATGTGATATGGCCATGATTGTGATTATATTTGATGTATGCAATGATCCTTATTGTAAGTTGGCAACCGGCAGGAGCCATATGGTTGTCTTTAAAATTCTGTTAAGACACGCGTGTCTATTCAAAGTAGTTGTAATAGTTGAAGCTGGTGGACGACAACCATGAAGCGGCTCCATTGACCTTGACGCCATACCGGTTATGATGGAGATCATGTTCGTGCTTGAAGATGGAGATCGGAAGCACAAGAAGAAAGGCCATATCATATCACATACTATGAATTGCATGTGATGTTAATCCTTTATGCATCTTGTATTGCTTAGTTAACGACAATAGCATTATAAGATGATCGCTCATGAACATTAATTTCAAGTTTTAAAGTGTTCATCCTTAGTAAGCATCGTTGCTAAAGCTTGTTGTTTTGAAGCACCACGTGATGATCGGGTGTGTTAGATTCTGCAAGTGTATACAACGTGAGAAAGCCAGATTTTCTCATGCGGAAGATAAGGTTTGATCTTGACGAGCCTAGCATGTACAGACATGGTCTCGAAACACGGATCACCGAATGGTAAAGCATGAATCATATAGTAGATATGATGAATATGTCGATTGTTCGCCAATATAGCTACATCAACTCACGTGATGATCGGTTTTTATGTGGTGGATTTGGTTCGTGTGATCACTAAAACAATGTGAGGGATATTGTTTTGAGTGGGAGTTCACCTAGATTAATTTAACTATTAATTAGAACTCAATTTTTCATAAACTTAGTCTAAACTATTGCAAATATGTTGTAGATCAATGGCGGACCCTACCATCAATTTTAATGCGTTCCTAGAGAAAGAAAAGTTGAAAAACAATGGAAGCAACTTCGCGGATTGGTTCCACAATTTGAGGATTGTCCTCAATGCTGGTAATTTGACCTATGTGCTGGATGCACCGCTGGGTGACCCGCCTGCAGCTAATGCTACCGATGAAGTAAAGAATGTTTACCTCGCTCGGAAGAATCAGTACTCCACAGTTCAGTGTGCTATCTTGTATGGTTTGGAATCGGAGCTTCAGAAAAGGTTTGAGAACCATGACCCACATGATATTGTCCGTGAACTCAAATTAATATTTGATACTCACGCGGCAGTTGAGAGTTATGAGGCTTCTGAAAAGTTCTTTAACTGCAAGATGGAAGAGGGCAGCTCCGTCAGTGAGCATGTGCTTAAGATGTCTAGGCACGCAAACAAACTCCAAAGTTTAGGTATAGTGATTCCTAATGCTTTGGGGATTTACCGTGTCCTCCAATCACTGCCACCAAGTTACAAGAACTTTGTGATGAACTAAAATATGCAAAGCATGAACAAGACATTGCCAGAACTCTTCTCCATGTTGAAATCTGCAGAAGTGGAGATCAAGAAAGATCATCAAGTGTTGTTGGTCAATAAGACCACCAAATTCAAGAAAGGCAAGTCTAAGCAAAAGGGAAGCTTCAAGAAGGGTGGTAAGAAACTTGTCGCACCGGTGAAGAAGACCAAAGCTGGACCTAAGCCTGATACTGAGTGCTTTTACTGCAAGCAAGAGGGTCACTGGAAGCGGAATTGCCCAAAGTACTTGGCGGATTTGAAGAACGGCAACATCAAGAAGAAAGGTATATCCGATATACATGTTATTGATGTGTATCTCACTAGTACTCGTAGTAGTGCCTGGGTATTTGATACTGGTTCGGTTGCCCATATTTCTAACTCGAAACAGGTGCTGCAGAATAAACGGACGCTAGCGAAGAACGAGGTGACGATGCGCGTTGTAAATTGATCAAAGGTTGATGTGATCGCGGTCGGCACGCTACCTCTTCATCTACCATACTTAAATAATTGTTATTTGGTGCCTGCGTTGAGCATGAACATTATATCGGGATCTTGTTTATTGCGAGACGGTTACTTGTTTAAGTCCGAGAATAATGGTTGTTCAATTTATATGAGTAATATGTTTTATGCACTGCACCTTTGATAGATGTTCTATTCTTATTGAATCTCGATAGTGGAAATACACATATTAATAACATTGAAGCTAAACGTTTGAAATTGAGCGATAACTCGACCTATATGTGGCACTGTCGTCTTGGTCATATTGGAGTGAAGCGTATGAAGAAACTCCATTCCGATGGACTTCTTGAATCACTTGATTTCGAATCACTTGAAAGATGCGAAGCATGTCTGATGGGTAAAATGACTAAGACTCCATTTTCTGGTATGATGGAGCGAGCTACGGACTTATTGGAAATCATACATACCGATGTGTGTGGTCCAATGAGTGTAGCATCGCGCGGTGGTTATAGTTATGTTCTTACCTTCACGGATGACTTGAGTAGATATGGGTATATATATTTCATGAAACATAAGTCCGAAACTTTCGAGAAGTTTAAGGAATTTCAAAGTGAGGTAGAGAATCAACGTAACAAGAAGATTAAATTTCTATGTTCTGATCGTGGAGGTGAATATCTAAGTTACGAGTTTGGCAAGCATTTGAAGAAATGCGGAATACTTTCACAATTGACACCGCCGGGAACACCACAGCGTAATGGTGTGTCCGAACGTCGTAATCGAACTCTCTTAGATATGGTTCGTTATATGATGTCACTTACAGATTTACCCCTATCATTTTGGGGTTATGCATTAGAAACAGCCGCATTCACTTTAAATAGGGCACCATCTAAATCCATTGAAACGACACCGTATGAATTATGGTTTGGGAAGAAACCTAAATTGTCGTTCCTTAAAGTTTGGGGTTGCGAAGCCTATGTAAAGAAGTTACAACCGAACAAGCTTGAACCCAAAGCGGAAAAATGCGTCTTCATAGGATACCCGAAGGAAACTATTGGGTACACCTTCTATCATAGATCCGAGGGCAAAATCTTTGTTGCTAAGAATGGATCCTTTCTAGAGAAAGAATTTCTCTCGAAAGAAGTGACCGGAAGGAAAGTAGAACTCGACGAGGTTGTTGAACCTTCTATCGAACTTGCGAGTAGCGTAGCACCGGAAGTAGTTCCTGTGGCGCCTACACCAATAAGAGAGGAAGCTAATGATGATGATGATCACAAAACTTCGGTTGAAGTTGCTACAGAACCTCGCAGGTCAACGAGAACTCGTACCACTCATGATTGGTATGATCCCGTTATGAGTGTCATGTTGGTGGACAACACCGATGACCCTGTGACGTATGAGGAAGCGATGATGAGCCCAGATTCCAATAAATGGCAAGATGCCATGAAATCCGAAATTGTATCCATGTACGAAAACCAAGTATGGACTTTGGTAGACTTACCGGATGGGAGGAAGGCTGTCGAGAGCAAATGGATTTTCAAGAAGAAAACAAATGCTGATGGTAATGTTACTTTCTATAAAGCTCGACTTGTCGCAAAAGGGTTTCGTCAAATTCAAGGAGTTGACTACGATGAGACTTTATCACCAGTAGCAAAGCTAAAGTCTGTGAGGATTATGTTAGCAATCGCTGCATATTATATTTATGAGATATGGTAGATGGATGTCAAAACAACATTCGACATGGATGAAGAGTTGTATATGATGCAACCCAAAGGTTTTGTCAATCCTAAAGATGCTAACAAGGTGTGCAAACTTCAACAGTCCATATATGGGTTGAATCAAGCATCCCGAAGTTGGAATCAACGTTTTGATAAGGTAATCAAAAGTTTTGGTTTTATACAAACTTATGGAGAAGCTTGTATTTACAAGAAAGTGAGTGGGAGATCTGTAGCATTCTTAATACTATATGTAGATGACATATTGTTAATTGGGAATGATGTAGACCTTCTTAATAGTGTCAAAGAATATTTCAATAATAGTTTTTCAATGAAAGATCTTGGCGAAGCAGCTTAGATATTAGGCATAAAGATTTATAGAGATAGACCGAGACGCCTAATATCATTGTCACAAAGTACATATTTGGACAAAGTTCTAAATAGGTTTGGAATGGAAGATAGCAAGAAAGGGTTCTTGCCCATGTTGCCCAATGCGACGTTGAGTAAAACTCAAAGTCCTTCAACGGCAGAAGATAGAGAAAGGATGAGTAAGACTCCCTATGCCTCAGCCATAGGATCTCTAATGTATGACATGCTATGTACTAGACCCGACATTGCGTATGCTGTTAGTTTGACTAGTAGATATCAAAGTGATCCAGGAGTGGATCATTGCACAGCGGTCAAAAATATCCTTAAGTACTTGAGAAGAACTAAGGATATGGTTCTTTCTTATGGAGGTGATGAACAACTCGTTGTTAATGATTACACCGATGCTAGTTGGAACACTGATCCGGATGATTCTAAATCACAATATGGATACGTATTTACTTTGAATGGTGCAGCAGTTAGCTGGAGGAGTGCAAAGCAAAGCGTTGTGGTGAGATCTTCAACTGAATCGGAATACATAGTTGCTTCGGAGGCTTCAGAAGAAGCGATATGGATGAAGGAGTTCATTACAGAGCTCGGTGTGGTTCCAAGTGCACTGGACCCAATGTCTATCTACTGTGACAACATGGGCGCCATAGCCAATGCGCAAGAACCAAGGTCACACAAGAAGCTGAAGCACATCAAGCTACCTTTTCACGCTATTCGTGTAAGGTTCCCAACCTTTAATAAGGTAGAGATACCTGTGTTTACAATGCTAGTCCCTGGATCAATAGCTAGCATCCACAGTTAAGATGTAATATCAAGAAACATAGGTCATAATACAACTTTATAACCAGGAATAAAATAAATTATTACATCTTACATAGCTCATTTGGCTATCTCATTACAATGCAACAGAATATAACAATAGCACGGGGTCCTTCATCTTCAAAGTGCCACAGGCAGACATGTTGGTTGTAGACTTGTAATCCTAATCATTAAACTTCACTAATATCAATCAAACCTGCAACATAACAAGTTACAGCCACAAGGGTCAATACATTTGAATTGTATTGGCAAGTGATACTATGGTAGTATAGTGGAGTCTATCATCAATATGCATTTGGCTAAGTGGAGCTTAGGCTTGCATTGCTCAAAATAGATTTTCCTTATCATTTGAAAACACTAAGTTTTTGCTTGACAAAATCTTTCCCAAGGCATCCCCCAATAGAAATTGGTGATCCTTCAATCCCTTGTTCAACCACAAGTTTTTTAACTTAGAAATTTGGATGATGAGATTCTTGATAGCTTCCATGTCTTGATGCTCAAATTGTCCTTTACCAGGGACATGGCTAAGTACTTAGATTTTACACTCTACAGAGGTGGTGCGGTTTTCCCACAAGACTTGGTTTCACCAAGACAAGATCTTTTAGAAGCCTTCCCTTAGACCAGAATGGACGCACTCCAACCTATCAAACCCCTACCACCAACTGTCCATTTGGCTAAGTTATTGCAACCTATATGATCCAGGCAGAGCCCATAATGCCATGTGGTTGCACTTGAAGCTTCTCAACATTTGACATCTCAAATCTCCTTATTCCTGGGTGGCCATCCACAAGTGAGATACACAAGGTTCACCAGTCCCCTGGCCTTGTGTAACCACTCAACATAAACCATTCCTTCCAATCCACCCAGGTGATTCATTCACTTAGTTGTTTTATTAAACAAAACACAAGTCCTCAGACTTAGAAATTTTCATAACATGATTATATATTTCCACCCTTGTATTCTATTAGCTAAGCTAAGCATGATAGTAGTAGGGATCTTAACTTAGGAAATTATACTAAGATTTCATCTACTAGGTTTTCCCATGGTATAGTTTATACTTAGCAAAATTCCATGCAAGTCCTACTTAGATATATCACTAATGCATAGTGAAAATAATGGGACAAAAGTATGAAGCATCACTTTGGCTTTTTGGTAGAGGGTACAAGTTCACTCCTTGATCTTTGCAATGTTCACACACTTCAAATCACTACAATTCAATCAAGCAAACAATATTTCAATCTACCATTCAAGCAATTCATCACATAAAATGATAAAATCAAAGTAATGCATGCAAGCATGCAAAAGGTTGTTTTATTTGTAAAAGTGGTTTCTAGTAGGTTATAAACATTTGGAAACACCTATTGGTCATTTTATAAAGTGGCAAAACCATTGGCAAAATATTCTATCTCTAAACCATTTTTAAACCAAATCATTATTTTATGTGGTGAAGAAATGCTTTTAATAAGGCATCCTTTTATAGGTTTTAAGAAAATATGTTTTCAAACCATAAAAACTTGTGTTTAGGTTCAGAGAGTTTATTTCCAAAACATTTCCTAAAGGTTTTCCTCCAAAATCATTTTTAACAATTAAACCATATTTTTATTTGACTAGAAATGATTTAAATCAAGAGTTTATTCTTTTGCTTCACCAAATACATTTTTGAATCCACAATTTGTTTCCTATGGTCAGTAGGTTCAAAACACACCATTTTCCAAAGATTTTATCCTCAAAAACATTTTGGAATAAATTTTATACCCTAAACATGCATACATAAGTTTCTGTAAAAACAAACAATTTAACAGAAGCTTTTTACTAAACAAAGTGCATGGTTGGCTAGGGCTTGTTTTTCTGAATCCATTGATATAAAGTTTGCAAAATTTGGACGTGTATAATAAAAGTTATAGATTTTACAAAATCTAGCATCTAATAGATCAAATCTGTTTTAATTCAAACGAGCTGGGACATGTGTCTTGATTTAATACGCTAGTACCGGTTCGTGTGGATCAGCAATGTGAGGCGTTGGATCAAGTTACATCGCACGGCACAGATTGCGTACCCCTTCGGCGTTAAGTGATTCTATCGCATCCTTACGATCTGCATCTAACGGCTGGAGACGACCTGACCAAACTCTGGCGGCGCTCAGCGGCAGCGCGCGGTGGCGATGCTCGGCTAGCGGCGGAGCTGGCGATAGAGGAAGCAAGGAAGGAGGAGAGGTGGCTCACCGTGATCTCCGTGGCATGGGGATGCTCAACCTACACACGGTTGACGAAGGGGCGCACAGGGTTGCTGATAATTGCTCGTCGGAGTTGCGTCTGACGACGGCCACGCTCTGTCGTCGTCGAGGGCGGCGCTCCGGGTCACGAGGGAGCAAACGGAAGACACAGTTAGATGCGCGAGGACGCGGCGATGATGTGTGCGTGAAGGAGAAGGAGAGGGGCGGTCAGGTTCTTACCAGAGGAGTCGCCGGAGAAGAAAGCAGACGGTGGCGGCGCTTGGAGTCGTCGTTGTCGAGGCTCTGTGGCGCGCACGAGCGAGCTAATGCCACTGGGTGAGGCGCCAGGGCTTGGGGGTCACGTCCGTGTGCTCGAGGAGGCGAGGGGCGAAGGAGGCTGGCCGGAATCGGGTGTGGAGCTCGCCGGAGACAGTGGCAATGCAAGGCAGAATTGACGCAACCTGGTGGCTCCGGGGAGGTGGCGTCTGGGTGGAAAGAGGGAGGAGAGCCTGGCGGTTAATACAGCGTGTTCACGGCGAGGAATAAACGCAGCATTATGGCGAATTCAAGCAGAGGAATCAACGGCAGGAAACGGCCAGGCGTGTTCATCGCTGGGAGGAAGAAGGTGAGGTGGCAGTGGGGTCGTCTGGAAGCGAGAGGGAGAAAAAGAAAGTGGGGTCCAGCGGTCATACTCTGTGTGGGTTTCTTTCACGGTGAAAAACGTTTCGCCCGGGTGAGAGGGAGAGGTGGGCTGGCTGGGCCTTGTTGGGCTAGTTGGGCTGGGTCAGCTTGATTCTTTTTTTTTGTTCTGTTTCTGTTTTTCTTTTTCTTTTCCTTTATTCTGTTTTGATTTTTTTTGGTCAATTCAAACATTCATTTGAATTCAAGACTTTGCCAGATTTTGTGTAGGTTTAAATATTCATTAGTAGCACATTCTGATGTCAATTTTTGAATAAAAACTTTATTCTTTTTGGAGTCTTTTATTTATTCAAAATAGGTTCTAGTTTTAAATCAAATAGATTTAATAATATTTTCAAACACCATTTAATTTCTTAAACCTTCCAAATCTTTTCAGTAGGTTTTATTTACTTAATGAGGTGTCAAATAATTCATCTTGAATTATTTGGAAAAGTTTTTAATATGATTTATTAATCATTTAAAATTTGGATTTATCTTTATTCCAATAGAATTTGGTTTATGCCATTTTATTTTATTTTGGAAATTCTTTATCCTTTTATTTTATTTGGATTTGGATTATAATCATTCCACTTGCTTATGGGTTTGGCCAAGATTTTATTTGGTCTTTAAATATTCTTTATTTAATATTTCTTTCTTCATCTTTATAAAATCCTTATCTTTTTATTTAGAGATCCAAACTTGGTGATTCCAATTTGTAAAATCTTAATTGATATTTGTTTATATTTTTAAATGTCTTTAGGATTATTTGTTCACCATTTGGTATGGATTTAAAGGTAGATTCTTTATTTGCTTTGGAAATTTAATTTCCTTATCTTATTATATTCATAAGATTTTATTTATGGTTCCAATTTAAGTGGAACCAATTTATATGGTTTTATTATATTTCTATTTGTCTTTCTTGATCATTTGTGAATGTTTGTTGACAAATTTTTATATGGATCAAATCCATAGACTTGGAGATAACTTGGAAATGATTTTTATTCCATTAGGGTTTAGGGTTTGGATTTATTTTCCAAGTGTTTAAATTTCCAGATACATTCATTGAGGAATGCAATTCACTTGATTTGGATTTTTTTAAAGTCAAACTTTAATTAAAGTTTGTTCAAGATGGGATTTTAAGTTTCCTTTTAGAAACAAAAGTTTCTTTTCACCCTGATTTTCAAAAAAAAATTATTTTGTTTATTTTATTTTTCACATTACAAGATTTGGAAAATCTTGGGATGTGACAGGCTACCACCCTTAAAATAAATCTCGTCCCGAGATTTGGGGAGGCTAGGGGTTACAAGTTGGCTCAAAGCAACTATGGTACTACCGCCCTTAAAAATTTTCCAACTAAATTACATTTTGGCTTGCTTGGGATCTTGTTGGAATCTCTCTGGGCAAACATCTGCATAGTGCCATTTGTTTCCACACTTGAAACATGTGACTAGGCTGAGATCCTTCATAGGCTTGTTTATCTTGTGCTTCATCTTTTCTGGACAATTGCTTGCATAATGTCCTTGGTTACCACAATTGTAACATGTGATAAGATTGAGTTCATCACGTATCTTCTGTGGACAAGTTGCTACATAATGGCCTAGCTCTTTGTAGTTGTTGCACCACACTTGGCTAATCTCCTTATACTTTTTCTTCTCTGGACAATCACTGGCATAGTGTCCCATTTCTTTGCAATGACCACATTGCACATGGCTTTTGTCCTTCTTTTTCTTGGGTTTCTCCAAAGCTAGGAGTGCTTCTAGTTCATGTTCTTCATATGTTATCTCAAAGGTAGGAACAGTTCCTGTCTTCTTGACCTTCTATTACTCCTTGGATAATACATGTGTCTCCTCTTTGGTACTTTAAATTGGGTCATATTGCTGGGAGGTACAAGCTGAGATTTTCCTTTGTCTTCATCCTTCTTGGTAGACTTGGCTCTCTCATGGTAATCTGCAATCAGTTGCTGCACTCCACCTTGTTTCCTTTGTTCAACTATGGAATAGATGGGGCATTGGATAGGGACATGATTATTTCCTTCACATAAGTAACAAGTAGCTTGAGATGTGGGGCATTGGTCAATTGGATGTTTCTCTTCACAATTCGGGCATTGATCTTCATGCTCCTTGGAAGTGTGATCCTTGTCTCTGCAAATATTGCAAGCTTGGGTTCCTTCTACAATAACATCTTTGTCATCCTTGTTGTCACAAACTCCTTTGGAAGAGTTGCTTCCCATGTTGATCATTTGATCTATCACCTTATGCAACAATTGGGTTTGGGTTTCCAAAAACCTTTGCATGGTTGGATCTACCTCACTGGTGTTGGCTATAAATTGAGCTGTCACTTGGTTCAACTGGGTTTGTCTTGCAAGCAGTTGGTCTCTCATGTTGACCTCTTGGTTGTTGTTGTTGTCACCATCCTTGATGTTGGAGTTTCTTGGAGAAGTCATCTGTTTGGGTTGGATTGGGATTAGAATAGGCAAAATATTTCTAAGGAATCAATTCTAATCACACACATCACAATTCACACAAGCAATGTGCAAGCAATCACAAACAAACATTACACTCAACAAGTTTCAAGCACATTCTTAGGCAACAAAGTATCTTTGCTACACCACATAATTTGGTGGGTTTGACTTAAACTAAATATGGTGGTCCATCTATATGGTTCACTTGAGATCTTTCCATCCTTCTTAGTTGATTCTTCATGAACAAAATCTTTGCATCCTTAGAGAATTTCTTGCATCTTGGTCTCAAAACTTCAAAGTGATGATGGTTCCTTCTAAGTTGTGTTTCCTTAATCTTCAAGTCTTGAGCAACATTTCTTGTCTCACTTGTAGTCCTTAGTAATATCTAAGGTTGGAGTCCTTGGTGAAAATGTTGAAGATGTTGAAGTCATTAGAGTTGAAGATGTTGAAGTCATTAGAGTTGAAGATGTTGAAGTCATTAGAGTTGATGAAGTCCTTAGCTCATGGTGAAGTCTTTGGCCATGGGGTAGGTTTTGTTCATCAGGTTTGAAATAGAAGAGATGTAGAATCAAAACCAAAATGGTTTGAGGAAAGAGTTTACAAGATTGTTTGTAAATAAGTTTTGGAACAAATACAACTCCTATTTTCCTAAGGGGTTTTGTCCAATCCTAGGTTTACAAATCTACAGGCAACACAATGCTCTGATACCATCTGTAAGGTTCCCAACCTTTAATAAGGTAGAGATCCCTGTGTTTACAATGCTAGTCCCTGGATCAATAGCTAGCATCCACAGTTAAGATGTAATATCAAGAAACATAGGTCATAATACAACTTTATAACCAGGAATAAAATAAATTATTACATCTTACATAGCTCATTTGGCTATCTCATTACAATGCAGCAGAATATAACAATAGCATGGGGTCCTTCATCTTCAAAGTGCCACAGGCAGACATGTTGGTTGTAGACTTGTAATCCTAATCATTAAACTTCACTAATATCAATCAAACCTGCAACATAACAAGTTACAGCCACAAGGGTCAATACATTTGAATTGTATTGGCAAGTGATACTATGGTAGTATAGTGGAGTCTATCATCAATATGCATTTGGCTAAGTGGAGCTTAGGCTTGCATTGCTCAAAATAGATTTTCCTTATCATTTGAAAACACTAAGATTTTGCTTGACAAAATCTTTCCCAAGGCATCCCCCAATAGAAATTGGTGATCCTTCAATCCCTTGTTCAACCACAAGTTTTTAACTTAGAAATTTGGATGATGAGATTCTTGATAGCTTCCATGTCTTGATGCTCAAATTGTCCTTTACCAGGGACATGGCTAAGTACTTAGATTTTACACTCTGCAGAGGTGGTGCGGTTTTCCCACAAGGCTTGGTTTCACCAAGACAAGATCTTTCAGAAGTCTTCCCTTAGACCAGAATGGACGCGCTCCAACCTCTCAAACCCCTACCACCAACTGTCCATTTGGCTAAGTTATTGCAACCTATATGATCCAGGCAGAGCCCATAATGCCATGTGGTTGCACTTGAAGCTTCTCAACATTTGACATCTCAAATCTCCTTGTTCCTGGGTGGCCATCCACAAGTGAGATACACAAGGTTCACCAGTCCCCTGGCCTTGTGTAACCACTCAACATAAACCATTCCTTCCAATCCACCCAGGTGATTCATTCACTTAGTTGTTTTATTAAACAAAACACAAGTCCTCAGACTTAGAAATTTTCATAACATGATTATATATTTCCACCCTTGTCTTCTATTAGCTAAGCTAAGCATGATAGTAGTAGGGATCTTAACTTAGGAAATTTTACTAAGATTTCATCTACTAGGTTTTCCCATGGTATAGTTTATACTTAGCAAAATTCCATGCAAGTCCTACTTAGATATATCACTAATGCATAGTGAAAATAATGGGACAAAAGTATGAAGCATCACTTGGCTTTTTGGTAGAGGGTACAAGTTCACTCCTTGATCTTTGCAATGTTCACACACTTCAAATCACTACAATTCAATCAAGCAAACAATATTTCAATCTACCATTCAAGCAATTCATCACATAAAATGATAAAATCAAAGTAATGCATGCAAGCATGCAAAAGGTTGTTTTATTTGTAAAAGTGGTTTCTAGTAGGTTATAAACATTTGGAAACACCTATTGGTCATTTTATAAAGTGGCAAAACCATTGGCAAAATATTCTATCTCTAAACCATTTTTAAACCAAATCATTATTTTATGTGGTGAAGAAATGCTTTTAATAAGGCATCCTTTTATAGGTTTTAAGAAAATATGTTTTCAAACCATAAAATCTTGTGTTTAGGGTCAGAGAGTTTATTTCCAAAACATTTCCTAAAGGTTTTCCTCCAAAATCATTTTTAACAATTAAACCATATTTTTATTTGACTAGAAATGATTTAAATCAAGAGTTTTCTTTTGCTTCACCAAATACATTTTTGAATCCACAATTTGTTTTCTATGGTCAGTAGGTTCAAAACACACCATTTGCCAAAGATTTTATCCTCAAAAACATTTTGGAATAAATTTTATACCCTAAACATGCATACATAAGTTTCTGTAAAAACAAACAATTTAACAGAAGCTTTTTACTAAACAAAGTGCATGGTTGGCTAGGGCTTGTTTTTCTGAATCCATTGATATAAAGTTTGCAAAATTTGGACGTGTAGAATAAAAGTTATAGATTTTACAAAATCTAGCATCTAATAGATCAAATCTGTTTTAATTCAAACAAGCTGGGACACGTGTCTTGATTTAATACGCTGGTACCGGTTCGTGTGGATCAGCAATGTGAGGCGTTGGATCAAGTTACATCGCACGACGCAGATTGCGTATCCCTTCGGCGTTAAGTGATTCTATCGCATCCTTACGATCTGCATCTAACGGCTGGAGACGACCTGACCAAACTCTGGCGGCGCTCAGCGGCAGGGCGCGGCGGCGACGCTCGACTAGCGGCGGAGCTGGCGATAGAGGAAGCAAGGAAGGAGGAGAGGTGGCTCACCGTGATCGCCGTGGCACGGGGATGCTCAACCTGCTCGCGGTTGACAAAGGGGCGCACAGGGTTGCTGATAATTGCTCGTCGGAGTTGCGTCTGACGACGGCCACGCTCTGTCGTCGTTGAGGGCGGCGCTACGGGTCACGAGGGAGCAAAACGGAAGACACAGTTAGATGCGCGAGGACGCGGCGATGATGCGTGCGTGAAGGAGAAGGAGAGGGGCGGTCAGGTTCTTACCAGAGGAGTCACCGGAGAAGAAAGCAGACGGTGGCGACGCTTGGAGTCGTCGTTGTCGAGGCTCTGGGGTGCGCGCGAGTGAGCTAATGCCACTGGGTGATGCACCAGGGCTTGGGGGTCACGTCCGTGTGCTCGAGGAGGCGAGGGGCGAAGGAGGCTGGCCGGAATCAGGTGTGGAGCTCGCCGGAGACAGTGGCAATGCAAGGCAGAATTGATGCAACCTGGTGGCTCTGGGGAGGTGGCGTCTGGGTGGAAAGAGGGAGGAGAGCCTGGCGATTAATACAGCATGGTCACGACAAGGAATAAACGCAGCATTATGGCGAATTCAAGGAGAGGAAACAACGGCAGGAAACGGCCAGGCGTGTTCATCGCGGGGAGGAAGAAGGTGAGGTGGCAGTGGGGCCGTCTGGCAGCGAGAGGGAGAAAAAGAAAGTGGGGTCCAGCGGTCATACTCTGTGTGGGTTTCTTTCACGGTGAAAAACATTTTGCCCGGGTGAGAGGGAGAGGTGGGCTGGCTGGGCCTTGTTGGGTTAGGTCGGCTTGATTCTTTTTTTTGTTATGTTTCTATTTTTCTTTTTCTTTTCCTTTATTCTGTTTTGATTTTGTTTGGTCAATTCAAACATTCCTATGAATTCAAGACTTTGCCAGATTTTGTGTAGGTTTAAATATTGATTAGTAGCACATTCTGATGTCAATTTTTGAATAAAAACTTTATTCTTTTTGGAGTCTTTTATTTATTCAAAATAGGTTCTAGTTTTAAATCAAATAGATTTAATAATATTTTCAAACACCATTTAATTTCTTAAACCTTCCAAATCTTTTCAGTAGGTTTTATTTACTTAATGAGGTGTCAAATAATTCATCTTGAATTATTTGGAAAAGTTTTTAATATGATTTATTAATCATTTAAAATTTCGATTTGTCTTTATTCTAATAGGATTTGGTTTATGCCATTTTATTTTATTTTGGAAATTCTTTATCCTTTTATTTTATTTGGATTTGGATTATAATCATTCCACTTGCTTATGGGTTTGTCCAAGATTTGATTTGGTCTTTAAATATTCTTTATTTAATATTTCTTTCTTCATCTTTATAAAATCCTTATCTTTTTATTTAGAGATCCAAACATGGTGATTCCAATTTGTAAAATCTTAATTGATATTTGTTTATCTTCTTAAATGTCTTTAGGATTATTTGTTCACCATTTGGTATGGATTTAAAGGTAGATTCTTTATTTGCTTTGGAAATTTAATTTCCTTATCTTATTATATTCATAAGATTTTATTTATGGTTCCAATTTAAGTGGAACCAATTTATATGGTTTTATTATATTTCTATTTGTCTTTCTTGATCATTTGTGAATGTTTGTTGACAAATTTTATGGATCAAATCCATAGACTTGGAGATAACTTGGAAATTATTTTTATTCCATTAGGGTTTAGGGTTTGGATTTATTTTCCAAGTGTTTAAATTTCCAGATACATTCATCGAGGAATGCAATTCACTTGATTTGGATTTTGTTAAAGTCAAACTTTAATTAAAGTTTGTTCAAGATGGGATTTTAAGTTTCCTTTTAGAAACAAAAGTTTCTTTTCACCCTGATTTTCAAAAAAAAATTATTTTGTTTATTTTATTTTTCACATTACAAGATTTGGAAAATCTTGGGATGTGACAATTCGAGAACATGTCCAAGATGGTGACATAAAGATTTGCAAAGTACACACAGATCTGAATGTGGCGGATCCGTTGACTAAACCTCTCCCGAGGGCAAAACATGACCAACACCAAACTGCCATGGGTGTTCGGTATATTACCATGTAATCTAGATTAGTTAACTCTAGTGCAAGTGGGAGACTATTGGAGATATGCCCTAGAGGCAATAATAAATGTAGTTATTATTATATCTTTGTGTTTATGATAAATGTTTGCATTCATGCTATAATAGTATTGACCAGGAAACATTAATACTTGTGTGATTTGTAAACTAAATTAGAGTCCCTAGTAAAGCCTCTTCATAATACTAGCTTGTTGGTTAATAGATGATTGTGGTTTACCTATCATGAACATTGAGATGTTATTAACAAGAAGATCATATCATTAGGAGAATGGTATGATGGACATACTCATATAGATAAGCATAGCATAAAGATCAAGTCATTTTTATAGTTCAATTGCTATAAGCTTTCTGATACATAGTAACCTAATTCCTTCGACCATGAGATCATGCTTATCACCATCACCGAAAAGATGCTTTGATGACATCAAACACCACACCGTAACTGGGTGGCTATAAAGGTGGCATTGAGTATTCAGAAAGTATGGGTTGAGACACATGGATCAAGAGTGGGTTTGTCCATCCATATGACGGATAGATATACTCTAGGCCCTCTGGGTGGAATGTCATCCAATTAGCTTGCAAGCATGTGACTAGCTCACAAGGGATCACATATCACGAGAACAAGAAAAGAGTACTTATCTATAACGAGGTTGAACTAGGTATGCAGAGATACCAACGATCAAAACCTCGGATAAGTAAACTATCGTGAGACAAAGGGGAATTGGTATCGTATGTAAGTGGTTCATTCAATCGCAAAGTAATCGTAGAAATATGTGGGAGCCATATGAATTTCCATATTCCTCTATTGGTTATTGTTCGGAGAAGTGTCTCGATCATGTCCGCATAATTCACGAACCGTAGGGAGACACACTTAAGGATTCGATGTGTTTGAGTAGTTATGGAATGATGAGTAAGAGACTGAATGTTGTTCGGAGTCTTAGATGGGATCCGGGATATCGCGAGGAGATCCAGAATGGTCCGAAGAATAAGATTCATATAAGGAAAGTCCTGTTTCGGAGTTGGGGAATGATTCCGGTGGTTTCATCGAGAATGTTCTAGAAGGTTCCGGAAGGTCCGGCATTCCGGAGGGGAAGGGTACATGAATGTGTCATGACAATGTGGAATGGTTGCATCATGTACTAGGTATCATGGCTGGGCAAAATAAAGGGAGAAATCAAATCCTAGTTTGAAAAGTCAAACACCAATTTGAAAAGTCAAACGGCAGTTTTGCTTGGTGGAGGGAGAGTAGGAAACCTACTTGGGGAGGAGTTCCTCTCCCTCCACCCGCCGGCCAAGGAGGCCGACTTGGGGGAGGACTCCCTCCCCTTGGCCGGTGCCCTCCCACCTATAAAAGAAGGGGTAGGGGTGCCCCCTCTTCCCTACACCTCTCTCCACCAAAACCCTAACCCTAGCCGCCGGCCACCAAGTCGCCGCCGCCGCCCTAGGGTTTGCCCTAGCCGCCGAGTTGGGGCCCTCCCCAAGCCCTAGCCGCCAGCCTAGCTCTCTCCCCTTGGTGCCTCTAAACCCTAGATCGCCAAGGCCTCTCTCATAGTCCACCATACTCGCTCCGGCTTAAGGCAAAGCCCTGCGAGATCTCCCCTCTACTTCCGGTACCACGCCGTCGTGCTGCCAAAATCGCGAGGAGAGTGCTACAACCTCCGCTGCCTGCTGGAACAAGGGAGAGGAAGGTCTTCATCGAGTACCGAACATGTGACCGACTGCGGAAGTGCTGCGGTAATGCAGCGCCGGAAGGATCATCTACACGATCTTGAGATCGGCAAGAGTACAACTACATCACCCACGAGAATCTGCTCTCGTTAAACACTTTGGAATCTTCGAGGGTGAGTTCTTCTATCGACTCGTTGCCACAATCTAGTAGATAGATCTTGGCTTGTTTGTTCGTATGAGAATTTTTTTGTTTTCCATGCTACGAACCCCTACATGAATCATGGATTACAGATGAACACATGAAGTCTTTCGGTGGTTGGATGCGGACACATCTCTTGAATGACCCCACTGTTGGAGATCAGCTATACTTGTTGGCCACGTCACCATCTTCTATTGTATTGAATTTCCAAGGGTACGAAATAAATGGGAATACATTCTACACGATCGCCCAAGATAAAAAGAGCACCAACCAAAATAGTGGTGTCCGCTTTGATGCAATAGACGAGAATGGACAAAAGGACACATACTATGGTTACATAGAGGAGATATGGGAACTAGACTATGGAGTCTCTTTTAAGGTCCCTTTGTTTCGCTATAAATGGGTCAACCTGAATGGGGAAGGGGTAAAGATAGACCAGTTGTACGGAATGACAACAGTGGATCTCAACAATCTTGGTTATAGAGATGAACCATTCGTCCTAGCCAATGATGTGTCTCAGGTTTTCTATGTGAAGGACATGTCCTCCAGACCGAAAAAAAGAAAAAATATGCAAACGGATACATCATAGGATGAGCCAAAGCGTCACATAGTTCTTTCAGGGAAAAGAAACATCTTGGGAATCAAGGACAAGACATACATGTTAGAAGATTATAATAAGTTTGATGAAATTCCGCCCTTCACAGTGAAAACTGACCCAAGCATTCTGTTAAGTAAAGAAGATGCTCCATGGTTACGTATGAAGCGATCATAAGGAAGGACATATGCCAAGAAGTTCATGCTCATATTATGTAACTCTAGTTCATGTCTTTCGCGGTTTGTGGCTTCACCAAAGGATATCTTTCGCGGTTTGTGGCTTGACCGGGACTATATATAGGGGGGCCTTTAGTCCCGGTTTTGTAGTCTCAGTTTTTAATATTAATAAATGTCTTGAGTGTTAGTCCTGTTTTGTGGCTGGACCGGGACTATGAAGTTGTCCCGATTTGTACTTACCATTAAGATCTGATCTCCAAACGCGTGCAATCACATATTAGGGAGTGCCTCTATGACCAGTTTCTTGGAGATGCCGGAGGACTGGGATCCGGCGGCATCTCCCTGAAACTGGTCGTAGTGGTGTCCCTGCTCTCGAAAACCATCTTGCAACTTGTAACTTCTCTAACTAGATCAATACACCTGGGAGCTAACTAATTTCACATATTAGGGAGTGCCTCTATGACCAGTTTCTCGGAGATGCCAGAGGATTGGGATCCGGCGGCATCTCCCTGAAACTGGCCGTAGTGGTGTCCCTTCTCTCGAAAACCATCTTGCAGCTTGTAACTTCTCAAACTAGATCAATACGCCTGGGAGCTAACTAAGTTCACATATTAGGGAGTGCCTCTATGACCAGTTTCTCGGAGATGCCGGAGGACTGGGCTCCGTCCGCATCTGCCTGAAACTGGCCGTAGTGGTGTCCCTGCTCTCGAAAGCCATCTTGGAGATGCCTCAAACTGGCTGGAGGACTGGAATCACAAGGATGCCTATTTATAGTACAAGCAGCTCGGCGTAGTGTCGACACTTATGAAATAATGTCGACACTCACCCCTATTATTAGTACTGACTCGTGTTTTGTCCCGGTTAGTGTCTCCAACTGGAACTAAAGGTTCATCTTTAGTCCCGGTTGGTGACACCATCCGGGACAAGGTACACGCCGCACGACATAATGTCGACACTCACCCCTATCATTAGTGCTGCCTGGCCCAGCCTGCCGAAATCCCTCCAACCGGGACTAAAGATGAGCCTTTAGTATATTGAAAATCCGAACAATGATCATGTCTCGAAAAAACCTTCACAAAAAAACCTTTAGTTTTCCTTTTTGTCGCACGGAAAAGCCCTTTTCCATTTTCCGAGCGCAAAAAACGGGTCGTTTTGTGAAGTAACCACCAAAATGCTATTTCAGAATGCTACCGTCCCATTTTCCTAAAATACTAGACCACCTTACATGGACTATCTCCCAACCGGTACATCTCAAACTTTTTCGTCCATCCTGGGTAAAAAGGACAAATGTCTGCCGAATCGGCAGGAAGTGGGTCCGGTTTGTACCACAGGTACATGATCTATCGCCCGTGATTTTTTGAAAAAATCATTTTTAGACTCGCAATATGTGGTTTCTTCAGAGATCCAATGCAAGTTCTAACGATGCTCGTCCCCTATCTTCATGCACGCCGGTTCGACCATAGTTAGAAATTCAGAAAATTCAAAACAGGCATAATAAATTCAAAAAAAATCCGAACAATGAAAATCCTTCGAGTGGTGTTATATTATGTGACATAGTTGAAAGGAAAAATACCAGACTTGATATATTGATCATGTCTCGAAAAAACCTTCACAAAATGACCTATCATGTTCGAGGTTTCATGGCTTTTGGTCCAAATGACCGATGTTATGTGCTGAATCCTGGCATAGTTTGTGATGCTATGCCCATATTATGCATGCATGTGGACATTGGTATGGAGAACAATGTTGCAGGAGGAAGTTTTCCCTTTTGTCGCACGGAAAAGCCCTTTTCCATTTTCTGAGCGCAAAAAACGGGTCGATTTGTGAAGTAACCACCAAAATGCTATTTCAGAATGCTACCGTCCCATTTTCCTAAAATACTAGACCACCGTACATGGAATATCTCCCAACCGGGACATCTTAAACCTTTTCGTCCATCCCGGGTAAAAAGGACAAATGTCTGCCGAATCGGTAGGAAGTGGGTCCGGTTTGTACTACAGGTACATGATCTATCGCCCGTGATTTTTGAAAAAATCATTTTTAGACTCGCAATATGTGGTTTCTTCAGAGATCGATTGCAAGTTCTAACGATGCTCAACGCCGGTTCGACCATAGTTAGAAATTGAGAAAATTCAAAACGGGCATAATAAATTCAAAAAAAATCCGAACAATGAAAATCCTTCGCGTGGTGTCATATTATGTGACATAGTTGAAAGGAAAAATACCATACTTGATATATTGATCATGTCTCGAAAAAACCTTCACAAAATGACCTATCATGTTCGAGGTTTCATGGCTTTCGGTCCAAATGACCGATGTTATGTGGTGAATCACGGCATAGTTTGTAATATTGTGCCCATATTATGCATGCATGTGGACATTGGTATGGATAACAATGTTGCACGAGGAAGTTTTCCTTTTTGTCGCACGGAAAAGCTCTTTTCCATTTTCCGAGCGCAAAAAACGGGTCGTTTTGTGAAGTAACCACCAAAATGCTATTTCAGAATGCTACCGTCCCATTTTCCTAAAATACTAGACCACCTTACATGGACTATCTCCCAACCGGTACATCTCAAACTTTTTCGTCCATCCCGGGTAAAAAGGACAAATGTCTGCCGAATCGGCAGAAAGTGGGTCCGGTTTGTTCCACAGGTACATGATCTATCGCCCGTGATTTTTTGAAAAAATCATTTTTAGACTCGCAATATGTGGTTTCTTCAGATATCCAATGCAAGTTCTAAATGAGCCATTTTTCTTCCCGTCATTTCTTCCCGCCATTTTTTCCCGGCATTTCTCCCGCCATTTCTTCCCGCCAGTTTTTCCCGCTAGTTCTTCCCGCCAGTTCTTCCCTCCAGTTATATTCCTGCCATTTCTCACTATATATATATGTAGGGTTGGCCTCCATTGTCATTGCACATCTCTATACTCATATCTATAACCTCATCACTCATTCCCATGGAGGCGGAGGCACTTTGCGCCTCGAACTACCCCTGCCCGCCGGGCTACTGTGTCCCTGTCGGCTGGATGCTGAGCGCCGGTGGCGTGCCAGTTCCTCCTGTCCCTCTAGGTGTGGCGCGTCGGATGGCCATCACGAACCACTACTACTTCGAGCTCACGCCGGAGCAGCGGAGGAATCCCAGATGGCATCCCGACTATTTCCCGACTTGGGAAGCCTTCTTCATGGATCGGCGTGAGAGGGAGCTCGCGAGGCACGAGGAGGACAACCCACCTCCTCCGAACTTCAACGAGGCCGGCCGTCGGTAGTGGTGGCGCGGTCGGACTCTCCATAGCGTCATGTCCTACGACACGGACGCCGACTCTAGCCCCCGCCTGCGCTACCCTCAAGTCTAGCCCACTCGTACTCAGCCTTCAAGGTTCAACTACGGCGACCCTTATGACGACAGAGACGACGGCCGCGGCGAGTACGACGACTACAGTGACGAGTATTACAGGTGTAAGCAGGAGCATGACTGAATCACTCCAACATTGCAAAACAAGTTCGGCCGTTTGTGGCTTAATCTGGCCATGTATCTTAATTTTCAGTTCTTCTATGTAACTTTGTGTTAGTTGCGTTATGTACTTTAATTCCAGTTCTATCCTAATAAAATTTTCTTTCCGCCCAATATTTCCCGTCCTTTTTTTTCCCGCCCATTAATATATAAAAAATATAAGTTAATTCAACTCCAAATTAAAAACAGAAAATGGTTTTGAATTAGTTATTCAAATCCAAACACTTTTTATGTTTAAAGTTTTTCTAAATTCTAAATTAATATTCAAAAAATATAAGTTAATTCATTTTTAATTTTAAATGGTTCACAGTTCAATTGGTTACATTAATTATTTTTTAAATATAGAAAATGGTTTTGAATTAGTTATTCAAATCCAAACACTTTTTATGTTTAAAGTTCTTCTAAATTCCAAATTAATATTCAAAAAATATAAGTTAATTCATTTTTAATTTTAAATGGTTCATAGTTTAAATGGTTACATTAATTATTTTTTAAAAATAGAAAATGGTTTTAAATTAGTTATTCAAATTCAAACACTTTTTATGTCTAAAGTTTTTCTAAATTCCAAATTAATATTCAAAAAATATAAGTTAATTCATTTATAATTTTTAATGGTTCATAGTTTAAATGGTTACATTAATTATTTTATAAAAAATAGAAAATGGTTTTAAATTAGTTATTCAAATCCAAATACTTTTTATGTTTAAAGTTTTTCTAAATTCCAAATTAATATTTAAAAAATATAAGTTAATTCATGTTTAATTTTAAATGGTTCATAGTTTAAATGGTTACATTAATTATTTTTTAAAAATAGAAAATGGTTTTGAATTAGTTATTCAAATTCAAACACTTTTTATGTTTAATGTTTTTCTAAATTCCAAATTAATATTCAAAAAATATAAGTTAATTCATTTTTAATTTTAAATGGTTCATAGTTTAAATGGTTATATTAATTATTTTTAAAAACAGAAAATGGTTTTGAATTAGTTATTCAAATTCAAACACTGTTTATGTTTAAAGATTTTCTAAGTTCCAAAGTAATATTCAAAAAATATAAGTTAATTCATTTTTAATTTTAAATGGTTCATAGTTTAAATGGTTACATTAATTATTTTTAAAAACAGAAAATGGTTTTGAATTAGTTATTCAAATTCAAACACGTTTTCTGTTTAAAGTTTTTCTAAATTCCAAAGTAATTATCATTTAAAAAACATTACAAATTTAAACCCCAAAATAAAAAATAAGGCGGGAACACAGAGAAAATTACTGAAAAATTTGAAAACAGGGTCATACGTCCCGGTTGGAGCCACCAACCGGGACTAAAGAGCCCTGCGCGCGCCCTTGGGCTGATGAAAAAAAAGTGGACTATACTTCCCGGTTGGTGGCTCCAACCGGGATGTATGACCCTTTAGTCCCGGTTGGAGCCACCAACCGGGACAAAAGGTTCTTCCTTTATATAACTATGCATGCCTCTTCTTCTTCTTCCCCTTTTCCATTCTCTGCAACCACCCGACGCGCCGCACACAGCAGGGGAGACGCCGCCGCCCCGATCCCCCGGACGCTGGCAGGTTGCCTCGTCCTTGCGCGCCCGCCATCACCGTGAGCGCCGCCGCCTCCACCTCCGTCTCCGTCCATCGCCGCGCGCCGCCTCCGTACGTCTCCGGCCGCGTGTTTCCTCCGTTCGTCTCCGGCCGCGCGTGTCGACCAGCGCCGCCACTGCCACCGCCACCCACCGCGCGCATCGGTACCAGCGCCGCCCGCCGCGCCACCTCTCCCTCTCCTCCCTGACCACCATAGCGCCGCCCGCGCCCACCGCCGCCGCCGGTACCGCACGTACCCGAGAGGCTCTTTAGTTTTTTTAGTTGATTTAGGTTTGATTATTTTAGGTGATTTAGTTGTTAGATGATTTAGTTGTATTTAGATGATGTAGAATATGATTTAGGTGTATATAGATGATGTAGATGATTTAGTTTGATGAATTTTAGGTGTATGTGTAGATGATTATTCAGTTGTTAGATGATTTAGTTGTAAATAATGTTAGATGATTTAAATAGTATATGTATATTATCATATTTTTTATATATTATCATATTTTGTATTTGTATATGTATATGTATTTGTATATGTATATGTATATTATCATATTTTGTACATACTATTTTTCTAATAAGAAATGAATAAATCTTATAAATTTAATAACTATTGTTTCATAATTCATAAAAATATGCTTAATATATGAATTTTTTTAGAAAAATAAAATGTACTCCATCGCTCTGTTTCCCACTACAAGGAATGTGTTAATCTATGACCTTCTAATAGTGACCGTGAAAAAAATCGTCATAATGTTATGACGTTTTTGCACCATATGGTCGTAAGCCGTTCGAAAGGTCCAAAACCTTAAAAAATTACGACGATTGTGCTAAAAAACGTCATAGTTTCATTAGGTCAAATCGTCATGACCTAATAAATATAGCTTAAGGCCTTATTTATAGCTCAATGACTATTTAAATTCGTCATACTGTCCAAATTAGAAAAAGTTAAAATAAGAGGTCAGCCACGTCATAAATTGTGTCAATTTTTATCCATAAATTATATTCATGTATTAATATTTGCTTATGTGAAACTGCTTGAATCTACTAGCACCCATATTGCCCAAACTGCCAAGTGGGACCAATGTAATGTTTTACGTTTCACGTGTCTATCTCTGGGAGCTATCTAGTCTGGCAACGAGCAACACTCGAAAACCTCTTGCCTTGTGGTATTTCCAAAAAATAAGGTCGACGGGAATCGAACCGCCGTCTTCACTTCTCCAACTCGAGCTAACCACTAGACCAAGCCATCGTGCATGCAAACAACTATAATCAACCATCTAATATTTAGTTCTTTGTTGGGTCGGCCTTCACTACACGGGCAGCGCTGTTCTACTAGGTTGGGTCGGGCTGCGCTGTTAGCTTGGCTGGCTTGCATTGCGCGGTAGATTAGGTCCGGGCCTCACGGCTATTCCTCTTAGGATAGTATTTTTTTTCCTTATTTACTTTTTACTTTTTTGTTTTTTCTGTTTTCTTAATTCTTTTATATCTTTTACACAAGAAGTACATAACAATTAATTTTTGTCTCTAAATTTTTATAAAATTCAGTAGATCATCATAAAGTGTTAATTATAAATATTTTAAGTTTTTAAAAGTAGTGAATTTACTAATCCTACATTAGTCCATAATAGGGACAATATCATAATATAAAATATGATTTTGAAATTAGGGTTTTTACTTCAAAATTGTGGGTGAGTGCAATAGATCTCTGAAGAAACATAATATTGTGAGTCTAAAAATGATTGTCTATATAAGGTGGTCTAATATTGCCCCAGGAGTGAACGGAAATGTTTGAGATATCCCGGTTGGGACATTGTCCATGTAAGGTGGTCTAATATTTTTACAAAATATGGTGGTGCCATTTTAAAACTGTTATTTGGTGGTTGCTTCATAACGCCCCGTTTTATACGCTAGGAAAATGTAAAATAGTTTTTCAATGTGTCAAAAAGGAAAACTTTCTCCTGCAACATTGTTCGCCATCCCATGATACATATGTGTGCACAATATGGGCACATTATCACAAACAATGCCCTGATTCTAGCCATAACATTGGTCGTTTGGCCCAAAAGCCATGAAACCTCGGACATGATAGGTCATTTCTGAGAAGGTTTTTTCGAGACACTTGCAATATACCAAGGTTGGTATTTTTAATTGCAACTATGTCATATAAGAAGACACCACGCGAAGGATTTGCATTGATCGGACCGTTTTTGAATTTTTTATGCCCGTTTCAAACTATGATCAAAACGGCGGGCATAAAGATCCTTAGCTCGGGGCTGAGCCTCGCTAAACTTGCATTGGATCTCTAAAAAAACAGCATATTGTGAGTCTAAAAATCATTTTTCCAAAAAATAATGGACATCAAATAATGTACCTATAGTTCAAATCGGACCCACTTCCTACCGATTCGGCAGGAATTTATCTTTTTCGCCATGGGTGAAGGGAAAGGTTTGAGATACCCAGGTTGGGAAATTATGCATTTAAGGTGGTATAATATTTTTACAAAAAATGTTGGTGCCATTATAAAACTGTCATTTGGTGGTTGCTTCATAAAACGCCCCGTTTTTTGCGCTCGGAAAATGGAAAATGGTTTTTCCGTGCGTTGAAATGGAAAACTTTCTCCTGCAACATTGTTCCCCATCCCATGATACATATGTGTGCACAATATGGGCACATTATCACAAACTATGTCGTGATTCTGGCCATAACATTGGTCGTTTAGCCCGAAAGCCATGAAACCTCGAACATGATAGGTCATTTCTGAGAAGGTTTTTTCGAGACACTTGAAATATACCAAGATTGGTATTTTTCCATGAAACTATGGCACATAAAAAGACCCCACACGAAGAATTTATGTTGATTGGACCATTTTTGAATTTTTTATGCCCGTTTCAAACTATGGTCAAAACGGCGGGGATGGATGTTCTTAGCTCGATGACGAGCCTCGCAAAACTTGCACTGGATCTCTGATAGAATAGCATATTGTGAATCTAAAAATGATTTTTTCAAAAATTCATGGGCATCAGATCATATACCTGTAGGTCAAATTTGACACACTTCCTGCATATCCGATAGGAATTTGTCTTTTTCACCCGGGTGGATGGACAAGTTTGAGACATCCCGGTTGGGAGATTGTCCATGTAAGGTGGCCTAGTACTTTTATAAAATGAGGTGGTAGCATTTTAAATTAGTTCTTTGGTGGTTGCTTCACAAAGCGTCTCATTTTTAGGTCAGAAAGTGAAGACAGCCAATTAGAAGGCAGAATAAGAGTATCCACGGAACACCCCATAAATCAGATCTCAGCCGTGTAGATGATCACCATCCAATGATAGAAATTTTACTCCTACTGAAACTGTGTCTGTAGTCAAACAACGGGAAACCAATTTGAGAAAGAGCAGCGCGCGGGCAAACCCTAACCCTAAAACATTTCCCCTCGCCCCAGATCCCCACACACGTACCCTAGCGCCGCCCCTTCCCTTTTTCTCCCAGCAACGCCCCTTCCCTTTCTCTGCTAGCGCCGGTTGCGGCCCCTCCCACCCCAGACCCCCTCCTCTTGCTCGATGGACACCACCACGACGTGGACGTCACTTCTCCCATCCGCACCAACCTCCGGCCACCCCCGCCGGCGAAAACCCTAGCCCAGAATCACCGGCGCCCCTCCTAATCTCTCGCCGCCACCCACCGCCGTCCCGCATCCTTCTCCCACCGCAATACATCGCACTGTCCACCCCACCCCGCCCATCCCCTGTCCAAGATCCTGGGCCACGAGGCCATCCTCGTCCCTTCCTTCTTTGTGCACCGCCAAGGCCGCCCTATGCCGAATCTGGAGAGCAGGTATCGTGATGGCCGGATCGGACGAGGCACCGGTCAGATTTCACCTAAAAGTAAGTACCATCGTGTTCTAGTGATCCATCGATCCCCTATCTCCAGTTCCTCCCTTTATCCTCTTCAATTGTTCATGCTCTAATCATGTTCTGTTTACTTGCACCCCCTTCCAGATTTTTGGTTGCCGTAACATCGCCTACATCCACCCAAGGAGCCACCCAGAAGATGGCGAAATCTGGTGTCTACAAGCAATCTACGCCAGCCACAGCATAACTCCTCGACGCTCGGACAAAGCTCCTTCACCAACCCTCCCGATTCCGCTGCTGCACCTCGGCACGCTGATGAGCTCTGTGGCCTAGATAATTATTTTACCATCCCCTCGTTCAAGTCATGGTATGATTTCTCTGCTTTTAATCACACTGTGCCTAGTAGTTGCTACTGATAATCCTAATTCTACTCTAATTATACGACATCAGAAATCATGTTTGTTTGCCAAAATCTGACAATATGCTACAATAGCCTTGCAATTTCACTGACACAAGGCCTACTTATGCAAAAATATAAGTGAATCTGTAAGTGTGCAAGTGTATCTAACTATGCACTCCTACATAACCTAGATTAGTATATTGTACGTGTACGAGGGAATCTTTCTAAACAGTACATATACAAAATACTGATAAGGATAGGAACAAAAGCACCCATGTTGCATTTGTTGATATTGCGATTGAATTATTCATGTTCAGATATTTAAATATGCAACATTCCTGTAGCATTCTGGTCATGAATCATTTCACTTGAAATGAAATGACCTGTAGCATTCCTAGCTGATTGCTTGAAAAGTTTAGAGTATATGATTGCTTTTTGTTTGCACAATGTGTATCTTGCTAAATTACTGATACATTGAGTTCCACATGGAACTACATGGTTGTTTATAATGGTGCTTTTGACTTCTAAATGGTTGTTGGATAATCCGTGCCAATGTAATAATATATGCTTTTGACTTCATGCATCCTTGGTTACTTGTAATAATATGTTACCTTTGTTTCATCGCTGCTTCTTTCATGTTCCCAAATATCATATGCCTTATGTCATACTTATTTACCTGACTGATATGTCCATGTAGGTTTCCTCCAGCTATATTTTGACTGGTCTCTTAAATGTTTCTAATTCATTCATGCAAATGCTACTGAGTTAGTCCCTTCCACTATGCTTCCTAGTCCACACTACTGATATCTGGTACATGTACTGCACATCTTTTTTACCTCAGGCTCGGGCTTCTCTTTCTTAACACTCTTGTGCAATGCTTCTGTTTACTAGACAGTGTTATTTGCCTACCATCCCTGAGTTCTATCATGTTTATATCTGATTGTTCTTGATTAGAACACTTAGTTCAGCCATGACTCATAGCTTCTAACTTGCTATTGTTTCTTACAAGTGTATTACTATGTGATGCAAAACAGTCGCTCAGTACGAATTCACTGTGTTTGATCCCCGAGCACAGAGCGAGCGACAAGTGCACGAAGGAGAAGCGGAAGACCATGAACATGGACAATAGATCTGGTCCATGTGCACGCTCGGCTTCGAGTACTACGTTGATCCCCTCAAGCTCTACTAAGAGGTGTTCCCCTCTCTCCCATGTGCTAACCCTGATGCTACACGCGAGCTATTTTTGCATAGATTGTATGCGCATGTGAGATGAGAGGAAGGTTGATGGTACGGTATTAATTGGTCTGTATACATCCTAGGATTCCCAAGTATGCATCCTTAGGGTGGAATTACCCTGTGTAATGTGACAGTGAAACAAGAACTAACTCAATTAAAATTGTCCTTAATATTGCTACTTGAAAAATCTAAATAATGCTGGTTGTGAAATGGCCTGGTTAGCATGCTGGAAAGATTTTGTTTGCATGCTGGCCATAGTTAGCATGCTGGAAAGATTCTGTTTGCATGCTGGACATAGATGTTGAAATGGCCTGGTTAGCATCCTTAATATTGCTAACCTGACTAGCTACATTTGTGCAAAGCCATAGAAATATTGTTTGCATACTGGAAAGATTTTGTTTGAAATTCTGTAGTTCTTTATTTTCACTTAGATGTGCTTTGCTTATAATACCAGCCTTTTTCTTTTTGTTCACTTTAAGTAGATTATTTAAGGAGGACGAGTGGCGAGGTGTTGGGCGATCAGGAGCACGTGGGACGGCGATGCGTTTGCTGAGGAGGCCCTAGGCGGCGCGATGTGCGATGCGCTAGCCTTCTTCCCTTGTCAGGGGCAACGAGAACATGGGCGACGTGCTGGCCAACGCTGGGCGAGGAGACCATGGGCGGCGCGCTGGCCTTCTCCCTGGACTGGTGCTGGGAGATGAAACCTTAGGCGATGGTATGTGTCATTACTTTGTAGAGATTTATCTCAATTCTGCTTACATTGATCCTTGTGTATGGTCTACTGTTGTTAATTCACTTAATTCATATCTTTGACTCAACTATTGATCATTGTGTATTGGTGTGTGCATTCACTAGCTAGCTGCTCCAGGTTTAGGCATCATAGCTTCGTCACATGTAAAAGAATAAACTCATGGACTAATTTTCCTTTGGTGGTCGTTATCATGCAGGATGGATGAATTGAATGCTGACAGAGGCTTTGTTATTGGACCGGTGGTGGTATGTGACCAGCTGCTGGGACGTGGTGCCGGAGGGAGTGGTGCACACTAGGAGCAGTCAGGCAGGTTTCCTTAGCATTGGTGGGGAGGGATGTGGTGATCGTGGATTATTCCAGCTATATATGGTCATGGGGGTCTCCATTTTGGGCTTGATTTTGTTGTAGCCTCTTTCTTGAAGACCATTTTGTATTATATTTTGATAGTGCGGTTATTATTGTATGTATGGGATTTGAACCTAAATATTCTAATAGACTTATGGTTGTTCTCAAAAGGATTTCATGTATTTCTTTGGTTTTGACTAAATTATTTGTGGTTTAATTGCTGCCATACTTTGGTAAAATAAACCTAACAAGTGGGACCAGTAGAAAAATGAATCTCATTTTGTTGAATAGTCTGACAAGTGGGACACATCTGGCTGGTAGGACCAGCCCATGAAGGAATGGACCTTAGATAGGCCAACGTCTAGAATAGAAAAAAGCTTGAAAAAGGCAAAGGCCTAAAAGCGAAATGGACCATAAAAGGCCAAGACATAGTAGATACAAGGCTAGAATTATTGGGCTCAGCCCATATGTACCAACTAAATGGATTGGGCTGATTTTGCATCACGACGATTTTATTTCCTCACAATTTTGCCATGTAGGACAAGCCACGTAGGATCTGACGTGGTTTGGCTAGACTGCCTATGACGATATTGGATCGTCATAACAGTAATGA
This sequence comes from Avena sativa, assembly GCA_916181665.1. NCBI lineage: Eukaryota > Viridiplantae > Streptophyta > Magnoliopsida > Poales > Poaceae > Avena > Avena sativa. The sequence continues at coordinate 31,755,493 of OV702300.1, read as the reverse complement.
CGATCCAATATCGTCATAGACGTTTATGACGATTTTGCAAAAAAAGTCGTTATAGTTCATTTGCGACGCCCAGCTTTCGACGATCTCAAAATCGTCATAGAATCGTCATAAACGGACTACTATGACGATTTTGTGACGAAAATGAAGGGTCATATATAGACAGATTCCTTGTAGTGTCCCCAACCACCCCATCGTGCTCGTGGTGAGCTCTCCGTCCTCCTGGACCCTCTCCCGTCCTCCCTCTTGCTCTGTTTCCAACCCGCGTTGAGCGTCGCTTTCCGCCGTCGCCGCGTAGATTCGGCTGCCAAAACAGGGCGACGCCACCACCATATGGTCGTCGTGCTGCGCTCTATCCAACCCGCCTACCCGCGTAGTCCTCCGAGCCCTCCTTCGCTGTCCCCATGCATTGCCTGAGAGGTTCACCGTCAGGTGATGTCAGGCTGACGTCACCGTGACACCAGCCTGTGGGTCAGCCCGGTCAAACCACCCCCCTCCCCGGCCCTATTCTCTTGCGTGGCTGACGATGTGGCCTCGGCCCCACCTGTCATGCATTGTTCAACAACTTTCATAACAAGTTTAATTAGAAGAACATAGTAACCCCTCACAGGTGATTCCGGAGTTTCTCCGAGTTAGGGTTTTCACCCCTCGGAACCCTGATTAATTGTCGAGCATGCTTTAGGGTTACATTGTCAAGCAACTTTAAACCCTAGTTTAGTTAAAGAAACATCGACACCCCTTATGTACATTTGGGTTCGCTGTGTGTCCTTGCTAGGGCATCCCGAATCCTTTAAATCGACGTTGCACCTAGGGTTAGTGTAGGATCTCTAAATCTGACATGTCATACATATTGATTGCGCATTGTATTATGCCATGTATTGATTGCCGCCTTTCTTTACGGTATTGGTTCTTCGCGATATTAGGGTTTCTATAAATTAGGGTTTATATCTCTCAACACCATACCTAACATTCTCCCTTAGCCGCTTTGACTTATCCGTTTTTCCACCTATGCAGAAAATATGGACCCACACGACAGAGACGAAGAAAAGGAAGAGTTGATCCAAGGTGTGATCCGCGGTGAAGAAAATTTAGATGTCTCGACGTTTCTGAACAACTCCGGTGAGGGTGATCCTCTTTTTGCCGGAATAGACGACTTGTTTAAGGTTGAAGGTGATGCCTTCCGCGAGGGACAAGGCAATGCCTTGTGTAATCGAGAAGACGACCGCTCTGGCGAGGTGCATGTAATATAATTAATTCATTAATTAATCATCTGCTATCTATATAGAAATAGTAACGATGATCTTTCTTCTTTTAGCCCTCCGGATCGAACAAATCTACTGAAAAGAGCGGACGAGGCCCAACCAAAAAGTTGGAAGACCATGAGAGGTTCAGGATCGAAGATATCGCTGAAGACGGCAAACCGATGGCTCCCAAAGTTGTCGCAATCAAATTTGTGGCACAATGCGGAGTAATCGTTAGGGACATAATACCGATCACGATTCGAAATTGGAATAGGCCTGCTGGTGCGGAAGAAGAGGGAACATGTTTGTTTGTCCCTAACAAGGCCAAAGATTTACTGTGGAAGACGCTCATGGTTAATTTAAAACTACCGAAGATAGAGCTGGATCCAAATGCGGAGGATCCAGTTGAGGACGCCTTAGAACATGGGAGAGCCATGGAGGCTAAGGTCAGGGAGTGGGCTTTGAAGAAGATGGCCCAGTGTTTCACCAACTGGAAGAAAAGATTGCACCTTGACTATGTCGTGAAAGAGAAGACTCCGGATTTCAAGAATATTCAGTTTGAGAAGATAAAACCATTCTGGGCTGAGTTTGTGAAATACAAGACATCAGAAAAAGCTAAGAAAATGTCTGCAACGAATAAGCTGAATGCTGCTAACAAGAAGTATCACCATACTATGGGGCAAGGTGGCTACAGGGCTGGCATTCCTAAGTGGGAGAAACTTGAGAATGAACTGCGTGCTAAAAATATCACCCCAGAGATAGACGATTGGGTAGAACGTGCAAGGAATTGGTTTTACGGGCATGGGGGCACGTTGGACTCGGAAGGGAAGTGTATATATAACATACGACATAAAGAAGACCCCTTGCCAATCGAGAAGATGAGAAAAGAAGTAAAGGCTGTTAAAGATGGGGACTTCATTCCCGATAGAGAATGATGAGCTCACACTCGCCCTTGGAAATAAGGAACATGATGGACGAACACGAGGCACAAGCGGTTGCAAACCATGGAGGACAGGGTTTCTCGAAGAGAGGAAGAAATATCCTGATAGAAGCCGTCAGAGGAGAAAGGACATGGCGGAAGTTGAAGCAGATATTCAGAAAGAGCGAATGCGTATAATTGAAGAACGAATAAAGCAACAACAAGATGAAATTAATGCACTTAAAGAGCAAAGTACTACCGGCCCATCTCAGCAGCACACTGCATTCGATGCTACCGGCCTATCGAATACTCAAAAAGCAGTGTGGCTTCCACCGAGGTCCCGGGTGATGACAATGGCGATGACGATGGTGCACCGACGATGGCTCCTGTTGGCTACCCAGTGGATGATATCACAGAGATGACACACTGCGTGCTACATGTCAAAGTTGCGAACATATCAATGAAGGTGGCGGTCGGCTATGCCTTACGAATTGGACCCACACCAACTTACCACTGTCGTCCGGTTCCAGAGGGCTACATTGTTGTCGGGGTGGATGAAAGTTTTGGATCTTCACTACCCTGCAGGTGAAGGGGATGTGACTATACTAGGAGACACAACAAACGTCACCATTCTATTGCCAAAGGAATGTATCGTGCTTCGAAATCACACGCCAAGGCCATCTTCGCCGCCGCCTCACCCGTCTCCAGCGAGGTCGTCGCCGCCGCGACAGCCGTCTTCGTCGCCTCACCCGGCTCCGTCGCCTCACCAATCTCCAGCGCAGCCATCACCACGGGAGCCATCGCCGGCGCCTCAGGATAAAAAGCGTAAGCGTATCGCTACTCTGCGTCGTGGTAATCGATCGCCGAAACATAAACAAGAGCCTCTTACAAAAGTACCTAAGGTTCCTCCCAAGAGAGCTTATGACTGTACTGAAGAGGAGACTTCGGCGATCGTTGATGCGGAAACGACAGCGTTTTTCACTAAGCTGAGGCGGCCGAAAGAGCCAGAGTTCCCCAACACCAAAGAAGAAAAAGCCAAAGTGTTGAAAATGCTAAAGACTCTTCATAAACCCGAGCCAAAGCTGTCATCAGACTATGAGCGTTCTATTGTCAAGTCATATGCGGCACAACAAGCCTCGAAGAGCAGTACTGATGCAAGCGAGAAATCTGTTGCCCAACTCGGAGAACAAGCAAAAAAGTCTTGCGCCCCTCTCAAGGTGATTTCCCATACCAATGTGGGGTCGAGCAAATATGCGGCCGAAGAGCAGTATGATCCAGAGGTAGTTGCACAATACGGAGAAGCTGCCGCTGCTCAAAGTATGAGTATTGCCCAGTACTTATCCCAGTTAGGGTACTTCCCCGTGAGTGAAGTAGCATACAAATACCAGTACGGCAAACCTCTCGTCAAACCTGAGGAGGTAAATAATCTTTCAACAAAAATGCGAAGATTGCATAACTCGTACATGCATGCCACAAAGGCCGGGGCTAACTGGATAGTGCTGAGGGTTACAAAAAAGCATCATGGGAAAGAAAAGGATGACATGATATCCATTGAATTTGATGAACTATTTCAATTATTCAATCAAGACGCCTTGGACAAATCGATCATCAGTGCCTATTGTCTGTAAGTACTAATTCTGTAATTAATTTAGTCTCCAGCTATCTCACCTTGTTTATTGCATGTATATAATCATACTGTAATATGCAGAATGAAGATTCTCGAATGCAGTAGAGGACAAATCTATGACATTGGCTTCATTGACCCATATTGGGCTCATGAAGCTAATCTCAAAACAAGCCCCTAGGATACGGAGGATAATATAGTACACGCGTTAAGGTTTCAAGAAACCAGAAGGGAAATACTTTTCCTTACAACTTCGAGTGAGTGTTATTGTCTTGTATACACTTTCTATTTCGCTTACTCGATGTTAAGTATATAATTGATTAGTTATGCATTCGCAGCTTCCACTATATTCTGTTAATCATTCAACTTGACAAAGGGCGTGTACTAGTCATGGACTCGAAACATAAACCCCTTGAGCAGTGGAAGGACATGCAGATGCTTCTCCAGCGGTAATTCTAATCATTATGACACTATATCGGCAACTCATGAATTTTATGATATCAAGTAATTAATAACTTATTTTATTCGTTTTCTTCGCCGGGCAGCGCTTGGAAACGGTTCACCAACAAGGCTAGGGGTGTTTGGAAAGCGGAGCTTACATTTCAAGCACTAGATGTAAGCACCACTAGCTATGTCCGTGCATTTCTTTGATTCTAGTTTTGATACAGTTATTATCATGCTTGATTATTATTTTGATTAAACTATGTTCTCGTAAAGTGCCTGACGCAGGGACCAGGTAACAATTTATGTGGATACTATGTTTGCGAGTTCATCCGGCAGACGTGCGATGAGAAGGGCAGAAATTTAGAGCAACTCCACTTACGTAAACAATTTCTATAGTTTTTAATTACAATCAAATTGTGTTTAGTTTCATTCATATAGGCTGACTCCTTTTTTAAATCAGATCGAACGTCTACGGGACGGTTTTTTTCCAAAGGATCGCCTACGAGCAATTCAGGAGGAATTGGCGGGATTCTTGGATGCAGAAGTCCTAAACCCAAAAGGGGAATACTATTCGGCTGTGTATAGACAATAGGGATTGTAAAAAGAGCAACTTTTGTATGTAGTGCATGAACTCGATCCGTGTATCGAATATAATATTGTCATGATGATCTTGTGTAATATAATGGTTCCTTCATTGATGAGTGGAAAACACTAAATAAACAATAAAACAACATAAATAAATTCTCTGCCGCGGCATAAAAAGTGGCCAAAATGCTGCCGCGGCAACTTCCAAAATGTATTCTCTGCCGCGGTAGATAAATGTGTCAAATCTCTGCCGCGGCAGAAGCTTATTTGTCCCGGTTCGTATTACGAACCGGGACGGTTGCTCCTCCCCCCCTCTCACGGAGCAGCGGCCGCGTGTATGATCTTTTGTCCCGGTTGGTGGGGCAACCGAGACTAAATGTTCGGGCTTTAGTCCCGATTGCCCCGTCCCGGTTGGATAACCGGGACTAAAGCCCCTTACCAACCTGGACCAATGGGCTGTTCTGCACTAGTGCTACAAGGCCAAGACGAGGCGTGTGCCGGCGAGGACGAGTCACCGGCTCGCCGGACCCCACCGGTACCACCGCACGGACACGGCCGTTGTCGGCGTACTCGGTCGGCAATGATCCATACAACGGTGTTTTTTTTCTTTCGTTCGCGTACATGTCGTACTAGTACAAGTATGGCTTTCGGGTTGAGTTATAGGGGGTTTTCTATAGGATTACGTATACGGTGTATATAGTAATTACGAAGGGGTATCAATCGATCTGAGCCGTCCTTGTGTGAGGTTATACGAGTTTATACGAGTTTAGGTGGGAGGGGTTGTACTAGATTAGAGGCCTTTATTTAATACATTATTAATTAATTATGGACTAATTATCAGTTTACCCCTTGATGAGTTTGGGGGAGGGGTTATACTGGAGCAAAACTTCATTTTATTTTGCATTAGTTACCTATCTCTAATCTATGTGGATGTTATACTCATTTGCGATTATGCTTCTTGCAGGATGCATTAGATTATGTCATTACTGCCATCTCAAGAGGGAACTTGAAGAAAAGAATAGAGGAGATAGAAATCACTGTCAATGAAGTGAAAAAGTCATTCAGCAGCAGTATGGTCGATAAGCAATCACAACTCAGCAAAACAGAAGATGAAGGGAAGAAGTCAGCACCAACTCAGCAAAACTGAAGATAAGAAGTCAGCAGTCTCTAGCGGAAACAAGGAGAGGAGAGACATTAGAATTCCTAGCAAGAAGAATGTATTTGGCGTAGAGTGGTTTCGTAACTCTATCATGGCAAAGCTCCTCGAGACAACGAGCTCCAGTACTAGCACATGCTTCTCTGCGATTGGCATATATGGTATTGCAGGGTCTGGGAAGACTACCTTTGCACGGTATACTCGAGATTACATAATGGATGAATGCAAGGATTGTTGGCCCAGCCCCAACCGCCGAGTGCAGTCCGGCATAACGACGACAATGATCCGGCGAGTTCGCGCGCGTATCGTACGATCAGCCTAGCACTTTGAGCTAGCTAGCTGATCAAACTCTCAACTCACACGAGTACGTGAAAAACAATGTTGATGGCTACAGGGCCCTCTCGGTCCTGCTGTTGTATTGAATCTCACGGTGTCTTACAAGGCTACTACATGGTGTATATATATCCGGCAAGACGACGCAGCGTCAATACAAATAGGTATTGGAATACTAGTCCTAGTCGGCTAGCTACATGGAAACACATCTGTATACGGACACCGTGCCGATGTTCGATCGTGATTATTATTCCTAACAATCACCCCCCTAAGCACGATGTGCCGCTCTTCACAGCTTGGACGCCGATCATTCCTCGCATCTCCGCGAACTTCACTCGTCCCAAAGATTTAGTTAGGATATCCGCAAGCTAATCATCGGTGCAAACATAGTTGACTTCAATCTTGCTCTCCTCTACACACTGCCGTATGTAGTGATACTTCATATCAATGTGCTTACTCCTGTCATGATGCACCGGATTCTTGCACAATGAAATTGCAGACTTGTCAATATTGAGCACCACTTGTTCCGCCTCTTGATTGGTGAGATCACGGAGTAGACTTCTTAGCCACACACCTTGACATGCTGCGGTTGCAGCCACAATATAATCAGCTTCACATGATGACTGTGCCACCACTTTTTGCTTTTGTGATAGCCAACTTACTATACTTCTTCCCAAGAAATATGCCACGCCCGAGGTACTCTTACGGTCGTCAATATCTCCTGCCATGTTGCTATCACTGTAGCTAAGTAGCTTCACCTCCTCCTTCTCTTTCGAGTATACAATACCAAAGTTTATAGTACCTTTGATATACCTGAGTATATGCTTCACGACTGTCCAATGCTCCATTGTGGGTGCTTCCATGAAGCCACTCACATAGCCAACGGAATAGGCCAAGTCGGGTCTTGTGTTAATGAGATACCTCAAACTTCCGACCACACTCCTATACTCCGTTGCATCAACTACAGGTGCTACACTCCTTTTGCTTAGTTTAAGACGAGGTTTCATCGGAACATGAGTTGGATTGCATTCTTCCATGCCACACTTCTCAAGTATCTTCTTCGCATATTGTAACATCCTATCATTTAGGAACATAATGAAGGGTAGATTTATGATTATGTATTGTTGCATGCATCTATTTGTGAAAAGGTAGGTAAATTTTTTGCCAAATAAAATCTTAAGTGATCAATGTTTCTTTCTTACTTTAAGATTAGGTTTAGACTTAAAGGAGGATTGTTATAAACCTTGATTTGATCTTAAAAGAAGTATGTGTGTTTTGAAATGGGTTTGAATTTAAAAACTTAAGTGTTTGAATAATAATTTAAATGATTTAGATATAAGATTTGAGTCTTAAATTAATTAAGATATAGGTAGTATAACTTAAATCTTAAAACAATAGAAATTATGAAATTCATTTTCATATTATAAAGACACACACAAGTTACAACAGAATAAAGAATAAGAATATTCTTTATTAATAATGATATAATCTTTATTACAATTGAATAAAATAAAGATTACAAGAACTATAAAAGAAAAATTACAAAGGATTAAGAAAATTACATCTACTAACTATCCTATATCTAAAACCTAAACTAAATCTTCATCTTTATCTTTGAACCTGCAAAACAAAGATTAAACAAAAATAAAACAAGATTAGTGTTAGTATACATTTCTCTCAGATATGCCAGTGAGGTGCACTTGACAATCTCATCATTGAGAAATGTTAAAGAGGGGCAAGTTTCACCAAATATGAAAGATTTCATCTTTCATAAATTCACAGCCAGAATGAAAATGACAGCTAAAAGGAATCAGTTCACCAGCCAAGGTAAAAGTAGATTGGTAACAGTAAGATCAAATTTTCTGAACCTATCCATATGTGCATAGCAGGCACACAGGTTGCACACACACAAGCATGCAAGGGTGTGCTGTCGACTGCACAAGCACATCTAGATCAAACAAAACCAGAGCACATCCATGGGGAAGCACCTTAGTGCATCACTACACTACACCACACCACACCACACCACAGCACAGCACAGCCAGGGTGAATAGCAAGTAAACCAAGAACAACAAGTAAACCAAGAACAGCAGCCAAACCAAACCACCCAGATTAACCCAAACATCACTAGGATGGTGACATAAGGAGGGGGATGAATCAGGTGGACAACAAGGCCAAGCCCAGGAGCTAGGAGGAGCAGGCTAGTTCCAGATCAAGCACAGGAGTCCAGCAAAACCAGATCAAGATCATCACCAACTTACTCCACAAATATCAGATTTTATGGTGAGTTTCATAAAACCTTCACATAATCTATACATCTTATTTAGAGAAAGCATGTGTTGTTTTATAAAAGAAACCCTCAGAAAACACCTAGGTGGGGTGAATCCATCATAGGGATTTCTTTTAAGCTCTAAAGGCAAACCACAAAATACCAAGATTCAACCAGAGCTTAGAGCAACATCCTTGCTCTGGTTGTCAAACCATATTCTACAATTCAATCATACATATACCTATGATCTATTTCTAGACACATCCCTAAAGGAAGGGTAGCACCTTAGAAACAAATCTTTGGGATCCATAGATTGATCAAGCTCACTACCATTTTTTGCCAAGCTTTGATTCAATAAAGAATAACTGGTACCACTACCAAGAATATCTAGATGAACCAACTATATAAGATTTGAATCCCTAAGCCTCAGACCAACATCATTGGTCATAGGGAATTCAGATAAGAGCATCTCTAATTATCTTTCAAAGCCAAGATTGTCTCAAGCATAAACTAACCAAATCCATGGTTTAGAATTAAACTTGTGTGCCATACATGATGGTGTCACAAGAACAACTCAATATGAATAAGGAAAAGCAGTAAATCATCATAGATTCAGAAAATCAACTAACTAATCATTTTCCTGTTAAAAACAGGAATCATAACTAGAATATTCCTATAATACACTTCACTGTTTGAGATCATGACATATTAATTTCCAAGGTAATATCACTAAGACAGTAGCTGTATCCTATCATAATCATGACCATGAATCAAATAAACAGTGGAAAACTATCAGATCATTAGCTTTACCAAGCATGATTCCCATACAACCACATCATCTGAATCAGATGCAATCCAAGCATCAAATCATCTAGTAAGCCACCAGAAACAACATATATCATTTTAAGCAACAAGCCTCAGGCCAATAAGCATTTAGTATGTGTTCAGACCATCCAAACATGAATCAATTCATCCAGTACATGAACAAGCACATAGCAGGAACACTAAATGGATGATCATCTTAATATGAAACAGACAGTAGCCAGAAAGAACACTGGCATCGTCTAGCATTGAACCAGTAAACACAGAGAGCACCAGGAGAGGAGAATCAAACTCACCATAGGTCCTCGCTGAAGGATAGAAGAGGAAGAAGAGGGGCCGACGGCCATGGCGGCACGGGGTACACCCCAGAGGGGGCGCTGCAACCCGCACGGCGCCACGGCAACAACCCTGATCACGCCTGGAGGTGCAGAGCATCACCTCAACGCACGACAACCACGGCCACACTTGAATCCATGCCAATCCCCAAACCCTAGGGTTCGGAACGACATCGATCCATCGTAGGAGAGCCCTAGGCTCAAATCCAATTGGATAGAACGAACGGGCGTCGTCGACAACCCCCTAATGCACCACGGCAACGACCAGGACGGACGTCGGTGGCGGCATCGCCGGCCATAGGGTCGGGGTCAGAGGAGGAGAAGATGAACTCGCGAGAGAGAGAGACAGTGAGGAGTGGGCCGAGCTGGGCCAGACCCTTCGGGGTGACTCTTTTGTCTAGTACTAGTGGGCCAACAGGGCCCAATAAAAATAACCAGCCCAGAAACAATTTCAGGCCTATTTTAATAAAAAGAAAAAGACCAAAATACCCCTAGACTTAATTAAATTCTAGAAAATAAAATAATAGTCCAAAAGATTATAAATAAAATATTTTTGAATTCACAATAATCCATTCTGTCCAAATAAAATAACATATCAAATTTTGGACATACAAATTTTTATAAGAATTTTGTAATTTAAATATTCCTTATGGAATTTTACAAAATTATTGAAAGGTGATAAAAATAAATAAAAATCATTTTCAATATTTATTAATATTATAGTATTTTTGAAAAATACTAAATAAATATTTAGTAATAAAATAAAGGTATAATTAATAATTAATAAAAGTCAAATAAAAGGGAAATAAAATAAAATAATTCAATATAGGTTATAAAATATTAAAAAGTAATATTTATAAATCTTTTATTACTAAAAAGGAACCTTTTGGGGGTAAATGCATATAAGTTTAAATAATGCATGACATTACTTGCATAATCATTTTTCTTCTTTAAATATTGTCCTTACCGGGCAATAATGATGTTTTTGTAGAACTAGAAGCTCAAGGTCCAGTGCAAGCATGAGACTTCACTACCTTGCCATCACAAGGCAAGTTCATCACTTGCTCATGTCCTTTGAAGAGTCTTTATCAAAGTACTTGCAAATTGTGTGTTATCATATATGCTATAAAAGAAAGAAAATAATATTTTCATAAATAAAGAAATCATAGATATCATCCTAAGCGGTGATATAATGGAGCAATAGAACTTAGGGTTCTATTTGCAACAATGATGATCAAGTAGGGACTTAATAACCCCTGACATCAGTGATTCTAGCGCCGTATATTACGCGTTAGCCATGAGATTTGGAATGGGACAGAGAAGTCAGATGTATCTTCTTCCTCTCGCATGAAGCCGGATGTGCAGGTTGTGGATGTTATCCTCGTAGCGTGCATATTAATTGGTAATTCATAGAGAATATGCAGCATATGGGCGGGAACCCTCAACGTCCCATGATAGTTCTGGCATCTAACGGTTTGTACAAACCATTGCCGTAATTCATTATGTGGGCATGGTGTACACCAAGGAGGCATGCGGGGTCGCGAAGGGGGCAGTGATTGGATTGACCAACTACTAGGCCCCACAACATGGAATTGTGGACGGGAAAGTACGCCCGGTTGTGCAACAAGGAGTTGACCTCTCATGGGTAAAGTAACGCACCTCTACAGAGTGTAAGAATTGTAACTTGTTACTCCCTGTTCCGGGAAGGAGCTACGAACGCAGCAGGAAAGGAACTCCATGAAAGTTCTGGTCAACCTGTGAAGGCTGATTGCCATAGTTTTTCAGAATAAAATCAATCTTTGAAGAAAGATTTACAAAAAACTGCATAGTGCCAAGGATTTATAATCCGAGGTGGTAGTTAGAGCATCAAACTTCCCACCTTGCATATAATGAACTTGTTGGGTAACGCTGTTACTCATTCTTTCCTTTGATCCCTTGCTTAGACTCTGAGGATTCCGAAGGCGTGCCACTGTATGCAGCCGAATGCCAAGAAGACGTGCTCTACGAGGAATCTGATCTATCCGGAGGAGTTGAAGGCGTGGACTACGAGATCCACTATGGTGTTAATGAGAACGAGTCCACTTAAGTGTCTAGTTAGTAGTAACTAACGGAGCCGAGCAGCATGAACTCTATAGAATAAGCTGTTGAGCCCCACTCCTAGTCGGAGTTGTTACTTTTAAATTTCCGCTGAACATCTTATATTTTGGTTTGTAAGTTGGATGTTTTGGAAGTCTTGAACTTCCGGTATTGTAATAATAACAATGTGTGTACCTTTGTAATATGGACCCGCAATGTTTCTGAGGGATGTGATATTTACGGAACGGTGTTCTGTGGATGTCATGTCAACGACTATAGTGTACTACACATGCAGTGGTATGCTGGGTCACCGCAGTTGGTATCAGAGCAAATTGCTTTGACCTTAGGTTGGAAACCTAGTTAAGGGTATTACCTGTAGGAGATTTGGCAACGATAAAGAATTCTCTAAAAGTAATATAATGGGTATTCAAATGAGAATATTCCATTATATATTTTAGTGCGATAATTCTTTGTTATGATGCAATATATTATTGGATACTAATTAAAATTATTTTTCCGATATACAGAGATATGGCACCAAAGTTTCCAAAACAGACTTTGGTAAGGAAAGAGGAGACTCTTGATGATTATCACGGATCATTTACAGACCAACTTCGTCAACTTTTAAAGCTTTTTAATTGTCCAACTAGAATCCCAGTGAACACTATCACTTATCTTGATGGCCGGATGTTATCCAAGTATCGTGTGAGTATCCAACATCCAGAGAAGCTTGGACTGTACCACGATCTACCCATAGGAGAAGGTAGGAGTCATTTAGCAGCCTATCATGTTGCTGTTGTGGAGGCAATAGCTAATATCCAGGAGCAGAAAACCAAGGAGCTAGAAGGTAGCACATTTTCTGTGATACCTCATGATTCTATAGACTCAGAGCCTATACCAGATCATCTTAATTTGGTTAAGAAGCATCCTAAATTAGCTTCCAAGTTTATGGACAGATACCGGACACTCGTTGCGTCTTTTTAGAAGACTCATCAAGTGATTGTTGAAGACAAAAATGACATGTTAGAGGATCTAACTGATCCGGAAAGGAGGAAGCAGTTAGCATCCCAGTTAGAGAAAGAAGCAAGTAGTAGTGCAACACCTATCTTTAAGGATATACCTATAGATCCAGAATCTTTTACACCATATCCTTACTCACCAAGACCTGAGCCTACATATGATCCTACTATAGATATGCGGTATGCAGTACCACAGGGCTCAGAGGATGGTTCTGATTCAGAACTTCCTATTGAGAACTCGGATGGATGGAGAATGGGATCATATAATGGATCTCATGAACACCAGATGTCCACAGATGGTTCTGACAGAAATGTTGGACAATCTAGTTGGATGGGTGCAAGAATGAATCCTAATAACAGAAGTAGAAATACCATGTCAATAGATGATCAGGATGAAGAAGAAGATCCTGAGGAAAGAGTGTTTGAGTCATCAACATCTTCTCAAAGCCCAGGGAATATACATTATCCAGTATTCAATTATCTTGTCCACGAGAGCACCTGGGGAGCAGCAGGATCTGCGTATCCTGGTGACAACTCTAGAGATGAAGCTCAGGAGATGCAGGCTGGAGATAATGTTGAATATGTTTCTGAAGACTTTTCAACTGAGCTAGAGGGAGTCAATGCGCTCAGGTTGAGTAATGACTTAAGTCCTGACACTTCAGATACAAAGTATGTTCCTTCTGGAAGGCCATTTGTTCCACAAACTGTGCGACGACATCAGGCATGTACGATGAGCATAGTTACTATTAGAAAGAGACGACTAGGCAGTAGTAACAAGTACGGTGTATTGTACTCTAGAAATAAGGTAGTTTTGTAAAATACCAATATGGTATATGTTGTAATGACTTTGTATCATTATGATATTATGTAAATATGTAAAATGCGTATTTGGATTTTCTTTGGATCTTCATTGTGTGACTAGTTCTGTGCGTAAAGTCGAGCTCAGAACACATGTGCATGATGTAATTATGAGTATTCGCTTTGTGTTGTAGGACTAGGGGGCCATGGATACGGGTGTAGAAATGGAAACTGAGCAGCAGCGGATGGAGCGTGAGGCCAAGGAAAAGGCCGATGCTGATACAGCAAATCAAGGAGCATTACCACCATCACTAATGAGGCCGTTAATGGAACAGAATTTTATGCAATGTATGCAAATGATGCAAGAGACCCAGAACAAGTTCATGGGAGAGCTGCTGGGACGAGCAAATCAGAGGGCACCTGAAGGTGGAGGAGTGAGTTTATCTAATTTCCAGAATGCAAGACCGTTACCTTTTGCATTAGCTCCTAAACCAATGGATGCAGAAGACTGTCTAGCAGATACTGAAAGGAAGCTGAAAACTGTAGGTTGCAATGATGAGGAGAAATTGAGGTATGCAACTCGTCTTTTGACTGGACCTGCAGCATCATGGTGGGAAAATCAGTTAGCCATGCAACAACTAGGAAGAGAGTTTACCTGGGAAGAGTTCAAGCAGAGATTCCGTGAATATCATGTTCTGGGAAGTGTTATGGAGTTGAAGCGGAGAGAATTTGAGGAGCTTTAGCAAGGATATACTAGTGTCATGAAGTACATACGGGAGTTTAGCCAACTGTCTCGGTATGCTGAGGAGGATGTTAACACTGAAGAGAAGAGGAAGAAACGTTTCTTGCGTGGATTAAATCCATTTGTAAGGATGCACGTAAGGTTAGCCAATAAGCGAACTTATCAGCAGTTGTTGGATGCAGCCATTACTTTTGAAGATGATTACAAGAATGTCCAAGAGGACCAGAGGAAGAGAGCCAAGAAGGAAACCAAGAGAATTCAGGCAAGCAAACCTAAACCTAACCTGGAGTTCAAACCCCGGAATAGGAATTATGGCAACAACAATAACAATAACAATGGCAGTGGTGGAAATCAATCTAATCCAAGAAGGAATGTTATCTGTAACAACTGTGGAATTCCAGGGCATTTCCAGAGGGAGTGCAAAAAGCCTGTAGTGATCTATTACGGTTGTGGTCAAAAGGGGCATATCAAGTCGGATTGTCCGAGCAAACCACCGGGTGGATGGCCTACCAAGGGAGGAGGACAAGCCAGTGGAGGAAATGGACAGCCCAATAAAGGAGGAAACAATGGCAAGAACAATAATGACAAGAGAAACCGACCTACCGGAAAACTGAACTGTGCAACCCTCAAGGAGGTGGATAATTAGGAGCATGCAGTAATAGGTACACTCAATATCCTTATCAATCCCGCAAAGTTCTATTTGATACTAGTGCAACTACTTCATTCATTTCTGAAGAATTCTGTGATAAGTTCGGGATTAGAAGGGCAACGTTAGAACGTCCTATGACCGTCGTTACTGAAGGAGGGAATGTGATTGTACGCCACATAAAACAAGATCAGGTTATCTCGATCTGTGGTTGTACATATTTCGTAGACCTTTATGTAATTCCTTTGAAGGGAATTGCAGTACTGTCGTGGATGTATTGGATGATGGAACACGGAGCTCAGATTAATTGTGAGGAGAAAACTGTCTCAATCAAAACTCCAAGTGGAGCAAGGATAGTTTACCAGGCAGATAAACACAGTCATATCATTGTGGATCTGCAGTTGAATTCAATGAAGGAAGTTAAATTAGAAGAAATTCCTGTAGTTAAAGAATTCCAAGATGTTTTCCCAACGGAATTAACAGGAATGCCACCAGACCGGGAAATAGAGTTCACCATTGACCTAATACCTGGTACAGCACCAATAGCTCAGGCAGCATATAAAATGGGACCCAAGGAGTTGAAAGAACTCAAGGAGCAAATTGATGAGTTACTAAGAAAAGGATTTATACAGGAAAGTGTATCTCCATGGGGAACACCAGTAATTTTTGTGGATAAGAGAGATGGTGGAAGACAGATGTGTGGTGATTTTAGAAATATAAACAACGTGACGATCAAGAACAAGTATCCTTTACCAAGAATTCAAGATTTGTTTGATCAAGTGAAAGGAGCTGGAGTATTTTCAAATATCGATTTAAGATCTGGATACCATCAAATAAAAATCAAGCCGGAAGATGTTCCGAAAACAGCATTTGTCTCAAGATATGGACAGCATGAGTATCTGGTGGTACCATTTGGTTTGACCAATGCACCGGCAATATTCATGAATCAGATGAACAAGATCTTCATGCCATATTTGGATAAGTTTGTCATCGTTTTTATTGATGATATTCTGATATATTCCAAGGATAAGGAAGAGCATGCTGACCATTGGAGAATAGCATTGCAGACTTTAAGAGAACATAAGCTTTATGCTAAGTTCAGTAAGTGTGAGTTATGGTTAGATAAGGTAGAATTCCTCGGTAATGTGATCAGTAAAGATGGGATTGCTATGAATCCATCTAAAGTTCAGTCAGTACTAGAGTGGACTGCACCAACCAATGTGAAACAAATTCGAGGTTTCTTAGGAATGGCTGGTTATTATCGGAGATTCATTGAAGGTTTCTCCAAAATAGCCGGACCAATGACCAAATTATTAAGGAAGAATACACCATTTAAGTGGGATGAGAAGTGTGAAGCAAGTTTCCAAGAGTTGAAAACGAGATTAACCACAGCTCCAATCTTAGTAGTTCCTGAAACAGGGAAAGATTTCACCGTATACTATGATGAATCTAAAGAAGGTTTGGGTTGTGTATTAATGCAAGATCGGAAAGTAATTGCTTATGGTTTAAGACAATTGAAACCACATGAAGTCAACTATCCAACTCATGATTTAGAGTTAGCAGCAGTAGTTTTTGCACTGAAAGGATGGAGCCATTTTCTTTATGGAGCCAGATGTGAGTTATACACTGACCATAAAAGTCTCAAATATTTCTTCACTCAAAAGGAATTGAACATGAGACAGAAGCGTTGGTTGGAATTAATCAAGGATTATGATCTAACAATCAATTACACCCCAGGAAAAGCAAATGTTGTAGCAGATGTTTTAAGCAAAAAGAGTGCAGATATTCAGCCTAGCAACAGAGAGTTACCAAAAGAGTTACAAATGGACTTGGAAAGATTAGAACTCCAATTCATCAGGACAGAGGTTCTTGGAGGATGAGCGACTATGCAGGTAGTTGCAGAACATGACAGTGATCTTAAGCAAGAAATTTTGAGACGTCAAGAAGAAGACCCTTTTATTGCTGAGGAAATTCGGAGGATATCTCAAGGGCAAAAATCAGTTTTTCGCCTTGGATATTATGGATCTTTATGGTTCCAAGATCGTCTATGTGTTCCAGATGTGACTGAGATCAGAAATGTCATACTCAAAGAAGCACATACTACCCCATATTCTATACATCCAGGGAGTACTAAGATGTATATGGATTTAAAGGAACTATTCTGGGGGAATAACATGAAAAGAGATATTGCTAAATATGTATCTGAATGCCATACTTGCCAAAGGGTGAAAGCTAAACATCAAAATCCAGCAGGACCATTACAACCCTTAGAAATTCCTGAATGGAAATGGGAGGAAATAGGCATGGATTTCATCACAGGATTACCTATGACACCGAAAAAGAAGGACATGATATGGGTAATAGTGGACAAACTCACTAAGAGTGCACATTTTATTCCAGTGAATCAAAAGGATAATGCCGAGAAGTTAGTTGAAGTATATGTCAAAGAGATAGTAATTAAGCATGGAGTACCCAAGAAGATAGTAACTGATAGGGCATCAGTGTTTACTTCAGCATTTTGGAAGCAATTGCATGAGGCACTTGGTTCAAAGTTAGATTTCAACACGTCATATCATCCTGAGACAGGAGGTCAAACTGAAAGAACAAATCAAATACTAGAAGACATGGTGAGGGCTTGTGCACTAGATTTTGGAGGAACATGGGAGGATCACCTACCATTGGCAGAATTTTCTTATAACAATAGCTATCAGAGTAGTCTGAAGGCAGCTCCATATGAGGTTCTATATGGAAGGAAGTGTAGATCACCAATATGTTGGTATGAAACTGGAAGCAACAAATAATTTGCACTAGATTATATCAAGGAGAGACAAGACATCATTCATAAGATCAGGGATAGACTGAAAATAGCACAGAGCAGGCAGAAAAGTTATGCGGATCAAAGCCGAAGATCATGGCATCCAGAAGTAGGAGATATGGTCTATTTAAAAGTAAGTCCAATGAAAGGAGTAAAAAGGTTCGGAGTTAAAGGGAAATTAAGTCCAAGATTTATCGGACCATTCAAGATACTGAGCCAAAACAGAACTATAGCTTATGCTTTAGAGTTACCATCAAGACTGGCTCAAGTGCGTAATGTTTTTCATGTATCACAACTTCGCAAATGTTTGAAAGTTCCAGAGGATGCAATAACACATCAAGAGGATAGAACTACAAGCAGACCTGCCTTACATTGAAAAGCCCTGCAAGATTCTAGATGAAAATTGGAAAAGATTGAGGAATAGGGCAATCAAATATTGCAAGGTACAATGGGACATCACCCTGAAAGGGAAGCCACATGGGAGAAGGAAGAGGATTTAAGAAAAACTTATCCAGGTACGAAGTTTAATTTAAGGGGGGAAGTCTGTAACATCCCAGTATTTAGGAACATAACGAAGGGTAGATTTAGGATTATGTATTGTTGCATGCATCTATTTGTGAAAAGGTGGGTAAATTTTTCGCCAAATAAAATCTTAAGTGATCAATGTTTATTTCTTACTTTAAGATTAGCTTTAGACTTAAAGGAGGATTGTTATAAACCTTGATGTGATCTTAAAAGAAGTATGTGTGTTTTGAAATGGGTTTGAATTTAAAAACTTAAGTGTTTGAATAATAATTTAAATGATTTAGATATAAGATTTGAGTCTTAAATTAATTAAGATATAGGTAGTATAACTTAAATCTTAAAACAATAGAAATTATGAAATTCATTTTCATATTATAAAGACACAAACAAGTTACAACAGAATAAAGAATAAGAATATTATTTATTAATAATGATATAATCTTTATTACAATTGAATAAAATAAAGATTACAAGAACTATAAAAGAAAAATTACGAAGGATTAAGAAAATTACATCTACTAACTATCCTATATCTAAAACCTAAACTAAATCTTCATCTTTATCTTTGAACCTGCAAAACAAAGATTAAACAGAAATAAAACAATATTAGTGTTAGTATATATATTTCTCAGATATGCCAGTGAGGTGCACTTGACAATCTCATCATTGATAAATGTTAAAGAAGGGCAAGTTTCACCAAATATAAATGATTTCATCTTTCATAAATTCACAGCCAGAATGAAAATGACAACCAAAAGGAATCAGTTCACCAGCCAAGGTAAAAGTAGATTGTTAATAGTAAGATCAAATTCTCTGAACCTATCCATATGTGCATAGCAGGCACACAGGATGCACACACACACAAGCATGCAAGGGTGTGTTGTCGACTACACAAGCACATCCAGATCAAACAAAACCAGAGCACAGCCGTGGGGAAGCACCTTAGTGCATCACTACACTACACCACACCACACCACAGCACAGCCAGGGTGAACAACAAGTAAACCAAGAACAACAAGTAAACCAAGAACAACAGCCAAACCAAACCACCCAGATTAACCCAAACATCACTAAGATGGTGACATAAGGAGGGGGATGAATCAGGTGGACAGCAAGGCCAAGCCCAGGAGCTAGGAGGAGCAGGCTAGTTCCAGATCAAGCACAGGAGTCCAGCAAAACCATATCAATATCATCACCAACTTACTCCACAAATATCAAATTTTATGGTGAGTTTCATAAAACCTTCACATAATCTATTCGTCTTATTCAGAGAAAGCATGTGTTGTTTTATAAAACAAACCCTCAGAAAGCACCCAGGTGGGGTGAATCCATCATAGGGATTTCTTTTAAGCTCTAAAGGCAAACCACAAAATACCAAGATTCAACCAGAGCTTAGAGCAACATCCTTGCTCTGGTTGTCAAACCATATTCTACAATTCAAACATACATATACCTATGATATATTTCTAGACACACCCCTGAAGGAAGGGTAGCACCTTAGAAACAAATCTTTGGGATCCATAGATTGATCAAGCTCACTACCATTTTTTTCCAAGCTTTGATTCAATAAAGAATAGCTGGTACCACTACCAAGACTATCTAGATGAACCAACTAGATAAGATTTGAATCCCTATGCCTCAGACCAACATCATTGGTCATAGGGAATTCAGATAAGAGCATTTCTATTTATCTTTCAAAGCGAAGATTGTCTCAAGCATAAACTAACCAAATCCATGGTGTCACAAGAACAACTCAATATGAATCAGGAAAAGCAGTAAATCATCATAGATTTAGAAAATCAACTAACTAATCATTTTCCTGTTAAAAACAGGAATCATAACTAGAATATTCCTATAATACACTTCACTGTTTGAGATCATGCCACATATTAATTTCCAAGCTAACAGCACTAGGACAGTAGCTGTATCCTATCATAATCATGACCATGAATCAAATAAACAGTGGAAAGCTATCAGATCATTAGCTTTACCAAGCATGATTCCCATACAACCACATCATCTGAATCAGATGCAATCCAAGCATCAAATCATCTAGTAAGCCACCAGAAACATCATATATCATTTTAAGCAACAAGCCTCAGGCCAATAAGCATTTAGTATGTGTAGAGACCATCCAAACATGAATCAATTCATCCAGTACATGAACAAGCACATAGCAGGAACCCTAAATGGATGATCATCTTAATATGAAACAGACAGTAGCCAGAAAGAACACTGCCAGCGTCTAGAATTGAACCAGCAAACACAGAGAGCACCAGGAGAGGAGAATCAAACTCACCATAGGTCCTCGCTGAAGGATAGAACAGGAAGCAGAGGGGCTGACGTCCATGGCGGCACGGGGAACACCCAGAGGGGGCGCTGCAACTCGCACGGCGCCACAGCAACGACCCTGATCATGCCTGGAGGTGTAGACACTACTAGGAAAACAACAGTTAGTGGCGCACCTGAAAAGATCATCTGTGGCGCACTAGCAGTGCGCCACGTGCCTTGCGCTACGGCTATCTCCTAGCCGTGGCGCACTGCCCAGTGCGCCACGGTTGTGTCGAGATAGGCGTAGCGCACCTGCTAGTGCGCCACGGCTATGTGGGAAGGTGCACTACGCATAGGATCTTCTGTGGCGCACTTCCCAGTGCGCCACTAAGCTTCTAAAGTGCGCTTTAGGTGTAGTGCGCCACAAAAGGTAGATCATGTGCGCCACAGGTGTTTTTTTTGTTTTTTTTTAATTTTCGAGCCAGATTATATACACTACAGATTATATACAATATTATAGCAGATATACACACACAGATACAAGATATACAATTATATATATAAATACACAATTTGAAAAACAAGATTGAAACAAATACATATAGATAAGTATCATACATGAATACATAGTATAAGTTACATTGTTTCGATCAAGTTACAAAGTAGTTGGTGACATGCGAATACATGTGTCGATCGAACAAGTTAGAGCTCGGAAGCTCGCCTAGACATCTAAACTAGCTAGACACAAACGCGGGATAAACAACCAAAGAAGATAAGCATGATCACTGCGACGAAGGTGTAGGTCTTCATCCGGTTCCTTGTCCTAACTCCCGCTAGATAGCGTGTGTATCTAGCTTCCGCCTCCGTCATAGTGTTGTACCCTCTGTAGCTATTATCGCTGAAACGGTCCACCTGTCTCCAGCAGTCTTCCCAACCATCGTAGACTCCGGGAACCCGTCCCTTGTACACGACGTACCACGTCATCTATAAGTTGACAATAATAATTAACCGGTGATTGAAAAAAACATATATAATTAAAGTCGCATATGAAGATACACTTATAGAAAGTACTCCTAAATCCAAAAGACCAAAATCAAAAAGCATGCCTCATATATAACTAGGTTGTTCGACACAGGAATATGCTACGATGGAACCGTTCGCCAAGTAGGATGCACAACACCTGGACCTGTGCATAGCACAAGGCGAACAATCCCATCGCAGCACATTCACATATAGTGTGCCACGATATTTCAATCATCGGCATTATTCTCGAAAAATACCAAAGTAACTCGAAAAGCATGCCTCATATATATACATAGGTCGTTGGACACAGGAATATGCTACGATGGAACTGTGAGCCAAGTAGCTATGCACAAGACCTGGACTTGTGCATATCACAACGCTCACAATCCCGTCGTAGAACATTCACATATATATTATGCCAAGACATTTCAATCATCGGCATTATTCTCGAAAAAGACCAAAGTAGCTCGAAAATAATGCCTCATATATAACTAGCTAGGTCGTTGGACACAGGAATATGCTATGACGGAACGGTTCGCCAAGTAGGATGCACAATTCCTGGACTTGTGCATATCACAAGGCTAACTATCCCGTCATAGTACATTCACATATATATTGTGCCACGACATTTCAATCATCGGCATATTCTCGAAAAAGACAAAAATAACTCGAAAAGAATGCCTCATATATAACTAGCTAGGTCGTTGGACACAGGAATATGCTACGACGGAACAGTTAGCCAAGTAGGATGCACAATTCCTATACTTGTGCATATCACAAGGCTAACTATCCCGTCGTAGCACATTCACATATATATTGTGCCACGACATTTCAATCATCGGCATTATTCTCGAAAAAGACAAAAATAACTCGAAAAGAGTGCCTCATATATATACATAGGTCGTTGGACACAGGAATATGCTATGATGGAACCGTGAGCTAAGTAGGATGCACAAGACCTGGACTTGTGCATATCACAAGGCTCACAATCCTATCGTAGCACATTCACATATATAGTGTGCCACGACATTTCAATCATCGGCATTATTCTCGAAAAAAGAGTAAGGAAAAAAAGAAGGACCAAAGTGAGCAAAGGACCAAAGTGAGCAAAGGACCAAAGAGTAAGCAAAAAAACCAAGCATTGATTGATATATAATATTAATAAGCAAAAGAAGTAAGATATGATTCATAAACCTAATAAGTATAGTAGCATGTACACTTGTCCACACACACAAAGGTCATCTATAGTTTGTAACTATAACTAGGCCAACATCAAGCCTTCTGTCTCGGCTTAGGGAACGGGAGGACGCCTTGTCTCGTCATGAAATTCCTATAGTCACCCTGCATCTCTAGGCGATCTTCTATGTCACGGTTATTCGGGATATTTCCTCCGTAGAAGATGCCCCCCCCCCGAAGTCATGACATCACGAAAGATGATTGCCCCAAACTGCTGCTGGATGCGATACATCTCTTGTCTAATATCTGAATCATTGATCTTGGCCTTTGCTTCGGCCCACTGTTTGAGATGATCTGGCAGCGTAGAATTCTGCTGGTCAAGTAGGAACGCCCTCATGTGATGGAGTGCGTAGTAGGCTTCCTTCTTACTGTTTTCCGGTTGCTTCACGCAGGGGAACTCCGTTACATGGTTGAAGACGTGCCTACCGAACTTGACATTCGTACGCACGAAGGTGGTGCCTTCCGTCGAGGCAAAGCCAGTGAGAGCATCATCCAGAACTTCCTTGATCTTGTCATAGTTTTTCTTCTGTTCTAGACTCCCCGAGTCGAAATACGTGGCGTGGGAATGCTTCGGCGATAAGGAGATGAGCGTGCAGTGTTCATCTCTGCGCAAAAAATTCAAATGGAATGTGTTGGAAAAAGAATGATGATGATCTAATAAAGCCAATCGACGGTGGCGAGTGAATAACAACTTACTCGGGAAAGTAAGGCACGAGAATGTATTCCTTTGTCTTGTTCGCCACAAGGATTCTTTTTAGGTACGAGGCCACAATACGTCGTTCGGCGGGGGAACCCAAGCAGCCGTCATGCATGTAGTAGGGGTCCACTATAGCGATGCCCGGTGTGTTCTCTCTAATGATCTGCATGGCCAGGCTGAGAGAAAACAGACGGACCATGGTATAGTGCAACAGGTATAGGTGGAACATATTGAAGATGTCGTCGAACCACAGGAAGAACATATCCGCATGGGCATTGTCAACGAAGCCCAAGCCTGGTGGCACCTTAATCACGAATACCGGGTTCGAGGGGTCTTTCTCCGATAGAAGGCATCTCTCTATCGTCAGCACGCCGTCATGCACACTCTGTAGTTCTGAACTGGCGAGCTTCCGCAAATTCTTAGGTAGCATGGGCTCACCCGCCACATGAATCCTCCACATAATACCCTCGGGTCTTGGTGGCCCGTCCCAAAACTTGATCGGATTCACAGTTGTTGACGCCACCGGCTGGCTCGAGCTGCTAGATTTTCTTTTCCTGCCCTTTTTTCCTTTTGGAGAGCGGGCAGGCACCACAATCTGAGCACCGGCCGCCCTATGTAGTGTGTCAGGGCTTATAATAAAGGGCCGGTTGGTTGTATCAGCTGGCTCTATAAAGGCGCAAGCTGCAGGCGTCTCCTGAGAACCAAATAGACGCTAGGTGATAGTGGCTTTCTCTGTGGGGCCACCAGCTAGGTCTTCGTTGCTAAACTGAGTGCTGAAGAAGTGATCATTCCAGTCTTCGTCTTCCTCGGCCGGATCCTGCGCCATGTGCATATCATCAACATGATCATCCGACCCACCGCGTGGAGGTGACAGCGAGGGCGGTAAGGGGTCCTTGCCACCGCTTGTCGCTGGCACGACAGGCGGTGCTGTTGTCTGTGGTGTGATGGCCCCCGCCGTCCCCAAACGGATCATGCTCTTTGGCCATAGCAAGAATAAGACGAAGCAAGTTCTGAGGACATACGGCTCTTCTTCATCCGCTCCTGGGGGTTGAATGGGAGGTTCCAGGTTGTCGCAGCCCCTTAGCACGCGACTAATTTTAACCCTGTGCACGCTATCTGACATCGGCCTTGAGTGGAACGTGCGCTGCAAGGGTTGAATGATGGTACCTTGGCAACATCCCTCAGCTTGTCGTTCCCATAGCATAAGAGATTCCATAAGAGTAATAGATGGCATGAAAGGCGGTAATTAAAGCAATTTGTTTACCGTGATGGCGTCGAGATCGGCTAATGTCGACGCACCGCATACGGCGACGGCCGTGCAAGAGACGGAAGGGCTGCTTGATGTCGCGGTGCTGGCCGCCGGTGTATTCTCCCTACCGACGGGTGCTTGGAGCTCCGGTGCCGCCACGACGATGGCAGGGGGGCACCAACATGTACTCCGGCGCCGCGGTGATGGAAGGGGGAGTCACCAACACTTGCGGTGCCGCGGTGCTAGCGGGCGGAGTCACGAGCACGTAGTTCACCTGATTCGTCGGCGCCGCGTTGTTCGAGTGGATGCTGACCATGCTTGGAATCGGGCACGGCCCTACTCGACCACCCGCACTCCAGTTCGCTATTGACTCCACCAAGGTAGGCAGGAAGGACGTGAGGGTGATTGCCAGGTTGTCTTGGACGATCTGCGGGATCCGCGCCACTTGTGCCTTAAGTTCTTGAACCTCGCGGTTTTCCTCCTCGCTCCTTCCCGACGGCGCCACATGTGTCCTCGGCGGTGGACCAAAATGATCCACCCAATTCTTACCCCCGAGGCCAGCCAGACGGCCAGCCGACGACGGCTTCTTCGTAACCGGCTCTATTTTCTTGGCCTGGTTCATCGCCCTATTAAAAGGGTTATCCCACCGGGTGGCCGCCGTCGACCCCTGGGATGAGGAACCCTGGGATCCATGACTAGCAACAATTTCCTCCTCCTGTAGAAGAAGTAACAGTGAATCGTTTAGATCATCGATTAGATTGCAATCGAGTTGATCCGCGGTAATTAGATTATACTTACCACAATTTCCTCGAATTCCTTCACCGCAGGATCCGCGGTGAGTTGTTTGGTTTTTGGGTCCACATGGTAACGGGCCCTGATGAAGTTTTGAACCTGCCCGGGTTCAAATTTAGCAAAGGGGTTTTCTATCCCCTTGGATCTATACTCTTCGTCCTCCTTATTCCATTTGGCCTCTGCGGTTCTGTATCCACCAGATCCGAGATGGTGATGACCTATATTCATCGCCTGCAGCACCTTTCCCCGATTACTATTGGCTAGGGCTCTTTCGGATTCACACCTCTCCTTGAACTCCTGGAACTGATCTTCGGTGATCTGTGGGTCAATCTTCTGGATCTCCTCGAGACTTTTGCCTTCTTTATAGATCTTCTTCTTTATCCGGTTTCTCTAGCTGGCCAGGGCGGTGCTCATTTTTGTGAGGGCGGATTTGTTTACTTCGTTCCCATGATAATTTGTGTTCTGATACTTAGCGAGGAACTTGTATCTTGCTTGCAGCTTCTCGAAGAGGAGTGTGCGCAAGTGTCCATTATCTTTATGCCGGAGATTCTCGGTGTTGATCGAGATGGTTGTCTGGGTGATCGCCGCCACTTTCCCACCGTACCCTTTGACATCAAGGGCGGGCTCCAAAGGAACCCCTGATGGGCTCACTTCGGTAATTTCCTCCCTGACCGTGCCGACCGTGTTCGGGCGCCGGTCCTTCGGCTTCTTCTTCTTCTTCTTCTTAGGAGGATTGTTACCACTCCCTGTGCCCTCGCCACCATCAGTGGTTTCATCGTCCGCCGTTCCTTCGGCTTCTTCCTCCGCGTCTTCCATCTCATCATCCTCGCTCTCCGAAGGATGGTATTCTTCATCGTCTTCTAGCCGCTGGGCCGCCTCCCAGAATGTCAATTGTTTATTCGAAGGTCTGAGTTCTCCTTCAGCGCTGATGCGCTTAGAACATCCAGCCTCGTCGTTGTCACACATCTTTGCACTAATAAAAAACAAATAATTGGTTAAATGCACGGAAAAATCCGGCATGACCTTTGCTAATTTTCTTAAACTAGGAGTGCCCGATTTCTACCGAAACGGAAGTTAATCAACATTCCGGCAAAAATCAGGAATCATTTCATACAAGAACCTGCATACACGACATAATAAAGTGCTTCATACAAGCACAAGCACAACCAGCACAGCCAGTACATTACCAGCACACCAAGCACATCAAGATCATTACTAGGTATATAAAAATAAATGGCCAGATCCAGCAACACATATAGTAGTAGTAGCACAGTAGTTTTTTGCAGCCAGCAGCACATATAGTAGTAGCAACCAGATGAACAACAATGCTTAGATGATCAAAAACATTAGCACATATAGTTTTCCATCAATTCTAGCACCAGGTTATGCCTAGCATCACAAACAGTACCTTGACATTCATATTGATGCAATGATGCTGAAACTGTTACAACATGGTCTGGGCCCAACTCCCCTACTAACTCGCTGCATGATCTGGGCTGTGCCATCCCACAGGCATCCTATGCAGCAACTAAGTCTAAAACTGAAACAAACCTAGCTACTGTCAGCTGTAACGTGCAGAAACACACACGCCACACTCTGAACTTTATTGTTGGGATGATGATCATCAAGTGAAACAAACAAAGTGGCACCAGCAAATAGTAATCAGAGGCACATAAAAATCTGGAACTATCTATTCCAAACAGAAGCGATGTTTCCATCAGGAAGCAGCAACTTCTACTAACTAGCATCTATATATTGGTGGGATGATCATCATCAACTGAAATGAACAATGACACTAGAAAATAGCAAGAAGAGGCACAGAAATGTGACATCCATCCACTGATCCATTTCAGATTGGGATATGAAATAAAAACACATACATAATTTCAAGAATAACCAATGAACATTTATATTGGGATAACGACTTGGAATTGATGGGAACAGTAAGAGAGAAGGGACAAAAATAGAATACAACCACAATAACAGGAATTAAGGTAGCTGCCAAACAGAAATCTCAAAAAGATCTAGAACTGTCTTACCATAAATTTTGTAACAGCTAAAGCAGCTTTTTTGGTTTTCTATTCATAGCGACTATACAGAATTCCTTAATGCACCAGCCTCATTGGAAGAAAAAAATAACAGTTCAATTTACAGAAACTGTTTATACTAGCCCATTTACAGAAACTGTTTATACTAGCCCATTTACAGAAACTATAGTATAAAATGTTTATAGCATGTTTTAACTTCAGTTTAATGTTGTAAGAAACTGTTTATACTAGCTCATTTATAGAAACTACTGCACTGGTTTAACTAGCCCATTTCAAGACAAAACTGTTTATACTACAGACATTAAAGTCGAATTCAGATCACTATGAGAAAAAAATATCGAATTTAGATCGAAATGGTAAACCATTTCAGATTAACAGCTAAATCATTTCAGATTAATAGCTTGCATCATTTCAGCACTAAATCTACTGCTAAATCAACCTAAATCAAGCTACCGCTACTACCCAAACCTAAACCTAAATCTAATCCTAAATCAACCTAAACCTCACTGTCAACCTAAACCTAAATCTAATCTGCATATCTTTGTTCTAAACCTCAGAGCTAGCTAGCTACTGTCTTGTTTTTGATAGCTTGCATTCATTCATTCATTCATTTCAGATTAATAGCTTGCATTCATTCATGCATTCAACTACAGTTGAGAGAGAGGGAGAGATGAAGAGAGGGAGAGAGAGGGAGAGAGGGGAGATGGGCAGGGGACTCACCAGGAGGGAGCGGCGGTGGACGACGGCGGGCGGGCGGACGACGGCGGCTCCTCCTCCTCCTCCTCGGACGCGCACAGCTCGGGCTACTCCTCCTCCACGCGCAGCTGGCAGGGCTCCTCCTCCTCCTCCTCCTACACGCGCAGCTGGCAGGGCAGCGGCGGATCTAGAGCGCGGCGGCGGGGCACGGTTGAGATCGGCAGTGGTGTCTGATCTGAGATGGGGAGAAGAGGCGCGCGGGGCGTGGGGTTGACTACTAGCACCGAGTTAGGCGTAGCGCACTCTGGCCAAGTGCGCTACGGGTAACCGTAGCGCACTTGGCCAGAGTGCGCTACGCCTAACTCAGTGCTAGTAGTCACATAAGAAGGCGCGGCCACCCCTATAGACAACTAACACTGCCCTATCCCACTGGTTCCACCCACTGCTCTAATTTAAACCTGTGAGCACCCAGATTCGAATCCTGGTGCCCACCTTTTTATTTTTATTTTAAAAATATTTTTAAATGTTCCAAAAAATGCCCAAAAGTGGTGGTATATTCTATAAAAGTTTTGATTTGTTTTTAAAATACTTTTAAATATTCCAAAAATGCCCGAAAGTGATAATATATGTCATAAAAGTGGTACAAATTAAATATGATTCAAATATGCGGACCATTTTGCCTGCACGGTGTACACGGTACAATTAGAAGTCTATTAGAACCACATATATGAATGCATGCATGCAATGGTCGATAGAAAATTTCGGCATGACCTATCCTAAAATGCCAAAGTCTTGCCAAAATGGAAATGAATCAACATTTTGGCAAAACAAATGGCAACTTGTTCACATACAAACACAAGAGAGAGAGACCGATCCATACACACATGAACATATCATTATCCTCTCCATACACACATGCATGAGCATCATCGATACTCTCCATATACACACACATATGACCATCGATCCTCTCCATACACACATCATGAGCATCGATTATCTACATACATATGAGCATACCATATACACATGAACACATCCTTACATGGACAACTTTCCGAGATGAGAGACCAATCGCGAGAAAGATGGAAAGGAGAGGTGCGCGCGAGACCGGAGAATGAGATGAGAGACCGGAGACCTTCCTCTATTACTTATGTAACATCCAAGGTAAGTTCTACATGCTAAAAATGGTGAATGGGTGGAGAAATTGAGGTGGGAAGGAGAAGATCCCGACTAGATCTAAGGAGGAAGAAGAAGGGGAAAGTGAAGTGTGGGGTGGTGGATGTGGTCACACATGTGCACATAAAGTGCTGTAAAAAAAATCGATACATCCGTGGCGCACTCTGCCCTAGTGCGCCACAGGGAGGAGTAACATCCATGGCGCACATGCCATAGTGCGCCACAGATGTGTCTAGCCATTTCACAGCAGAGGAGGGCATGCGCTTAGGCGTAGCGCACCACCCCATGTGCGCCACGCTTGATAGAAACAACCGTAGCGCACCTACCCTATGTGCGCTTCAGATGTTTGGCGTGCGGCCAATAGGGCCCTGGCCCACACATATCTGTGGAGCACTATGGTCATGTGCACCACGGTTGTTCTAGTTACTAGTAGGGCACTGCCCATAGGTGAGCCACGCCTGTTTTAGCCGTGGGGCACTTCAACCATGTGAGCCACGGATGTGCTGATTACCTATAGCCATTTTCCTAGTAGTGAGAGCATCACCTCAACGCACGACAACCACGGCCGCACTTGAATCCATGCCAATCCCCAAACCCTAGGGTTCGGAACGGCATCGATCCATCGTAGGAGAGCCCTAGGCTCTAATCCAATTGGATAAAACGAACAGGCGTCATCGACAACCCCCTAATGCACCACGGCGGCCACCAGAACGACCGACGGCGGCGGGAATCATCGGTGGCGGCATTGCCGGCCATAGGGTCAGGGTCAGAGGAGGAGAAGATGAACTCGCGGGAGAGAGAGGAAGTGAGGAGTGGGTCGAGCTGGGCCAGACCCTTTGGAGTGGCTCTTTTGTCTAGTACTAGTGGGCCAACAGGGCCCAATAAAAATAACCAGCCCAGAAACAATTTCAGCCCTGTTTTAATAAAAAGAAAAAGACCAAAATACCCCTGGACTTAATAAAATTATATAAATAAAATAATAGTCCAAAAAATTATAAATAAAATATTTTTGAATTCACAATAATCCATTCTGTCAAAATAAAATAACATATCAAATTTTGGACATACAAATTTTTATAAGAATTTTGTAATTAACATATTCCTTATGGAATTTTACAAAATTATTGAAAGGTGATAAAAATAAATAAAAATCACTTTCAATATTTATTAATATTATAGTATTTTTGAAAAATACTAAATAAATATTTAGTAATAAAATAAAGGTATAATTAATAATTCCTAAAGGAATTATTAAATCAATAAAACTCAAATAAAAGGGAAATAAAATAAAATAATTCAATAGGTTATAAAATATTAAAATGTAATATTTATAAATCTTTTATTACTAAAAAGGAACCTTTTGGGGTAAATGCATATAAGTTTAAATAATGCATTACATTACTTGCATAATCATTTTGCTTCTTTAAATATTGTCCTTACCGGGGAGTAATGATGTTTTTGTAGAACTAGAAGCTCAAGGTCTAGTGCAAGCATCAAACTTCACTACCTTGCCATCACAAGGCAAGTTCATCACTTTCTCATGTCCTTTGAAGAGTCTTTATCAAAGTAATTGCAAATTGTGTGTTATCATATATGCTATAAAAGAAAGAAAATAATATTTTCATAAATAAAGAAATCATAGATATCATCCTAAGTGGTGATATAATGGAGCAATAGAACTTAGGGTTCTATTTTCAACAATGATGATCAAGTACGGACTTAATAACCCCTGACATCAGTGATTCTAGCGCCGTATATTATGCGTTAGCCATGAGATTTGGAATGGGACAGAGAAGTCAGCTGTATCTTCTTCCTCTCGCATGAAGCCGGATGTGCAGGTCATGGCTGTTATCCTTGTAGTGTGCATATTAATTGGTAATTCGTAGAGGATATGCAGCATATGGGTGGGAACCCTCAACGTCCCACGATAGTTCTGGCATCTAACGGTTTGTACAAACCATTGCCGTAATTCATTATGTGGGCATGGTGTACACCAAGGAGGCATGCAGGATCACGAAGGAGGCAGTGATTGGCTTGGACCAACTACTGGGCCCCACATCATGGAATTGTGGACGGGAAAGTACGCCCGGTTGTGCAACAAGGAGTTGATCTCTCATGGGTAAAGTAACGCACCTCTGTAGAGTGTAAGAATTGTAACTTGTTACTCTCTGTTCCGAGAAGGATCTACGAACGCAGCAGGAAAGGAACTCCATGAAAGTTCTAGTCAACCTGTGAACGCTTATTGTCATAGTTTTTCAGAATAAAATCAGTCTTTGAAGAAAGATTTACAAAAAACTGCATAGTGCCAAGGATTTATAATCCGAGGTGGTAGTTAGAGCATAAAAATTCCCACCTTGCATATAATGAACTTGTTGGGTAACGTTGTTACTCATTCTTTCCTTTGATCCCTTGCTTAGACTCTGAGGATTCCGAAGACGTGCCACTGTATGCAGCCGAATGCCAAGAAGACATGCTCTACGAGGAACCTGATCTATCCGGAGGAGTTGAAGGCGTGGACTACGAGATCCGCTATGGTGTCAACGAGAACGAGTCTGCTTAAGTGTCTAGTTAGTAGTAACTAACGGAGCCGAGCAGCATGAACTCTATAGAATAAGCTGTTGAGCCCCACTCCTAGTCGGAATTGTTACTTTTAAATTTCCACTGAACATCTTATATTTTGGTTTTTAAGTTGGATATTTTGGAAGTATTGAACTTTCGGTATTGTAATAATAACAATGTGTGTACCTTTGTAATATGGACCCGCAATGTTTCTGTTGTACCACTCTGAGGGATGTGATATTTACGGAACGGTGTTCTGTGGATGTCATGTCAATGACTATAGTGTACTACACATGCAGTGGTATGCTGGGTCACCGCACATATGCCTCTTGGAATAGCGTGATCTCACCCAGCTTTTGATGTACCTCGATCCCAAGGTAGTAGCTCAACAAGCCTAGATCACTCATCTTGAATAACTCCTTCATCTGTAGCTTGAACTTTGCAATCTCCTTCTCATCCGCTCCTGTTATCAGTAGATCATCAACATAGATGCCAACTAGTAGATGGTCCCTTCCTTTACCTCGCTTATACATCGCATGATCCAGTGGGCTCTTCTCGAATCCAAGAGAGATCAATGTACGATCAAGCTTGATGATCCACACACGAGGGGCTTGCCGTAGCCCGCACAACGCCTTATTTAGCTTCAAAACCTTGTGTTCTTCTCCCTCTTTGATGTATCCTAGTGGTTGCTTCACATAAACTTCTTCTTCTAACTCCCCATTCAAAAATGCGGATTTCACATCCATGTGATGCAATTTCCAAGATTCTTGAGCTGCGAGAGCGATAAGTAATCTCACTGATTCCATCCTTGCAACGGAAGAGGACACTTCTTCGAAATCCACACCTTGATCTTGCACATACCCCTTGGCAACTAGCCGAGCTTTGTGTTTCACCAACTTCCCTTCGGCATCCTTCTTGATCTTGTACACCCACTTGAGCCCTATGGCCTTGTGATTGTTGGGTAGATCGACAAGCTCCTATGTATCGTTGTCTTTGATCGATCCCAACTCCTCATCCATAGCACGACGCCAACACTCCTCCATATTAGCATCCTCGAATTTCGTCGGCTCCTCAGTGAGTGAACACCGACCTTGTCCTCTCCCTCGTGCACGCGCTGTACGAAGGGTCTCTGGCGGATACAATTCCAGTAAACTTCAGAATTTTTCTGGAGTAGGCGGCCGTCTCCATTCTTCCCGTGCACTTGGAGGAGACGTGGAAGCTAACTTAGTACTTGTTTCAGCGTCTACTGAATTTCCTGCAGTTTCTGTCGGTGTACTGCATGTTGGCGACGTGACATCGTTGCCCGCGTCCACTTCTGGACTACCGCTAGTCCCTCCTGGATGGGAGTGTGCAGCTGATGGGCCACTTGCGCCAGGGCTCTCGTCCGCGCATGGACTGGATGGCGACATCGAGCCTCCAGGTGCAGCGTGTGAGCTGCTGCTCGTGCCGGGACTCCCACGCGGAGAGACTTCTCCAGGAGTAGCGCTGCTGCTTCTCACTTCTGGACCTCCATCTTCTGAACCAGCGCCTAAATCCGTAACGCCACAGGACGCTATTTTTTGATCATCTGCATGCGAATCACTATAGACTACAGTAAATATTTCATCAGAAATTGATTGTACCGGTTCCGCAGTGCTCCAATTCCATGATTTCTCCTCCTCGAAGACGACGTCATGTGTCACCACCAACTTTTTGTTCACTGGATTGAACGCGCGATACGCCTTCGAACCGGCTTCATAGCCGATCATGACCATTGGAGTACTTCGATCCGCCAACTTGCTAGTATGCCCGGTCACCGTCTTCACATGCGCCGCGCACCCGAAAGTGCGAAGATGACCAACTGAGGGCTTGCATCCGTACCATGCTTCGTACGGTGTCATACCAACCACGCTCTTAGTTGGCGCCCTATTCAGCAAATAGACGGCCGTCGTGACCGCCTCGCCCCAAAACCTACCCGGCAGGCCTTTGCTTTTCATCATGCTATGTGCCATGGCCACCACGGTTTGGTTCCTTCTCTCCACAACACCGTTTTGCTGTGGTGAATATGGCGCGGTAAGGTACCACTGGATCCCATGATCTTCGCAAAATGCCTTGAATTCATTGGATTTGAACTCCCCACCCCGATCGGTACGGATGGCCTTCAACTTTGCCTCGGACTCCACCTCGGCCGCTATCTTCACAATCCTGAACGCTTGCAAAGCTTGATCCTACTCTTCAGCAACACGACCCACATGTATCTACTGAAGTCGTCGACGATGAGCAAAAATTAGTTGTTCCCGGCGGGGGTTGCCGGCGTGATTGGTCCGCATAAGTCTCCATGCACCAACTCAAGAACCTTACTTGCTCGATATTGTCCCTCACTTGGAAAAGGGGCTCGCCTTTGCTTCCCAATGAGACAACCGTCACACACCTGCTCAACATGATCAACACACGATAAGCCACGTACCATCTCCTTCTATCCAAGTTGTCGTAGAGCTTGGAAATTTAGATGTCCGTAGCGTGCATGCCACTTCCACGCCGGGTCTTCCATGCTTGTCATCAAACATACTGGATCCGCCCGATTGAGATTGAGTATGTAGAGTCTATTCTTCGACCTCTCCACCTGTTGGAATTATGCCCTAGAGGCAATAATAAAGATGTTATTATTATAATTCTTGTTCATGATAAAGTTTATATTCCATGCTAGAATTATATTAAGTGGAAACTTTGATACTTGTGTGGTTTATGAACAACACCGTGTCCCTAGTACGCCTCTATGGACTAGCTCATTTATTAATGATGGTTAAGGTTTGCTAACCATAGACATGAGTTGCCGATTAATAATGAGATCATGTCATTGGGAGAATGGTATGATGGACATACCCAAATCAAGCAGAGCAATTAGATCGTGTCATCGTGTTCATCTTTGCGAAGTTTTTTCTATGTCAAATATTGTATTCCTTAGACCATGAGATAATGCAACTCCTTGGTATCGGAAGAAAGCTTTGAGGTCATCAAACGTCATCCTATGAGAGGGTGATCATAATGGTGTCTCTCAGGTGATCGCAAAGTACTTGTTGGGTTGTATGTATCAAGATGGGATTTGTCCCTCCCGAGTCGGAGAGATAAACTTCGGGCCCACTCGGTAATCGATATCAAAACCGCTTGCAAGACAGTGGTTAAGGAGTTAATCACAAAGTGATATCGGATTACGGAATGAGTAAAGTACTTGCTATTAACGAGATTGAACTAGGTATGCAGATACCAACGATCGCATCTCGTGCAAGTAAAATATCGTGTGACGAAGGGAATATATATATATATATATATGGGATTAATTGAATCCTGACATCGTGGTTCATCCGATATGATCATCGATGAATATGTGGGAGTTAATATGGGTTTCCAATCCCGCTGTTGATTATTGATAGAAGATCATGTCTGCATATTCTCGAACCCATAGGGTCACCCACTTAACGTGCCTCGACGCTAGGATAGAATGGAGAATTGGTTTATGAGTTTTTGTTCGGAGTCTCGGATGAGATCCAGACATCACGAGAGGTTCTGGAATGGTCCGGAGAATAAGATTCATATAAAGGAAAGCAGTTTTTGAATTCCGGAATTGTTTCAGAATGTTCGGTATTGTACCAGAAGGTTCTAGAAGCTTCCGGAGTGGGACCAACATGGCCCCACTTGTCAGAGGGGTGCGTGGGCCTACGAGGGAGTGCCCTGGCCGCATTGGGCCTGGGGCACAAGGCCCCATAGGCCTAGCCGGCCAAACCCCTAGGGGACCTTCTAGAAGGGGGAAGACTTGCCCCCCACTCCACCCTTGGGGCCGCCGCCCTAGGGCTTGGAGGAGGGTGCAAGGGGGCCGGCCAGTGCCCTATATAAGGTGGGCAGGGGGCGCACCCTCCCGTCACCCCAACCCAAAACCCTAGCCGCCAGCTGCTGCCCTACCTCTCTCTCTCTCCCGACTGCGTGTATGCGAAGCCCTACCGCAGAAACTCTCCACCATTGCACCACGCCGTCCTGCTGTAGATCCAATCTATCTCTCCACCCCACTTGCTGGACCGAGGAAGGAGGAGACGTCGTGGTGCCGTACGTGTGCATCTCTCGGAGGCGTCGCCACTTGCGGCGTTGGATCGGATCGGATCGGATCGCGAGGAGGAGAAGGCTAGTATGACTACATCAACCATGTTCTGTTGAACGTTCCGCTGTGCGATTTCTTCAAGGGTATGAAGATCTCATCTATCCCTCTCGTTGATTGCATCTCCTAGATTAGATCTTGGCTTTCCCATTCGCATCCGTAGAATTTTTTTGATTTACTATGCTGCGAAACCCTTCAGTGGTATCAGAGCTAGATCTATGCGTAGATGTGTTTCACGAGTAGAACGCAACATGCTTGTTGCGGGTGTTGATGTTTTCTTTTGCAAGACTCTTGTTGTGTACTTCTTATGATGTGGGATAGTGAGATCGAAGCGGTCCAGGCCAACTTTACGCGACCTTGTTCGTGAGACCGGCTCCGCACTTGACGTGTGGCTTATTCCACACATGCGGCTGGTGGATGCCTGTTTCTCTCACTATAGTTGTCATGGGATTTACACCGGATGTTGGCAACCATAATATCACCATTGTGGCTTTCTGTAGGTAAGAATTGTTCTTAGCTTGTTACTCCCATAAGCCAGGTAAAACATGCAACAGCAAAGTAGAGACGTCTAACTTGTTTTTGCAGGGAGTGTTTTTGTGATATGGTATGACCCAAGATATGATGTGTATGTTGTATGCAATGATCATGTTTTGTAATATTTCACGACTTGCATGTCGATGAGTACACAACTGGCAGGAGGCATATGGTTGTCTTTATAATTGTGTATGACCTGTGTGTCAACTTCTTATGCGCCATGTAATAGCTTTACTTTATTGCTAAGTAGTTAGAAATAGTTGTAGTTGCTATTCATGGTGGAGGCAATCATGGTGGGGTGATGGAGATCATGCTGGCACGCACAAGATGGAGATCATTGCGAGGAGATTGGCTATACCATGTCACATAAAATTATATGCATGTGATGTTTATCCTTTTATGTATCTTATTATGCTTAGATCACGACCGTAGCATTATAAGATGATTCCTCACTTAAAGATCAAGATAAAATTGTGTTCTCCCCATGTATGCACCGTTGTGAAAGTTCGTCGTGTTCAAGCACCTCGTGATGATCGGGTGCTATAAACTCTACGTTCACATACAACGGGTGCAAGCCAGTTTTGCACACGCGGAAATACTTGGGTTTGACCTGATGAGCCTAGCATGTACAGACATGGCCTCGGAACACACGAACCGAAAGGTTAAGCATGAGTCATATGAATGATATGATCGACACTTTGTTGTCCACCATTGAAATCACATCTCTTATCGTGAAGATCGGATTAGGTGTGGTAAATTTGGATCATGTTCACTAAACAACTGGAGGGATGTTGAATTTAGTGGGAGTTCATCTAGTAATTTGATTAAGCTGAACTAGTTATCATGAACATAGTCTAAATTGTACTTGCAAATTTTGTAGATAAATGGCTAAGTCCAACTTCAACTTCTACGTTTTTGCTGAGAAAGAAAAGCTTAAGAACAATGGGTCTAACTTCACCAACTAGTTCCACAATCTGAGAATCATTCTCGCTGGCGGACAAAAGGACTATGTCCTTGAGAAAGCGCTAGGTGACGCCCCTACTATAGATGCGCTGGCTGATGAAAAAGTTGTTTATTAGTCGCGCAAAGATGATTATGGTGTGATTAAGAGAACCATGTTGTTTGCTATGGAATTGGACCTTCAAAATCGTTTTGAGGAGTTCGCTGGGCCCTTTGAGATTCTTGAGGAACTGAAAACCATGTTTCAGACTCAGGCCCGTTCTGGGAGATATGAGATCTCTGAGAAGTTCTTTAACTGCAAGATGGAGGAAGGGAGTTCCGTTAGTGAGCACGCCATTAAGATGTCGGGCTACACTCAATGTCTTGAGCAACTGGACTGCAAGATTCCAGAAGATCTCAAGATTGACAGAGTTCTGCAATCACTCCCTCCTAGCTACAAAGGTTTTGTAGTTACTCATAATCAGATTGGTTCCACTGATACGATCACTGAGATCTTCACTAAGATGAAAGCTGCGGAGGTGGATATCAAGAAAGATAATCATGTGTTGATGGTCAACAAGCCCCCTAGCTCTAAGAAAGGTAAGGGTGCATAGAAGTCCTTCAAGAAAGGCAGCGGCAAGCGCGTTTCCCCTGCTGAGAAGAAGCTCAAGTCTGGACCTAAGCCGGACACTGAGTGTTTCTATTGCAAGGACAAGGGTCACTGGAAGCGCAACTGTCCAAAGTACTTAGCGGACAAGAAGGCTGGCACCATTAAAGGTATATTTGATATACATGTTATTGATGTTTACCTTACTAGCGGTCGTTATAGTGCCTGGGTATTTGATACTGGTTCAGTTGCTAATATTTGGAACTCGAAACAGGAGCTACGAAATAGACGGCGGCTAGCAAGGGATGAGGTGACGATGCGCGTTGGCAACGGATCAAGAGTTGATGTGATGGCCGTCGGCACGCTCTCCTTAGTTTTACCTTCGGGATTAGTTTTAAACCTTAATAAATGTTATTATGTGCCTGCGTTGAGCATGAACATCATATCTGGATCGTGTTTATTGAAAGACGGTTATTCATTTAAATCAGAGAATAATGGTTGTTCTATTTATATGAGTAACATCTTTTATGGTCATGCACCTGCTATGAATGGTTTATTTCTTATGAATCTCGAAAGCAATGAAACACACATCCATAACATTGAGGCTAAGAGATGCAAACTAGATAGTGATAATTCAACTTATTTGTGGCACTACCGTCTAGGTCATATTGGTGTAAAACGCATGAAGAAACTCCATTCTGATGGACTTTTGGAGTCTTTTGATTTTGAATCATTTGACACGTGCGAGCCGTGCCTCATGGGCAAGATGATCAAAACCCCTTTCTCCGGAGTTATGGAGCGAGCAACGGACTTGTTGGAAATCATACATACCGATGTGTGCGGACCAATGAGTGTTTCGGCGCGCGATGGATATCGCTATTTTCTCACTTTTACGGATGACTTAAGTAGATATGGGTATATATATTTAATGAAACATAAATCTAAAACGTTTGAAAAGTTCAAAGAATTTCAGAACGAAGTGGAAAACCATCGTAATAGGAAAATTAAATTTCTATGATCTGATCGTGGAGGTGAATATTTGAGTTATGATTTTCTCACGCATCTTAAAGCAAGCGGAATTGTTTCACAACTCACGCCACCCGGAACACCACAGCGCAATGGTGTGTCTGAACGCCGGAATCGAACTCTGTTAGATATGGTGCGATCGATGATGTGTCTTACAGATTTGCTGTTATCATTTTGGGGTTATGCATTAGAAACCGCTGCATT
The DNA here is from genome assembly GCA_916181665.1 of Avena sativa. Classification (NCBI taxonomy): domain Eukaryota; kingdom Viridiplantae; phylum Streptophyta; class Magnoliopsida; order Poales; family Poaceae; genus Avena; species Avena sativa. Next base: position 31,715,961 of record OV702300.1, on the reverse strand, counting down.
CACTTTAAATCGGGCACCATCTAAATCCGTTGAGACGACACCGTATGAACTATGGTTTGGTGCTAAACCTAAGTTGTCGTTTCTTAAAGTTTAGGGATGTGAAGCTTACGTCAAGAAGTTGATGCCGGACAAGCTCGAACCCAAAGCGGAGAAATGCGTCTTCATAGGATACCCTAAGGAAACGATTGGGTATACCTTCTACCACAGATCCGAAGGCAAAGTATTTGTTGCAAAGAACGGATCCTTTCTTAAGAAGGAGTTTCTCTCGAAAGAAGTGAGTGGGAGGAAGGTAGAGCTAGACAAGGTTGTTGAACCTTCTCTTGAGTTGGAGAGTAGTGTAGCACCTGAAATTGTTCCAGTGCCGCCTGCACCAACAAGAGAGGAAGCTAATGATGAGGATCATGAAACTTCTGACGATGGTACTGCTGAACGTCGCAGGTCGACAAGGTCACGTGCCCCTCCTGTGTGATACGACAACCCTGTCTTAGCTGTCTTGTTGGTAGACAACAGTGAACCTGCGAACTATGAGGAAGCAATGACGAGCCCAGACTCTGAGAAATGGCTAGAGGCCATGAAATCCGAATTGGGATCCATGAGCAAAAACCAAGTATGGACTTTGGTGGACCCTCCTAGCGACCGTAAGGCCGTTGAGTGCAAATGGATTTTCAAGAAGAAAACGGACGCAGATGGTAGTTACTGTCTATAAAGCTCGGCTTGTCGCGAAAGGTTTTCGACAAGTTCAAGGTGTTGACTACGATGAGACTTTCTCTCCCGTAGCGATGTTTAAGTCCATTCGGATTTTATTAGCAATTGTTGCGTTTCATGATTATGAAATATGGCAGATGGATGTCAAGAATGCGTTCCTCATTGGCAACATTGATGAAGAGTTGTATATGATGCAGCCCGAAGGTTTTGTCGATCCTAAGGATGCTGATAAAGTATGCAAACTTTAGCGTTCCGTTTATGGACTGAAGCAAGCATCTCGGAGTTGGAACCTTCGTTTTGATCAAGTGATCAAGAGTTTGGATTTGTTCCAAATTTCTACGAAGCTTGTATCTACAAGAAAGTGAGTGGGAGCTAAGTGACATTTCTGTTACTATATGTGGATGACATATTGATTATTGGAAATGACATTAGTATGCTTAACGATGTGAAGAGTTATTTGAATAAATGTTTTTCAATGAAAGACCTAGGAGAAGCTGCTTATATATTAGGCATCAAAATCTATAGAGATAGATAAAGACGCCTAATAGCTTTAAGCCAAAGTACATACCTAGACAAAGTTCTGAAAAGGTTCAGAATGGATAAGGCAAAGAAAGGTTTAGTGCCCATGTTGTCAGGTAAGATTTTGGGCAAGGCTCAGTGTCCAGCTACGGTAAGAGAATAGAGAAACTATGAGCAAAGTGCCATATGCCTCGGCCATAGGTTCTATCATGTATGCCATGTTGTGTACTAGACCGGATGTGTCCAATGCTCTTAGTTTGACGAGCAGATACCAAAGTGATCCAGGAGTGGAACACTGGACAGCCGTAAAGAACATCCTAAAGTATTTGAATAGGACTAAAGAAATGTTCTTGGTCTATGGAGGTCATGAGCAGCTCATCGTAAAAGGTTACGTCGACGCTAGTTTTGACACCGACCCGGATGATTCTAAATCTCAGACAGGATACGTTTATATTTTGAATGGAGGAGCTGTGAGCTGCAGAAGCTGCAAGCAAAGCGTGATCGCGGGATCTATAGTAGAATCGGAATACATGGCGGCTGCAGAAGCGTCAAGTGAAGGAGTTTGGATCAGGAACTTCATCACTGAGCTTGGTGTGGTGCCAAGTGCCTTGGACCCATTGGAGATATTGTGTGACAACACTGGCGCCATAGCACTGGCTAAGGAATTGAACCAAGATATCATCCAAAGACCAAGCACATCAACCGCCGACTTCATATAATTCGGGATTATATAACAGATGGAGATCTGAAGATTAGCAAAGTACATACGGATCTGAATGTCGCACTAAACCTCTTCCACGAGCAAAACATGATCAGCACCTTAATGCCATGGGTGTTAGATTGTTGCCATATGTAAACTAGATTATTGACTCTAGTGCAAGTGGGAGACTGTTGGAATTACGCCCTAGAGGCAATAATAAAGATGTTATTATTATAATTCTTGTTCATGATAAAGTTTATATTCCATGCTAGAATTGTATTAAACGGAAACTTTGATACTTGTGTGGTTTATGAACAACATCGTGTCCCTAGTACGCCTCTATGGACTAGCTCATTGATTAATGATGGTTAAGGTTTTCCTAACCATAGACATGAGTTGTCGATTAATAATGAGATCATGTCATTGGGAGAATGATATGATGGACAAACCCAAATCAAGCAGAGCAATTAGATCGTGTCATCGTGTTCATCTTTGCGAAGCTTTTTCTATGTCAAATATTGTATTCCTTAGACCATGAGATAATGCAACTCCCTGGTATCGGAAGAAAGCTTTGAGGTCATCAAACGTCATCCTATGAGAGGGTGATCATAAAAGTGTCTCTCAGGTGATCGAAAAGTACTTGTTGAGTTGTATGTATCGAGATGGGATTTGTCCCTCCCGAGTCGGAGAGATATACTTCGGGACCACTCAGTAATCGATATCAACACCGCTTGCAAGCACGTGGTTAAGGACTTAATCACAAAGTGATGTCGGATTACGGAACGAGTAAAGTACTTGCTATGAACGAGATTGAACTAGGTATGCAGATACCAACGATCGAATCTCGGGCAAGTAAAATATCGTGTGATGAAGGGAATATATATGGGATTAATTGAATCCTGGCATCGTGGTTCATCCGATATGATCATCGATGAATATGTGGGAGTCAATATGGGTTTCCAGATCCCGCTGTTGATTATTGATAGAAGATCATGTCTGCATATTCTCGAACCCGTAGGGTCACACACTTAACGTGCCTCGACGCTAGGATAGAATGGATAATTGGTTTATGAGTTTTTGTTCGGAGTCTTGGATGAGATCCAGGACATCACGAGAGGTTCCGGAATGGTCCGGAGAATAAGATTCATATAAAGTAAAGCAGTTTTTGGATTTCGGAATTGTTTCGGAATGTTCGGTATTGTACCGGAAGGTTCTAGAAGCTTCCGGAGTGGGACCAACGTGGCCCCACTTGTAGGAGGGGTGCGTGGTCCTACGAGGGAGTGCCCTGGCCGCATTGGGCCAGGGGCACAAGGCCCCATAGGCCCAGCCGGCCAAAACCATAGGAGAAACCCTTGCGGACCTTCTAGAAGGGGGGGGAAGACTTGCCCCCCACTCCACCCTTGGGGCTGCCGCCCTAGGGCTTGGAGGAGGGGGCAAGGGGGCCGGCCAGCCCCCTATATAAGGTGGGCAGGGGGCTCACCCTCCCCTCACCCCAACCCCAAACCCTAGCCGCCAGCTGCTGCCCTACCTCTCTCTCTCGCGCGACTGCGTGTAGGCGAAGCCCTGCCGCAGAAACTCTCCACCATTGCACCACACCGTCGTGCTGTAGATCCAATCTATCTCTCCACCCCACTTGCTGGACCGAGGAAGGAGGAGACGTCGCGGTGCCGTACGTGTGCATCTCTTGGAGGAGTCACCACTTGCGGCGTTGGATCGGATCGGATCGCGAGGAGGAGAAGGCTAGTACGACTACATCAACCACGTTCTGTTGAATGTTCCGCTGTGCGATTTCTTCAAGGGTATGAAGATCTCATCTATCCCTCTCATTGATTGCATCTCCTCGATTAGATCTTGGCTTTATCGTTCGCATCCGTAGAAATTTTTTGATTTACTATGCTACGAAAGCCTTCCCCGCCTTCATGATGAGATGCCTTTGGCGGTCATATCCCCACAGGAACTCGTCCTCCAACACGATCTTGCATCCACGCTCTGCGAGCTGACCAAGACTGATAATGTTGGTCTTAAGCTTGGGAATATAGTACACGTCAGTGAGTACCTTGTGACCTCCATCCTTCAACTCAAACAGGACAGTGCCTCGTCCTGCAATCTCCACCTTCGACCCATCGCCGAATCGAACGGAGCCTCCAACCATGAGGTTCAACTCAGAAAACTGAGCCTTGTCGCCGGTCATGTGGTTCCTAGCGCCTGTGTCGAGGTACCAAACGTCGTGAGCCGTCTGCATCCTCCATGGGAAGATCTTCTCTTCCACGAGCGTGACGATCTCCATAGCGGACTCCTGAGGAGTTGATTCCTTGGTGTTCATTAACTCGCAAGCTTCGAGCATGAGCATCATCGGTCCATCATCTCCTTCCTTTGCCATGAGAGCCTTCTCCTTTGAACGGTTGGGACACTCCGATTTGAAGTGCCCGAGCTGATTGCACTTATGGCAACGAAGATTCTTCTTGTCGAATTTCTTCTTTGGCTTGCTGTCCGACTTCTTCGCCAGGATCGAACCATCGCCACTGCCAGATGCTTTATCGCTCCTCTCCTTGGCGACCATTGCCTGCCACTGGGCACATGTAAGCATGAGGTGCTCATCTTGATTCGCGTCGCCGTAGGTGATCTTCATCCGCTCATCATGCGCCTTGAACCATCCAACGAGGTCATCCATCGTGAGGGTGGTGAGATCAACACATTGCTCGATTGCCGACACCACAAGTATGTACCGCGGCGGCGCTGCGCGTACGAAATGCATTACGACTGAGATATCTTCCAGCTTCTCACCTTGCGCACGAATCCCATTGACAATTGTGGCTACCCTCGAGGAAAAAGCGTCTAGCGTCTAATCTCCTCCCATCTCCAGGTTCTCGTACTTCTTCTGGAAGATTTGTAGCGTCTCCCTGCGGACGCGCTCGTGCCCAAGATTCAACATCTTGAGTGTCTCCCGCGCCTCCTTTGCAGAGACCTTCGAGATCAGGTGTTGCATCACGTCCACCGGCACCACGGAGCCGATGTCCGTGTGTGCCTGTCGGTCCTTGCGGTACTTCGACTCGCCCTTCTTGAACTCGTCGCCGTCGGGATCGACAGCCTCCCAGATGTCGTTGCCCTCCATGGCCCACTCCATCCGTTTCGCCCACGTCGTGTATTTGCCGCGATCATCCCGCGGGTACTGCGACGACACCAATGCACCCGCAGCCGCACCGGAGTACTCGCCTAGCTCTTTGTCCGTCATGACCTCCCGTTACTAGGAGATCCTCCGCGAGGCTTTGATACCAATTGTTGGCCCAGCCCCAAACGCCGAGTGCAGTCCGGCGTAACGACGACAATGTTGGAATTATGCCCTAGAGGCAATAATAAAGATGTTATTATTATAATTCTTGTCCATGATAAAGTTTATATTCCATGCTAGAATTGTATTAAGCGGAAACTTTAATACTTGTGTGGTTTGTGAACAACGCCATGTCCCTAGTATGCCTCTATGGACTAGCTCATTGATTAATGATGGTTAAGGTTTCCTAACCATAGACATGAGTTGTCGATTAATAATGAGATCATATCATTGGGAGAATGATATGATGGACAGACCCAAACTAAGCGGAGCAATTAGATCGTGTCATCGTGTTCATCTTTGCGAAGCTTTTCTTATGTCAAATATTGTATTCCTTAGACTATGAGATAATGCAACTCCCTGGTATCGGAAGAAAGCTTTGAGGTCATCAAACGTCATCCTATGAGAGGGTGATCATAAAGGTGTCTCTCAGGTGATCGAAAAGTACCTATTGGGTTGTATGTATCGAGATGGGATTTGTCCCTCCCAAGTCGGAGATATATACTTCGGGCCCACTCGGTAATCGATATCAACACCACTTGCAAGCATGTGGTTAAGTTGTTAATCACAAAGTGATATCGGATTACGGAACGAGTAAAGTACTTGCTGTGAATGAGATTGAACTAGGTATGACGGTACCGACGATCAAATCTCGGGCAAGTAAAATATCGCGAGACGAAGGGAATATATATATGGGATTGATTGAATCCTGGCATCGTGGTTCATCTGATATGATCATCGATGAATGTGTGGGAGTCAATATGGGTTTCCATACCCCGCTGTTGATTATTGATAGAAGATCATGTCTGCATATTCTCGAACCCGAAGGGTAACACACTTAACGTGTCTCGACGCTAGGATAGATTGGATAATTGGTTTATGAGTTTTTGTTCGGAGTCTCGGATGGGACCCGGGACATCACGAGAGGTTCTGGAATGGTCCGGAGAATAAGATTCGTATAAGGCAATGCAGTTTTTGGAGTTCGGAATTGTTTCGGATTAATCGGTATTGTTCCGGAAGCTTCTAGAACCTTCCGGAGGGGGACCAACGTGGCCCCACCTGTCGGGCATATGAGGGAGTGCCCTGGCCGCATTGTGCCAGGGGCACAAGGCCCCATAGGGCCCAGCCGGCCAAACACCTAGGAAACCCTAGGGGAGGTTCTAGAAGGGAGGGGGAAACTTGCCCCCCACTCCTCCCTCCTTGGCCGCCGGCCTAGGGCTTGGGGAAGGGGCTAGGGATGGTCGCTCACCCCTCTATATAAAGAGGGCTGGGGGCGCACCGTCCCCACACCTCCTTCTCAACCCTAGCCGCCCTGCTACCCCTCCTCTCTCTCTCCCTCCCGACTGCGTGTAGGCGAAGCCCTGCCGCAGAAACTCTCCACCGCTTGCACTGCGTTGTCGCGTTGTAGATCCAATCCATATCTCCACCCCACTTTCTGGACCGAGGAAGGAGGAGACGTCGAGGTGCCGCACGTGTGCATCTCTCGGAGGCATCGCCACTTGCGGTGTTAGATCGGATCGGATCGCGAGGAGGAGAAGCGAGTACGACTACATCACCCACGTTCTGTTGAATGTTCCGATGTGCGAATCTTCAAGGGTATGAAGATCTCATCTATTCCCCTTGTTGTTTGCATCTCCTAGATTAGATCTTGGCTTTCCTGTTCGCATCCGTAGAATTTTTTTTGATTTACTATGCTGCGAAACCCTTCAGTGGTATCAGAGCTAGATCTATCCGTAGATGTGTTTCACGAGTAGAACGCAACATGGTTGTTGCAGGCATTGATGTTTTCTGTTGCAAGCCTATTGTTTGTGTACTTCTTATGACGCGGGATAGTGATATCGAAGCGGTCCAGGCCAACCTTACGCGACCTCGTTCGCGAGATCGGCTCCGCACTTGACGTGTGGCTTGTTCCACACATGCGGCTGGTGGATGCCAGTTTCTCTCACTATAGTTGTCATGGGATTTACACCGGAGTTTGGCAACCATAATATCACCGTTGTGGTTTTCCGTAGGTAAGAATCGTTCTTAGCTTGCTACTCCAATAAGCCACGTAAAACATGCAACAACAAAGTAGAGGTGTCTAACTTGTTTTTGCAGGGAGTGTTTTCTGTGATATGGTATGGCCCAAGATGTGATGTGTATGTTGTATGCGATGATCATGTTTTGTAATGTTTCACGACTTGCATGTTGATGAGTAAACAACCGGCAGGAGCCATATGGTTGTCTTTATAATTGTGTATGACCTGTGTGTCAACTTCTTATATGCCATGTAATAGCTTTACTTTATCGCTAAGTAGTTAGCAATAGTTGTAGTTGCTATTCGTGGTGGAGGCAATCATGGTGGAGTGATGGAGATCATGCCGACACGCACAAGATGGAGATCATTGCGCGAAGATTGGCTATACCATGTCACATAAAGTTATATGCATGTTATGTTTATCCTTTTGTGTATCTTATTATGCTTAGATCGCGACGGTAGCATTATAAGATGATTCCTCACTTAAAGATCAAGATAAAATTGTGTTCTCCCCATGTATGCACCGTTGCGAAAGTTCGTCGTGTTCAAGCATCACGTGATGATCGCGTGCTATAAACTCTACATTCACATACAATGGGTGCAAGCCAGTTTTGCACACGCGGAAATACTTGGGTTTGACTTGACGAGCCTAGCATGTACAGACATGGCCTCGGAACACATGAACCGAAAGGTTAAGCATAAGTCATATGAATGATATGATCGACACTTCGTTGTCCACCATTGAAACCACATATCTTCTTGTGAAGATTGGATTAGGTGTGGTGAATTTGGATCATGTTCACTAAACAACTTGAGGGATGTTGAATTTAGTGGGAGTTCATCTAGTAATTTGATTAAGTTGAACTAGTTATCATGAACATAGTCTAAATTGTACTTGGAAATTTTGTAGATCAAATGGCTAAGTCCAACTTCAACTTCAACGTTTTTGCCGAGAAAGAAAAGCTTAGAAACAATGGGTCTAACTTCACCAACTAGTTCCGCAATCTGAGAATCATTCTCGCTGGCGGACAAAAGGACTATGTCCTTGAGGATGCGCTAGGTGACGCCCCTGCTGTAGATGCGCCGGCTGATGAGAAAGCTGTTTATCAGTCACGCAAAGATGATTATGGTGTGATTAAGAGCACCATGTTGTTTGCTATGGAATCGGACCTTCACAATCGTTTTGAAGATTATCCCGGGCCCTTTGAGATTCTTGAGGAGCTGAAAACTATGTTTCAGACTCAAGCCCGTTCTGAGAGATATGAGATCTCTGAGAAATTCTTTAACTGCAAGATGGAGGAAGGGAGTTCCGTTAGTGAGCATGCCATAAAGCTGTCGGGCTACACTCAACGCCTTGAGCAACTGGACTGCAAGATTCCAGAGGAGCTCAAGATTGACAGGGTTCTGCAATCACTCCCTCCTAGCTACAAAAGGTTTTGTAGTTACTCATAATCAGATTGGTTCCACTGATACGATCACCGAGCTCTTCGCTAAGCTGAAAGCTGCGGAGGTGGACATCAAAAAGGATAATCATGTGTTGATGGTCAACAAGCCCCCCAGCTTTAAGAAAGGTAAGGGTGCAAAGAATCCCTTCAAAAAAGGTAGCGGCAAGCGCGTTGCCCCTGCTGAGAAGAAGCTCAAGTCTAGACCTAAGCCGGACACTGAGTGCTTCTATTGCAAGGACAAGGGTCACTGGAAGCGCAACTGTCCGAAGTACTTAGCGGACAAGAAGGCTGGCACCATCAAAGGTATATTTGATATACATGTTATTGATGTTTTCCTTACTAGCCCTCGTTGTAGTGCTTGGGTATTTGATACTGGTTCAGTTGCTAATATTTGTAACTCGAAACAGGAGCTACGGAATAGAAGGCGGCTTGCGAGGGATGAGGTGACGATGCGCGTTGGCAACGGATCAAGAGTTGATGTGATGGTCGTCGGCATGCTCTCCTTAGTTTCACCTTCGGGATTAGTTTTAAACCTTAATAAATGTTATTATGTGCCTGCATTGAGCATGAACATTATATCTGGATCATGTTTATTCAAGACGATTATTCATTTAAATCTGAGAATAATGGTTGTTCTATTTATATGAGTAACATCTTTTATGGTCATGCACCTGCTGTGAATGGTTTATTTCTTCTGAATCTCGAAAGGGATGAAACACACATCCATAACATTGAGGCTAAGAGATGCAAAGTAGATAGTGATAATACTACTTATTTGTGGCACTGTCGTCTAGGTCATATTGGTGTAAAACGCATGAAGAAACTCCATTCTGATGGACTTTTGGAGTCTCTTGATTTTGAATCATTTGACACATGCGAACCATGCCTCATGGGCAAGATGATCAAAACCCCATTCTCTGGAATGATGGAGCGAGCAACGGACTTGTTGGAAATCATACATACCGATGTATGCGGACCGATGAGTGTTTCGACGCGCGGTGGATATCGCTACTTTCTCACTTTTACCGACGACTTAAGTAGATATGCGTATATCTATTTGATGAAACATAAATCTGAAACATTTAAAAAGTTCAAGGAATTTCAGAATGAAGTGGAGAACCATCGTAATAGAAAAATTAAGTTTCTACGATCCGATCGTGGAGGTGAATATTTGAGTTATGATTTTCTCACGCATCTTAAAGCAAGCGGAATCGTTTCGCAACTCACGCCACCCGGAACACCACAGCGCAATGGTGTGTCTGAACGCCGGAAGCAAACTCTATTAGATATGGTCCGATCAATGATGTCTCTTACTGATTTGCCGTTATCATTTTGGGGTTATGCATTAGAAACCGCTGCATTCACTTTAAATAGGGAACCATCTAAATACGTTGAGACGACACCGTATGAACTGTGGTTTGGTGCTAAACCTAAATTGTCGTTTCTTAAAGTTTGGGGATGCGAAGCTTACGTCAAGAAGTTGATGCTGGACAAGCTCGAACCCAAAGCGGAGAAATACGTCTTCATAGGATACTCTAAGGAAACTATTGGGTATACCTTGTATCACAGAACCGAAGGCAAAGTGTTTGTCGCAAAGAACGGATCCTTTCTTGAGAAGGAGTTTCTCTCGAAAGAAGTTAGTGGGAGGAAAGTAGAGCTAGACGAGGTTGTTGAACCTTCTCTTGAATTGGAGAGTAGCGCAGCACCTGAAATTGTTCCAGTGCCGCCTGCACCAACAATAGAGGAAGCTAATGACAAGGATCATGAAGCTTCGGACGATGCTGCTACTGAGCGTCGCAGGTCGACAAGGTCGCGTGCCCCTCCTGAGTAGTACGTCAACCCTGTCTTAATTGTCTTGTTAGTAGATGACAGTGAACCTGCGAACTATGAGGAAGCGATGATGAGCCCAGACTCTGAGAAATGGCTAGAGGCCATGAAATCCGAATTGGGATCCATGAGCGAAAACCAAGTATGGACTTTGGTGGACCCTCCTAGCGACCAAAAGGCCGTTGAGTGCAAATGGATATTCAAGAAGAAAACAAACGCGGATGGTAATATTACCGTCTATAAAGCACGACTTGTCGCGAAAGGTTTTCGACAAGTTCAAGGTGTTGACTATGATGAGACTTTCTCTCCCGTAGCGATGTTTAAGTCCATTCGGATTTTATTAGCAATTGCTGCGTTTCATAATTATGAAATATGGCAGATGGATGTCAAGACTGCGTTCCTCAATGGCAACATTGATGAAGAGTTGTATATGATGCAACCCGAAGGTTTTGTCGATCCTAAGGATGCTGATAAAGTGTGCAAACTTCAGCGTTCCATTTATGGACTGAAGCAAGCATCTCGGAGTTGGAACCTTCGTTTTGATCAAGTGATCAAGAGCTTTGGATTTGTTCCAAATTGCTACGAAGCTTGTATTTACAAGAAAGTGAGTGGGAGCTCAGTGACATTTTTGGTACTATATGTGGATGACATATTGATTATTGGAAATGACATTAACATGCTTAACGATGTGAAGAGTAATTTGAACAAATGTTTTTCAAAGAAAGACCTAGGGGAAGCTGCTTATATATTGGGCATCAAAATCTATAGAGATAGACAAAGACGCCTGATAGCTTTAAGCCAAAGTACATACCTAGACAAAGTTCTGAAAAGGTTCAGAATGGATAAGGCAAAGAAAGGTTCAGTGCCTATGTTGTCAGGTAAGATATTGAGCAAGGCTCAGTGTCCAGCTACGGTAAATGATAGAGAAGCTATGAGCAAAGTGCCTTATGCCTCGGCCATAGGTTCTATCATGTATGCCATGCTGTGTACTAGACCGGATGTGTCCAATGCTCTTAGTTTGACGAGCAAAGTGATCCAGGAGTGGAACACAGGACAGCCGTGAAGAACATCCTAAAGTACTTGAATAGGACTAAAGAAATGTTCTTAGTCTATGGAGGTGATGAACAGCTCGTCGTAAAGGGTTACGTCAACGCTAGTTTCGACACCGACAAGGATGATTCTAAATCTCAGACAGGATACGTTTATATTTTGAATGGAGGAGCTGTGAGCTGGAGAAGCTGCAAGCAAAGCGTGATCGCGGGATCTACAATAGAAGCGGAATACATGGCTGCTTCAGAAGCATCAAGTGAAGGACTTTGGATCAGGAACTTCATGACTGAGCTTGGCGTGTTTCCAAGTGTCTTGGACCCACTGGAGATATTGTGTGACAACACTGGCGCCATAGCACTAGCTAAGGAACCAAGATATCATCCAAAGACCAAGCATATCAACCGCAAGTTTCATATAATCCGAGATTATATAGCAGATGGAGATCTGAAGATTAGCAAAGTACATACATATCTGAATGTCGCAGATCCATTGACTAAACCTATTCCACGTGCAAAACATGATCAGCACCTTAGTGCCATGGGTGTTAGATTGTTGCCAAATGTAAACTAGATTATTGACTCTAGTGCAAGTGGGAGACTGTTGAAATTATGCCCTAGAGGCAATAATAAAGATGTTATTATTATAATTCTTGTCCATGATAAAGTTTATATTCCATGCTAGAATTGTATTAAGCGGAAACTTTAATACTTGTGTGGTTTGTGAACAACGCCATGTCCCTAGTATGCCTCTATGGACTAGCTCATTGATTAATGATGGTTAAGGTTTCCTAACCATAGACATGAGTTGTCGATTAATAATGAGATCATATCATTGGGATAATGATATGATGGATAGACCCAAACTAAGCGGAGCAATTAGATCGTGTCATCGTGTTCATCTTTGCGAAGCTTTTCTTATGTCAAATATTGTATTCCTTAGACCATGAGATAATGCAACTCCCTGGTATCGGAAGAAAGCTTTGAGGTCATCAAACGTCATCCTATGAGAGGGTGATCATAAAGTTGTCTCTCAGGTGATCGGAAAGTACCTGTTGGGTTGTATGTATCGAGATGGGATTTGTCCCTCCCGAGTCGGAGAGATATACTTCGGGCCCACTCGGTAATCGATATCAACACCGCTTGCAAGCATGTGGTTAAGGAGTTAATCACAAAGTGATATCGGATTACGGAACGAGTAAAGTATTTGCTGTGAATGAGATTGAACTAGGTATGACGGTACCGACGATCAAATCTCGGGCAAGTAAAATATCGCGAGACGAAGGGAATATATATATGGGATTGATTGAATCCTGGCATCGTGGTTCATCCGATATGATCATCGATGAATGTGTGGGAGTCAATATGGGTTTCCATACCCCACTGTTGATTATTGATAGAAGATCATGTCTGCATATTCTCGAACCCGAAGGGTAACACACTTAACGTGTCTCGACGCTAGGATAGATTGGATAATTGGTTTATGAGTTTTTGTTCGGAGTCTCGGATGGGATCCGGGACATCACGAGAGGTTCCGGAATGGTCCGAAGAATAAGATTCGTATAAGGCAATGCAGTTTTTGGAGTTCGGAATTGTTTCGGATTAATCGGTATTATACCGGAAGCTTCTAGAACCTTCCGGAGGGGGACCAACATGGCCCCACCTGCCGGGAGGGGGCATGGGCCTATGAGGGAGTGCCCTGGCCGCATTGGGCCAGGGGAACAAGGCCCCATAGGGCCCAGCCAGCCAAACACCTAGGAAACCCTAGGGGAGCTTCTAGAAGGGAGGGGGGAAACTTGCCCCCACTCCTTCCTCCTTGGCCGCCGGCCTAGGGCTTGGGGAAGGGGCTAGGGCTGGCCGCCCACCCCTCTATATAGAGAGGGCTTGGGGCGCACCCTCCCCACACCTCCTCCTCAACCCTAGCCGCCCTGCTGCCCCTCCTCTCTCTCTCTCTCTCTCTCTCTCTCTCCCTCCCGACTGCGCGTAGGCGAAGCCCTGCCACAGAAACTCTCCATCGCTTGCACCGCGCCGTCGCGTTGTAGATCCAATCCATCTCTCCACCCCACTTGCTGGACCGTGGAAGGAGGAGACGTCGAGGTGCCGCACGTGTGCATCTCTCGGAGGCATCGCCACTTGCGGTGTTAGATCGGATCGGATCGCGAGGAGGAGAAGCGAGTACGACTACATCACCCACGTTCCGTCGAACGTTTCGCTGTGCGAATCTTCAAGGGTATGAAGATTTCATCTATTCCCCCTCGTTGTTTGCATCTCCTAGATTAGATCTTGGCTTTCCCGTTCGCATCCGTAGAATTTTTTTTGATTTACTATGCTGCAAAACCCTTGAGACAATGATCCGGCGAGTTCGCGCAGGTGCCGTATAATCAGCCTAGCACTTTGAGCTAGCTAGCTGATCAAACTCTCAACTCACACGAGTACATGAAAAACAATGTTGATGGCTACAGGGCCCTATCGGTCCTGTTGTTGTATTGAATCTCACAGTGTCTTACAAGGCTACTACATGGGTGTATATATACCTGGCAAGACAACGCAGTGTCAATACGAATAGGTGTTGGACTACTAGTCCTAGTCAGCTAGCTACATGGAAACACATCTGCATACGGACACCGTGTCGGTGTCCGATTGTGATTTTTATTTCTAACAAGGATAAACATTTTCACACCGTCATGTGCAATCATGTGTCGGAGACTTTCAACGTGAAGAACAAATTTCATGACATGCTGGAGGATACTACGAATGATCGGCACTCCGATATTTCTGATCTTGAGAAGCTGAAAGAGAAGTTGAAAGAATCATTGCGTGGCAAGCGTTTCCTCTTGATATTGGATGATCTCTGCGTGAAGGCCAAGGATGACACGGAGCTGGAGAAACTAATCTCTCCGCTCAATGTTGGGTTGGAAGGAAGCAAAATCCTGGTAACAGCTCGAACAACACTTGCAGCCGGAATTCTGTGTGCCGATGAACCTATCAAAATGCCCGGGTTGCATATCGTATACTTGTCGATATTGATGGATTTTGCACTTGGTGGTACAAGTGTTGCTCACAAAGGATTTATACCATATGGGAGTGTCATCGCTGAAAACGTACACTCACCTATTGCAGCAGCCATAGTGGCATGACAGCTTGGAGCCAACCGAAACATCAGTTATTGGAAACGTACTGTAGAGTATGAAAGGTGGAATGACACAATGGATGCTGTTTGGTGGAGCTATAAGCAGCTTAGTCTGGACATCAGGCACTACGGCACACAGGCTCTTTGCCGTGTGGGCAAAAGACATGGCAAGCCTTTGCCGTCTATATGCACACGGCAATGATAGCCACGGCCCTTTTGCCGTGTGTCTTTGCGCCCGGAACACGGCAGAGCCTTTGCCGTGTGTCTTTGCGCCCGAAACACGGCAGAGCCTTTGTCATGTGTCTTTGCGCCCGGAACACGGCAGACCTTTGCTGTGTGTTTACTGCATCGACACGGCAAAGTAAAGTACTTGACGGTTCCGTCCGTCTGACGGAGCCGACACATCTTTGCCGTGTTTCTCCTTTGCCGTGTGTGATGACACTTTACCGTGTATTCGTTCTTTGTCGTGTGCCTTCTCTTTGCCTTGTCCTTTTTCTTTGCCGTGTGCCTCAACCTTTGTCGTGTTGATCATCGTTGCCGTGTGCATGCTTGTTGCCGTGTGTGTGCTCTTTGCCGTGTGCCAGTTAGGGGCGACACATGGCAACGTTCACTCCTTTGCCGTGTGTCTGCTGTGCACTGCACATGGCAAATGCCCTGTGACATTGCCCAGCAGCGCACAGGTGGCTCACACGTGGCTCCTTTGCCGTGTGTATACACACGACAAAGGAGCTATCTTTTTTCAAAAAAAAATTCGTTTTCAGTCATTTCCTGCAATTCAAAACATAATATATATATATGATCTACAGATCATCAACAACAATAATATACTCATGAACAATAATAATATACTCATCAACAACAACAATATAATCATCACCAACACCAATATGCATCACCAACACTAGCAAACATCATCACCAGGAAAGCAAGAGATTTCACAAATATTACAAGTGTCAAATGCTAGTGTTTATTCTTGCCACAAGGTCATGTCACAAGTGTCAAATACTACCAAGTGCATAACCAACAAGTTATAAGACCTAAACTAGACAAATATTACAAGATCATCACCGCCGAGTGCTCCACAAGCTCATGCTCCATCGTGAGATCCTACAAGTTCAAGACAAGTACATCAATATGACAAGTAAAATTATTAATATGTACAAGTTTCTAGGCAAGTTGATGGAAATGGAAATTACATGGGATTTTGACAAATCTCATGGCAAATTACATCAATATGAAAAGTAAAATTACAAATATCTACAAGTCCCATGGCAAGGCTAAAATTTCTATAAGTCCCATGGCAAGGCTAAAATTTCTACAAGTGACATAGCATGGCTAAAATTTTGACAATGGCATAGAATTATCTACAAGTGTCATGGAATTGCTAATTTGCTATAAGTATCATGGCAAGGCTAAATTTCCTACAAGTGTCATGGAATTGCTAAATTTTCTATAAGTATCATGGAAAGGCTAAAATTTCTACAAGTGTCATAGCATGGCTAAAATATCTACAAATGCGATGGCATGGCTAAATTTGACAAGTATAAGAAAACAAACCTGGAGGACTCTGATTCAGCCTCCGAACGACCGACGGATTGACGGTGAAATACGGCGGCGCCTGGTTGTTCGATCCACCCACGGACCCACCAGGCGGCGGCATCTCATTGTCCATCTGCAGCATTATAAATTGTGAGCATTAGAAAATAAGGCAAGATTGAAAATTACGAGCATTAGACAATAAGACACTTGATAACTTACCCATGAGAAGGCGAAAGGAGGAGTAGGAAGAGTCCCTGGTTGAGAATTGATGAGCATTTGATGTGTCATTCACCGCATCATATGCCCTTGTTGCTCCAGCAAGCCCTGCTGATGGGCCATCTGCTGCTCCAGCTGCTGCTGCCGCTGCTCGGTTGCCTCTCTGCGTGCCCTATCAGCGGCCATCTCCTCCTACGTCGTGTCACCACGATTAGATGAACATTGCAACGCAAAACATATAGTAAAACATAGATGACCGAGGAAGAACATACCCGTAACTGGTCGAGAGCTACAACCGAAGGCCGTGGGTGGGTCTCTATAGCAGGCTGGTCACTCGTCCTACCACGCCGGACCTGGCGCATAGATGGAACGGTCGTAGGGTCAACAGACCCGTGACCGATCCATAGGCGACCATTCTTTTGTCCTTCTCCCGCCAGCACGGCGACCTCGGGGTCGAAGGGGGTGGTCTCAGGGTTAGAATCTTCGCCATGCACCTCCTTGTACTTCTTAGGGTACTTCTCACACCGGATCCTGGCTCCCTCGTTCATCCATAGGCTCCCGTTCCTAGGCTCGTCCAACGTGTGTGTCTTCTTCCAAATGGCAAACACGGACGGCTCTTGACCTGTCTTTATTTTCTGCACAAAAGAGCACGAAGTTAAGTGAAGGGGGACTCCAAAGGGCGAAGTAAAGAATAACATTACAAACAAGAACAAATAAAGCATTTCCTCACCTCTTTTTGCCTAAGAAGGGCGAGGGGGATGCTGCCTTGGCGGTTTGATCCACCCCCATCTCCTCTCGCCGCTTCTTTGCATCGGTGTGTTTCTGGAGGTAAATGGGGTGTGTCCACCACGCTTCCATTGCCGTGAAGCACCGCTCGTCATTACCCATGAACTAAGGAGGGTTATACATCCACAAGACACACACATATTAGTACAATAGAAAATAGAATAAGGTCAAGAAGTCAATAAAACAAAAATGCAACTACCTGCAGGTACTGCCACGGCTCGAAGAGCATCTCCCGGGCTTGGCTCTTGTTCATCCAAATCTTGCGATCGCCGAACCAGCTGCGGACGCAGTTCACGCGTGCCTCGTAGTGCATGTCTTGCACCTTCCTCTTGGCAAGCTCGTGAACAATCATCAAACACTCCCTTTTGCGCGCCCTATCCATGTCGAAGAACTTCTACAAGTATGCACATAGGAAAAAAAAGGGGGGTCAAAGCCACGAGTACAAGTATATTTCATCCTCAAGGCGATTGAATTATGACAAGCGAAACAAACTTACCTAGAACAAAACCTGAACCTTCTCCGTGATGGTGGTGTACTTTTTTTCGGGATCTTCGGCATAGTATTAATGCTTCCAAGTCCAAGCCACATCCTTTGAACCATTTGGGAGAGTGAAAATCCCAGGAAAATACTTTCTAACCAAGGCTCCAAGGATGATTGAGTAGCCACGATATGGCTTGATCCCATCCTGATATAGAAAGGCACTGCAAAATGAAAAGACAAGGTCAGTATGTGATAAAAACTACAATATATGGTTTAGGGTCAAATCATGTACCTCGACCCAGCGGGCACGAGTACATTGTCCGCATAGGGATAAGGTAGGTCGGGGAGTCTCGAAACCCCACGCCAATATGGAGCCTTCTCCCGCGGCACCAGACTCGGGTTCATGGCCGCGTACTCCTCAAGGTACTACGTCTCATCCTCCGGAGGCGCCCACCTCAAGGACGTGTCAAGCTCGTAGGGTAAAGACCCCAACCCCTCATCCTCCTCCTGCTCCTGCTCCTCCTCGGCAAAATCCGAGTGCGTCCCCTCATCCTCCTGACGGCGAACTGGCTCCTCCTCCTCGTCCTCCCCCTCCTGCTCCTGCTCCTGTTCCTGCTCCTGCTCCTGTTCGTCCTCCTCGAAGACCGGAGGGGTACTAGGAGCCCTCGCATGCCTCCCACGCCCCCGCCGCTGTGAAGTGCGCGGTGGAGCACTAGCACTAGCACTAGCAGGCTGCTTCCCCCTGGCATCTTTTGAACCACCAGTCATAAGTTTTGCCAAGCTTTTCAGCTTTCTTGTAACTCCCTTTCCCCCCAGCATCTTTCAATCACCTGCAAAACAGAGTGAAAAGAGTAGTTTATTAGTACACATCAGTGACACAAGATTCATAACCATACAATAATACTCAAGTTTTAAACACACATTATATTCGTATCAGCAAAGACGAAAGAAGAGAAATACTTCCATGATCCATATAGCATGGGTATGAGACACGGCAAGCCAAGGAAAGGATTCGGTCTCCACGGCAACGACTCCTCGAAAGGAATCGTTGTTGTGGATCGAGAATCCTTTCCTTGGCTTGCCACCGTCACATCCCCATGCTATATGAATCTCTAAAATACTTGTCCTCTCTCGACTTTGGGGCTACGAGATGAAGTCTTCCTTGTGTTTATCCAAAGACGAAAGAAAAGAAACCATTCCACGATTCATACAACAATGTCGCCCATGCTATACGAATAGTGAAGTAATATCTTTCCTTTAGACATTCGGGCTATCTAATCTATTTCATTTAAGTCACGCTATCTAATCTATTCGTATCAGCAAATACGAAAGAAGAGAAATTCTTCCATGATCCATATAGCATGGGTATGAGACGCGGCAAGCCAAGGAAAGGATTCGGTCTCCACGGCAACGACTCCTTGAAAGGAATCGTTGTCGTGGATCGAGAATCCTTTCCTAGGCCTGCCACCGTCATATCCCCATGCTATATGAATCTCGAAAATACTTGTCCTCTCTCGACTTTGGGGCTACGAGTTCTTACAAATACAAAGACAAAAGGAAAGAAATTTTATTACATAGATATAGTTCTTACAAATACAAAGATAAAAAGAAAGAAATTTTATTACATAGCCTGGCGGGATTGCATAGCAAACACTACTACAAAGATTATTACTACTACATGGATCAGAAGCCTGAGTCGGGATTATGAATTGGACGAGAGGTTTCGTCATCGCTATTATTTTCCGGCCACCAATAATCATCCACGAAACCTGGAGGTGGTCCCTGTGGATCGTTGACGCCAAGGCCTGCAGGGAATGCCTCGAGCAAACTCACATCTTGTTGGTTGTGAACATACAAAAACTACTAGTCTCCGGGTGCTTGCATGTGTCCCCGACCCTCGCATGCATGCTCTCTAACATAGAAGCGAAGGTTCTAGACCTGTATAAGGGGGAATCTCCCTGTTCCGGTGAAACCGGGTAGGATAGTGCCCCAACTTGTGAACCAACATGGTTTTACATCATCCTATGACCTAATCAAACACAAAACAAGAGAGAGCTACGCCGGCCTACCCCCATCAGAAGAATGTCTAGGGGGGTAGACGATCTGAGGCCCGCAGATCAGGGTTTCGCCGGACGAAGACCACGAGAACGTCAGAATCAGATGAAAACTTGCATGTGTCCCTAGCATATGTTTTGAGTGTGGTGCAAGGTTGGTATAGGTGCTTGCATGTGTCCCCCTCGCATGCATGCGCTCTAACCTAGAAGCGAAGGTTCTGGACCTGTATAAGGGGGGATCTCCCTGTTCCGGTGAAAGGACCGTATAAGGGGGGTGCATGTAGTGATCAAGACCACAATAACCTATGATCATATGTGTGTGCTCATGATCCTATGAAATAATATCACCTAACATATATGTAATAAAAGCCTTGCTAATTAAAGAATAGAAAAATGTGAAAAAAATTCTTTGCCGTGTATGCAGAAGAATACACACGGCAAAGATTATCTTTGCCGTGTACGTGACGGCCAGGGCACACGGCAAAGATTCTGCCGCCAGCCCCTGCCGGCGGGTGACTCTGCGAGGCCACGGGGCCCACTTTTTTGCCGTGGATATATCTTTGCCGTGTGTCTTCATTGACTTTGCCGTGATGTTTTTCTTTGCCGTGTGTTCTCGTCTGTCCATTGTCGTGTTTATTTTTTTGCCGTGTTCTTTTTCTGCAGTTTGCCTTATACCTGTTATTTGTCTTGTTCCTTTTGGTTTACACACATCTTTGCCGTGTTCCGGGCCTTTTGGCACACAGCAAAGAGCGGGGTAGACGGCAGCAAACATTTTTCCCGTAGTGAGGCGGTGTTTCAAATACTGCAATATTTTCCCCAAAAGGGCTACATTAAGAAAAAACGACTTAGTTTTCCTGTGGATGGCACATGGGTTTGTTAAGACCAGCAGTCAAACAAAGGACAAGAAAGTTGTTGCCGAAGGGTACATTCAGACCTCATTATCATTTCTGGAACATACAAACAACGATGATTGCTTTATAATCAATGATACGCTGCATGAGTTACTAGACATGGTCGCTGGAAGTGATTACTTCAGTATCGAGGATGCAAGGACACAGAGAGATGAAGGACAGAAACCAGTTGTCCCTCGAGATGTCCGCCATCTGTTTGTTCGTAATTATGATGCAGAATTGATCAATGCGGAGATCCCTGGATTGGACAATTTACGCACTCTAATCATTTATGTTGTTGACAAGGATACACCTGTTGAGGAAAAAGTCATCGAGACTATATGCAAATTGCTTCCGAAATTGCGGGTATTGGCTATCGCTTTCAGCAAAATGCATGATCCAATCAAGCAACCCAAGAAGTTTTCCTTCCCGGAGTCAATTAGTATGCTAAAGCAGCTATGCTATCTTGCTTTCAGGACAAGCGACTCATGCGAGGTAATTTGGCCAAGCTCCCTAGACAAGCTTGAGCATATCAAAATGCTAGATTTCGGTTGTGCAGAAATATATAACATAGGCAGGCTGTCCTGACTGCAAGAGAGGGCAGAGTTCACGGTGAGGGATGAAGAAGGGTACGAGCTACATCAGCTTGGGGGCCTGAACGAACTTTGTGGTACACTGGAGATTTTTGGCCTTGGAAAGGTTAAAAGTGAGTGCGAAGCTGTTAAAGCCTGTTTATCTCTCAAGAAACGGCTCAGAAAGTTGAGACTGTATTGGCCAGCATCTGATTGCATACCAGAAGTAGTCTAATTAGAAGCAGTGGTACTCGAGAACCTGTGCCCTCCAGTGGAGCTTCAAGAACTCGAAATCCAGTGCTACAAAGCCTCAACATACCCAAGTTGGATGCATGATAGGGAGGAGGGTGACCCAATGGACCTCAAACATCTAAGTTTGACGAGATTCGGCCAACGGGGACCTCCTCCTCGATTTGTTCAGGCTTTCTCTTTTCTCCGTAGGCTCGAAATTTGGCAGTGCAAATGGGACGCCTTACCAAGCAATATGAAGGACCTCACATTCCTTGAGTACCTAATGATCTATGAATGCCCATACATCGAGTCGCTGCCAACACTGCCCAAGTCTGTTAAGAGCTTTCATCTTTCTCATTGCAATGAAGAGTTCATGGAGTCTTGTAAAACACCCGGACATGAAAACCATCAAAAGGTCAAGCACATCCCTAATCAAAATATTAACCCCAAACCATGTAAGACTCTGCCTCCTTAATTGACTAGTGTACAAATTGAGCACATCACTTAGTACTAATCTCTTCTGTTTATGTTTCGTAGTATCATCAGCCGGAGTGTTTCCTCCTGGATTTTGGGAGTTGGGCGCATGAATATGCCAAGGATGCAAAAGGAGTATTCAGAGTGCCTGCTTTTTCTGATAAGAATAATCACATCCCCGATGAACCAATGTAATTTACGTTTCGGTAAGTTTGTTCAGATGCAAGCTCGGCTGCCTCCGTAGCAATGTTGGTATCGCTGTCGAATTGGATTACTGGCAGCTAGCTATTTATTTGTTCTGTTCAGTGTGTGATATCTATTTAATGTTATAAGGAATTGTTTTAAATAATGTACTGCTTTCTTGCTTGTGATCTTGTGAGTTTTACTTATGTTGAATCATGTCTTTCTTAATTTGTTTGACAAACGAAGGAATATTGTTTGCGTATGCATTTTCATGATGCCTGGCCATGAAGGACGTGCACACTCAGTATGCTTGTTATCATGATGTCTGCCATATCAGGTTCTTCCTTTTAGCTCCTCGCTCTTATGTTACTGTTACTGGCTATTTTAGTTCAACTTGCTACATATGTTTGATGATGATGTTTTCAGGCTTATCATCACATTGCCACCACCTCTAGTACAAGATATATTCGTATCATTACACATCATTACACAAACGTTCTGCTCTATTGCTTGTGCACTTCTGAATTTTTATCTGCTTTTGATTTTAGTAGGCGTTTGTGTTCTCCTCGAGTTACTTGTTTACTTACCTTGCTTTTAGTGCAGTGTGCTATCTTTCCAGTGTTCTGACTAGTTGCTATCATATATTCTCAACTAGTAATTGCTAGCTTATCCTCAACTAGTAATTCTCTTCTGTAAAAAAAACTAGTAATTCTCTGGACTTGGATAGATCTTTGGTTCCTTGACAGTAGATGGAGCAGCAATACAACTAGAGGCTATCTTGAATATGTGATGTGGCAGACTCAAACCTAACTACTCCCGTCCACTGAATTGATCCGAAAATTTCTCCTAATAATACAAGTACAACCCATATTATAATCTAAATTAGGATAGCAAACTGAGCATGTACTAGCATATCATATCTTGGTTAGGCAGGATTCAGAGTTCACACAAATTTTCATGAATTAGCCAAGACCGGAATTGGGGATAGACAAGTGTACGCGGTAATCATCATTAGATCTTACTTAATCATCAGCATGGCATGGCCTCTCCATCTTACTTGGCGTGGGTCACCATGTGCCTCTTCATATGGTTGTTCCTTCCTCCTTTCTGTAGAGAAAATTTGCCTGAGCAACCCAGATGCAAGCGCCGAGCTCCGAGCTTCGTGACATCATAGTGTTGCCAAATCACCGAGGGTTTTTTCCGCCGCTTGATACCGGTAGCGGTGAAATTTTGGCTACAAGAAGTGGTGGAAGTAGCGGGTGAATTTGAATATGGTGGTGTTGGGATACAGAAAGTTGATGTTGTCGCTAACGCGAGGGGAGAATTATTGGGGTGGGGTAGGCATTGAAGTTGGGGGGAATTTTGACCCCCCAACTCATCGGGCCGGAAGAGATATATCACTCATGTTTTGGTGTAGGAAATGAGGGAGGTGTTGGGTGGTGTGGATTGTCCTTCTTAAAGCAAACATTTGATCAAATTCAGACCATAAATACTCTTCCCAATGGCCTAAAACACTAAGACTACTCTAAAAAGGACCAAAAATCCCTCAAACTCTAGACCAAATCCTCCCAACCAGTAAAAAGGGCCAATGACCAAAATTTGCACCCCGGCTCCCTTGGGCCCACCGGAATTCAAAATTTTGAACACTGCTCCTCCCCTGCCTGGCGGGCCGCTGGCAGGCCACCGGCATGTCTGGCGAGCTGGCCCATCAAGTAACTATTGTCCGATTATTTAAAAAATCTGAATCTTACTATATTTAAAATTACTTTTAAACTATGTAGAATTTTAAAAACATTAAAAATGAAAAAGGTGCAAAATTTCATTATATTTCCAATGCATCATCATTTGCTCCTTTCTGTTCAGCTGTTTAAAAAATCGATTAAAAGACAATGTATACTTGTTTATGTCAATTTATGATTTTTAAAATTAAAATTAAATGGTTAGGAATCTGAAAAAAGTTATAATACGATTTTCTTGGATTCTCGGTAGCTTTTCAATGTTATTACATTATTCTGATAAGTGATTTAGAAATCAGAAGAAAACCATTATATAGGTAAACAAAGAAGTATCGTATTTGCAAAACAGAAGTATGGAAATCGCATATGAAGCAGTATAAGAATCGAACCGAAGTATGGATCATGTATACAATATTATTCTATCATCGATGATAGAATAGCGCATGTATATATATTATATATATAAGAAGAGCACATATGGTACCCAGAGCACATATATATTATATATATAAGAAGAGCACCAGCGTTTGAGACGGTGGGCGCGGAGTTGTATCCGCGTCTGGATCGCAAGCACTACGGCCTATGGGCGTTTGTGATGCAGTGCGCCATGGAAGGTTAGCAAATTTGGGAAGACATCGATCCCGGTGGCGATGAGTACCTCAAGGGAGGTGTGAACTACCGAGAGGGTAGCCAAGCATTGATGGCGCTCTACTCGGTTATGCCGACGGACATGCTACAACACCTCGTCGTAAAGAAATCGGCGAAGGATGTGTGGGGAGTGATCAAGGTAGTATGTGCAGGTGTCGACGACACTAGTGTTCACGTGGGGCTGCAGGAGACTGTCTTGAACGACGAGATGACATTGGTAGAACCGGAAGTGACCCCGGTTGGTTCGTCAAGTGTGGCGAGCCAAGTACGGCGACCAAGGTGTCAAAATAAGTCGGCGTGAACATGTCAAATTCTAAGAAGGAGTTAACCTCAAGCTCGGAAGCGCAACCGGAGAGTACTCGGACTATCGACATCGCCGGACACGATGTCCAGGATCGAGAAGACGTGGCGTTGCATGATGAAGGCAATGGCACGGCAGGATGGCCACCGACAATAGTAGGCAGAAGTGGCTCATGTATTCTGCTCGGCATCCCAGGAGGAAAAGCTTCACGTGTGGAGCCCGGACCAAGGGAAGGTCTAGGGGTTGGCGGCCCAGAAACGCCAGAAAGAGGCGGTCCAAAAGAAAGTGATCCGCCGAGAGAGGCTTCCTTAGGAGACCCAGAAAATAGATCAGAAGATGGTCCAGGGGCTGGCGACCCAGAAAATGCTAGAAGGAGGCGGGATAAAAGAAGAAGGCCTGCTGGAAGGATCTCCGTCAGGAGGTCCAGGGGCGTCCATCCCAGAAGTTGGAGCAGAAAAAACAAAGGGACCAAACAGCATGCGCGCTATAGCACCAGATAAAATTGACGGACCAAAAGAAGTAGGTCTAGTCAGGTCAGGGCTAGCCTGCCCAGAAAACAGGCAAGAAGCGAATTGGCCAAATGAAAGAATCACTGGTGTTGGTTCAATCAGGTCAGATGAAAGAAGCATACTATTTCAGCTTACACCACCACGTGGAAGTCTAGAAGATGCTTGAAGATTTAGTACAAGAAATCCATGCATGGTCTTCAAGTGTGTTGCATTGAAGTCTAGCAGTTTGGCGAGTGGAAGTTGGAAAGACAAAGAGACAAGGGTGAGGTCGAACGTAGAAGAGTATGTCGTACAGCCTCCGATTGCACTTGAGGTGAGACGACTACGACCGAAACGAGCACGCATGCATGGCATGTTGGACTACTACCCAAAGGATACACTTTGGATGGTAAATAATTCGGTGACGATGAACTACAAAAAGGACTGGTTGTTCATCAAGGAACAAATGAAGACCGAAGACACGGACAAGGATTATTGCCGTGAAGCCATGGAGAAGCCGACAAAAGCAAAGTCGATGACATGGGTGCTGAGGAAGGAAGCGGCAAAACCAATGCCGTGGATGACGCCCGCGAGGAGTAGCTGGCGTATTTGGGACCCAGGTCGAGATGAAGTGCACGTCGTGCTTAGGGGGTGATTGTTAGCAATAAGCACGTCTGAACCGACGCCGGCACGGCGTGGTGCGCTATGTCATATACGAGTAAGTGTAGGTTTGTGTAGCACGGTTAACGTAGGAATTAGGAGTCCTAATCCTATTAAAATAGTTACACTAGGACTACTACATATACATGCCTATGCCCCCTGTAATCAAACTGAGCGATTGAGAAAATAAAAGAGCTAAGGCACGATACGTGCCTGTGGTAAATCGTCTCCGCGTGCGTGACTAGTACTTGCAAGATTGATCAAGTGGCTAGCTTAGCTAGCTTGGTACGTGTGTGTTTTGCTTGGCTAAAGGAATCAGGCTGCGTTCCGGCAGCGCTTCCGCAGTCGGTCACACGTTCGGTACTCGATGAAGACCTTCCTCTCCCTTGTTCCAGTAGGCAGTGGAGGTTGTAGTTCTCTCCTCGCGATTCCGGCAGCACGATGGCGTGGTGTCGGAAGTAGAGGAAAGATCCCGCAGGGCTTCGCCTAAGCCGGATGCGAGTTATGGTGGATTAGGGTTTCCCGGAAATCTAGGGTTTAAAGATCCGGGAGGAGGAGGAGGAGGTGTCGGTGGTGGCTAGGGCGGCGACGACGACAGACCGGCGGCGCGAGGCGGCGGCGGCGCGGCAGCGCGGTGAGGCGGCGAGGCGGCAGCGGCGCGCGGGCGTCGGCGTCGGCGGTGGCGGCACGACGGCGGGTCGGCGGCGGCGGGCTCGGGTGGAGAGGGATTGGAACTTGTGTGTTGTGTTGGGGCAGCCCTTCCCCTCTATTTATGAGAGGGGAGGCAGCTTTGGGAGGGGTGGGTTTGAATCCAAACCCAAACCCAAGTTGGATTGAGAGAAGGACTTGTTTCTTCTCCCACTAGGAAACCATTGTTCTAGTTTGACTTTTCAAACTTCTCGTTTGACATTCAATTTAGAGCTTTATTTCTCTCTTGCATATGCCAACACCAAGTGACTTGGATATGATCCGATCATTACACATATCCATGACACATTCATGGACCATTCTCCTTCCGGACAGGTGAACCTTCTAGACCCTTCTAGAACCTCTCCGATGAAATCATCGGAAACTTTCCCGAACTCCGAAATAGGACTTTCCTTACATGAATCTTATTCTCCGGACCATTCCGGATCTCCTCGTGATATCCTGGATCCCATCCGAGACTCCAAACAACATTCGGTATCCCTACTAACATTCCATATCTACTAAACAACGTCGAATCCTTAAGTGTGTCTCCCTACGGTTCGTGAATTATGCGGACATGATCGAGACACTTCTCCGATCAATAACCAATAGAGGAATCTGAAAATTCATATGGCTCCCACATATTCCAATGATTACTTTGCGATCGAATGAACCACTTACATGTGATACCAATTTACCTTTGTCTCACGATAGTTTACTTATCCAAGGTTTTGATCGTCGGTATCTCTGCATACTTAGTTCAACCTTGTTACTGATAAGTACTCTTTTCTCGTTACCGTGATGTGATCCCTTGTGAGCCAGTCACATGCTTGCAAGCTAATTGGATGCCATTCCACCGAGAGGGCCCAGAGTATATCTATCCGTCATATGGATGAACAAATCCCACTCTTGATCCATGTGCCTCAACCCATACTTTACGAACACTCAATGCCACCTTTATAGCCACCCAGTTACGGTGTGGTGTTTGATGTCATCAAAGCATCCTTCCGGTGATGGTGATTAGCATGATCTCATGGTCGAAGGAATTAGTTTACTATGTATCAGAAAGCTTATAGCAAACGAACTATTAAAATGACTTGATCTTTATGCTACGCTTATCTATAGGAGTATGTCCATCATACCATTCTCCTAATGATATGATATTGTTATTAACAACATCTCAATGTTCATGATCGACAAACCACGATCATCTATTAATCAACAAGCTAGTATTATAAAGAGGCTTTACCAGGGACTGTAATTTAGTTTACAAATCACCCAAGTATTAATGTTTTCGGTTAATACTATTATAGCATGAATGTAAACATTTATCATAAACACAAAAATATAATAATAACTTCTTTTATTATTGCCTCTAGGGCATATCTCCAACAGTCTCCCACTTGCACTAGAGTCAACTAATCTAGATTACATGGTAATATACCGAACACCCATGGCGGTTTGGTGCTGGTCATGTTTTTCCCTCGAGAGAGGTTTAGTCAACGGATCCGCCACATTTAGATCTGTGTGTACTTTGAAAATCTTTATGTCACCATCTTGGACATGTGCTCGAATAGCATGTAAACATAGCTTGATGTGCTTCAGCTTCTTGTGTGACCTTGGTTCTTGTGCATTGGCTATGGCGCCCATGTTATCACAGTAGATAGACATTGGGTCCAGCGCACTTAGAACCACACCGAGCTCTGTAATGAACTCCTTCATCCATATCGCCTCTTGGGAAGCCTCCGAAGCAGCTATGTATTCTGATTCAGTTGAAGATCTCGCCACAATGCTTTGCTTTGCACTCCTCCAGCTAACTGCTGCACCATTCAAAGTAAATACGTATCCAGATTGAGATTTAGAATCATCTGGATCGGTGTTCCAACTAGCTGTTGGAGATATGCCCTAGAGGCAATGATAAATGTAGTTATTATTATATCTTTGTGTTTATGATAAATGTTTACATTCATGCTATAATAGTATTAACCAGGAAACATTAATACTTGTGTGATTTGTAAACTAAATTAGAGTCCCTAGTAAAGCCTCTTCAGAATACTAGCTTGTTGGTTAATAGATGATTGTGGTTTCCCTATCATGAACATTGAGATGTTGTTAACAACAAGATCATATCATTAGGAGAATGGTATGATGGACATACTCCCATAGATAAGCGTAGCATAAATATCAAGTCATTTTAATAGTTCAATTGCTATAAGCTTTCTGATACATAGTAACGTAATTCCTTAGACCATGAGATCATGCTAATCACCATCACCAGAAGGATGCTTTGATGACATCAAACACCACACCATAACTGGGTGGCTATAAAGGTGGCATTGAGTATTCGGAAAGTATGGGTTGAGGCACATGGATCAAGAGTGGGATTTGTCCATCCATATGACGGATAGATATACTCTGGCCCTCTCGGTGGAATGTCATCCAAATAGCTTACAAGCATGTGGCTGGCTCACAAGGTATCACATATCATGGGAACGAGAAAAGAGTACTTATCGGTAACGAGGTTGAACTAGGTATGTAGGGATACCGACGATCAAAACCACGGATAAGTAAACTATCGTGAGACAAAGGGAAATTGGTATCGTATGTAAGTGGTTCATTCGATCGCAAAGTAATCGTAGAAATATGTGGGAGCCATATGAATTTCCAGATTCCTCTATTGGTTATTGTTCGGAGAAGTGTCTCGATCATGTCCGCATAATTCACGAACCGTAGGGAGACACACTTAAGGATTCGATGTTGTTGAGTAGTTATGGAATGATGAGTAAGAGACTGAATGTTGTTCGAAGTCTCGGATGGGATCCGGGATATCACGAGGACATCCGGAATGGTCCGGAGAATAAGATGCATATAAGGAAAGTCCTATTTCAGAGTTGGGGAATGATTCCGATGTTTTCATCGGGAATGTTCTAGAAGGGTCCGAAGGTCCGGCACTCCAGAGGGGAAGGGTACATGAATGTGTCATGACAATGTGGAATGGTTGCATCATGTACTAGGTATCATGGCTGAGAAAAATAAAGGGATAAATCAAATCCTAGTTTGAAAAAGTCAAACGCCAATTTGAAAAGTCAAACGACAAGTTTGCTTGGTGGAGGGAGAGTAGGAAACCTACTTGGGGAGGAAGTCCTCCTCCCTCCACCCGCCGGCCAAGGAGGCTGACTTGGGGGAGGACTCCCTCCCCTTGGCCGGCTCCCTCCCACCTATAAAAGAAGGGGCAAGGGTGCCCCCTCTTCCCTACACCCAACACCACACAAACCCTAGCCCTAAGCCGTTGGCGCCAGCACCCCCAGCTGCCGTCGCCTAGGGCACCACCAACTCGTCGAGTTGGGGTGAACCCTAACCCTAGCCGCCGGCTAGCTTCTCCCCTTGGTGCCTCTAAACCCTAGATCGCCAAGGCCTCTCTCATAGTCCACCATACTCGCTCCGGCTTAAGGCGAAGCCCTGCGAGATCTCCCCTCTACTTCCGGTACCACGCCGTCGTGCTGACGGAATCACGAGGAGAGTGGTACAACCTCCACTGCCTGCTGGAACAGGGGAGAGGAAGGTCTTCATCGAGTACCGAACGTGTGACCGACTGCGGAAGCGCTGCCGGAACGCAGCGCCAGAAGGATCGTCTACACAAACTTGAGATCGGCAAGAGTACGACTACATCACCCACAAGAATCTGCTCTCGTTAACCGCTTTGGAATCTTCGAGGGTGAGTTCCTCTATCGACTTGTTGCTATAATCTAGTAGATAGATCTTGGCTTGTTTGTTTGCATGTGGTAGAATTTTTTTTTTCCATGCTACGAACCCCTACAGTGGTATCAGAGCCGTGTCTATATGTAGATCTGTTGCACGAGTAGAACACAATGGTCATTGTGGACGGTGGTGCTTTTATTATCAATTGCTTTTTATGTACTTTGCATCTTGCGGTATGATGGGATGAAGCGTCTCGGGCTAACCTTACATGACATCGTTCATGAGACTTGCTCCACGCTCAAAATTGCAACTAGTATTGCATAAGTGGCTTTGCGGGTGTCTGTCTCTCTCATCATAGTATAGATCCAATTTACAACGGGCACTTGATAGTTCAAACATCAACGTTGTGGTTCTTGTTCATAAGTTAGAATGACACTTATTGAAAGCCCCAAACCACGTAAAACATGCAAAGAAAATTAGAGGCGTCTAACTTTGTTTTGCAGGGGTGTGCTGTGATGTGATATGGCCATGATTGTGATTATATTTGATGTATGCAATGTTCCTTATTATAAGTTGGCAACCGGCAAAAGCCATATGATTGTCTTTAAATTCTGTTAAGACCCGCGTGTCTATTCAAAGTAGTTGTAATGGTTGGAGCTGGTGGACGACAACCATGAAACAGCGTCATTGACCTTGACGCTATGTCGCTGATGATGGAGATCATGTTCGTGCTTGAAGATGAAGATCGGAAGCACAAGAAGAAAGGCCATATCATATCACATATTATGAATTGCATGTGATGTTAATCCTTTATGCATCTTGTATTGCTTAGTTAACGACGGTAGCATTATAAGATGATCCCTCATGCACATAAATTTCAAGTTTTAAAGTGTTCATCCTTAGTAAGCACCATTGCTAAAGCTTGTTGTTTCGAAGCACCACGTGATGATCGGGTGTGTTAGATTCTGCAAGTGTATACAACATGAGCAAGCCAGATTTGCTCATGCGGAAGTTAAGGTTTGATCTTGACGAGCCTAGCATGTACAGACATGGTCTCGGAACACGGATTACCGAAAGGTAAAGCATGAGTCATATAGTAGATATGATGAACATGTCGATTGTTCGCCATTGAAGCTACATCAACTCTCGTGATGATCGGTTTTGATGTGGTGGATTTGGTTCGTGTGATCACTAAAACAATGTGAGGGATATTGTTTTGAGTGGGAGTTCACCTAGATTAATTTAACTATTAATTAGAACTCAATTTGTCATAAACTTAGTCTAAACTATTGCAAATATGTTGTAGATCAATGGCGGCCCGTACCATCAATTTTAATGCGTTCCTAGAGAAAGAAAAGTTGAAAAACAATGGAAGCAACTTCGAGGATTGGTTCCGCAATTTGAGGATTGTCCTCAATGCTGGTAATTTGACCTATGTGCTGGATGCACCGCTGGGTGACCCGCCTGCAGCTGATGCTACCGATGAAGTAAAGAACGTTTACCTCACTCGGAAGAATCAGTACTCCACAGTTCAGTGTGCTATCTTGTATGGTTTGGAATCAGAGCTTCAGAAAAGGTTTGAGAACCATGACCCACATGATATTGTCCGTGAACTCAAAATGATATTTGAGACTCACGCGGCAGTTGAGAGTTTTGAGGCTTCTGAAAAGTTCTTTAACTGCAAGATGGAAGAGGGCAGCTCCGTCAGTGAGCACGTGCTTAAGATGTCTGGGCACGCAAACAAACTCCAAAGTTTGCGTATAGTGATTCCTAATGCTTTGGGGATTTACCGTGTCCTCCAATCACTGCCACCAAGTTACAAGAACTTTGTGATGAACTACAATATGCAAAACATGAACAAGACGTTGCCAGAACTCTTCTCCATGTTGAAATCTGCAGAAGTGGAGATAAAGAAAGAGCATCAAGTGTTGTTGGTCAATAAGACCACCAAATTCAAGAAAGGCAAGTCTAAGAAAAAGGGAAACTTCAAGAAGGGTAGTAAGAAAGTTGCCGCACCGACGAAGAAGACCAAGGATGGGCCTAAGCCTGATACTGAGTGCTTTTACTGCAAGGGAGAGGGTCACTGGAAGCGGAATTTCCCAAAGTACTTGGCGGATTTGAAGAACGGCAACATCAAGAAGAAAGGTATATCCGATATACATGTTATTGATGTGTATCTCACTAGTACTCGTAGTAGTGCCTGAGTATTTGATACTGGTTCGGTTGCTCATATTTGTAACTCAAAACAGGTGCTGCAGAATAAACGGAAGCTAGCGAAGAACGAGGTGACGATGCGCGTTGGAAATGGATCAAAGGTTGATGTGATCGCGGTCGGCACGCTACCTCTTCATCTACCATCGGGATTAGTTTTATACTTAAATAATTGTTATTTGGTGCCTGCGTTGAGCATGAACATTATATCTGGATCATGTTTGTTGCGAGACGGTTACTTGTTTAAGTCTGAGAATAATGGTTGTTCGATTTATATGAGTAATATGTTTTATGCACATGCACCTTTGATAGATGGTCTATTCTTATTGAATCTCGATAGTGGAAATACACATATTAATAACATTGAAGCTAAACGTTTGAAATTGAGCGATAACTTGACCTATATGTGGCACTATCGTCTTGGTCATATTGGAGTGAAGCGTATGAAGAAACTCCATTCCGATGGACTTCTTGAATCACTTGATTTAGAATCACTTGAAAGATGTGAAGCATGTCTGATGGGTAAAATGACTAAGACTCCATTTTATGGTATGATGGAGCGAGCTACGGACTTATTGGAAATCATACATACCGATATGTGTGGTCCAATGAGTGTAGCATCGCGCAGTGGTTATCGTTATGTTCTTACCTTCACGGAAGAATTGAGTAGATATGGGTATATCTATTTCATGAAACATAAGTCCGAAAATTTTGAGAAGTTTAAGGAATTTCAAAGTGAGGTGGAGAATCAACGTAAGAAGAAGATTAAATTTCTATGTTCTGATCGTGGAGGTGAATATCTAAGTTACGAGTTTGGCGAGCATTTAAAGAAATGCGGAATACTTTCACAATTGACACCGCTGGGAACACCACAGCGTAATGGTGTGCCCAAACGTCATAATCGAACTCTCTTAGATATGGTTCGCTCTATGATGTCACTTACAGATTTACCGCTATCGTTTTGGGGTTATGCATTAGAAACAGCCGCATTCACTTTAAATAGGGCACCATCTAAATCCGTTGAAACGACACCATATGAATTATGGTTTGGGAAGAAACCTAAATTGTCGTTCCTTAAAGTTTGGGTTTGCGAAGCCTATGTAAAGAAGTTACAGCCGGACAAGCTTGAACCCAAAGCAGAAAAATGCATCTTCATAGGATACCCGAAGGAAACTATTGGGTATACCTTCTATCATAGATCCAAAAGCAAAATCTTCGTTGCCAAGAATGGATCCTTTCTAGAGAAAGAATTTCTCTCGAAAGAAGTGACTGGAAGGAAAGTAGAACTCAACGAGGTTGTTGAACCTTCTCTTGAAATTGCGAGTAGCACAGCACCAGAAGTAGTTCCTGTGGCGCCTACACCAATAAGAGAGGAAGCTAATGATGATGATCTGAAACTTCGGTCGAAGTTACTACAGAGCATCGCAGGTCAACGAGAACTCGTACCACTCCTGATTGGTATGATCCCGTTATGAGTGTCATGTTGGTGGACAACACCGATGACCCTGCGACATATGAGGAAGCGATGATGAGCCCAGATTCCAATAAATGGCATGAGGCCATGAAATCCGAAATTGGATCCATGTACGAAAACCAAGTATGGACTTTGGTGGACTTACCGGACGGCCGGAAGGCTGTCGAGAATAAATGGATTTTCAAGAAGAAAACAAATGCTGATGGTAATGTTACTGTCTATAAAGCTCTACTTGTCGCAAAAGGGTTTCGACAAATTCAAGGAGTTGAATACGATGAGACTTTATCACCAGTAGCGAAGCTAAAGTCTGTGAGGATTATGTTAGCAATCGCTGCATATTACGATTATGAAATATGGCAGATGGATGTCAAAACAACGTTCCTCAATGGAGACATTGATGAAGAGTTGTATATGATGCAACCCAAAGGTTTTGTCGATACTAAAGATGCTAACAAGGTATGCAAACTTCAGCGATCCATATATGGATTGAAGCAAGCATCCCGAAGTTGGAATCAATGTTTTGACAAGGTAATCAAAAGTTTTGGTTTTATACAAACTTATGGAGAAGCTTGTATTTACAAGAAAGTGAGTTGGAGCTCTGTAGCATTCTTAATACTACATGTAGATGACATATTGTTGATTGGGAATGATGTACACCTTCTTAATAGTGTCAAGGAATATTTGAATAATAGTTTTTCAATGAAAGATCTTGGCGAAGCAGCTTACATATTAGGCATAAAGACTTATAGAGATAGATCGAGACACCTAATATCATTGTCACAAACTACATATTTGGACAAAGTTCTAAAGAGGTTTGGAATGGAAGATAGCAAGAAAGGGTTCTTGCCCATGTTGCCCAATACGACCTTGAGTAAAACTCAAAGTCCAGCAACGATAGAAGATAGAGAAAGGATGAGTAAGACTCCCTATGCCTCAGCCATAGGATCTCTAATGTATGCCATGCTATGTACTAGACCCGACATTTCATATGTTGCTAGTTTGACTAGCAGATATCAAAGTGATCCAGGAGTGGATCATTGGACAGCGGTCAAAAACATCCTTAAGTACTTGAGAAGAACTAAGGATATGGTTCTTTCTTATGGAGGTGATGAACAACTCATTGTTAATGGTTACACCAATGCTAGTTGGAATACCGATCCAGACAATTCTAAATCTCAATCTGGATACGTATTTACTTTAAATGGTGCAACAGTTAGCTGGAGGAGTGCAAAGCAAAGCGTTGTGCTGAGATCTTCAACTGAATCGGAATACATAGCTAATTCGGAGGCTTCACAAGAAGCGATATGGATGAAGAAGTTCATTACAGAGCTCGGTGTGGTTCCAAGTGCGCTGGACCCAATGTCTATCTATTGTGATAACATAGGCGCCATAGCCAATGCGCAAGAACCAAGGTCACACAAGAAGTTGAAGCACATCAAGCTACGTTTTCATGCTATTCGAGAACATGTACAAGATGGTGACATAAAGATTTGCAAAGTACACACAGATCTGAATGTGGCGGATCCATTGACTAAACCTCTCCCGAGGGCAAAACATGACCAACACCAAACTGCCATGGGTGTTCGGTATATTACCATGTAATCTAGATTAGTTGACTCTAGTGCAAGTGGGAGACTGTTGGAGATATGCCCTAGAGGCAATGATAAATGTAGTTATTATTATATCTTTGTGTTTATGATAAATGTTTACATTCATGCTATAATAGTATTAACTAGGAAACATTAATACTTGTGTGATTTGTAAACTAAATTAGAGTCCCTAGTAAATCCTCCTCATAATACTAGCTTGTTGGTTAATAGATGATTGTGGTTTCCCTATCATGAACATTTAGATGTTGTTAACAACAAGATCATATCATTAGGAGAATGGTATGATGGACATACTCCTATAGATAAGCGTAGCATAAAGATCAAGTCATTTTAATAGTTCAATTGCTATAAGCTTTCTGATACATAGTAACCTAATTCCTTCGACCATGAGATCATGATTATCACCATCACCGGAAGGATGCTTTGATGACATCAAACACCACACCGTAACTGGGTGGCTATAAAGGTGGCATTGAGTATTCGGAAAGTATGGGTTGAGGCACATGGATCAAGAGTGGGATTTGTCCATCCATATGACGGATAGATATCCTCTGGGCCCTCTCGGTGGAATGCCATCCAAATAGCTTGCAAGCATGTGACTGGATCACAAGGGATCACATAACACGGGAACGAGAAAAGAGTACTTATCGGTAATGAGGTTGAACTAGGTATGTAGGGATACCGACGATCAAAACCTCGGATAAGTAAACTATCGTGAGACAAAGGGAAATTGGTATCGTATGTAAGTGGTTCATTCGATCGCAAAGTAATTGTAGAAATATGTGGGACACATATGAATTTCCAGATTCCCTATTGGTTATTGTTCGGAGAAGTGTCTCAATCATGTCCGCATAATTCATGAACCGTAGGGAGACACACTTAAGGATTCGATGTTGTTGAGTAGTTATGGAATGATGAGTAAGATACCGAATGTTGTTCGGAGTCTCGGATGGGATCTGGGATATCACGAGGAGATCTGGAATGGTTCGGAGAATAAGATTCATATAAGGAAAGTCCTGTTTCGGAGTTGGGGAATGATTCCGGTGTTTTCATCGGGAATGTTCTAGAAGGGTCCGAAGGTCCGGCACTCCAGAGGGGAAGGGTACATGAATGTGTCATGACAATGTGGATTGGTTGTATCATGTACTAGGTATCATGGCTGAGCAAAATAAAGGGATAAATCAAATCCTAGTTTGAAAAAGTCAAACGCCAATTTGAAAAGTCAAAGGGCAAGTTTGCTTGGTGGAGGGAGAGTAGGAAACCTACTTGGGGAGGAAGTCCTCCTCCCTCCACCCGCCGGCCAAGGAGGCCGACTTGGGGGAGGACTCCCTCCCCTTGGCCGGCGCCCTCCCACCTATAAAAGAAGGGGCAAGGGTGCCCCCTCTTCCCTCCACCCAACACCACACAAACCCTAGCCCTAAGCCGCCGGCGCCACCACCCTCTGCTGCCGCCGCCTAGGGCACCACCAACTCGCCGAGTTGGGGTGAACCCTAACCCTATCAGCCGGCTAGTTTCTCCCCTTGGTGCCTCTATACCCTAGATCGCCAAGGCCTATCTCATCGTCCACCATACTCGCTCCGGCTTAAGGCGAAGCCCTGCGAGATCTCCCCTCTACTTCCGGTACCACGCCGTCGTGCTGCCGAAATCACGAGGAGAGTGCTACAACCTCCGCTGCCTGCTGGAACAAGGGAGAGGAAGGTCTTCATCGAGTACCGAACGTGTGACCGACTGCGGAAGCGCTGCCGGAACGCAGCGCCAGAAGGATCGTCTACACGATCTTGAGATCGGCAAGAGTACGACTACATCACCCACGAGAATCTACTCTCGTTAACCGCTTTGGAATCTTCGAGGGTGAGTTCCTCTATCGACTCGTTGCTACAATCTAGTAGATAGATCTTGGCTTGTTTGTTTGCATGCGGTAGAAAATTTTTGTTTTCCATGCTACGAACCCCTACACTAGCATCGGTGTAACCATTAACAACGAGTTGTTTATCACCTCCATAAGAAAGAACCATATCCTTAATTCTTCTCAAGTACTTAAGGATATTTTTGACCGCTGTCCAACGATCCACTCCTGGATCACTTTGATATCTGCTAGTCAAACTAACAGCATATGCAATGTCGGGTCTAGTACATAGCATGGCATACATTAGAGATCCTATGGCTGACGCATAGGGAGTCTTACTCATCCTTTCTCTATCTTCTGCCGTTGATGGACTTTGAGTTTTACTCAAGGTCGTATTGGGCAACATGGGCAAGAACACTTTCTTGCTATCTTCCATTCCAAACCTCTTTAGAACTTTTCTATAAATCTTTATGCCTAATATGTAAGCTGCTTCGCCAAGATCTTTCATTGAAAAACTATTATTCAAATAATCTATGACACTATTAAGAAGGTCTACATCATTCCCAATCAACAATATGTCATCTACATAAAGTATTAAGAATGCTACAGAGCTCCCACTCACTTTCTTGTAAATACAATCTTCTCCATAAGTTTGTATAAAACCAAAACTTTTGATTACCTTATCAAAACGTTGATTCCAACTTCAGGATGCTTGCTTCAATCCATATATGGACCGTTGAAGTTTGCATACCTTGTTAGCATCTTTAGGATCGACAAAACCTTTGGGTTGCATCATATACAACTCTTCATCAATGTGTCCATTGAGGAACGCCGTTTTGACATCCATCTGCCATATCTCATAATCATAATATGCAGCTATTGCTAACATAATCCTCACAGACTTTAGCTTCACTACTGGTGAGAAAGTCTTATCATAGTCAACTCCTTGAATTTGTCGAAACCCTTTTGCGACAAGTCAAGCTTTATAGATAGTAACATTACCATCAGCATATGTTTTCTTCTTGAAAATCCATTTGTTCTCGACAGCCTTCCGGCCATCCGGTAAGTCCACAAAAGTTCATACTTGGTTTTCGTACATGGATCCAATCTCGGATTTCATGGCTTCTTGCCATTTATTGGAATCTGGGCTCATCATCGCTTCCTCATATGTCGCAGGGTCATCGGTGTTGTCCACCAACATGGCACTCATAACGGGATCATACCAATCAGGAGTGGTACGAGTTCTCGTTGACCTGCGATGTTCCGTAGTAACTTCAACCGAAGTTTCATGATCAACATCATTAGCTTCCTCTCTTATTGGTGTAGGTGACACAGGAACTACTTCCGGTGCTGCGCTACTTGCAAGTTCGAGAGAAGGTTCAACAACCTCGTCGAGTTCTACTTTCCTTCCAGTCACTTCTTTCGAGAGAAATTGCTTCTCTAGAAAGGATCCATTCTTGGCAATGAAGATTTTGCCCTCAGATCTATGATAGAAGGTATACCCAATAGTTTCCTTCGAGTATCCTATGAAGACGCATTTTTCCGCTTTGAGTTCAAGCTTGTCCGGCTGTAACTTCTTTACATAAGCTTCGCAACCCCAAACTTTAAGGAACGACAATTTAGGTTTCTTCCCAAACCATAATTCATACGGTGTCGTTTCAACGGATTTAGATGGTGCCCTATTTAAAGTGAATGCGGCTATTTCTAATGTATAACCCCAAAACGATAGCGGTAAATCTGTAAGTGACATCATAGAACAAACTGAAGGGAATATGCCCTGAGAGGCAATAATAAAATGTTTATTATGTGTATTCCAAGTATATGATAGATGTTTATTTTGCGTGCTATAATTGTATTAATACGGAAACGTTAATACATGTGTGTTTAATAAACGAACAGAAAGTTCCTAGTTATGCCTCTCTCATAAACTAGTTCGTTGATTAACAAGATGATCACAGTTTCCTGATCATAGACATTGGATGTTGTTAATAACGAGATCACAACATTAGTGTAATGGTGTGATGAACATTCATCTGAAGTATAGCATTACGATCAAAGTCATTGAGTTTATATTGCTATAAACAACTTACGAAGTAGTCCTAATCCTTAGACCATGAGATCATGCCAATCACTAACACCGTAAGAGTTTCTTGTTGACATCAAACGTCACTCCGTAACTGGGTGATTATAAAGATGGCTTCAAAGCTACTAAAGTGTTATGTTGAGAATCATGGATCAAGAGTGGAATTTGTTCATC
The DNA here is from genome assembly GCA_916181665.1 of Avena sativa. Lineage (NCBI taxonomy): Eukaryota > Viridiplantae > Streptophyta > Magnoliopsida > Poales > Poaceae > Avena > Avena sativa. The sequence continues at coordinate 31,676,202 of OV702300.1, read as the reverse complement.
CTGATCACGGATAGGTATGCTCTGGGCCCTCTCGGTGATATCACATTGGTTAGCTTGCAAGCAAGTGATTTGATCACTAGAATGTTATATCACGGGGAGGAGAAAAGAGTGCATGTCAGTAACGAGATCAAACTAGGTATGGAGATACCGATGATCGAATCTCGGACATGTAATATATCGTGAAACAAAGCGATTAAGATACAAGCATAAAAGGTTCCGACGATCATAGGAAAAGTCATCGTTGAATGTGTGGGAGTCAGTATGGATCTCCAGGTTCCGCTACTGATTATTGATCGGAGAAGGGTCTCGATCATGTCCGCATTATTCGCGAACCTAAGGGTGACACACTTAAGGGACACTGGCATCCAGTTGGAGCAAATGTTTCATGCCAAAAGAATAAACAAGCGCAGGAATTTATTTCACTAGATACCGAAACAGGTTTTCGGGTGAAATTGCATAAAGAGGTTATGCATGTGAAATGGAATTCTAGCAAGGGGTTATTTGTGAATGTTTGTCATTAAAGTAATTGACAAAATTCTGAATAAAATAAAAGAGTTTTATTTAATGAGAGTTTGCATTAAATTTGGTGGAAATTTAATGGCAAGTTTGAGTGGGATTTTGAGTGGAGGCATATGAATGGATTTTTGTGAGTGGAGTGTCCACCCACATGAAGAGGGGAGGGCAAGGGGGCAGCCCCATGCGCCGGCCACCCCCTTGGGGTTCCCCCCCTCCTCCTATAAAAGGAGCCCCTCCTCTCACTTCTCACTCACACCTCCTCGTGAAGGATCTCTCTCCCCCTCTAGAATTTATCCCCCATGGTCTCGGACTAGCGAGATACATGTTCCCGATGGCTATTCGGCAAGAAAGAGTTGTGCTTCCGCTGCATCGCTGGAGCGAGGAGGCAGAGGTTGCTCGGTGTCTTGTACGTGTGTGCAAGCACGGATGCGCTGCTGCTTTGCGGCACTAGGACTTCCTCTCGATCTTGAGATCGGCTAGAGATCGTCTATATCAACCAAGAGTTGAACTCGTTAAGCTTTGTCGGTCTTCAAGGGTATGTTCTCTATGGATATACATCCGCCCGTTGTTTGTATCTAGTATCTAGATCTTGGTACATAGTTCCCATCGTAGGAAATTTTTTGTTTTCTATGCTGCGAACCCTACACGAACCATATCTAAGAGAGTTCGATTACGACGTTCGGGCACACCATTACGCTGTGGTGTTCCCGGCGGTGTCAATTGTGAAAGTATTCCGCATTTCTTTAAATGCTCGCCAAACTCGTAACTTAGATATTCACCTCCACGATCAGAACATAGAAATTTAATCTTCTTCTTACGTTGATTCTCCACCTCACTTTGAAATTCCTTAAACTTCTCAAAATTTTCGGACTTATGTCTCATGAAATAGATATACCCATATCTACTCAAGTCATCCGTGAAGGTAAGAACATAACGATAACCACCGCGCGATGCTACACTCATTGGACCACACACATCGGTATGTATGATTTCCAATAAGTCCGTAGCTCGCTCCATCATACCATAAAATGGAGTCTTAGTCATTTTACCCATCAGACATGCTTCACATCTTTCAAGTGATTCGAAATCAAGTGATTCAAGAAGTCCATCGGAATGGAGTTTCTTCAGACGCTTCACTCCAATATGACCAAGACGACAGTGCCACATATAGGTCGAGTTATCTCTCAATTTCAAACGTTTAGCTTCAATGTTATTAATGTGTGTATTTCCACAATCGAGATTCAATAAGAATAGACCATCTATCAAAGGTGCATGTGCATAAAACATATTACTCATATAAGTCGAACAACCATTATTCTCGGACTTAAAGAAGTAACCGTCTCGCAATAAACATGATCCAGATATAATGTTCATGCTCAACGCAGGCACCAAATAACAATTATTTAAGTATAAAACTAATCCCGATGGTAGATGAAGAGGTAGCGTGCCGACCGCGATCACATCAACCTTTGATCCATTTCCAACGTGCATCGTCACCTCGTTCTTCGCTAGCTTCCGTTTATTCTGCAGTACCTATTTCGAGTTACAAATATGAGCACCGAACCAGTATCAAATACCCAGGCACTACTACGAGTACTAGTGAGATACACATCAATAACATGTATATCAGATATACCTTTATTCTTGATGTTGCCGTTCTTCAAATCCGCCAAGTACTTTGGGCAATTCCGCTTCCAGTGACCTTCTCCCTTGCAGTAAAAGCACTCAGTATCAGGCTTAGGCCCAGCCTTGGTCTTCTTCGCCGGCATGGCAACTTTCTTACCGCCCTTCTTGAAGTTTCCCTTTTTCTTAGACTTGCCTTGCTTCTTGAATTTGGTGGTCTTATTGACCAACAACACTTGGTGCTCTTTCTTGATCTCCACTTCTTCAGATTTCAACATGGAGAAGAGTTCTGGCAACGTCTTGTCCATGTTTTGCATATTGTAGTTCATCACAAAGTTCTTGTAACTTGGTGGCAGTGACTGGAGGACACGGTGAATCCCCAAAGAATTAGGAATCACTATACCCAAACTTTGGAGTTTATTTGCGTACCCAGATATCTTAAGCACGTGCTCACTAACGGAGCTGCCCTCTTCCATCTTGCAGTTAAAGAACTTTTTAGAAGCCTCATAACTCTCAACTGCCGCATGAGCCTCAAATATCATTTTGAGTTCACGGACAATATCATGTGGGTCATGGTTCTCAAACCTTTTCTGAAGCTCCGATTCCAAACCATACAAGATAGCACACTGAACTGTGGAGTACTGATTCTTTCGAGTGAGGTAAACATTCTTTACTTTATCGGTAGCAGTAGCTGCAGGAGGGTCACCCAGCGGTGCATCCAGCACATAGGTCAAATTACCAGCATTGAGGATAATCCTCAAATTGCGGAACCAATCCGCGAAATTGCTTCCATTGTTTTTCAACTTTTCTTTCTCTAGGAACGCATTAAAATTGATGGTAGGGGCCACCATTGATCTACAACATATTTGCAATAGTTTAGACTAAGTTAATGACAAATTAAGTTCTAATTAATAGTTAAATTAATCTAGGTGAACTCCCACTCAAAACAATATCCCTTACATTGTTTTAGTGATCACACGAACCAAATCCACCACGTCAAAACCGATCATCACGAGAGTTGATGTAGCTTCAATGGCGAGCAATCAACATGTTCTTCATATCTACTATATGACTCATGCTTTACCTTTTGGTGATCCGTGTTCCGAGACATGTCTATACATGCTAGGCTCGTCAAGATCAAACCTTAGCTTCCACATGAGCAAATCTGGCTTGCTCACGTTGTATACACTCGCAGAATCTAACACACCCGATCATCACGTGGTTCTTCGAAACAACGAGCTTTAGCAACGGTGCTTACTAAGGATGAACACTTTAAAACTTGAAATTATGTGCTTGAGGGATCATCTTATAATGCTACCGTCGCAAACTAAGCAATACAAGATGCATAAAGGATTAACATCACATGCAATTCATAATATGTGATATGATATAGCCTTTCTTCTTGTGCTTATGATCTCCATCTTCAATCACGAACATGATCTCCATCATCACCGGTATGGCGTCAAGGTCAATGGCGTCGTTTCATGGTCGTCATCCACCAGCTTCAACTATTACAACTACTTTGAATAGACACACAGGCCTTAATAAAATTTAAAAGACAACCATATGGCTCCTGCCGGTTGCCAACTTACAATAAGGAACATTGCATACATCATATATAATCACAATCATGGCCATATCACATCACAGCACACCCCTGCAAAACAAAGTTAGATGCCTCTAATTTTCTTTGCATATTTTATGTGGTTTGGGGCTTTCAATAAGTGTCGTTCTAACTTACGAACAAGAATCACAATGTTGATGCTTGAACTATCAAGTGCCCGTTGTAAATTGAATCTATACTATGATGGGAGAGACATACACCCGCAAATCCACTTATGCAATACAAGTTGCGTGTTGAGCGTGGAGCAAGTCTCATGAACGATGTCATGTAAGGTTAACCCGGGCCGCTTCATCCCATCATACTGCAAGATGCAAAGTACACAAAAAGCAATTGACAATAAAAGCACCACCGCCCATAATGACCATTGTGTTCTACTCGTGCAACAGATCTACATATAGACACGGATCTGATACCACTGTAGGGGTTCGTAGCATGGAAAACAAAAAAATTCTTCCGCATGCACACAAACAAGCCAAGATCTATCTACTAGATTGTAGCAACGAGTCGATAGAAGCACTCACCCTCGAAGATTCCAAAGCGGTTAACGAGAGCAGATTCTCGTGGGTGATGTAGTCGTACACTTGTCGATCTCAAGATCGCGTGGACGATCCTTCCGGCGCTGCGTTCCGGCAGCGCTTCCGCAGTCGGTCACATGTTCGATACTCGATAAAGACCTTCATCTCCCTTGTTCTAGCAGGCAGCGAAGGTTGTAGTTCTCTCCTCACGATTCCGGCAGCACGACGGCGTGGTGTCGGAAGTAGAGGAAAGATCCCGCAGGGCTTCGCCTAAGCCGGATGCGAGTTATGGTGGATTAGGGTTTCCTGGAAATCTAGGGTTTAGAGATCCGGGAGCAGGAGGAGGTGTCGGCGGCGGGCTCGGGTGGAGAGGGCTTGGAACTTGTGTGTTGTGTTGGGGAAGCCCTCCCCCTCTATTTATGAGAGGGGAGGCAGCCTTGGGAGGGGTGGCTTTGAATCCAAACTCAAACCCAAGTTGGATTGAGAGAAGGACTTGTTTATTCTCCCACTAGGAAACCATTGTTCCAGTTTGACTTTTCAAACATCCCGTTTGACTTTCAATTTAGAGCTTTATTTCTCTCTTGCATATGCCAACACCAAGTGACCTTGGATATGATCCAATCATTCCACATATCCATGACACATTCATGGACCATTCTCCTTCCGGACCGGTGAACCTTCTAGACCCTTCTAGAACCTCTCCGATGAAATCAACGGAAACTTTTCCGAACTCTGAAATAGGACTTTCCTTATATGAATATTATTCTCCGGACCATTCCGGATCTCATCATGATATCCCGGATCCCATCCGAGACTCCGAACAACATTCGGTATCCCTACTAACATTCCATATCTACTAAACAACATTGAAGCCTTAAGTGTGTCTCCCTACGGTTCGTGAATTATGCGGACATGATCGAGACACTACTCGGATCAATAACCAATAGAAGAATCTGGAAATTCATATGGCTCCCACATATTTCAACGATTACTTTGCGATCGAATGAACCACTTAAATACGATACCAATTTCCCTTTGTCTCACGATAGTTTACTTATCCAAGGTTTTGATCATCGGTATCTCTACATACCTAGTTCAACCTTGTTACTGATAAGTACTCTTTCTCGTTCCTGTGGTATGTGATCCCTTGTGAGCCAGCACATGCTTGCAAGCTAATTGGATGGCATTCCACCGAGAGGGCCCAGAGTATATCTATCCGTCATATGGATGGACAAATCCCACTCTTGATCCATGTGCCTCAACCCATACTTTCCGAACACTCAATGCCACATTTATAGCCACCCAATTACGGTGTGGTGTTTAATGTCATCAAAGCATCCTTCCGGTGATGGTGATTAGCATGATCTCATGGTCGAAGGAATTAGGTTACTACGTGTCAGAAAGCTTATAGCAAACGAACTATTAAAATGACTTGATCTTTATGCTACGCTTATCTATAGGAGTATGTCCATCATACCATTCTCCTAATGATATGATCTTGTTATTAACAACATCTCAATGTTAATGATCGAGAAACCACGATCATCTAATAATCAACAAGCTAGTATTATAAAGAGGCTTTACTAGGGACTCTAATTTAGTTTACAAATCACACAAGTATTAATGTTTCTGGTTAATACTATTATAGCATGAATGTAAACATTTATCATAAACACAAAGATATAATAATAACTGCTTTTATTATTACCTCTAGGTCATATCTCCAACAAAAATTCCCTCGGCGCATGGTACGCCGACGGCTGCCCTCGGCGTAGCCTCCTCGGCAAAGGTCTCCCTCGGAGGAGCACGCACAAGCCGTTGGCGTATCGAAATGCTGTCGGCGTACGCTACGCCAACGTCTTTGCCCTCGGCGTAGCGGCCGTCGGCATAGCCTGTCGGCCGATTGCAAAAACATTATTTGTAAAAAAAAAGTTATTTTTTTTTTCTCACTTTTTTTATTTTTTGAATTGTTTGACTCGTTAATCTCCCACTTTGAACATTTTTAAAACTAATTACACTTAATATTTGATTAAATTTCAGTCTTAGTCAAACTTTCTGGCTGATCACCCATCCTAATACTACTCCAGCTCCAGCATGCTTAACTTCCTCGTTCCTTCAGAATCCGTTTCCGCAAAGTAATTCATATATTGTTGTCACTATGATATCAATCATATTAACTCTTATATCATCATATCACATGTTTGTATTTTTTTGAAATTACAAACAATTATCTAAGTAAACATTAATGTATAAGTAAAAATATTATTGAATTCAAATAAAAATATAATAATTTTACTTTTTCATATTTTTCTATTTAATATGGAATAATTAATATCTTTCAATCTGTAAATCGGAATTCGACAAAAAATATGTATAAATTGATCAGAAAAATGAGAGGAATCCAAATATGATATCCATATCAAGTAATCACAAATCCTCCGTTTTCGAATTAGCTATTTGGTGGTTGCTTTAGAAAATCCCCTTTTTGCGCTCGGATAATGAAAAATGGCTTTTTAGTGCTATGAAAAGGAAAACTTGCATTGGATATTTGATAAAATAGCATATTGTGAACCTAAAAATGATTTTTGTAAAAAATTATGAGCATCGGATCATGTACCTGTAGTTCATATCTGACCCACTTCCTACGGATTCGGCAGGAATTTGTCTTTTTCAGCAGAGGTGGACGGAAAGGTTTCGCACCCCCTGGTGTGACATTGTGCATATAAGGTGGTATAGTATTTTTGTAAAATGTGGTGGCAGCATTTTGAATTAGCCATTTGGTGGTTGCTTCACAAAACCGTCCGTTTTTTGTGCTCGAAAAATGGGAAATGGCTTTTTGGTGCGACGAAAAGGAAAACTTCATCCCGCAACATTGTTCGTTATTCCATGATGTATGTGTATGCATAATATGGGCACATTATCACAAACTATGCCTTGATTCTAGCCATAACGTTGGTCATTTGACCTGAAAGCCAAGAAACCTCGAAGGAGATAGCTCATTTTGTGAAGTTTTTTGAGACATAATCAATATATAAATTTTGATATTTTTACTTATAACTATGTCACATAATATGACACCACGCGAAGGTTTCGCATTATTTCGATCGTTTTTGAATTTTTTATGCCCGTTTTAAACTATCGTCAAACTTTGTCGAACGCCGGGCATGAAGATTCTTAGCTCGGGGCCGAGCCTCGCTAAACTTGCATTCGATCTTTGATAAAATAGAATATTGTGAATCTAAAAATGATTTTTGTAAAAAAACATGAGCATCGGATCATGTACTTGTAGTTCATATCTGACCCACTTCCTCCCGATTCGGCAGGAAATTGTCTTTTTCACCAGATGTGGACGGAAAGGTTTCGGATCCCCCTGTTGGTACATTGTCCATTTAAGGTGGTATAGTATTTTTGTAAAATGTGGTGGTAGCATTTTGAATTAGCCATTTGGTGGTTGCTTCACAAAACCGTCCGTTTTTTGTGCTCGGAAAATGGGAAATGGCTTTTTGGTGCGACGAAAAGTAAAACTTCCTCCTGCAACATTGTTAGCCATCCCATGATGCATGTGTATGCACAATATTGGCATATTATCATAAACTATGCCTTGATTCTAGCCATAACATTGGTCATTTGACCCGAAAGCCAAGAAACCTCGAATGAGATAGATTATTTTGTGAAGGTTTTTTTGAGACATAATCAATATATCAATTTTGATATTTTTCCTTATAACTATGTCACATAATATGACACCACGCAAAGGTTTCGCATTGTTTCGATAGTTTTTGAATTTTTTATGCCCGTTTTAAACTATCGTCAAACTTTGTCGAACGACGGGCATGAAGATTCTTAGCTCGGGGCCGAGCCTCGCTAAACTTGCATTGGATCTTTGATAAAATAGCATATTGTGAACCTAAAAATGATTTTTGTAAAAAAACATGAGCATCGGATCATGTACCTGTAGTTCATATCTGACCCACCTCCTACCGATTCGGCAGGAATATGTCTTTTTCACCAGAGGTGGACGGAAAGGTTTCGGATCTCCATGTTGGACATTGTACATATAAGGTGGTATAGTATTTTTGTAAAATGTGGTGGTAGCATTTTGAATTAGCTATTTGGTGGTTGCTTCACAAAACCGTCTGTTTTTTGTGCTCGGAAAATGGGAAATGGCTTTTTGGTGCGACGAAAAGGAAAAGTTCCTCCTGCAACATTGTTCGACATCCCATGATGCATGTGTATGCACAATATGGGCACATTATCACAAACTATGCCTTGATTCTAGCCATAACATTGACCCGAAAGCCAAAAAACCTCGAATGAGATAGGTCATTTTATGAATGTTTTTTAAGACATAATCAATATATCAAGTTTGATATTTTTCCTTATAACTATGTCACATAATATGACACCACGCAAAGGTTTCGCATTGTTTCGATCGTTTTTGAATTTTTTATGCCCATTTTAAACTATCGTCAAACTTTATCGAACGACGGGCATGAAGATTCTTAGCTCGGGGCCGAGCCTCGCTAAACTTGCATTGGATCTTTGATAAAATTGCATATTTTGAACCTAAAAATGATTTTTTAAAAAAACATGAGCATCGTATCATGTACATTTAGTTCATATCTAACTCACTTCCTACAGATTCGGCCGGAATTTGTTTTTTTCACCAGAGGTGTACGGAAAGGTTTCGGATCCCCATGTTGGGACATTGTCCATATAAGGTGGTATAGTATTTTTGTAAAATGTGGTGATAGCATTTTGAATTAGCCATTTGGTGGTTGCTTCACAAAACCATCCATTTTTTATGCTTGGAAAATGGGAAATGGCTTTTTGGTGCGACGAAAAGGAAAACTTCCTCCCGCAATATTGTTCGCCATCCCATGATGCATGTGTATACACAATATGGGCACATTATCATAAACTATGCCTTGATTCTAGCCATAACATTGGTCATTTGACCCGAAAGCCAAGAAATCTCGAACGAGATAGGTCATTTTGTGAAGGTTTCTTTGAGACATAATCAATATACCAAGTTTGATATTTTTTCCTTCTAACTATGTCACATAATATAACACCACACGGAGGTTTCACATTGTTTCGATCATTTTTGAATTTTTTATGCCCGTTTTAAACTATATATAATGTTTTATGTTTTACTTAATTTTTATTTACAAATGTGTAATATTTGAGTGTAGATAGATAGGTCTTATTTTTCTGCAAATTTGATATATTATTTGTATTTTTCCGAATTAGAATGATTTAGTTATGATTTTTCAAAGTTTAATGAGATAAAATAAAAAATAGCTACGCCGAGGGCAGCCGTCGGCGTATGCTACGCCGAGGGTAGCCGTCGGCGTAGCATAGGATATGTCGTGGGCAATTCTACGCCGACGACTGCTTGGCGGGGCTGGCCTGGACGATGGCTGCGCCGACGGCCCCGACGTTTGGCCATCGGCGTAGCGACCGACCGTCGGCGTAGCTTCCCATTCCTGTAGTGCGAGGGCCCCAACATTTCCTCCTAGGCATAGAGATCCCCCTCGGCATCTACCTTGTTCTCGTAGTGGCTGGTGGAGGTATCTTAACAAGAAAGTCTGCCTTACGTGATTGTGTGTGGACATGTCAGGCATGTATGCATCCGTGAAGCTGTTAGGATAATGCGTTGTTACAGAAACTGGATGTAATTGGTATCTTTGCGTTATTAATATATGCTGCTCGTGGAACAAACATGGCGTGTCTATTGGCTTTATCAACATGACAATGTTTTCCAGGCAACTAGACCATTCTTCTAATGTTTCCAGATGGATGAATTATGTCTATCAATTGTATTTTATACCCAGATAGGACTGCAAATTTCATTGATCGCTAGCTAGAAAGTTGAGTTATGTGCTGTAGTGTTATGTTTTACAAAATAATGTTACATAAGAACCTACTAGCAGCACCTGTCAGACACGTGCAGCAAAGAGCTATCTAGCAGAGAATATGCATGATCGCAGGCTAATTTATACGAATATTATCATAGCACGCAAAGGCATGCATGCAGGATAGGATGTCATTCCAAACTTGTGAGGACGCAGCTCGGTACAATAATGGTGGACACGCAAAGCTCCTCGAACAAACATGGCTTGTCTGTTGGCTTTATCTTTTAGCATTATTCTCAATGTTTTTGGCTTTGACAAGCATTAGTAATGCCAATACATAGTAGCTGGACAAACTTACCAAGTCGCCATCAGAATAATCCGTCAAACTTATAAGAGAAGAAGAATTTAGAAGTAAGACTTGGACGTGAGTGCCTTTGAGATACCGTAGAATTCACATTTGACATGAATGAGATGAGAAAGACAAGGATCGTGTATCTATAGACAATCTTGTTGGAAGGAGTAAGAAATGTTGGGACATTTAAAAGTGTCTTACCAGGGTGCACCGGTGAGACTATGGTAGATACTAGGGCCGGGAATAGGATCGCCATTCGGCCAACTGTTTGGTACCAACATCGGCCGACTATGGTAGGCTTACAGTCGTCAGACATAACAGGAGACAATAATCAAGAACATATTTTAATTAGGAGCGTACGTAGAGCAGAGAACATGCATGATCTATCGCAGGATCTAATAAATGTGAATGTTTTTTTTTAGATGAATTAATGCGAATGTTATGATAGCACGCAACGGATGCAGGCAGGCTGGAACATCATCATTCCAAACTTGTGGAATATTAAGGTGGACACGCGAAGCACATCTTGGTCCAGGGACATATATATATACATGGCATGTCTGTTGACTTTATATCTATCCATTTGGCTTTGACGAGCACTAAGACTGCCCTCGGCAGAGATTGTTTTGGTAAATATTTACACATAGATCACAAGAGGGAGAGAGGGGTGCACAGCGATGGTTCATATTTGGAGGGTTGTGCAATGGTGGGACGAGTGGGAGCTACGCATCCTCGTCCTGGGCAGCCTGGGCCTCTAGTGGTTCCTGCTGCTGGCTGCCCCCATGCGCAAGTACTCCATCCCGCGCGTGTGCAGGACATGCATCTGGCTGGCTTATATTTCCAGCGATGCACTGGCGATCTTCGCGCTCGCCACCCTCTTCAATCGCCACGCAAGGGGGGCCAGGAACAACGCATGTGGCGCTACTTCTACTGCTACTACTTCTACTCCTGGGTCGAGCACCGCCCTGGAGGTCCTGTGGGCTCCTATCCTCCTCATCCACCTTGGTGGGCAGAAGGAAATGACCGGCTACACGATTGAAGACAACGAGCTGTGGATGAGGCACGCCGTGACCTTGGTGTCCCAGGCCGCGATCGCCTTGTACACCTTCTGCAAGTCGTGGCACAGCTCCAACGACTTGAAGCTGTTGTCCGCCGCGGTTCTCCTCTTCATCGTTGGGGTTGCCAGCCTGAGCGAGAAGCCATTCGCTCTCAACAAAGCGAAGACCACCAAGAGACTCGCGGCTGTGTCGCCCTGGGTGCAGCGAAAAAGGAAGAATTCCAAATGGACGGAGCGGATAGGCCGCTTCTTCCAGGGTGGAATTCACTCAACACTCCCCATGGTGAGGATGGAGGAGGACGAGGAGGAGGAGGCCTCGGGAAGGAGGAGGATGCGACGAGGATGGTGCGGGAACAAGGAGCGCAACAAGGGGAAACATGTGGTCTTGTTGGAGGCAGACAAACTGTTGATGGTACTTTCAGACATGTCATTGCTAGCTATGGCCACTGAGCTGGTAGCAACAGGGAAAGCCAACCATGTTGAGGAGGTTCTACCACCTATGCTCATGGCTGAGAAAGTCATGCCGCGCTCTCTGCGCAATGCATTCGCCTTCATCTACACAAGGGCTACTGTGGCTGTCACTCCTCTCTACCTGGCTTATCATGTGTTGGTGGTACCCATCCTACACATCGTCGCCCTGATGCTATTTGCAAGGAGCGACAAGCACCCCTACAAGCGCGCCGACGTGAAGATAACATACATCGTCCTCTGCCTCACCGCCACGCTGGATATCCTAGCGGAGTTCATTCACCAGCTGCTATACATGCTCATGTCCATGACAACAGTTCCAGCACTGTGCGAGACTGTACCTAGCTATAACATCATAGATGCCGCTCTCATCAAAGCTGATAAGAGCATGGGGTGGCTATACAGGATATACAGGTGTGCCAGGGGCATCCGTTGTTCGTGCTTATTTAACAATCATAATGCTCAACTCTTCAGAATTATCACACAAACCGTGATTATAGATCTGGTGGACGCACGACAACGAGACCTCGCCAGTTATAGGATATTCGACGACTCAGACACCAATACCATTGACTCACACACCAACTGGGTTTTAAGCAAGGAGCTGCAGATGCATTGTGGTTTGCAGATAAGAAAATGCTTGTGTGGTGTCCCATTCGACCGAAGCATCCTCCTATGGCACATCGCCACCGATCTTTGCAGACGTCGCAGCATTGACGATGCCACCTTCGTAGATGATGGAGTTGAAGACGAAGAAGAAGAAGTTGGAGGAGGAGGAGAGCCAGAAGAACAAGAACAACACACAAGGGAGAGGGACCCAGCATTACAGCTATACAGGATGTCGGCAATTGCAATATCCGACTATATGGCGCACCTACTGAATGAGAACCCCGAGATGCTACTGACTGGCAGCAGACATCATCTCATCTCCGAAGCCCTAAATGAAGTAAAAGACTATATTTCCTGGAAGAAGATGTACAATACGTTGAGCCTAGAAGACATAGATATAATTATTGGCATGTATCCCATGTCAAACGAAGATTATAGCCAGGTTTTCCACATCAAAGAGGCATGCAAGCTTGCAAAAGAGTTGTTAGCGCTGCAGGAGGATACGCGGTGGGAGCTCATGTACCGGGTGTGGTTGGGCATGCTCTGCTACTCCGCCAGCATGTGCAGGGGCTACCTGCACGCCAAGAGCTTGAGTGAAGGTGGAGAGTTCTTGTCTTACGTCTGGCTAATGCTCATGCTCAAGGGGGCCAAGAGTTTGGCCGACAAGCATCAGATGCCGCCACCCAGAACTTAACATCAAGGTCCTTGCTTGCTTGTGTGTGTGTCCTTTCTTCTGTGTGTTACTTGCTAACCTGGATATTTATTTTGTGTAATAAAATATGGTTTTGTTCTTCTTTGAGCAGATATGTCATTTGCGCTCTTCTCATGCATAATCCATACTACTCACTACTAGAAAACACTTGGTTGCTTAGCATTAGAAATACTCAATTAAATCCAAAATATACTAGGCAATCGTGAACGTTGTCTTCGCTGAGTGATATACTTGCCAAAGACGCGACGTTGGTAACTCAAGTTTTCCCGAGTGTTATTTGTCAGTTTCACGGCACAAACTTTGCGGGTGTTATATGTTTTTTTCCTAGCAAAAACAAAGAGGCCAAGTGGCTTCGGCTTGGCTGAGTGCCGGCATATACACCCAACCAATACCTGTCAGCAAGAGATGACATGTGGCCCTCGGCTTGGCTGAGTGCCGGCATATACACCCAACCAATACCTGTCAGCAAGAGATGACATGTGGCCCTCGTCTTTACCGAGTGTTTGACCTCATACTCTTTGTTAAAGTTGTCATCCAAATTGATAAGAAGATTAACTTCTGATGGAGCAGAGCGAGGATCGTCGCCGATCTACTTTGCTATCGGGTCAAGTACTCAGCAAAGAGAAATACGAGCATGAATTTTTTTTCCAGAAGCTCTTAGAATCTACCACAACGCGCCACATGTCCCTTTTGCCGAGTGAAACACTCGACATATAGTTTTTGCTTCCAAAATATATAGATGGTGGGACCGAAGGAGACAGAGTGACCGACACGTTGTGGAATCCAGCGGATGGGAACCAATGAGCATGGGGCGTTAAGCATTTTGGAGAATAAGGTGCTTTAGATAGTGGCCAAGCAAAGGCGAAAGAAGCTAGGAACAATTGATGTACTCACTCCGTCTCAAATCTGTTGTTTTAACTTTGTCTAGATTCGTATGTATATACACACTAAAACGAGTCTAAATACACACAAATCTAGACTAAATTTAGACAACTTATTTGAAACGGATGGAAGAAAGGGGATCCTATGTTGAAAGAAGCTACGGACAACTGATGTAAAAGGAAGTCGATAATGGGAGGAAGCATAAGTTGAGTTGGAATCCCTTTTTCCAAGTAGTATACAGGTTAAGAATAACCTTTAGTGGTGAGATGCCCAGTTGGGTTTCTTTTCGGGATGCCAATTGCCTGCCCAAAATATATTGTCCGACTCTTTTGGTTCGTATTTGCACTTGTGGCAAGGTTTGGGCATCTATATATCTAGCTAGGTTCTGATCGACGTTGCAAAAGGTATATATATATATATTCCTTCCCATCCTTAACTAAGGCCTCAGCTACAAGGACTATATATTGCCATCATAGCGCCCTGACTGCCTTTAATTCCCCACACGATCGATCACCCGTGAAAGAAAGCAAAGCATGTCACTGACCACCGAAGGTAGTTTCCCCTCTTCTTTTTTTCTACAAGGGCCCCTATATATATATATTGCCTTCAGTAATAGAGATATAGAATTTGCTGGCTGCTAATTTTGTGCTGCATGTGCTGTAGTGTTTCCGAATTCCAGAGCCGGCTATTACAGGGTTTATTACACCGTTACCAAATCTCAAGATGTAGAAGCCGCCATGGCGAAAAGGCATCCGGTACTCCTACTATTTCTGAATTTTGATGTCTTTGTGAGATGCTCCAGAAATGGATCGTTATATATATGTCAAATTGAAGGTGGTGCTGATGCTCTGGGCGAGCTGGAACGAACCATGCAGGGTCATGCTGAAATCCTTCCGGGACATGGCAATGGCTAAGAGGAAGGAGGCCGTATTCTGCCGGGTGGACGTCGATAGCTGTAAAGATGTCGTGGAGCGCTTCCGAGTGGAGGCGCTGCCGACCTTCTTGCTAATCAATGAATGCCTTGAGATGGCCAGGGTCGTAGGCATCAAGGTGGACGAGCTCAAAACCAAAATCATGGACAGGATTTGAAGCTAGAGATGCAGCTGGGATTCGTGTATCTTCTCTGGATGCATGTAAATTGTGTGAGTACAAGTGTGGTACCACTGTTACACATGTTGGCCCAGCCCCAAACGCCGAGTGCAGTCCGGCGTGACGACAACGATGATCCGGCGAGTTCGCGCACGTACGGTACGATCAGTCTAGCACTTTGAGCTAGCTAGCTGATCAAAACTCTCAACTCACACGAGTACGTACGGGAAAAACAATGTTGATGGCTACAGGGCCCTCTCGGTCCTGTTGTTTGTATTGAATCTCACGGTTGTC
The DNA here is from genome assembly GCA_916181665.1 of Avena sativa. Taxonomy (NCBI): domain Eukaryota; kingdom Viridiplantae; phylum Streptophyta; class Magnoliopsida; order Poales; family Poaceae; genus Avena; species Avena sativa. Next base: position 31,660,603 of record OV702300.1, on the reverse strand, counting down.
TTACAAGGCTACTATATGGGTGTATATATAGACCCGGCAAGACGCAACGTCAATATGAATAGGTGTTGGACTACTAGTCCTACTCGGAACACACACGCACACGACACGGTTCCGTGTCCTATCGGGATTACTATTCCTAACAATCACCCCCCTAAGCACGATGTGCCTAACTTCACAGCTTGGACGCCGATCCTTCCTCGCATCTCCGCAAACTTCACTCGTCCCAAAGATTTAGTTAGGATATCCGCAAGCTGATCTTTGGTGCAAACATAGTTGACTTCAATCTTGCTCTCCTCTACACACTGCCGTATATAGTGATACTTCGTATCAATGTGCTTACTCCTGTCATGATGCACCGGATTCTTGCACAATGAAATTGCAGACTTGTTGTCAATATTGAGCACCACTTGTTCCGCCTCCCGATTGGTGAGATCACCAAGTAGACTCCTTAGCCACACACCTTGACACGCCGCAGTTGCAGCCGCAATATACTCAGCTTCACAGGATGACTGTGCCACCACTTTTTGCTTTTGTGATAGCCAACTTACTATGCTTCTTCCCAAGAAATATGCCACGCCCGAGGTACTCTTACGGTCGTCAATATCTCCTGCCATGTCGCTATCACTGTAGCCAAGTAGCTTCACCTCCTCCTTCTCTTTCGAGTAGACAATACCAAAGTTTGTTGTCCCTTTGATATACCTGAGTATATGCTTCACGGCTGTCCAATGCTCCATTGTGGGTGCTTCCATGAAGCGACTCACATAGCCAACAGAATAGGCCAAGTCGGGTCTTGTGTTAATGAGATACCTCAAACTTCCGACCACACTCCTATACTCCGTTGCATCAAGCGCAGGTGCTTCACTCCTTTTGCTCAGTTTAAGACGAGGTTCCATCGGAACATGAGTTGGATTGCATTCTTCCATGCCACACTTCTCGAGTATCTTCTTTGCATATGCCTCTTGGCATAGCGTGATCTCACCCAGCTTTTGATGTACCTCGATCCCAAGGTAGTAGCTCAACAAGCCTAGATCACTCATCTTGAATAACTCCTTCATCTGTAGCTTGAACTTTGCAATCTCCTTCTCATCCGCTCCAGTTATCAATAGATCATCAACATAGATGCCAACTAGTAGATGATCTCTTCCTTTACCTCGCTTATACATCGCATGCTCCAGTGGGCTCTTCTCGAATCCGAGAGAGATCAATGTACGATCAAGCTTGATGTTCCATGCCCGAGGGGCTTGCCGTAGCCCGTACAATGCCTTGTGTAGCTTCAAAACCTTGTGTTCTTCTCCCTCTTTGATGTATCCCGGTGGTTGCTTTACATAAACTTCTTCTTCTAACTCCCCATTCAAAAACGCGGATTTCACATCCATGTGATGCAATTTCCAAGATTCTTGAGCTGCGAGAGCAATAAGTAATCTCACCGATTCCATCCTTGCAACGGGAGCAAACACTTCTTCGAAATCCACACATTGCTCTTGCACATACCCCTTGGCAACTAGCCGAGCTTTGTGTTTTACCAATTTCCCTTCGGCATCCTTCTTGATCTTGTACACCCACTTGAGCCCTATGGCCTTGTGATTGTTGGGTAAATCGACAAGCTCCCATGTATCGTTGTCTTTGATCGATCCCAACTCCTCATCCATAGCCCGACGCCAACACTCCTCCGTATTAGCATCCTCGAATTTCGTCGGCTCCTCGGTGAGTAAACACCGTCCTTGTCCTCTCCCTCGCGCACGTGCTGTACGAAGGATCTCCGGCGGATACAACTCCAGTACACTTCGGAATTTTTCTGGAGTAGGTGGCCGTCTCCTTTCTTCCCGTGCACTTGGAGGAGACGTGGAAGCTGACGTAGTACCTGTTTCAGCGTCTACTGAATTTCCTGCAGTTTCTGTCGGTGTACTGCATGTTGGTGACGTGACATCGTCGCCCGCGTCCACTTCTGGACTGCCGTTAGTCCCTCCTAGACGGGAGTGTGCAGCTGATGGGCCACTTGCGCCAGGGCTCTCGTCCGCGCGTGGACTGGATGGCGACGCCGAGCTTCCAGGTGCAGCGTGTGAGCTGCTGCTCGTGTCGGGACTCCCACGCGGAGATACCTCTCCAGGCGTAGCGCTGCTGCTGCTCACTTCCGAACTTCCATCTTCCGAACCAGCGCCTAAATCCGTAACGCCACGGGACGCCGTTTCTTGATCATCTGCATGCGAATCTATGTAGACTACAGTAAATATTTCATCAGAAATTGATTGTACCGGTTCCGCAGAGCCCCAATTCCATGATTTCTCCTCCTCGAAGACGACGTCACGTGTCACCACCAACTTTTTGTTCACTGGATTGTACGCGCGATACGCCTTCGAACCGTATTCATAGCCGATCATGACCATTGGAGTACTTCGATTTGCCAACTTGCTAGTATGCCCGGTCACCGTCTTCACATGCGCCATGCACCCGAAAGTGCGAAGATGATCAACCGAGGGCTTGCGCCCGTACCATGCTTCGTACGGCGTCATACCAACTACACTCTTAGTTGGCGCCCTGTTCAGCAAATAGACAGCTGTACTAACTGCCTCATCCCAAAACCTGCCTGACATGCCTTTGCTCTTCATCATGCTGCGTGCCATGGCCACCACGGTTTGGTTCCTTCTTTCCACAACACCGTTTTGCTGCGGTGAATATGGTGCGGTGAGATACCGCCGGATCCCATGAGCTTCGCAAAACTCCTTGAATTCATTGGATTTGAACTCCCCACCCCGATCGGTACGGAGGGCCTTCAACTTTGCCTCGGACTCCATCTCGGCTGCCATCTTCACAATCCTGAACGCTTGCAAAGCTTGATCCTTACTCTTCAGCAGCACAACCCACATGTATCTACTGAAGTCGTCGACGATGAGCAAAAAGTACTTGTTCCCGGCGGGGGTCGCCGGCGTGATTGGTCCGCATAAGTCTCCATGCACCAACTCAAGAACCTTACTTGCTCGATATTGTCCCTCCCTTGGAAACGGGGCTCGCCTTTGCTTCCCAATGAGACAACCGTCGCACACCTGCTCAACATGATCAACACACGGTAAGCCACGTACCATCTCCTTCTGTCCAAGTTGTCGTAGAGCTTGGAAATTTAGATGTCCGTAGCGTGCATGCCACTTCCACGCCGAGTCTTCCATGCTTGTCATCAAACATACTGGATCCGCCCGATTGAGATTGAGTATGTAGAGTCTATTCTTCGACCTCTCCACCTTCATGATGAGCTGCCTTTGGCGGTCATATCCCCACAGGAACTCGTCCTCCAACACGATCTTGCATCCACGCTCCGCGAGCTGACCAAGACTGATAATGTTGGTCTTAAGCTTGGGAATATAGTACACGTCAGTGAGTACCTTGTGACCTCCATCCTTCAACTCAAACAGGACAGTGCCTCGTCCTGCAATCTCCACCTTCGACCCATCGCCGAATCGAACGGAGCCTCCAACCATGAGGTTCAACTCAGAAAACTGAGCCTTGTCGCCGGTCATGTGGTTGCTAGCGCCTGTGTCGAGGTACCAAACGTCGTGAGCCGTCTGCATCCTCCGTGGGAAGACCTTCTCTTCCACGAGCGTGACGATCTCCGTAGCGGACTCCTGAGGAGTTGATTCCTTGGTGGTCATTAACTCGCAAGCTTCGAGCATGAGCATCATCGGTCCATCATCTCCTTCCTTCGCCATGAGAGCCTTCTCCTTTGAACGGTTGGGACACTCCGATTTGAAGTGCCCGAGCTGATTGCACTTATGGCAGCGAAGATTCTTCTTGTCGAATTTCTTCTTTGGCTTCTTCGGCTTGCTGTCCGACTTCTTCGCCGGGACCGAACCATCGCCACTGCCAGATGCCTTATCGCTCCTCTCCTTGGCGACCATTGCCTGCCACTGGGCACGTGTAAGCATGAGGTGCTCAACTTGATTCGCGTCGCCATAGGTGATCTTCATCCGCTCGTCATGCGCCTTGAACCGTCCAACCAGGTCATCCATCGTGAGGGTGGTGAGATCAACGCATTGCTCGATTGCCGACACCACAGATATGTACCGCGGCGGCGCCGCGCGAAGGAAACGCATTACGACTGAGATATCTTCCAACTTCTCACCTTGCGCGCGAATCCCGTTGACAATTGTGGCTACCCTCGAGGCAAAAGCGTCCAGCGTCTCATCTCCTTCCATCTCCAGGTTCTCGTACTTCTTCTGCAAGGTTTGTAGGGTCGCCCTGCGGACGCGCTCGTGCCCAAGATTCAACGTCTTGAGTGTCTCCCACGCCTCCTTTGCAGAAACCTTCGAGATCAGGTGCTGCATCATGTCCGCCGGCACCACGGAGCCGATGGCCGTGAGTGCCTGTCGGTCCTTGCGGTACTTCGACGCGCCCTTCTTGAACTCGTCGCCGCCGGGATCGACAGCCTCCCAGATGTCGTTGCCCTCCATGGCCCACTCCATCCGTTTCGCCCACGTCGTGTAGTTGCCGCGATCATACCGCGGGTACTGCGACGACACCGATGCACCCGCAGCCGCACCGGAGTACTCGCCTTGATCCTTGCCCGTCATGACCTCCCGTTACTAGGAGATCCTCCTCGAGGCTCTGATACCAATTGTTGGCCCAGCCCCAAACGCCGAGTGCAGTCCGGCGTGACGACAACGATGATCCGGCGAGTTCGCGCACGTACGGTACGATCAGTCTAGCACTTTGAGCTAGCTAGCTGATCAAAACTCTCAACTCACACGAGTACGTACGGGAAAAACAATGTTGATGGCTACAGGGCCCTCTCGGTCCTGTTGTTTGTATTGAATCTCACGGTTGTCTTACAAGGCTACTATATGGGTGTATATATAGACCCGGCAAGACGCAACGTCAATACGAATAGGTGTTGGACTACTAGTCCTACTCGGAACACACACGCACACGACACGGTTCCGTGTCCTATCGGGATTACTATTCCTAACAACACATACCAATATAGTAGTACATATATACATTGTGAGTAAAACCCAGCAGTAGCTGCCTGTGCTTAAATTAATAAAGCCCGGAGTTTTACAACAAATAATCTGGCACCAAGGTCTCCAGAGCTGCAAGAAGATAATGGATTTAAAGATGCAATCTGGAACTTATGTGTTCAGTGGAGAATTTATTACGAATGTTCCACAAAGCGCTGCACTGGGTAGCAAACAGAATCCAAACAAGGCGACTAGATTTTGGAGCGAGAGAGAGGAAAACCAAAAGAAATTCATCAAAGGACATCGGGTTCTAGGCCATACTTAGCCAGGCTCTCACACCGCTCTAGCAGAACAGAGCTAGAACACACTGGGTTTCGTCCTGACCATAGATCCAACACTCGCCATATGTAGGTTGGTGCCGCTCACGAATTTGATCATTCACTGGTAGCCGCCCTCTGGCAAGCTTCCAGGAAAAAAACTTAATCTTCAAAGGGAGCTTCGTCTTCCAAATGATATTGTACACCAGTTCCGTCAAGCCTACGATCAATTTCCTATACATCGAGGCGACCGAAAACACCCCGGAGGGATCAAGGGCCCATTATAGCGAATCCTCTAGCCCAGAAAGCTGCACCCTATGGTTGTTGAACCTGAAACGAGAGAGAGATAGCCTTTGTGCTGCTAATGCGTGCAGCGTTTTCTGTTGTTATTCCTTCCTTATAACAGCGATTACAAAGGAGCTAACTTGCCCCCCGATCAGCTGGGCTAAGACCCGTTCTAGACGTGCCATCCCACGTCCTAAGAGCGCCGAGAGGGTCGGGAGCACTACGAAAATAAAACGAGAGAACGAGGGAACGTGCGCTGCCGCACTTCCCGAGCTACACGACTGCATGGATGTCAGGAGATCCCACGCATCTTTATTATCTGAAAAAAACAGAAACAACTAACTCTAAACCTGACAGTAAGTTTAGACGTGCTAACAATTCTCCCCCTAAGCTTATTGTCCCTTGCTGATCATCACGATGCCCAACTTCTGACGGAGCTCGATGAAGCGCACGCGCCCGAGAGCCTTTGTAAGGATGTCTGCGAGCTACGCACGCGCTCGAGAGCCTTTGTAAGGATGTCTGCGAGCTGATCCTCAGTCCCGACGTAAACGAGCTCAACCTTCCCTTTCTCCACATGCTCCCTGATGAAGTGAAACTTGACATCAATATGCTTGCTGCGATCGTGATGAACTGGATTCTTCGCCAGTGCTATGGCGGCCTTGTTGTCCACTTGGAGTTCGAACTTGACAGGTTCGCATCCCAGCATTTCTCCGAGAAGACGACTGAGCCAGATGCCCTGCTGGGTTGCAGCTCCTGCGGCGATGTACTCTGCTTCACACGAACTAGTAGCCACTGCTTGCTGTTTCTGTGAAGACCAAGACACCAGATTCTTCTCAAGGAAGAAGACCTGTCCTGAGGTGCTCTTGCAATCAGAGGTATCCCCAGCATGGTCACTGTCGCTAAACCCCAGCAGACGTGGAGGGCCGCGCCCAGGTCTGTATTGACACCCGTGCTGCTTCGTTCCTTGCACATAGCGAAGGTTTTGCTTGACGGCGGTCCAGTGCGCAGAGCCAGGCTTCTCCATGAACCTGCTGACGATTCCGACAGCATGAGCAATGTCAGGTCGAGAATTGACCAGATATCGCAGGCTGCCAATGATACTCCGATAGAGTGAGGCGTCGACGGCCTCAGATCCTTCCTCCTTGACCAGCTTCAGACGGCACTACATTGGCGTCTGACAGCTGTTGCAGTTCGCGGGCCCTGCTTGCTCGAGAATCTTGCACGCATAGTTCCGCTGACAGAGAGTGATTCCCTTCTCTGACTGCTTCACCTCGATGCCCAGATAGTATCTGAGAAGACCCAGATCACTCATCTTGAAGAGTTTCTTCATCTGCTCCTTGAACTCAGTGATCGCTGCTGCATCTGTGCCCGTGATGATCAGGTCATCGACGTACACCCCGACGAGCAGGAACGATGTGTTGCTCCCCCGTCGATAGACAGCGTGCTCAACCGGACTGCGACTGAATCCGAGGTTGGCGAGTGTGTCGTCGATTTTGGCGTACCAGGCGCGTGGGGCCTGTCGTAGTCCGTACAGGGACTTCTTCAGGTGCAGGCCTATCGTGGAGGGATCAAGGGCCCATTATAGCGAATCCTCTAGCCCAGAAAGCTGCACCCTATGGTTGTTGAACCTGAAACGAGAGAGAGATAGCCTTTGTGCTGCTAATGCGTGCAGCGTTTTCTGTTGTTATTCCTTCCTTATAACAGCGATTACAAAGGAGCTAACTTGCCCCCCGATCAGCTGGGCTAAGACCCGTTCTAGACGTGCCATCCCACGTCCTAAGTCAGAGCGCCGAGAGGGTCGGGAGCACTACGAAAAGAAAACGAGAGAACGAGGGAACATGCGCTGCCGCACTTCCCGAGCTACATGACTGCATGGATGTCAGGAGATCCCACGCATCGTTATTATCTGAAAAAAATAGAAACAACTAACTCTAAACCTGACAGTAAGCTTAGACGTGCTAACACACCCCGGCAAGCTCATGGGTTAGATGGCCCCATAGGGCCACTTCTTCCCGAAAGGTCCTTCTGAAAGCGAGATTCAAGCACTGCGAGTTTTGGGCCTTCTCCACTTAAATTTTAGGGTCTGAGCAAATATTTAATAGTCTAGGGTATCTAACAGAAACGGGTTCTTCCCCAAGCCACCAATCAGTCCAGAAGCGCACCTTTGCCCCATTACCTATTAGAAACCTCGTTCCCAACCTCGTCTCCTTCCACTCTTCTTTCTCTCTCTCACTCTCACTCACACTATCGAATCCCCATTTCACTTGAGCCCGACCGCTCACCGCTGGTTGAGTTGGATTTGAGGCAGAATTCCATGGCCACTACATGGAAGGTCGCCACAGGCATAGCTGTGGGGGCTGGTTCCTCACACCCTTCATCGCCTTTTTTGTGTCCAAGATCATCGCCTTCCTCGGGTTCGATTCCTCCCGGGAGGTCGCTAAGTTGGAGCTCAACATCATTGTGGATCTGGAGAAGATGCTGTCTGCCGTAGATAAAGCGAGGATGCTGGATAGAGGAAGCAAATCGGATTCTGAAATGAAGAGGCTGAACAACATGGCGGCCCCTATATAAGGAGGCCTTCTCCTACCTTAGAACGGGTCGATCTCAGAGATCTAAAACCCTAGGCATACGTCCAACATTTTAATCTCGCGAAGCACGCGAGCAATACAACAAAGCACGAGTAGGATCTTTACCTCCACACAAGGGTCACGAACATGGGTAAAAACCCATGTGTCCACTCTCTGTAGTACTCTTGCTCCACCTTCGCCGCTGTCGCCAAGACTTCTTGAAACGCATAGTCAGCCCCATCTCAAACCAAGGGCTCGTTGGACCCTAGTTCCTTCACGGGACACAATCTTGCGACAATATGATCTAGTATGCAATATTAGACTTTGTGGTTTCATCTAATATATTACTTTTTCTTATAGTGACAAAGAGGAGATAGATGAGTTCATGTGATCCTTTCATTCAAAGTGTATTATTGACTTGCTCGAATGAGAACGAGGCGAGGCTGTGTGTTGTACACACGTGTGACAACCGGGAATCATTGGGTATCGTTTATTTATCTAAAGTTGTATCTTGTGTAATTACAATACATGGCTACATAGTTGCCCCTCTAATACTAGTGAGACCGAAAGCCTAAACACCGCCTTTATTCTATTCTATCCACAACTATAATTCCTCTTGTTTATTTTAGTTTTAGTTTACTTTGTTATTAGTTACTTTAAACTTCTACCAAATATCGCTATTCTAGTAACTTATAGAATAGCTATTTCCAAACAACGGGTGGGAACGTGGATGTGTCTGAACCTAACCATCATTGATGTGATGTGAGGTCAGCTCTGGTGAGTTGGTCATTTGATTCATTAGCATAATGACTTCTCCTCCGTCTATTATAACAACCTCTATACAAGATCTCTCAAAAAAAAACTCTATACGATAAGTTTTGTCTAGCTCCAGTGATAGAGGGGCGAGGACGGTGGCGCACCTTCGGCTCGTGCTAGTGTATGTAATCGTCGTTAGGTGGCCAAATGACCTATTTGTAATTTTTATTACTTTCGAAACTTTTTATACTGCTACAGAATGATTATTTATAGATAGATGAAATTTCATTAAAAAAAGTTCCTACCAAATACGTGTCTCCCTTCTTAATTTTTTTTTTGAGAAAATCCCATCTTTAGTTCTTATTAGTTTGGACTTCGGAGAAAGCAATCCCAAGATGATTGGCCTGTCAAGGGCATCAAATTTGACCTGGGCTGTATTCTCTGATCCAAGGCCCAGCCCACACAGTTAGTCGATATGCGTTATCTCTCTCCTCCTTTCCTCGTCGCCGAGTGGAGACGAGGAGGCATCCGTCACCCCCTCCAGGCCCGGTCGGACCACCTCGTGATGGCGGCTGCTCGCCGGCGAAGCGAGTTTCACAAATTCTACCACCGCCGGTTGCCATCCCGGCGGTCCGTCACAGCGTCACTCCGTCTACGGCGGCGGGCAACAACAGCGTCGACTTAGTCTTCTTCCTGTCCTGCGATATCACCATCACCGCCACTCAAGGCGGTAGTGACACATTGCCCTTCCCCCAATCTCTCTTTCTTTTCTCTTCCCCCAAAATGTTGTTGCAATTATCTCTCCTTGGCATCAGTACTGCATTGTATTCACACTGATCAAGAAAAAAAGAACCACTGTGGTGTACTAGTAGCATTGCTCCTCTTCTTTCGACGACAAGCATATGGCTTTTCATGTGATGCGTGCAGTGTAGCACATTGTTTTGTTATTCAAGTGCACTGTAGGCTATCGGTGCCTCGATCCAGCCATTTGATTAATTTGAAAGTGAACCTGCATCGTTAATGGCACCACCTCGTTTTCATTTTTGTATCATTTCCCCTTTGTGCAACCACCACTTGATACTAGTATATTAGTAGGGCTCTTCTGTTTGAAATTAGAAGAAAAAAGAAGATGATCCATGTAATTCATCAAAAACATGAGTATGGCAATCGAAAGAAGGGGAGAAATAAAGAAAAGTTACAAAATGAAGACGCCTGCCAAGTGACCATCCAAGCTGGGCATCTGATGAGATCAAGAAATTGTTGCCTTTGCTGCTTCTGGTCGAAGCATAGGGGATGAGGTTGTGCAATGCAAGTGCAGCATATTTAGCATATCCCGAGCTCGCATCTTAATTACTGACTCCATGCGCGTTTGATTCGCTCGAGGCGTTTACATGTGCCATAACATGTAGGGGTGTGCTTACTCAAGTCATTCGTATTAAAAACCCTCACTTATTATTGAACTGTTCTCGATGGGAGTCGCTTTGTTAATTGAAGTCTCACCGTCCTCCCTCCCTCCTTTGACGGGAGCTAGTTTAAGATCTCAACTCTATGAAGGTACCCATACTGATCTCTCAAGTCTCCTATCAAGTCTCCTATCATTTCAAGCTCCCCTCGACTGAATAAAAGGGCTTGGCCAGGTAATTACCAAAATTTCCTTGAAACAATCTTCTCCAGATCTAATTTCGATTGACCTTGTTGTAGGAGCCTAACTATCTCGAGAGATTTAAATCATTTTTGTTGGACTACCCTTTGATGACAGCTTAAGAAACTAGCCGTGTTATTGGTGTGGGAATCATATCTAGCCCTCCTTGAGAGTTCTTTGCCAGGTAGTTACCAAAGTTTCCATGAAATAACTCGATCCAACTTGTTCTAGTTGCCTACCCTGTGGTTGCTGAAGCACCTTGTTGGGCCTAAGATCTTTGGTACTTGTATAATTTGTAAGAATTGACTACTTCGTGTGTGTTTTCTAATAACCTGAACTGCATCCATTAAAATCATGAGGCCTGAGATTTGGGAACATGCATAGAGAATGCAGCACCTGCCGTACACAAGAGAAGTAAGCTATCATGCTCAAGATATCTAGTGGCACATGCTCTGTTTGAGACCACTCTCATTGTTTTATCATATTTACCTCTTTGATTCATGTTTGGATCCCCTTTAGGGCTTGTTCGTTTTGCATTGGATTGAAGTGGTTTCACATGGATTGCAAGGGATTAAATCCCATCTAAGTAATTCTCGAAATAAAAATCCCATCTAAGTCAAAATCCCTACAAATCCACTTCACTCCACTCCAATCCACGTGTGGGGTGGATTAACCGAACATGCTTTTAGTGCATCTTGGTTAGATGGCACTTAAATTAAAATTCCCTCCTCATCCGAATGGGCAGAATATGAGTGTCGCTATGCAATTTTTCTGTTGTAAAACAGACGAGGGTGACCCTCGTGCATTTATGGCTTTCATGATTATCCAAACAAAAGCTTGGGCCTTGTAGCCTTACAAATAATGCACATTTTCTTGTTTCAGGAGTACCGTGCCTTGTAATTGCAAATGGATCACGGATCTATTATTACATCATGGGACTTGGAGTGCATGTTATGCGCTGAAACGGCAGAGCCAAAGGCCCTCCCGCTGTCACTTTTGGAAGAAATTACAGATGGTTTCTCGAATGAGCAGAGAATTGGCAGTGGTGGGTTCGCGGTGGTTTATAAGGTACAGTTACACTCAGCCACCCTGGTCATTTGAAAACAGAAGTTGTTGCTAACAAGGCTATCTCTTGACTCTAGGGGAAACTTGAAAATAGGACTGTGGCCGTGAAGCGGATGTCCAATACGTATATGTACGAGAAGGAGTTCCACCGGGAAGTTGAATGTCTCATGATGGTGAAGCACAAAAATGTCGTACGGTTTCTAGGATATTGTGCTGACACACAAGGGAGTATGGAAAGATATGGTGGAAAATTCGTCATGGCGGATGTCCAGCAAAGGTTATTGTGCTTTGAGTATCTTCCTAAAGGGAGTCTTCATGCTCATATCACTGGTACGATCATATTGCACACAAATATATTTTAACCTATATTTTCATTGCTAAAGACCATGTATTTCAGTATCCCACATATAGTACTCGTCCTTTCTATACATTCCAATATCAGACTTGGAGTATGTCAAATAATGCTAAACTTCCTTCATGCACTCCACTTCTAGAGACGTCTCGCGGGCTTCGGTGGAGAGACCGCTATGAAATTGTGACAGGAATCTGCCAAGGGTTACATTATCTTCATCAGAAAAATATTGTCCATTTAGATCTAAAGCCAGCAAATATATTGTTGGATGATAATTTGGTACCAAAAATTATCGATTTCGGTATATCAAGATGCTTTGATGAAATGCAAAGCCAGGTTATGACTAAGATATCCGGAACACCGTAAGTTTTCTAAACCTTTTGAAAGTCTGGTCTTCTACTATCATTTATACCAACATTGTGTTACCTTTCTCACTAAACAATAACATGAATATATATTTGTGCAGAGGATATTTGGCACCAGAATCTTATAACTATACCGAAGTCACATATCGGAAGTCGTACCGGCTTGATATCTACAGTCTTGGTGTAGTAATCATAGAGATACTTACCGGAAAGAAAGGGTATCACGATGTTGATGATGTAAGAACAACTTAGGTCTTCCTTTGATAATAAGGGATGTACTTCAAAACAAACACATTACTTGCTTTTATTTTAGATGCATCATAAGATAACTCTAAATCCACCATGGGCATATAATTTGGCTGAAAGACGTAGATATAATCATTATAAATAGGAAACATTGATTTGAATCTCTCGTGAGTGGAAGGCACCCACAACTCTAACAACACTTCAATAAGAGGGGATTCAACAATATATATGGAAAATGAAGACATGTGGAACTATCATTGATGTATTGTCATGGTGCGCCAATATTTAGTACTTCAAAATCACAAAAATTAGCTTGTTAAACCAGAGTGAAATTAAATCATGGTTTTAGCTTTAAACTTTAGTGCAGTGTGGCATATATTTAAAAACATGGTTTAACATCTCATTTGTAACAAATAATTGATATGACCGAATCAACCATTCCTCTTTCATGTTTCTTAATATATTTATTGGCAACCCATCAAACGGCAGAAGCAAAAACTGCTTACAAAGGAGCAAGAAACATTTCTTTTTGATTTTCCATGCGCTAGGAAAACACCGAGATTTACATGCGCTAAGAAATCTCAACTTGTTTTTTGGGAGAGTGGTCGTTATCTCATTACCAATGTCAAAGTTATCTCCAAACTAAGCTTAGATGCATATTTCTTATTTATTGCATTGGTTCCTGCTTTTTTCTGATATCTGAGAACAATAGTAGGGGTGCATTGTCATTAAGTGGAGTTTTTATTGTTGGTTGTTATCTTAATTGACGTGGTTTTATGTAAGATGCTAACATCATGTATGGGCCTACTTTGTAGTACTACGTGCTTTAGTTTGACATTTTGAAAGATGGTGCTTATTTTAATAATTCAGAAATCCAATTTGTAGGTAGTTGACAGTTGGACTGACATGTTGGAGGAATCACAGAAAGAGGTACAGCTGGAACAAGTAAGAGTATGTGCTGAGATAGGAATAGACTGCACCAACTTCGATCCAGCGAAGAGACCGGATACACAATACATAATTAGTAGACTCAATGAAACAGTATGTATGGACGGATATATCGAAAATAGCGTGATTACCTCACTACAGGTAAGATCACTCCTGGTCATCCATGGCATTCTCTCACAAAGCAATTTTTCAGAGCTTATGTACATCACCATTTGCACTTTTGTTGCCCTGAGCCAGCAGGTGTTTTACATACACAATATTTTTATTTATGTAGTTTATTGAAAATTATGGCTAGGGGAATTAGTTATTGGGTGAAAAAAGAAGCAAATTTTTATATTTCAAATTTTCAAGAAATAATTGCGCATGTATATATTCATGTCTATTGTTAGCCTAAAAATTTTATGGAAGAAAGATATTTTGCACCTTCTGCACGCTTAATCTTTTGTCTTGGGATTAACTTGTTTCCTTTATGTGCAAAAAAGTTCGCACTCTGATGAAAAGTTTGCACACACATAGATCACAAACAATTACATACGTGAAATAAGTTCTTTTTGAAATTTCTGTTAGTCTAAAATCATGTCTTAAGGGACAAACATATCATATTGTGTGAATGCACATTTAAAGATGATACTATATTAATCCTCTAAATTGCTAACATAATAATCCGTGTAATTATCAACAGATTGATCCGGACATGTTGATTGGCACCACGCATGCTCTTTGTTTGAGCTATCAACAGCTTAATCCAGACATCAGACGATGCATTGAGTACTGTAGTATTTTCCCCAGAGGATCCAAGTTGAGAATGGTCCACTTAGTTCGCCTATGGATAGCGCAAGGGTTTGTACATGCCAGTTCTGCAACAACAGACATGGAAGATGTAGCTCAGTGCTACATTCAAGAGTTAGTGTCGTGCTCATTTCTGCAACCAATCGAATCTACTTCTGATACTGATTGCTTTACAATTCTTTATGAGCTGTATGATTTATTAGGAAAGGTCACTCGAAATGATTACTGCTTAATCGAGAATAAAGGGTGCGATAGAGGAGAAGGCTGGGAAGGAGCTATCCCACGATATGTCCAGCATCTTTTTATTGAGAAGTATGATGCAAAATTGATTAATGAGAAGACCCTTGGATTGAAAAGTTTACGCACTCTCATCATTTATTTTGTCGAAGAGGATACACCAATTGAGGAAAAAGTCCTGGAGGGTATATTCGAGGAACTGCCAGAATTGCGGGTTGTGGCTTTTGCTTGGAGTCAAGAACATGCTGCAATCATGTTGGAGAATAAGTTCTCGATCCCGGAATCTATTTGTCGACTAAAGCACCTACGGTATTTTGCATTCAAGACAAAAAAGTCATGCTCGTTAATTTTGCCAAGAGCACTAAATACACTTCGCTATATCCAGCTACTAGATTTTGGTGATGCCAATATTGTGGAGTTTAACTTTGGTGACCATGTCAACTTGCGGCACATATTCTGCCGGTCTTGGGAGAACTTCGGTAACATAGGCAGTCGGAGGTCACTCCAGACATTACCACCCTTCAATGTAAGGAATGAACACGGCTATGAGGTAAAGCAGTTGAGGGACCTAAACAATCTTCGTGGCTGCCTTGAGATCGGTTGCCTTGAAAGTGTTAAATGCAAGGAGGAAGCTCTTGAAGCCAATCTAGGTGCCAAGGAAAGGCTCACTAAGCTGAAACTGGAGTGGTCCTTAGGTAATTGCAGTCCAGAAGTCCAAGCAGAGGTACTTGAGGGGCTGTGCCCTCCCGTGGGGCTTCAAACACTTCACATCGAGGGCTACCAAGGTTCGAGGTACCCTGATTGGATGGTGGGTAAGCAGAATGGTGGCCTGCAAGAACTTCAGTTCTGGGTTTGCCTGGGGCCTGTTCCTCAACTTGTTGAGGCTTACCCTCATCTTCGTTTGCTCCAGCTTTGCAACTGCAGCTGGGACGCCTTACCAGGGAATATGGAAAACCTCAAATCGCTCAAGAAATTGTATATCTTTGGATGTCCGAACATCCGGTCTCTTCCAACACTACCCCGGTCTCTTGAGTCGTTTGTAGTCATATTGTTGGATGATGAGTTCACCAAGTCTTGTAAGACAGTCGGACATCCAAACTGGCAAAAGCTTGAGCACATCCCTACGAAAAGTTTTAGTTGAGCCACGGATGTAAGAATGTAATCCCTTTTATCCCTTATTTTTCTCAGTTATGTAGGTGTAAACATTGCCTCCATAATTGACCATCTGCTAATAACTCTGTTATGTTTCAGCAATTGGGTGGTTATAGCGCCAATGATGCACAATGAGTATTTGAAGTGCCATTTAACGTCAAGCATTGGTCTTGTGTACTTTGTACTAGTAATGTTGGCAATACTGTTTGCATTATATTGCTGCTGTTTTAGTACTGCATTTCTGTAAATGAAGGACCCTGCTTTCATTTGCATGTTTACCCGAAAGGACTTGTGATCTGGCTGTATATAAATCCTCTGTATGGTGAGTAGAGGATCTGAGGAGACCAATTTTTTTTTTCACATCCTGAATACAAGATGTATTTTCGACTTCAGGTGGCACTGATTCCGGTTTTATAGGTCCCAAAATCTAATGTTTTCATGTCTGTAAATGTCGCTGTTTTCACTGGACACTTCTCTTATGCGCTGAAGGAATTGTTTGGTTAATATCTGTCAAGGTCTCTGTTTCTCGATCTCGGTTTTAGTTTACCATCTCAAGCTGACTCAGGCATTTGTTTGTATGCATTGCCAGTGTGCTGCCATTTCGCCAGGGAGCACCCATTTCTTAGAATTTCCTTCCAGGTTTATTAAGCACTCTTGTACCCCATTGTTTGGTACCAGCGATTTGCACCCAGTTCTTATGCAAGGGCACTGGAACTTCTCTTCTTCTACGACAGCTCCTTATAAGTTTTGCCCGACTCTGGTGATGAAAGGGCGGGGATGGCGCGCGCCGAAAGAGAAGCGGGATAAGTGTTCATGGACATCATGCATCTTTCTGACCAGATCTCCTTTCTGAATTCTTCTTTCAGAGATGATTTCTTTAATTTTTCGAGAATATCTGCATGATGGTGTCACAGCAAATTGTATGCAACTGCACATTTCAAAACAATGGGAATAAGATAGTGAGAACATCAACAGTTTGCACTACATGTACATGTCAGTTCTAAACAACATAGACGACTCACAACAAGTTGTCTTTCAGATGTATGTAAGAACTCTCTCTCTCCCTCTCTCAACAGGCATTCGCTCCGCTTTATAAATAAAGCACACATGTGAGACCAATGCTAGGACAGACACTACAACGCCTAAAGGAAGACACAACACGATACTAGATGTTGGGGAGAACTAGCCCCAACAAAAACACGGAAGAGAAATAAAATAGAAAACAACGCCAACATCGGCAGATCGACTAGATGACGATGGCTCTCCACTGCTGCGCCCTCCGGAAGATGGCGATGGCTCTCCACTGCTGCGCCCTCCGGAAAATTCCCACCACACACCTAGATCTCCGAAACGTCGCGCAACAAGCAGCACCTTCAACAAGGGGAGCGACGAAGACGACGCTGCTGCCCGCACATGTCCTAGGGTTTCCCCCATACGCGGGGATGAGTGGGACAGGCGTGCACCCGACGCCCTTCAGGAAGGAATGGCGAAAACCGCGGACGTCACCCCTTTGGTGTCAGAGGCCGACAAGGATTTCTCTCGAACCCCAACGACCCACTACCCCGAACGCTCTGAAGTCTACCACCCATCCACGCCGCCCACCAACACGCACCACCACGGTCATGATGCCACCACCGTCGTCTCACTGGGAACACCACTGCGAGGCCTAGAGAATAGGCGAGAGAGTACAAGAGATCAGGTGCGGCAGCCCCATGGCCGTGCGGGAGGGAACAACCTCCACCACCGTAGCGGTAGCCGACCGGACACGATAGCAGAGGAACACCAGGCCGCCTAGCCCGGCTGGACCCAGAACGGGACCGCAAAGCCCCTGACTTCATGCAACAGCAAGTCAGCAACAGTGCCACCGCACCCCCGAACCCCTAACTCCACATCCGCCTGCAGGGAGCGACTGCAGCCTCAGCAGCACCACCGGCCCGCCCAGGCCCACCTGAGGCCCGAAGGGGCCTAGATCTGGGCTAAGCGGGCCCATCCTCCGTTGGCCGACGCCCGCACGACGCCCTGTAGCAAGCTCTGTGCCACCACGAATAGCGCCACCCACACCAGAGTCGGGAAACTTGCCGTCGTGCCGGACCGATGCCGCCTGGGAGCACCCCCCCCCACACACACACACACCACGCCGCCCCACGCAAATACGGTCACGTGAGGAGAAAAGCAAGGGGACGCCAACGCCGGCGCAGGAGAGGAGGACAGGGGAGGACACCTGGAGGAAGGATACAGGGGTGCGGCCGGTCGCCCATGGGGGGTGAGCTGGTCGCGAGGAGGAGGGTTTTTTTTCACCTTTTGGTCTTAAGTATTATCCCTTTGTGTTTTGGCGTTTCACAAGTTTGAAATGTATATTAGCCGATGATGTATGTATGTAGGAAGGGAACTAAGAACCTCAAACTCGTAATTGCATGGAACTAGAAATTATTCATTAACACCAATTACATATTTCTGGCATGTAGTGTTCATCAACATTCTCCACATAATCACTGATTGATACACACTTTCTTTGCCGATTCTTCAGCCATGCATTCATGTCCTCGGTTATCTGATTCCTGTCTTTCGTTTGGAATTTGTGGATCGGAATCTCACCGAATCCATCATCATAAAAGAGAAGGGAAATAGAAAATGAGAAGCTGGTAAATTACTATCAAATCAAGGCATACAGCAGATCCATCGGTGTCAATATCGAGGGGCTCCAGCAAGGATATCGATGCAAGGAAGGGTGTCCAGGGGCTCCAGCAAGGATCGATGTTGATCCCCTACCCACGGAGGCAAGTCCGCTACATCCTCAACGCACCTACCTCCCCTCCCCTGTTGCTGCCCTCACTCCCAACATGTAACCCCTGCCACATATCTTCCATTTGTGCATGCAGGAGATGCAGCAGCTCGTGGGCGGGGTCAGACAGTTCGCGAGCAGCGGCGACGACTCCACTAAGGCTTTGTTCGGTCAGTCCCACCCCGGCCGTGGAACGGCGACCCGGATACGACGGCCTCCTACCCTCCCACACTCCATGTCCACCTCATGACCCTTGATGTCGTACCTATCCTCCTCATCTCCTTCCTCCATCGACCCATCCGGATCGAGCTTGCCGGTGCTCACCCCAAACGCGGCGGCCACCCGGAGGAAGATTGGCCGTAGGTGACCCGGAGGCAAATCGCCCGGAGCCGATGGCAGCAACATGCTCTTTGGTATGAATCTTATAGCTGACGCCGCATCTCCCCTTGTATTTTTGGTGCTGGGAATTAGTTACTTGGAGGATATGTGGTGGTTCTTGTGAGGGATTTGCTTAGATGTGAGAGTCTAGTGAATTCTGAAGGAAAAGAAAGGAGAGAAGCTGACAGATTATAATTTGCTGTGGTATTTGCAAAGAGGATGATCTTATCCGAGTTGACCTCCTGCAAGGAGACCAATATTCACTCCTCCGCCTCCGGAGAAAGAAGGGAAGCTCTCTAAGTTCACTGGTCACTTTAGCTCCTCTTCTTCCTCCATATAAGAACTCTTGGCTCCTTACCATCCCCAGTTTTTTTGCAAGAAGGCAGTACATGGTGCTCTAGTTGTTGTTGAATTGTGTTGCTTTAGTTAGTCAGTCTGGTTCATTGCGTCGAACATCAAAATTTATTTTCCTGTTAATAATGTCGCCATTGCTCATGGTCGTTGGTCATTTAGATTGGTGGGATAGCAAGAACCTACTCCACGTATCTCCTCGTCCTAAACCATTGTGATATGTAAGTTTGTGTTATGTGAAGCGTAGTCTCAATGTTGCACGGAATTTGATTAAGACCACAAATGCTAGAGTGCAGGACCTATTTAGTTTTCCAATATGTTCTTGAGCATTGTATAATTGGATGACCGAAAGCTAATCCTGAAGTTCTGAGCTCCTGTAGAACTAGAACTAGGTTCCTAACTATTTTAGAGAGGAGAGAATATAAAGATCTAATTTGTATAACTACAAGTGGTAAAAATTGTATCTTGCTATATTTATCCTGTCAGCATATATTTATTATACACATTAAAGCCATCTCCAAATGAAACATTTGCTTGGTTTGGTGCTCACTAATATCAATAGATCTAGGTGCCATACCCTTTCTTAAACATTTATGCTCATTGAAATTTTATTCTACATTTCTGCAGATGACGATGATGATGCGAATTTCCTTGCAGGTAACTAAGCATTTTACACTTTGTGACCTATACCATGGAGGCATCACACGATGGAATATTTTTTCGCTCTTGAGTAGACCTTCTCACACTTGATATAGCAGCAACATTGCAATGATTTATGCCATAATGCTATTTCAACTCTGATTACAAGTAATCTGCCACTAGTTAGTTGATGTTGCAGTTAACATGCATGCTTGATGTAGCAGCAAGTTCTTGTCAAGTAGGTATGTTGGACCGTTCTTTTTAATCTATGAACTTTTAGAGACATGGTATCGGTTATATCAGTTGAGTTGTTGTGTGATTCGTGTACCCTTGCTTTTGACTTCCAACTCTTTTTCAATAACTAATTTCATCTACACTTGCACCACCAACACAGCAATGCCATTGCAAAAGCCGACAAGCCACGACAGTACCACTGTGACACTATGCCTATCGCTGCAGATGTGCACGCCATCGCGCCATTCCAAGGAGCTCGTGGTGCATAATGACCTCGTCTTCTTCTAGGATCTAGACGTGGCAGTCCACCACTGTCAAGCTATCAGTGGTGTGGTGATCGGCGTGTAGGACCTGATCGACATGCTCTTGGCGGCGTACTCTTCTGGCAGCAGTGCCGATAGAAGGAGCTCTGGCTGAGGCTAGTAAGAGGCTGTTCAGAGGATCCATGGGCATGTAGGTGACACTGAGCATGCTGGGGATATTCCAAGATGCCTGTAAATATCAATTGTTTCTATGCAGATTCGTTGCTTATTATAAATATCAGAGCCATCTGAAACCAATCAGCATATCAGTCAGCTATATACGGTGTGATTTGTGACTGTACGTGTATCATTTCTATGTAAACAAATGATGGTCTAAGCAGTGCTGGGATACAAGAGCCTGTTGGGGTTTAACCGAATGATACATAAAGCAGGGATTCTAGGGGGAAGGGAAGAGGGTGGATTGGGGTGACGGAGGGGGTTCACCCAAACCCCCGGGCAGTTTCTTTCCTAGGTGGATTGGTTCCACGACAACCGAACAAGGCCTAAGTTGGCATCGGTCGGGCAGGGGTTGAAACGCCATTGTTTCAACCCATACGTATTGCATGCAGGAGAGAGCACGACTTTGGCTCGATTTCCCTTCGATTAATTATAAAAATTGTAAGTTGTTCTCTATCTTTGTTTCTTCTGGGTGCTGCATATGCAAACTGTTTTTATTTTTTATTCTATCTTATCTCTATCTCACGTACGCTTAAACTCGTAGACACCCGTTTGTGTAACTTTTCCCTATTAAATCTTAACCGTGAATAAGTTATCCAGCGATCAATATATTTTCCAGGCTTGCACGTGTCAACGTAACTTGACAACAGTTTGCGTAACTTTTCATCTATTAAATCTTAACCGTGAATTACAGATCCATCAATCAATATAATGTTGGGGGATGTGGATAAACTTGATGCCTCAAAACATCCCCTTATATTACTTAAAATAAGTCATTAACTATTTTTATGTATAGTCATTGTTACGATATTGAAAATAAATGGATCTAGTGGCCTTCTATTATTGAGTGAAATTTTCATAAGATTTTATTGTAGTATTTTTCCTAAGGTTTTAAGCGCAGGAATTGGAAAATCATAGGTTTAGGTGTGGCATGTACCTTGAACCATACATATTCAAAAAAATTAGAAATGTGAATAAAAACATATATCATTGGAGAACAAATGGAATTGTAGAAAGTATTCTTTACTACTAATTTTTTTTGTCCAAAATAGAGTCTAAAAGAATGATCACAGATTTTTAATGAATTCTAAACATGTGAATCAAAACAACTTACATAGAATAAATATCTAATCCAAATCATCTAAAATTCTTCAGCAATTTCACTGAGCCAATGGAGCCGAATCCTTTGTATTTCCCACTTCCTTGCTTTTAGATTCACGGTGTGTCGCCAACCTTTGATCCAATTAATCTATCCTTTTGATCACATGTATTTTAGCTTCACTTATTTAGTTTATTTGATGTGATATGTTTACGTATATTTATGAAGATATATTATTGTGATTTCTGTACGTATAGCTATATGATGATTTATTGTTTTAATCTTGTGTGTAGTGATAAAAAGAGGGTTCACTACATTGACATTTACATATTCAATTAAGTTCGAACTTCAACCATATCACTCTTCTTGAACATAATGTTCTCTAAAATAATCTAGGGTCTACTATATGGTTTATTTAAATTATGCCATGCATTGTCCTGGTCGGGATATGTTTGGTAGAATTTTAAAGATTTAGGTGTTATGACCCACTAACAAAAATATGTCTTATTAGATCGGGAAATAGATATTATCCTTTTCTTGAGAGATAATTCATATTTGTTTCAGAAAACACAAAGTACATTGATGCACATACATATGTTTTTTTTACCATACTATGCTTCAAGCATAAAAAAGTACATGCAAGATTTTCTAGATAATAGCCGATTAATGTGATATTTGCTAGCTATTTTATTTATAAATAATCAGTGTGAAAGGCATGCTACCATATGGACCACATGCTCAACCAAGCGCAATACAAGCTAGTGTGAGGTTTTTACTCTTTTAGTTCTAGATAGAAGACAAACACATGGATGAATTGTGTGGCCAAAAATGTTGTCAATGTCTTGTGGGTAGTTGGTCGGTTGTACTTGATTTTGTAATCAGTCAAATTGGATTATCATAGCATCAAAATGTGAAAATGTGTACACAAATTAATTTTCAGAAGTTTTTTGCTATATACAATTGTAGTCTAAATTACAACATAGTTATCTTTCTTTTTCTTGCAAAAAATGTTATCTTTGGATTATTACTTCTTGTGAACTCATGCATGTGTCTATAAAACAATTGATTTTCTAACTGCTGAATTTTCTTATTCATGTAATTAGTTCACTTGAAAACAATAAATGCATGTCCATCCAATTTGAACAATTGGTCGGATCGATCAGCTTGAGATTTGATCTCTTTGTCCATACATATTTTACATGGACTCTGTCTGGCCACATCGATCAACTTTGGAGTTGAGATCCAAATTCGTAAGTATTTCATACGCATTAAGCATATGATCTCGAACAACTGGGCGGATTGAGCAGCTTTAGAGTTGATCTCCTTGTCCATATGTATTTTACACGAACTTTGTCTAGCTGGATCAATCAACTTCGGAACTGAGATCCAAGTATATAAGTATTTTATGTGCATTATGCATTCATAGGATCTCGTAATTTATTCTAACCTTCGGAACTGAGATCCAAGTAGGACATCAAGTATAGTTTTCAGTTGATTTATGAACGGCAGTATGTGACCTTGCCTTGTCCTGATTTTGATGTATGTATGTGCATTCTCTTGATACTTACAGTAGATTTCCCTTTTCCCCGGTTGTGAAGATTGAGCTGCCTAATATTGCTGGCTAGTGCGACGCAAATATAAAATACTGTTGCCTAGTAGGCTGGTAACAATCATGTACGTGATGTGGCCGTGAAGACAGTTAAGGTTGTACGTACCTGGGTTTTTTTTTGAGGTAAACGATATTATATTAAGCTAGCAAGCTGTCTCATTAAAAACCTTCTAGTCCCCTTCGGTACCTTGGTAAGGAAAAGAGTGCGTCTGGAACTTGCTGCTTCAGTCAATGGACAGTTACATCGTTTATAAGCAAGTTTAAAATAAAGCTAGGGGGATTATTGTCCCAGTTACAAGAGATTTTATTCTGGAAAGAAAACCTAGCTATATCATCAGCCACCTGGTTAGCTTCTCTTGGACAAAATTGATAGGAAACATTTCCTATGGAAGAAGCAAGATCCACGCAATCTGTAAGAATGGCCGAAGATGCACTCCACTATTTGTCGCTCCCGTTGCATGCTTCAATGGTTTCAAGTGAATCAGACTCCGCAATGACTCTATTAAATCTCAACCTGTTAGCGAGGTCGAGACCCTCTTTCATTGCCATTGCTTCAGCCATAGCCACTGAAGCCACATTCTGGATAATAAAACCTGCAGCCGCAACGAATTGTCCTTTGTAATCCTGAATAATTGCTCCCGCTGAACCAGATAGTGTTTCTTCATGGAATGATGCATCCACATTAACTTTAACATATCTAGGCATTGGTTTTGACCACTTTTCATGTGTCGTCATCCCTGAACTTGTAGTCTTTTTTGCTGCATTAGCTGTTATCGCCAGGATGGATACCTTGCATCTAGATAATGAGGGGACTTCTTCGTTATGTGTCCGCCGACGTCGTATCCACCATAGGTACCAACACGTCACAGCCACTGTCTCTTTTAATTGGACTATCTGCATACCTAGAAAAGAATTTTTAGGGGAGCGAAACAGCTGCTCCAGAATTCCTGATCCTGCTCGGTCAACCAGGGTAGCTTCATCAATTAGGTTTTTAATGCCTAGCTCAGTCCAGAGAGCAGCGGCGGCTGGGCAGGTGAACAACAAATGACAGATGTCCTCTGCTCCTTGGTGACAGATAGGGCATTCACCGCTAGTGCCATTATGGCGATTGGCCAACACACATTTTACAGGTATGATTCCATGTAAGGTCCACCAAATAAAAATCTTTACCTTAGATGGTACCTTAAGCTTCCATATAATATTCCATACTGGGTTTGTTACTGATCCTCCTGGTAGTGCAAGATGCCCAGCAGACAGGCCGAACTGATGTTTCCATTGAATATAGTAGGCCAATCGGACAGAAAACTGACCACTCTTAGTATAATTTCACGCAATGAAATCATTAAATCCCTGATTATTTAGTGGTATCTGAAGAACTCGCCCAACATCCACTGGGCTTAAAATAGATCGCAATATTTCTTCATCCCATTGACCAGTTGTCGGATCACTCAATTCCTCTACCTTTGAATAAATGGTTTGTCCACTTGGTGACAAAATCATTCTGTTAGGACTAGCATGGATCCAGGGATCATTCCAAATATTAATATTAACCCCATCCCCCCACACGCCAAATGAATCCTCTTTTAAAAGTGGCTAATCCGGCTAACTTTGCCATGTAAAAGATGACCCTGCCTTGGGTCCAGCTTTAAGAATATCACCATGGGGATAGTACTTGGCCCGCAGGACTTGGGCACACAGAGATTCAGGTTCATCAATCAATCTCCACACCTGTTTAGCCAACATGGCAAGGTTGAAAGAGTGGAAGTCTCGAAAGCCCATGCCCCCTTTATTTTTTGGGTAGCACAACTTCCACCATGCATACCAATGCATCTTGTGACTATTTGTATCATCTCCCCACCAAAATTGAGAAATAGCGTCCATCATCCTTTTACAAACTCCTTTTGGGATCTGAAAAACCGACATAGCATAGACAGGGATAGCTTGTGCTACCGCCTTCAATAGAATTTCCTTTCCTCCAATAAATAAGTGTTTCTCTTTTCACCCATTGATACGCTGAATAATTCTTTCTACAAAGTGTAAGAAACAATCGCTCCTATCTGATCCAACAAGTGCAGTAAGTCCCAGATATTTATCTGATAGACCTTCCGTATCTATATTCAGGGTTTCACATATTTCTGACCTCAAAATAGCATGATTATTAGGAGAAAAGAAGACACTAGATTTAGCCACACTCACCAATTGTCCAGAATTTGCACAATAGGAGTCAAGCACTTATTGCAAGGAAGTTGCATTATTCATATCCGCCTTCATGAGGATCAGGGAATCATCAACAAATAAAAGGTGTGAATCTGACGGTGCATTTCTGCACACCCTTACCCTATCAATGCCACCAACTTTTTCTTCATACAGCAAGAGACTCGATAATCCTTCCGTACACAAAAGGAAAAAATAGGTCGAGAGGGGACCCCCCTGACGTAGACCCCTAGAAGGGGTGAACATGTCCATTTCCTCTGAATTAAAACAGACATGATACCTTATAGACCGGACACAAGCCATCATCATTGAGATCCACTGGTCATCGAAGCCCAGCTTCCTCATCATGTTCTCCAGAAAAACCCATTCTACTCGATCATAAGCCTTGTGCATATCCAACTTTACAGCACATGAACCAGCAGAGCCAGATTTCTTGTTCTTAATCGCATGAATGCACTTGTAGGCTAAGAGAACATTATCAGTAATAAGCCTCCCAGGAGCGAAAGCACTCTGCATAGGTGATATAATTTCTGGTAGAATCTCCTTCAGACGATGGGCAAGCATCTTCGTGATGATTTTGTATATGACATTGCATAGGCTGATAGGCCGGAACTGGGTAATTAGTTCCGGATCATTCACCTTCGGAATTAACACCACAGTAGTATCATTCCATCCCTCGGGAATTTGACGAGAATTTATAGCATTCAAAACCTCTTGAGTAATTTCATTGCCACAAATGTTCCAAAAGTTCTTATAAAAAACCGCATGAAGTCCATCTGGGCCTGGAGCCTTGTAATCTCCGATGCTAAACGCTGCCTTTTTAACATCGTCGGCTGAGAATGGTGCCATAAGTTTTTCATTCATAGACTGAGACACTTTAGGCCTAATTTTCTCCAAAAAAACCTGGTTCGGTATTCTGCACCTCAGCAGTAAAAAGATTAGAGAAATAATGAAAAACAAATGGTTTCAGCATTTCCGTACCTTCTATCCATAGTCCGTCACCATTTTTTAAACTCTTGATAAAATTCTTTTTACGTCGAGCAGGAGCAAAATTGTGGAAAAATGAGGTGTTACGGTCACCATACTGAAGCCAGTTCGCTCTGGACCTTTGCAGCCAACTGATCTCCTCTTGTTCCAACAACATTTCAATAATCTTCGTCATCTCTTTGGCCTTCGCTTCGCTCTCATCCGAAATAACGCCGCTCACGGCGTTCTCAAAATCCCGCTGCGCCTGGCGCAGTCTTTTCTTTGGGTTTTTTAGTACTATAGCATCCCATACATGCAACGCCTCATGGAGATGGCCTAGTTTAGCTAGGACTCCCCCGTCATGCACAGCTGCATTTGCATCTCCCAAGCTTTGTGAACAACATCACGAAACTCTTTTTCCTTGAGCCATTTTGCTTCAAACTTGCGACTGTTCCGATTCCGTTGTCCATGCACGACCGCATGCTCCGTGTCTAGGAGGACGGGACGATGATCCGAACGAGCATACCCTAGATGTTTTACCAGGGCGCCTGGATGCATGTTATTCCATGCATTATTAGAGACAACACTATCAAGCCTTTCTCTAATCCTTCCCCTTCTCCAGGTAAACGGGTCACCTGAGAAGCCAAGGTCTTCAAGCTCGCAGTCATCCAGAGCGTCATGGAATGCCTTCATGAAGGGTTCAGGTACGGATTGCCCCCATATTTTTCATGGGAAAACATTATTTCATTAAAATCACAAATATTTGCCCATGGTAAATCATTTTGAGTTTTTAGTTCTCGCATCTTGTCCCACGTTTTGTACTTATCCTGCCACCTCGGTTCACCGTAAATACTCGCCAAACTTTGTTTGCACTCTCCACCACTTTAACATCAATGTAATTTGGGGCAGAGAAGAGTTGTTGAATCATCACTTCTCTTTTCCAGAATAAGATAACACCACCACTCCGTCCATTACTAGGGTTTACAATTTTGAAGTCCATATTTAGTCTTCTCCTCAAACAATCAGCTGGAAAATCATCCAAGTGGGTTTCAGACAGGAAAATCATCTCGGGATCACATTGCCTTTGGACATCCGAAAGCGCTCGAACTGTCGGGTCGTTCCCCAGACCCTGACAGTTCATTCCTAATATCCTCATTGCGAGCGGACGGGCTCACGGGAGTCCGCCGATCCTAGTGAAGGGGAGATAGCTCCAGCCTTCTTTGAGCGTTTCATCCAGTCTGTTTTAGCCTCACTGTCTGGTGGATTAGTTCCTAATGGATCTATATCTGTAACCATCATCAAATCATCTGCATCAGTAGCACCATCTAAACCATCAGTATTCGGCCCTGTCATTAAAAGTAACCTCTTCTTAGTTCCAGATTCATTGCTGGTTTGATCATTCGTCTCCATTGCAACTTTTTTAATAGGGCTAGACGAAGTGTCTTCCAACTCATCTTCTGATTGGGTAGCTCCATTACTATAAGGAAGAGAATTGTGCCTTCCAGTCGGATTACCTCCTCCTCGGCCACGAGCCTCGTCGCGCATCCGTGCTCCTCGACCCCTCTCGAAATCCCCACGTCCTTCCTGTCTTCCTCTTCCACGGCCTCTGCTTCCTCCCACCACTCGACCATGCCAAGTCGACCAATCAGCCATTAGGAAATCACCCCATTTGAGATTCTGTATATCATGTTCCCCCGAACCGCACTCCAGATGACTATGGCCGAGGAAACCACATGCACCGCAAAATTTCGGGATTTTTTCGTACATTACTTGATAAAACTCACGCTGTCCAGCTCTAGAAATAGTAACAAATCTAGCAAGCACTTTCCTGACATCTAGCTTAACCCGGACAAGCACAAAATTTCCTTGGCCTTGAACATTTAATTCAATACTTATCACCTTTCCAATCTTCTTCTGAGTCAGATTTTTTATAAAAGCTTCGTCCTATATCCCACCGGGATCTTGTGTATCTGAATCCACGCATCAAAATAATTCAGGTCAACAGACTCTGTCGGAGACAAACCATCATATTTCTCGATGCATACCGCGTTTTGTCTGAATAACCAGGGACCACCCTGTTCCACTTTGATCCAATCTCTTAGACAAAAACATTGCACCGTGAACAGATTATCCTCCAAGTGTTGAAATCGCTGGGCTCCATGCCACTTTCATGTTTTGTTCAAACGAATTAGGGCTGAAATAGTTCGTGGTATGAACCCTCGCAAGCACCATCCACTTAATCCCTTACTTCGGAGCAGCTTCTTCCTCCTCAAAGATTGGGTCATCAATTTTGTTGTCCTCGATCCCCAAGCGATGTAGGAGATCATCCAAAGCCTCTGCTTTCTTTCTGGATCCATCAGATTGGTTTGACGTACTCCCCATCGGGCTCGCCATCGCCTTCAAGGGAGTTAGGCCCCGATCTCAAAAGAGACCAGGGGAATCGAGTGCGGAGAAGAAGACCCCGTGTAGCTGAGCTAGCATGACCCAAAAGAGACTCCACATCGGGGCAAGCTGCCGGCGGGAGGAAGAAAAACCCTAGTCGCCCTGTTAGTCGCCTCACTATAGGACGCGCGCGCTACACCGAGGGCAAAAATCCGTTGGCGTAGGCCAAAATACCCTTGGCGTAGCCTCCTCGGCAAAGATCTCCCTCGGCGGAGCACACTTAAGGGTTGCAAAAACATTTTAAAAAACAAATTATTTTTTTCTCAATTTTTTTATTCTTTAATTGTTTCATTTGTTAATCTCCTACTTTGAACATATTTAACACTAATTACACTTAATATTTGATTAAATTCCAATCTTAGTCAAACTTCCCAGCAGGTCACCCATCCTAATACTACTCCAGCTCCAGCACGCTTAACTTCCTCGTTCCTTCAGAATCCGTTTCCGTAAAGTAATTCATACATTGTTGTCAATACTATGATATCAATCCTATTAACTCTTATATCATCATGTCACATGTTTGTATTTTTTGAAATTACAAACAATTATTTATGTAAATATTAATTAATAAGTAAAAATATTATTGAATTCAAATAAAAATATAATAATTTTATTTTTTTGTGTATTTCTATTTAATATAGAATAATTAATGTCTTTAAATCTGTAAATCGAAATTCAACAAATAATACGTCTAAATTGATCAAAAAATGAGAGGAATCCAAATATGATATCCATATCAACTAATCATAAACCCTTCGTTTTTAATTAGCTATTTGGTGGTTGCTTTATAAAATCCCCTTTTTGCGCTCGAATAATGAAAAATGCCTTTTTGGTGCGATGAAAAGGAAAACTTGCATTGGATATTTGATAAAATAGCATATTGTGAACCTAAAAATAATTTTTGTAAAAAAATATGAGCATCAGATCATGTACCTGTAGTTCATATCTGACCCACTTCCTACCGACTCGGCAGGAATTTGTCTTTTTCACCAAAGGTGGACGGAAAGGTTTCGGATCCACCTGTTGGGACATTTTCCATATAAGGTGGTATAGTATTTTTGTAAAATTTGGTGGTAGTATTTTGAATTAGCCATTTGGTGATTGCTTCACAAAACCGTCCGTTTTTTATGCTCAGAAAATGGAAAATGGCTTTTTGGTGCGACGAAAAGGAAAACTTCCTCCTGCAACATTGTTCGCCATCCCATGATGCATGTGTATGCATAATATGGGCACATTATCACAAACTATGTCTTGATTCTAGCCATAACATTGGTCATTTGACCCGAAAGCCAAGAAACCTCGAATGAGATAGGTCATTTTGTGAAGGTTTTTTTGAGACATAATCAATATATCAAGTTTGATATTTTTCCTTATAACTATATCATATAATATGACACCACGTGAAGGTTTCGCATTGTTTCGATCGTTTTTTAATTTTTTATGCCTGTTTTAAACTATCGTCAAACTTTGTCGAACGGCGGGCATGAAGATTCTTAGCTCGGGGCCGAGCCTCACTAAAATTGCATTGGATCTTTGATAAAATAGCATATTGTGAACCTAAAAATGATTTTTGTAAAAAAAACATGAGCATCGGATCATGTACCTGTAGTTCATATCTGACCCACTCCCTCCCGATTCGGTAGGAATTTATCTTTTTCACCAAAGGTGGACGAAAAGGTTTCGGATCCCCCTGTTGGGACATTGTCCATATAAGGTGGTATAGTATTTTGTAAAATGTGGTGGTAGTATTTTGAATTAGCCATTTGGTGCTTGCTTCACAAAACCGTCCGTTTGTTATGCTCGGAAAATGGGAAATGGCTTTTTGGTGCGACCAAAAGGAAAACTTCCTCCTGCAACATTGTTCGCCATCACATGATACATGTGTATGCACAATATGGGCACATTATCACAAACTATGCCTTGATTATAGTCATAACATTGGTCATTTGACCCGAAAGCCAAAAAACCTCGAATGAGATAGGTCATTTTATGAAAGTTTTTTTGAGACATAATCAATATATCAAGTTTGATATTTTTCCTTATAACTATGTCACATAATATGATACCACGCGAAGGTTTCGCATTGTTTCGATCGTTTTTGAATTTTTTATGCCCGTTTTAAACTATCGTCAAACTTTGTCGAACGACGGACATGAAGATTCTTAGCTCGGGGCCGAGCCTCGCTAAACTTGCATTGGATCTTTGATAAAATAGCATATTATAAACCTAAAAATGATTTTTTTTAAAAAACATGAGCATCGTATCATGTATCTGTAGTTCATATCTGATCCACTTCCTACCGATTCGGCAGGAACTTGTCTTTTTCACCAAAGATGAACAGAAAGGTTTCGGATCCCCCTATTAGGACATTGTCCATATAAGGTGGTATAGTATTTTTGTAAAATATGGTGGTAGTATTTTGAATTAGCCATTTGGTGGTTGCTTCACAAAACCGTCCGTTTTTTATGCTCGGAAAATAGGAAATAGCTTTTTGGTGCGACAAAAAGAAATAGGCACATTATCACAAACTATGCCTTGATTCTAGCCATAACATTGGTCATTTGATCCGAAAGCCACGAAACCTCGAATGAGATAGGTCATTTTGTGAAGATTTCTTTGAGACATAATCAATATACCAAGTTTGATATTTTTTCTTCTAACTATGTCACATAATATAACACCACGCGAAGGTTTCGCATTGTTTCAATCGTTTTTGAATTTTTGATGCCCGTTTTAAACTATATATAATGTTTTATGTTTTACTTAATTTTTATTTACAAATGTAATATTTGAGTGTAGATAGATAGGTCTTATTTTTTTGCAAATTTTGATATATTATTTGTATTTTTCCAAATTAGAATGATTTAGTTATGATTTTTTAAAGTTTAATAAGATAAAATAAAAAATAGCTACGCCGGGGGCAGCCGTCGGCGTAGCATAGGATATGCCGAGGGCAATTCTACGCCGACGGCTGCTTGGTGGAGCTGGCCTGGACGATGGCTACGCCGACGGCCGGCCGTCGGCGTAGTTTTCCATTCCTATAGTAACTAACGGAACCCTAGGTAGAAAAAGTACATGGTTAATTGTGAGCAGGATTAATTCAGAAATTTGCCTCTTCAACGATGTACATGGGCGGGCCTTAGTTCTTCGTTTCATGGCCCATGCATGGACTCGCGGAGCATTCTTTCTCGCGTACACCGACCAGGCGTGTCAAACGGACTATAGTTGTGTCAAACTAAATTACGTAGTTACGTAACTACTAATTTTATGATAAATTCTAGCCATAAGTATTAGATCTAACAATTAAAATAATTTGGAAGATGTGGATCAACGTGATGCCTCAAAAACACCCTTGTATTGCTTTTAGTATATAATAGAATAGATAGATAATAGAATAGAATAGATAGATAGATAGATCTTAGATATTCTATGAGCGGCTGATTCGTTTGCCAATAGATTAGTTATGCCCGCCGATTGGTAGATTAGCTTGACTGGTCAATTGCTCAAAAAAAAAAAAAAACTTAACATGCACGTACGTACGTGATAATATCAGCTACCTTTTCCATTTCTCAAATATATAGACTATATATATATATATACACTAGGACTCGAGGTACGAAGTATTCCTTCTCGATTGCTATATATATACTATAGGATTCGATGTACGGTGTATTACTTCTAGGTCGACAATCTGAAGTGGGTATTGTCAGTGTGGTCACGTATCTCGATAGCTTAGGATACCGTAATCAAGCTAGCTAGATTGGAGGCAAACACGGTTAAGCTACTATATATATTATACGATGCAAGTGGCATTACAAATGTGATACAATTTTTGCGCGGTCCCCCCTCCCCTTCCCCCTTCTTTCAAATTTTGACAAACAAGAACTCGATACAGATTGTTTAGAGGACCGTATGAACCCATTCGAAGTTCGTATGGTTCTTTTAGACGTATACTCACCATATACGTATACTCATGTGCCCTGCGGAAGGCGAAAATCGGAAGTTATATAATAGCACCAAAAAAATTAAAATATGACATGTAAAGACGTAGATCGCGATAATGGAAGGTGGGATCAGCCGTCCGTAACATGGATTATACCCAGATTGACCGAGTACACATATACGAAGATATATGTGTCTTCGATATGGGTTTTGACGGGTCAAAAAAATAAAACGGCACATGCAGCTTAAGTTTAGGGGGGTAGGTTGTGTGTGTGGGGGTGGGGTGGGGCGGGGGGTAAGTAATTTGAACCGAAAGGAGTAGTATATCCTCTCTGTTAGTCGCGTGGATCAATGTTGCATCGTTAATATCCATACCGGCTAGCTACATGCAATAGAGCTGCAATAAGTAATATGGTGTCAGCGACGTGGAGGTTAATCTATTGGCCACGCTAAACAATAAGGCCGGTGACATGATCTGGCAAGCTTGTCGTATTACTCCCTCTGTTTTGAAATATAAGATGTTTTATTAGGTTTGTGAAGAAAATGAATCTAGACTTTTTTTAGAACGTAGATTCATCCCAAACTTGAGTGAACCTACGTACTAAAACAAGTCTAGATTCATTTTTTCCACAAACCTAAAACATCTTATATTTTAAAACGGAGGAAGTAGATGTGAACATGTGAAAACGGAGCAGTAACTGTAGACGTTGTCAAGTGTTTACCGAGCCGTTATATAAATCTGTTCTGGATCCAGATCTCACGCCAGCACCCTCCGCTATCTATCACACATCTCCTCTCTCTCCTCCCTTAATTACATAGCTTGAGACGACTGTGAGAAAGGTTTAATCCACTACGCAGAAGCAGGCCCCTCTTCCTTCTCCAGGTACGTACTAATAATGTCTGCCATTCCTTCCTTCAATTCATTCCTTACATTCATCATCTAGGTTTACCGTATTTTTGCTAGATAGCTGCAACTTGCTATACATAGGTGCCAATAGCTACATCTTGGTCGGCTGTTAGCCTGTGATAGATGTGTTGGATGATATGATCGCTCTGTTTCACAACGTTTTAATGAGAATTATGTTAGTCCCAAATAAAAATCATGGCCTCACATATGATGTGCTTCAAGCTAGCTAGGACAAGCGCGGTGGTATATAACCGGAGTGCTAATCGATCTCCAAGCCAGTATGAGTATTCTAGAAAGCGATCTAGAGTGCATGATACTAGATAAAGATGCGCAGCCCAAGGCCCTTCCGTTCTCACTTTTGGCAGAAATAACAAACGGCTTCTCCGATGAGCTCGAAATTGGCAGGGGTGGCTTTGCTGTAGTCTACAAGGTGCGGTTGAACTAAGCTCTCTATATTATCATGTTATATACTTCATTTGAACTGCATACTGACGCATTACTTGCAGGCAATGCTTAAGAGTGGGGATGCTGCCGTAAAGAGACTATCATCCAATGCGTACATGTATGAGAATGAATTTCACCGAGAGATTGAATGTCTCATGAAGGTGAAGCACAAAAACATTGTACGGTTTTTTGGATATTGTGCAGACACACAAGGGAATGTGGGAAGCTACAATGGAAAATTCGTCATGGCTGATCTACAACAAAGATTGCTATGCTTTGAATATCTACCAAAAGGAAGTCTTCATGATTATATCGAAGGTAGAACTATATACCATATATTTGAAGGTTAAATTGTTGGATCAACAATTATTTACAATGTTATTTTATAAAATCTTAAGACATGAAAACCTAGTCTCATATGCAAGTCTCATCTCCTGCTTGTAGATGCATCTGGTGGACTTGATTGGAGCGAGCGTTACAAAATTATCAAAGGCATTTGCGAGGGGCTATGCTACCTCCACCAGAAAAATATTTTGCACTTAGACCTGAAACCAGCAAACATATTACTAGATGAAAATATGCTACCAAAAATTACCGATTTTGGCCTATCAAGGTGTTTCGATGAAGAGCAAACTCGAGCCATCACTGCAAAGATCATTGGAACGATGTAAGCTACCTCGATCTTGTGGATAATTGAATCATAACATATTTTTTGATGGCCATCATCTATAGTGTGCTCCCTATGCCTACTAACATACCCCAACCTATGCTTTTTTCATGCAGGGGTTATTTGGCACCTGAACACACGAGTCATGAAATCACACACAAGTTTGACTTGTATAGTCTTGGTGTTATAATTACGGAGATACTGACCGGAAAGAAGGGATATCAAGCTGTTGAGAGTGTAAGAATAAATATAGCTCTACTCCAAGATAAACCCCCTTTTACTTTATAAAGATTTACACCTCACCTTTTTCCGTAGGGATTTACATGTTAACTCTACATAATGTCGTTGAGATTTTTGTTACACGTTCATGACAATACAATTTACAAAAGCATATTTAGTTGTGCATTGCACGAGTTGGCTGCACAACAAGTAAATATATTATGAATATAAAATAATCTGGTAGATCAATTTTTTTCTAGAAACAAATATGAAATAAAGCAGCAAATTTTTTTAAATGAACAAAAGAGGTAGCTTGTGAAATAGAAAATGATGATCATAGTATCTCTTAAACATTAGATATGTCCTTTAGATTTTCATATTTTTACCCTTGTTTTTATGACTCTACCGCCTATTTTTGCACACAAAAAATAAACATAGAATGGATCAATATAAGGAACTACAATAAAAATAATATAAGTACAATATGAGAATTATGTTGGGAATAATAATCCCGATAGGACACGGACGGTGTTGTGTGCGTGTGCTCCGTATACTGACCGAGTAGGACTAGAATCCATCACTTTTTCGTATTGACACTGCGTCGTCTTGTCAGGTATATATATACCCATGTAGTAGCCTTATAAGATAACCGTGAGATTCAGTACAAACAACATGACCGAGAGGGCCCTGTAGCCATCACATTGTTTTTCCCCGTACGTACTCGTGTGAGTTGAGAGAGCTAGTTCTTTTGATCAGGCTAGATAGCTAGCTTGCTGATCGTTGTTAGCTGGTTCTTATACGTGCGCGCAACTCGCCGGAATACTTCGTCGTCGTCACGCCGGACTGCACTCGGTGTTTGGGGCTGGGCCAACAATTGGTATCAGAGCCTCGCGGAGGATCTCCTAGTAATGGGAGGTCATGACGGACAAGGATCTAGGCGAGTACTCTGGTGCGGCGGCGGGTGCATCGGTGTCGTCGCAGAACCCGCGGTATGATCGCGGCAACTACGCGAAGTGGGCGAAACAGATGGAGTGGGCCATGGAGGGCAACGACATCTGGGAGGCTGTCGATCCCGGCGGCGATGAGTTCAAGAAGGGCGCGTCGAAGTACCGCAAGGACCGACAGGCACTCACGGCCATCGGCTCCGTGGTGCCGGCAGACGTGATGCAGCACCTGATCTCGAAGGTCTCTGCAAAGGAGGCGTGGGAGACACTCAAGACATTGAATCTTGGGCACGAGCGCGTCCGCAGGGCGACCCTATAAATCTTGCAGAAGAAGTACGAGAACCTGGAGATGGGAGGAGATGAGACGCTAGACGCTTTTGCCTCGAGGGTAGCCACGATTGTCAACGGGATTCGCGCGCAAGGTGAGAAGCTGGAAGATATCTCAGTCGTAATGTGTTTCCTACGTGCAGCGCCGCCGCGGTACATATCTGTGGTGTCGGCAATCGAGCAATGCGTTGATCTCACCACCCTCACGATGGATGACCTGGTTGGACGGTTCAAGGCGCATGACGAGCGGATGAAGATCACCTACGGCGACGCGAATCAAGATGAGCACCTCGTGCTTACACGTGCCCAGTGGCAGGCAATGGTCGCCAAGGAGAGGAGCGATAAGGCATCTGGCAGTGGCGATGGTTCGGTCCCGGCGAAGAAGTCGGACAGCAAGCCGAAGAAGCCAAAGAAGAAATTCGACAAGAAGAATCTTCGCTACCATAAGTGCAATCAGCTCGGGCACTTCAAATCGGAGTGTCCCAACCGTTCAAAGGAGAAGGATCTCATGGCGAAGGAAGGAGATGATGGACCGATGATGCTCATGCTTGAAGCTTGCGAGTTAATGACCACCAAGGAATCAACTCCTCAGGAGTCCGCTACGGAGATCGTCACGCTCGTGGAAGAGAAGGTCTTCCCGCGGAGGATGCAGACGGCTCACGACGTTTGGTACCTCGACACAGGCGCTAGCAACCACATGACCGGCGACAAGGCTCAGTTTTCTGGGTTGAACCTCACGGTTGGAGGCTCCGTTCGATTCGGCGATGGGTCGAAGGTGGAGATTGCAGGACGAGGCACTGTCCTGTTTGAGTTGAAGGATGGAGGTCACAAGGTACTCACTGACGTGTATTATATTCCCAAGCTTAAGACCAACATTATCAGTCTTGGTCAGCTCGAGGAGTGTGGATGCAAGATCGTGTTGGAGGACGAGTTCCTGTGGGGATATGACCGCCAAAGGAAGCTCATCATGAAGGTGGAGAGGTCGAAGAACAGACTCTACATCCTCAATCTCAATCGGGCGGATCCAGTATGTTTGATGACAAGCATGGAAGACTCGGCATGGAAGTGGCATGCACGCTACGGACATCTAAACTTTCAAGATCTACGACAACTTGGACAGAAGGAGATGGTATGTGGCTTACCGTGTGTTGATCATGTTGAGCAGGTGTACGACAGTTGTCTCATTGGGAAGCAAAGTCGAGCCCCGTTTCCAAGGGAGGGACAATATCGAGCAAGTAAGGTTCTTGAGTTGGTGTATGGAGACTTATGCGGACCAATCACGCCAGGACCCCCGCCGGGAACAGGTACTTTTTGCTCATCGTCGACGATTTCAGTAGATACATGTGGGTTGTGTTGCTGAAGAGTAAGGATCAAGCTTTGCAAGCGTTCAGGATTGTGAAGATGGCAGCCGAGGTGGAGTCCGAGGCAAAGTTGAAGGCCCTCCGTACCGATCGGGGTGGGGAGTTCAAATCCAATGAATTCAAGGCGTTTTGCGAAGCTCATGGGATCCAGCGGTACCTTACCGCGCCATATTCACCATAGAAAAATGGTGTTGTGGAGAGAAGGAACCAAACCGTGGTGGCCATGGCACGTAGCATGATGAAAAGCAAAGGCGTGCCGGGCAGGTTTTGGGGCGAGGCGGTCACGACGACCGTCTATTTGCTGAATAGGGCGCCAACTAAGAGCGTGGTTGGTATGACACCGTACGAAGCATGGTACGGACGCAAGCCCTCGGTTGATCATCTTCGCACTTTCGGGTGCGTGGCGCATGTGAAGACGGTGACCGGGCATACTAGAAAGTTGGCAGATCGAAGTACTCCAATGGTCATGATCGGCTATGAATACGGTTCGAAGGCGTATCGCGCGTACAATCCAGTGAACAAAAAGTTGGTGATGACACGTGACGTCGTCTTCGAGGAGGAGAAATCATGGAATTGGG
The DNA here is from genome assembly GCA_916181665.1 of Avena sativa. NCBI lineage: Eukaryota > Viridiplantae > Streptophyta > Magnoliopsida > Poales > Poaceae > Avena > Avena sativa. The sequence continues at coordinate 31,622,354 of OV702300.1, read as the reverse complement.
GCTCTGCGGAACCGGTACAATCAATTTCTGATGAAATATTTACTGTAGTCTATAGTGATTCGCATGCAGATGATCAAGAAACAGCGTCCCGTGGCGTTACGGATTCAGGCGCAAGTTCAGAAGATGGAGGTACGAAAGCGAGCAGCAGCAGCGTTACGCCTGGAGAGGTCTCTCCGCGTGGGAGTCCCGGCACGAGCAGCAGCTCACGCGCAGCTCACGCGCAAGTGGCCCATCAGCTACACACTCCCATCCAGGAGGGACTAGCGGCAGTCCAGAAGTGGACGCGGGCGACGATGTCACGTCGCCAACATGCAGTACACCGACAGAAACTGCAGGAAATTCAGTAGACTCTGAAACAAGTACTACGTCAGCTTCCGTGTCTCCTCCAAGTGCACAGGAAGAAAGGAGATGGCCACCTACTCCAGAAAACTTCCGAAGTATACTGGAATTGTATCCGCCGGAGACCCTTCGTACAACGCGTGCGCGAGGGAGAGGACAAGGTCGGTGTTTACTCACCGAGGAGCCGACGAAATTCGAGGATGCAAATACGGAGGAGTGTTGGCGTCGTGCTATGGATGAGGAGTTGGGATCGATCAAAGACAACGATACATGGGAGCTTGTCGATCTACCCAACAATCACAAGGCCATAGGGCTCAAGTGGGTGTACAAGATCAAGAAGGATGCCGAAGGGAAGTTGGTGAAACACAAAGCTCGGCTAGTTGCCAAGGGGTATGTGCAATAGCAAGGTGTGGATTTCGAAGAAGTGTTTGCTCCCGTTGCAAGGATGGAATCGGTGAGATTACTTATCACTCTCGCAGCTCAAGAATCTTGGAAATTGCATCACATGGATGTGAAATACGCATTTTTGAATGGGGAGTTAGAAAAAGAAGTTTATGTGAAGCAACCACCGGGATACATCAAAGAGGGAGAAGAACACAAGGTTTTGAAGCTACACAAGGCGTTGTACGGGCTACGGCAAGCCCCTCGAGCATGGAACATCAAGATTGATCGTACATTGATCTCTCTCGGATTCGAGAAGAGCCCACTGGAGCATGCGATGTATAAGCGAGGTAAAGGAAGGGATCATATACTAGTTGGCATCTATGTTGATGATCTATTGATAACAGGAGCGGATGATTAGGAGATTGCAAAGTTCAAGCTACAGATGAAGGAGTTATGCAAGATGAGTGATCTAGGCTTGTTGAGCTACTACCTTAGGATCGAGGTACATCAAAAGTTGGGTGAGATCACGCTATGCCAAGAGGCATATGCAAAGAAGATACTTGAGAAGTGTGGCATGGAAGAATGCAATCCAACTCATGTTCCGATGGAACCTCGTCTTAAACTGAGCAAAAGGAGTGAAGCACCTGCGGTTGATGCAACGGAGTATAGGAGTGTGGTTGGAAGTTTGAGGTATCTCATCAACACAAGACTGGACTTGGCCTATTCTGTTGGCTATGTGATTTGCTTCATGGAAGCACCCACAATGGAGAATTGGACAGTCGTGAAGCATATACTCAGGTATATCAAAGGTACTACAAACATTGGTATTGTCTACTCGAAAGAGAAGGCGGAGGTGAAGCTACTTGACTACAGTGATAGCGACATGGCAGGAGATATAGACGACCGTAAGAGTACCTCGGGCGTGGCATATTTCTTGGAAAGAAGCATAGTAAGTTGGCTATCACAAAAGCAAAAAGTGGTGGCACAGTCATCCTGTAAAGCTGAGTATATTGTGGCTGCAACTGCGGCGTGTCAAGGTGTGTGTGGCTAAGAAGTCTACTCGGTGATCTCACCAATCAAGAGGCGGAACAAGTGGTGCTCAATATTGACAACAAGTCTGCAATTTCATTGTGCAAGAATCTGGTGCATCATGACAGGAGTAAGCACATTGATACGAAGTATCACTACATACGGCAGTGTGTAGAGGAGAGCAAGATTGAAGTCAACTATGTTTGCACCGATGATCAGCTTGCGGATATCCTAACTAAATCTTTGGGACGAGTGAAGTTCGCGGGGGTGCGAGGAAGGATCGGCGTCCAAGCTGTGAAGAGCGGCACATCGTGCTAGGGGGGTGATTGTTGGGAATAATAATCCCGATAGGACACGGGCGGTGTCGTGTGCGTGTGTTCCGTATACTGACCGAGTAGGACTAGAATCCATCACCTATTCGTATTGACGCTGCGTCGTCTTGCCGGGTATATATACACCCATGTAGTAGACTTGTAAGACAACCGTGAGATTCAATACAAACAACAGGACCGAGAGGGCCCCGTACGTACTCGTGTGAGTTGAGAGATCTAGTTCTTTTGATCAGGCTAGATAGCTAGCTTGCTGATCGTTGTTAGCTGGTTCTTATACGTGCGCGCAACTCGCCGGAATACTTCGCCGTCGTCACGCCGACTGCACTCGGCGTTCGGGGCTGGGCCAACAAATTAAGAGGCAAACAAATAGGTAATAATATATGATATTCATATTGCTAGGAATTAGTTTCATATTATTTCAACCTTAATAAAAAGTAAAGTACACTTTTGATGGTGCTAGCTAGTTCTTGATAGAAAACAATGCCAGTGCACATTACTTCTTTGGAGAAGTATTGTCGGTAGTTTTATGTATGTTTTGAGCTTCATGTAGATCAAGTGTTAATATCAAATTGTCGCAGTTCTTAACTTGTATGTATATATCATGCATATATGTAGGGTGATGTTGCTGATACAATTGAAATCACTATTTTCAATATCGTAGGTACTGAAAAGTTGGAGCAATAGGTTACAGATGTCAGAGGACAGTCCAGAATGGGAACAAATAAAATTATGTGCTGAGATTGGGCTGGAGTGCACTGAGTTCAACCCGGGGAAGAGACCACATAGTATGAAGCAGATAATGGATAGGCTTGTTGAAACGGAAGGTGTAGAGGTATTTTTCATCTCGTAGTGAGATCACCACACTGTGTTGTAATACTTTTCAGTTGTTATGTGTAAGTACGAGGTTTCAATTACAGAAACTTCAATCCACAATTCTTGGTGCATTGAAAATACAAAAGCTGCCCCCAAGAAAGGTAAATAAAATGCTTACGGGAAAACTATAGATTGATATATTAATTAATGGGAAAATAAGTTGGATTCTGAAAACGTGAAGATAAATAAAATACAGAAAAGGTAAGTATATATGCATATAGAAGAATGGAAAAGGCAATAGATAATCCACCAAAGGAAAAGTTTCTGACCTTGCTTCTTTATGTGGTCTTTCGATTTCACGGTTTTGTTTTTCTTTATGCGCTGCCAAATGTCGTATTAGGGTGTCGTATTAGGGTGCTCCCAAAAATAAGGCTTTTGCGAAGATCAGTCGTGGAATACTCTGGGCTTGCAAGGAAGTCGTCAGTGGAGGAAAGTGCAAGGTCAACTGGCAAAAGGTTTGTCGCCCCAAGGAGCTTGGTGGTCTTGGGATTCTCGACTTGGAAAAGTTCTCCCGCGCTCTCAGGCTCCGCTGGCTATGGTTTGAATGGACATCCCCGGAGAAGACTTGGGTGGGATCCAAAACCCCGAATGATGCCTCCGACAGAGAGCTTTAATGCCGCCACCCGGGTTACTATTGGAAAGGGGGCTAAAGCCTCCTTTTGGTCCTCCTCCTGGCTTGATGGCGCTCCACCGAAAGATTTGGCTCCTCTGATCTTCAAAGCCTCTAGGAGAAAGAAGAGGACGGTGAAGGACACTTTGGAGGATCAGAAATGGGTGTCTGACATCAATGTGAACTCGTTCACGGTTGAGCACCTGGACCAATTCGTCCGCTTTTGGACTCGTCTATCGACCGTTCAGCTCTTCGCCGGACTCCATAATTTGGAACTTGACGCCCAACGACTGTTACTCGACTAGCTCTGCCTACAAGGCCCAGTTCCTGGCGTCTTTGCCCTGCTCCTTTGAGAAAGTTGTTTGGAAAACTTGGGCCCCTCTAAAATGCCGCTTCTTCGCCTGGCTCGCTGTGCAGAATCGCCTTTGGACTGCCGATCGGCTTGCGAAGAGAGGGTGGCCACATTAGCCCACTTGCCAGTTGTGCAGGTGCAGCCCCGAAACCGCGCGTCACATCCTCTTTGAATGCCGTTTCTCCAAAAGGATCTGGTCCAAGGTGGCTACTTGGCTCTCCTGCCCAGACCTCCCCCGTGGGGTGGAGACCCAATGACCCAAGGTGCTTGAGTACTGGCATGCCCTCGCTAAGACCACCTGCACATCTCCCAAAGGGTTGCGGACCGCCATCATTTTAATTGCTTGGGAGATCTGGAAAGAAAGAAATGAAAGAGTCTTCAACAATAAATCTTCCCTTCTCTCGATCATCATGCACAAGATCAAGGAGGCAGGAAAAGACTGGATTCTTGACGGGGCAAAATGTCTGGCAGAGATTGTAGCTTAAGCTTTTTTCTTTCTTTCTTAGGGCCCTGGTGGCCCTTTATTTTTCTTTTTGATTGGCTGAGGCCAAGAACTTTGTTTGCTTCTCCTATATTAATATAAGGCAAAAGCTTCTTTTCCTCGTTTCAAAAAAATGTAGAGACGGAAACGGAAACGGCGGTGACACTGTCGGACAATTTTCCGAGTGCCATATCAGGGGCAACTCCACGACCAGCAACAGCTTTGACCCTCAAAGAAAGCTAGACATTTTCATGTGCAAATTTGCATCTAAGTTGGTTGTCTAAACAAAATCAGCCGTGCGGGGTAATTACTGGGTAGTGTTAATTTAGGTGAATTATAAAGACATACACCAAAGACACATTTTATGTCGGGAAGACTAAAACATACTAGTTTTGCAACTTGGATCCATACATATGAATGGACGTACAATAATAGAAAGAACTTACATCTAGTTTCAAAAGATACATCTAGATATCGTGAAAAACTTATATATATATATACATGAAATGTAAATTTAGGGGGAAGAACTTGTTGCGTGTTGCCAATCATTAGTACTCCAAATCAAGAGTACATAATGATGAAAGGGATAAATATAAAATGTACGCCATCTGTTCCAAAATTTAAATCGCTTTGGTAGGCTATAAGGATCTGTTTGTTACTGTTATGGCTGCAGCTTTTGCGGTTCGGAATTGCTAGAGGAAACAAACAGACAAATTTCAGAACGCGCGAAGGGAAGCAGCACGCGAAAATAGCCTACCGAGTGTGGGCGGGCGGAAGCGGGTCGAGAGCAGCTTCCCGAGCGCTTTTGCCGCTTCCCGAGTGTAGCGGACGGAAGTACCCATCATAGTTCGGAATAATACCAGTAAACTGCCACCGTACCCCCAGCCTGAGATAATCGTGCGTGTGTGATTTCCAGAGATGTCTGTGTGTTGTGATTAAAAAATGTTAATTGAGGTCATTATTATGGTATATAAAAGTCACGATTTACTCCCTAAAAAAGTCTTGTTTACAATTTGTTAGCAAAAAAGCCAACCAAAAACCTAAATATTATGGCGAAAATGAGGTTACAATTAGTTTAGCCTGAAAATTGACATTTTAAGGTAATTTTGCCCTTAAACATTGTATTTAAGTAAAAAGGGTCAAAAGGCCTAAATTTATTTCAAATCAACACTTATACAACACTTCTGCTCTTGGGGGCATTTAAGACATTCCACTCCTAAAGCCAACAACAGCAGTCATTAAAATCATTTTTGCCAAACACCAAATTTCTGGTTTAACCAGTTACTTTCTACATCTGATTTTCCACGGCCAATTCTAAACAGCTGATTTTCAACAACATAGCCTAATACTACTTAGCTAGCACACACTTGTTATACCGCACAATGCAGAAAGTAGTACTACCTCCATACCGGTTTATTGGACTAACACGGAGTTTAAAAAAAAGTTTGATCATAAAATTTATCAATAAAATATAAGTTATATGTCTTTCCAATGGTATAATTTTTGTGACATATGATTCATACTTTGTTGGTTAAATTTGTAGTTAAATATATTTTTTAGCCTGTCGTGTTAGCCCAATAAACCGGTATGGAGGGAGTACTACACATTGTGAGGGCCTAGAAATAAATTAGATACTCCTTATTTGCATTACTGCTACTAATAAGTTGGTGTGCTGCAGATAATTCCAGCAGCTGACCCAGCAGCTGGTCCGATGGAGCTTCTTGGCGTTCATCCCTCGGAGCTCTGCTTCCCGTTCAAATGCATGAATATGACCCCATGCTCACTGTACTTAACAAACAACACAAATGAACTTGTGGCATTTAGGCTAATTATGGACGACAGGGAGCATCACTCCAGTAATTGCTTCTTAATTCTTCCAGTATGCGGAATTGTGCCACCGAGGTCCACGTATACTCTCATCGTGACAACGGAGCCTACAGCAGTTCAAGTTGCAGAGAAAAACGATCTGATCCTCGAGAGCTCTAAATTGGCGTTGGGGGATGAACCTATGATCGACATGTTTCAAATGGAGCCGGCGAAATTTTTTGAGGAAGTCAAAACAACAGGGACAAACGTGGTGGAGACTGTGACGTTAAAAGCTGTTTGTAGTAATCTGCCATCGGAGATCATAACGTCGTCGGTGTCTAAGGTACTAATACTATATATTCTTATGAAGATAGTGCAGCATAAATAGCAATTGAATGAATAATGTCATGCCAAAGTTAGTACTCCTTCCGTCTTAAGATAGATGTCGAAAATATGTCTAAATTTAAATGTATCTATACACTAAATAATGTCTAAATACATCCAAATGTGAATAAATTTGTGACATCTATTTTAAAATGGAGGAAGTAGTATAAATTACTTACCGCCATCTATTGTATATTTTTCTTTTCTTTTTTGCATAAATCCATGGTCATCGGCATTTAATATGGCAGCCAATCTCGTCCGAAATAAAGGTATGCTTTTTTATTTTTCTCCCACGCACACATTTTTTTCCCGATCTGTAATATCTGTGCAGTAAATCTTCGTGGTCTCCCAGATGTTAAGGATGGCTAACCGTACTGTGTATTCCTTGGACACAAACCACGACAAGAAATGGTGCGTGATTTTTATTATCTATACAAAATCTAATCTCTGTAAAACGTGTGTATATATATAATAGAGAGAGTAATTATTTACTCTCTCCATTACTAAATATAAACGTTGGCAGCTCAAAGTAACTGCTGAAACGTTTTATACTCCCTCCGTCCCGGTTTAAAGGACACAATTTGCAATTTTCTCAGCTCTAGGTGTTCTCTAATTCGTCCATTTAATAGTGTAGAGAAAAACATGCATGCGAAGAAGAAGAGCCAGCAAAACGTTCACATTTATTCATACATGGGCATGCAAGTATTTTATTATTTTCACACAGGAGTAATTACAGAAATTTAATACTTTTGTATCTAAATATTTTGTGATTGCATGGTTTATAAATTGTGTCCTTTAAACTGAGACAGAGGGAGTACTACTAAAAAGAGATGAAGTAATTAAGAACATTCTTTAATTTTTTGTCAAAACTTTCTCGTGGCCCTATTTGAGTATGGCTCATGTGTTTCCTGTTAATCTGGATGTGACAAACTTGTTGCTTCACAACAAAATCCATACTGATTTTACAGACATTGCCAGTAGGTTAACATACTTTCTCTGGCTTCCTTGTATTGCAGGATAATAGCAGTACAAAATTACGGCCAAGTTCGTATTTGGAACTATGAGACACAGGCAAGTGACTACATCCCCTCATTAGTATCATTATAGAAAAACAACTTCTTTCTCCGCAGTGATACAATGCCCACTATGCACCCACAACTTCTAAAATATGTAACAAACACATACACGCATGCATGACCACTGGGACTAATAGCAAGTTCAGCGGCACCCCAATATTTTCTCCTCTGTATGTACATGTAGAGGCTTTTCCTAAAGTTATTCTTTCCCTAAATTTTGCTTATCTCCAGCGGGTACCGTACCTTAAGTTATCTCCCCTATATCACTGTCACATAGGTATTTTTTTAATAGGGTAGAGCCCACTTTGTAAAAAAAAATCACCCTAGCACCTCACTGATCACTCATCCCTTTAGAAGGGATAAAATCCCCAAATTGATCCCCGCCGGCCGTCGATTCCCGCCACCACCGCCGGCGGCCGTCGATTCCTGCCGCCTGCCACCGATTCCCGCAGCCGGCCGTCAATTCCCGCAGTCGGCCGTCGATTCGGGCCACCGGCTACCGATTTCTAAGACTGTTCCCTCGCTACCAGCCCTCCCCGTGCTCTTGGTGGCTACCACGAGAGGAGATTCTCCGCCGCTCTTGCTGACAGGGCCGATATAGGGGAGGTGACCACTTCCCCGATGTTGAGGGGAGAGAGAGGGGTTACGTCAGGGACCCCGACCTGTAGGGGTTCTTGTAGGGGCGCTGCTGAAGGTCATTTTCTCATTCTCTCTCCCCTATGTTCTGTATCAGGTAGGCTATAGGGCTGCTCCTAGACTTGCTCTAAGTGCAACACCGATTAGGATAAAGAACCATGCAACTCCACCTATTAAAGAACCAATATATCAATAGATTTTATATTGGTGAAAGACAAATTTAATAGTTTTGTATGATCTTAAATATTTTGACAAAAATATGTTTAATAGCATAAGGCTAAAATAGCTAATTGTCAAATACGTATATTGGAAACATTATCAATGCTGGCCATGTATTGACGGGTGGAGCAAGTATTGCTTAGTACAACTTGGTAAATATTGCATGCATCTTGATCGGCCAAGTAGGCACATTGGTGAATTCATAATTTGTGGATTAACTCTATAAAATCAAATGTTATTACATTAAATTTTTAAGAAAACTGAAGTTACAAATTTCCATAAGTATCTAAATTTAGAAAAAGTATTTTTGGAAATTATCTAAATGATTTATATAAATTCATTCTAAGATTTATATGGAACAAAATTAAGACTATGTCTTCTATTTGGTATCATGCATTATGTAGTGACATGGATAATGGTCAGTGTACTATTTGTGAAATGTACCAATATGTATGTAGTAGTAAGATGTGTCAAAGTGTATGGATTCAGTTGTTTGAGAACAAACACCATTAGAGTTATCTTGGAAGCAAAAACAAAATTGTTGATCTAGAAGAATTTTTCCAGTGATCTCCAGACTTGTACTATGAGTAACTAAGTGAGGTAGCTTCGTCCACACAAGACCTATATATGTATAGCACCGCTACACCTAAGATGGAATTTTGTACGATTTTTGGTAGGACACACCATGGGAGTCGTCAATAAAATCTGTAGGCATTCATAATCATCATCCTTTATCCATTGTACCATGTTTTCTCGTCCATGAGGTAGTTCCCACAAATGTACCAGGACCAGGTTCATAACATGAATGACATCAGGAAATATAATGGGTAGACCAATCATCCCAATATGCTATGTGCGACTAGAGTACTGACTGAAGTAGAAAGTTGTAACCATTGTAGGCTTCAAGCAAACATATAATTACTAGAAATAATAATTAAAATGAAATGATTAAGAAAGGTAGATGCTTTAGAATATTTTTTATTAAATCTACATGAGAAGGCAGAGAGTAGAGGTCTGTTAGGAGTAGTGAATGGACGCAGTAGTAAACCATGTGAATTGTACCCGTCACATAACGAAGTATGCGCTTGACTGCTGACCAATGAGTACACCGAGGAGAATGAAGATACTCACACACCTTGTTTATGCAATATTGAGCGGACTCTTCACTGGAGAGGGGAGTACCATCAGTAACAGAAAGTGTCTCAGTAGAAGCCATGGGAGTAGTCATACACTACTAGGAAACCAGCTATAGATAGAAGGATCTTTTGTGGCGCATATGTGTGACCATACGCCACAGATAAAATTCAGTGGCGCATTTCAGATAATGCGCCACAGAAATCTTCACACTTCTGTGGCGCATATAGGAAAACAATGCGCCATAGAAGTTTGGTGGGACCCGCCACCGGTGTTAGGCACCGTCACTTTCTGTGGCGCATATGTCAGTGAGGGTAGGCCCCACCACAGTATTCAGTTAACCAACGTTATGTGGCGCATACCTATATATGCGCCACAGAAATTTCTGTGGCGCATATATAGATATGTGCCACAGAATATGGAAAACCATATCCCACCGAGACAACCCCCGTGGACCGCCTTTTAACTTTTGTAAAAAATAAGCGAAAATGATAAAAAAAATTTTAAAAATAATTCCTTTGAGATATAGTTATATTTTGGGGTATAGTTATAGGGAAAATTGAAAAACATGAATTTCGATGTATTTTGCAAAAAAATGTCATGGTATAGTAAAATGGCCATAACTTTTGCATACAATATCGAAAAAAAAGTTTAATATACCAAAATGATCGTCTTGAAATTTCCTACTCGATTTCAACGCTGGAAGCCATTGAAGATTTTACAGACTTCCCAAACTCGAAAAGAGTAAAAAGTTATGGCAGAAAGAAGAATTTTTCCTGCAAAAATAAAAAAGGGGAGAAACTTCTATGGTGTATTTCTCCCATATGCGTCACAGAAGTCTTGGGCGGGATTCGAAATTTGAATCCCGCCGCCCCTTCTCCCTCTCTTTTCTCCTTTTCACGTATTCCTCTCCTCCACACTTCTCCTCCCTCCACTTCTTCTCTCCTTCTCCCCTTCTCCTCCCTCTTCCTCCTCCACCCCGGTGAGCTCCTCCTCCTCCATCCCGGTGATCTCCTCCCTCCTCCTCCACCCTGGTGAGATCCTCATCCTACTCCTCTACCCCGGTGAGCTCCTCCTCCGACGACGACGATGACGACAACACCCTCGTCTACCTCCTCCTACGGTGACCCCCTCCTCCTCCTCCTCCTCCTCCTCCTCCTCCTTCTCCTCCGGCGACCCCTTCCTCCTCCCACCTCTGGACTAGACCTCCTCCGGTGACCCCCACCTTCGACGACCCCACCTCCGGCCAGATCTGGCTAGCTTTTTTTTTAAATTTGAAAAAAAATATGTGGCGCATATTGGCAATATGCGCCACAGAAGTTTTAGATCTAGCCCGCCTTTTTTTAAAATTTGAAAAAACACTTCTGTGGCGCATATGTGAGAAATGCGCCACTAAACTTTTTCAACTTCTATGGTGCATTTTAAAATGCGCCATAGAACTACAGTTTAGTGGCATGATAACAGTGGTGCATCCCATATGCGCCACAGAAGTTCAAAAATGGTGCGCCACCGATGAGCTTTTTCCTAGTAGTGATAGGAGTGGAATCAAGCAGACCAGCTCGGCGAAGTAAATCAGAGGCATACTTCCGCTGACTCAAAAGAATGCCACCCTGCTGCTGTGTCTGTACCTCAATACCAAGAAAGTAGTGTAGATGACCAAGATCCTTGATAGCAAAGGAAGATCCAAGTTGCTAAACAAGGCGATCAGCTTCTAGGGACGTCGAGCTCACCAGAATAATATCATCAATATAGACAAGAAGGTAGACCGTGATGCAAGGTCGCTGAAGAATAAATAGTGATATATCAGCTGTAGATGGTGTAAAGCCCAAAGCACTGAGAACAGAACCGAGTCGAGCATGCCAGACACGAGGAGCTTGTTTGAGCCCATAAAGAACTTTATCAAGCTTACATAAGTATCCAGAGTAGCTAGGATCCTCAATACCTGGTGGTTGGCGCATAAAAACATCCTCCTCAAGAACTCCATGTAAGAATGCATTTTGTATATCCAGCTGACGAATATTCCACCCATGATTAATAGCCATAGACAAGAGCAAACCAATAGTGGTGGGTTTAACCACATGACTGAATGTATCCTCGTAATCAAGTCCATATCGCTACTTGAACCCTTTTGCCACAAGATGAGCCTTGTATCGATCAATAGACCCATCAGATTTCCTTTTAATCTTGAAAACCCACTTGCAGTCAATAATGTTTACTCCTCTCCAAGGTGGAACGAGTCGCCATGTCTGGTTTTTCTGAAGGATTGGGTACTCATCTTCCATTGCAGTACGCCAATGAGGAGATGAAAGAGCGAGACGAAAATCAGGTGGTTCGGTATGAATCATGGTAGCATCTATTGCACTGGTAGTGGTCCAGGCAACAGTGCCATTGGTGCGCGTTTTCTCCTGCCGAATGTCGTGCTGAAGGAGAGTAACCATCCGGTGCTTAGGTACCTGGGCCGGTTCTGCTTCAAGCGACGGCATGGAGGTGGGAGACGTGGTAGTATCGCGCGCCTGCGCGGTGGAGATGGAGGAGCCCGGCGTATGGGCTGGGGACAGCCGGGTCGCGGGCGGCGAAACGGTCGATGAGGCGGATGGAAATGCTGGGCCGGGGGAGCGCGGGGGCCGGTGGCGCTAGAGGAGTCCGGTGCTACATGGCCAGCGCCATGCACATGATTGACGTGCGCATGATCGACGTCCGGGGTAGAGGGGCGATCGGTGGGAGGAGTACCTGGCTCCTCATCCAGCAATTTAGGGCGAACGCCACACCCCTGACCTGCACCATGGTTAGCTAACAATAGCGGAGTATATGCAGCATCAACAAATTGGTCAGGGAGTAAAAGGGGGGTAGACGATGATGGTGTGGAGGAAGATGAAGAAGTATGAGTAAATGGAAATGCGGTCTCATCAAACACAACATCCCGTGATGTTTGTAGGAACATGAAGACATTTATAACCCTTGTGTAGAGAGCTATACCCTAGGAAAACACATTGTTTGGAACAAAACTCAAGTTTATGTTTGTTGTATGGTCGAAGGTGTGGCCAACACGTGCAGCCAAACACTTTAAAGGAGGTATAATCTGGTTTTTCACCTAGGAGACACTTGAGAGGTGTTTTCATGCCAATAACACGACTTTGAAGACGATTAATGAGGAAGCTGTAGGGTTTCGTAGCATGGAAAACAAAAAATTTCTACCGCATACAAACAAACAAGCCAAGATCTATCTACTAGATTGTAGCAACGAGTCGATGGAATAACTCACCCTCGAAGATTCCAAAGTGTTTAACGAGAGCAGATTCTCGTGGGTGATGTAGTCGTACTCTTTCCGATCTCAAGATCGCGTAGACGATCCTTCCGGCGCCGCGTTCCGGCAGCGCTCCCGCAGTCGGTCACACGTTCGGTACTCGACGAAGACCTTCCTCTCCCTTGTTCCAGCAGGCAGCGGAGGTTGTAGCACTCTCCTCGCGATTCCGGCAGCACAACGGCGTGGTACCGGAAGTAGAGGGGAGATCTCGCAGGGCTTCACCTTAAGCCGGAGCGAGTATGGTGGAGTATGAGAGAGCTTTGGTGATCTAGGGTTTAGACACACCAATTAGAAGGCTCTAAACCGGAGGCTAGGGCAATTAGAAGCTCTAACTTGACGGCTTGGGAGAAATCCCTAGGCTGTGGCTAGGGTTTAGGTTTAGAGGAGAGGGACTTGTGTACTAGGAGGGGCAGCCCTGCCCCTCCCTTTATAGGTGGGAGGCGCGGCCAAGGGGAGGGGAGTCCCTCCCCAACTCGGCTTGGAGGTGGGCCGGCGGTTGGAGGAGGGAATCCCTCCCCAACTCGGTTTCCCACTTCTCCTCCTCTTTCCAAAACTTGCCGTTTGACTTTCAAACTAGCCGTTTGACTTTTCAATTTAGGATTTAAATAAACCCTTTATTTTGGACAGCAAGGACACCTAGTACATGATGCAATCATTCCAACTTACAATGACACATTCATGTACCCTTCCCCCCCGGAGTGCCGGACATTCCGGAACCTTCTAGAATGTTCCCGATGAAAACACCGGAACCATTCCCCAACTCCGAAACGGGACTTTCCTTATATGAATCTTATTCTTCGGACCATTCCAGATCTCCTCGTGATATCCCGAATCCCATTCGAGACTCCGAACAACATTCGGTCTCTTTCTCATCATTCCATAACTACTCAAACAACGTCGAATCCTTAAGTGTGTCTCCCTACGGTTCGTGAATTATGCGGACATGATCGAGACACTTCTCTGAACAATAACCAATAGAGGAATATGGAAATTCATATGGCTCCCACATATTTCTATGATTACTTTGCGATCGAATGAACCACTTATATACGATATCAATTTCCCTTTGTCTCACGATAGTTTACTTATCCGAGGTTATGATAGTCGGTATCTCTGCATACCTAGTTCAACCTCGTTTATTGATAAGTACTCTTTTCTCGTTCCCGTGATATGTGATCCCTTGTGAGCCAGCCACATGCTTGCAAGCTAATTGGATGACATTTCACCGAGAGGGCCCAGAGTATATCTATTCGTCATATGGATGGACAAATCCCACTCTTGATCCATGTGTTTCAACCAATACTTTCTGAACACTCAATGCCACCTTTATAGCCACCCAGTTACGGTGTGGTGTTTGATGTTATCAAAGCATCCATCTGGTAAAGGTGATATGCATGATCTCATGGTCGAAGGAATTAGATAACTATGTATCAGAAAGAATATAGCAATTGAACTATTAAAATGACTTGATCTTTATGCTACGCTTATCTATAGGAGTATGTCCACCATATCATTCTCCTAATGATATGATCTTGTTGTTAATAACATCTCAATGTTCATGATAGGGAAACCACAATCATCTATTAACCAACAAGCTAGTATTATATAGAGGCTTTACTAGGGACTTCAAATTAAGTTTACAAATCACACAAGTATTAATGTTTTCCTTATTAATACTATTATAGCATGAATGTAAACATTTATCATAAACACAAAGATATAATAATAACTACATTTATTATTGCCTCTAGGGCATATCTCCAACAGTCTCCCACTTGCACTAGAGTCATCTAATCTAGATTACATGGTAATATACCGAACACCCATGGCAGTTTGGTGCTGGTCATGTTTTGCCCTTGGGAGAGGTTTAGTCAACGGATCCGCCACAATCAGATCTGTGTGTACTTTGCAAATCTTTATATCCCCATCTTGGATATGTTCTCGAATAGCGTGAAAACGTAGCTTGATGTGCTTCAGATTTTTGTGTGACCTTGGTTCTTGTGCATTGGCTATGGCGCCCATGTTATCACAGTAGATAGACATTGGGTCCAGCGCACTAGGAACCACACCCAGCTCTGTAATGAACTCTTTCATCCATATCGCTTCTTGTGAAGCCTCCGAAGCAGCCATGTATTCCGATTCAGTTGAAGATCTCGCCACACCGCTTTGCTTTGCACTCCTCCAGCTAACTGCTGTACCATTCAAAATAAATACGTATCCAGATTGTGATTTAGAATCATCCGGATCGGTGTTCCAACTAGCATCGGTGTAACCATTAACAACGAGCTGTTCATCACCTCCATAAGAAAGAACCATATCCTTAGTTCTTCTCAAGTACTTAAGGATGTTTTTGACCGCTGTCCAATGATCCACTCCTGGATCACTTTGATATCTGCTAGTTAAACTAACAGCATATGCAATGTCGGGTCTAGTATGGCATACATTAGAGATCCTATGGCTGAGGCATAGGGAGTCTTACTCATCCTTTCTCTATCTTCTGCCGATGTCGGACTCTGAGTTTTACTCAAGGTCGTATTGGGAAACATGGGCAAGAACCCTTTCTTGCTATCTTCCATTCCAAACCTCTTTAGAACTTTGTCCAAATATGTACTTTGTGACAATGATATTTGGTGTTTTGATCTATCTCTATAAATCTTTATGCCTAATATGTAAGCTGCTTCGCCAAGATCCTTCATTGAAAAACTATTATTCAAATATTCCTTGACACTATTAAGAAGGTCTACATCATTCCCAATCAACAATATGTCATCTACATATAGTATTAAGAATGCTACAGAGCTCCCACTCACTTTCTTGTAAATACAAGCTTCTCCATAAGTTTGTATAAAACCAAAACTTTTGATTACCTTATAAAAACGTTGATTCCAACTTCGGGATGCTTGCTTCAATCCATAGATGGACCGTTGAAGTTTGCATACCTTGTTAGCATCTTTAGGATCGACAAAACCTTTGGGTTGCATCATATACAACTCTTCATCAATGTCACCATTGAGGAATGCTGTTTTGACATCCATCTGCCATATCTCATAATCATAATATGCAGCGATTGCTAACATAATCCTCACAGACTTTAGCTTCGCTACTGGTGAGAAAGTCTCATCGTAGTCAACTCCTTGAATTTGTCGAAACCCTTTTGCGACAAGTCGAGCTTTATAGACAGTAACATTACCATCAGCATCTGTTTTCTTCTTGAAGATCCATTTGTTCTCGACAGCCTTCCGGCCATCCGGTAAGTCCACCAAAGTCCATACTTGGTTTTCGTACATGGATCCAATCTCGGATTTCATGGCTTCCTGCCATTTATTGGAATCTGGGCTCATCATTGCTTCCTCATATGTCTCAGGGTCATCGGTGTTGTCCACCAACATGACACTCATAACGGGATCATACCAATCTGGAGTGGTACGAGTTCTCGTTGACCTGCGAGGCTCTGTAGCAACTTCGACCGAAGTTTCATGATCATCATCATTAGCTTCCTCTCTAATTGGTGCAGGCACCACAGGAACTTCTTCCGGCGCTACGCTACTCGCAATTTCGAGAGAAGGTTCGACAACCTCGTCGAGTTCTACTTTCCTTCCAGTCACTTCTTTCGAGAGAAATTCCTTCTCTAGAAAGGATCCATTCTTAGCAATGAAGATTTTGCCTTCGGATCTATGATAGAAGGTATACCCAATAGTTTCCTTCGTGTATCCTATGAAGACGCATTTTTCCGCTTTGGGTTCAAGCTTGTCCGGCTGTAACTTCTTTACATAGGCTTCGCATCCCCAAACTTTAAGAAACGACAATTTAGGTTTCTTCCCAAACCATAATTCATACGTTGTCGTTTTAATGGATTTAGACGGTGCCCTATTTAAAGTGAATGCGGCTGTTTCTAATGCATAACCCCAAAATGATAGCGGTAAATCTGTAAGTGACATCATAGAACGAACCATATCTAAGAGAGTTCGATTACGACGTTCAGACACACCATTACGCTGTGGTGTTCCCGGCGGTGTCAATTGTGAAAGTATTCCGTATTTCTTCAAATGCTCGCCAAACTCGTAACTTAGATATTCACCTCCACGATCAGAACGTAGAAATTTAATCTTCTTGTTACGTTGATTCTCTACCTCACTTTGAAATTCCTTAAACTTCTCGAAAGTTTCGGATTTATGTTTCATGAAATAGATATACCCATATCTACTCAAGTCATCCGTGAAGGTAAGAACATAACAATAACCACCGCGCGATGCTACACTCATTGGACCACACACATCGGTATGTATGATTTCCAATAAGTCCGTATCTCGCTCCATCATACCAGAAAATGGAGTCTTAGTCATTTTTCTATTAGACATGCTTCGCATCTTTTAAGTGATTCAAAATCAAGTGATTCAAGAAGTCCATCGGAATGGAGTTTCTTCATACGCTTCACTCCAATGTGACCAAGACGACAGTGCCACATATAGGTCGAGTTATCGCTTGATTTCAAACGTTTAGCTTCAATGTTATTAATATGTGTATTTCCACCATCGAGATTCAACAAGAATAGACCATCTATCAAAGGTGCATGTGCATAAAACATATTACTCATATAAATCGAACAACCATTATTCTCGGATTTAAACAAGTAACCGTCTCGCAATAAACAGGATCCCGATATAATGTTCATGCTCAACGCAGGCACCAAATAACAATTATTTAAGTATAAAACTAATCCCGATGGTAGATGAAGAGGTAGCGTGCCGACCGCGATCACATCAACCTTTGATCCGTTTCCCACGCGCATCGTCACCTCGTTCTTCACTAGCTTCCGTTTATTCTGCAGCTCCTGTTTCGAGTTACAAATATGAGCAACCAAACCAGTATCAAATACCCAGGCACTACTACGAATACTAGTGAGATACACATCAATAACATGTATATCAGATATACCTTTCTTCTTGATGTTGCCGTTCTTCAAATCCGCCAAGTACTTTGGGCAATTCTGCTTCCAGTGACCTTCTCCTTTGCAGTAAAAGCACTCAGTATCAGGCTTGGGTCCAGCCTTGGTCTTCTTCGTCGGTGTGGCAACTTTCTTGCCACCCTTCTTGAAGTGTCCCTTCTGCTTAGACTTGCCTTTCTTGAATTTGGTGGTCTTATTGACCAACAACACTTGGTGCTCTTTCTTGATCTCCACTTCTGCAGACTTTAACATAGCAAGCAGTTCTGGCAACTGCTTGTTCATGTTCTGCATGTTGTAGTTCATCACAAAGTTCTTGTAACTTGGTGGTAGTGATTGGAGGACACGGTAAATCCCCAAAGCATTAGGAATCACTATACCCAAGCTTTGAAGTTTGTTTGCGTGCCTAGACATCTTAAGCACATGCTCACTGACGGAGCTGCCCTCTTCCATCTTGCAGTTAAAGAACTTTTCAGAAGCCTCATAACTCTCAATCGCCGCGTGAGTCTCAAAAATCAATTTGAGATCACGGACAATATCATGTGGGTCTGAATTCTCAAACCTTTTCTGAAGCTCCGATTCTAAACCATACAAGATAGCACAGTGAACTATGGAGTACTGATTCTTCCGAGCAAGGTAAACATTCTTTACTTCATCGGTAGCATCAGCTGCAGGTGGGTCACCCAGCGGTGCATCTAGCACATAGGTCAAATTACCAGCTGTGAGGACAATCCTCAAATTGCGGAACCAATCCGCGAAGTTGCTTCCATTGTTTTTCAACTTTTCTTTCTCTAGGAACGCATTAAAATTGATGGTAGGGGCTGCCATTGATCTACAACATATTTGCAATAGTTTAGACTAAGTTTATGACAAATTGAGTTCAAATTAATAATAAAGTTTAATCTAGGTGAACTCCCACTCAAAACAACATCCCTCACATTGTTTTAGTGATCACACGAACCAAATCCACCATATCAAAACCGATCATCACGAGAGTTGATATAGTTTCAATGGCGAACAATCGACATGTTCATCATATCTACTATATGATTCATGCTTTACCTTTCGGTGATTCGTGTTCCTGAGACCATGTCTGTACATGCTAGGCTCGTCAAGATCAAACCTTAGCTACCGCATAAGCAAAACTGGCTTGCTTACGTTGTATTCACTTGCGGAATCTAATACACCCGATCATCACGTGGTGCTTCGAAACAACAAGCTTTAGCAACGGTGCATACTAAGGGTGAACACTTTAGAACTTGAAATTTATGTGCATGAGGGATCATCTTATAATGCTACCGTCGTCTACTAAGCAATACAAGATGCATAAAGGATTAACATCACATGCAATTCGTAATATGTGATATGATATGGCCTTTCTTCTTTGTGCTTCCGATCTCCATCTTCAAGCACGAACATGATCTCCATCATCACCGGCATTGCATCAAGGTCAATGACGCTTCTCCATGGTTGTCGTCCACCGGCTTCAACTATTACAACTACTTTGAATAGACACGCAGGTCTTAACATAAATTAAAGATAACCATATGGCTCCTGCCGGTTGCCAACTTACAATAAGGAACATTGCATACATCAAATATAATCACAATCATGGCCATATCACATCACTGCACACCCCTGCAAAACAAAGTTAGACGCCTCTACTTTCTTTGCATATGTTACGTGGTTTGGGGCTTTCAATAAGTGTCGTTCTAACTTACGAACAAGAACCACAACATTGATACTAGTATTGTTAATCACCCGTTGTAAATTGGATCTCCACTATGCTGGGAGAAACAGGCACCCGCAAAGCCACTTATGCAATACGAGTTGCATGTCAAGCGTGGAGCAAGTCTCATGAACGATGTCATCCCGCAAGATGCAAAGTACACAAGAAGCAATCGACAATAAAAGCATCAATGCCCACAATGACCATTGTGTTCTACTCGTGCAACAGATCTACATATAGACACGACTCTGATACCACTGTAGAGTTTCGTAGCATGGAAAACAAAAATTTTCTACCGCATACAAACAAACAAGCCAAGATCTATCTACTAGATTTTAGCAACGAGTCGATGGAATAACTCACCCTCGAAGATTCCAAAGTGTTTAACGAGAGCAGATTCTCGTGGGTGATGTAGTCGTACTCTTTCCGATCTCAAGATCGCGTAGACGATCCTTCCGGCGCCGCGTTCCGGCAGCGCTCCCGCAGTCGGTCACACGTTCGGTACTCGACGAAGACCTTCCTCTCCCTTGTTCCAGCAGGCAGTGGAGGTTGTAGCACTCTCCTCGCGATTCCGGCAGCACAACGGCGTGGTACCGGAAGTAGAGGGGAGATCTCGCAGGGCTTCACCTTAAGCCGGAGCGAGTATGGTGGAGTATGAGAGAGCTTTGGTGATCTAGG
This sequence comes from Avena sativa, assembly GCA_916181665.1. Classification (NCBI taxonomy): domain Eukaryota; kingdom Viridiplantae; phylum Streptophyta; class Magnoliopsida; order Poales; family Poaceae; genus Avena; species Avena sativa. The sequence goes on along the minus strand of OV702300.1, from coordinate 31,602,046 downwards.
GTTTAGACACACCAATTAGAAGGCTCTAAACTGGAGGCTAGGGCAATTAGAAGCTCTAACTTGACGGCTTGGGAGAAATCCCTAGGCTGTGGCTAGGGTTTAGGTTTAGAGGAGAGGGACTTGTGTACTAGGAGGGGCAGCCCTGCCCCTCCCTTTATAGGTGGGAGGCGCAGCCAAGGGGAGGGGAGTCCCTCCCCAACTCGGCTTGGAGGTGGGCCGGCGGTTGGAGGAGGGAATCCCTCCCCAACTCGGTTTCCCACTTCTCCTCCTCTTTCCAAAACTTGCCGTTTGACTTTCAAACTAGCCGTTTGACTTTTCAATTTAGGATTTAAATAAACCCTTTATTTTGGACAGAAAGGACACCTAGTACATGATGCAATCATTCCAACTTACAATGACACATTCATGTACCCTTCCCCCCCGGAGTGCCGGACATTCCGGAACCTTCTAGAATGTTCCCGATGAAAACACCGGAACCATTCCCCAACTCCGAAACGGGACTTTCCTTATATGAATCTTATTCTCCGGACCATTCCGGATCTCCTCGTGATATCCCGAATCCCATTCGAGACTCCGAACAACATTCGGTCTCTTTCTCATCATTCCATAACTACTCAAACAACGTCGAATCCTTAAGTGTGTCTCCCTACGGTTCGTGAATTATGCGGACATGATCGAGACACTTCTCTGAACAATAACCAATAGCGGAATCTGGAAATTCATATGGCTCCCACATATTTCTACGATTACTTTGCGATCGAATGAACCACTTACATACGATATCAATTTCCCTTTGTCTCACGATAGTTTACTTATCCGAGGTTATGATAGTCGGTATCTCTGCATACCTAGTTCAACCTCGTTACTGATAAGTACTCTTTTCTCGTTCCCGTGATATGTGATCCCTTGTGAGCCAGTCACATGCTTGCAAGCTAATTGGATGACATTTCACCGAGAGGGCCCAGAGTATATCTATTCGTCATATGGATGGACAAATCCCACTCTTGATCCATGTGTTTCAACCAATACTTTCTGAACACTCAATGCCACCTTTATAGCCACCCAGTTACGGTGTGGTGTTTGATGTTATCAAAGCATCCATCTGGTAAAGGTGATATGCATGATCTCATGGTCGAAGGAATTAGATAACTATGTATCAGAAAGCATATAGCAATTGAACTATTAAAATGACTTGATCTTTATGCTACGCTTATCTATAGGAGTATGTCCACCATATCATTCTCCTAATGATATGATCTTGTTGTTAATAACATCTCAATGTTCATGATAGGGAAACCACAATCATCTATTAACCAACAAGCTAGTATTATATAGAGGCTTTACTAGGGACTTCAAATTAAGTTTACAAATCACACAAGTATTGATGTTTTCCTTGTTAATACTATTATAGTATGAATGTAAACATTTATCATAAACACAAAGATATAATAATAACTACATTTATTATTGCCTCTAGGGCATATCTCCAACAGAAGCAAGTTATAGAGAAAGCATCACACCAAAAAGATATGGAACACATGCATGAGCTAACAGTGTAAGTCCAATCTCAACGATGTGACGGTGCTTGCGTTCAGCAATACTGTTTTGTTGGTGAGTATGTGGGCATGAAACATTATGTGATATACCAATGTCAGTAAAGAATTTATTCAACTTAAGATACTCGCCACCCCAGTCATTTTGGACATGTATAATTTTTTAATTGAGTAGATGTTCAACATGCTTTTGAAACTGAAGAAACACATGGAAAACATCAGATTTATGCTTCAAAAGGTAGAGCCAAGTAAAACTACTATAAGCATCAGCAAATCTCACATAAAGCTGATGACCACTAACTGAAGTTTGGGCAGGATCCCAAACATCAGAATATATAATCACAAGAGGGGCACTAGTAACACGAGTAGACAACAAAAAAGGTAACTAATGACTTTTTCTTTGCTTACAGGCATCACACACTACAACTTTATTAACTTACAGTGGTGGAATCTCATGAAGATGTAAAATATGCTAGACTATTGGAGAGGCCGAATGTCCTAGACGCGAATGCCAAAGATCATGAAACACACCTTGAGGCTGTTGAAGGCTTGCTTCACGGATGACACATCTAGAGAGTAGAGTTTGTCGCGACATCCCCCTCTAAGAAGAACCTCCCTGGAATCCTGGTCCTTTTTAAGGAAGTACCAAGGATGGAATTCAAAGAAAACATTGTTATCAGTGGTGAGTCTTTTATCGGAGAGTAGGTTACGAGTAATCGCTGGTACACGAAAGATATTTTCCATATGTACGGATTTTTGAGATGTAGAAATTAAGGACTGACCAACAAGTGTAATGCGCATACCTGTAAAATTGGCGGCTTGGACCATGTCCTTGCCGTGGTATGGCTCTTTGGAGGTTAGCTTGACGAGGTCGTTGGTGAAGTGCTTGGTGGCTGCCGTGTTCGTGTACCATGTAGGATCAACCGGGTAGGATGATGTAGACCTGGTGTGCGTGACGGAGAGGGCGGCGAGTTGGCACTCCATATTGCGACCATCGTTCCCGGTGCCAAGGTAGTCCTTCTGAAAATGCTTGAAGTAGCATGAGGCAACATGCCCAACCTTGAAGCATATCTGGTAGACGGGACAAGTACCGCCGCCTCCACCTCCGCCAGAGGGACGCCCCTATTGAAGCCCGCCTGAGCGTGGGGGCTGCTGTTTCCACCGCGGGGCAGTGTACTGCCCGCCACCGCCTTGGGGACGTGGAGCACCAGGAGCGCCAGGAGGTGCTGCATAGGGCGCACGTGGTGGCTGCCACTGTGGCGAGGTGGGCACATGGCCACCGGAGGTGCGGGCGATGTAGTAGGCCGCGGCCTGTATGTCCACACCAAGTTCAGCGTGTCGCGCCTCAACACGCCGCCCGGTGTTAAGTAGCAATGCGTAGACATCGCGAGTAGGCATAAGGTCACTGACCGATTGAGCGGAGACACGATCAGCCAGCGTGTCGTAGTTGTGATCGAGGCCAACGACGAGGAAGGAGTTGAACTCCTCGGTGCGTAGGGGCTGGCCGATTGCGGTGAGTAGATCGGAGAGCGACTTCACCCTGTTGAAGTAGGAAGTAGCATTAGGGTACTCGTGCTTCTTCACCTTGGAGAGCGCGGTGTGAATCTGCATGACACACGCGGAGGACTGCGATGCAAAACTCGCCTCCAGGTTTTCCCACGCCTCCTGCGAAGACTGGTTGTTCATCACCAATCCGAGGGCCCCCTCGGTGAGCGAGGAAACGATGGCGGAGAGTATTGCCTGGTCCTGCTGTACCCAGGCGGCGAACTTGGGGTAGGGGATGGTCGAAGCAGGGACATCACTAGATGCAGGGACTTCGATCTCCTCTGGCGGGTAGTGTAGAGACCCGTCGACGAACCCATAGATGAGATTTCTCTATAAGATTGTATCAACCAGGGTTCTCCAGTAGAGGTAGTTGTCCGCGGTAAGGCGGATGGTGATCTGGCTGTGGACGTTGATTGGCACGTCGGGGATGCGTGACGCCATGGCGGCAGCGCGGCTCCTGCTTGAGGACGATCCGACCGAAGCCGAACTGCCAGAGGAGAGGGCCGAGCTGCGTGAGGTAGAGAAGCTAGAGGTCTTCATCGCTGGGAAGTAGGAGGCGACGACCGACGGCGATCTTCTTCGCGCGGGCGAGGTAGGCAGAAGAGGCGGCGGCTAGGGTTTCTAGACCTGCGCTCTGATACCATTGTAGAAGACTTAATACGGTAGGTAATAGGATCGTGCCTCTTGGGGCCAGCCGATACTCAATATTTATAGGGGTATTACAAGGATATTACATGTGGGGGTACAATACAACTCTAATATACACACAATATTTAACAGATCTCACCGTATGGGAGCGCCTTTACCCCACGCAGACGGGACCCACTACAAGCCCTTGATGCGAGGAACCACAAATGGTGAGGATTTCCCTTCAAAGCTCAGTTATTGTCCGCGAGAACCCATGATGGGCGAGAGTCTCCGCTGCCAGCTCCTCCATGGCATGCGAGAGTATCTGCTGCCACGTCTGTCATCGACGGCCCCACCGCCCAGCGGGTGCAGAGCGCATGTCTCCCTCCGTACGACTCTCACATGGAGCGCCTTCACACATGGCTGGCGACAAGTGGGCCAGGGGTAGCGCGCGCCCCACCGTCCAACAACGTGGAGCAGGAAAGGGCACGCGATCTCTCTGCAACAGGGAATCCAGGCCGCGGGGCCTGCATCACGGGAGAGTTGGGCTCCGTCCCAATGTTGCTGCATGTCCTCCTCATCATCCATCCCAAGACCATATGCATTATTTCAATGCATAGGCCTGGGCTCCTTCCCCTATTTCAGAAAAATTCTAACGGGCCAGAAACAATCAGAGAGACATGATAGAAGATTCAGCCAAATCTTTCATTCGCTATCATTGACTCCGATATAACCATGAAAAAGGCACGTGCCACTATTCTAGTAGTAAGTCAAACTTATGTATTCAAGATGGTCCTTTAGATATACTTATGCAATGTACCTGTTGTGATGGCAAGTTAGCTAGACTAACATAGGGAGTTGTAAATGATAATTAGGTGCAGTTTCTCTATTTCTCAAACGATCGAGAAATATGTATTTCTGAGTTAGTGCTAAGAACCATCATCTTCAAGACTCGCACAATACAAATTAAAGGGTGAACTATTTTTCATTTCACCACATAGGGGATTTAGAGTTGTTGTCGGTGGCATCTATGTATGTATTATTTTATTTTTCTAGTTTACATAATAAAATTGCGGCTGACAAAGGTTTTTTGTTTTTATTATGTAATGGCAGAAACTATTGAGTTCGTTTAAAGTCTCAGATGAAAAAGGCATGATTTCTGACTTATATGTTAAGTCTTCCATCGATCATACACTGACATGCTAATAGAATGTATCACTCTCACTGCAGCCACATGCGTGAAATTTATTGCACGAAAACAATGGTTTATGGTTGGGACAAATCGTGGTTTCATCCATGTCTACAACTGCGAAACAAAAATCGAAAAGATCACGAGTTTCAGTGCTAGTTTCTATGGAAAGCGCATTCATTCATTGGTTGTGCATCCAACCCAGCCATATTTGTTGTCATCGCAACACCACGAAATGGATCTTTGGGATTGGGACAAGGGTTGGGAATGTAAAAACACATGGAACGGATATTTCCGCGTTATACAGTATGTCGCATTTAACCCAAAGGATACCATGGCCAGTACTTCAAGGAATCACACGGTGGAGGTATCTATATCTGATCTCCTATTTCTCCAACTAATTTTTTTGTTGCCATTAACGTGATACCCTATATATATGCTTGGTATCAGGTCTGGTGTCTTAATTCTCCTGAATCCAGCTACACTTTATCAGGGCATTTGAAAAAAGTGAACTGCCTCGAGTTCTTCACATGTTATGATCATGAATATTTGGTTACTGGCTCTGATGATCAGACTGCCAAGGTCTGGTGGCAATCCTCGTGGAACAACAAAGTACTAACAATATATGTGCATATATAACAATGGTGTCATAATGCATGCTATATTTCTTTATTTTTGTCAAATCAGATTTGGGACATGCAGAATAAGAAATGTGTGCGTACTCTAGAAGCATCCATGTCTCCGGTTATGGCTGTCTCGTATGAACCCAAGCTTCACATTCTAATTATAGGTTCGAAAGATGGATGTATTTATTTATGGTGCGCCACTAGTTCCAGGTAATCTGAAAATAGTAACGGGGACACTAACTTGTATATATAGTGTACTAGATGATAGATTTGTTGACGATTTGTTTGTTTCATTGACATACGCTACGCCCATACACATATAGGATAAATCTGCGCTCCCCAAGGCTTGAGAAAATCGTCAACATTGGACCTGGTGGACCTGTCCACAGTATCTCATATTTTATGGGAAGGTATTTAGTTAATCATATATGTTGTCAACGTTTTTGTTATTTGAACCTTTTTTTTTACATGCTAGGGTTCTGATTGGAAAAGAAAAGGCAGTGGCAATTATGACTCTAGATAATAATGTGAGTAATCGGCAGCTATCTGCGGGTGATTATAGTGAGTCGGTATCAAGTGAATATTCTCCTGTGGACACAACTTGTAAGGTACATAACATATGTATACATATAATTTCTTAAAGAATCACACAGCCAGGTATCATGAAAAAAAATTATTCAAGTTTGTGGAATTGTTGTGCGTGCAGACTATGTCTAGAAGTAGCAGCAGCGAGCTACTTAACGTAATGGAGTGGGCCCGCGTCCCCTGTGAATCCAAGGAGGATATCTCATGGTCAGTGCACCTAACAAACAACACAGATGAGCAGGTCGCATTTATGCTTATAAGCAAGAGATCAGAGCCCTTGGAAAACCTGCCGCTATACGGCATTGTGAAATCCAGATCCAGCTACACTTTGATTGTGACGGCAACCAACATGGAGACAGATGTTGATCTCATCCTGCAGAGCTGTACAATATGGGATAAGTACGCCTTTCTATTCATGGACGAAAACGAGTCTCGTGATTTTTTTGAGGATGCCAAGGAGTTGGGGAATGATGTGCATGAAGTTGCAGTATTACTGAAAGCTGATTATCATGTGCCGCAATCAGAAGAGACAAAGTCTAAGGTACATTTTTCACTATTTTATATAATTTCAATCGGAGTCTTTATTTATAGCTTTGTATTTTAGGATGTTTGTACTACAGATTTGGGGTGTAGTATATTAAGTTGATCCAACGGTTAAACAGGTTCATTTTGGAATTTGACTAAACCATGATTTGGTAACTTTGGTGTAGTCGCGTGTGTGTATACGTACATATTTTTCGATAAAGGGTGATTTTATTACTTAAAAAGATTTAAGACTTACATCTGGCCTCTGTATAAATGAGATGCACACAGCCGCTCCAAGTCCAAATTCAAGTAACAAAATAAAATAGGCGAATTACATATCATCATGAAAAAGTGTAAAAACACCTAGAATGATGGCGGGCCTATCTGCAGATTATGCTGTCATCCATGTCGGGAAAATAAGTCTCTCGTCGTATCCTCCTACCATGTACACATCTCCGAAAAAATGTCGTGAAACTCCGCATGATGTCGGGAAGACCATATGTGGAGTGTGTATATACGCCGGTAGATAACCTGCAACGGAGAAGATAATTTTCCATTAAACACTTTATCATTTATACATAGTGAGAACGACCAAATAATTGCAATCACCTCCACCCTAATAAGAACTTTGTACTTGTGATCGATGCCATGTAGCCAATTCCCAAAAATGTTGGCAACACTACACGGTGTATACAAGTCTGAAGCTACTTGGATGATATAGAACGGGCAAATTGGTATTGGAAAAACAAATGTTTGATTGTCTGACCATGATGATAGAGGATGCATTTCTTATCCCCTTGCCAATTACACTTAATAAGATTATATTTAGTAAGGATCACCCCCGATGAAGTTACCAAGCAAAAAATTTAGTTCTTTAGCGGTACCTTCATCCTCTAGATTTTCCTATTATTATCAACTACTATGACTGGTTGGACTAATGCATTGTATATGGACACTACCGAGAATTCTCCATTCCCAGTCAGGTTCTAAATAAAATCATCAGTCCCAGGCACTAACGGGAGAAATAAGTAAGTCTAGAGCCAAATAGATCTCTTCTGAACATCACATTCGGTGGAGAAGACTTCATCACTTTGGAAATTGTATCACCTTTATGACGAATAATATTGTACAACATGGGATGTTGTTCCCATACTGTAGCTTTGCCTAGCCACCTATATTTCCATAAACATATCTCAGATCTGTCCTTAATTAAAAATGTACCAAAGCGGAAGAAATGCTTCTTGTCGCCATGAGACTAGCCTAGAAATGCTAATCACCAGGTTTCCAAAAAAACTGGGATATCTCTTTCGAGCCAACATATGTTTGTTTAAGTAGAATTTGCCATATCCCATCTTCAGTTAGCAACTTGAAGATCCATTTTCCAAGGAGAGCTATATTCTTGATCTCAAGATTCTGAATACCAAGCCCTCCCTGATCCTTAGGTCGGCAAACTACATTCCACCTATCCAGTCGATACTTATTTTTCTGATTATCCCCTTGCTAAAAGAATCTTGATCGTAAATAATCCAAACATTTTAAGACACCTTTTGGAAGTTGGAAGAAGGATATCATGTATAGTATCATATTGCTAAGTACTGAATTAATGAGAAACAGTCTTCCCCTAGGGATAACAACTTTCCTTTCCAGTTGCTTAATCTTAATTGAAGTCTTTATTCAACAAGTTTCCATTCAAAATTTATAAGACTATGATAATATATCAGAATGCCCAAATATCTAATAGAAAATTATCCTTGACTACAGCCAAATAATTCAGCATACAGGTTGGCCTCCTCTTGAGCCTCACCGAAAAAAAAACAATTCTCTCTTATGGAATTTTATCTTTAGACCCGATAGTTGTTCAAAAGCTTAAAGCATCAATTTCAGGTTTCCCGCTTTCTCAATGTCAATAAAAAGGATTGTGTCATCGGTGTGCTAAAGGATAGATAGGCCTACATCAACTAGATGGGGAATCACACCTTTGATTTGGCCATCGACCTTTGCACGCTCAATCATCAAAGCTAGCATACCAGCCACTATGTTAAATAACATTGGTGATAGTGGGTCTCACCTTGTCTTAATCCTTTCTTTGTATGAAAGTATTTGCCAACATCGTCGTTAATTTTCATGAAAACACTACCGCCTAACACAAAGTTATGAATTAAGGCACGCCATTGAGCAGAAAAACCTTTCATTCTAAGAGTTTGTTAAAGAAAATACCATTTGAATTTTTCATAAGCTTTTTCATCAATTTTAAAAATAACCCCATTCAAGTTTTTCCTATGTAGTTCATGAACTATTTCATGTAGGATGACCACCCCATCTAGGATGATACGACATTGCATGAAAGCTATCTGAGACGGTCGAATCACATGGTCAGGCACAGAGTTAAGTCTGTTTGTTCCAACTTTAGTGAAAATCTTAAAACTAACATTAAGAAGACAGATTGACCTATGTTGTTGGATTCTTTCTGCCTCGTTAACCTTAGGTAGTCAAATCATCTCACCAAAGTTCAGTCGAAACAATTCTAGTTGTTCAGTATGAAGAGTGTTGAAAAGCTCTAGAAGATCTGACTTAATAATCTAAGAAATTCTGATAGAATTCAGCCGAAAAGCCATCAGGGCTAGGGACCTTGTTGTGTTCCATTTGGAAAACAAGATTCTTCACTTCCTCCTCAGAATAAGGAGCAGTACATAGGTTGTTTTCCAAGTCGGAACTTGCTTATATCATCCGTTCGGGAGTCATCCAAAGAGAAGTTACCTTTTTCCGAGGCTCCGAACAGACCTTTGTATTAATAAGTTATATACGACTTAAGCTGGTCATAACCCTCGATCATCCCTCATCTTGAATTAAGTTACGAATGTGTTTCTTCTTGTGTCTACCATTGGCAACAATACGAAAGTACCTTATATTCTCATCTTCTTCAGTTGGTACCATTTAAGTTCCTCCCCATGAAGAAGTTTTTCCAACTGTTCATTAGATTTTCTTTTAAGCTCAGTTTCATTTCCAGTCAGTGGTTGAACTTCTGCAATCGCTTCAAGGTCATCAATGATAGACAAAAGCCGTTTGTTTTCATTTTTCAGAATACATGCCATATGTCTAGCCCATCCGCCGATGTGTTTACGTGTTGCACACACCTTATTATTCCACCTCTGGATGGGATTAGAACTAGCATCATGTCTTTCCCAGACCGTTTTACCATATCATGAAAGCCTTCACGGTGCAGCCACCCAAGTTCAAATTTGAACCGAAGAGTACACTATGTTCTAGGAAAACGTGTGGTCAGCGATATGGGGAGCATGATCAGAGATGGCCTCGATACTTTCTATAGCCTGCCGTAAGACTAAAGGGAAATGATCTTCTCAATCATAGTCCATCAATGCACGGTCTAGTTTTTTGTATGTAGGTTCTGAACAACTGTTTTCCCAAATAAGTTGTCTTCCAATCATTGCAACCTCTCTTAAATCCAAGCTATCAATGACATCATTGAACAACAAGGGATAATGGTCATCAAACCGACCATGACTCTTTTCAAAAGGAAAACGAAGCAAATTGAAATCACCCCTATAAGGATAGGGTATGGATTGTCTTTTGCCATGTTCACCAATTCTCAAAAAGAATCAGCTTTATCAATTTCTTGGGCAACACCATACATGGCAACTAGGCTCCTTGTAAAGTCATCAGCTTTGTTATGAATGTGGAGGTTAATATGAAACTCCCCATAAAAACAAGCTAAAACATCCTTAGTGTTAGTTCTTATGCCAAGTAAAATACCCCAGAAAGCTCAATGCGGTGGACAAGAATGCCATTCAAAGTCTATGCCGCCCGAGAGTCGGTCTAAAAAACTATACGAGAAATCGCTTCATCATCATCTAAATAAGTGGTGTCCAATACAGTCGAAACTTTTGGAATCGGTCAAATTCCATTCACCTCAAGACTTGAGTCGAAACATATATGTCATGCACAGAATTACCGAGGCTAACCCCCACATTGACTAACTTATAGCTAATACGAGAAGGTGAAAAGGATAAAAATGATTTAGATGACGGTGAAATACCTAGCTAAATTATGTGCCACTTTATGGCGCATAGCCTTCACCATACAGTCCTCATGCTTCGTAGTACCCCCATCCACATTGGTCATACGTCGTCCGCTGCGAGGCGATGCACTCGTACTGTCAGGGGTACAAGCAACATCGCATACAACATAAGTCAGTGGCGTTGGCAACGTCACAACATCACAAAACCCTGCAGCGTCCTCCACAGTACATGCGGTGACAGGGGAGACAAGGTCGAAGTCGATCCTTCCCTGACACTAGCCTCTAGCGCGTCGCCTGGGCGATGTCGTAGCTAGCTCCAAAGGGGGCCATGTCCATCGGCCCATCCTGCACCAGGAGATAATACATGCCGTGGAACTGTCCCCTGCCAGAGGATCAATAGTCACCTGCAGCACCCTGCCTCGTACAAGTATTGAACAAACTAGGAGGACTAGCAGCCAAAGGAGAGCATCGACGAGCAGACTCGATCGACGATCTCCTTACCCCTAGGATTTTGCGGATTAGGGTTGAAGGGAGCTATTCACGGCAACAACAAAAGGAGCAGCCATATAAACCGTAGATGTGCCATGGAATGAACTGTCCACCCTCCATATTAGTTGATTGAGTCCTAGAAACATTTTCTTTTCCCAAGTTTACATTCTTTTTCCTTAGCAGCGTTCCGGTCCTCCTCATCAAGGTCATCCCCTTTGCGCTTACAGAAAATGGTGTGAATGACGGATCAGGAATAAAGTCCTTTTGCTCACGAAGGAAGATAAAGTCAAATCCCATGAGCTTAAGAGTACTAGTCACAACAACATACAGACCTTTAGCATCTTTATGCTTTCTTACTTAAAACATTTGGATCCATTATAGCAACCAGCACACGAAAAACATTGCGACTATGTAAAGTTACAAGACCAACATCCACTTTAGTCCCAATATATAAGAGAGCCAATAGCCCACAACCCACCATGAACTTTTGATAGAATTTTTGTACCCCTGACAGTACGCAAACCCTCTCAAGATCATTTATATAAGAGAGCCAATACCTAAACCCTCAAATGTACGCAAACCCGAGGTAACACAAACTTGGGCTGGATGTCCTATATGGCTATATCTCCCAAATAATGATCTTGAATTGAGCGTTGTAGGATGGTACGCCCATTTTGATCTCATTAACCCTCTCAAGATCCTGAAAAGAAGGGAAATTCTCACCAGAAAATAATAATCACCATGAGCAATAGCCTCCCACTTCCATTGATTACTAAGTGGACAAATCCTTGCCATCTGAGTCTCAATACAGGTTGTCGGGATAATGTCACCGTCAATGCAATAGGATTTCTCTTGGGGGAGATATGATACTTGAACACGCTGTCACGTAACTACAAGAAAATAGTCCCATATGTACCATTGCCAGTAACAAATCGCCACATTCCTTGGAAGCTTCAAAGTGGGACATCTAGCAGAAGGATGCCACATTATGGCAAACAAGACAATAGTGTTGAATAGGGAAATACTTAGTAGCATGAGATTCAACTGAACACTTCTAGTGGGGGCGACTGCACAGGAAAGGTTCACAGTCCTACCTTTCAAGGTGAAAACACAGGGTATGACCTTAATTGATTGTGCCTAGCAATGACCTTATTGAATGTATTGTTTTAAGAGCGTGAACTTTCTTCAGGGTGAAAACCTAAAATCTATGATCATGCGATGACGGTGTTTATGCACTGTTCCCTTCTTGGAGGCGTCGTTTTTGGAGAAGCTGGACTTCTAGTGTTGTCTTGATGGTGGTAGTATCGTTGTTTTAACGAATGGGTCACTGTAGCGGGGTTTTTCTTTTTTTAATTCTTCTTTCTTTTTTTGGTTATGTGCATTTGTATGGCCGCTAGGGCAATGGTTCTTGTTGAGGCTGGGTGTAATTGGTATCATCTGATATTAATATATGCTTCTTTCTAAAAAAAACGAACACTTCCAACATTTGATAGAATTTTTGTTTTTACCCTGACCTACCAAAGAATTGGACACCCAGAGAGGTAACCCTCCTACGTCTCCTCTCCCCCTCCCTGCAATAGTTCCTAAGAGAAGCTCCAAGAGAGTAGGGCCTCTCCCATGGTGCCCTCACCGGAATAGCCGATGAGCTGGCCGGGGGATGGCGCCAGAGTAGGATTAGGTTTCCTTAGGTGTCGTAGGTGTAGTTTTTGGCTGCTTGTCGTTAGTTGGCATCTTGACAAGGAGAAGATTCAAGATCCCTCTGACTGGATCTTGATCTACTTGCTCTTCCCATCCTTCGCGGTGACACTCTGGTGGTCAGAGCTAGATGTGGTGGAGGTGGAGGTAAAGGGCTTGTCCTTTAATAAAGCCACAGTTCACCACCATTGCATTGGAGGTGCAGTTGTGGCGGTGCTCCTGGCCAGCCAGGGTTACGAGGAGGAGCGACGTGGCGATCTGCTGGAGGGTGTTCACTTTTCCCCCTTGTCCGGCCTTGGTGGCGAGGGAGGGCAGAGCGGTGCGGCACAATCCCCTTCTTATATCTGGTGGTTGTTGCTCTCTCCTTTGGGGGAGGGTGTTTGTTGGGTTCGTTGCTGCTGCATCTTCTATGGCTTCTTCTCCTTATCTCGGGCAGGAGCTGTGAGGAGGGAGCTTGGTTTCTTTGCACGGCGTGGATTAATCCTGGCTTCTCATTGTTCTTGTTCTTCGGCGTGTCTTCTCTTCCCGGGGTAGTGGTTGTGACTAAAAGAGGAGGCTCTCTGAGTTGCGGCAGTGATGGTCAAGCCAACATATTCTGCAGTTCTAAATCTGAGGTAGTTAGCCAGCCGATTATCTTGGCCAAATCGAGGACTTCAAGATTGCTGGCGAAGTCCGGCGAACCATCAACCTCCATTGCAATGCCCAGTAGTGGCAGAGCGAGTTGGAAGAAGGACCTGATTGTTTTCTCCTAAATTCTTGTAGGGTTCTTTTTGTAAAGCATTTGGACTTGGTTGTTTGTTCCTATTATTCTTGTAAGGTTCTTTTTTGTAAATCCACTGTTTTGTTTTAATGAAAGGCTTCCAACCCCTTTCTAGGGGGCTCTCCTTTGTGCAAAAAAACCAAAAAATCGGACTGATCAACGACAGTCGTAGTCACGGGTACCTGAACAACCGGCGTAGGAACAGACATAGCTGAAGGACCAGCAAGCCTTAACCTGAGGCATAGGAGCATAAGGAGCCTGAACTTGAGGAAAAGCCTAAACGGGTACCTTTTGCACGACCGGAGCTTGTTGGGGAATTTTTTATTTCCTCTTGTTCCTGATCGGAATTTTGTGAAAAAACTTCTTCAACAAAGAGAGGAAAAACCATCGAAGCCAGTCAGCGAAACATCACTATGTCGAGGAGTGTTTACAAACGCTGGAAATTTTCACAGATACAACTTATTCCAACCAACAGCTTACAAGAGGTATATATAGCGGTTGAAACCTTGGTCTTCACGATCTGTAATGTATTTGTCCCAAGCCTGCGGTGACGAACCTCGCTCTGCTATTCAGAAGTTGGCCTTCTTAATAAATTTGGATCATACTTCAACAGCATTTCTGGCGCCAAGTTGGCCAAAGGGAACAACACCCTAAGTAGTAGTTATCGGCATGTGCCGCCTCAATGGGGGTCGGACATGGCTCGTGGCCACGCCACCATCCGGCGGTGGTCTTTGGGGCGGCTGTACGGACGTCGTCGCACCAGCAGCTACCGCTACATCGTCTTGTTCTCCCGTCTCCCTTTCTCTCTTGTCGGGGATTGGATAAGGTTGTTTCCTCTGGTTCCATGGATGAAATACATACAACACGTCTTGCAAAAGCCCCAAGGGCGCCATGAAGTGGTATGGCTGCCGACCTGCCGTGGCGCTAACCACGATGTTGCCGTGGTGATGATCACCACCGCTGTGTCCTGGAACGACTTACTAGGTAAGTACCATTGTATGCTTGGAATATCAAGTTTGTGGAATGGACTTTTATTGATGTCCTGCAACAACAATCATGTGTGAGGTATCGCAACATGGCTGGTATCGTCATGATAATAGACGAGAGACAATGATCTCATGCTATGGACAACCTTTTATAGTCGTACCCTATGTTGCCTCTCTCTCTCTCTCTCTCTCTCTCTCTCTCTCTCTCTCTCTCTCTCTCTCTCTCTCTCTCTCTCTCTCTCTCTCCATGGACATTTTATGATTGTTGAAGTGTTGTTGTTATTGTTTTATTTTCTTATGTTTGCTACAGAATACTGATCATTTTAAGTAGTATTAAGTAAATCTATACTTATATCTAAATACATATGACATTTGTACATTGATTGATATGTCTCTCCTTTTTTATCTATTTCTTGTGATGTAGCCTCCAGTGACCCCAGCTAGAACAAAGGTAAGAAGGTTGGAGTGGGTATGGCAACCTAGCTCCTCGGAGCGCACATATGCTCTTAGGGTGAACAATAAATTTGTCAAAAAAAATCTATAATTCACATTTAGAAAACAAATTGTGGTAGCTTTTATAATGTTGACAAGAATTTCATTGGATGATCAGCTCATATCCATGAAAAATGCGGATGAGAAGCTTTGTTCTTTAGATGCACATCCGACGGAACAATGGTGAGTGCACAGAGTAATACAACAGTTGTGGAATATTTCATTTTCACAAAGTAATTTCTATTGTGGCACAGGATTGTAACGGGTCATGCCAACGGAGATGTCTGCACATGGAACCATGAGGAGCAGGCAAGTTAATGCACTCCCTAGGCACCAGTCCTACGTGCATATGGAAACATATGTATTAATTACTTGTCATCAATGTTTGTTTGTACAATGTGATGGTTTGTGTTTTCAGCTAGAAAGGTGGTCGAATTTTCTAATAGATACCCCATCAAATGTTTTTTCTACCATCTCTACAGATTTTCCTAAAATTCACAGTATCTCGTAGAAAGAATATGATGAGATGGGCATGTTTATAATACATATCACCTCATTTAAATAGCGTGATCAATTTTGTGTATCTTTTGTATTTACAACCTTTTACCTATTAAATGGAAGGGAAAATTTGCTATAGGACATCGTTATTTTCAGACGTTTGCGAAAACACACCGCAAAATTATGTCTTTGCTAGGTACCATTACAATTCAGTGACACATCTGCTAGACCACACCGCATGGATAAAAAGGGAAAGTTTGATATTTTTTTTCAAACCTAGCCATAACATGGTTGCATATAGGAAAAAGTGTCAAAACTTTCTATTTTTCTTGGAAGTATAGTTACCAAAAAAAAGAAATCCATCTGTGTACTAAGAAGTGAAAATTTGTTTGGTTTGTATATTGAGTTGACAAAATGACTACTTCTAATTATGTGCAGGGACCTATGGATACGTTTAATATCTCAGAGGAACCAGGCATGAATTCTGCATTCTGATCCCTCTCTAACTAGTTATATTCTGGGAGAACTCTAACTAACTAGTGAATTAATTAAGCTTCTCTCATCATATATACGCTGCCATACAAGCTAATAAATAAATTAACTGATTCACTTACTGCAGTTGAGTGCGTTAAAGTTATTGCACGAAAGCAATGGATTGTGGCTAGGGCGATGGATGGTTCCACCTATGTATACAACTGTGCCTGCATAACAAAAATGCAAAAGATGGCAAGTTTCGAAGATGATAGCAGTTTTGGTACTTCTGTCAATAATTCACTAACTGTTCATCCAGTCCTGCCGTATGTGTTCTCAACGACGGGGAAGCTATGGGATTGGGACAAAGGCTGGGAGTGCACACAATATTTTTCTCGCGAGAGGGTACTACAAATAGCATTTAACTTGAAGGATGGTAACAGTTTTGCGTGTGGGTCAAAACAAGATTTACAGGTCTGTTTTCTCAAAAAAAAAAAAAAATACAGGTCTTTCCGACCAGGTTTCTCCCTTTTTTTTTTGTCTAGCTAAACTTTGACGCTAACTCTGCTTCCTGTATATACATAGCCACGCCATGCTCGGGTTCGGAACAGCTTTGATTCTTACGATTCAGAGTATACTCTGTGTGGGCATTCAGAAGCCGTAAAGTGCCTCAATTTCTTCACACGTGATGATGGGCATTATTTGATAACTGGATCTGATGATTGTACGGCCAAGGTACAAACATTACTCCTTTTCCATAAAAGACGGTAAATAATGTTTTTAAAAAATCAAACCATGTGGACATTAACTAACTATTTAGAAAAGCTATTAACATCTAAGATGATAAAGGAATCATATTAGACGCATCATTCAATTTATTTTCATATCATACCAATCAATACAGTATAAAAATTATTTATAGTTTTTATATAAGTTTGCTTAAGTTACATTTTCGGACTTTTGACAAAAAAATTATTACTTAGTTTATATATGTAATGGATGCAGTATAGTACATAGTCGCATAAGAGAATTGATATTATTTATTTATACTGCAAATCACCCATGCTGTATTTTTTTCTTTCTAACCAGATATGGGACTTCCAAACAAAGAAGTGCATTCATACCGTCAATGTCATGTCTGAAGTTACGTGCGTCATATCCCTACCAGATAGTCGGTATCTAGTTACAGGTTCAAAACATGGAACTGTTCAGCTGTGGAGCTACAATGATTTCAGGTAATTAACCAACTCATCTTTACAGAGTATTTCCCTTTGGAACTTTAAAGAAGTATTCATTCTATCACCACTCTCTCTCTCTCTCATCATATATATGGTGGAATTATTCTATCATCATGTATAGAATAAATAATATTATGTACATGTTTTTTTCCTATATAGAACCCGAAATCTCTAGAAAACTGTCCAAACCCATTCGGCCAAAGGAACTCCCTTATAAAAAACAAAAGAGCAAACCATACCGGATCCTCTATTCCATCGCCGGCCAGTCTCCGTAGATGGCAAACACGGGTGCCGCCCAGGATTCTCTGCCACCTGCAGCATCGGCGCCGTCCCGCCGGCTTTCTCGCCGCATGCAGCACCCGCGCCACCCCGGGCTCCCCATCGCCAGTAGCACCGACCACTAGTCTTCCACCGCCGACCTGCATGCCGAACTCCCCGAGATCCATGTCGGCATGTGAATCGTGTTAAATATATAGCTTAGCCTTTTTCATCGGTCCGGATTTTTGGTTTAGATAGCTAGTGCATCAGTTCAATAAATCGTGCGTCCCTCGTGGGCGGCGATCCTCTCTCTGGCGTTGCGACTAGTCTAGGCCCGCGTCAAGTCAACCATCCGGACTGTGCTAGTTCGGTCCGCATGTCGATATTGCGGTGGCCAAGAGCAGGGAGACAGGAGCTGTCGTTCAGCTCCCGTGAGCACTGGGAGCTACAGAGGATTGCTTTTTTTTTGTTGCTTTTCTTTTTTCTGAACTGAAGCAGTTCAATTCAGTCTGCATAATTTCAGCAAGTTCAAGACCCTATTCCAGCGCCTCTGTGTGAAGCTCATGTTACATCGATGACTGCTGGAGCAAGCTGTAGCAGTTGCACGCATGGGACACATTGGTTCGCGAGTTGACCTGACAGGAAGCTCATGTTACAAACATGAAAGTTAATGATAAAACCAAGGAAGTATATATGGTTGTGCAAAAAAAGAGAAAATAGGTAAGTACGGTAGTGTTACTGCACTCTTGTATGTGCTAATGCTCCTGGTTATGTTTTACCTGATTGGCATGCGAAACTTTTGTAGGTAAGTACGGTTGTGGAAAATAGAGAAGTATAAACATCGAAAAGATGGCAGTACAAGAAAATATATACATTTTAGATACAGGAGTATATAAAATTCAAATAAACTATGGGAGTATGAAAATAGGTCGAACAGTATAAAACACATAGAAGCAGAAATACAAGATACAAATAAAGGTAAGTATATAGAAATGGCAGGCAGGTAAGTATGGCGTTCGCTGCCTATGCCCTAGAACATCGGAAGGTATTTTCGAAACTACTCCTAAACGAAAGGGAAGTAGACATTTTAGATAGGGGATATAAAAAATTGAAATAAAAATATGAAAGTATGAAACTGCATCGAGCAATATAGAACACACAAGAGTAGAAGTATAAGATACAAATAAAGGGAAGTATAGAAAAGACAGGTAGAGAAGTATGACACATTCGATTATGCCATCGAACATCAGACATTATTTCAAAGTTACTCCTAAACAGAAGGGAAGTAGACATTTTAGATAGGGAAGTATAGAAAATTTAAACAAAAAATGGTTATATGAAACTACATTGAGCATTATAGAACATACAGAAGCAGAAGTACAAGATACAGATAAAAGGAAGTATAGTAATGACAAGCGGGGGGGGGGGGGGGGGTATGGTGTTCGCTCGCTGACTATGCCATAAAACAGAAAGTATTTTCAAAATTACTCATAAACGGGTTTCGAATTTGAGAAAACTTTCTGAATGCAAAAGTTGTGCATACTCCATAGATATCCAACGAGTTATGCCATAAAACAAAAAATAGTATTTTCAAAATTACTCATAAACGGGTTTCGAATTTGAGAAAACTTTCTGAATGCAAAAGTTGCGCATACTCCACAGATATCCAACGAGTTATTATTTGCATCATTCCGACAAGCAGTTCAAAAATAATCAAGAAATTACTGTTCGTCGTTTTCAAAAACTCTGAATCTTAGTATATTCAAAATTACTTTTAAAATGTGCAAAATTTGAGAAAACTTTCAACATGGAAACGGTGTGCAATTTCATTATCTTTTGAGCGCATCATCATTTGCTCCATTCTGATCAGTGGTTTAAAACTTTGATTAAAAGACCTTTTATGCTTGTTTATGTCAATTTCCGATTTTTAAAATTAAATATAAATAGTTTGGAATATGAAAAAAAAGTTATAATACAAAAAAGTTTCATATTTTCTGTAGCTTTCCAGCGGTATATCATTTATATTATTCCAATAAGTGATTTAGAAATAAGAAGAAAATGAAGTATCATGTTTGCAAAAAAGAAGTATGCATATGGAAAATGAAACACTATATAAATCGATTATATATTCATGAGTGTAGTTACATTCACGTTTGCAAAAAGAAGTATCATGTTACAATAAGAGGTGAGGTGTAACATGATACTTCTTTTTGCTAAGTATGTAGTTACACCTCATGTTTGCAAAATAACTATTGTGCACACTGGGTGCTGAATAGGGTTTATATATATATATGTAAAATAACTGGTGCACCTTGGTGCCTAGGATAGCTGCAGCTCACGGGTTTTGTACCGTTGGATTAGATAAAGAGAGCAGACGGCGTTAGCCATCGTTTTACAAAGTAGCTACCACCGTTTCTTCCGAGAACACATGCATGCGGTCTTGGAGTTACAAAACCCAGCAAAACACGCCCATATGTTACGGTGCATGGCCTGGTGGTGCATGACATGCATCCTTCATGCATATCCGTGCAAAACACATATGTATTTCATGGTATCAATCTGTTGTCCATCAATAAACGTGTGTGAATCATAGTTTTGTTGTTTGTGCACGACTGCGAATAGGTGTGAAGAGTGGTATTGGACGTACTTGAATAAATGGATCACTTTTATCACTTTGCAAAAACCACATGCATACATCCATGATAGTCTCTATATTCTATCCGAGCTGCGAATATTGACTGACCGTTGGTACCGTCCCCCGCGCCCGTTGGTCAAGCATTTTCTAGCCGTCTGATCGAACCAAACCACCGTTAACGGCTACCATTACATCAACAACGTCATTACTGACGTGATGTGCCTGCTCCGACAACCGACCCACCCGCTACGAAAATTAATATTTTCGTTGTCATTCCTAGGTCAAACCCCAGACGCCAATATCCCATCCGTGTTCAAGGTGACCGCAACAAATCTACCCTTTTTTCTCGATACTCATTAAGTTAGGTGATCGCAACAAGGTGATTGCACATATCATTCGGCCATATTATCTCGATGTTTGTAAGATTTAGGTAGTTGGTTTATCTTTATTCTACTTTTTTTAAACGAACCCAATCTTCTGAGCACGCGCGAAATGGTGTGTAAGACGGGTGTGCCGCGCGAGAAGCTTTTAATGGCATCAGCTATGAATGAATGCATGCACCATATCCGTATGAGAACACCATTTTCTCATTATGTTCATGTTCATGAGAGGAACAAGGTCATTGAATGAACCGTAGCTGTATGCGAACATATTTTTGCATGTTGTTGATGTGCACTCGCGGCTCAAGGTGATTGCATGCACCGGTATAAACGGTCATTGCATGCACCAGCCATTGCCAGCGTTCGTGACAAAGGGAGAACATATACCATGATTGAATGGTGACCACCGCATGCGATGCAGCCCCCATAAGCGTGAAATCCGCATTGATATATATATATATTATTATTATTATTATATATATATATATAATATATATATATATATATATATATATATATATATATAGTGGACTACCTAGGCTGCTATCTGTGCATATTAATCCAACCATTGGATATTCTATAGAGAACATCAATTTGAGCGGTCGGAACACAAAATCTCTAACAGAAAACACCACTTCCATTACATCAAGAGCATAATATTCGGTCATGCTGCTAGTACGACAAGTACCACATGCAAGCTAGCATACGCATGCAAACTAGCAACAGGTCACCTATCACATGCAAGCTAGCAGTACTTGTACGACCGTTAAACAGACCAAAATTTAAGCATGCAAGCTAGCAATACATTTAGACCATTGAACCGGCCAAAATTTTAGCATGCATTCTAGCACTAATACAAGTAGACCATTGAACAGGCCAATATTTGAGCATGCAAGCTAACAGTACATGTAGACCATTAAACACCACCGTTGATTCCAACTAGCTACCATTTTCGCTAGATATTTTTTTAGTACAAAACACAAAACTTGTTCCTTTATATATACGGTGGTGTTCAATGGTCTATATGTAGTGCTAGCTTGCATGCTCAAATATTGGTCTATTTAATGGTCTATATGTAGTGCTATAATGCGTGCTAAAATTTTGGCCCGTTCAATGGTGTAAATGTATTGCTAGCTTGCATGCTCAAATTTTGGCCGGTTCAACGGTCTACAAGTATTGCTAGCTTGCATGTGATAGGCGAGCTTTTGCTACTAGTTTGCATGTGTATGCTAGCTAGCATGTGGTACTTGCATGTACTAGCAGCATGGCCAAATATTATGCTCTTGATGTAACGAAAGTGGTATTTTCCGTTAGAGATTTTGTGTTCCGACTGCTTAAATTCATGCTATCTATGGAATATCCAATGGTTGGATTAATATGCACAGTTAGCATCCTAGATAGCCCACTATTATATACTCCCTCTGTTTCAAAATATAAGATGTTTTAGCTTTGTAAAGAGAATATATCTAGACTTGTTTTAGTGTCTAGATTCACTCAACAACTGAGTGAACCTATATACTAAAAGAAGTCTAGATACATTTATTTCACAAAGCTAAAAAATCTTATATTTTAAAACAGAGGGAGTATATATATAACTTAGATATGTATGCATTCAGGTATGTATAGTTCATAAAAAAATACGCGTATCCATATGGTGCCTAGACACCATTGTGCACTAGTTAATTTTTTACCGTATTTTTTACCTATATATATACCAATACGGATTTGCTAACCACCATACTACATGCGCACGCATGCATCGTCATCTGATAGAGGCACCATGTGATCTCGTAATATTTGTGTCGTTGTTTTGCTAGTGTTATTCTATTAATGGCGTCTGTTGCCATCCATCCAAATAGCCGAACATAGGATATACGAAATGTCAATTTTTTTTTGTCTTTCACTCCACAAACACATGTCTATGGTTTGCAATTTCCTTCGTGTCTTGGACCACAATCACACGTATGTGGTTTTCAAATTCCTTTGTGTCTTGGACTTCAAAATCACACGTATGTGGTTTTATAAAAATATCATGTTTTATCAATGGATGCCATAACAGTGTGTTCGTGGATTCCGGATTCCCGTGCTTTTCTATCTCCGTTCGTGCGACATGATACCAGAGCCACGATTTCGTAGTTTTCCGCGCGCTTCTGTCGTGGTTCCCGCCAGATAGCCGCATGGCAATATATCCGAGCATCAAAGTGAATTTATGGGTAGAAAACATCTCCACAAAAATACGTGTCTTCTCATTGCGGTTTTTTTAGTCTGATTGATTCGACACGTGGGATGTGGCATCACTCTACGGCGTCGATGTACCTCTTGTGCACGTAGACCACCTGGCTACACAAAACTTGGAGGTGTCATATGGCGCTTTGTGATATTATATTTATTATTTAAAACTCTTAATTAATTTTGTGTGTTTGATGTGAGCATGTTGAATATGTGGTGAAAGCAAAATGTCCTAAAAAATTATAGTGATAAAAATGATTTGGTAGGTGAAAACTTGATAGCTCGACGAAGCCATTAAGATAGAAAGTTGAAGACATTGAGGAGGTGTAACAAGACGTAAGTAGTCACTAACGTGACACTTCCTAGGGTGTTGAGACAATGATATGAATTCAATAGAACAGTTTGATCTGACTACTCACTTTATATGTCACCGTGCACATTCTACACGCAGGATTAGCAAGTCAGTCAATATTTTATTTTTCTTCGATAGCCAATAATCAATTTTACATTCACATGTTTGTTTGACACATGTAAAATGTATTTCTCTTTCCAAGAATTTTTCATCCGGAGTGATGTGATCATAGAGTGATAGATATGGTATGTGGAGACATTATAGACTAATAAAAATGCACATAATTATTATAGACCAATGTATATAAATACCAACAAGATGTGTATTTAGTATACATGGTAAACCAACAATTGATAGTAGTAGTAGTGCTATTTATTACAACCCGGGATATTGAGAGGTGAATTTCTAAGCTGTTGAAGCCACATGGACAAAGATAAACAAGGGGAACCAAAGACTGAATTTAAATGGAAAATTGAAACACACATGAGGGACACGATTCCCCTCGTAGAACGGAATTATGGACCGTCATTGTCGCTGATGACAACGTTCTTCCCTTTGTCGCCACCTTCCAGTATATTGCTGGTTTGCTCTACTTTGACAGATGTCACTCTCACTTCGTCGTCTGTGACGTTGTGGATGACTTCGAGCCACTCAGGACGGTGTTGTCGAATGAGTGTAACCTACACCCACAAAGATTAGTTAGAAAAAAAATTAAAACGCAAATGGATATGCTCAAACAGACGCATGCGGTGGAACTATCAAATGTCATACCTGTCTGACGCTCTCGATGTATTTGTGCCAGATGAACAACAATGTGCTCGATTTGTGTTAACATAACAAGAATGTGCTCTCTCTATGTCTCTATGTTGGAGAGGACACTAGTTCTTGGTTTGTATGTTGGCAGGCCTAAAAGGTGAAAGACACGTCAGGCAAATGACAAGGACGATGGAAGTATTTTTTGCCTGTGGATGCATGCATCGTTTGGGTGTAAAATCGACACCGTGCTCCTGATACAACGGTCATTAGTTTTCTACTAGCTCTATAGTGCAATCGTCAATCTGTTTGTGCTCTCGTTAGATTAATCCTATGGTGGTGCGAGTATGCACATCTAGCTCCGTAGGCAGCCCACATATATATATATATATATATATATATATATATATATATATATATATATATATATGAAAAATATTTTTTAACTACACTCATGTCTCATATATTACCATATAAAAGTATATGTGATACTTTATCGGCTTGAATATGTTTATGTACTCAAAGATACTTCAAACCAAGTTACATGAAAAAAAAATACAAGTGGAGCGATAGTTTGGACTACGTTTCCAAAATACCTTCATTTTTATATAAAAGAAGAGTATGTGAAAAAAACTTATACATATTATCTAAAAAATAGTATATATACTACCCAATAGTCATAATATAATACGTTATACTCGCTCCGTCCTAAAATATAAGACGCGCTTTTCCTGCACGGTCTTTGATACACAACTTTGACCACTAGTATAAATCAAATTATATGTGTTTATAGTGTATAAATGGCATCGATGCATTCTTCTCACAAACACTTTATATATATATATATATATATATATATATATATAAATACATTTTTTAAACATATTATAAGTATAAATTATAGTCAAACTTGTATCCTGTTGACCAGCGAAATTTAAAGACGCCTTATATTTTGAGTATTGCACATACATACTCTCCGGTATAATAGATACAACATATATGATGTGAAACATATGTGGGTGTAACTAATATAAATATGTGACTCCCCGGATTTTTGACCGCAGGCTCGAGACAACCGTTGACCTAGGCCCTGGCGGACCTATTTTGGGTCTATGCTCGACGGGTTCGCGGAGGTATGTGCTCACTTTTATATTATTTCTTGGTCTTCTTAAATTAAAAGAATTGTTTCATTGCATACCACATGTAGCTCGGAACAGTGGTAGTGTTTAATACCAAACAATTATCAACAACCAATCGATCTTGACACTTGTCCAAACATTATTATTCCCATTATTATTCCCAACTACTCCCTCGGAGGGAGTATTATATATGATGTCAAACTGGTAAAGCACGGTAATTATCTTGCAGGGTTGTTATTGGACAAAAGTATGTATTGCTCATACTGGAAATGAATAATTGGTTGCTAGCGTGCTGAAACAATGATAGGATTCTCTTACGCAAGGTTGTACCAAGCATGTAAACGGCTGGGGGCAGTGGATGAATTCCAAAAAAATTGTATGGTGGACGACAAATTTCTGAACTTAATAACTATGCTAATGTTCGGAGGGAAACCTACATATTTTTGCCCTCGTGCCGCTTCATCAACCAGTTTACTACGTGATTTCACAAAGGTACTTTGGGGAAGAATGTACGTATGATGATGTATTGTTGTGGTCATTGTAAATGTAAGAGGTAATTATATTTGTGTACAATTCCGGAGTATTGGTGGATAGGAAATACCTTTTGCAACCGGAGTTCCCGAAAAGAAAAAACTGCTCCTCCCGTGTCGCTCCCGCGAGCGACCGGGGGAGGGGGGGGGGGCACTACTGGAAAAACCATCTTCGGTTCGACGTGAACAACGCCAACAGTCCCGGCCTGTCACAGCCCGCGACTAGTGGGAGCACTAATCCCGGGCCGTGAGGCCTCTAACGGCTAGAAACGGCCATAGTCACTAGTCTCGGGCCGGACCAGATCTTTAGTCCCGTTCCGTATTACGGACCGGGACTAATGACCTGGAGCAGGCCAGCTGGTATTTTCGTGGACTATTAGTCCCGGGTCGTATCACGGCCCGAGACTAATTGTCCACCACTATATATTCAGCTTCCTTTCCTGCTGCCCTAAAACATATGGTGGCCATTTTTCTCAAAAAAGCAAGAGAGTTCATGCCATTTTTTGTCAAGATTTAGTTTGCAACCCCTAAATCCAAAGCTTTAAAAGGTTAGAACTTCATTCTTTCATCTATTATTGCTACTTTAGCTCTATAATGCTCTAGAAGTATAGAGATATGGATCAATGCATGCATGCTCTAGAAGTAGAAGGATTTTGATATATATGTGTAACAAATTTTGATTAGGCACATAGTTACTGAAAATTGAAATGTGTAATTTTAGAGTTTCAGAGCTTAGAATGGAATGAGGTTTTGACTGATAGAACAATAATAAAAAACTCCACATTTATCATGTTGATTGTTTTCTCCAATTCACAAATTGGTGCATGTAATTTTTTTGAAATTCAAAATTAATGCTCTAGAAGCTCTCAATATAACTTGTAATAATTTTATCATATTGTGTAATGATTTTTGATATACTTTTACTATAATGCAGATGGTTCAGGAATGGATGTATGGTACTGACCGACGCTCTGGCGAGTTCATTAATGGCGTGCATGAATTCATCTGTGTTGCTGATGCAAACAAGCGCAATGATTTTGTATTCTGTCCATGTAGTGGATGTAGGAATCAGAAAGATTACTCTGACTAAAAAATCCTTCACAGCCACCTGTTGAAGTCCGGCTTTATTCCCAGTTATAATTGTTGGACCAAGCACGGAGAGAGAGGGGTTTTAATGGAAGACAATGAAGAAGAGGAGGAGGATGACAACTATCATGGTTTCCATGAATACGGAGATACTTCCATGGGGGATGCTGAAGGGGAGGATGAGATCTTGGTCTGACCATTGCTGATGCACGAAGAGATTGTGAAACTGAAAAGGATAGGGACAAGAATCAAATGTTAGAGGATCACAAAAAGTTGTTGTATCCAAATTGCGAAAATGGTCTGAAAAAGCTGGACAGCACACTGGAATTGCTGCGATGGAAGGCTGAGTGTGCTATACTTGACTCCTCATTTGAAAAGTTGCTGAAAATGATGAAGAATATGCTTCCAAAAGATAACGTATTGCCCGCCAGTACGTACAAAGCAAAGAAGGTTGTCTGCCCTCTAGGTTCAGAGGTTCAGAAGATACATGCATGCCCTAATGACTACATCCTCTACCGCGGTGAGGAGTATGAGAATTTGGATGCATGTCTGGTATGCACTTCACTTCGGTATAAGATTAGACGAGATGACCCTGGTGACGTTGAGGGCGAGCCCCCCCGGAAGAGGGTTCCTGCCAAGGTGATGTTGTATGCTCCTATAATACCACGGTTGAAACGCTTATTCAGAAACAAAGATCACGCCAAGTTGTTGCGATGGCATAAAGAGGAACGTAAGTCAGACGGGATGTTGAGACACCCCGCTGATGGGTCGCAATGGAGAAAAATCGATAGAAAGTACCCGGACTTTGCAGATGACGCAAGAAGTTTAAGGTTTGGTCTAAGTACAGATGGCATGAATCCCTTTGGGGAGCAGAGATCCAGTCACAACACCTGACCCGTGACTCTATGCATCTATAACCTTCCTCCTTGGTTGTACATGAAGCGGAAGTTCATTGTGATGCGAGTGTTGATCTAAGGTCTGAAGCAACCCAGCAACGACATTGATGTGTACCTAAGGCCATTAGTGGAAGAAATTTTATAGTTGTGGCACGAACCCGGTATACGCGTGTGGGATGAGCACAAGCAGGAAGAATTTAACCTCCGAGCATTGATTTTCATAACAATCAATGATTGGCCTGCTCTTAGTAACCTTTCAGGGGGCAGTCCAACAAGGGATACAATGCATGCACACACTGTTTAAATGAGACTGAAAGTATATATTTGGAACATTGTAAGAAGAATGTATACAATATCGTCGATTTCTTTTGGCCAAGCATCCCTTAAGAAACAAAGGCAAGCATTTCAACGGTCTGGCATGTCACCAGACGAAGCCTAAGGAGCGTACTGGTGCTGATATATTTGATATGGTCAAAGATTTGGATCAAATGGTAACCTTTGGAAAGGGTCCTGGCGGAAAATCTGTTCTGAAGGACGCTGAAGGACACGCACCCATGTGGAAGAAGAAACCTATATTTTGGGAGCTACCATATTGGAAATTCTTAGAGGTTCGCTCTGCAATCGATGTGATGCATGTGATGAAGAATCTTTGCGTGAACCTGCTAGGCTTCTTGGGCGTGTATGGGAAGACAAAAGATACACCGGAAGCACGAAAGGACCATCAACGTATGAAAGACCCAGATGGCCTGCATCCAGAATGGTTTCAAGGTCATGCCAGCTACGCTCTTACCAAACAAGAGAAGGAAATATTTTTTGAATGCCTAAGCAGTATTAAGGTCCCGTCTGGCTTCTCGTCAAATATAAAGGGAATAATAAATATGGCAGAAAAAAAGTTCCAAAACCTAAAGTCTCATGACTGCCACGTGATTATGACGCAAATGCTTCCGATTGCATTGAGGGGGCTTCTACCAGATAATGTTTGAGTACCCATTGTGAAGATAATAAATCCTGAAGATCTAGAATGATGTGGTCCAATGTCTTGTTAGTTTTGAGTTGGTGTTCCCACCATCCTTCTTCAATATTATGACGCACCTGCTGGTTCACCTAGTCGAAGAGATTTCCATTCTCGGTCCTGTATTTCTACACAATATGTTTCCCTTTGAGAGGTTCATGGAAATCTTAAAGAAATATGTTCGTAACCGTGCTAAGACAGAAGGAAGCATCTCCAAGGGCTATGAAATAGAGGAGGTCACTGAATTTTGTGTTGACTTCGTTCTGACCTTAGGCCATTGGTCTTCCTTAATCGCGGTATGAGGGGAGACTGAGTGGAAAGGGTACTCTAGGAAGGAAATCAATAATATGTAGGGACGGACATTCTTACACCGAAGCACATTACACCGTTCTACAGAATTCTATCTTGACAACCCCATATATCGAGGAACACAAGAAAATTTTACGCTCCAACAACCCTGGAAAGCATGACTCTTGGATTAGAGATGAACACATGAAGAGTTTTGGCGGTTGGTTGCAACATCTCATAAAAAACAACACTCTTGGAGATCAGCTATACTTGTTGTCTAGGTCACCATCTTCGACTATATCGACTTTCCAAGGGTACGAGATAAATGGGTATACATTTTACACGATAGCCCAAGATAAAAAGAGCACCAACCAAAATAGTGGTGTCCTCTTTGATGCAACAGACAACAATGGGTCAAAGACCACATATTATGGTTACATAGAGGAGATATGGGAACTTGACTATGGACCTACTTTTAAGGTCCCCTTGTTTCGGTGCAAATGGGTCAAGCTGACAGGAGGAGGGGTTGAGGTAGAAAAGAAATACGGAATGACATCGTTGGATCTCAAAAATCTTGGGTACTTAGACGAACCATTCATCCTAGCCAATGATGTGGCTCAGGTTTTCTATGTGAAGGACATGTCTACCAAACCTAGAAAAAGAAAAAATAAGAAAAATAATACATCAGACGATGAGCCAGAGTGCCACATAGTTCTTTCATGAAAAAGAAACATCGTGGGAGTGGAGGACAAGACAGACATGTCAGAAGATTGTGATAAGTTTCATGAAATTCCGCCCTTCGCGGTGAAGGATGACCCAAGCATCATGTTAATGAATGAAGATGCTCCATGGATACGGCCGGATCAGAAAGGAACACACTTGAAGAAATGATGTGTAATAATTGTAACATTTTATGAGTGAAGATGCTCCATGTGTCCATTTTTATAGTGTTGTCTGCAAACAATCTTGAGTGTGTTAGTCCCGTTTTGTGGCTGGACCGGGACTAAAGGGAGTCCTTTAGTCCCGATTCATACTTACCATTAAGTTCTGATCTCCAAACGCGTGAGGTCACATATTAGGGAGTGCCTCTATGACCATTTTCTTGGAGATGCCGAAGGACTGGGCTCCGGCGGCATCTCCGTGAAACTGGCCGTAGTGGTATCCCTGCTCTCAAAAACCATCTTGCAGCTTGTAACTTCTCTAACTAGATCAATATGCCTGGGAGCTAACTAATTTCACATATTAGGGAGTGCCTCTATGACCAGTTTCTTGGAGATGCCAGAGGACTGGGCTCCGGCGGCATCTCCCTGAAACTGGCCGTATTGGTGTCCCTGCTCTCGAAAACCATCTTGGAGATGCCTCAAACTGGCTGGAGGACTGGACTCACAAGGATGCCTATTTATAGTACAAGAAGCTCGGCATAATGTCGACACTCACGACATAATATCGACACTCACCCCTTATTATTAGTGCTGACTCATGTTTTGTCCCGGTTGGTGTCTCCAAATGGGACTAAAGGTTCATCTTTAGTCCTGGTTGGTGACACCATCCGGGAGAAGGTACACTCAAGGACTAAAGCCGCCCCCTTTAGTCATAATCATGCCTAGTCCTATAGTACGCAAGGGTCTTCTTCATCATCGTCATCGTCACCTGCCACTCCGGGGATCCTCAGCCCATCCATGGCATATACCAGGGGCCACTCCGGCCTCGGATTCATGGCGGGCGAGAGAGGGATCTCCTGGAAGACGATGCCGCTACCGCCGAGTGAGGGAGGGGCCTTCTTGTGGCTCTGTGGCGGGTGGACTTTTGGGCACCGCGGGCGAGGATGGTCTCCCCCGGCGATGTAGCATATCACTCTGATGATAGTACGGTTTGCCCACCACAGACGGCGGCCGGCTTCGTTGTAGTTCACCGGGGGCGGGCCATCACCCTCGTACCTGGCGAGCTCCCTTTCCCGCCTATTAGCGAAGAAGGAATTCCAGGTGTCGTAGTTGTCGGGATCCCACTAGGGATCCATCCGCTGCTCCACCGTGAGCTCGTGGTAGAAGTGGTTCGTGATGGCCGCCTGGCGTACGGAACCTTGAGGGACAGGAGGGACAGGAACCCCTCCAGCACTCAGCATCCAACTGGCGGGCGGCCGGTAGCCCGACGGACAAGGGTAGTTGGAGGCGCACAACGCCTCGGTCTCCTCTAGGGTCAGAATGGCCCAGTAGGCGTTGTCCATTGTTCTAAGAGAGGAAGGTGTGGATGTGTGGATATCCATGGTGCGATCGCCCTAGATATAGAGGGAAAGGGCGGGAAAACTTGGCGGGAAGCTTTCGAAAATGGCGGGAAATATCTTTAGTCTCGGTTAGTGACTACAACCGGGACTAAAACCTCTCGTAAAAAGGAAAGGGCGGGAAAACTTGGCGGGAAGCGGTGGGAAATGGCGGGAAATATATTTAGTCCCGTTTTGTGACTACAACCAGGACTAAATGGATATTATATTAAGATTCTTTATATTTTTCTGATAATAACAGACATATTATTTGTTTTATTTGGATTTTTACAATAAAAGATATGATTTTCCAAAGTTTTATATTTGATTTGAATTAAAAAAATAAATTTACAAATGAAATAATTTATAAATGGTGCAAACAGATATATGGATATTATATTAAGATTCTTTATATGTTTCTGATAATAATAGACATATTATTTGTTTTATTTGGATTTTTACAATAAAAGATATGATTTTCGAAAGTTTTATATTTGATTTGAATTAAAAAAAGAAAAATTTATAAATAACAAACTTGTCCCGGGCCGAGGCTCGACCCGGGACTTGAGGGTGCCTGCGCGCGCGAAAACGAAGCAGCCGAAAAAACCCTCTGGTCCCGGGCGGTGGCTTAACCCGCGACTAAAGGGGGGTCTTTAGTCGCGGGTTAAGCCACCGCCCAGGACTAGAGAGACCCTCTAGTCTCGAGCTGTGGCTTGACCTGGGACTAAAAGGGTGACCCTTTATATACCACGCGCCCACCCAGCACTTAGCAAGATTTGACGACGAAGACGAAGACGAGAAGGCGCCGTTGACGCAGAGAACAGGGGAGGTGCT
Organism: Avena sativa; assembly: GCA_916181665.1. NCBI lineage: Eukaryota > Viridiplantae > Streptophyta > Magnoliopsida > Poales > Poaceae > Avena > Avena sativa. The sequence goes on along the minus strand of OV702300.1, from coordinate 31,570,082 downwards.
GCCTGGCCGATTCCCGCGCCGCCGCCCTCGTCTCCAGCCGCCCCGCCGTACCGCAGAGCCGACGCACGTTGCATCGCCGAGCCTCCGCGCCGCCTTGCCATGTCACCGCCCTCCATACGTGTCGCGCCGTGCCACCGTGCCGCGCCGCCCCGCCGTGTCGCACCGCCTCGCCGTGCCGTTGTTCCTCCGGCCGCCCACCTCGCCGGAGGTGGTTATTTAATTATATAGTCTAGTATTAATTATATATTTAGGTTTTTGTATAATTAGTCTACTATTAATTAGTCTAGTATTAATTATTAGTATATTTAGGTTTTTTAGTAATATTTATTATTTTTATTAGTAATATTTAGGTTTTGTATAAATTTTATTCTTACTATTTATATTATTAGTTTATTATTAGGAAATGTTAGTACTTTTTATAGTTTTTTTATAGTTTTTTGTTATATTTTTTTCTATAGTTTTTATATTTTTTTATAGTTAGGATTATTATAATTAGGATTATTATAATTATGATTATTATAATTATGTTTACTAGGGTTTTTTATTATATTTTTTTCTATAGTTTTCTTATAGTTTTTTTATATTAGGGTTTTTTTATTTTAGTTATTAGGATTATTGTTTTACCATAAGTAATATTAGGGTTTTTTGTTTTAGTTATTAGGATTATTGTTTTACCATAAGTAATATTAGGGTTATTAATTAGGGTTATTGTTTTTTTGTTTTAGTTATTAAGATTATTGTTTTACCGCAAATAATATTAGGGTTATTGTTTTTTGTTTTAGTTATTAGGGTTATGTTTTTTTCTAACCTGTTTAACTCTCTTTTTGTTATAGATAATTAAGTCATGGATCCATCTGAAGATCCTGGTCGCATCGGTGAAGATTATCTTCAGGGCATGATAAGAGGTGAAATTCCTCTTAATATTACTACCGGCGAAGATATTTTGCTCGAGGAAGAGATATCCTCATATCTGAATTCATCCAGTGATGGACTAGATGAAAACCTAATGTACCAAGGGGAAGACCGGATGGACGAAGGGCAAACAAATAAGAACAATAATGATGGCCCTTCAACAGGATCCGGCGAGGTACATATATATATATATAAAGCCTCGTGTTACCTCTATTCATTAACTGATCTAGATATATATTAATCACTCTCTCTTCTTCTTTTAGCCCACCGGATCGAAGCAATCGACAGCTCGAACGAAACGAGGGCTGAACAAAAAGTTGGATGGTAATCAAAGGTTCACCATCGAAGTAATAGATGATGATGGAAAACCGATTGCTCTAGAGAAGCACCGGAGGATGTTTATAAATCAATGCGGGGTGCTTGTTAGGGACAACCTGCCGACCACCATCCAAGAATGGAATCAGTCAAAGAAACCCGGTGAAGAATCCAACAGCTATGTCACCGATGATGCCAAAGATAACCTTTGGTAGAAGCTCATAGCGCATTTCATACTACCTCCAGAGTGTGAAGCATTTGAGGTAGATGGTATTACCCCAAGGCTGGGTGGGCTTGAAAATAGAGCGAAAGTCAAGGAGTGGGCTCTGAGCAAGATGGCTGAACTGTACCGGAACCACAATAAAGGTTTATACGCGAAATATGTCACGAAAAAGAAAACTCCAGACTTCAAAGGAGTAAACGAGAAGTTGAGAGAACAGTGGCCCGATTTTGTACAGTACAAGCAATCTGATAAAGCAATGCCAAAGTCGGCAAAGAACACGTTAAATGCTGCCCAAATGAAATACCATCATAAAATGGGGGCAGGTGGCTACAAGAGTGTCGTCCCTAAGTGGGAAACTATGGAGAAGAAAATGAGGGCTAGAGGCATCACTCCTGGTACAGATTGATGGCCCGAGAAGTCAAAGCATTGGTGGTATGGGCACGGGGGATCGTTGGACCCAAAAACAGGGAAGACATTATTTCATGAAAAAATTCTAAAACCCTCCGAAGACTCAAGCAATGAACGATGCTCAAAAGGGATTGTTCTGTCCCGAGAGAGAGAATGACGAGCTGACACGCGCCCTAGGTAATCCTGAAAAGGGAGGACGAACACGAGGCAAAGGCGCCGATGTCTTTAGTAACTAATGAAGGGTAACAGCCCAGCATTTAGGAACTAATGAAGGGTAGATTTAGGAAATTGAAATGTTGCATGCATTTATCTGTGAAAATGTGGGTAAAATTTTCTCCAAATAAAAACCTCAAGTGATCAAGGTTTCTTTCATACTTTGAGATTAGGATTAGTCTTAAAGGAGGATTGCTATAGACTTTGATGTGATCTTTGAGGAATTATGTGATTTGGAAAATGAATTTGAATTTCAAATTGAGTGTTTGAATTATAATTCAAATGAATAAGGAATAAGGTTTGAATCTTGATAATTAAGAATTAATTATTATATCTCAAATTTTATCTAAACAAAACAATTAAGAATATGAAAACTTATTCCATATTTTCATTTAATAAATAAGTTACAAACAGGTAACTTATTAAAAATATCGACACACTTCATAAAAGCAAATGAATAAAGAATAAGAATATTCCTTATTGATAATAGTATAATCTTTATTACAAAATAATAAAATGAAGATTACAAAAGAATAGAACTAAAATTAAAAAAGTATAAAAAAGGATTACATTGGATTATTCTATAACTAAACCTAAACTAAAATCTTCACTTTAAATCTGTACCTGCAAAACAAATAGAAACTAAATAGAAAAATAATAAAGGTTAGTATTAGAATAGTTTTACTCTTAGACATGTCAGTGAGGTGCACTGAACAAGTTTCATCATTGAGAAATTTATAAAAAAGGGGCAAGTTTCACCAATATGAAAGAATCCATCTTTCATAAATTTTAAGCCAAAAAGGGGTCAAACTGATAGCAAGGAGGGGCAAATTCACCAGCCAGGTAAAAGTAATCTGATCAAAGTAACTTCCAAGACCAAAGCATATCCACAAGTGCACAGCAAAGCACACAAGAAGGACACACAACTAAATGCATGTGATGTGCTGTCATCCTCACAGCACAGCCCAAACTCACAAAACCATCAGGACGGCCGTGGAGAGGCACTAGTGAATCTCTTCACTGCTTACACACAATAACATCCAGCAACCAAACCCACCAAAGCCCCAGATCTCATCACCATGATGGTGACATAAGGAGGGGGAAGGATCAGGTGGACAGCAAGGCCAAGTCCAGGAGCTAGGAGGAGCAGCCTAGCTCAAGGTCAAGTCCAGGAGCTCGGAGGAGCAGGCTAGCTCAAGGTCAAGCTCAGGAGCTCAATAAAACAAGATCAACATCACCACCTTACTCCATAATCATCAGATTTTTGTGGTGAGCATCATAAAACCCTCACATGATCTAATCATATTATCTAGACAGAAGCATGTGTTGTTTTATGAAAAAAACCCTCAGAAAGCACCCAAGTGGGGTGAATCCATCATTGGGATTTTAAACTCGAAAAGCAAACATTAAAGTACAAGGATCCATCCAGAGCTCATAACAACATCATTGCTCTGGTTGTCAAGCTATATATTACAATTCAAGCATAAACATAGCTAAGATCTAATTTCTAGGCACATCCCTAAAGTAAGGGTAGCACCTTAGAAACTAATCCTTTGGATCCAGATAATGATCAAGCTTACTATCATTTTTACCAAGCTTTGATTCAAAAACAATAGCTGGTACCACTACCAGTACTATCTATATGAATCAATTAGATAAAGCCTAAAACCCTAAGCCTCAGACCAACATCATTGGTCTTAGGGATTTCAGAAAAGAACATTTCCATTTATCTTTCAAAGCCAAGCTTGTCTTAAGCTTAAACCAACCCAATCAATGGATTAGAATCAAACTTGTATGCCATACCAAGATGGTGTCACAAGAACAATTCTACATGAATCAGGATAAACATTTAATCATCACATATTCAATCAATTAACTTACTAATCATTTTCCTGTTAATACAGGAATCGTAATTAGGATATATCTATGTTAATCTTCAATGTTTGAGATCATGACCACACATAAATTCTCAAGCCAACAACACTAAGACAGTGGTTTCATCACACCATAACCATGATCATAAACCAAGAAATGATAGTGAAAAGTTATCAAGCCACTTACTTTACCAAGCATGGATTCCAAAGACGTGCCAGTGTATGCAGCCGAATGTCAAGAAGATGTGTTCTACGAGGAACCTGATCTATCCAGAGGTGTTGAAGGAGTGGATTACGAGATTCGCTACGGTGTCGACAATAACGAGTCCAACTAATTATCCTAGTTAGTAGTAACCAACCGAGCCGAGCAGCATGAACTCTATAGAATAAGCTGCTGAGCTCAACTCCTAGTCGGAGTTGTTACTTTTAAATTCCGCTGAAACACTTTATATTTTGGTTTGTAAGTTGAATATTTTGGAAGTATTGAACTTCCGGTATTGTAATAATAATAAGGTGTGTATATTTGTAATATGAACCCGCAATGTTTCTGTTGTACCACTCTGAGAGATGTGATATTTACAGAACGATGTTTTGTGGATGTCATGTCAACGACTATAGTATACTACACATGCAGTGGTATGCTGGGTCACCGCAAAAGGGTTTCCTCAGTACGATGCCAGTTACAGAAGCAGTCAGAGAAAGAAGGACCGGGAGGCAGACCGGATCTCCAGGGTAGAGCATGACCTAGCTGATCTGAAGAACCTGATGCATGAAATTAGCCAAAGGCCGCCGTCGTCAACTGACCCGCGGGCTGATGATCCTGCATTGGATCTTAGCCGCGGAGAAGCAGCGTGGCTTCCACGTAGGTCCGAGCTGATGATCAAGCACTGCTGGATGATGCACTGGCTCCTCACTACCCCGTGGATGATGTCAGAGAGATGGCACAATATGAGATACATCAGCCAATGAACAACCTGTCCTTCAAGGTGGCGATCGACACTGCTTTACCTTGTCTACCTGGAGCACTCCACCATTCACTTCCGATTCCACCAGGCTATGCTCGTGTCACAGTGGATGATATAGTGGAGGATTTTGCGGACCTAGAGATTTAAATCGCTACGCCTGAAGGCCTTACAAAACTAGGAGATGTCAAGCGCAACATCATTCTATGGAATAAGAAGTTGTAACATCCCAGCATTTAGGAACTAACGAAGGGTAGATTTAGGAATATGGAATGCTGCATGCATTCTTCTGTGAAAATGTGGGTAAAATTTTCGCCACATAAAGACCTAAAGTAATCAAGGTTTCTTTCATACTTTGAGATTAGGTTTAGTCTTAAAAGATGATTGCTATAAACTTTGATATGATCTTTGAGTAATTAAGTGTTTGAAAAGTGAAATTGAATTTTAAACTTGAGAGAGTTTGAATTATAATTCAAATGAATTAGGAATAAGTTTTGAATCTTAATTTAATTAAGAGTTAAATATTACAACTTAATTCTATCCAAAGAAAAACAATAAAGAATATGAAAACTTATTTCATATTACCAATATATAAACAAGTTACAAAATTGTAACTTATTGAAATCATCCACACACTTCACAAAATCAAATAAATATAGAATAAGAATATTATTTATTAAAAATAATGTAATCTTTATTACAGAAGAATAAAATGAAGATTACAAGATAATAAAATGAAAATTACAAAATAATAAGAAGATTACATTGAATTATTCTATAACTATTCTATAAAAGAAAAACTAAACTACAATCCTGATCTTCAAATCTGTACATGCAAGATAAACATTAATAAAACAATAATAAGGTTAGAAGATAGTATTCTTTTTCTCTCAGACATGTCAGTGAAGTGCACTAGACAAATTCATCATTGAGAAATTTATAACAAGGGGCAAGTTTCACCAATATGAAAGAATCTATCTTTCATAGATTTTAAGCCAAAGGGTCAAATTGACAGCAAGGAGGGGAAAATTCACCATCCAGGTGAAAGTAATCTGATCAAAGTAACTTCCAAGACCAAAGCATATCCACAAGTGCACAGGAAGCACACAGGCAGGACACACACCAACATGCATGTGATGTGTTGTCAGCCTCACAGCACAGCCCCAAACTCACAAAACCATCAGCACAGCCATGGAGAGGCACTAGTGCATCTCTCCAATGCTTCCACACAAGAACAACCAGCTTAGACAGCAGCTTACCAAGCACAACAGCCAAACTAAACCACCAAAGATCAACCAAACATCACCAGGATGGTGACATAAGGAGGGGGAAGGATCAGGTGGACAGCAAGGCCAAGTCCAGGAGCTAGGAGGAGCAGGCTAGCCCAAGGACAAATCCAGGAGCTAGGAGAAGCAGGCTAGCTCAAGGTCAAGCACATAAGCTCAGCAAAACAAGATCATCATCACCACTTTACTCCACAAACATCAGATTCTGTGGTGAGTTTCATAAAACCTTCACATGATCTAAGCATATCATCTAGACAGAAGCATGTGTTGTCTTATGAAACAAACCCTCAGAAAGCACCCAAGTGGGGTGACTCCATAATAGGGATTTTAAACTCTAAAAGCAAACAGCAAAGTACCAAGATCCAGCCAGAGCTCAGAGCAACATCATTTCTCTGGTTGTCAAGTTATATATTATAATTCAAGCATAAATATAGCTATGATCTAATTTCTAGGCACATCCCTAAAGTAAGGGTATCACCTTAGAAACAAATCTTTTGGATCCATAGAATGATCAAGCCTACTATCATTTTTCTCCAAGTTTTGATTAAAAAACAATAGCTGGTACCACTACCAGGACTATCTATATGAATCAACTAGATAAGGTCTGAATCCCTAAGCCTCAGACCAACATCATTGGTCCTAGGGATTTCAGAAAAGAACATCTATGTTTATCTCTCAAAGTCAAGCTTGTCTTAAGCTTGAACCAACCCAATCAATGAATAAAAATCAACCTTGTGTGCCATACCAAGATGGTGTCACAATAACAATTCTATATAATGAGGATAAACATCCAATCATCACTGATTCAACAAATCAATCTACTAATCATTTTCCTGCTAATACAGGAATCATAACTAGGATATTCCTATGTTCATCTTCACTGTTTGAGATGATCACATATTAATTTCTAAGCCAACAACACTAAGACAGTGGTTTCATTATATCATAACCATGCTTCTAAACCATGAAATGATAGTGGAAGGTTACCAAGTCACTAACTTTACCAAGCATGGATTCCAAAGCAACTATACCATCTGAATCATATGCAAACCAAGCATAAAATCATCTAATAAGCCACCAGAACCATCATAGTTCATCTCAAGCAACAAGTCTCAGGCCAATAACCATTTAGCATGATTACAGACCATTCAGACATGATCTAATTCATCCAGTATATGAACAACCACAGGATAAGAACCCTAAATGGATAAAACATCCTAATCAGAACAAGACAGTAACCAGAGAGGTCACTGCCAACATCCAGCATGGGATGAGCGAGCATAGGGAGCACAAGGGGAGAGGAACAAAACTCACCAAAGGTCCTCGCTTGAGACTAGAAGAGGAAGTAGAGGGGCCGACGTCCATGGCGGCACGGGGAGCACCCTAGAGGGGGCGCTGCAACCCATACGGCGCCACGACAGCGACCCTGACCACGCCTAGAGGCGAGGAGCATCACCACGACGCGCGACGACGACAACAGCAGCACCTCGATCCACGCCAATCCCCAAACCCTAGGGTTCGGGACGGCATCGATCCATCGCAGGAGAGCTCCAGGCTCGAATCCAGTTGTATAGAAAGGACAAGCATCGTCGACAACCCCCTGTTGCACCACGGCGGCGACCAGAACGGCCCACGGCGGCGGGAATCATCGGCGGCGGCATCGCCGGCCACGGGGTCGGGGTTAGAGGAGGAGAGGATGAGCTCGAGGGAGAGAGAGGAAGTGAGGATGGGCTGAGTTGGGCCAAACCCTTCGGGGAGATTATTTTGTCTATGATTAATGGGCCACTAGGGCCCAATAAGTTTAAGCCAGCCCAGAAATCCTTTCAGGCCTGTTCGAATAAAAAAGGAAAAGACCAAAATACCCCTGGACTTGATTAAATTCTAGAAAATAAAATAAAAGTCCAAAAATTATAAATAAAATATTTTTGGATTCACAATAATCCAAACTATCCAAATAAAATAAGATATAAAATTTTAGACATTAAATTTTTTATAAGAATTTTGTAATCTATATATTCCTTATGGAATTTTACAAAATTATTGAAAGATGATAAAAATAAATAAAAATCACTTTCATTATATATTAATATTTTAGTATTTTTGAAAAATACTAAATAAATATTTAATAAATATTTTTGATGTTTAAGTGATAATTCCTAAAAAGAATTATTAAACAATAAAAGTCAAATAAAGGAAAATAAAATAAAGTAGTTCAATATAAATTATAAATATTAAAATAAATTAATATTTATAAATCCTTTATTATTAAAATGAATTTCATTAATAATGGGGTAAATGCAAATCAAATTAAGTAATGCATTACATTACTTTGCATAATTACTTTGCTTCTTTAAATATTGTCCTTACCGGGCAATAATGATGTTTTGTAGACATAGAAGCTCAAGGTCCAGTGCAAGAATCAGACTTCACTACCTTGCCATCACAAGGCAAGTTCATCACTTGCTCATATCCTTTGAAGAGTCTTTATCAAAGTATTTGCAAATTATGTGTTATCATTATAAAAGAAAGAAAATATTATTTTCACAAATAAAGAAATCATAGATATCATCCTAAGTGGTGATATAATGGAGCAATAGAACTTAAGGTTCTATTTGCAACAATGATGATCAAGTAGGGACTTAATAGCCCCTGACAGCAGTGATTCTAGCGCCGTATATTACGCGTTAGCCATGAGATTTGGAATGGGACAGAGAAGTCAGATGTATCTTCTTCCTCTCGCATGAAGCCGGATGTGCAGGTCATGGCTGTTATCCTCGTAGCGTGCATATTAATTGGTAATTCGTAGAGGATATGCAACATATGGGTGGGAACCCTCATCGTCCCACGATAGTTCTGGCATCTAACGGTTTGTACAAACCATTGTCGTAATTCATTATGTGGGCACGGTGTACACCAAGGAGGCATGCGAGGTCACGAAGGGGGCAGTGATTGGCTTGGACCAACTACTGGGCCCCACATCATGGAATTGTGGACGGGAAAGTACGCCCGGTTGTGCAACAAGGAGTTAATCTCTCATGAGTAAAGTAAAGCACCTCTGCAGAGTGTAAGAACTGTAACTTGTTACTCCCTGTTCCGGGAAGGAGCTACAAACACGGTAGGAAAGGAACTCCATGAAAGTTCTGGTCAACCTGTGAAGACTGATTGTCATAGTTTTTCAGAATAAAATCAATGTTTGAAGAAATATTTACAATAATTGCATAGTGCCAAGGATTTATAATCCGAGGTGGTAGTTAGAGCATAAAACTTCCCACCTTGCATATAATGAACTTGTTGGGTAACGCTGTTACTCATTCTTTCCTTTGATCCCTTGCTTAGACTCTGAGGATACCGAAGACGTGCCAATGTATGCAGCCAAATGCCAAGAAGATGTGTTCTACGAAGAACCTGATCTGTCCGGAGGTGTTGAAGGAGTGGATTACGAAATCCTCTATGGTGTCGATGATAACGAGTCCAACTAAGTACTCCTAGTTAGTAGTAACCAACTAAGCCGAGCAGCATGAAATCTATAGAATAAGCTGCTGAGCTCAACTCCTAGTCGGAGTTGCTACTTTTAAATTCCGCTGAAACACTTTATATTTTGGTTTGTAAGTTGCATCTTTTGGAAGTCTTGAACTTCCGGTATTGTAATAATAATAAAATGTGTATATTTGTAATATGGACCCGCAATGTTTCTGTTGTACCACTCTAAGAGATGTGATATTTACAGAACAGTGTTCTGTGGATGTCATGTCAACGACTATAGTATACTACACATGAAGTGGTATGCTGGGTCACCGCAGAAGTACATCAAGTTTCCAGGCCCGGCGCCAAGGCCACTGACTCCGATATTTCCAAGTCCACCCCGCATCGAATATCGTCAACCTCCAAGTCCACCCCAACCCGATTATCGCCAACCTCCAAGTCCACCCCACCCCGCTGATGATCGCCGCAGCAGGATTACATGAACTCGATCTCCGCCTCCGCGCAATACTCGATCTCCGCCTCCACCTCCATGCAATACTACTACCTCATCGAAGAAATGGAAGTTCGATGCTCCCCCGCGCCCCACATCGAAGAAAGGTCAAACGGCGAAGATAGTCGACATCCCGTCGGCTCTTCCAAAGAGACCTTATGTAACATCCCAGCATTTAGGAACTAACAAAGGGTAGATTTAGGAAATTGAAATGTTGCATGCATTTATCTGTGAAAATGTGGGTAAAATTTTCGCCAAATAAAAACCTAAAGTGATCAAGGTTTCTTTCATACTTTGAGATTAGGATTAGTCTTAAAGGTGGATTGCTATAGACTTTGATGTGATCTTTGAGGAATTATGTGATTTGGAAAATGAATTTGTATTTCAAATTTCAGTGTTTGAATTATAATTCAAATGAATAAGGAATAAGGTTTGAACCTAGATTTAATTAAGAATATCTCAAATTTTATCTAAAGAAAACTATTAAGAATATGAAAACTTATTCCATATTTTCATTTAATAAATAAGTTACAAAAAGGTAACTTATTAAAAATATCCACACACTTAAGAAAGCAAATGAATAAAGAATAAGAATATTCTTTATTGATAATAGTATAATCTTTATTACAAAATAATAAAATGAAGATTACAAAAGAATAGAACTAAAATTACAAAAGTATAAAAAAGGATTACATTGGATTATTCTATAACTAAACCTAAACTAAAATCTTCACTTTAAATCTGTACCTGCAAAACAAACAGAAACTAAATAGAAAAATAATAAAGGTTAGTGTTAGAATATTTTTACTCTTAGACATGTCAGTGAGCTGCACTGAACAAGTTTCATTATTGAGAAATTTATAAAAAAGGAGCAAGTTTCACCAATATGAAAGAATCCATCTTTCAGAAATTTTAAGCCAAAAAGGGGTCAAATGGACAGCAAGGAGGGGCAAATTCACCAGCCAGGTAAAAGTAATCTGATCAAAGTAACTTCCAAGACCAAAGCATATCCACAAGTGCACAGCAGGCACACAAGCAGGACCCACAACTAAATGCATGTGATGTGCTGTCAGCCTCACAACACAGCCCAAACTCACAAAACCATCAGCACAGCCGTGGAGAGGCACTAGTGCATCTCTTCACTGCTTACACACAAGAACAGCCAGCAGCCAACCAAGCACAACAGCCAGCAACCAAACCCACCAAATCCCCAGATCTCATCACCAGGATGGTGACATAAGGAGGGGAAAGGATCAGGTGGACAGCAAGGCCAAGTCCAGGAGCTAGGAGGAGCAGCCTAGCTCAAGGTCAAGTCTAGGAGCTAGGAGGAGCAGGCTAGCTCAAGGTCAACCTTGGGAGCTCAACAAAACAAGATCAACATCACCACCTTACTCCACAATCATCAGATTTTTGTGGTGAGCATCATAAAACCCTCACATGATCTAATCATATTATCTAGACAGAAGCATGTGTTGTTTTATGAAACAAACCCTCAGAAAGCACCCAAGTGGGATGAATCCATCATAGGAATTCCACCATTTATCCACTATGTAACAGGACAATCCAGATAATAAGCCGTTGTTTCCCTATGAGAAGCAACTTCCCCCTCACACACCAAATTTGAATTTGACATGCATCTGAAGACTTTGGTCCAACGAGAATATCTTTGCGGTTCGATCATGTGTAGAAATGATAACAGCTGAGTGCTTTTGCCTCACAACAGATGATGTAAAAGAAACCATGCATTGTCTTCCATCAGTGCTTTCCCTAAACTTTTTTCGTTACTATAAATGTGGTTGCTTACAAATAACGGAGTTAATTTGTAACAGCTTTGACCTCAGAACCATGGATCTATCCCGATGGATCATGCATCCATCCAAGAAAGAGGATTTGAGGGTTGTTCTGTTGCAGCATGAAGATGTATCTGTCTGAGCAAGAGGCTATCAGTCTGTCAAGAGTTTCACTAGTGCACACGTACCCCTCTAACACCGGTTTGGAGGACCCTCTAACACCGGTTATAGAATCGCTATTGCGGTTTCGATGTTAGAGCCCCCCCTTTAACACCGGTTCTTATACGAACCGGTGTTAAAGGGTGGCACACGTGGGGCTGCCGCAGCGCTCAGCCCCCCTTTAACATCGGTTCGTAACACGAACCGGTGTTAAAGGTTCTGTGCCGCGGCAGGAAAAAGAGATAAATCTCTGCCGCGGTAGGAAAACGGCCTAAATCTCTGTCGCGGCAGAGTTCTGCCCCTGCCCTGTTCTGGGCATATTTCTGCGGCGCGGCGGGGACGGGGAGGGGGGTGGGGGAATTGATCGGGAGCGGTATATACATACATCGTCATCGGTACATACGAGTACATGAATAATGAAGCAACTATTATTATACACAAACATCGTCATTGTGTGACATTCTCCATAAACGTTGAAGCATCAAGTACAAGACAAACACGTTCAAGCATATATACATGTTCATTTTGGTGGATATCTAAAGAGTTCTCCGCCAGGCGTGACGACCTCATCAAGTATGAACCCCGCCAATTCCTCTTGAATGGCTCGTATGCGGTCAAATGGTAGGAGTTGGTCCCGCATCCGTTCGATCTGAATATATATGAAGAACAGGGTCAATATATATAAGAATAAAACTCAACACAATTGATGGTAATAAAATAATGTTGTGTACTTTGTTTACTTACTCTAATTTGTTCTAGTGCGGCTTGGCCCGTCGCACATATCGTGTTGCGAATGAACTCGCAAACATAGTACCCACATAAGTTATTGCCGTGTCCCTGATGCGCGCACTTTACGAGAATAGAGAGTTCAATCAAAATAATAATCAATAAAGCATGATATAATGGAATTGGAAGCAGAATCAAAGAGATACGCAGACCTAGCTAGCTAGTATTACTTACATTTTGGTCTACAAATTTTAGTTCTTCTGACCATTCACCCATGGCCCTGCCCGTGAACCTTTTCCAAACCCTGTCTAGCAAAGAAAATGGATAAAGGAGTAATTAATTACTTGTTGTCACGAAAGTTGCCGATCTAGTGCGATAATATGATTGAAATTATCTCTGGAGCATCTCTCTAAAGTCTTCTCATAACTCTTTTTCTTTTCGTAACGAGTCCATGACAAGGACTTTTCCTGAGTCAGGTTGAATGACTAGCAGAATAAAGTGGAACCTACGCACACATAACTCATCATCAGTTAAACTTAACATCGAGTAAGCCGAAACAGAATGTGTACAAGAGAGGGTAACAGTACTCACGAGAAGTTGTAAGGCAATAGTATTTCCCTTTTGGTTTGTTGTCTCAGTAAAGACCTTAGCAAGAAATCTTCTGTTTGCCCGGGTTTGTCTCTTACCACTTGTTCATGAACTCTATTTGGGTCAACGAACCCAATGTCAAAAGGGCCTCCTTTCAGGCATTCCATAAATCCTGCATAATAGTATATATATAAATATATGGTGAGCATATATATGCATGCAATTAATGAATTGAATGAGATGAGATAGAAATTAAAGAAATAGTACTTACACACAATAAAGGCTGATGGCAGCTTTGTCGAGTTTCTTCTTATTGAATAGAAAATGCAAGTATTGAATGTTGAAGGTGATCGCGTCGTCTTCGTACAAGAAAATCTGATCTCTTATATGCGCCGTGATCCATTCTTCCTTTCTCGTCTTGCAGAAATCAAGGTACCACTTGTGCAATCTTTGCATCTTTGTTGGTAGATTCTTGAGCTCCTCTTTCTTGACGATATTCTTCCCATACTTCCATGGTTGTATGGGGTTGGCATCGCCTTTAGGCAAGTTGTCTCCCATGATGTTCAAGTATGCAATGTAAGTCATCCCCATCTAATTGGACTTTCTTTGTAGCTCTGCCTCGTAATCATTTACGGGAGGAGCGTCCCGTGTGTCGAACACTTGGAGCGGGGCGCATGATTGGTTTTCCTGCTCTTCGAGCATGGGAACTATTTTCTGGGGTGCCGCATGACTGCTACTTTCAGTCTCCCTACGGCGCCTTGCATCCCCCTTCAAAATCTGGCGCTCGTAGTCCGGCACAAGTGGGGTTTCAGGTTTCAAAAGATTTTTGTAAAACTTCTCCACCACCGCCGGATCTATTTTCTCCTTTGGCTCGGCCCGTCTAGGTGCAAAGAATTTCTTGACCTCTTCTTCTGAGATCCTATTGGTCTCCTCGTCGCTGCGATTCCACGGTAAAACCGACAATGGCTTGGCGGAAGGCTGCGGGACGTAGTTTTTTGAACTCTTTGGCGTACGGTTTCCTGCGGATTTCTTTGTGGCAGTGCTAGTGATGCTCTTCGTGGCAGTGCTCTTCCGCTTACGCTGAGGAGATGGCTAAAGCGCCGGAGATGGCTGCCGCGCAGGAGATGGATGAAGCGGCTCAGACTGCTGACGCTGCGGAGACGGCGGGGGTGCCAGTGGCCTCCAATTTGGAAGCATGATGTGTTCCTTCTTCCAAAGAATGGTTGTTTTCACTGCAAATTTGAGTTGAGTTTCCCCTTCACCTGTAGCATGGTCAAGCTGTGCTTCCTCATATTCCTTCACAACCTCATCCATCCCGACAATAGCATAGCCATCTGAAATCGGTCGGCAGTGGTAAGTTGCACCAGCTACAGGAGGTAAGGCATAGCCGACAGCCACCTTAATGGATAAGCCCATTAAACTCACATGCAGCTCAGCATGTTCGCTCTCCGTGATCTCATCCACGGGGTATCGAGGACCCGCCATTTCAAGCGTGGGTTGCATGTTCTCCGTGGAAGCCACGCTGCTTTTCCGCACAGAGTCCGGGACGCCGGCAGCTTCCAATGCAGGCTCTTCGTGCCGCTGAGATGGGCCGGTAGCTTGATGGCTCTGTTGTGCATTCACTTGCGCCTGCAGCGCCACAAGTGCATGTTCTATCTGTGTCCTCCGCTATGTACGCTCTTTTTCTTTTCTGCCGCGCCATCTGTAAGAGTCGCCCCACTCGGCAAACCCATCCTTCCACGTCATACCCCCTGTGCCTCGTGCATGTCCAGGGTGTTCTTTTTTACCGATGGCGCGTGTGAGCTGGTCATTCTCTCTGTCGGGATGGAAGGTCCTGGCGGCTGTTTCCTCGTATGCCATGATGAGTTTAGTGATGGGTTTGGCAAGGAGGGTTGGGAAGATACACAATCATGTTTCTAGGTCCAACCTTGCCCCGATTCCGTAGAACCAAGTCTTTGCACGTAGGTCCCACCCATCTGTCTGGGGTGTGATCCCTCTAGCGCGCAGGGCCTTCTCAGTTTCCTCCCACTTAGGCCTCTGAGATATGTAGCCACCTGACCCCGTCCTCTGGTGATATTCCTTCTTTTGGGCATTTAGCGTATTGGTTTCTGACCTCTTTTTAGCTATAGCACCTTCCTTATATGCCACAAATTCGGTCCAGTGAGGTCTTATCTTCGCATAATATGCGTCTTCGAAATCTGGAGTCTCGCGAGCTTTGACAAATTTGTTCAATTTTGTCTTCCAGTTGCGGAAAGCGTCAGCCATCTTCTTTAGAGTCCACTCTTTGACCTTTTCCTTTATAACCGGTTTGTTTTCATCCTCCTCTGGCGGAAGGGTGAAATTTACCAACAACGAATTCCAAAGCGTTTCTTTGGATCTTTCATCGACAAAGGTACCGTCGCCCTTCTTTGGCTTATTCATATTCAATTATGATTGGGATTTGGTCCCTAACAAGAACTCCAGCCTGACGTACAAATTTGTTTGTGGCCTTCTTGGGCTCCATCGGCCTGCCATCAACACGGACTGCTTCGATCGTGAACTTTGCACGATCTTTCAACCGATGGCTCGCGCCTCGCTTGCTCTTTTTCGTAGAAGAAGATTGTTGCTGGCTGGTCGATCCAGAGGGCTAAAAGAAAAAAGAAGTGTTAATTAATACATTTACATATATAAAAATCAATCGGTGCAAGTCAGCAGAGGCTTAATCCATACATATACCTCGATAGACTTTGTAATCACTAAAGTGCGTTCACCGGAGTCGTCATCTTCTCCATGACTACTTGAGCTATCATCATGTCCCTCCAAGTTCATATATTGTGAGGTGTCCTCGTGGATCATGTTCTCCATTATTTCTTCATCTTCAAGGTTTCTACTAAGTGGATCCATAGTTTCTAAAATAATAATATGATCATACAAATATCAGTAATACATGTATTGAAATGCTCAAGCAAAGATGATGATATGACAAGTTAAAAGTATTGAAATGTAATCTTAATACATGCTTGGTCATTCCAAACCCTAATTCGGAGAAACCCGTGATTCATATGATAGGGTACATTTACTTCTTCTAATTAACTTGTCATGAAAGTTAATTAACATAGCATGGTTATTATAATGCTATATTGACAACGAGAGGTGGCGGCGCTAGGGCGAGAGCGGGGTCGGGATGCGTGGGGGTGTGCGTTCGAACCAGCACGATGTGGGCTCAGCGAGGACAGAGGATGTCAGGGTCAACGGCATAATGGTGGCGGTGGTCGTCGGCGTGGCACAAAATATACACATGCATATACAATACACATACAATACAATATACATATATACATACACACATACAAATATACATACACTATGCCACTTGTTCTACTGAATTCAATGGTATTTTATTTGCAAATTTTGGCCCAGTGGTATTTTATTTGCGATTCGCTGGTACCCCTTCGGTTTGGAAACATACGACCCCACGACGATCGTAATAGGTCTATCAATTCCAGGACCATATATAGCAGCTCACCAATGATACGAAATTTGCTTGCGAACAATTATAAACACTTTCCGAGAAGCATGATCAGCCAAGCTGCAAGTATAAGCTCCCACCCATAAGTAATTGGTCCATCTATATTTTGGCATCAATAAGGCAGCGACAAAATTCATATTAGGTAAACATATATTTAGTTAAGTCAATCTTCTAGATATAAATCTGCTGAGCTAAACAAATTATTACAGGGTAAATTGTACACCTTCTATACAAAATTCACCATTGGGAGTTACAATATGAAATACAACTACAAAATAGAACATAATTATCATCATTAAAGATTGGACAACTACAAAAATATTCCTCATTTTAATCTATGGATATATTCTTCCTCTACTTAATTTCTTTAAGCTAAGATATAGAACATTCTTTATCGGTCTTTAAACATGAACTGTTCCACGCAACAATTTGACCATAATTTTTACATATGTATTTTTTTTAAAACATAAGTCAATGACTATAAAATATTTTTAACCAAAAAATAGTGACATTGTTGTATTTTTAACCAAAAAATAGTGATATTTTTGTCCACCGTGGGCGGTGGGGGTGGCAGGGCGCCCGCCCGCCGGTGAGGAACCGCCCGCGGCCAGGGCAGGTGCATGCGCGCCGCCGGTGCGTGCACACGCACCCTGCTCGGCGCGAGTTCGAGGGGGGAGGGGGCGGATAGGGCGTGGATCATACGTACGGTGAAGGCGACGGCGAGGGCGACGGTGACGACGACGTACGGCTGGACGGCGAGGGTGCGTGGACACGGCGACGGACGTACGGCGACGGCTCGCGCGCGGCGAGGGGGGCGACGGCGCTCCCGCGGGATGGCGACGGCGAGGGCGGCAACGGCGAGGGCTGGACGGCGACGGCGCGGCTCTCCTCTGCTTCCTCTACGCGCGCGATTTTCGATCTTGCTGGGGGGAAGAAGGAAGAGAGGAAGGCGTTATAAATGCACCCCCCCCCTTTAACACCGGTTCGTGCCACGAACCGGTGTTAAAGGGGGGACATTTATTTCATGCATTAAAGCGGTGGGGCATTTTTAACTTAAAAAATAGGATATGAATTTAGAAAATTCATATCTTTTTCATTTCAACTCAGAAAAATATGAATAATGTATCATAATTTTCAGAAAAATAATATCTATCCATTCATGTAAAAACATTTTATATTTACTTTAGATGAAAATTTTCAAAATAATTAAAACACTTACATATAAATTTTGATTATTCAATTCAAACAAAAATAAAATAGACAAACCCTAAAACTTTGAACATAATAAATATTTAGCATCTAAAAAGGAATCTAACCCGATCTTTTATTAATTTTTTATCTCCATTTTAAACTATCGTCAAACTTTGTCGAACAACGGGCATGAAGATTCTTAGCTTGGGGCCAAGCCTCGCTCAACTTGCATTGGATTTTTGATAAAATAGCATATTATGAACCTAAAAATGATTTTTGTAAAAAATCATGAGCATCGTATCATGTACCTATAGTTCATATCTGACTCACTTCCTCCCGATTCGGCATGAATTTGTCTTTTTCACCAGAGGTGTACGGAACGATTTCAGATCCCTCTGTTGGTACATTATCCATATAAGGTGGTCTAGTATTTTTGTAAAATATGGTGGTGGTTTTTTGAATTACCCATTTGGTGGTTGCTTCACAAAACCGTCCGTTTTTTATGCTCGGAAAATGTAAAATGTCTTTTTGGTGCGATAAAAATGAAAACTTTCTCTTGCAACATTGTTTGCCATGCCATGATGCACATGTATGCACAATATGGCCACATTATCACAAACTATGCCTTGATTCTAGCCATAACATTGGTCATTTGACCCGAAAGCTAAGAAACCTCGAATGAGATAGGTCATTTTGTGAAGGTTTTTTTGAGACATAATCAATATACCAAGTTTGAGATTTTTTCCTTCTAACTATGTCACATAATATAACACCAGCGAAGGTTCCGCACTGTTTTGATCTTTTTTTAATTTTTTATCCCCGTTTTAAACTATCGTCAAACTTTGTCGAACAACGGGCATGAAGATTCTTCGCTCGGGGCCAAGCCTCACTCAACTTGCATTGGATTTTTGATAAAATATCATATTGTGAACCTAAAAATGATTTTTGTAAAAAATCATGAGCATCGTATCATGTACCTGTAGTTCATATCTGACCCACTTCCTACCGATTCGGCAGGAATTTGTCTTTTTCACCAGAGGTGGACGGAAAGGTTTCAGATCCCCTTGTTGGTACATTTTCCATATAAGGTGGTCTAGTATTTTTGTAAAATGTGGTGGTGGTTTTTTGAATTAGCCATTTGGTGGTTGCTTCACAAAACCGTCCGGTTTTTATGCTCGGAAAATGGAAAATGCCTTTTTGGTGCGATAAAAAGGAAAACTTCCTCTTGCAACATTGTTTGCCATGCCATGATGCACATGTATGCATAATATGGCCACATTATCACAAACTATACCTTGATTCTAGCCATAACATTGGTCATTTGACCCGAAAGCCAAGAGACCTCGAATGAGATAGGTCATTTTGTGAAGGAGATAGAACTCGAATTAAAATACAGAATGCAACTAACAGTAAGTTACATAAAGCACGACTGAAATTAAGATACATAAAAGAACATAAAATTAAATTACATGGCCAGATTAAGTAACAATCGGCCAAACTTGTTTCGGAATGTTGGAGTGATTCAGTCATGCTCCTGCCTACACCTGTAATACTCGCCACTGTAGTCGTCGTACTCACCGCCGCCATCATCGCTGTCGTCGTCGGGGTCGCTGTAATTGAACCTTGAAGGCTGAATACGCGTGGGCTGGACTTGAGGGTAGCACAGACGGGGGTTAGAGTCGGCGGCAGTGTCATAGGCCATGACGCTCTGGAGAGTCCGACCGTGCCACCATAGCCGACGGCCGGCCTCGTTGAAGTTCGGAGGAGGTGGGCCGTCCTCCTCGTGCCTGGCAAGCGCCCTCTCACGCCGATCCACGAAGAAGGCTTCCCAAGTAGGGAAATAGTCAGGATGCCATCTGGGATTCCTCCGCTGCTCCAGCGTGAGCTCGAAGTAGTAGTGGTTCGTGATGGCCATCCGACGTGCCACACCTAGAGGGACAGGAGGAACCGGCACGCCTCCGGCGCTCAGCATCCAGCCGACAGGGACACAGTAGCCTGGCGGGCAGGGGTAGTTCGAGGCACAAAGCGCCTCCGCCTCCCTGGGGGTTAGTGCTATGGTGGAAGCCATGGGAAAGAGTGATGAGGATGCAGATATGAGTCTAGAGATGTGCAATGACAATGGAGGCCAACCCTACATATATATATAGTGATAAATGGCTGGAGGGAAGAACTAGCGGTAAAAAATGGCGGGAAGAAAAATGGCAGGAAAAAACGGCGGGAAGAAAAATGGCTGGAAAAAATAGCGGGAAGAAATGGCAGGAAGAAAAATGGCTCATTTAATACATATACTGTTAACAGAAGAAATATGACATTGATTTCCATGTTGAGATACATATGTGTGCCAAAAATGGCTCAATTAATACATATAGTCAATCTTATGATCGCGTCGGCCGTAACCATGGAGTATTAGCACCGTTTAACAGGATGGTTGGGTCAGTCTTCACTCTGAAGGGCGGAATTTAATCAAACTTATTATAATCTTCTGACATGTCTGTCTTGTCCTCCACTCCCACGATGTTTCTTTTCCCTGAAAGAACTATGTGACGCTTTGGCTCATCGTGTGATGTATCTGTTTGCTTTTTTTTCGGTTTGGTAGACATGTCCTTCACATAGAAAACCCGAGTCACATCATTGGCTAAGACGAATGGTTCGTCTAAGTTCTTGTCTACCTTCATAAGATTGTTGAGATCCACTGTTGTCATTCCGTACTTCTTGTCTACCTCAACCCCTCCTCATGTTAGCTTGACTCATTTTCATCGAAACAAGGGGACCTTAAAATTAGGTCCATAGTCAAGTTCCCATATCTCCTCTATAAACCCATAATACGTGGTCTTTTGCCCATTGTCTTCTACTGCATCGAAGCGGACACCACTATTTTGGTTGGTGCTCTTTTTATCTTGGCCTATCGTGTAAAATGTATTTCCATTTATCTCGTACCCTTGGAAAGTACATACAGTCAAAGATGGTGTCCTGGCCAACAAGTACAGCTGATCCCCAATAGTGGTGTTATTCGTGAGAAGTCTTTGCAGCCAGCCGCCAAAACTGGCCATGTCTTCACTTATAATCCATTCATCGGACTGCCCTGGGTGTTTGAGGCGTATTAAATTCTTGTGTTCATTGATATACGGGGCAACAAAGATAGATCTTTGTAAAACCGTGTAGTGTGCTTGATTGAGAGAATGCCCGTCCCTAAATATCATTGCTTTACATCCTAGGGTGCCTTTTCCACGCAGTCTCCCCTCATGTTGTGATTCTGGAACACCAATCGCCTTAAGGTCAGGAATAAAATCAACACAGAACTCAATGACCTCCTCTGTTACATAGCCCTTGGAGATGCTTCCTTCTAGCCTAGCACGGTTATGAACATATTTCTTTAAGACTCAAATGTACCTCTCAAAGGGGAATATATTGTGTAGAAATACAGGACCGAGAATGGCAATCTCTTCTACTAGGTGAACCAGGAGATGCGTCATAATATTGAAGAAGGATGGTGGGAACACCAACTCAAAGCTGACAAGATATTGGGCCACATCTGTCTGTAACCCTGGTAGGCTTTCTGGATCGATTACCTTCTGAGATATTGCATTGAGGAATGCACATAGCTTCACAATGGGTACTAGAACATTTTCAGGTAGAAGCCCCCTCAATGCAATTGGAAGCAATTGTGTCATAATCACGTGGCAGTCATGAGACTTCAGGTTTTAGAATTTTTTCTCTGCCATATTTATTATTCCCTTTATATTTGACGAGAAGCCAGACAGGACCTTGATACTGCTCAGGCATTCAAAAAAGATTTCCTTCTCTGCTTTGGTAAGAGCGTAGCTGGCAGGAGTTAAGTGGCATCGTTTACCCTTCTCGTTCTCAGGATGCATAGGTTGTTTAGGGTCTTTCAGACATTGCTGGTACTGCCGTGCTTCCGGTGTATCTTTTGTCTTCCCATACACTCCTAGGAAGCCTAGCAGGTTCACGCAAACATTCTTCGTCACGTGCATCACGTCGATTGAAGAGCGGACCTCTAAGACTTTCCAATAGGGTAGGTCCCAAAATATAGATTGCTTCTTCCACATGGGCGCGTGTCCGACATCGTCATTCGGAACAGATAGACTGCCAGGACCTTTTCCAAAGATTACTTCTAGGTCCTTGACCATACCAAATACCTCCTCACCGGTACGGAGGACAGGCTTCCTCCAGGGTTCTGCCAGACGTTTGAAATGCTTGCCTTTCTTTCTTACTGGATGCAGGTTCAGAAGAAATCGACGATACCCTAGGTGCACAACCTTCTTACATTTATCCAAATATACACTTTGAGTCTCATCTAAACAGTGTGTGCATGCATTGTATCCCTTGTTTGTCTGCCCTGAAATGTTACTAAGAGCAGGCCAATCATTGATGGTTACGAAAAGCAATGCTCGTAGGTCAAATGGCTCCCCTCTGTGCTCATCCCACATACGTACACCTGGTTTGGCCCACAGCTGTAAAAGTTCTTCAACTAATGGCCTTAGGTACACATCAATGTCGTTGCCGGGTTGCCTCGGGCCTTGGATGAGCACTGGCATCATAATGAACTTCCTCTTCATACACAACCAAGGAGAAAGGTTATAGATACATAGAGTCACAGGCCAGGTGCTGTGACTGCAGCTCTGCTCACCAAAAGGATTCATGCCATATGTACTTAGACCAAACCTTAAGTTTCTTGCGTCACGTGCGAAGTCCGGCTACTCTCGCTCGACTTTTCTCCACTGTGACCCATCAGCGGCGTTTCTCAACATCGCGTCTTTTTTATGGTCTTCCATGTGCCGCAACAACTTGGCATGCTCTTTATTTCTGAAGAGACGTTTTAACCGTGGTATTATAGGAGCATACCACATAACCTTGGCAGGAACCTTCTTCCTAGGGGCCTCGCCCTCAACATCGCCAGGATCGTCTCGTCTGATCTTATACCGCAGTGCAGTGCATACCGGGCATGCATCCAAATTCTCGTACTTCTCACCACAGTAGAGGATGCAGTCATTAATGCAGGCATGTATCTTCTGCACGTCTAATCCTAGAGGGCAGACAACCTTCTTTGCTTGGTATGTACTTGTTGGAGATATGCCCAAGAGGCAATAATAAAGTGGTTATTATCATATCTTCATACTTATGATAAATGTTTACATACCATGCTATAATTGTATTAACCTGAAACATTAATACTTGTGTGATTTGTAAACATAAAAGAGTCCCTAGTAAAGCCTCTTGTTAAACTAGCTTGTTGGTTAATATATGATCATGGTTTCCTGATCATGAACATAGAGATGTTATTAACAACAGGGTCATATCATTAGGAGAATGATGTGATGGACATACTCCTATAGTTAAGCATAGCATAAAGATCAAGTCATTTAATATAGTTCATTTGCTATAAGCTTTCTGATACATAGTAACCTAATTCCTTCGACCATGAGATCATGCATATCACCTTTATCGGAAGGATGCTTTGATGACATCAAACACCACACCGTAACAGGGTGGCTATAAAGGTGGCATTGAGTGTTCAGAAAGTATTGGTTGAGACACATGGATCAAGAGTGGGATTTGTCCATCCATATGACGGATAGATATACTCTGGGCCCTCTTGGTGGAATGTCATCCAATTAGCTTGCAAGCATGTGACTGGCTCACAAGGGATCACATACCACGGGAACGAGAAAAGAGTACTTATCAGTAACGAGGTTGAACTAGGTATGCAGAGATACCGACGATCATAACCTCAGATAAGTAAACTATCGTGAGATAAAGGGAAATTGGTATCGTATGTAAGTGGTTCATTCGATCGCAAAGTAATCGTAGAAATATGTGGGAGCCATATGAATTTCTAGATTCCTCTATTGGTTATTGATCGGAGAAGTGTCTCGATCATGTCCGCATAATTCACGAACCGTAGGGAGACATACTTAAGGATTCGATGTTGTTGAGTAGTTATGGAATGATGAGTAAGAGACCGAATGTTGTTCGGAGTCTCGGATGGGATCCGGGATATCACGAGGAGATCCGGAATGGTCCGGAGAATAAGATTCATATAAGGAAAGTCCTGTTTCGGAGTTGGGGAATGATTCCGGTGTTTTCATCAGGAATGTTCTAGAAGGTTCCGGAATGTCCAGCACTCCGGAGGGGAAGGGTACATGAATATGTCATTGCAAGTTGGAATGATTACATCATGTACTAGGTGTCATCGATGTACAAAATAAAGGGTTTAATCAAATCCTAGTTTGAAAAGTCAAACGCCAATTTGAAAAGTCAAACGGCTATTTTGGAAAGTGGAGAAGAAGTGGGAAACCGAGTTGGGGAGGAGTTCCTCCTCCACCTCCGGCCCACTAGGGATCCGAGTTGGGGAGGGACTCCCTCCCCTTGGCCGGCGCCTCCCTCCACCTATATAAGGAGGGGCAGGGCTCCCCTCCTAGACACACAAGTTCCCTACCTCTAAACCTAAACCCTAGCCACAGCCTAGGGATTTCTCCCAAGCCGCCGAGTTAGAGCTTCTAATTGCCCTAGCCGCCAGTTTAGCCCCTTCTAATTGGTGTGTCTAAACCCTAGATCACCAAGGCTCTCTCATAGTCCACCATACTCGCTCCGGCTTAAGGAGAAGCCCTGCGAGATCTCCCCTCTACTTCCGGTACCACGCCGTCGTGCTGCCGGAATCGCGAGGAGAGTGCTACAACCTCCGCTGCCTGCTGGAACAAGGGAGAGGAAGGTCTTCGTCGAGTACCGAACGTGTGACCGATTGCGGAAGCGCTGCCGGAACGCAGCGCCGGAAGGATCGTCTACGCGATCTTGAGATCGGCAAGTGTACGACTACATCACCCACGAGAATTTGCTCTCGTTAACCGCTTTGGAATCTTCGAGGGTGAGTTCCTCTATCGACTCGTTGCTACAATCTAGTAGATAGATCTTGGCTTGTTTGTGTGCATGCGGTAGAAAATTTTTGTTTTCCATGCTACGAACCCGTACAGTGGTATCAGAGCCGTGTCTATATGTAGATCTGTTGCGCGAGTAGAACACAATGGTCATTGTGGGCGTTGATGCTTTTGTTGTCGATTGCTTCTTGTGTACTTTGCATCTTGCGGGATGGTGGGATGAAGCGGCCCGGGCTAACCTTACATGACATCGTTCATGAGACTTGCTCCACGCTTGACATGCAACTTGTATTGCATAAGTGGCTTTGCGGGTGCCTGTTTCTCCCAACATAGTTAAGATTCAATTTACAACGGGTGATTGACAATACTAGTATCAATGTTGTGGTTCTTGTTCGTAAGTTAGAACGACACTTATTGAAAGCCCCAAACCACGTAAAATATGCAAAGAAAATTAGAGGCGTCTAACTTTATTTTGCAGGGGTGTGCTGTGATGTGATATGGCCATGATTGTGATTATATATGATGTATGCAATGTTCCTTATTGTAAGTTGGCAACCGGCAGGAGCCATATGGTTGTCTTTAAATTCTGTTAAGACCCGCGTGTCTATTCAAAGTAGTTGTAATAGTTGAAGCTGGTGGACAACAACCATGAAGCGGCGTCATTGACCTTGATGCCACACCGGTGATGATGGAGATCATGTTCGTGCTTGAAGATGGAGATCGGAAGCACAAGAAGAAAGGCCATATCATATCACATATTATGAATTGCATGTGATGTTAATCCTTTTATGCATCTTGTATTGCTTAGTTCACAATAGTAGCATTATAAGATGATCCCTCAAGCACACAATTTCAAGTTTTAAAGTGTTCATCCTTAGTAAGCATCGTTGCTAAAGCTCGTTGTTTCGAAGCACCACGTGATGATCGGGTGTGTTAGATTCTACGAGTGTATACAACGTGAGCAAGCCAGATTTGCTCATGCGGAAGCTAAGGTTTGATCTTGACGAGTCTAGCATGTACAGACATGGTCTCGGAACACGGATCACCGAAAGGTAAAGCATGAGTCATATAGTAGATATGATGAACATGTTGATTGTTCGCCATTGAAGCTACATCAACTCTCGTGATGATCGGTTTTGATGTGGTGGATTTGGTTCGTGTGATCACTAAAACAATGTGAGGGATATTGTTTTTAGTGGGAGTTCAACGGCAATATGATTAAAAGTTGAACACTATTTATCATAAATTAAATCAAAGTGAATTTGCATAGTTGTTGTAGTCATTGGCATCCGTTTACCACCTTGCGCTTAGTTATAATTGAGATGATAGAACTATAGAATTCTGGTAAATTACTTTACGAACTGGTATCGTATGTTTTTGAAGTGTTAATCTAAAGTTTAAAAGTCCTATTGCAAACTTTCAGTAAGTTCCGGTTACTCCATGAAGTTTAATAATTGGTATTAAAACAAGAGTGACAATTCCAAGAGTTAGTGTATGAGTATCATGTTTGTCTCCATGATTCTTGATATTCAAAGGATTGTCTTAATATTAAGGTTATCTAGGATTTGAAAGAGTTGTTTCAGAAACCATGATGTGTGGAAGATATTGTGATATCTGAAACGAAGTTTTGGTTACAACATGATAGAGTATAATATGGCAAAAGTCATGTTCTCATATTTGATGAGAATTTGCAAAAGGTTGGAAACACTAGTTGTCCTAATCCACCAAAAGGCTTTGGAGAGCAACATTATACTCACGATTCATCTTTATAAGCTAAAATTAGCTTGATCATGAATAATTCCATGATAAGGGTGAATATTTGATGTAGGTAAAATATTTACCACACCAAGAGATTACTAAAGAATGGAATTTGAAAGCACACCAAACATTTGATGATGGTGATCTACTTCAAAGTGCAAGTCCAAAGACATTGGTATTTAAATATACACGCTTTGGACTATGTGTCATATGTATGACTCCACTATTGATGTTGATAGATTCTTTCAAACAGAAAATAAATACTGAAAGAGAATCTCATAAATATATGGCAGAAAAGAAAAGACTAGAATTGTTCAGTTTAAGTATATAGATGATATACATGTTATGGCTATATTCTTTGCTTATTAAACAATGTGGTTCTTAAGTATTTGATACTGAATTTGTTGGTGTGAATCGTCATACGAAACAACACAATTCATGAACTGCAATGGCCTAAGTAACTAGCAAAAGAATATGTGATGATGTTCATCGAGAACAAATAAAGGGTTATTGTGTTGCTCGTTAAACATCAAAGCTTGCCTTCAAGATTTGTTTTATCAGGTATTATGAGAACAAAAGGGTTGTTCAAATAATTGCCGTAATCCATAAAAGATGGATGATTCACAAATTTCGTTGGAGAAATCACATCCATAAAGCTAGTGCTAAAAATGTCGAAAGACAAATTGATTGAAAGATCACTTAGGAAGTGACATCGCCGTTTAAATTATATTGAAAGAAACTCCATGTGTATGGAATTTTGGAGTCTTTTGATTTTTGATCAAATGACGCTTGTGAAACTTTCATAGATATAATTAAAACTTCGTTCATAGGCCAAAAAGGGAACGAATGACTAGCTTATTGGAAATTGTACATATTGTTGTACAAAGTCCATCATGTGTAGTCAAAAGCGATGGATTTCAACTTCATATGCTTTCTCCGAAAATTTGAGTGAATATATGAATATTTACTTAATAAGGATGAAGTATGAAACATTTGAAAAGTTCAAATACTTTCAAGATGAAGTGCAAAATCATTGTAACAAGAATATAAATAGTTTATGATAAGATCATAAAGGAAGATATTTGAGTTACAAGTTTAGCATAATACCTAAGATTTAAGGAATCGTTCCGTGGATTTGCATTTTCCCGAAACACCATAAGAGTATGGAGTGTTCGAGATATGTAATTAAACCTTGTTTGACATGGTAAGATCGAAGGTGTAATTCATAAAACTGCCATTATATTTTAAAGATTAAAAGCTTTAGAGATTACCGTTTTTCCACTGAAAAGAGCTCCATCATAATCCGTTGAATTGACACCATATAAAGTTATGGTTTGGATAAAACCCAAGTTGTCCTTTCTTAAACATTGGTATGCTATGCATAAGAAAGATGTTTGCAACCAAAGTCGAATGAACCTGTCTTTGTTAAGTATTCCTCCATAACACCGGAGACAAAAGTGTTTGTCGCTTAGAACGTCAAGTTTCTTTGAGAAGGAATTATTCGTGAAAATATAAGTGGGAGGACAATAGAACTTTGATAAGGTTAAAGGAACCTTAGCTATATGTGCAAAGTTGCGCAGCGCCGAAAAGTGTTCCGGAGGCAGCAACAATGCTCATGGCTCACGTGCCTCAAAGGTTGCGGTCACAGAGGTCTAAGTTTCTATTGAACCAAGTAGGTCGAGTAAACAATCAAATACCAAGATTTGAGGGTTGAATCATTATTTGAGAATAATGAATGGACTACATGCAAAGAAGCGATGATGGGCCCTGACTCCGTCAAATGGCTTGAAGCCATAAGATCCGTGATAGTTCCATACACGAGAAATCAAGTTTTGAACTTGAACGACCCTCGAGAAAGGTGTAAGACCTTATAGTTGTGTTTGGATCTATGAAGAAGTAGACATGGATGTTTCACATCTATGAAATAGTCGACATGTTGGGAAAGAGTTCACAACAATGTTCAAAGGTTGACTATGACAAGATTTGATCTTTCATAGTGATATTTAGTCTAGACGGATTAATATAGCAACCACTACATATAAATTTGTTATGTGGTAGTTGAATAAACAAAACGAGTTATTCTAATAGAATTGTTACCTAGGACATGTACGTAACACGGTCCATAGGGTTTTGTTAATTCAAAGGATGCTAAAAGCATATGCAAACTTCAATGGTTGAAGTGAGTATCGCGGAGTTGGAATCTTCAATATGATGAAACTGTTAAAAAGGTTTAATTTCATCAGAGACAATGAAGATGCTTGCATTTGCAAGAAATTAAGTGGGAGCGCTAAGACATGTTTCAAATACATTATGTGGAGGCCATGATTGTTGATTAGAAATGATGTATCTTTTATTAACACATATTAAGAATTTCATCCCGATGAAAGACTTAGGCAAAACCCAAATATTAGGCATCAATAGACGCTAATATGGTTGTGCCGAAAGTACATAGATGATGTATTGAATGAGTTCAATATAGAAACTACAAGAAAGGCTCTTGTCACACAGAAAGGATTGAATGAGTTCAATATTGATGATATATTCAAGTGTATTGACACTTGATAAGTGAAACAAAGATTCAAGTATAGATTGATACTTGATGTATGAAATCACAAAGAGTATTTATATCAATCATACTGTGATATGTACAAATCCAGATATGTCCTATGCTCTAAATGTTATGAGCATATACCAGAATGATTCATAAGATGATCATTGGACAATAGTAAGGATATTCTTATGATCTTTTGGAAGAACTAAGAGTATATTATTTGTGGAAGTGACAAATAGATGGTTAGTTCATTGTAAAAGTACTACATTGATACTAGTTTTGTCACAAAGTACAAATTAAGCTTATCTCAATCTAAACTAAGGGTGGCACAATATAATGGAAAGTAAGTTCCATAATGGATTTGGATGAGTTCCAAAGTTAAGACATTGTGACAGATACTACAACAAAAGGCTAAGTACATAACTGCTAATATAGCAGCAAAAGAGGGCATTTGTGTCAAGTAGTTTGTTATCAAACTAGGTGTAGTTCACGATAGGATAGTACTATGAAGATATATTGTACGACAATATTATCAACATGTTTTAACCCCAAAGAACTAAAGGTCACACCAAAGGACCAAATTTGTACGAAGCCATCTCATTAGAGAATGAGTGATGCGTAGAGACGCAAAGACATGCAATTACACACGGACCTGGAAGTGTTAGATCCGGAGATCAGTTGGCCACTAGCAATCGTGTACATACAACACCGTAAAGCCATAGGTGTTGAATACACAAAGGTTTGAAACTAGATTATTGACTCTAGTGCAAGTGGGAGACTGTTGGAGATATGCCCAAGAGGCAATAATAAAGTGGTTATTATCATATCTTCATACTTATGATAAATGTTTACATACCATGCTATAATTGTATTAACCGGAAACATTAATACTTGTGTGATTTGTAAACATAAAAGAGTCCCTAGTAAAGCCTCTTGTTAAACTAGCTTGTTGGTTAATATATGATCATGGTTTCCTGATCATGAACATAGAGATGTTATTAACAACAGGGTCATATCATAGGAGAATGATGTGATGGACATACTCCTATAGTTAAGCATAGCATAAAGATCAAGTCATTTAATATAGTTCATTTGCTATAAGCTTTCTGATACATAGTAACCTAATTCCTTCGACCATGAGATCATGCATATCACCTTTATCGGAAGGATGCTTTGATGACATCAAACACCACACCGTAACAGGGTGGCTATAAAGGTGGCATTGAGTGTTCGGAAAGTATTGATTGAGACACATGGATCAAGAGTGGGATTTGTCCATCCATATGACGGATAGATATACTCTGGGCCCTCTCGGTGGAATGCCATCCAATTAGCTTGCAAGCATGTGACTGGCTCACAAGGGATCACATACCACGGGAACGAGAAAAGAGTACTTATCAGTAACGAGGTTGAACTAGGTATGCAGAGATACCGACGATCATAACCTCGGATAAGTAAACTATCGTGAGACAAAGGGAAATTGGTATCGTATGTAAGTGGTTCATTCGATCGCAAAGTAATCGTAGAAATATGTGGGAGCCATATGAATTTCCAGATTCCTCTATTGGTTATTGATCGGAGAAGTGTCTCGATCATGTCCGCATAATTCACGAACCGTAGGGAGACACACTTAAGGATTCGATGTTGTTGAGTAGTTATGGAATGATGAGTAAGAGACCGAATGTATGTTCGGACTCTCGGATGGGATCCGGGATATCACGAGGAGATCCGGAATGGTCCGGAGAATAAGATTCATATAAGGAAAGTCATGTTTCGGAGTTGGGGAATGATTCCGGTGTTTTCATCAGCAATGTTCTAGAAGGTTCCGGAATGTCTAGCACTCCGGAGGGGAAGGGTACATGAATATGTCATTGCAAGTTGGAATGATTACATCATGTACTAGGTGTCATCGCTGTACAAAATAAAGGGTTTAATCAAATCCTAGTTTGAAAAGTCAAACGCCAATTTGAAAAGTCAAACGGCTATTTTGGAAAGTGGAGAAGAAGTGGGAAACCGAGTTGGGGAGGAGTTCCTCCTCCACCATCGTCCCACTAGGGATCTGAGTTGGGGAGGGATTCCCTCCCCTTGGCCGGCGCCTCCCTCCACCTATATAAGGAGGGGCAGGGCTCCCCTCCTAGACACACAAGTTCCCTACCTCTAAACCTAAACCCTAGCCACAGCCTAGGGATTTCTCCCAAGCCGCCGAGTTAGAGCTTCTAATTGCCCTAGCCGCCGGTTTAGCCCCTTCTAATTGGTGTGTCTAAACCCTAGATCACCAAGGATCTCTCATAGTCCACCATACTCGCTCTGGCTTAAGGCGAAGCCCTGCGAGATCTCCCCTCTACTTCCGGTACCACGCCGTCGTGCTGCCGGAATCGCGAGGAGAGTGCTACAACCTCCGCTGCCTGCTGGAACAAGGGAGAGGAAGGTCTTCGTCGAGTACTGAACGTGTGACCGACTGCGGAAGCGCTGCCGGAACGCAGCGTCGGAAGGATCGTCTACGCGATCTTGAGATCGGCAAGTGTACGACTACATCACCCACGAGAATTTGCTCTCGTTAACCGCTTTGGAATCTTCGAGGGTGAGTTCCTCTATCGACTCATTGCTACAATCTAGTAGATAGATCTTGGCTTGTTTGTGTGCATGCGGTACAAATTTTTTGTTTTCCATGCTACAAACCCCTACAGTACTGTCGGGAAACTCATTATTTCTTGAAATAAGATTCTTCATTTTTACCAACAACTTTGAAAATGCGCTGTGAGTCACACCGTTCTCTGCCTTCCATTGCAGCAAATCCAGTGTGGTACCTAGCTTTTTGTGGCCTCTTCGCAAGTTGGGTACAACAATGTTTTGTGATCCTTTAACATCTGCTCGAGCTTCTCCTTCTCCTTTTCAGTTTCACATTCTTCCTTTGCATCAGTAATGGCCCGACCAAGATCGTCATCAGCGGGCCCATCTGCTGCCTCTTGATCTTCATTATCTACCCCCGTTGCAGTATCATCATATTCAGGATACATATTATGATAGTTGTCATCATCCTCTTCTTCTTCGTTGTCTTCCATCACAACCCCTTTTTCTCCGTGCTTGGTCCAACAATTATAGCTGGGATTGAAATCGGATGGAAGCAGGTGGGCGTGAATGGTTCTGGTATTTGAGTAGTCTTTCTTGTTCTGACAGTGAACACACGGACAGCACATAAAACCATTGTGACCATGGTTTGCATTAGCCACAACGATGAAATTTGGGAGGCCCGTAATGTACTCGGAAGTGCGTCGGTCACCGTACATCCATTGCCGGTTCATCTGCATTAATATATAGTATATATCAAAAATTAATAGGGAGATGACCATTTATATATATAGTACATCAATGACACATGAAAGGATAGTTGCCGACCTCGACCGAGAAGGAAAGAGCAACGAGAAAACTTATTTTGAGCTCTCGGGCATTTCACCGAACACCTCTTTTGCATACGAAAAAAACACAAACTAGCACACCTCACACCCTCTTGCTAGGCTCCAAAATGAGAGAGTGAAAAAATGGAAGAGAGGGGTGTGGGCTGCGGTGTCTTATATAGCCCCCCCCCTTTAACACCGGTTCAAGCCACGAACCGGTGTTAAAGGGGAGGGGGGCTGCACGGACCACTGGTGCAGGGGCCTTTAACACCCCGGTGCCACGAACCGGTGTTAAAGAGGGGGCTCCTTTTTGCTTCACGGGCCACGCTGGTACGGCCCCCCTTTAACACCGGTTCGTAGAAGAACCGGTGTTAAAACCCATTTCTAGGCTCAACCAAAGGCATCGTTTCCACTAGTGTTTGCCTTGACATTGCCACGCGTAAAGCTACTCCTGATTGATTCAAGACCATAACTCAAGCAGAACACCACCCCCTCTCAATCCATCAGAACCATCGCCCGTCATAGTGTTCTGCTTGTGCGGCCATCTCTTGTGGTTCAATCCATGGAGTAACAACCAACAGATTGTTTAATATTATACTACTCTCAAAAATTGATGTCTTAGATTTATCAAAATTTGGATAAATCTAGACACTAATAGATTCGTTCAAATTTTAATAAACCTGTGACATCTATTTTAAGACGGAGGGAGTAGTCAGAAAACATACTAATTAATAATGGCTTGACATACGAGAGCATCGAACTACTTGAAACGTCATACTCCTACAAGGCGGACATTCTTTGTTAATCTTAAAGTTCAGCTTGGTCCTACCAGATATTGCATTGTGACGAGAGCATGCACGGATATCTCATTTTGGGAAGTTCCTGTGTACGGCAGTTACCTAGCCCGTCAAAAGCTGTTAGGCCGAAAATTATAGAACAAATAGATGTCAATGTAATATCCGGACGAAGACAACGCAGTCAAGCACCAACCCAAACAATCAGAGTTCAGAAAAAAGTCTACACAAATAAATTTTGCACGTGTTCAAGACCCAACACCAATATATATCATCGAAAAAAGCACACAAATAGTTCTGTTTAAATAATAAAGACACATTACTGTCAAGATGCACTACACCATTAAAGAGTTATAGCTAGTGCCCACCACCTGCCAAAGAATCTGAGAACACGGGGACATATGGAAGATATATAAGAGGAAGTCCAGGAGAGCCCCTGCAGCCCCCCGATAGCAGATGTAGGGGAGAGATAGTGGAAAATCACCCTCCAGCAGCGCCCCTACAGCCTCCCCTATAGGTCGGGGTCCCGGACCCAACCCCCTCTCTCCCCTCAACATTGGGGCTTCGGCCGCCTCCCCTATATCGTTCCCGTCAGCAAGAACGGCGGCCGCCGAGAGCACGCAGACGGCAGGTACCGAGGGCGCGGTTACAGGAATCGGTCGGCGGCGAGCGGAATTGATGGGCGGCGGCCGGAATCGATGCGCGGCGGAGGGAATCGACTGCTGGCTGCGGGAATCGACGGCGGGCGACCGGAATCGAAGCGCACAGTGGTGGTGGTGGCGGTGATGAACGGAATCAGTGGCCGGCGGGAATGGATTTGGGATCTTATCCCTTCCGAAGGGATACATGAGTCCCCATGGTAAAAATATATATTATAAAGTTGCCTTTATGCTATTAAAATATATGTAATAATAATATAGGAGAGATAACTTAGGGTACGTGCTGGAGATAAGCAAAATTTAGGGAAAGAATAATTTTAGGGGAGACCCCTACATATATATACATAGGGAAGAAAATATTGGGGTGCTGCTGGAGTTGCTCTAAGGAGGCATGTAACCATCCCGAAGATCACATATAAAAGTCTAAACCTGACGAAACTGAATTTATTCTAAAACTGAAACTGAACTAGATTAACCAACATAGTGGTTGGTGCCATCTAGCAAGAAAGAATGCCAAATCGTTTGAAAGCTGTATCGAGTGTCTCGTTGACAGAATAGACCATCGTAATTATCTTTCCGCGTGTGGGAAAAATGGCTTGCCTTCTCACATACATTCCACTATTCAGTTGGTCCAATTTAACTTGTTGCAGAACTAAATGTTGCAAATGCTGACTAACATGATTCCGATTCGGACGATTTCTTATGTAGGCATACGATAAAGTTAATTGGTTTTTTCTTCAGCAAACACTCCGTATGAAAGGTTTTTCTGAGGACTGACGTGCTCTCCTTTGTGTCTGGGGTAGTGTTGCCATTAAAATAAATGAAGATACTGGCAAATATTTTTAGACCAAGAAAGAACTGAGACAAGGGGATTCATTATCTACTTTACTATTTAATATAGTGGGTGATATGTTAGCAATCCTTATTAAGAGAGTGAAGGCTGATGGTAAATTTGAAGGATTAGTTCCACATCTTATTGATGGTGGACTCTCTATTCTTCAATACGTTGATGATACAATCATATTTATGGAACATGATTTGGAGAAGGCTAAGAATCTGAAATTAATTTTATCAGCATTCGAGCAACTATCTGGACTTAAAATTAACTTTCATAAGAGTGATTTGTATTGTTTTGGCGAGGCCCAAAACGAGGCCCGCCTATATGCTGAACTTTTCGGCTGTGGTCAGGGGCAATTTCCAATCAACTATTTGGGAATACCGATTCATTATCAGCGTCTTACAATTGCTGAATAGAAACTTGTTGAGGAAAGGCTACAAAAACATCTTAATAGTTGGAAAGGCAAATTGATATCCCTTGGTGGAAGACTAGTACTCATAAATTCTGTACTTACTAACATGGTACTGTATATGATCTTATTTTTCCAATTACCAAAAGGTGTCTTGAACAAAGTGGATTATTTCCGTTCAAGATTCTTTTGGCAAGGGGATAGTGAGAAAAAGAAGTATCGACTGGCGCATTTATTAAAGATAATGTTTACACCCGGCCTCTGCATAACCAAGATGCACACAGCCACACGACCGACAGAGCTAAGGTAAAAAGTATACAAATATTACACAAAGGCACTATGAAAATAAATGACTAGAATCTAAGACAGATCAATCCTCAAATCACGTGGCCATTCATGTTGGGAAAAAATATCCCTCGCCATGTCCTCCAATCGCCTACATCCCTCCATAAATAAGTCGCGGAACTCGAAACATTGGAGAATCTTCCATGAACGGAGGATAGCCATGGAATCTTCCATCGACTGGCCAGATGGAATGTGGTTTGCCGCCCGAAGGAGTATGGTGGACTAGGCATACGCGATTTGCAAGTCAAAAACACCGCATGACGAGGTTTAATCTCATCAATGCCCATTGTTATGGACTTAGGTTTTGGAGAAGATGGGGATGCTGGAGATCGTGGCACGGTTAACAGACAAGCAACCAGGGGACATGAGATTTACCCAGGTTCAGGCCCCCGGAGGGAAAACCTACTCCTGCTTGTCTGCTCTTGATTACGGCGGAACCGAAGGTTACAGGGTGCGCAGATTCGATCTGGCGTGGAGGTGTATGCGAAAGTATGAGTCGAGAGATCTAGGACGTGCCCTCCTGGCCTTTATATAGACTTAGGCAGGTCCCGGGCATAGTCCTAGTCGGTTACAGGTTCTAGGGTTTTACCCCTTTGAATCTCCTATCTATGCTAGTCTTGTTCTCCAAGGATCCGAAGGCGTCATGGGCCTCGGCCACCCGAAAATCTTCATGGGCCAGCGTATATCTGCCGTGGGCCTTCCTTGGGCTGAACCAGGTATGCTGAAGTCATGTACCCGTAGGGTATAACCATGTCAGTAGCCCCCGAGTGATCAGTCGAATCGTAGATTCGGCTGAGGACTCTTCCATCTTTCGGGTGCAACTATGTATTAATAGTATATGTGTGTAGGGATTGTTGACGCGTGTGCCTGACTCACCCGACGGATCAGGGTCAGTTAACTATCTTAGGACGAAACAACACGATCTTCTTCAAGTTCGAGTCCCTCAACTCGGACCTGGAACATATGCTGGCGTAATTCGACTCAGGCCGTGGAGGACTTACAGGAGTAGAATTCCAGTGATTTTAATTAATGTACCCAACGCGTCTGTCAGGATTTTTCATCACGCCTGTTGACATGGATTTGTACTAGCAGAGCGCAGTCATATACGTTGCCAGGCCGTCAGATGATATCTGCAGGTCTTATCTTTGCGTCGCAGACGCAGCATCCGAACATTTGTCACCACGGAGGTGTTTCGGGTGGCCAAGGAGATTTGTAGCTCACTCAGCGTTTTGTTGAGGCAGAGTTGCCAAGAATCCTTTGTGTGCTGATCCGAAAGATCGCAGTCGAAGAATTCATAGGGTGCGCGACCAGCGCTCCCTATGGGAGTAGCCCCCGAGTGTCTATTCGAGTCGTAGACTCGAGCAGAGACTTAGTTCAAGCATTGTTCAGTTGTTAAGTCCGTAGGACTCAAAAAATTTCGGATGCTTAAATCCATCCTCCCTATGGGAGTAGCCCCCGAGTCCGTAGTGGAGTCGTAGACTCGACGTAGGACTCGAAGAAATACTTTGTCATTATTCATCTTCCGGGTGCACGGCCAGCGCTCCTGATAGGAGTAGCCCCCGAGTATTTAGTCGAATCGAAGATTCGAGTGAGTACTCTTAGCTGTGGAGCCGAAGAATTGTAGTTGGTGCTAGTATAGCTTTTGATGACATCAGTGCTGACGATCAATGACCTCAAGCGTCTGCTACGCCAGAGATGACTTGACTGGACGAACGTGGGTCCCACTTGCTGACTTTGAATTGACCGGTCAGGCGCGGCGTGGAGACGGTTCGTTGTGATGTTGACACGTGTACGGTCAGATCTGTCGTTGGCGTTAGGTCTTCTGGATGGACGGCTGCCGTGCGTCGTCTTCGCTGTTATAATCATTGGGGTAAACCACGGTTTGTTTTCACCGCACCAGTTTTTGTGTTCACTGCCTCCTTGTGCTCGAGCGATTCTTGCTTCGCGCTGGGATTTCCTTCCACATTTCCGTCGTTCTTTCTGCATTTTGACCGCCGGCGTCGTCGTAGCGCAATGGGGAAACCAAACAAATCTTCATCTGCGGTTGGGACCAGTGCCGCCGGAGGAAAAAAGGGCACCTCCGCTACTCGCGTCACCGATGGTGGCTGGCGACGATCAGAGGCGCGGGAGAGCGATCTCCGCAAGCTTCGCAAGCGGGGCCTGATCCCGCAAGATAGGGAGGCCGTCAAACTACCCGGCAATGAGGTAATCCCCCATCCCCCATCTGGGTATCGGGTTATGTTTCTCGCCTTCGTTTTGCGTGGGTTTTCTTTTCCGGTCCACGACTTCCTCCGTGGACTGCTCTTCTTCTATGGGATTCAGCTTCATCATCTGTCTCCCAATTCTCTTCTCCACATTGTGTGTTTTATCACTTTTTGCGAGTGCTGGCTTGGCATTGAGCCGCACTTTGGCCTCTTCTGGAAGCTCTATTCCGTGAAGAGGCAATCTGGTTCGGATGGTGTGTATCCCATTGGGGGTTGCATCATCTCCCTTAGTCCCAATCTTCTCTTCTTTTCTTTTTCCATGTCCGAATCTGTCCAGTACTGGCGGAGGCGATGGTTTTATATCAGCGACTCCGTAGTGCCCGGGCAAGATTTTGGTCTTGTTCCCTTTGACCCCTCCCAAATGATTGAGAAGAAAAGATCTTGGAAAAACCAAATCTTGGACGGTGAGGTGGCGGAGATAGAGGCCCTTTACCGTCGGGTGGAGGATCTCCAGCTGATTTCGGAGAAGGACGTGAACGGCGTGGACATCATCCGAACGTTTCTTGAGCGTCGGGTGCAGCCTCTCCAAGCGAGGGCGCATCCGATGTTTCTTTATTCTAGGCGTCGTGATCCGACAAGGGTTTCGGCTGAGAAAATGTCCGAGGGGGATCTTGACAGGGCCCTTCGCGTGCTGCTGAAGTTCAAAGCCGGAGAAGAAATCCCGGGGAAGTCACTAACTCCTCCATTTTCTTCGACGTTGGCCGTACCGCAGGTGTAGATTTGTGCACGTAGTGCTTTTTGTC
This sequence comes from Avena sativa, assembly GCA_916181665.1. Lineage (NCBI taxonomy): Eukaryota > Viridiplantae > Streptophyta > Magnoliopsida > Poales > Poaceae > Avena > Avena sativa. The sequence continues at coordinate 31,531,305 of OV702300.1, read as the reverse complement.
GGCTGTGTTTTTATTTCCTTTGTTTGCTAAAAAAGTTCCTTCTGATTTTGCAGAGCTTCAAAGTGTCGGGCATGGTACCGCCGTTGCCCGAAAGGTATCCGAATGCCCCGGATAATGAAGTGGTTGATTCCGTGTCTGAGCTACCGTCGGCGCGATCTCCGGCGGAGGATGCCGACGAGTCGAGTGAGGACCATACGCGAAAACGGTCAAGGAGCTCCAGCGAGTCTTCGGATGCCTCGACTCCTCCGACTCCCAGAAACCCTCTGGGCCTTGAGCGTCATAGTGACGGTCATGGAGGTTCTTCCTCTCCCCTTCCTGCCATTCCTGTGCGGGCTGTAGCGCCGCACCCGCCAGCAAAGCGGAAGAAGGAAGAAAAGAAGGAGGAGAAGAAGGAAGAGAAGAAAGAGGAGAATAGAGCCCGAAGGACTCATCCTGTCTTCGACCTGAGCTCATTGGGCTCGTAAGTTTCTTGTTGCACTATTATCCTTGTTTCTTCATGATTTTTGCACTTGTGCTGATTGGTTCGTATGCATGCACTCATCCCATGATTCCTCCAGTGATGGTGGGCGAGAGATGATGGGGGAGTCGAAAATTGCGTCTCCTCCGCCTCAGACGGTGGCGACTTCGGGTGGCACGGCTCCGGATCCTCCGTTGCAGGAGGTGCAGGTGGTTGCGCCTCAGAATTTCGCAGGCGGTCCTTCGGAGTCGCCATCAGAGCATGTAAGTTTTTCTGCTTCATGTCACGGGGGAGCCCCCGAGTGTCTTCGTGTGCGGATTTTGTTTTTGCTTCTTCGTGTTGGGCGTAGCCCCCAAGCCCTTTTCTTACTGCTATTTCTTTTTCTGCAGCCTTTTGTGCAGGAGGCCAAGCGGCTGGTGCAGGAGCGCCTGGCGCTGGAGGCGAACCTTCGGCAGCTTCAAGGTATCTATCTGCCTTTTAATGCCTCTCTTATTTATCCTGGTCTTATTCTTTGACACTAGCTTGTCTTGAATGCAGAGGAGCATAACAATTCCCTCCGTGAGGTTGACGCTCTCAAAAAGAGCCTTGGTCAATCGGAGCAGAAGGCTGAAGCCGCCGTTGGCGCGAAAGAACGCCTCGAGCTAGAGCTGACTAAGGCAGCCGAAGCGAAGGAGCGTCTGCAGCAGGAGGCCGCAGATCGTGAGGAGCAGCTGGCCACCGTTGCGGCTGCTCGTGAAAAGGAGGTGGCGACGAAGCTCATGGCTGCTGCCAAGGCTATTTCGGGTGAGTGCTAGTTTTGTACTTGTTTCTTTTCCTTCGGGTCTTCTTCTATGCTGCTTTTCTTCATGTTTTTCTTCTTATTTTTTGTCTCAGATGCCGCAGGCATCGAGTTCGACCGCGGTGCTCTGGAGCACGGGAGTGCTCTAGATGATGCCACTGTGGCGGTCGAAGACCGCTGCAGCACCGTCGTCAGCTCCCTTGCCAAGGCGAAAGAGGTCCTTGGTCGCTTCTACAGGGAGCTTGTCCCGAAGGGCGCAGCCCCTTATGATGTGGATGCTCTGGCGGAGGCTCTGTCAGCCAAAGTGCCTGCGGCGTACAAGCGCAAGCAGAAGGGCATCAGCATGTCCGTCGGGCTGGCGATGGCCTTGGCGGCTGGAGCGGAGCTGGATCTGCCCCAGATCACCTCTCGGATGCCGACGACTGCGGATGGATCCGGGGTAGCCTTTGCTGCCTTTTCTGCTCGCTGCAAGCAATATGGGCCCAAGCTCATTGATTTGTTGTCTGAGTATGCACTGCGGCAGCAGGGCGGGGCCAAAGCTAGGCAGTCTGGCTCTGAGGCGACTCAAGGTCCCGCATCTTAGGCGTAGTAGACATAGGGTAGTATGTAGTCTTCTTTTGTTGTAAATATCTTGAAGAACACCATCCTTGTGCCACGTAGTGGCCTTATATATTTAATGAATTCCTCTGAGTTGTGCTCTATCCTTGGCTGAGTGTCTGTGTTCCTTTCTTTTGCTGCTGATCTAGGTTCCTTCGGGTGCTGACCCTATTGACGCCCCATCCGCAAGGCCGTTGCGTCCATCCTTGGATGATTCCTCGCAGCTCACTTTCCTTCGGGATCGTGTGCGTAGTCTGGAGAGGGAGTTGCTCGGGTTACGCGGTCATGCCGACGTTTGGAAGTCCAAGGCGGATCGTGGTGCAGCCAGAGAGGAGTACTTGATGGCGGAGATGGTTCAGCTGTCCGAGCAGCTGCAATGTAAGTTGTTCTTTGGTTCGAGCTGTGGCTCAGTTCTTCGGATGAGCCTGCTGGCCTTACTCTTGTTTTGTGCGATTGTCGCAGGTGCGAATCTTGCTCCGAGGGAAGAAAAGGAGCGTGTCGCTGTTCGGGTCAATTGCTTGACTCAACAGGACATGGAGGCCGGCGGCTTCTTCTTGATGGATCGCGATCGCGCCATGGCTCTGGCGACGGTGCAGGATCGTGTTCACCAAGTTTCGCGGGTGCTCCGCCAAGTGCAGACATCGCTTTCCTCGGTGCTGCACGTCATGTTTCCTTTGGATGCCGTACCGACGAGCCTTGCGGGTCTTCTGTCGAAGTTTCGGAACATGAGCAATGTCAAGGAGTTGGTGCGACAACAGCTCGTCACGGGAGTGAAGGCTGCTTTGTCTCTTGTGAGGCTGCACCGGCCTGACGTGGATTTGGCTGCTGTGGCTGCTGGGCCACCTCTTCGCCCTGATGGTGGCGAGTGGGACATGCGTCCGCATTACGCGGCTGTAAGGCAGTATGCCGAACAGATTGTAGATTTGTTTGAGCAGCGTGCCCAGATTATTCTTCAACATAGGTAGTACCTGTAAAAAGAGAGAGATGTAAAATTTGTATATTTCGGCTGGGCGTGTTGTGCCCTTTGTTGTAAAGGTTTGTTTGTTTCTGAGCACGCAGTGCTTTGATTGAGTACGTGTCCTTTTCGTTTGCCTGACGTTGTCAGCTACTCAGGTGTACACGTTTGGTCCTCAGTCGATGAAATCGTGAGGTGGGGGTGACATGGTTATACCCTACGGGTACGTGACATCAGCATACCTGGTCCAGCCCAAGGAAGGCCCACGGCGGATATACACTGGCCCATGAAGATTTTCGGGTGGCCAAGGCCCATGACGCCTTCGAATCCTTGGAGAGCAAGACTAGCGGAGATAGGAAATTCAAAGGGGTAAAACCCTAGAACTTGTAACCGACTAGGACTATGCCCGGGACCTGCCTAAGTCTATATAAAGGTCAGGAGGGCACGTCCTAGATCTCTCGACTCACACTTTCGCACACGCATCCACGCCAGATCGAATCTGCGCATCCTGTAACCTTCGGTTCCGCCGTAATCAAGAGCAGACAAGCAGGAGTAGGGTTTTCCCTCCGAGGGCCTGAACCTGGGTAAATCTCGTGTCCCCTGGTTGCTTGTCTGTTAACCGTGCCATGATCTCCAGCATCCCCATCTTCTCCAAAACCCAAGTCCATAACAATGGGCATTGACGAGATTAAACCTCGTCAATTGGCGCCGTCTGTGGGAATTGGGGCTGCTGATTGTGCGGTCGTGACGGTTCCGACCCGATCGATCTACAACTCCGTGGCGACGGAGAATCATCTCCTCTTCGGCGCTTTCGACTTCACCGGCCACTCGCCGGCCACCATGAAGGATTTCGAGCCCGTAGGCGACAGACTCGAGATTCTGTTCGGGAGCTTCTGCTTCCAGGTGGGTCAAACTGGAACCCTCTGCCTCCCTGAGCGGGTGCCCTTGTCGTCAATCAGGCCCGCCTCGTGGGCTCCGCATCCCGTGCTACGCACGTCACCATCGACAGATGAGTTCTACAGCAGCAGCAACTGCAACTCCGATCTATGCGATCCACCTTCGGATGAAGGGACCTACGGTTCCGGATCCGAAAGCTGCGGCAGCAGCCAACCAATCTGGAAGCGCTATCTGTGCGCCGCAGTCATCCAAACCGACAAGGAAACGCCTAACCCGCCGCCCAACCGAAACGGCGAAAACGGCGAAAACAGAAGAAGCCAGTCCCCCCACCCAACAGGGAAAGCAACGGACACGTCATCCAACTTAGCAAAGAAGGATGGGTGCAGCACGCCGTGCCGTCGCAGGCGACGCCGTCCTACCTGCAGACGCCTCACGCGACCTACTGATGGCATACCACTACCTCCTCATCGAGGAGCACAAGAAACAAGTCAAGATGCAGGAGACACTCGACAAACGCAAGCAAGCAGCCTCCGAGTCCAGCGCGCGACGAGCTGCGCTCTACGCCGCGGCACCCAGATCTAGCACAAACGGAAACCAGGGAAACAAGCACCGCTCTAGGGTGGAAAACATGGATCCCAAGGAGCGGCGTGACGTGATCCGAACTCTCCACACATCGTTCATGGATATGGATGCCGACGGCAACATCATCCCGAAGACGCCACAAGCTGCGATCATGGCAGCCACGGCGTATCTCGCAGCTCACCCACCTCCGGAGGGGGACCCGAAAAGGGCCATGCATAGGTCCGCACTTACCGGACTAGGACTAATCGGAGCTGCGCTCCACGAAGACGCTCCTGCGGAGCCGAAGAAGAAAGCTCCGGCCAGGCGTGACCGGAGCCCCACCCCCTCATCCGAAGAGGAAGAGGAGCACGATCTTCCTCGAAGGAAGAAGAGCTCGCACCTCCATAAAAGCGACTACGACGCCAGAGACAAGCTTACACAGCGCAAGATCGACAAAACACGCGCCAAACGCGCATGCTCGTCTGAATCTGAGATGGATGAAGACGAAGGAGAACTCTACGGAGCTCAATGCTTCAGCAGATCTGTTCGGCGAACACAGATGCCACGCAACTTCAAGCTTCCTTCGGATACTCCGAAGTTCAACGGCACGCAAGATCCAAAGTCCTGGCTCAGCGACCATCTGTCATCCGTCAAGCTTCACGGAGGCAACAAAGAAACCGCCATGCAATGCCTTCAGCTGCAGCTGACAGGCGCGGCGCGGGTCTGGCTTAGCAGCCTATCATCAGGATCCATCCGAAGCTGGGAGGAGCTCGCTTACAGCTTCATCCGAAATTTCAAAGGCACCAGCAAGAGGCCCGCCTCAATCGAAGAGTTGCGAGCCTGCACTCAAAAAACGGGCGAATCTATTCGCTCGTACATACTACGCTGGTCTACAACCAAGAACTCCGCAGCACACATCTCCGAAGAAAGGGCCATCGACGCCTTCAGGGACGGCGTCAAGCACCAGGACTTCAAGGAGGAACTTGGGCGCGTAAAGTCGAAGACACTCGACCACCTCATGGAAATCGCCAACAGTTGGGCAGACGGCGAAGATTGCATCCAGCGACCGCAATCAGATGAAGAGGACGACTACGGCCGAAGACGCGAACGCCGCAGCAAGAGGAGATCGCACGTCTACGAGGAACACGACGGACCCGACATGGTCGCGGCCGGCTACGCCGACCGCCGTAACGACAACAGCCGCAACAGCGGAGGGTACCGCAGCGGAAACTTCCGCGACAACGGACGACCAACGCAGTCGTGGCAACACCGCGACCGCGACAATGGACCCTCAGCATTCGACAAACTTTCGGGTCCATGCACCATCCACTTCTACATCGACAAACAGGATGGCAAAAAGAAAGCTAGCCACATGCTCAAGGACTGCCGCGAGTTCCAGAAACTCAGCGAAGGCATGGTGCAGATGAGGCAACAAGCTCCAATTCCTGCGTTCGGAAACGCACCTGCGCCAGGTGAAATAGCACACAGAGCTCCTCCACCGCCGCCTATTGGAGGCCCAAATCAACCAGTCGCACCAGCGCAAAACAATGTCAGGGTCGCATACCCCCCACCAAAGGGAGCACTCAACATGATCCAGAAGGGACGCCCCACCAACAGGGTACAGAAGAAAATCACCAGAGAAATAAACTTGGCAGTGGCAACTCCGCCTGCAATCCCTGAGTACCTCAGCGGATCGGAGTCCTGCATCACATTCACTCGCGCGGATCACCCTTGCCAGATCCCTCGCCCAGGTCATGCTGTCCTAGTACTGGAGGCGCAGATCGGAGGCTTCGAGATGAGTCGCGTCTTCATGGATGGTGGCAGCGGTATCAACCTAATGTTCGCAAGCACTCTAGCAGCTATGCGGATCCCGCAATGCAGCCTGGAACAATTAGACACAATGTTCCACGGCATTGTCCCAGGAAAGGGCATATTCCCCCTGGGCAAAATAGGGCTCGATGTCATCTTCGGGAAGCCGGACAACTTTCGACAGGAGCGCCTAGAATTCGAAGTGGTGGACTGGCCGTCGCAATACCACGCCATCTTGGGGCGTGTAGCATTCGCAAGGTTCCTGGCCGTCCCACACTACGCATACCTACTACTCAAGATGCTAGGACCAAGGGGCGTCATCACAGTCCACGGAAGCTTCACCCGATCGGACCAATGCGACAGGGATTTCAACAAAATCTCCCAGTCTTTCGGCATGCAAGACGAGCTTGTAAGGCTCCGTGAGGTGACGGACAATGGGCTACCCCCAGTCACCAGGCAGAACGCGCCTAACATGTCCTTTGACTCCACCGTCAACACCAAGAAAGTGCAGGTCCATCCGACAGATGCCTCCAAGACGGCGCTGATCGCCAATGACCTCAGCACCGCATAGGAAGACGCGCTCGTCGAATTCCTACGTGAGCGCTGGGAAATCTTCGCCTGGTGTCCTGCGGACATGCCAGGAGTTCCCAGGAAATTCGCCGAGCACGCACTCAATGTCTTTCCAGACACCAAGCCAGTCAAGCAGTCCATCCGAAGACTGTCGGAGCCACGAGACGAAGCTATCGGCAAGGAGATCAACAGATTACTCGCAGCAGACTTCATCCAAGAAATCAAGGAAAGCGAGTGGCTGGCAAACACGGTGATGGTCCCGAAGAAGGACACGGACATCCTGCGGATGTGCGTGGACTTCACGTCACTAAATAAACATTGCCCAAAGGACCACTTCCCTCTTCCTCGGATCGATCAGATCATCGATTCGACTGTAGGTTGTGAGAAACTCTCCTTCCTCGACGCTTACTCAGGCTATAACCAGATTTGACTCAAGGTCGAAGATCAGGAGAAAACGGCGTTCATCACACCGTTCGGAGTATTCTGCTACAACACAATGCCCTTCGGGCTAAAGAACGCGGGTGCCACGTACCAGCGATGCATGCAGGCCTGCCTCAAGGACCAGATCGGTCGCAACGTCCAAGTTTATGTCGACGACATAGTAATAAAAACCAAGGAGGCAACGACACTTATCGACGATCTCCGTGAGACGTTCGACAACCTCGATCGCTACAGGATTAAGCTCAATCCAGAAAAATGCGCCTTCGGCGTCCCTTCGGGTCAGCTGCTCGGATACTTCATCTCTCAATGAGGGATTGAGGCGAACCTGAAGAAAATCAGAGCCATCATGACAATGGAGAAGCCAAAAAACCTCAAGGGCGTCCAGCAGCTCGCAGGACGAGTAGCGGCACTAAGCAGGTTCATCAGCCGTATGGGAGAGAAGGCCCTACCATTCTACCAGCTGCTGCGCAAGGCAGACAAGTTCGAGTGGACACCAGACGCCGATGACGCATTCGAAAGCCTCAAGCGGCTACTCTCCACCTCGCCAGTTTTGGTCACGCCAAAGGAGCGCGAACCCCTGCTGCTGTACATAGAAGCCACACACCAGGTGGTCAGCACAGTACTCGTGGTCGAACGACCCGAAGAAGGCAAGACTCATGGAGTCCGGCGCCCAATTTACTACCTCAGCGAGGTTCTCACTCCAACAAAACAGCGGTACCCGCACTACCAGAAGCTATCCTACGGCGTGTTCATGACGGCTCGACGGCTGAGCCATTACTTCCAGGAGCATCAGGTGATGGTCGTCAACGAGGCACCCCTGAACAGCATCCTGAATAACCCAGAGGCAACAGGACGGGTCGCCCTGTGGGGCATCGAACTATCACCATTGGACATCGTCTATGAGAACCGACACGCAATCAAATCTCAAGTCCTTCCGGACTTCCTGGTGCACTGGATGGAGCTGCAGCTGCCAGACACCCCAGATATGTCGCAGTCCTGGACAATGCATTTCGATGGCTCCAAACGCGAAGCCGGAGCAGGGGCAGGAGTCATACTGACCTCCCCGCAAGGTGATATGATGAAGTACGTTCTTCGGATGAAGTTCAGAGCCTCCAACAACGAAGCCGAATACGAAGCCCTCATCCATGGCATGGAGATGGAAAAGATATGTGGCGCAACGCGCCTGGTCATCTATGGTGACTCCAACCTCGTCGTCCAGCAGACGATGAATGAGTGTGACGCACACGCCGAAAACATGATCGCGTATCGCGCGCTCTACAATGCACTCGAAGGAGAATTCGACGGCTGCGAACTCCGGCACGTTGGAAGAGAAAGCAACGAAGAAGCCGATAGACTTGCCAACATCGGCTCCACTTGCGCAAAGGTACCACCAGGTGTGTTCCTCGAACAGATCTGCGTGCCATCCATCAAGCGGAAATTCCCCAAGGGATCACCCGAAGAAACAGAACACTCGGGGGCTGCGCTACCCGAAGGTCATGAAGGACCCGAAAAACTGGACACCGAAGTTGTCATGGTCAACCTGATGCAGGTCATGGCAGTCGAAGAAAACTGGACACGTCCATACCTCCAGTTCCTGATAAACGGAGAATTGCCCGACAGCCCGACAGACGCCCGGCGCATATCTCGTCGGTCAAAAGCATTCACCATCATCAACGGCGAGCTGTACAAACGCAGCATTACGGGTGTGCTACAACGGTGCGTCACCATTGACAACGGCAAGGCCATACTCCAAGACATCCATGAGGGCATCTGCGGCCATCACGCAGGTAGCCGCTCCCTTGTCGCCAAAGCTCTGCGAGCAGGATTCTACTGGCCAACGGCCATGAGCGACGCGAAGGACATCGTCCGAAGGTGCAACGGGTGCCAACGGTTCGCCGACAAACCGCACGCACCTGGGTCCGAACTTCGACCCATACCCATAGCCTGGCCTTTTGACCAGTGGGGCCTCGACATGATCGGCAAACTGCCAAAGTCCTCGAAAGGAGGAAACGTCTTCCTCCTGGTCGCAGTCGACAAATTCACCAAGTGGATCGAGGCCATGCCAGACACCAACCAGAAGGGCAAAACCGTCGTCAAGTTCTTCGAATCCATTGTCTATAGGTTCGGCGTACCGCACAGCATCATCACCGACAACGGATCGAACTTCATCTCCGAAGAATTCCAGGACTTCTGCGAAGGCCTCGGGATCAACATCACGTATGCCTTAGTGGCACACCCGCAAACAAACGGGCAAGTGGAAAAGGCCAACGGCCTAATCGGCGCCGGCATCAAGAAGCGCCTCATGAGCTCACTCGAGCACAAAGCTGGAAACTGGACGAAAGAGCTACCGTCTGTCCTGTGGAGCTTACGTACCACGCCAAACAGCTCCACCGGCTACACACCGTTCTTCATGGTGCACGGAGCTGAGGCCGTGCTCCCAGCCGAAGTACGCCACCAGGCTCCACGAGTCGTCGCTTACAGCGAAGCCGAGTCCACGACTGCACTTGAAGACGCCGTCGACACACTTGACGAAGCGCGGGATATAGCAGCAGCTCGATCAGCGGTGTACCAGCAGAGTCTCCGCAACTATCACAGCCGCCGGCTGCGCCCAAGGTCCTTCGTCGAAGGAGACCTCGTCTTGCGACTCAAGCAAAAACGACCGAACAAACTCGAGTCACCATGGGAAGGACCCTACGTCATCACCGAAGTCATCCCAGGTGGTGCCTATCGCCTCAAGCACGTGGAGTCTGGAGTCGCATACTCCAACCCATGGAATATCTCGCACCTGCGACGATTCTATCCGTAGCAACCTACCCCCTTTTACTTTCAATAAGGCTTACAGCCAAGGCTACTCAGCCGAACCATGTACCTCCTCCATTACGATACAAATAAAAGCTAAGTGTCTCGCCCCCAACCTTCGGTTGTCTATTCTTTTACAACTTTACTACATGCTACAAACGCACTCGGGGGCTCCCCCCACCTCACGATTTCATCGACTGAGGACCAAACGTGTACACCTGAGTAGCTGACCACGTCAGGCAAACGAAAAGGACACGTACTCAATCAAAGCACTACGTGCACATAAACAAGAAAACCTTTACAACAAAGGGCACAAACACGCCCAGCCGAAATATACAAACTTTACATCTCTCTGTCTATTTTCAGGTCCTACCTATTCTGAAGAATAACCTGAGCACGCTGCTCAAACAAATCTACAATCTGTTCGGCATACTGCCTTACAGCCGGGTAATGCGGACGCATGTTCCACTCGCCACCATCCGGTCGAAGAGGAGGCCCAGCTGCCACAGCAGCCAAATCTACGTCAGGGCGGTGCACCCTCACAAGAGACAAGGCAGCCTTCACTCCTGCGATGAGCTGCTGCCGCACCAGCTCCTTGACATTGCTGGCACTCCGAAACCTCGATAGAAGACCCGCGAGGGTCGTCGGCACAGCATCCAAAGGAAACATGACGTGCAGCACCGAGGAAAGCGATGTCTGCACCTGACGGAGAACCCGCGACACCTGATAGACACGATCCTGCACCGTTGCCAGAACCAGGGCGCGATCGCGATCCATCCAGAAGAAGCCGCCGGCCTCCATGTCCTGTTGAGTCAAGCAATTGACTCTAACAGCGACACGCTCCTTTTCTTCCCTCGGAGCAAGATTGGCACCTGCGACAACGGCACAAAACAAGAATAAGGCCAGCAGGCTCACCTAAAGAACTGAGCTACAGCTCGAAAGAAGGATCAACTTACATTGCAGCTGCTCGGACAGCCGACCCAGCTCCGCCATCAAATACTCCTCTCTGGCTGCACCGCGATCTGCCTTGGATTTCCAAACGTCGGCGCAACCGCGTAACCCGAGCAAATCCCTCTCCAAGCTGTGCACGCGATCTCGAAGAAAAGCGAGCTGCGAGGAATCATCCAATGATGGTCGCAAGGGCCTTTCGGATGAAGTGTCAACTGGGTCAGCACCCGAAGGAACCTATAGCAGCAGAAAATAAGGAAAGGAACACATACATTCAGCCAAGGATGGAGTCCAACTCGGAGAAATTCATTAAATATATAAGGCCACTGCGTGGCACAAGGATGGTACTACAAAAGATATTTACAACAAAAGTAAACTACATACTACCCTACATCTACTATGCCTAAGGCGCAGGACACTGAGTCGCCTCAGAGCCAGACTGCCTAGCTTTGGCCTCGCCCTGCTGCCGCAGCGCGTACTCAGACAGTAAGTCAATGAGCTTGGGCCCATATCGTCTACAGCAAGCAGAGTAGGCAGCGAAGGCTACCTCGCATCCATCCGTAGTCGTCGGCATCCGAGAGGCAAGTCCAGCTCCGCCCCAGCCGCCATGGCCATCGCCAGCCCGACGGACACGCCGATGCCTTTCTGCTTGCGCTTATACGTCGCAGGCGCATCGGTTGACAAAGCCTCTGCCAGGGCATCCACATATTCAAGGGTCGCGCCCTTCGGGAAGAGCTCCTGGTAGAAGCGCCCAAGGACCTCTTTTGCCTTGGCAAGAGAGTTGACGACGGTGCTGCAGCGGTCTTCGACCGCCACAGTGGCATCATCTAGAGCACTACCGTGCTCCAGAGCACCGTGTTCGAACTCGATGCCTGCGGCATCTGAGACAAAACAAAGAAAAACATGAAGAAAGGCAGCATAGAAGGAGATCCGTAGAAAAAGAAGCAAGTACAAAAGCTCGCACTCACCCGAAATAGCCTTGGCAGCAGCCATGAGCTTCTCCGCCACCCCTTTTTCACGAGCAGCCGCAACGGTGGCCAGCTTCTCCTCGCGATCTGCGGCCTCCTGCTGCAGACGCTCCTTCGCTTCGGCTGCCTTCGACAGCTCCAGCTCAAGGCGCTCTTTTGCGCCAGCGACGGCTTTGGCTTTCTGCTCCGACTGGCCAAGGCTTTTTTTAAGAGCGTCGACCTCACAAAGAGAGTCATTATGCTCCTCTGCATTTAAGACAAGCAAGTGTCAAAGAACAAGACCATGATAAACAAGAAAGGTATTAAAAGGTAGACGGATACCTTGAAGCAGCCGAAGTTTCGCCTCCAGCGTCAGGCGCTCCTCCACCAGCCGCTTGGCCTCTTGGACAAAAGGCTGCAGAAAAAGGCAGTAGTAGTAAGAACAGGACTTGGGGGCTACGCCCAAAACAAAGAGGCAAAAACAACATCAGCACACGAAGACACTCGGGGGCTCCCCCCGTGGCAGGAGGCAGAAAACTTACGTGCTCCGAAGGCGAACCCGAAGGCCCGCCTGCGAAATTCTGAGGCGCAACCACCAGCCCCTCCCGCACAGGAGGATCTGGAGCGGCGCCACCCGAAGTCGCCACCGTCTGAGGAGGAGGCGACGCAATGTTCAACTCCCCCATCATCTCTCGCGCACCATCACTAGAGTCGTGGGAGGATTGCCTGCATACGAAGCCAATCAACACAGGTGCAAACATCATAAAGAGAAAAGGACAACAGTACAACAAGAAAAACTTACGATCCCAGTGCGCTAAGGTCGAAGATAGGAGAAGCCCTTCGGGCCATCTTCTCCTCTTTCTTCTCTTCCTTCTTCTCCTCCTTCTTTTCTTCCTTCTTCCGCTTTGCTGGCGGGTGCGGTGCAACAGCCTGCACAGGAATGGCAGGAAGGGGAGAGGAAGAACCTCCATGACCATCATCATGACGCTCAAGGCCCAGAGGATTTCTGGGAGTCGGAGGAGTTGAAGCATCCGAAGACTCGCTCGAGCTCCGTGATCGCTTGCGCGTATGGTCCTCACTTGACTCGTCGGCATCCTCCGCCGGAAATCGCGCCGACGGAAGCTCGGACACGGAATCCACCACTTCATTATCCGGGGCATTCGGATACCTTTCGGGCAATGGTGGTGCCATGCCCGGCACTTTGAAGCTCTACAAGATGAGAAGAAACTTTGTTAGCAAACAAAGGACACCAATACACACCCAACAAAAAAGGGGAGCACTACGTGCATAAATCTACACCTTCGGCACGGCCAACGTCGAAGAAAAGGGAGGAGTCAGTGACTTCTCCGGGAGTTCTTCATCGGCCTTGAACTTCAGAAGCACGCGAAGATCCTTGTCAAGATTCCCCTCAGAGATTTTCTCACTCGAAGCCCTCGTCGGATCACGACGCCCAGAATAAAGAAACATCGGGTGCGCTCTCGCTTGGAGAGGCTGCACCCGACGCTCAAGAAAAGTTCGGATGATGTCCACGCCGTTCACCTCCTTCTCAGGAATCAGTTGGAGATCCTCCACCCGACGATAAAGGGCCTCTATCTCCTCCACCTCACCGTCCAAGATTTGGTTTTTCCAAGACCTTTTCTTCTCAATCTTTTGGGAGGGGTCAAAGGGAACGAGACCAAAATCTTGCCTAGGCAATACGGAGTCACGGATGTAAAACCATTTCCTCCGCCAGTACTAGACAGATTCGGACATGGAAAAGGAAAAGAATTGCACATTGGGACTGAGGGAGATGATGAAACCCCCAATGGGATACACACCATCCGAACCAGACTGCATCTTCACGGAATAAAGCTTCCGGAAGAGGCCAAAGTGCGGCTCAATGCCAAGCCAACACTCGCAAAGCGTGATAAAACACGCAATGTGGAGAAGGGAGTTGGGAGACAGATGATGGAGTTGAACCCCATAGAAGAAGAGCAGTCCACAAAGGAAGTCGTGGACCGAAAAAGAAAACCCGCGAATCACGAAGGCAACAAACATAACCCGAAACCCAGATGGGGGACAGGGGATTACCTCGTTGCCGGGGAGTCTCACGGCCGTCGTGTCTTGCGGGATCAGGCCCCGCTCGCGCAGTTTGCGGAGATCACTCTCCCGCGTTTCTGATCGCCGCCAGCCACCATCGGTGACACGAGCAGCGGCGGTGCCCTTCTTGCCTCCGGCGGTGCTGGTCCCAACCGCAGACGAGGACTTCTTTGTTTTCCCCATGGCGCTACGGCGGTGGCGGCGTTGCCAACGAATAAAGACAAAGGAAATGTGGAAGAAACTCTCAGCGCGCAGCAAGAATATCTCAAGAACGAGGAGGCATTGAGTAGATGAACTGGTGCGGTGAAAATCAAACCATGATTTCACCAAGGATTATAACAGCGAAGACGACGCACCCTGGCCGTCCATCAAGAAGACCTAACGCCAACGGTAGATCTGGCCGTACACGTGTCAGCACCAAAATGAACCGTCGTTACCACGCCGTCCACTACGCGCGGTAATCGAGGAGACGCCGTAATAATCTCCACGCCGCGCGTGACCAGTCAATTCAAAGTCAGCAAGTGGGACCCACGCTTTGTCCCGTCAAGTCATCTCTGGCGTAGCAGACGCTTGAGGTCATCGGTCGTAAGCACTGACGTCATCAAAAGCTATACTAGCACCACTTCGGCTCCACATCTAAGAGTACTCACTCGAATCTACGATTCAACTAAATACTCGGGGGCTACTCCTATCAGGAGCGCTGGCCGCGCACCCGACAGACAAGTGAGGACAAAATCACTTCTCTGAGTCCTACGTCGAGTCTACGACTCCACTACGGACTCGGGGGCTACTCCCATAGGGAGGATGGATTTAAGCATCCAAAATTTTTCGAGTCCTGAGGACTTGAGGACAGAAAACAATGCTTGGACTAAAGTCTCCGTTCGAGTCTACGACTCGAACAGACACTCGGGGGCTACTCCCATAGGGAGCGCTGGTCGCGCACCCTATGAAATCTTCGACTGCGACCTCCCGGATCAGCGCGCAAAAACTTTTTGGCAACTCTGCCCCAACAAAACGCTAAGTGAGCAACAATCTCCTTGGCCACCCGAAGCACCTCCGAGGTGACAAATGTTCGGATGCTGCGTCTGCGACGCAAAGATAAGACCTACAGATATCATCTGACGGCCTGGCAACGCACCTGACTGCGCTCTGCTAGTATGGATCCGTATCAGCAGGTACGATGAAAAATCCCAACGGACGCGTTGGGTACACCAATTAAAATCACTGGAATTCCACTCCTGTAAGTCCTGCGCGGCCTGAGTCGAATTACGCCAGCATATATTCCAGGTCCGGGTTGAGGGACCCGAACCTGAAGAAGATCGTGTTGTTTCGTCCTAAGACAGTTAACTGACCCTGATCCGTCGGGTGAGTCAGGCACACGCATCAACGATCCCTACACACATATCCTATTAATATATAGCTGCACCCGAAAAATGGAAGAGTCCTCAGCCGAATCTACGATTCGACTGATCACTCGGGGGCTACTGACATGGTTATACCCTACGGGTACGTGACTTCAGCATACCTGGTCCAGCCCAAGGAAGGCCCACGGCGGATATACACTGGCCCATGAAGATTTTCGGGTGGCCAAGGCCCATGACGCCTTCGAATCCTTGGAGAGCAAGACTAGCGGAGATAGGAAATTCAAAGGGGTAAAACCCTAGAACTTGTAACCGACTAGGACTATGCCCGGGACCTGCCTAAGTCTATATAAAGGTCAGGAGGGCACGTCCTAGATCTCTCGACTCACACTTTCGCACACGCATCCACGCCAGATCGAATCTGCGCATCCTGTAACCTTCGGTTCCGCCGTAATCAAGAGCAGACAAGCAGGAGTAGGGTTTTCCCTCCGGGGGCCTGAACCTGGGTAAATCTCGTGTCCCCTGGTTGCTTGTCTGTTAACCGTGCCACGATCTCCAGCATCCCCATCTTCTCCAAAACCCAAGTCCATAACAATGGGCATTGACGAGATTAAACCTCGTCAGGGGGAGCCCCCGAGTGCGTTTGTAGCATGTAGTACAGTTGCAGAAAATAGTGAACCGAAGTTTTGGGGCGAGACACTTAGCTTTATTTATATCGTAATGGAGGAGGTACATTGTTCGGCTGAATAGCCTTGGCTGGAAGCCTTATTGAAAGTAAAAGGGGGTAGGTTGCTACGGATAGAATCGTCGCAGGTGCGAGATATTCCATGGGTTGGAGTATGCGACTCCAGACTCCACGTGCTTGAGGCGATAGGCGCCACCTGGGATGACTTCGGTGATGACGTAGGGTCCTTCCCATGGTGACTCGAATTTATTCGGTCGCTTTTTCTTGAGTCGCAAGACGAGGTCTCCTTCGACGAAGGACCTTGGGCGCAGCCGGCGGCTGTGGTAGTTGCGGAGACTCTGCTGGTACACCCCTGATCGAGCTGCTGCTATATCCCGTGCTTCGTCGAGTGTGTCGACAGCGTCTTCAAGTTCAATCGTGGATTCGGCTTCGCTGTAAGCGACGACCCGCGGGGCCTGGTGGCGTACTTCGGCTGGTAGCACGGCCTCGGCTCGGTGTACCATGAAGAACGGTGTGTAGCCGGTGGAGCTGTTTGGCGTAGTCTGTAAGCTCCACAGGACGGATGGTAGCTCTTTCGTCCAGTTTCCAGCTTTTTGTTCGAGTGAGCTCATGAGGCGCTTCTTGATGCCCGCGCCGATTAGGCTGTTGGCCTTTTCCACTTGCCCGTTCGTTTGCGGGTGTGCCACTGAGGTATACGTGATGTTGATCCCAAGGCCTTCGCAGAAGTCCTGGAATTCTTCGGAGATGAAGTTCGATCCGTTGTCGGTGATGATGCTTTGTGGTACGCCGAACCTGTAGACAATGGACTCGAAGAACTTGACGGCAGTTTTGCCTTTCTGGTTGGTGATCGGCATGGCCTCGATCCACTTGGTGAATTTGTTGACTGCAACTAGGAGGAAGACGTGTCCCCCTTTCGAGGATTTTGGCAGTTTGCCGATCATGTCGAGGCCCCATTGGGCGAAAGGCCAAGCTATAGGTATGGGTCTGAGCTCGGATCCAGGTGCGTGCGGTTTGTCGGCGAACCGTTGGCATCCGTTGCATCTTTGAACGATGTCCTTTGCATCGCTCATGGCCGTTGGCCAGTAGAATCCTGCTCGTAGAGCTTTAGCGACAAGGGAGCGGCTGCCTGCGTGGTGGCCGCAGATGGCTTCATCGATGTCTTGGAGTATGGCCTTGCCGTCGTCGATGGTGACGCACCGTTTAAGTACACCCGTGATGTTGCGCTTGTACAGCTCGCCGTTGATGATGGTGAAGGCTTTTGACCGGCGAGATATGCGCCGGACGTCTGTTGGGCTGTCAGGCAATTCTCCGGTTATCAAGAACTGGAGGTATGGTCGCGTCCAAGCTTCTTCGACTGCCATGACCTGCATTAGGTTGACCATGGCTACCTCTGTGTCCAGTTTTTCGGGTCCTTCGTGTCCTTCGGGTAGCGTAGCTCCCGAGTGTGCTGCTTCTTCGAGTGATCCCTTGGGGAACTTTCGCTTGATGGATGGTACGCAGATCTGTTCGAGGAACACTCCTGGTGGCACTTTTGCGCAAGTGGAGCCGATGTTGGCGAGTCTATCGGCTTCCTCGTTGCTCTCTCTTCCAACGTGCTGAAGTTCGCAGTCGTCGAATTCTCCTTCGAGTGCGTTGTAGAGCGCGCGGTACGCGATCATGTTTTCGGCGTGTGCGTCGCACTCATTCATCGTCTGCTGGACGACGAGGTTGGAGTCACCGTAGATGACCAGGCGCGTTGCGTCGCATATCTTTGCCATCCTCATGCCATGGATGAGGGCTTCGTATTCGGCCTCGTTGTTGGAGGCTCTGAATTTCATCCGAAGAACGTACTTCATCTTGTCGCCTTGCGGGGAGGTTAGTATGACCCCTTCCCCTGCTCCGGCTTCGCGCTTGGAGCCGTCGAAGTGCATTGTCCATGACTGCGACATGTCTGGGGTGTCTGGCAGCTGCAGCTCCATCCAATGTACCAGGAAGTCCGGAAGGACTTGAGATTTAATTGCGTGTCGCTTCTCGTAGACGATGTCCAAGGGTGACAGTTCGATGCCCCACAGGGCCACCCGTCCTGTGGCCTCTGGATTATTCAGGATGCTGTTCAGGGGTGCCTCGTTGACCACCATCACTTGGTGCTCCTGGAAGTAATGGCTCAGCCGTCGAGCCGTCATGAACACGCCGTAGGCTAGCTTCTGGTAGTGAGGGTACCTCTGCTTTGTTGGTGTTAGTACCTCGCTGAGGTAGTAAATTGTGCGCTGGACCCCATGGGTCTTGCCTTCTTCGGGTCGTTCGACCACGAGTACGGTGCTGACCACCTGGTGTGTGGCTGCTATGTACAGCAGCAGGGGCTCGCGCTCCTTTGGCGTGACCAAAACGGGAGAGATGGAGAGGAGCCGCTTGAGGCTTTCGAATGCGTCGTTTGCTTCTGGTGTCCACTCGAACTTGTCTGCCTTGCGCAGCAGCTGGTAGAATGGTAGGGCCTTCTCGCCCATGCGGCTGATGAACCTGCTTAGTGCCGCTACTCGTCCTGCGAGCTGCTGGACGCCCTTGAGGTTTTTCGGCTTCTCCATCGTCATGATGGCTCTGATTTTCTTCGGGTTCGCCTCGATCCCTCGTTGAGAGATGAAGTACCCGAGCAGCTGACCTGATGGGACGCCGAAGGCGCACTTTTCGGGATTGAGCTTGATCCTGTAGCGATCAAGGTTTTCGAACGTCTCGCGGAGATCGTCGATAAGTGTCCTTGCCTCCTTAGTTTTTATTACTATGTCGTCAACATAGACTTGGACATTGCGACCGATCTGGTCCTTGAGGCAGGCCTGCATGCATCGCTGGTACGTGGCACCCGTGTTCTTTAGCCCGAAGGGAATTGTGTTGTAACAGAATACTCCGAACGGTGTGATAAACGCCGTTTTCTCCTGATCTTCGACCTTGAGCCGAATCTGGTTATAGCCTGAGTAGGCGTCAAGGAAGGAGAGTTTCTCGCAACCTGCAGTCGAATCGATGATTTGGTCGATCCGTGGAAGAGGGAAGTGGTCCTTTGGGCAATGCTTATTTAGTGACGTGAAGTCCACGCACATCCGCAGGATGTCCGTGTCCTTCTTCGGGACCATCACCGTGTTTGCAAGCCACTCGCTTTCTTTGATTTCCCTGATGAAGTCTGCAGCGAGTAGTCTATTGATTTCCTTGCCGATAGCTTCGGCTCGTGGCTCCGACAATCTTCGGATAGACTGCTTGACTGGCTTGGTGTCTGGAAAGACATTGAGTCCGTGCTCGGCGAATTCCCTGGGAACTCCTGGCATGTCCGCAGGACACCAGGCAAAGATTTCCTAGCGCTCACGGAGGAATTCGATGAGCGCGCCTTCCTATGCGGTGCTGAGGTCATTGGCGATCAAGGCCGTCTTGGAGGCATCCGTCGGATGGACCTGTACTTTCTTGGTGTTGACGGTGGAGTCGAAGGACATGTCAGGTGCGTTCTGCCTTGTGACTGGGGGTACCTTACAAGCTCGTCTTGCAAGCTCGTCTTGCATGCCGAAAGACTGGAAGATTTTGTTGAAATCCCTGTCACATTGGTCCGATCGGGTGAAGCTCCCGTGGACTGTGATGACGCCCCTTGGTCCTGGCATCTTGAGTAGTAGGTATGCGTAGTGCGGGACGGCCAGGAACCTTGCGAATGCTACACGCCCCAGGATGGCGTGGTATTGCGACGGCCAGTCCACCACTTCGAATTCTAGGCGCTCTTGCCAGAAGTTGTCCGGCTTCCCGAAGTTAACATCGAGCCCTATTTTGCCCAGGGGGAATATGCCCTTTCCTGGGACAATGCCGTGGAACGTTGTGTCTGATTGTTCCAGGCTGCATTGCGGGATCCCCATAGCTGCTAGAGTGCTTGCGAACATTAGATTTATGCCGCTGCCGCCATCCATGAAGACGCGGCTCATCTCGAAGCCTCCGATCTGCGCCTCCAGCACCAGGGCAGCATGGCCTGGGCGAGGGATCTGGCAAGGGTGATCCGCGCGAGTGAATGTGATGCAGGACTCCGATCCGCTGAGGTACTCAGGGATTGCAGGCGGAGTTGCCACGGCCAAGTTGATTTGTCGGGTGATTTTCTTCTGCACCCTGTTTGTGGGGCGTCCCTTCGGGATCATATTTAGTGCTCCCTTTGGTGGGGGGTATCCGACTCCGGCGTTGTTTTGCGCTGGTGCGACTGGTTGGTTTGGGCCTCCAATGGGTGGCGGTGGAGGAGCTCCGTGTGCTATTTCTCCTGGCGCGGGTGCGTTTACGAACGCAGGGGTTGGGGCTTGTTGCCTCATCTGCACCATGCTTTCGCTGAGTTTCTGGAACTCGCGGCAGTCCTTGAGCATGTGACTGGCTTTCTTTTTGCCATCTTGTTTGTCGATGTAGAAGTGGATGGTGCATGGACCCGAAAGTTTGTCGAATGCTGAGGGTCCGTTGTCGCGGTCGCGGCGTTGCCACGACTGTGCTGGTCGTCCGCTGTCGCGGAAATTTCCTCCACGGTATCCTCCGTTGTTGCGGCTGTTGTTGTTGCGGCGGTCGGCGTAGCCAGCCGCGACCATGTCGGGTCCGTCGCGGTCTTCGTAGACACGCGATCTCCTCTTGCTGCGGCGTTCTCGCCTTCGGCCGTAGTCGTCCTCTTCATCTGATTGCGCTCGCTGGATGCAATCTTCGTCGTCTGCCCAACTGTTGGCAATTTCCATGAGGTGGTCGAGTGTCTTGGGCTTGACACGCCCAAGTTCCTCCTTGAACTCTTGGCGTTTGACGCCGTCTCTGAAGGCGTCGATGGCCCTCTCCTCGGAGATATGTGCTGTGGAGTTCTTGGTGGTAGACCAGCGTAATATGTACGAGCGAATAGATTCCCCCGTTCTCTGAGTGCAAGCTCACAACTCTTCGATTGAGGCGGGCCTCTTGCTGGTGCCCTTGAAATTTCGGATGAAGCTGTAAGCTAGCTCCTCCCAACTTCGGATGGATCCTGATGATAGGCTGCTGAGCCAGACCCGCGCCGCGCCTGTCAGCTGCAGCTGGAGGCATTGCATGGCGGTTTCTTTGTTGCCGCCATGCAGCTTGACGGATGACAGATGATCGCTGAGCCAAGATTTTGGATCTTGCGTGCCGTTGAACTTCGGAGTATCCGAAGGAAGCTTGAAATTGCGTGGCATCTGTGTTCGCCGAACAGATCTGCTGAAGCATCGAGCTCCACAGAGTTCTCCTTCATCTTCATCCATCTCGGACTCGGACGAGCATGCGCGTTTGGCTCGTGCTTTGTCGATTTTGCGCTGTGTAAGCGCGTCTCTGGCGTCGTAGTCGCGTTTATGGCGATGCGAGCTCTTCTTCCTTCGAGGAAGGTCGTGCTCCTCCTCCTCTTCGGATGAAGGGGTGGGGCTCCGGTCGCGCCTGACCGGAGCTTTCTTCTTCGGCTCCGCAGGAGCATCTTCGTGGAGCGCAGCTCCGACGAGTCCGAGTCCGGTGAGTGCGGACTTATGCATGGCTCTTTTTGGGTCCCCTTTCGGAGGTTGGTGGGCCACGAGATACGCAGTGGCTGCCATGATCGCAGCTTGCGGTGTTTTCGGGATGATGTTGCCGTCGGCGTCCATATCCATGAACGATGTGTGGAGAGTTTGGGTCACATCACGGTGTTCCTTGGGGTCCATGTTCTCCACCCGCGAGCGGTGCTTGTTTCCCTGGTTTCCGTTCGTGCTAGAGCCGGGTGCCATGGCGGAGAGCACAGCTCGTCGCGCGCTGGACTCGGAGGCTGCTTGCTTGCGTTTGTCGAGCGTCTCCTGCATCTTGACTTGCTCCTTGTGCTCCTCGATGAGGAGGTAGTGGTACGCCATCAGTAGGTCACGTGGGGAGTCCACGGGTAGGACTATGTCGCCTGCAACGGCGCGGCATGCCTGGACCCATCCTTCTTTGCTAAGTTGAATGAAGTGGCCATTGTTTTCCCCTTCGGGTGGGGGGGACTGGCTTCTTCTGTTCCCGCTGTTTCCGCCGTTTCTATCCTGCGGGTTCGGATTCGTGCTGGGCGGCGGGTTAGGCGTTTGTTGCTCCTGGATGACTGCGGCGCATTGGTAGCGCTCGTAGATCGGTTCGCTGCTGCCGCAGCTTTCAGATCCGGAACCGTAGGTCCCTTCATCCGAAGGCGGATCACACAGATTGGAGTTGCAGCTGCTGCTGTTGTAGAACTCATCTGTCGATGGTGATGTGCGTAGCACCGGGTGTGGAGCCCATGAAGCGGGCCTGATCGATGGCACGGGCACCCGCTCAGGAAGGCGGAGTGTGCCAGTTTGTCCCACCTGGAAGCAGAAGCTCCCGAACAAAATTTCGAGTCCGTCGCCTACGGGCTCGAAATCCTTCATGGTGGCCGTCGAGTGGGCGGTGAAGTCGAAAGTGCCGAAGAGGAGGTGATTCTCCGTCGCCGCGGAGTTGTAGATCGATCGGGTCGGGACCGTCACGATCGCACAATCAGCAGCCCCGATTCCCACAGACGGCGCCAATTGACGAGGTTTAATCTCATCAATGCCCATTGTTATGGATTTGGGTTTTGGAGAAGATGGAGATGCTGGAGATCGTGGCACGGTTAACAGACAAGCAACCAGGGGACACGAGATTTACCCAGGTTCAGGCCCCCGAAGGGAAAACCCTACTCCTGCTTGTCTACTCTTGATTACGGCGGAACCGAAGGTTACAGGGTGCGCAGATTCGATCTGGCGTGGAGGTGTGTGCGAAAGTATGAGTCGAGAGATCTAGGACGTGCCCTCCTGGCCTTTATATAGACTTAGGCAGGTCCCGGGCATAGTCCTAGTCGGTTACAGGTTCTAGGGTTTTACCCCTTTGAATCTCCTATCTATGCTAGTCTTGTTCTCCAAGGATCCGAAGGCGTCATGGGCCTCGGCCACCCGAAAATCTTCATGGGCCAGCGTATATCTGCCGTGGGCCTTCCTTGGGCTGAACCAGGTATGCTGAAGTCATGTACCCGTAGGGTATAACCATGTCACCGCACTTCTGGACAAGTGGCTTTTTAAACTACTTATAGAAGATGCCGTTTGGCAAACCATGTTATGGAGGAAATATGTGGGGTCTAAAGTTGTGTCTCGAGTGGTTTGGAAATCCGGTGATTCACACTTTTGGGCAGGCCTTATGGCCACCAAAAAACATTTCTTTCGTTTTGGTGCTTTTGAGATTAAGGATGAATCACAAATTAGGTTTTGGGAAGATAAGTGGCTTGGCCAAACTACTCTTCGCGAACAATATCCAGCTCTATATTCGATTGTTAGACAGAAAGGGGATACAATTTCCACAGTGATGGAAGACAATCCTCCTAATGTGTCTTTCAGAAGAAGTCTTATTGGTCATCGATTGGTATCTTGGAATAATTTACTATTACGATTATCCATGATACAATTGTCGGACGGTATTGACGTGTTCAAGTGGAAATTACTAGAAAGTGGTAAATTTTCTGTTGGCTCACTATATAGAGCATTGGTCCAACCTGATATCCCGGTTGATGATAATAGTAAAATTTGGAAAATGAAAATACCCCTCAAGACGAAGATATTTGCACGGTATCTACGTAAAGGTGTAATTCTCACAAAAGATAATCTTGCAAAGAGGAATTGGCATGGAAGTACACAATACGTTTTTTTGTCATCAGGATGAGACAATTTGTCATTTATTCTTCCATTGCAAATTTGCTCGCTCTATATGGTCATTCGTCCAAATAGCTTCTGGCTTATCTCCTCCACATTCAGTAACCAATGTTTTTGGTAATTGGTTGCATGGAATAGTGGATAAGTACAGAACTTTGTTTAGGGTGGGAGCGCTTGCCATTATATGGTCGCTATGGCTTTGTAGAAATGACAAGATTTTTAATAACGTTGTGTCTTCTCCTGTGCAGTTAATTTATCGAGCCACGGCTATTCTCCGATCATAGATTACTCTCCAACGCATGGAGTTTCGTGAATTATTTGTGGAGGGATGTACGCGATTGGAGGACACGGCGAGAGATATTTTTTCCCGACATAGATGGCCGCGTGATTTGAGGATCGGTCTTCCTTAGATTGAAGACAATTTTTTTGATAGTGCTTTTTGTAATTCTTGTCTACTTTTTGTTCTCTGGTTCTGTCGTTCGTTTGACAGTGTGCATCTTAGTTATGCAGAGGCCGGGTGTAAACATTAAACATTCTGTGTTAATGCATGCGTCCATTTCAAAAAAAATACAAATACTCCCTTCATTCCAAGGCTTAAGGCATATAACTTTTTTAAAAAGTCAAGTCATGTAAAGTACGTTTGACCAAGCTTTTAGAAAAAACTATTATATTATATAGATGCCATATGCAAATATGTTTCATGATGTACGAAAGGGTATGGATTACTTGATTTGACTTTTGAAAAAAGTTATATATCTTAAGCCCTTGGGACGGAGGTAGTAGTACAAGTTCATTTTCCAGAAGTGGCTAGTTCCGATTCAATGTGGTTATCTCTGCAATAAATGTTACTCTGGTTACTTCAGTGGAGGAAACCGGAGCTAATTTCTATGCACCAGGCGTTTGCTACTGTGTGGGACCCTGAAAATGGATGAACAAATCCATCTGACCACAAACAATTAAAGCTTGTGAGGAGCTTGACTTGTGGGATGATTAATACAGATCTGAAACCAAGTTCAAATGATCGGAAGTAAGTGCAAGCCGCAATATGTTTTGTTTTTCCTCTGTTTTTGTTCTCCTGTCATAAAGCCCAAGAAATATAACAGACCCCATCGACGGTAAAGATGCAAGTGGGTCAGTATTAGGGTACCCTTTACCCTCTTTAGCTTTTAAAAATGAACTGCACACTTGATTTATATGTGTTCCTATCTTCTACCAGAGGACCAGCGGCCGCCTATGGATATTGGATGCATTCAGTTGGAGACGGTCGCTTTGACTTTCTACAATCAGCCTGGGTGACGGCATGCTAAAAGGATAGATGTTGCTTAAGCGTGTGCTCTTTTTATGGTTTAGGTGGCTAATTTTTTAGCCACTTTAAGTGATCCATGAGTTTGTAATTCCAGATTTTGTACTTTTATGATTTGAGACTTTTTAAACGCTGCAATAAAAGGTTGTGTGCATCAATTGATGCAGAGGCCAGGGTATACCCCATTTCAAAAAAAAAGAAAAAAAAGCTTTTAAAAATAAACTAATCTTTTCAAAATGATGATGTCATCACAAAAGTTAGTTCATTTTGTTGAACTAAGGAGGGTAGAGGGTACCCTAACATTAACCCACTTGCATCACTAATCGGCGGGAAGCTACAAATGAGTGCATGATCTGCACTCACATAATAGAAATTCATAATATGTTGACTGATGTTACTTTCATTGCTTGGTAGTTCTCTCGCGTTCTTCACATGAATTTAATATCTTATGGGTGTTGGAGACAGTTTGGTATTCCCTTCTGGCTTTAAGTACCTTTTGGAATTATGATATCTAATTTTTTATGCTTAGGAATAAATATACAGAAACATTTCCTTCATTTCGCCCTAAATTCAGAAATCTTCAACTGCCAAGCTTGTAGTGCTGCATCTTTGCGACCATTTTTTTTTTGTGCTTTAGAGGAAATTGAACTTATTTTGGACGCCAACTTCATTTTTGTCCTTGCAGCTCCTCTTAAATCATGGCTTCATTCGTATCTATCATCCAGCACTCTAGTCTTCTCCCCTACCCCCCATGTGTATATGTTGTTGTATATTTTGTTCCTTTCCAATAAAATTTAATGTCGAGGTTTCCTCTGCAGTTTTCAGTAAAAAAACCCAGACAAGGTACATCTAGTACATGAAACTATGCTTGTTTTATCCTTGTATATAAATTCTCCAACGAATGAGATCGTGACTCCATCTGTTACATTATGTTACCATGATCAGCATTTCGTAGTTATATAGTTACTGCATAGAGAACTCACACGTGTATTGTGATCTTTTGTTCATTTGAGCTTAATTGAAATTGCTAGTTTCCTTCCCTGTTATGTGGTTGCTTCCCTTCCATTTGTGTTCTTCCCTATCCACTTATTTATATTTCTCGTTGACTTATGTTCATTCATTCTTCACTATTGACGGTACACCAAGGAGTCGCTTGACATGCATGACCGTTTAATATTGTGGAATCGTGTTCAGTTTCCCCATTCTCCAATATTGGCCTGGATTTGCTTGACATGGGATGTCATGTAATATCATACAGAACCATGTGCTTGATAAAAAAAAACTATATGCACTCTCCGTGTACCATGTGTTTGTTAGGATGTCCATTTCACACGGCCATTATCTGTTGGACATTTCATTAGAAGGCAAGTGTATATAGTTGCAAGTTGACGGTTCCGGCTAGCTACCTCATGCTTCAGTTTTAGTTCTTATTTCTTCTTTTGTCTAGCCTACAGTCTGTCAGCATGTGGCATGTGCGTGATTATTGCTACACAATGATTTCTTTCCAGCAAGAGTGATTTTTCTTATGAAGAAGACTGATTTTTACTGTGTTGAAGAGCTAGTGATTTTTTTTTTCTAGGAAGGCAGCAGCGAGGTTCTCCAGCATGAGCCTCAGAGGCGATGTTAGCTTAGTTGTGCCTTTCTGATGATTCCATAGATGTTATCGATTAGAGGTCATTTGCTTTGAAGAAGACTGTTCGTGGTTGGCCCGGAATAATGGGTTATTGCCTAAACTGCTTTCTCAAGTCATCAACGTTGGGGAACAAGAAATCCTCCTCTCATCCCACTAAGAATCAAGATTCTCGGTGGGAGCTGGAACTTGGGTCCTTGCATCTTGATTCTTAGTGTTGTGGCTTCCGACTGATGCTTCAGTTTTAGTTTCTACTGGTTCAGACAGATGCTTTAGTTTTAGTATGCGTATCTTCTTTTGTCTAGCCTATAGTTTGTCCTCATGTGTCATGTACGTGGTTATGTGGCTACATTGTCATTTTAGTAGAATAATGCTGCAGTAGGCACATAATCCAAGTAGTGAAACAAGAAAGGTTGTTGTGCGTCTCTAAACAATGATTTAATACTAGGAAGAGTGATATTTCCTAGGAAGAACGCGTTGCCGCCAATAGTGAAACAAGAAAGGTTGTTGTGTGTCTACAAATTAATTTAATTCCAGGAGGAGTGATATTTCCTAGGAAGAACGCGTTGCCACCGATAGTGAAACCGAGAAATGACGTTGTCCCCTCTGTATTAGCGACAATGGTTCCCTTGCCCCAAACCCCATATTATTAGCCCTAACACACAACACCAAGAATCAAGCACTCGACATCCATATCCTTGACTGCTTTTTCAAGCTCTGTTGATCATCCCTCAAAGCCTTCTCAAGGTGAGTGCATTGTAAATCCTTCAATTTTTCATCGTTCCTGATGAATCTCCTATTTAGTTTTTTGTGGAAGCTCAATTACATTGAGGGCAATACACACTAGATACTTTTCCTAAGTTTTGTGCCACGCCTATCCACCAAACAGAATCATTTTATTTCGAACTGTTGTTTTCTAGCGTTGCGAACCACAAGATTGCTTGAAGATAGTTGTAGGTTTATTCTCTTGAGGTTTATAGTTATACACATCACTACGGGATATTTTGGCACACATGTTCTAGTCTACAACGGGCGGAGCTGGCATGTAGAGGATGGGTTCAAATGAAACCAATAGATTTGTGATAATCTAGACCAAGCTGCTACTTAGTACTCTGTATCATCAACTCTGACCTTATAGTTTTATGAAGATGAACTCAGTGCTTAATTTTCCTTCATTTGCCTGTTTTTTTTTAAGAATGGGATACCAAGGCTCCTAGTCTGGTCTTTTCATCTAATGTGGTGCTTAATAGATGATTCTAAGTAGTCTGCGTGGATCATACTAATATTTATATTATATTAGTTTTAGTGGAATAACAAAAAGATGCAGCAATTCATATATTTTAACTTTCTAAGGGGTATATTTGTAAACAGATATGGAGAGCGTCTCAAAGAAAACATTACTGCATCAAAGTTCGACACCAAAAAAGATGGACATACATTATCTAAAAGCCATCACAAAAAATTTCTCAAAAGATCAAATACTTGGAAGTGGTGGGTATGGAATTGTTTACAAGGTTCGTATACTTTTTCTATAGTTTTTTGTATAGTTGTTATCTATAGATGTCCAAAATACAAATATATATATATATTATGGGAGTGAAACAGGGTGAGCAAGAAAATGGTGAGGTGGTTGCTGTGAAGAAGCTTACTATGAGTATGGCTGGAATGGATGATAAGCAATTCATGAATGAGGTTGGACATGTTATGGATATATGCCATCCGAATATAGTAAGACTCGAAGGCTACTGTTACCAAATAGAGAGGGAATTAACTTTCTATAATGGACAACGTATTTTCGTGGATGAGGTGTATAGATTGCTATGTTTCGAGTATCTACCTAATGGAAGTCTCGACAAGTATCTTAGTGGTATGATGATATTATGTTATAACATAATGACCTTCCTTCCTAGAATATCATTTTTAGTGCTTGTGCTTTTCCTTACAGATGAATCTTCTGGCCTAGATTGGCACATGCGTTATAATATAATTGTTGGGATGTGCATGGGTTTGTATTGTCTTCATGAGGGTAGAGAAGGTGCACCCATTCTTCATCTGGATCTAAAACCTACCAACATATTGCTAGACAAGAGCATGAAACCCAAAATTGCGGACTTTGGTTTGTCAAGGCTCTTTGATGAAGGAAAAACCCATACTTTTACCAAGAATGTAATAGGATCACGGTAAAGCAAAACTCTTCACGGATCATTATACGTCTGAAGAAGATTTGAATTGTTTTATGATTTTCTCTTCTAAACTCTAGCAATTTTTGTGTTGTGCAGTGGATACATGGCACCTGAATACATAGATAGATCAATTCTTTCAAAAGAGTCAGATATATTCAGCTTGGGTGTTATTATCATTGAGATAGTGACTGGACACAGGAAGTACCCCGAATCAACAAGTAGCGGAAAATTTACTGAGGTTTGGGACTTCATAAGTGAATTATGATAAACTATTTAAAATTATGCAGCACTAATTATTTTAGAAATCTTGTAAAGTACCATAGGTATGTGAAAAATGGAGGACAAGGTTGCAGAAAACATCGAACAACACATCACTGGAAGAGGAGTGCCAACAAGTAGATCAGTGCATTGAAGTAGGGCTAAAATGCATGGAGAACGACCCAAAGAGAAGGCCAAGTATAAGAGAAATAGTTGCGATCCTTAAAACAGTTGTATATTCAGTAGGAAAGGATAGGTTTGTTCTTTGCTCCTTAACAATATTATTTTTGCACCCACAAAAAACGATATTATGTTAGGTCCTTTTTGGCATTGATGTTCAGAGTTTACTTCCTTCCCTTTTCTCATTATAATTCATTTTCCTTTGCTGCCTGAGGGCTGAGAAATGAAAGCATGTTTGAAATTAAGATATAGAATATTATGAGCATAGTACATACTTTTCTTTCATTCCTTTTTGTGACAGTATTACCTGATTTATGTCGCGTTGTTGAACTTTTTATTTGTTGATTATTTTTATTTTTCGACACAGTTCTGATGGAGAAGGACAAAGCGGGAAATTGATATGTCCGGGATGGCGTGAAACACTTGATATCCTTGTATCAAGTTCATCTCATCAGGTCATGATGTTATTCGCTAGCATTAGCGTCTCCATAGGCTTTGGTCCATTCTTTTCATTGCGTGGATTATACTTTTTAATTTGTCAAAATGTTATAGTCAAGATCTTAATTAGTTTTACATATTTGCAAATGCATCTACATATTTAAGTACAATATTCATCTGACATATCACATGACCTTGGATTTTGTACAGTCCGTGAACGCACTTGAAGTTATATACGATGAGCTAAACAAGTGGATAGATGATAAATTTTGCGTCCTGTCTGAAAGTAATATGCCTGAATATATCATGGAAGAGGCTGACAAATTAGTTTCGGGCTTGACTTTCATGGTAAACTGACACTCTTTCGATCGAGGTTATTTATGTATCCCTTGTCACCTCTGATGAATATTGTTTCAGGTTCATAAGACATTTAGTTCAAGCATTGCTGGGTCTTCCTCTAGTCAACGCATTTCTACTTTAAATACTCTGTTGCTGGTACACAATATGCATTTAATCTAATCTTTCCTTACTTCTTTTATTAGAAGACGTTTTTGTCTAAAAAGATGTTTATGCAACAGACTGTTCAAATCAAACATCTTGTGCGTGCTGTGAAGAAGGGTCCTTTAGAAGAACTTTTCACGGAGTTGCAGATACGGATTTTGCTTTGGAAAACATATGATGGCGCACAAGTACTTAATGCTTTAAAGGAGGTGATGAGGCAAATCCTGGTACGCAAATTTGTGTTGGTGATATCTTTTGTATGCTGGTAGCACATAATAATATGTTAATGTTTGCATTTTCCAAGCAGAAAAACACCGACAGAACGTCCTTGTTTGTAATTTTAATTAATTTACTACGACCCTTGGACCCTTCGAGATGGCCAATCGAGCACCTTCCTGCGAAAATTGAGAGTTTTTCAAATAATATTGTGAGACATCTATTTTCGTTGACTAAGGTATGTGGATTTCAATTTTCCTGCAATATATCTCTACACTATGGGCATGACCTCTGCAGTATGTCTGTCCATTATTCTACAGGCTCTTGGGAGTACAATTAACGACCTTGACCTTTATCTCATTCTTCAAAGCATTGATGCCTTTCTTGAAGAACTAGGATTGGAAGAGATGTGTAGAGGGTCTGTCTAGTGGCCCTGAATTTCATTGTTTCGTTAGATGTTCAGTTTTGGACACATTCCATGGCAGAGCAGTACCTTTTCTTATACTTACCTTAATCTGTAGGGTTGAAGAACATTACTTGCCTGTAACGGTGCTTATAAGTTTAGTGTCGCAACTTGTAAAGCTTCTGGGTTCAAACGTCAAAGGTTACCTACACGCTGAGCATGGTTCAACCGTTCTGGCAGTCATTGATAAGTTGCTTCAGGTGAAATTTGCAGTCCTGTGCGTAAACGGTCTTATTATACACCTACCTTTCCTTTTTCTTAACAAAATTATTTTTGTTGCTTCAGGAGTTGGAGGTACAAGCTACAACATCAGTACCACCCACAGGCCAAACTTCTCATGGGGGTGATCCATCAACTTCATTGAAGGTACATCACTTCCTTTCATCGTTGCATGGTTAGGTGAAAGAAGAATAATCATCAAGAAATTTGATTTTGTCCTTGTGGTTCATCCAGATAGCCAAGATGCCACGTCCGAGGGACCAGGAGGATACCAAACCAACATGTTGCAGCATCCAATAGTATAAATGCATCCACGCATAATTCTTTGTATGACATATTTTTTTCAGATATTAATATAAAAAAGATACCAATTACACCCCACTGCACCAACATAATATCCATAGTCTAGAAATAAAGGATGCACACGACCGAAAATAAAAAATACAATAAAGGCCCGTAGAAGCAATCATAGACTCGCAACAGCAAGACCAGTAGCGACAACACCTAGATTCCGAAAAATTCTTCAAAAACAACAACTCCAAGAAGGTAACTACGCATAATGTCATTGTCCTCTGATCCAACCTGAAGAAGATATGCCCTAGAGGCAAATAATCTGAAGTAGACCCGTCGGCATAGACTTGACGTCGTCACATTGCCGTCACGTTCAATCCCTGCACCGGCGGCTGCCGTCGGCCTACCCCGCCCTACGCCAACGGCAGGTTTGCTCTGCTGCCAGCCTCGGGGATTATGCCGATGGCCCCAACAAATAGCCATCGGTGCCTTCCTATTCTCCCGTAGTGCTCATGTTTATTTGAAATATAATGTATACTTTAATAATTATACTACCTTGATTCCTAAATGTAGGAATATATCATTGGAGTTCCCCATGGGGATACACTCTCCTGAATGAATCATTTGCTTGCTAACTCATCAATTTGCTCTTTAAGCTATTTAGCACCCATCTTGTATGGTCTTGAGCAATAGTTGTTGTACCAGGTATTAGGTCAATCGTAAACTCTATTTCCTGATCAGGTGGCATTCCAGATAATTCTTCTGGAAAGACATCTTGAAACTTCTTTACCACAGGAATATCCTCCAACTTGACCTCCTTCATTGAGTTTAGCTGAAGGTCAACCATGATATGACTATGTTTATTCTCCTGATAGACCATCCTTCTCCACTTGGGTTTTCTAACTGTGCCCTTATAATCCTAAATTGATCACAGAATTGCTCAGATATGAAAGAAGTAGTTGCACCCGTATCAAATAAAACTTTTCAAGGTTGGTGAGAATGTTAAGCGTACCTACCATTGCGTGCTCTGAGTTATCCACCTCTTCCAAGGTTGCACGGTTCAGCTTCCCAATAGGGCCTGCTCCGTTTGTCGTTGTTGTTCTTGGCATAATTTCCACCCTTGCTAGGTTTTCCACCTCCTCCACTAGTTTGACCTCCGCCTGTGTGGGCTTCATATTCCCCTTCTGTCTACAACCATAACATATGGTCGATGGCTTACGACATTCACTTTTCACATGTCCGGGTAATCCACAGTTGCGACACATGATACCCTTCCTGGATGACGGTGCACCCTGATTGAAATTATTATTGGAAGGCCTGATTCTGGGTTTAAACTCCACATTGGGTTTCGGCTTACTCGCTTGAATCCTCTTAGTTTTCTTCTTTGCCCTCTTCCTTTTGTCCTCTTGGAAATTCTTGTAATCATCCTCAAAAGTGATGGCTGCATCAAGCAACTACTGGAAATTCTGATTATTGGCAAGCCTCAATTGCATCTTCACGAATGGATTCAAACCACACATAAACCACTTCTTTCTCTTCTCCTTAGTGTTCACTTCATCCTTACCACAACAAGACAATTGACTGAACTTCCGGATGTACTTCATGACACTGGTATAACCTTGCTGCATCTCATCAACTCCCTATGCTTCAGCTCAATCACACATTTCAGAACATGATATTCATGGAGTTTCTGCTTAAACTCCTCCCAGGTATACTCTCTTCCTGAAAGTTGCATTGCTAGATGATTCTCCCACAAAGATGTTGCAAGTCCGGATAGAAGATAGGTTGCATACCTTAACTTCTCCTCATCATTACACCATACAATCTTCAACTTTATATCCGTATCCGCCAACCAATTCTCTGCATCCATAGGTTTAGGAGCCGATGCAAAAGGTATTGTCCTGGCATTCTAAAAGTCAGACAGACTCACACCTCGACCTTTCGGTTGTCTCTGATTACCGACTCTTCCCAACAGCTCCTCCATGGACTTATTCTGAGATTCTTGCATCATTTGCATATACTGCATAAAGTTCTACTCCATTAATGGCTTTATTGGTGGTGGTGGTATTTTTCCATGGTTCTTGGCGTCTCCACGCGCTAATGTTCAGACTCGGTTCCTACTCCCGTCTCCATGACCCCCTAGTCCTGCAACATAAAGCAAATACTCATAATTACATCATACACATGTGTTCTGAGCTCAACTTCATGCACAATACTAGTCACACAATGGAAAACAAGATCCAAATAAGAACAAACTATGCATTATACATTACAAAAAACATAGTTGGTACAATGTCATTACAAGCCCATACAATACAAGTACTACAGACTTATGTGAGTGCTACCTCACTTATTTAAACACAATAGACTCTCAAACACTACAATACACATTATCATCAGCTACTACTCTCCTCGAGTGATCTGATTCCTCAGTAGCCGCGATGCTCATTGTACATGCCTGAAATTCAACCATGCTGACGTGAAGTCCGACGCATAGTTTGTAGAATAATTGGCCTTTCAGATAGGATATACTCGGTATCTTAAGTATCGGGACTTGAATTATCGCTCAGCCTGAGTGTACTGACTCCATCCAGCTCAACTGAAAGGTCTTCAAATACCTGCTCATCACCATCAGTCACCTGCATCTCCTGAACCCATCCCTAGAGTAGTCAACAAAATACTCGGATTCTATCGCTCCCAAGTGCTCTGTTGGGTATGATAGTCCTCAGCGATCACTAGATAATATAGATTCAATTTGAATATCAATATTGGAGCAACCACAACCGTAAAATCACCCTTGTGTTGTGCAGTGATATGATTAGTTTATGAGAGAAAGATTCTAGTTACTTAATTCATTATTACACTCTAGTTTAGTTAGTCTGCATGACACACATATGTTGATTGCTTGATTTGTTATATTGAGACAATGCCGATTTTACACTTATTCGATAATAAACATGGTATTTTTTCGTCAGCTTTGCTGCTCTAACTTAATATGTCTTAGTTTTAGCTTGTAAATAATATGAGCAACTTCGGCAGGTGTCAGACGGCCTGCTTCA
Source organism: Avena sativa (assembly GCA_916181665.1). Lineage (NCBI taxonomy): Eukaryota > Viridiplantae > Streptophyta > Magnoliopsida > Poales > Poaceae > Avena > Avena sativa. The sequence continues at coordinate 31,497,031 of OV702300.1, read as the reverse complement.
CCATTTCGCCCGTCCATCCCTCTTCTATTGGGCCGGTCTCGGGGCAGGCCTGTTTCACCTCATCCTAGTTGTTTCACCTCATCCTAGTGACACCTCGGAGCAGGTTGCTTTTAGCAGCCCAGCACCAGCAAGACTTTCGCAAGATGGGCCGACCTTGAAGCTCCAAGTCTATAGACGCAAGAAGTCTTCTACGGCCCAGTTCTTTTGACGGCTTCTCCGAGAAGCTTCCCTACCCCCAGCTTCCTGGGGAAGCCGGTTCAAAAATACTACGAGGCTTCCAAAGTGGTCGAGGATAAACTAATTTGGAAGCCTCACAAAATTTTGGAACCGGCTTCCCCAGGAAGCTGGGGGTAGGGCAGCTTCTCGGAGAAGCCGCCAAAAGAACTGGGCCTACATTATGTGTCGGGCTGCTCCTTGGACCACTATCAGCGGCTGACACCATCAACCGGGAACTATCCATGACGCCGGCTCCATCTATCCTAGGACCATGACCGCCAGCGACAGCACATGCGAGAAAAAAGAAGAACATGGGGGCAAAAGGCGGAGCGAAAGACTCAGCAAGAAGGATGATGGCAAAAACAAGGGGGTTGTATCACCGTACGTGCCCAAAATGTCCTCGCTCCACGTTTGGGCTTCGCCGAAGAAGATGGTGTCGTTTCCTAGGACGCGATAGACCAGTAACTTATCCTCTTCACCAAGCCTCTGGCGCCACAACATCTTGGTGCGGTCCCTGCCCTCTTCGCACTAGAGGAGGTGGATTTTGATGAACCGGCTTATGATGCCATCTTTCAGGCTTTCACTCTGCCAGACGAGGTCGAGCCTTGTGCTTGATGATCAGGTTGTCTCTTGGTCGTCCTTGTGATTCAGTTTATCATGGATTTAGATTTATGCATTGCGATTTGCAACCTGAAAGCTATCTTAATAATCTGGCGCGAACGCTATCTGTTTGTTTCTTAGCTCGTTCACTTTCTACCTTATATGTGCACAAGAAACTAAACTTCAGGTTGTGGATTCCGCGATTATTTCCCAGACTTTTTGGTTCAGCTTTTGATGATTTTGATTTTATTCCTGCTGATGGTACCCGTGGTGGGATTATTTTTGCATCGCGCTCTGATCTTCTCCGAGTCACCACAAGGCACCTTCTCCATTACTGCTGAAAACTCTGCTCCCTAAAAGATGAAAAGACCTGGATGGTGACTTCAGTCTACGGCCCTCAACAGGCTGCTGATAAAGGGAATTTTCTTCTAGAGATGGCGCAGGTAGGTGCATCCATGCATCTTCCTTGGTCCCATCTGAAAAGAGTAATGGCCGAGTTAATAGAAGAATGATGAATAAATTTCATCACACGATCAATTCTTTGGCTTTGAAAGATATGCCTATGTCGGGACGTACAAAACAGGTCTCTAGTTACGGTTTGTAAGGAGGTTTAGTTCCGGTTTGAAGTTAAGCATTTAGTCCTGATTCTGTTACGAACCGGGACTAGATTGTCTCCGCGTGGCCCCACTGGACGCGCTAGGCTGGAGGATCTTTAGTCCCGGTTCGTGTTCGTAACACGAACCGGGACTATAGTTGTTCTGCCGCAGCATCGTTTTGGGGTAACCTACTGCCGCGCCAGGAGATGGGGTTTTAGAGTTTTAGGGTTTTTTTGTGTTCAATTATTTTTCATTTTGTGTTTTAATACCAAACAAGTTTTCATATACATATCATTCTATGCTACTACATGATGTATACGTTGATGTATATATAATATCATTTCACTCACGATTACATACAGACATATATATATATATATACACACACAACTTGGTATACTTCAAGGTCTATCCACGTTGTACTGTCCTTTTGTGTTTATGAGGTCTCTGCCTAAAAATCCCGACAACTCCTCTTAAATTGCTAGTAGGTGTTCATGTGGTATGAGGTTATCGTGCATCGTATCCAACTATATCGCTCTTCATTGTTTCTACCGTCCATAACTTAACTAATACAGAAGAAGATAAAACCATTTTGCTTATGCGATAAATAAAGAAAGATTAAGTAATTCAGCTTAATATACCATATTACACATGAAAGTACCAAGTAAACATGCGATGAAGAAAGATAAAGTATCAATTAAACAATAATACATCTCGAATAATCCAGGTAGTACAACAATAATAAAAGATAGTATATCCCTATTACACATCTAGCTCAACCAAGACGTCGAACCCCGGCTACTGAGCCGCGGGAGGTGTGCACCCAAAGAGTAGGAACCATCATCAGAGAATATCTCGGTTAAGGTGCCTAAAAAACCTGTCAGGTATCGGAGACCCTGACTTCCAAAATATACATGTAACGTCGGACGTGCTCGTCCTCCTCCCTGACACGACGCTGTACCACCTCGTCGGCGGCCGGCTCCCTCTAAACCGCACCTGGACCACTCGGCCGCCACAACAGAAGATCCGGGTCGACGACGACACCTGGATTCCTCACTAAAGTACGCCTCCCAGCTGGTAGCACCTTCCAGTTCCAGCCCGGCGGAGCCCAGTCCCGTGGATGCCCGGCGACAGAGCCTAGTAGTCCTCCGTTGTTCCCGCCGAGTGAACGAGGATGAGGACGCGGCATAATCCTAAACACTAAATTAAACCTATACACTTTAAACATGACGACAGTAAATAGTATCAACTAAAATAAACTATATTAAACACTAACTATCTAAAATCTCTAACTAAAATATCTAAACAAAATTACACTAACAAAAATCTCTAAAAAAAATTACACTAACAAAAATCTCTAATAAACTAACTAACTAAAATTCATCAACTTAATTTTAACTAACTAACTAAATTAACCCTAAACTTTAAACTAACTACCTAATTAACCCTAAATCCTAAAATAACCCTAAAATACTAACTAACTAATTAACCCTAAAATATTAACTAACTAACTAACTACCTAATTTACACTAATTAACATAAAATTATAATAAAAAACTAAATGATGGGGCTGGAAGACGCGGTCGGCAGGTTGCCGTGGCGGTGCAGGCGGCACGTACGGGCATGGGCAGTGGGTCGCAGGGGCGGCAGACGGCGCACGGGCGCGGGGTGCGGATGGCTCTAGGGCGCGGGGGGGCGGATGGCTCTGGGGCGCGAGGGGCGGCGATGTCGAGTTTGGGGAAGACGATATGCTCCGGTTCGGTGCTCGAACCTGGGCGGACAGGGTGGGTATTTAAAGGAGAAAATTCCTTATTTGACACAAGTACTAAATATGATTCCTTATGTGACATTGATTTTTTTTCACTTTCCTATTTGACACCTAGTATAATTTTTTTGCCTCATATGACACTACCGCTTGATCCGTTAAATCCTCCCGACAACCTTTTTCCAGCTGTACCAAAACACCCTTGGGAGCAGCTCGTGCACGTCTAGCCATTTGTCCTCACCAAAGTATGCCTCCCGGCTGGTAGCACCTCCTAGTGCCAGCCCGGTGTAGCCCAGTCCCGTGGATGCGCGGCGACAGAGCCTAGAACGAGGACGAGGACTCAGCATAATCCTAGACACTAAATTAAACCTATACATTTTAAACATGACGACAGTAAATAGTATCAACTAAAATAAACTATATTAAACACTAACTATCTAAAATCTCTAACTAAAATATCTAAACAAAATTACAGTAACAAAAATCTCTAAAAAAACTTACACTAACAAAAATCTCTAACTAAAATCTCTAATAAACTAACTAACAAAAATTCATCAACTAAATTATAACTAACTAAATTAATCCTAAACTTTGAACTAACTACCTAATTAACCGTAAATCCTAAAATAACCCTAAAATACTAACTAACTAATTAACCCTAAAATACTAACTAACTAACTACCTAATTTACACTAATTAACATAAAATTATAAGAAAAAACTAAATATAGAGTCGTCGGAGAGCTCACCTGTGGGGCTGGGAGACGCTGGCGGCGATGCGGGCGGCGCGGCGGGGTTGGCAGGTTGCCGGGGCGGTGCGGGCGGCACATACGGGCGCGGTCGATGCGGGCGGCGTGGGCGGCCCGGGCGGCGGACGGCGCACAGGCGCGAGCGGCAGACGGCGCTGGGGCACGAGCGACGGCGGCATCGAGTTTGGGGAAGACGATATGCTCCGGTTCGATGCTCGAACCGGGGCGGATGGGGTGGGTATTTATACGAGAAAATTCCTTATTTAACACTAGTACTAAATATGATTCCTTATTTTATATTAAAAAAATTTTACTTCCCTATTTTGACACCTAGTATAAATTTGTTGCATCATATGATACTACCGCTTGATCCGTCAAATCCTCCCGTCATCCTTTTTCAGCTGTACCAAAACACCCCTGGGAGCAGCTCGTGCACGTCCAGCCATTTGTCCTTGCCGCGTACGACTGCAGCCTACATGTGTTTCCTTTTTTAAACAAACCGGCAACGATTGGTCTGCTTAGCTTTCTCTAGGATGTGTCAACCGCACGATCGGGTTTACGGAGAAATTTTTTAGATCAAGTTTACCGAGGAATTAAGTAGGAGTACAATATTTTGTATCCCAGAAATAGTTAAATCAAGGCAATATGTTGTGCGATTCCTTCCCTTCCCACAAGTAATTTCTATCATGCATGTGTGTGTTTCTTCCACGGTTCCAATAAACTAAAAATTATCGCATCATGTCTCCTTTTGTCTTGCAGTATGGGAGGGCACCTAGGTGGAGTAGCGACAAAATTAAGCTCATGTTTTCAATACTACTATATCGATCGGACGAAGAAGTAGCGGAGTACTCAAATCACGTTAAGTTACGATGTGGCAAAGTTCATGCACAACATGAAGAAGCAGCCGACGCATAGAGCATGAGCCAATCGAGGTAAATAGTCACTATATTGCTCGGGTGTGCAAACTACAAACAGGGAGGGATGACTGGTAGGGTCGGTGGGAACCCGATTCACCAAAACTATACTATTAGTGTAGCCTTTCTACCAAATGCACACCGTCTTGTAGTTTGATTTTGTCACAATATGAACCAGGGGCAAAAGCGTCTTTGTATGTTCTCAATTAACACCGTTAGCTCTCAAAATGCACTAGAGTGTCACCTAAGGAAAAACAATTTACACTAGGTGTCAAATAAGAAAGTCAAAACAGTTTAGTGTCAAATAAGGAATCATATTAGAAACTAGTGTCAAATAAGGAATTATCTTATACCCCCTTTAGCCCTGGTTTGTGGGTTTTCGGCACGCCATGCTTCGCGCGTAGGGCCACAAACCGAGACTAAAGACTTATTTATCAATAAACTTTAAAAGATATAATTTATTCTTTATATATCCTACTCTGTTAACTAAAGGAAAATTAATTATTATATATCAAAATTTGCAGAAATGAAAGATCTATAATTTAAAGCTATTATCCTACTCTGTTATACAGATGTAAATAAAATAATTTATTGTTTATGAACTATTCTATTAATCTTGGAAATATTTACAATTGGTTTAGAGTTTAGGGTTTATTGTTTATAGTTTATTGTTTAGGGTTTAGAGTTTAGGGTTTAGAGTTTAGGGTTTAGGGTTTTAGGGTTTATTGTTTATTATTTATGGTTTATGGTTTAGGGTTTATTGTTTATGGTTTATGGTTTAGGGTTAAGGGTTTAGAGGGTTTAGGGTTTAGGATTTAGGGGGGTTAGGATTAGGGGTTTAGGGTTTAGGGGGGTTTAGGGTTTATTGCAATCCGGGAATAATGTATCGGGACTAAAGGTTAAGCCTTTAGTCTCGGTTCGGTTACAAACCGGGACTAGATTGTCTCCACGTGGCGAACGCGCTAGGCTGGAGGATCTTTAGTCCCGGTTTATAATACGAACCGGGACTATAGTTGTTCTGACGCGACAGAGTTTTGGGGCAACCTGCTGCCGCGCCAGGAGATGGGGTTCTAGAGTTTTAGAGTTTTCTTTTTTTTCTTCTTTTTTGTGTTCAATTATTTTTCATTTTGTGTTTTAATTTCAAACAAGTTTTCTTATATATATTATTCTATGCTACTACATGATGTATACGTTGATGCATATAATATCATTTCTCTCACGATTACATACAGACATATATATACACACAACTTGGTATACAAGTGGCAATTGAGACTAGAGATCGTCTATTTGATTTACACGAAGATCATTATATTACATGGATACTTTAAGGTCTATCCATATTGTACTGTCCTTTTGTATTTATGATGTCTTTGAGCAAAACTCCCGACAACTCCTCTTGAATTGCTAGTAGGCGTTCGTGTGGCATGAGCTTATTCCGCATCGCATCCAACTATATGCGCTCTTCATTGTCTCTACCGTCCATAACTTAACTAACACAGAAGAAAGATAAAACTATTTTGCTTAATCTGATAAATAAAGGAAGATAAAGTAATTCAGCTTAATATACCATATTACACATTAAAGTACCAATTAAACATGCGATGAAGAAAGATAAAGTACCAATTAAACAATAATACATCTCGAATAATTCAGCTAGTACAACAATAATAAAAGATAGTTTATCCCTATTACACATCTAGCTTAACCAAGACGTCGACCCCCGGCTACTGAGCCACGGGAGGTGTGCACACAAAGAGTAGGAACCATCACCGGAGAATATCTCGGGTAAGGTGCTTGAAGAACCTGTCAGGTATTGGAGACCCTGACTTCCAAAATATATATGTAACGCCGGACGTGCTCGTCCTTCTCCCGGACACGATGTTGTACCACCTCGTCGGGGGCCGACTCCCTCTGCACCACACCTGGACCACTCGGCCGCCAACACAGAATATTTGGGTCGACGACGATACCCGGATTCCTCACCAAAGTATGCCTCCCGGCTGGTAGCACCTCCTAGTGCCAGCCCGGTGGAGCCTAGTCCCGTGGATGCCCGGCGACAGAGCCTAGAACGAGGACGAGGACTCATCATAATCCTAAACACTAAATTAAACCTATACATTTTAAACATGACGACAGTAAATAGTATCAACTAAAATAAACTATATTAAACACTAACTATCTAAAATCTCTAACTAAAATATCTAAACAAAATTACAGTAACAAAAATCTCTAAAAAAACTTACACTATCAAAAATCTCTAACTAAAATCTCTAATAAACTAACTAACTAAAATTCATCAACTAAATTATAACTAACTAAATTAACCCTAAACTTTGAACTAACTACCTAATTAACCGTAAATCCTAAAATAACCCTAAAATACTAACTAACTAATTAACCCTAAAATACTAACTAACTAACTACCTAATTTACACTAATTAACATAAAATTATAAGAAAAAACTAAATATAGAGCCGTCGGAGAGCTCACCTGCGGGGCTGGGAGACGCTGGCGGCGATGCGGGCGGCACGGCGGGGTTGGCAGGTTGCCGGGGCGGTGCGGGCGGCACATACGGGCGCGGTCGATGAGGGCGGCGTGGGCGGTCCGGGTGGCGGACGGCGCACAGGCGCGGGCGGCGGACGACGCTGGGGCACGAGCGGCGGCGGCGTCGAGTTTGGGGAAGACGATATGCTCCGGGTCGATGCTCGAACCGGGGCGGATGGGGTGGGTATTTATACGAGAAAATTCCTTATTTAACACTAGTACTGAATATGATTCCTTATTTTATATTAAAAAAATTTCACTTCCCTATTTGACACCTAGTATAAATTTGTTGCCTCAACACGAAGAATCAGTCGCATAGAGCACGAGCCAATCGAGGTAAATAGTCACTATATTGCTCGGGTGTGCAAACTGCAAACAGGGAGGGATGACTGGTAGGGTCTGTGGGAACCTGGTTCACCAAAACTGTACTACCAGTGAAGTGAATATAAAAAAGGACCAGCTCCAGCTACCGTGAAATGCATCTAGGCACACGCGAACCTTCACATATCTTATAGGTACAACTAATGGTCCTAGTGAATAGTGTAGACTTTTTAGAAAATACACACCGTCTTGTAGTTTGATTTTGTCACAATATGAACCAGGGGCAAAAGCGTCTATGTATGTTTTCAATTAACATCGTTAGCTCTCAAAATACACTAGTGTCACCTAAGGCAAAACAATATACACTAGCTGTCAAATAAGGAAGTCAAAACAGTTTAGTGTCAAATAAGAAATCATATTAAAAACTAGTGTCAAATAAGGAATTCTCACATAATACCCCCTCTTTAGCCCCCGTTTATTTATCAATAAACTTTGAAAGACATAATTTATTCTTTATATATCCTACTCTGTTAACTAAAGAAAAATTAATTATTATATATCAAAATTTGCAGAAATAAAAGATCTATAATTTAAAGCTATTATCCTACTCTGTTATATAGATGTAAATAAAATAATTTATTGTTTAAGAAATATTCTACTAATCTTGGAAATATTCACAACAAGTTTAGAGTTTAGGGTTTAGGGTTTATTGTTTATTGTTTATGGTTTATTTTTTAGGGTTTAGAGTTTAGGGTTTAGGGTTTAGGGTTTATTGTTTATTATTTATGGTTTATGTTTTAGGGTTTAGGGTTAAGGGTTTAGGGGGGTTTAGGGTTAAGGGTTAAGGGTTTAGGGTTATAGGTTTCGTGTTTAGGGGGTTTAGGGTTTCGGGCTTCCCGCCTTTACCCACCGCTTCCCGCCATGTTTTCCTGCCCTTTCCCTCTGATCGGAGCTTTTAGTCCCTGTTGTAGCCACTAACCGGGACTAAAGATATTTCCCGCCATTTCCCACCACTTCCCGCCAAGTTTTCCCGTCGATTTCCTCTGAACGGAGCTTTTAGTCCCGGTTGTAGCCACTAATGATATTTCCTGCCATTTTCCACCGCTTCCCGCCATGTTTTCCCGCTCTTTCCATCTATATATAGGCCGATCGTGCCATGACAATCCACACATCCACACCTTCCGCTCTCACAACAATGGACAACGGCTACTGGGCCATTCTGACCCTCGAGGAGGCCGAGGCGCTGTGCGCCTCCAGCTACCCTTGCCCGCTGGGCTACCGGCTGCCCGCTAGCTAGATACTGAGCACTGGAGGGGTTCCTATCCCTCATGTGCCTCAAGGTTCTGCCCGGCAGGCGGCAATCACAAACCACTTGTACCTCGAGCTCACGCCGGAGTAGCGGATGGATCCCTAGTGGGATCCCGACAACTATGACACCTGGAATGCCTTCTTTGCTAACCGGTGGGAAAGGGAGCTTGCCAGGTACGAGGGTGATGGCCCGCCCCCCGGTGAACCACAACGAAGCCGGCCGCTGTCTGTGGTGGGCATACCGTACTATCATCGGCGTAATGCGCTACATCACCGGGGGAGACCATCCTCGCCTATAGTGCCAACCTATCCTTCCGTAGAGCCACAAGAAGGATGGAGGTAGTGGCATCGTCATCCAGGAGACCCCTCCCCCGCCCACCATGAATCCGAGGCCAGAGTGGCAGGTGCCCCCGGTATATGCCATGGCTGGGCTGAGGATCCAGCTGTGTGTGCCTAGCCACGACGATGATGACAACGACGATGACGATGGCGAAGAAGACCCTGAAGCTGCGTACTATAGAACTAGGCATGATTATAACTAAAGGGGCGGCTTTAGTACTGACTCAGTAGTCCTAGTTTTTTAATATTAATAAATGTCTTGAGTGTTAGCTAGTCCTGGTTTGTGGCTGGACCGGGAATAAATATGAATATGTTGTTGTATTCTTGTGAGTTCACTCAAGTGATCCAATACTCTTTTTTTCTACCTGCCTTCAGTAATCTCAAAAATTATAAAAAATTGGGTTAATTCATAAAAGGTTTAATATATTATTACATCACCAACATCCACATCTAGTGTTTTGATTCTCTTCTAGTCCGTAGCCATGGAGGATCTTCCTTATTTAGCGGTATGCTTGGGTCATTTTTCACTTTGAATGGCGGAATTTCATAAAATTTGTTATAATCTTCTGACATGTCTGTCCCGACCTCAACTCCCACCATGTTTTTTCCCTGAAAGAACTAGGTGGCGCTTTGGCTGATCATATAATATTGTATTCTTTTGCTTATCTTTCCTTTTTCTCGGTCTAGTAGACATGTCCTTCACATAGAAAACTTGAGCCACATCATTGCCAAGGACGAATGGTTCGTCTCCGTACGCAAGATTATTGAGATTCGTGATACGTCCAAAACGTATCTACTTTTCCGAACACTTTTGCTATTGTTTCTCCTCCGAACTTGTGTGATTTGGATACAACTAACACAGACTGACGCTGTTTTCAGCAGAATTACCTTTGTGTCTAGTTTTTGTGCAGAAAATCAACTATTAGGAAAAATCCCGAAAAATATTACAAAAATTATATTTCACCAGAAGACCCACGAAGCCAGAAGACGAAACAGAGTGGAGGCCTGGGGGCCCACACCCCTGCCAGGTGCGGGTGGGCCCTGCCCCGCGCCTAGGGGTGCGGCCACCCCAGGCACCCCCTCGGGCTCCCTCTGCGCCTATAAGTTATCCCTTGACATAAAAACCAAGATTCGGATCCAGAAACTCCGTTCTGGCACCCTGCCGGGACAGGGAATTTGGAGAGGATCAACGCCATCGTCATATCACCAACGCCTCTCCATCAACCATCAATATTTCCCTCATCCATGAGTAAGTAATCCCCCACTGTAGGCTTGGGGATGGTGCGGATTGGATGAGTTCTATCATGTAATCGAATAAGATTGTTAGGGCATAGTGCCTAGTATCTCTATTAGTGCTATTTGACTTTGTTGCAACTTGTTGTGCTTAATGCTTGTCACTAGGGCCCGAGTGCCATGATCTCAGATCTGAACTTATTATTGAACCATTATGATAGTATTGTTTGTGATCTTATCTGCAAGTTGTGTACACATATCATTGTCTGGATCCAATGGCCCCGAAGTGACAGAAATTGGGACAACCGGAGGGGATGGCTGTGCTATGAGGATCACATGTGTCCACGGAGTGTTAATGCTTTGCTCCGGTGCTCTATTAAAAGGAGTACTTTAATTGCTAGTAGTTCCCTAGAGGCCTCGCTGCCACGGGCTGGCTAGATAAAAGATGTTGTGCAAGTTCTCATTGCGAGCACGTATGACTATATATGGAGCACATGCCTAGGATTGTTTAGTACTTGGATGCTTGTTATTATTTATCTGCAATGCCCTAGATCTTAAAGTTACATGTTTAGTCTCTTCCCTGCAATGCCCGTCCATCCATCCCTATGCCTACCGCGATCATATCCCACTGTTTACTGTTACTATTACTATTGCTCCTGTTTTACTATTGTTGTTGCTTTGATGTTGCTACTACCAAACTTTTGCTACTAATAAACTTCTGTGAGCAAGAACTATTTCCAGGTGCAGCTGAATTGACAACTCGGTTGTTAAGGATTCCAAGTATTCATTGGCTCCCCTTGTGTCGAATCAATAAATTGGGTAATACTACCCGCGAAGACTGTTGCGATGCCCTACACTTGTGGGTCATCAAGACTATTTTCTGGCACCGTTGCCGGGGAGCATAGCTTTATTTGTAAGTTCACTTGGATCTATTATTGTTCACTGTTGCTCCATTCATCATGGGTAAGTCTCGTGATGGAAAATTCCCTATTTTACCATTCACTACAAGAAGAGGTACAGTCCTAAACAGCTCTGTTGCTCTTGATTTACCGTCTGTTATAAGTAAGCTTGTCACACCACCACCACATACTCATGCTACACACACTGCTACTACTGCTGAATCTGAAACTGTTTTTGATGCTCATGATGTTACTTCTACTATGCTTGATGCGAGTGGTTCATTAGGTCCTTTCCTAGATGCTACTATGGTTAGTCTAGGAAATACTGAAACTTCTAGTGAAGACACTATTACACCTATTAGCTTACCTGATTCTAGGGAGAGTTATGATATTAATGATGGTTACATTGAGTTCACTGATGAATTTGTTGAAGAGTGCCAAAACACACATGGTACTAGTGCTATTAAGAGTCTTCTTGCTAGACGTACTATTATGCCTAAACTGTCCTGTGATCTAAGTTTGCCACCCCTCTCCCATAGATATTAAAGATAAAGATTATGATTTCTCTCTTGATTTATCCTATCTGGACATTGTTGAGAAAGAACCTTTTTGTGGGACTGAAAATGAGAGTGTCGTGGCTCATATGAATGAGCTTTCTACTATGAGTGCTTTGTTCTCTGATGATTTTAAGATGCGTAAGTACTTTGTTACTAAGATGTTCCCCTTTTCACTAAAAGGATAAGCTAGGGCTCGGTTTAATAGATTACCTCCTGGTTCCATTGATAGCCCCGATTGCTTGATTGCTTTTTTCTTCCAGAAATATTTTCCTCCCAGTGCTAGACATGCTGCTTTGCAGAGACTTTTTGATTTTAAACAGGTAGAAGAAGAGAAATTGCCTGAGTCATGGACAAGGTTATGTGCCTTGATTCATGCACATCCTGGATGTCCATTGCCTAAGAATGAGCTTCTTGATATTTATTATAATGGACTAACTGATGATTCTAGGACCTACCTAGATAACTTTGTTGATTGTGTTTTCAGGAAAAGAACTCCTCCAGATGCTGGAGAATTAATTGCTAAAATAAGCAAGAATTATGATGATTGGACTTCAACTGAGCTAAATACACCTGAGCCTATTATTACTGAACCAGTTGTGCCTGAACCAGATCCAACACCAACACCAAAGAAGAGGGGAGTTATTGCATTAAATGATGAAGTGATGAAGGAATCTAAGAAGTGTCTAAAGGAGAAAGGTATTAGAGCTGAAGATGTGAAGAATCTGCCTCCTATAGAAGAATTATGTAAGCCAATTCCCCACTCATCTACTATTGAGGTGCACTCTCTCCACGTTAATGAAGGTGATATTCCTTATGGTAAGCCTCCTGATCAATGCTTAGAGTAACTTGACACATTTATTGTTAAACAAGGTAATTTTAATAAACAAGTTCAGAATCATTTATTGGAAAACTCTAGAGCTATCAATGAGTTGAAAGATATTGTGGAAAGAACTTCTAATGATATTAAAATGCTTTGTAAACACTTTCAAATGGTTCAAACCCAACTTGTTCAACTTGCTAAGGTACAAAAAGATATGTTAGTTAATGCTTCAGGAGATAAACATGCTTATGGAATTAGAACTAGGAGTGGTATAGCTACTCAAGATCCTTTATATCCTGAAGGACACCCTAAGAGAATTGAGCAGGATTCTCAACAAGGTGAAAGTAGTGGTAGTCCTCGTAAGAGAAAGAAAAAGAAACATAAGCTAGTTGAGGAACCACTTGAACCTGCTCTAGATCCTAATAGTATATCTATCTCTGATGCTGAAACTGAGAGTGGTAATGATAATAATGATGCTCTTGATAAGTAGGAAGTTGAGGAAGAACCTGAGAAGCACACTAAGAACACTAGGTACACTAAGGAAGATTTTATTGCTAAGAAACATGGTAGTGAGAGAGAACCTTGGGTGCAGAAACCTATGCCTTTTCTAGGTAAGAAACATAAGTCAAAGGAGGAAGAACACTACAACAAGTTTTGTGAGTGGATGAAACCTTTATTTTTGCAAATTCCTTTGACTGATGCTATTAAATTGCCTCCTTATTCAGAGTATATGAAGGATATTGTCTCTAATAAAAGGAAGATTCCTAATGAGGAGATTTCTACTTTGCTTGCTAATTACTCCTTTAATGGTAAGGTCCCAAAGAAACTTGGTGATCTAGGTATACCAACTATTCCTTGCTCTATTAAGAATAATTATGTTAGAACTGCTTTATGTGATTTGGTAGCTGGAGTTAGTGTTATGCCTTTTTCTCTTTACAAGAGACTCCAGCTAGAAAAGTTGATACCAACTGATATATCTTTGCAAATGGCTGATAAGTCAACTACTATTCCTGTTGGTATATGTGAGGATGTTCCCGTTCAAGTGGCTCATAATTTCTTGGTTTTGACCGATTTTGTTGTGCTTGAGATGCTTGAAGATGATAAGATGTCTATTATTCTTGGGAGACCTTTTCTTAATACTGCAGGTGTTGTTATTAATTGTAATAAAAGAAAAGTAACATTCAATATTAATGATAAAGAGCATACTGTCTATTTCCCCGAGAAGGTTGCTAAGAGCTATTGCCTGAAGTCCATTGAAAATATTGAGAGCATTAAGGTTGGAGAAATATATTGTCCCATTCCACAAGAAAATTTTGAAACTAGTATGATTGGGACCATTGCTATCAAGTATGAGGTAACATAATCACCTTGTGGAATATAAAGTTTTGTTTCATATAAGATTGTTTTGGTAACAAGAGTTGATCAACCTTGTTAACAAAAGGATTTTAATGAACAAAATAATGTTTTCACTTTGGTTATATTTGCTCACTTTTACTTTTTATCCTTCCTAGTATTTGCTTTCCTTTTGCTAGCTTTGGTTTTGCTAGTTGTTGCTTGTTAGAGTGTCTCAGAACTTCTGTAGTTTGGTTTTTCGTTTGCTTTTGCTACTTCTAAAAAAAACTGTTTCTGCGAGAAAATCAATTTTCATACCCTGAAAATTGGCCAAAAATAAAGTTTTCCAAAAAATCCCAGAAAATTTAAAATAAATTTTTCCTCGAAAAAAGGGGAAAAGGGGTACCTGGAGTGTCCCAGGGGCCCACCTCAGGCGCCCACACCCCAGGTAGGCGCGGCCTGCCTATGGGTGGCACCTAGGAGGGGTGTGGCCCACCTAGGCCCCTTCAAGGTGCCTCCTTACAGCCATCTTCTTTCTCTCTCCCGAAAAACACCGGAAAACTTGCTCAAGCTCGAGTTCTTGTTGTTCTTGCTCGTGATTTTCAATCTCCTTTCTCAGCCCATCTTTGTTGCTGATTTTTGGAGGGATTGCTCCTTGGTATGTGTCTCCTCCACTTGTCCAATTAGATTTGTGATTGGTAGATTGTGTCTTGAGTATTTTTCTACTATAGGTGTGAGGTTGTGTGAGCTCGTATGATTGTTCTATGCTTAGATATTTCATTTGGATGCATGTGTATCCCTCTAGCAAGTTCCTATAGTAGTTTCTCATCATTTATCAACTTGGAAATCACTTGGTTTGATGTTTGTCTAAAAATTTCAGAAAAGAGTGGTCATGGACAACCACACATTTGGAGAGATATTTGAGGGTGATGCACCTAGGAGGGCAAGGTCCTCAAGATCATCCTCCCGATCCAGGCCCTCATACAATGAGGATCTCATCAGTCCGCGATTCGGCGACGAGGGAGATGAGGGGGATGCTCACCCTTCCACCTTTCCTTGCCCAACCTTTTTGCAGGCTGCTTGGATTCTTGATGATTTTACAACCTTGGTTTGGAGGCCTGGACTAACAAGACTTATACATGATGAGAGTGTGCAATATGCTACGCTCACTAAAACATTTGTGGAGAGCTTCTCCTTTACTAACAGCATGTTCAAGCCAGATGTTTCTTTCAAAATTTACGGCAGAACTTACAATATGACATTGTTGTTGGACATTGTTGTTGATCCAAATGATACAATTTTGGCTTCCTCCTGCCATGAAGGCGCACCACTTTGTCACTAATGGCTCTACCCTTGAGAACTTGGTTTATAAAATGCTGTATATTGACGGGGAAGAGAGAGAGATCCCTCTACCCAAACCACTTTGTTCTGTATTTCTCAAGGACCTTTGTCACGCTCCAAGGAGGAGATGGATGATAAGCTGCGCTCTGTTAGCTTCTATGGACACTATCAGTAGGAAGCGCCCTCATATGACCATGTTGTACACTACACAGGGGAGTCCTCGAGCTCGTACCAGGAGGAGGGAGCCTCCTCGTCGTACTACGGAGGTGCACCTACTTGGGCACCATGGGATTGAGCCCCACTTAGGCCAAAAGCCTAAGCTTGGGGGGAGGTATACCGACATCACACTCATCTATATATCATGTTCAGTCGGTTCTTTGTATATCCATTATTTCACTTTCTTTTTGGTTCTTGTTGCTTCTTTCTCAAAAACACAAAAATACCAAAAATATTTTCGTTGTTTCTCTTGGTTTGTTTCTTTGCTTTGGTTTGCCTTTAAAGAAAAAAATCCAAAAAGATTTTTCTTTGCTTGGTTTGTTTTTGTTTTGCTTTGTTTGCTTGCTTTGAAAAATCGAAAACACCAAAAATATTTGTTATTATTCTTTGGTTTTGTGAGTTCTTTGCAGGTTTCAGCCGTCCTCAGTGGATTTGGTTTCATGTTATTATTCAAGTCACACAAGTGAAGGGCAATAATGAAGATTAAGACAAGTTGAGGAGTGGTAAGAGGCTGGTAACGAACTCTATTTTTTTTCATTTTTGTACATATACTCATCATTGTGAGCATGCTTAGTTTGTTCATTGTAAGGAGTGTGTTACTGATGGATGCTTAGTAGTTTTTGCTTGTCTATGATTAGCTCCAGCTTGCTAATAGTTTGTAGCATGTCATATGAATGTTTGCTTGCATTGTTTTATTCATATTTTGGTATGATATTGTGGTATCCTCCTCTAGAAGTTTCATGTGAATCGACTTGGCAAATGCTCGCGCATGCATATGACTAAACAATAGTCAGTAAGCCTCGATTATTTATTTTTCCTCGGAGTTCTTGTATCACTTTCATGTCATAATTAGTCATGTTTTGTTGCAAGCATGATTATGACAATTATTGCTCTCTCGTTTGTCGCTCCCTCTCTTTTGCTAGCCTTCATTTGCACTGAGTATGATCTCTACTTGTGCTTCCAATTCTCCAAAACCAATATTGCCAACTATGTCCACTATACCTACCTATTAGCATCATTTGCTATTTCAGTGCATATTCTATATGCCTTGTTTTCTTCCAAATAAAATGTTTGTCTGTTTTGAGAAAGTTAGTAAAGCTCTCACGAACTTGATGGCACACTTTATTCCTTGTATTTAATAATCTTGAACCATTGTGACCTGTCCATGAAAGTTATATGCTTGCAAATTATATGCTGGGAGTCAGCAGAACCGTGTTGACACGGGGAACGCTTTCAACACTTTTTGGATACATATCCAGTTGATACCTTTCTCTTTTGTTTGCGGATGTCGAAGGTGTGAAATAAAAGGGGAGTTTGTGAGTTCATGGATTCTATACATTGTATTAGAGAAATGTCTGGACCGCTAGCCTAAGCCATGCCTAATTATGATGGAAACTTGCAGCATCACCATAATGATCATTTATGAAGCATCCTTAATAAAAAGCTATGCACATAGTAAATAAAAAGATCGCTAAGATGCTTATTGTCTGCTTGCCTTGTCATTTTGATCACGGGATAGCTCATGTATCATGTGCAAGGGGTACCCCGTTGGCGGTTCTCTATGATATGCATGTATGTATAATGAAAGGAACTTATAGGTAACCAAAGTTGAGTAGCATGCAGAGAGGCCCTCGTACTCAAGGGACATGGGATTTCCAGCTTATGGTCTGTCAAACATATAACTCATACTGGACCTTACTTTCACCTTAACCACATAAAGATGCCTATGATAGGGGTAATGAGAGATTAAAGCTAACGAGTATCTTCCTTTCAGCATTTGGAAGCCTTTAAAACTTTTCAAAACCTTTTTACTTCCATGTCGAGTCACCACTTATTCTATGGACACCTTCTTGAGAGCATAGTTGTCATTCTTATGTTTGTTCCAGAACTTGGTTAATTATGTCATGACTTTGATGCTTGTATCTCTGACATTTTTATTTATAGTCTTCACTTGAACTTCATAGGTGCCTTGGCATTTATATTGTGCTCTACAAACAAAGGCAAGCGAGATACCACTCTATCATACCTTACTATGAGCATTGCAATGTTGCTTATGTTTATGTTCCATGCTACTTATTATTATTGAGTTGGTTTCTCTTTATAGCTTGCAATGACTATTGAGTATACTTGGTTGCATACTTCTTATTATGAATGGTTTAAGTATTTACTCCTATGCTGAGAATATATACATCATATGAAGCAAATGTGTTCGTGAAAGTTCTTTTATCGCACTCAGTTTTCAACTAAATTTCTTGAGGACAAGCAATAAGCTAAGCTTGGGGGGAGTTGATACGTCCAAAACATATCTACTTTTCTGAACACTTTTGCTATTGTTTCTCCTCTAAACTTGTGTGATTTGGATACAACTAACACGGACTGACGCTTGTTTCAACATAATTACCTTGGTGTCTAGTTTTTGTGCAGAAAATCAACTATCAGGAAAAATCCCGGAAAATATGCCAAAAATTATATTTCACTAGAAGACCCAGGGAGCCAGAATACGAAATGGAGTCGAGGCCTGGGGGGGGCACACCCCTGCCAAGCGTGGGTGGGCCCTGCCCCGCACCTAGGGGGGTGCGGCCACCCCAGGCAACCCCTCGGGCTCCCTCTGTGCCTATAAGTTACCCCTTGACCTAAAAACCGAGGGGGGTTCAACGTTTTTTCAGAAAGAGTTCTGCTCCGCCGCCACCACCAGAAACCAAGATTCGGATCTAGAAACTCTGTTATGGCACCCTGCTGGGACGAGGAATTTGTATAGGATCATCGCCATCGTCATCACCAACGCCTCTCCATCAACCATCAATGTTTCCCTCATCCCTGAGTGAGTAATCCCCCGATGTAGGCGTGGGGATGGTACGAATTGGATGAGTTCTATCATATAATCGAATAAGATTGTTAGGGCATAGTGCCCAGTATCTCTATTAGTGCTATTTGACTTTGTTGCAGCTTGTTGTGCTTAATTCTTGTCACTAGGGCCAGAGTTCCATGATCTCAGATCTGAACTTATTATTGAACCATTATGATAGTATTGTTTCTGATCTTATCTGCAAGTTGTGTACACATATCATTGTCCGGATCCAAAGGCTCCAAAGTGACAGAAATTGGGACAACCGGAGGGGATGGATGTCGTGTGAGGATCACATGTGTTCACAGAGTGTTAATGCTTTGCTCCGCTGCTCTATTAAAAGGAGCACCTTAATTGCCAGTAATTCTCTAGAGGCCTCGCTGCCACGGGCTGGCTGGATAGAAGACGTTGTGCAAGTTCTCATTGCGAGAATGTATGACTATATATGGAGCACATGCCTAGGATTGTTTAGTATCTGGATGCTTGTTATTATTTATCTGCAATGCCCTAGATTTTGAAGTTACATGTTTAGACTCTTTCATGCAACGCCCGTCCATCCATCCCTATGCCTACCGCGCTCATATCCCATTGTTTACTGTTACTGTTACTATTGCTCATGTTTTACTGTTTCTGTTGCTTTGCTATTGCTACTACCAAACTGTTGCTACTGATAAACTTCTGTGACCAAAAACTATTTTCAGGTGCAGCTAAATTAACAACACAGTTGTTAAGGCTTGCAAGTATTATTTGGCTCCCCTTGTGTCGAATAAATAAATTGAATAATACTACCCGTGAAGACTGTTGCGGTCCCCTACACTTATGGGTCATGAATCCACTGTTGTCATTCCGTACTGCTGGTCTACCATTACCCCGCCTCCTATCATCTTGACCCATTTGAATCGAAACAATGGGACCTTGAAATTAGGACTATAGTCAAGTTCCCATATGTCCTCTATGTAACCATAATATTTATCCTTATACCCATTGTCATCCGATGCATCAAATCAGACACCACTATTTTGGTTGGTGCTCTTTTTATCTTGGACGTGCGTATAAAATATATTCACATTTATCTTGTACCCTTGGAAAGTCAATATAGTTGAAGATGGAGACCTGGCCAACAAGTACAACTGATCTCCAACTGTGGTGTCATTCATGAGATGTGTCTCCAACCAACCGCCGAAAGTATTCATGTGTTCATCTCTAATCCAAGAGACAGACTTCCCCGGGTAGTGGGAGCGTATAATATTCTTGTGTACCTCGATATATGGAGCCACCAAGGTGGAACTTTGCAGAACTGTATAATGTGCTTTAGTGAAAGAATGCCCGTCCATACATATCTTTGCTTTCTTTTCTAGCGTGCCTTTTCCACTAAGTCTTCCCTCGTGTCGTGATTTAGGTACACCGATCGGCTTAAAATCAGGAATAAAGTCAACACAAAACTCAATGACTTCCTCTGTTCCATAGCCCTTGTAGATGCTTTCTTCTGGCCTAGCACGGTTATAGACATATATTTCTTTAAGACTCTCATAAATCTCTCAAAGGGGAACATATCTATCTATCTATTATATACTAAAAATAATATAATAAGGATGTTTTTCGAGGCACGATGGTTGATCCACATCACCCAAATTATATTGACAGTAAGATTTAAAATGTATGGCTAAGATTTAATGAGACATTATTGATTGCGTAACCCATGTAATTCCGGTTGTCACGTCTTATATCAGTTTTATTGCAGGAATACGTCCCGTGGGTTAGTTAGGAGCAGAGTCCGTTCACAATAAAACGTCTTATATCGAGCCCATTTTAGTCCGTTCACAATAAAACGTCTTATATAAAGCCCATTTGAGTCCGTTTACAATAAAACATACACGAGTTAGTTAGGCGCACAGTCCTTTGAAAATAAAAGAGCACAGCTTGCCTTATCCGTTCGCTGTAAAAACGCTACCGAGCTAGCCCGTGTGAAAATAAAAGAGTAGATCAGCTAGCTAGCCAAGTCCATGTTTGTAACCAGGTAAAACAAAAGTCCATGTTTGTACATTGCTGACCGTCCAGTGCATCTATGCGAAAAACATCAAACACAATAATACTTCCCCCGACCTAAAAAAAGTCACGGATTTGTATAGATTTGCAAGTAACCACGAAGTAGATTTGTTTAGATTTTAGTGTATAGATACATACTAATTTACACAAATCTTCAATACCTTTTTCTTAGATGGCGTGAGTGGTAAAATATGCCAGCGTGGAGCTATTAAAACTCCATATTTCTACCAGAGCTGAACTCGATTTTAAAAAAAAAACTATTTTAATTTTTTTTACAGCAAGCACTCGGTATATTTTCGGACGGCTCAAGACATCTATATCGAAAGATATTTTACAATGGAGCAGCGGGGGAAATATATAATGGACTAAGATGTTCCAGTTTTGCTAATCCTTGGCTGTCCAAGAATATCTTATTTCTCCATGGGTAAAGAGAACCATCGATCTAAAAGATCCATATAAGATTTATTTTCTAATTTAGGACTAAAAACTATTTGGTTTTCCATTAGGTTAGCAAATTACTACTATAACATAGTGACTTTCTATAGATTTGTATCGAACGATGTAGAATACCATGGATTTAACATCGAGATTCGTGTAAGATACATTTTTTTGATCTAGGAACAAATATATTTTTACTATGGTAGCAAATTATTACACCACAATGATTTTCTATTGATTTGTATGTACATATTTGAGAAGTTAACTAATCATAAGTTATTTCTGAGTGGAGAGAAAAATATATTTTTGTCTAGATGAACAAATTAATATAACTAGAGGATACCCCGCGCGTTGCTACGAGAAATGTTGCACTACTACAAAGAGTTTATATTTTGACTACAAATAATCTGTATCAATTTGAATATTGAAATTGTTTATTTAGTTTTCTCTAAATGATAATACCCATCCACCCTCGACAAAATGCAAGAACATCTGACACTTACCGTTCATAGTTTTGCACTGTTCTAACGTGCTTTATTAGTTGCAAAAAAACGACATGCTCACTGTGTTCAAAACGTTTCTTACTTCAGCAATAACTCATATGAAACCATTACATGTAGCAGAAATAAGTGAAATTAAAATATATATACGTGTTTAGATGGCATAACATAAAAGATAAGCAATCTCAATTTATAAGTGTGAGCACCAAAACCGATCAGCTACATAGGTCTTAACTTCTCCTTTACAATACATGCGTATCCTTTACAGAACACCAAAAGCGATATGCTATAGATGATTGCACATGCTTCTTCTTGAATACACAATCCATGCATTCTGTGTATACAAAATCCGTGCACTCATACTCGGAGATGGATCTGAAGACACTGACAATATATATCAAAAGCTAGTCTTTCTCTTGCGGTGATTTTATTCCTCTGAGGCCAGAAGTAGCTCACATATATGCCCAATGCAGGTTTGAGAAAAAACACAGCAAGATACTTATCTAACGTATATGCCCTTTCCTGCAATTAAATCAGATAAAAAATGTTTCCACCCAAAGAAAAAATAGGTAAGAGGGAGAGTTTAGAAGATAATGAGATGTACCCACGAATGAACATGAAAGTTGATTTGCATGCGGAAAATAGAAGAATTTATGAAACACAGAGGATTATGCTTACCAAATAAAAATTATTGCTGAGCCTACAAAATTCTGAAGAGATGCATTTGCATAACTCAAAGTTACAACCTTGGCCGTTTGTGCTGAATCCTATCATTTGGTCGAATAATCCTCCGGGAGCAAACCTGTTCTCGTTGAACTCCCCAAGGAGCGAAGACAAACGGCACATCAAAGGAATCTAGTCATAATATATACGTGCAAAGAATCTGCAGATTTTCTGATGCCAGCAGTGTCTAGAGCACGGAGAGGACAGCTCGTGGCTGGATAGGCAGCATGGTTTGTCTTGGTCTGATGCCAGCACTGTCTAGAGCATGAAGAGGATACCTCGTGGTTGGATAGGTAGCATGGTTTGTCTTGGTGCAGCACCGATGACGGCACATAGGCTAATAGAGATTGAGCAGAAGCTGTATTCATATATATAGAGGGGTAGAATAATTTGAGTCGAGGGAGAGATTAACAGGCAACCAGTAGTGATTAGAAATGAATGGGACACCGGGAATGGACGGGGCTATTAATTTTTCAGTTTTCAATACTCATCCATGCACTAATGTGTAGTGTGAGTGAAGAAGATGAAGGGTGAAAAGCAGGAGTCGCAACAGACCAGGGAGGCCACTCGAGAGAAAATGTAAACGTGGATGACTAAATGACGTGGACCAATTAGATACCTGCTGACGTGTATAGCCTGCATGTTGAGAGAAATAAGTTAGTGGGGGACTCCTATTTAGATATAGAAGATACACTGGCCCGAGACATATGCTAAAATCCATAGGACATGTTAAAGCCATTCTTCTTTTCTATCAACTTATGTTCCTTATATAAATTAAATTAAGACAAGTGAAACAAACACAAACAATTAAGATGTGTAATAAAATCAATCTCTGCCGAATCCCCTGAAGTCAACTTCTAATATGACCCATGTAGCCAGCGATGAGATGAAGCTAAACATGTGGAAGATAGACTCAACTCATGGTTTTATAGTGACACATGCTACATATATAAAATGTGGGACTATAAGATCATTGAACACACTTTATCCATGGCGAATGTGACGCACGATAGAGTGCCAAACCACCAC
Source organism: Avena sativa (assembly GCA_916181665.1). NCBI lineage: Eukaryota > Viridiplantae > Streptophyta > Magnoliopsida > Poales > Poaceae > Avena > Avena sativa. Next base: position 31,473,698 of record OV702300.1, on the reverse strand, counting down.
CCATCACCGAACTATTTGGAAAGAAGACTAAAACTACATATGTAAACCACTATGTCTTTGGCATACACTGTAACTTCCAAGCCAAGAAGGGGACGAAACAAATATGCTTTCATTTTGTACAGTGCAATACAAACCACCCACATGATATTTGTTATGAATATTCCTAGAAGATAATGTACATAACTACACACCAGGGATTGATAAATGATTCGCTTGCACTATGTCACATTATCATTGTTGATGGTGAGGGAGCCAAGCGATGTTGGAATGAAGGACAATCCACTGATCTTCTATCTTACTTTTAACTAATAAAAGAAATCGAGAATTCCACACTAACTTAAGAAAAATATATGTTTCCAATCCAAATATTAATAGAACTAAGATTAAAACAGCCTCTTAAGGCCGACCTTTAATTAAGATTAAAGGTCGGATCATCGTGGTCACATACTAAACAAACAAATTATCTCACATATGTATGTTGTTTATTAAAAATATATGATCAGATAAAGGAGGTATATAAGAATTTTTGAAGAATAAAACAATACATAAGACCATCAATATAATGGATGTTATTCCTATTAGTAGACCACAACCAACAAATATCATAACTATCCTTAATCACCGCCCTTCTAAATATTCATGATTTATAACTTCTACATGATATGCATAAATTACACACTTTTTGAAGAACAATCTCAAGAAAAAAATATCTACATTGCCACACCAAAGAAAACTTCCAGTCGTCAATCTACTAGACCTTTTTTATTAGTTGACTACATCCAATCGATCTCCATTATGATGTATAACCAACAACAAATCAAAAGAGCATTATAATCCTAACCACACACATCAAAACACGTAACCTAAACACAACATGCCACGAAATAACCCATGAGAAATTGGAGTTCTACATGTGGTCGAGCAAAGTCAAAAACATCTCCATATCATCGATGGCACGTACCACCCACACACGACCCATGAGAAAAACATCATACCCATGGCTACATTGTTTCCATTTTCATAGAGTCATCTAAGCATGTGCTAATAATATGTTTCAAATAAAAAATAGTACACATATAAAGCATAGAAAATAAAGTATTTTCATATGAAAACTGCATAACAAAGTAAGAAAGTTATATTTCATAATTATATGTGTGATTGTCTACCAGTGTTCATGACATATACAATAAGAACTATTTATTTTATTATCAAACTATTAGTCGGGTAGGGATCAGGGTAACCCATTTATTTAAGGGAAATTATAAATGTGATATATAAGCAATGGATCACATGAGGAGAATTAATGCAATTATATAAATATTAATCCAGTAACCCAATGTGAACAAAATTGTACACATGTCCAACTTAATAATTGTGTTATGAACCCACGAGCAAGAGATCATACCCATATCGTACTATCCTACTCATATGAGTTTGCTATTTTATTTTATTTTATTTCATAAAGCAGTTCTACTTTGCTATTCAATTTTATAGACCCTCAGAATATCATTTTTGCATCTTGCAAGTGGATTTGGCGGTACTTATTATTTCAACCATTACATACAATTTTTCATAAATATTCAATTGACAAACGATACACACGCTGAATGTTAACCTCCATATTGTCCAGACATCACACAAAATATATGTGGACCAAGCATTAATTTGATGCACTTGTATAGTAATATCATGTCAATCATGCATATAGTCACAAATATGGTGCTTATGGAAATAACAAACAATTCATCAATAGATTAAAAATCATAAATTTTCCTTCAAAAGTGAGATTTTAGTAGAAGACTGTTCGTCATGGCTATACATCCAAAATATTTCTATCTCATTGTAGAACAAAAGAATATAAGAAGACGCTCTCGCAAATGCAAGGGCCACCATGGTAGTTGTGTAGAAATACATGACCGAGAATGGTAATCTTTTCAACTAGGTGAACTAGGAGATGTGTCATTATGTTGAAGAAGGATGGTGGGAACACCAACTCAAAGCTGACAAGACACTAGACCACATCTTTCTGTATCCCTGATAGACTTTCTAGATCGATTACCTTCTGAGAAATTGCATTAAGGAACACACATAGCTTCACAATGGGTACTCTAACAGTTTCCGGCAGAAGCCCCCTCAAAGCAACGGGAAGCAACTACGTCATAAGCACGTGGTAGTCATGAGACTTCAGGTTCTGGAATTTTTTTCACTGCCATATTTATTATTCCCTTTATATTTGACAAGAAGCCAGAAGGGACCTTGATACTACTCAGGCATTGAAAAAAGATTTCATTCTCTTCTTTGGTAAGAGCGTAGCTGGCGGTACCTTCAAACAGCTCTGGATACCTGCTGTCTCGGTATTTCATACGTTGTTGGTCTTGCCGTTATTCTGGTGTATCTTTATTCTTTCCATATAGAACAAATAGCGAACAACAGGATGTTGAATATTCTTCCCCTTGTTGACTCTAGAAGTGAAACTCATTCTATTATAATAATGATCTAGGGAAGGGTTCATGTCGGTATAAGATGCGCGCAAGGCATCAACATTATTGTTTGGTAAACTAAGACAATTGCATCATTCATCAAGTGTTAATGTATAATTGTTGTTCATAAGTCGGAAAGAAATCGTGTCTTCTCCGTGCCATGTTTTAACGGTGCTTTTCAAAGAACTTAAAAATTCACGAGTTAACCGACGATAAGTAGGCACATCATGGAATACCTATTTATCGATGGCATAAATATCTATACGGCCGGAACTATACAGCTGGAATTTTTATTCCCGCCGTATAGTTGGTCGTTAAAGGTACTGTAGTCATCAATTTTTTTTTATTTCTTCGAGAATTCTTTCTTAAACTGAAACTTAGAGAAACACCATGCTTCGACAGACTAAATTGTCGACCAACATTAGCATTTATAAAGAAGGAATTTTAGTACTACCGTACCTCTTTTCCTCAACTAGAGTTTTCTAGTACTTTTTATTCAACATAAAACTTAAACTAAACCTAAAAACTTTACTCAAACCTTTATTTCACATGGGTTGCCTCCCATGAAGCGCTCTTTTATGGTCAAATAGCTTGACCTTGATGTTGCTCACTTAGGCCAGATCAATGGAACTCCCACTCCAAAATAGTTGGCATTCAAAGTGATGGCCTCCTTCTCATCATGCTTGGCATTCTTCTTCCTGGGAAAATAAATAACAAAAGGATCCGTGAAGGAAATTAAAGCTTCACGTTCCCTTCATGCAGATTAATCAAAGCCTTAATAGTTTTTAAGAATGGACGACCTAATATGATAGGAGCAGTAGCATCTTCAGGCATGTCAACAATAACAATATCAATAAGAGCAGGACAACCTTTAATATATACTAAAGTATTCTCTTTAATTCCTACTGCTTGTTTGTAGGTAGAATCTACTAAAATTCTTATTAAAAAGTAATAGTTTTTCAATTTCAAATGAGCCAAGATTTAACTTATTAAAAAGACTTTTTGAAATTGTTAAAACACTTGCACCTAAATCAAAATGTGCGGCTATCTCATTAATCCCAATTTTAATCTTGATAGTAGGCTCAAATATATTATCAAGCTTAACAAGTAGTTTTTCAGCAATTTTCTTATATTCTTCCTCAAGCTCACGTACCTTTATTGCCACCTGATTAACGAAGTGTTGGTACATGGATTCCTCACTTCCTTCACTTATTGGAATCTTGATATTGATCCTTTTCATAAGATCTTCAACTATGTAATTTGGTGAAGGAACATTGCTATAGTCAAGTTCTTTAGGCTCCTCCCTTTGGATTCTTATCATCTTGAGGTCTTCAAATGGATTAGGCTTAGTTTTTACTGCAAATTTAGCTAGAATGAGAGTTTGTCTCTCGGTTACCTTACCTAGCTGTGCCTTAACAATCCTTGTTCTTTCTTGGAGGGCCTGCAAATCATTTCTCAAACTTATAGCTTGGTTATACAATTTTCCAAGCATATTATCATGCTTCTCCGTTATCGTAACAAGGATATTATTTTGCTCATTTTGTGAGTCCATAAAGGACTTAAGAGTTTCTTGGAGGCTACTATTACTTTATCCTATATTATTATTAGAGTTACCTACAGGACTAGAATAGTGTTTCTGGAAATTTGGATTATAGTTCTTCTTTCAAGCAGGGTTATAATCATTACGAGCTATGAAGTCCATTTTTTAAATATTTGATTCTAGTATAGCTCTTACCTGAGTTTTCTTACCTTTGACGACTAATATGAGCTCATCCAACTTAGAATTGAGTTCTTTATTTTCTTGAGGTGTGACTGAGTTCACCTTCTTTTTATTTGATCTTTCCACATGTTATTGGGCATGGTTGTCTTGCATAATGTCTAGCAATAGCTTTGCTTCAGTAATTTGTTTGCCCATAAATGTTCCTCCAGATGCAGTATCAAGCATAGACTTAGATACAGGATTAAGAGCATTATAAAATAAATGAAGAATTAACCAATCTTCCATCCCATGGCTGGGACAGTTTCTCATGCATTCTTTCATTCTCTCGCATGCAAGCGCTAGTGGCTCACGCTCTTCCTCTCTAAAACCAGTAATATTAGATCTTAGTTGCATAGTATTTGCAGATGAAAAGAATTTAGTCATAAATAAAGAAGTACATTCCACCCATGATGCAATAGTATTTCTAGGAAAAGATAGCAATCATTTTTTTGCTCTTCCTCTAAGAGAGAAAGGAAATAAACGCAACTTGACCGCGTCGGGGTCAACATCTTTAATGCGTATCATATCACATATTTCAGTGAAAGTATTCAAGTGCATACCTGCGTCGACAACAACTCAGCCTCCAAATTGATTATGTTGAACCAAACTTAAATAAAGGGGCTTAATTTCATAATCTTCAGCAGTAATTGCTGGCCAGGTAATAGGAGTACGCAAATAATCATTGTTGGGAGTTGCAAACTCCCCTAGTTTCTTTTCAGCCATATGTCCTATGCTTTTGGGTTTTCTTAAATAAAACTTATAATAGTAAAAACAAGAATTAAAAGACTAACTAATTTTTTTGGTTTTTCAAATAAATACTCAAATAAATACTCAAATAAAACTAACAAAACTAAAAATAAGAATTAAAACTAGCAAGGTTCCTACTAACCTCATCAGGGTAGCTATTGCTTCCCTGGCAACAGCGCCTGGAAAATGGTTTATACCTCTGATCCGGATTACGGATGTAGTATAACTCTTTTTTCCTAGTAGACCTAGGTTATCGAATCCTCGGAAAGCAGAAAGCATAGTAAGGTTACTTCAATGGACCTTCGAGAGTTTTAGAATTCTTTTTGTGTTTTACCGGACCAAGAATTTGCGATATTTTGTTGTTGTCGATGATGGAGAGAGAGGGCCTGGGGTTTTCGGTTTCACCAGTAGCCGTGCAAAACATCTGATGGGAATAAAAGTTAATAATAAAATATGCATGCAATTGTTAGAGTAAGATAATTATATGTGGACAGTGCATCCATAATTGCTATTGCCTTCGCAACCGCTTATAGCAATAACCTACTAGTCTTATCCATAGAATAAAGAGAACTAATTATATGCATAGTGATGTCACCGTTAGTTCCAAGTAAATCCCTCACATACAGCCGTACTACCCTTTCTGTCACTTGGGTTCCCATCCTGCAGATTAGTCATTACTCACACTCCCTATACCTGGATCAATTCTTGGGGTCTTAGGTACTTGACAAGTCGTTAGATTGAGGCAAGCAAGGGTACAATAATCACTCCCTATAGTAGGAAAGCACTCAGCTACGACAATGCGAAGCTAAGACAGAATCAAAGCTAACAGCTGTGTCTAGTCTCCTTGTCTACCAGCGCCACGGTGAATGCCATGAGCAGACAGACCATGCCCATCCGCCGTAGCCCGTAGTTATGACGGCTCGAGGACAGGTAGCACTAACGCCGTGAAAGCGAGGATGGCCGCGACCGACCTGACATGGAAACCCACATTGTATGAGTTGAAGCACACTCAGGGAGATCCCCCACGGTTATGAATTAACTGAAAATTGTAAGTCCACTTGTTTATGGCCTGGCCCCTAGATCGGATCTCCATCAACATATTCTGGTCACGACTCGCGAGACAGAACCTTTTCACATGTCAATCAACGTGTGAATAGTACTCCGATTCCAAGGCTACGGAGAGCAAGTGGAAGTTTAACTTACTTAACAGTAGACAACAAATATATTTTTCTGACTCTCAAAGAAAAAAAAAGTCCCCATCATCACATCTCGAGGCCTTAATTTTGGCACCATTTGCAAGATGCTTCTCTAGCTGTCATTGAGGTGGTTGAGATAATAATGGTAATATAATAGTAAACATATAAAGAAGGAGCGCAAGTACTTCCATTGCATATAAGGGTCATGCTCATGTCTTACGTTCTTACCTGAGCGCAAGTACTTCCATTGCTAACAGGTATGTGCAAGCTCCTCTTTCTCTGCTCCTGTGGAAATATAAGATGTTTTAGTTTTGTAAAGCCAATGTATCTAGACTACTTTTAGTATATAGGTTCACTCATATTTGAAATGAATCTACACACTAAAACAAATCTAGATACATTGTCTTCATAAACCTAAAACATCTTATATTTTGAAACGGAGAGAGTATGTGCAAGCTCCTCTTTCTCTGCTCCTGTTGAAATCTGCACTCAAATCTGCTGCCTCTGCTCAACCTTTCTATCTCGTTTTCTGTATTGTCCTCTTCACATATATCAACTTCCATTTGAGTTTATTCCAACTATATGCATGTTGTGTTCAGTTCTATCGTTGGTCAACCGCATCGGTCATTTTTGCATCTGTTGCTCGATCCATTGCTGGACCCAGATCTGCATCGCAATTTCCAGTTCGAGCTTGTTCTGAAGACCACCCGAGTACTGCAGGGCGAAATCTCAAGTAGGTATTCAGCTCCTTGCTTCCACCACTCACAGTTTGGCCAGTTGGTCATGATCGATTTACCTACTTCTACTATGTTTTGATTGTGTATGATCTATTTTTCTGCAGATACAAGAATGGAACAGAATATTCTAGAGAAAATACTGCAGGGGAGCATGGAGCCAAAAGATCTGCCCTTAGAACTTTTGCGGGAGATAACTGCCGGATTTTCAGAAGATAGAATTATCGGTGAAGGTGGATTTGGAAAGGTCTATAAGGTAATTATAAATTCCACTTTCTTTACTTTCTATGATACAAATTAATGAATTTGGATTTGTCTAGATTCAGATGTATCTAGTCATGTTTTAGTGCTAGATACATCCGAATCTAGATAAATCTGACTCTATTAATTTGGATAGGAGGAAGTATCTTTTTTCATAACACTTAAGCATATTGACTTAAGTATCAAATGATAGTATCTGGGTGACTTCTGTCATCAACATAGTATACTGCCAAACTTGACGTAATTAAATGCTCCTGTTATTCGTTTATGAATAACATAGTATACTGCCAAACTTGACGTAATTAAATGCACTAGAAAATATCAAACAGGGCATTGTTGGAAACAAGAATGTCGCTGTGAAGAGGATGAGGAGCAACATGACAATCGACGACAAGCTTTTTCGTCGTGAGGTCAACAGCTTGATGGAAGTTAACCATCAAAATGTGGTCCGGTTTCTTGGCTTATGTTCTCATACAATTGAGACACCAATGAAAAACCCCGAATCCCGAGGATATATTTTCGCTGAGACACGAGAGAGATTGCTATGTTTTGAGTATGTCAGCAACGGGAGCCTCGATAAAAAAATTACCGGTATGACAATGCTCCATTAATCGTTCATCCTTCTCCGTATTATGTCTTTTGACTTTTACTTCTCCAATAATGACCTACAAATGAAATTTCTGTTTGAGATTTCATATAAATATCTTGATTTTTTCTATCAGATGAATTAAGAGGCCTTGAATGGGACAAAAGATACGAAATAATCAAAGGAATATGCACGGGTTTGCATTATCTACATACAGAAAAGTGTATTCTTCATATGGACCTAAAGCCAGCCAACATACTATTAGATAGTGACATGTTGCCTAAGATTACAGATTTTGGCATGTCTCCATACGAAGAAAACTCGCAAACCGTCAGCAAAAATCATTTTTTATCACGGTAAGCTACAAATAAGTACAACAAATCAACATGTACCTCGCATATCTATTTGTTCATGTCATACTTTGTTTGAAACTTTCATCTTTGATGCAGCGGGTATTGTGCTCCAGAAAACATATTTGGTTGTGGTAGGATGTCTGTACAGTCAGACATATACAGCTTGGGCGTTATAATCATCGAACTAGTCACTGGAAATAAGGGTATCCCCGATACTAATGAGAATGTAAGAGTCACATTACATCACAATGCTTATAGAATTATGTGAAAACTTTGCATTCACATATTCCCATGCCTTTCCGAATTGGTTTGGATTACATATTGGTGCCTAATGCAGTTAAATTCGTATAAAAAACAAAATAACATTTTCCTTTCACATTTGTTTTACTTGATTGCAGCATCCAAGAAAGCTTCAATGACCACAATTTGTCCTAGTAATCGGTAGGGATGCAAAATGGTGACCATTACGGTAACCTCTAACCCTCTTTAGTTCGCACAAAAGAACAACATTTCTAAAGATCACATTGAATATACAGTTCATTTGATTGAATTATAGAGGGTTAGAGAATACGATAATGGCAAAGAATTTGCACCAGTAGTCACCAGGCCAAAAGAATTTGATATCCTCAGTCTTCTAATGCGCCAAGTATGACGTGTGTACATATACTATTCATGCACAACAACGAACATAGTGTCCATTTCTATTCATTAAAGACTTTAGTGGCAACCCTTGGAGAGTTCAAAGTTTCTAACAAGTGGCACTCCCTCGTTGTCTTCACCCGTTACTTTCTTATTTTTACTTAAAATAAAAGATACAAAATAGAATCACTTTTCAATGAAACAACCACACTATGAACTATTTTCAGTGTGGTACTAATGATAAGCATATTCAAAGCTAGACGCCATTTTACATATTCATTGAACCTTTTTGTTACTTCCCTATTGTGACTACAAGAGACTAGTATAAGGTCCTGCAATTACTATTGTTTCCAAAGAATGCGGGCTTCCACCTATGTTAACCATCTCTTATTATCAATATAAAAAGAGTGTGTTTAAGGTATCTTGAATACTTTCAATAAGTAGCAGTCGCTACATCAGAATTTGTCTTGACACCCTATTTATTACAAGAAATAAAAATTCATTATAATTTTTTCTTATTTGATTTTATTTTATTTTAATATGAACATGAAAATATGTTTGCACTAAATACAAGAAGGGAAAATAAATTAGTGTGTGGATCACTCCGCATAGGCATCACTACAATTGGTCCTCTGTTTTGGTTTATCTAGCTAGTACATATCAAGTGTGTATATCGATTATTTGTAGTTATATGCTCTACTTGCTATTTATTCAGACAAAATGGTGTTATTAAATTTTAGTTGTTTTGCATAACTTTTTAAATAAAATATTTTGACATCAAACTTTAGTACCTTGGTATTAATGCAGATACTAAGAAGATGGTGGCATAGATGGAATAAATCAGAGAAGGAGACACCACTGAAATACCACGAACAAGTAACTAAATGCATAGAGATAGGGTCACTTTGCCAAAAGGATGACCCGTATGCACGCCCTTCTATCTCAGAAATAATGAGCAAATTTGTTGAATTGGAAAGTGACGATAATTGCAGAATGATTGCCCATGATTCAACGGCTGGCCAGGTACAATATAATCTCACATATATGTTTAATCTTTATCTAGACAGCGATTGGATACAACATCCCCATGAAACTTAAATTAAGTAATTTGATCCTATTAAATAATTAGATCGGGGTTCTTATGTATTCTCTATTTGAAGTCTTTAAAACATTTTGTTAGGAAAAAATGCACTTTTTTTGCCATATAGGGTAGAAGAAACGGAAAATTTATTGCAGTTGTGTGTCCATACGATGCATCTACACATGTATATGAATTAAGGTAATGCATCTTGATATTGTTTTCTTGCATACATGCAGATAAAACCGTCATATTGGGAGGATGACATGCTTAGAGTAGAGCCGCTAGAGCTGCATTTTGCTAATTCCGGGAATGACAAACAATTGATATTATCATGTTCGGTTGAGCTGAGGAATGATACAAACAGTTCCATTGCCTTCAATATTCAAACGACGAGCCCATTGCCGTACTCCATAGAGCCGAACAAGGACATTGTGAAACCCCAAACCAAATGCAGTGTGGAGATAACATTGCCTGCAGCTAACACACAAGATCATAATAACAAAAAGTACACCACGAAGTTTATCGTGAAGAGCATTAAATTGAATGGAGGTCTCAGAACTAATGATCTTAATGAAGAAGTGTTTGATACACATATATCGGGTCAGCATGCCGATGAGATTTATTTGTCGGTTATTTCTGAAGAAGCCTGCGATCAGGAGGTACTCCATCCATATTCTATATCTAATGCATAACAGTTTTTCCTCCGTGTCTTGCTTTTAATTAGTAAGTGAGACTCTTTGGGTACGTGCCCACCCAAACTAAATAGAAGAGAGAGAGGGAGAGGGAGATTACCGAGCAAAGAGACTCAGCATTCGATCACATTAGTAGGAACAGGGCCAGCCCAACAATGAAATATATATTTCTTCTAACTCCTGCAAACAACTTTTTTTTTGTAGGTCACGGTTTTCCCAACAAATCAGGCGAGACAATGCACAAGTTCCGGTATGTATATCTAATTAGTGTTGCATTGAAAATAGTGTGATAAACCGATATCGCGAGATAAGTGTATATATTTCGTCTCACAAGTTGTAGCTTGCAGAAACATGTTATATGGTTGGACGGAGGGGGAAGCTTTTATCCATCAAATATCTGATGCTTCGTTTTACATTTATAACACCGGTTAATTGTGTTCCCTTGTCAAACCTGGTTATTTTGCTACATGTCTAAACTAGGTTTTCCTGCCGAATATGGGAATAAGGGGGATGTTGGGGGGGGGGGGGGGGGGGGGGGGCAATTTTACAAAGGAAAAATACATGTATAATTGTACAGTTTTTTTACATTTCTCACTGTTGACCTTTGCCATGCAAGCAGCTAAGAGTAAAAGTCTCAAATAGTACTCTCTCTACTTCGGTTTATTAGCCTGACACGTAGTTTAAGAAAAATATTTGATCACAAATTTAGTCAACAAAATATAAATATGTTACAAAAACTATCCCATTGGATTCACATTGAAAAAAAGTTTCGAACAATGTGTCGGCTTAATAAACCGGAATTGGGTGCAAACACTCTAATAATGAACGACTTGTGAATTGGCTGCATTGATATATTGTATACAGAGGCGAGGCCGATCAAACACGGGAGCATGCAGCTGGTGATCAAGAACGAGAGCACAGTGGCTCCATTGCTGGAGCATAAGAAAAAGGTGATGCTGAAGCTCACTGGCGGTGACTACACCAGTGACCGGCCAGGCCTGGACCTTGTTGTCGTGGTGGACTTTAGCCATAACATGAAGGGCTGGAAGAATTGCCAACTGAAGACCGCAATGCAGTTTTTAGTTCGGAAGCTTAGCCCCATGGACCGTCTCTCTGTCATCACATCCTCCAATAATGAGGTCAGGGAGCTCTGGCCGCTGCGGCAGATAACTGAGGCCTCACGGCGGGAGTTGCGTCACCTCATTACGGACATTTACCCCAGCGGCTTCCACTACACCAGGGAGGCTCTCCAGGCCGGGCTCAATGTCCTCGCTGACCGAGAGTCCGCGCTGGCCGTGTCGCTGCTATCATGTTCGTGACTAGCAGCGGGCGCGCCCGACATGACTACCCTGGTCCGGTCAATTTCGCCGACGTGCCTGTCTACACGTTTTATTTTGACAATGAATACAGCGACTCTGCGTTCCCTGCCGAGGTCGCGGCCAAGAGCTTGGGGGGCACGTTCTCCCATGTCATGCATCATGACACTGGCGGCCTAACCATGGCCTTCTCCCAGTGCCTCGCCGACCTTCTTAGCGTCACGGTTCAGAACCTCGAGCTGACAGTGGCAGCTGTCGGAGGCGAGTCGAAGATAGTGAAGGTGACCGCCGGCGGCTACCCGCAGGAGAAGAAGCAGACGGATGGCTCGGTCACAGTCAAGTTTGGCAACCTATACAGCAAAGAAGTGCGCAAGGTTATCGTGGAACTCCTCCTCCCAGCAATCCACAGCGAGGAGGAGCGCAGTGCAGAGATCCTCGATGTCACTTACTCCCACAACAGGTATATATATATATATATAAACCCTATTCAGCACCCAGGGTGTAGAGTAGTTATTTTGCACCCAACATATTTTTATGTTGTTAGATTGAAAAAATTATGTTTTATATACGAATAATTATGTTCATATATTCACCACAACCAAAAAATTTGACAAAAAAATAATGTTTATGAGTCATTGTAGTGTAAAAAACACCTAAAATATGTATTTTATGTCCAATTTTTTTACGGCATGTAAACAAAAATAATTATGTCATTTCTAAATTTTATTATGTTCTTCTCGACTTACGAAGTAATATAAAATTTACGTGACGTAAAAATAATATAGGGTGGCGCTATTTGACACCCAGGGTGTAGAATAGTTATTCTACACCCATCCTCTATCTTTAGAACCGTATATTATTTTTACGTCACGTAAATTTTATATTACTTCGTAAGTCGAGAAGAACATAATAAAATTTAGAAATGACATAATTATTTTTGTTTACATGCCGTAAAAAAATTGGACATAAAATACATATTTTAGGTGTTTTTTACACTACAATGACTCATAAACATTATTTCAATCAGATACTCCCTCCGATCCTCCTCGCTGATTCAGTGACACTTATTATGGTGAGGATCAGAGGTTGTACTTGTAGCTTTTATACTCAATCGTAAGTTGATTTTAATGCATGCAGCTCCCCTGGGATGATGAAGTTTGTTGCAACCGCTGAGACGCTCACGGTGTGTCGCACCGGTGTGACGCTCCCGGAGGAGGAGAAGGAGAATCCGGCATGGTTACTATCGGAGGAGGCCCGTCTGCAGACGGTCCTGATGCTCAAGACTGCAACTATCAATAAGCTAGTAGAGGCACAAAACATGCCGGAGCTGCAGAAGTTCTCCAAGCTGAGGAGCCAGCTGCAGGAGCTCGCCAAGCGTTCCAAGCAAGCAGGAACCTCCAGAAATAAATTTGATCCCATTGCCTTGTCATGGGGGTCTTGTCACGACCGGCAGCGTTTAGCGTGGACAGGCATGCGGTTGTTCGCCACACCACGCATGGACAAATACATGCACCAGGCCAGGAAGTTCCTCAATGAACCGACCATGCCGCTGGCGTCTGTGGACGATGATGTCAAGGAAGAAATGGGTGCTCTTACAGTTGATGTTGCCAGTAGGGAAGAGGAGATGCGGCAGGTGGCCTTGGAGGTAGTGCGGCTGCGGCATCGACGCCCTCCCTCTCCCCCAGTTACTAAATCCGGAGGCCTTTTTAGGATGTTTCGGAAAAAAAGATCTTGATGCAGTTAAAGATGCATCTGTATACTCACCTTAACTCTTCAGGTTCAGTCGCACATCACAATCCCACAAATTAGCATGTCCAACTTTCCATGTGGCGTATTTTCATAAACAAGGTCTAATATGTGATTTGTACAAAATAAATGCTCCTTGAACAAATGGTGTTTATGTTTTCTAATAGGTATATAAATTATGGCGATACAACGAGCGGGTGACTAATGAGCATCAGAACATGCAGAACAAAAATTCACAGTTAGGCGTCTGTTAGAAATTACAGATCCAAATCTGCAATCTAGCTCTTAATTATTTTAAACGGCTACGAATTAACGGTATGTACAAAGAGGCAACTTAGTATTGCAAAGAGTGCCCATTGCAATAATATTAGGGAGCTACAGCGAAGTTTTTGCTTTTAGTTTACTTGTGTGGACATTTCATTGAGCTGCTGCTTATTACGGCTACTTGTAATAAGAGCTAAGCCCGGGCGTTGTCAGACATCGGCCTTTAGCGAGAAGACACCATACGGGTTTTTGCTTTATATTTGTATAATGATGGATCAACTGAAACACACACCTAGTCTCTTGCAGTTTGCATTGTTAGTTTGTTCAGAATACGGAGGAATGGCACTATTTGAAATCAAAAGCACAGAAGCACTGAATGTTCACTAGGGTGCAGAATTTGTTCGTCAAAAAACCAAAAGTTTTTGTTCACGCACTCAAACATGTATCGGGTCTTAAGGTCATTTTAAATCGCCTGGGAACCACAAAACTATTGAAACATGAAAATGACCATAAAACGCAAATACGACAAGTTCTTGGTCACAATTTTCAAACATATAAATCGCCCTAGAACCCTAAAACCGTGGGCAATACCTCACGAAAACGCCCATTAAACACGAAAGTGAGGAGTTTTTGATGATGCCCTCAAACATGTATCGGGTCTTACGATCGTTGTAAATCGTTCTAGAACCCCAAAACTATGGGCAACAACTCATGAAAACAGCCATAAAATGCAAAAACAACGAGTTTTTGGTTATGATTGTCAAACATGTAAATGACCTTGGAACCCGAAAAATGTGCGCAATAGCTCATGAAAATAGCCTTAAAGGCGAAAACGACGAGTTTTCGGTCATAACTCTCAAACATGTACCGGGTCATATCCCCATGCGAATCCCCTTGGAACGCCAAAACTGTGGGCAATATCTCAAGAAAATGGCCATAAAACACGAAAACAAAAAGTTTTTGTTCACGCACTCAAACATGTATCGGGTCTTAAAGTCATTTTAAATCGCCCTGGAACCACAAAACTATTGTCAATAACTCATGAAAATGGACATAAAACGCAAGAACGACAAGTTTTCTCTCATAACTCTCAAACATGTAAATTGCCTTGTAACCCCAAAATTATGGGCAATAGCTCATGAAAACGGCCATAAAACACGAAAATGACGAGGTTTGGGTCATGCCCTCAAACATGTATCAGGTCATACAATCATTTTAATTCGTCCTGGAACCCCCAAACCAATGCGCAATAACTCATGAAAATGACCATAAAACAAAAATACGACAAGTTCTTGGTCACAATTTTCAAACATATAAATCGCCCTAGAACCCTAAAACTGTGGGCAATACCTCACGAAAACGCCCATTAAACACGAAAGTGAGGAGTTTTTGATGATGCCCTCAAACATGTATCGGGTCTTACGATCGTTCTAAATCGTCCTAAAACCCCAAAACTATGGGCAATAACTCATGAAAACAGCCATAAAATGCAAAAACAACGAGTTTTTGGTTATAATTGTCAAACATGTAAATGACCTTGGAACCCGAAAAATGTGCGCAATAGCTCATGAAAATAGCCTTAAAGGCGAAAACGACGAGTTTTTGGTCATAACTCTCAAACATGTACCGGGTCATATCCCCATGCGAATCCCCTTGGAACGCCAAAACTGTGGGCAATATCTCAAGAAAATGGCCATAAAACACGAAAACAAAAAGTTTTTGTTCACGCACTCAAACATGTATCGGGTCTTAAAGTCATTTTAAATCGCCCTGGAACCACAAAACTATTGTCAATAACTCATGAAAATGGACATAAAACGCAAGAACGACAAGTTTTTTCTCATAACCCTCAAACATGTAAATTGCCTTGTAACCCCAAAATTATGGGCAATAGCTCATGAAAACGGCCATAAAACACGAAAATGACGAGGTTTGGGTCATGCCCTCAAACATGTATCAGGTCATACGATCATTTTAATTCGTCCTGAAACCCCCAAACCTATGCGCAATAACTCATGAAAATGACCATAAAACGCAAATACGACAAGTTCTTGGTCACAATTTTCAAACATGTAAATCGCCCTAGAACCCTAAAACTGTGGGCAATACCTCACGAAAACGCCCATAAAACACGAAAGTGAGGAGTTTTTGGTGATGCCCTCAAACATGTATCGTGTCTTACGATTGTTGTAAATCGTCCTAGAACCCAAAAATATGGGCAATAACTCATGAAAACAGCCATAAAATGCAAAAACAATGAGTTTTTGGTTATAATTGTCAAACATGTAAATCACCTTGGAACTCGAAAATTGTGCGCAATAGCTCATGAAAATGGCCTTAAAGGCGAAAATGATGAGTTTTTGGTCATAACTCTCAAATATGTACCGGGTCATATCCCCATGCGAATCCCCTTGGAACGCCAAAATTGTGGGCAATAGCTCATGAAAATGGCCATAAAACAGGAAAACCAAAAGTTTTTGTTCACTCCCTCAAACATGTATCGGGTCTTAAGGTTATTTTAAATCGCCCGGGAACCACAAAACTATTGTCAATAACTCATGAAAATGGACATAAAACGCAAAATTGATAAGTTTTTGCTCATAACTCTCAACCATGTAAATTGCCCTGGAACCCCATAATTACGATCGTTGTAAATCGGCCTGGAAACTCAAAACTATGGGCAATAAGTCATGAAAACGGCCATAAAACACAAAAACAGCGAGTTTTGGGTTATAACTCTTAAACATGTAAATATCCTTGGATCTCAAAAAATGTGCGCCGTAGCTCATGAAAATGGCCATAAACACAAAAAACGATGAGTTTTTGGTCATAACTCTCAAACATGTATCGTGGCTTACCCCCATGCGAATCCCCCTGGAACGCCAAAACTGTGGGCAATAGCTCATGAAAACGGGCATAAAACACGAAACAACGGGTATTTGTTCACGAAGTCAAACATGTATCGGGTCTTAAGGTCATTTTAAATCGCCCGGCACTACTAGGAAAATGGATATAGGTAATCAGCACATCCGTGGCTCACATGGTTGAAGTGCCCCACGGCTAAAACAGGCGTGGCTCACCTATGGGCAGTGCCCTACTAGTAACTAGAACAACCGTGGCGCACATGACCATAGTGCGCCACAGATATGTGTGGGCCAGGGCCCTGTTGACCGCACGCCAAACATCCGTAGCGCACATAGGGTAGGTGCGCTACGGTTGTTAGTGTCATCCGTGGCGCACATGGAGGGGGTGCGCTACGCCTAAGCGCATGCCCCTCTCTGCCGTGAAACGGCCAGACACATCCGTGGCACACTATGGCATGTGCGCCACGGATGTATAAACTTAGTAGTAGGGCACCTTACCCTAGTGCCCTACGCCTAACTATCCTGCACCAACTCCACACCCCCCACACCCCGTGGATCGCCTTTTTAGTCTTTGCAAAAAATAAATGAAAATGATAAACACTTCAAAAAATTAAATCCTTTCATATTTAGGTAGGTAATGTGGTATAGCTTCTAGTAAAATTAACAAACATGAGTTTCGACTTTATCTGCAAAAAAAAGTCATGCCACGGTAAAAAGGCCGTAACTTTTGCATACGATATCGAAAAAATCGTATAATATACCAAAATGACGAGAACGAGATGTATTGTATTACCCCCATGCGAATCCCCCTGGAACGCCAAAACTGTGGGCAATAGCTCATGAAAACGCCCAGAAAACACGAAAGTGAGGAGTTTTTGGTGATGCCCTCAGACATGTATCGGGTCTTATGATCATTGTAAATCGTCCTAGAACCCTAAAACTATGGGCAATAACTCATGAAAACAGCCATAAAATGCAAAAACAACGAGTTTTTGGTTATAATTGGCAAACATGTAAATCACCTTGGAACTCGAAAAATGTGCACAATAGCTCATGAAAATGGCCTGAAAGGCGAAAACAACGAGTTTTTGGTCCTAACTCTCAAACATGTACCGGGTCATATCCCCATGCGAATCCCCTTGGAACGCCAAAACTGTGGGCAATATCTCATGAAAATGGCCATAAAACACAAAAACAAAAAGGTTTTGTTCACGCACTCAAACATGTATCGGGTCTTAAGGTCATTTTAAATCGCCCTGAAACCCTAAAACTATGGGCAATAACTCATGAAAACAACCATAAAATGCAAAAAACAACGAGATTTTGGTCATAATTGTCAAACATGTAAATGACCTTGGAACCCGAAAAATGTGTGCAATAGCTCATGAAAATAGCCTTAAAGGCGAAAACGACGAGTTTTTGGTCATAACTCTCAAACATGTACCGGGTCATATCCCCATGCAAATCCCCTTGGAACACCAAAACTGTGGGCAATATCTCAAGAAAATGTCCATAAAACACGAAAACAAAAAGTTTTTGTTCATGCACTCAAACATGTATCGGGTCTTAAAGTCATTTTAAATCGCCCTGGAACCACAAAACTATTGTAAATGACTCATGAAAATGGACATAAAACGCAAAAACGACAAGTTTTTTATCATAACTCTCAAACATGTATATTGCCTTGTAACCCCAAAATTATGGGCAATAGCTCATGAAAACGGCCATAAAACACGAAAATGACGAGGTTTGGGTCATGCCCTCAAACATGTATCAGGTCATACGATCATTTTAATTCGTCCTGGAACCCCCAAACCTATGCGCAATAACTCATGAAAATGACCATAAAAGTTCTTGGTCAGAATTTTCAAACATATAAATCGCCCTAGAACCCTAAAACTGTGGGCAATACCTCACGAAAACGCCCATTAAACACGAAAGTGACGAGTTTTTGGTGATGCCCTCAAACATGTATCGGGTCTTACGATCGTTGTAAATCGTCCTAGAACCCCAAAACTATGGGCAATAACTCATGAAAACAGCCATAAAATGCAAAAGCAATGAGTTTTTGGTTATAATTGTCAAACATGTAAATCACCTTGGAACTCGAAAATTGTGCGCAATAGCTCATGAAAATGGCCTTAAAGGCGAAAATGGCGAGTTTTTGGTCATAACTCTCAAATATGTACCGGGTCATATCCCCATGCGAATCCCCTTGGAACGCCAAAACTGTGGGCAATAGCTCATAAAAATGGCCATAAAACAGGAAAAACAAAAGATTTTGTTCACGCACTCAAACATGTATCGGGTCTTAAGGTCATTTTAAATCACCCGGGAACCACAAAACTATTGTCAATAACTCATGAGAATGGACATAAAACGCAAAATCGATAAGTTTTTGCTCATAACTCTCAAACATGTAAATTGCCCTGGAACCACATAATTACGATCGTTGTAAATCGGCCTGGAAACTCAAAACTATGGCCAATAAGTCATGAAAACGGCCATAAAACACAAAAACAACGAGTTTTGGGTTATAACTCTTAAACATGTAAATATCCTTGGAACTCGAAAAATGTGCGCGGTAGCTCATGAAAATGGCCATAAACACAAAAAACGATGAGTTTTTGGTCATTACTCTCAAACATGTATCGTGTCTTACCCCCATGCGAATCCCCCTGGAACGCCAAAACTGTGGGCAATAGCTCATGAAAACGGCCATAAAACACGAAACAACGAGTATTTGTTCACCTAGTCAAACATGTATCGGGTCTTAAGGTCATTTTAAATCGCCCGGGAACCACAAAACTATTGTCAATAACTCATGAACATGGACATAAAACGCCAAAAAAGACAAGTTTTTTCTCATAACTCTCAAACATGTAAATTTCTTTGGAACCCCAAAATTATGGGCAATAGCTCATGAAAACGGCCTTAAAACACGAAAATGACGAGGTTTGGGTCATGCCCTGAGACATGTATCAGGTCCTACGGTCATTTTAATTCGTCCTGGAACCCCCAAACATGTGCACAATAACTCATGAAAATGACCATAAAACGCAAATACGACAAGTTCTTGGTCACAATTTTCAAACATGTAAATCTTCCTAGAACCCTAAAACTGTGGGCAATACCTCACGAAAACGCCCATTAAACATGAAAGTGAGGAGTTTTTGGTGATGCCCTCAAACATGTATCGGGTCTTACGATCGTTGTAAATCGTCCAAGAACCCCAAAATTATGGGCAATAACTCATGAAAACAGCCATTAAATGCAAAAACAATGAGTTTTTGGTTATAATTGTCAAACATGTAAATCACCTTGGAACTCGAAAATTGTGCGCAATAGATCATGAAAATGGCCTTAAAGGCGAAAACGACGAGTTTTTTGTCATAACTCTCAAATATGTACCGGGTCATATCCCCATGCGAATCCCCTTGGAACGCCAAAACGGTGGGCAATAGCTCATGAAAATGGCCATAAAACAGGAAAACCAAAAGTTTTTGTTCACGCACTCAAACATGTATCGGGTCTTAAGGTCATTTTAAATCGCCTAGGAACCACAAAACTATTGAAACATGAAAATGACCATAAAACGCAAATACGACAAGTTCTTGGTCACAATTTTCAAACATATAATCGCCCTAGAACACTAAAACTGTGGGCAATACCTCACGAAAACGCCCATTAAACACGAAAGTGAGGAGTTTTTGATGATGCCCTCAAACATGTATCGGGTCTTACGATCGTTGTAAATCGTCCTAGAACCCCAAAACTATGGGCAATAACTCATGTAAACAGCCATAAAATGCAAAAAACAACGAGTTTTTGGTTATAATTGTCAAACATGTAAATCACCTTGGAACTCGAAAATTGTGCGCAATAGCTCATGAAAATGGCCTTAAAGGCGAAAACGACGAGTTTTTGGTCATAACTCTCAAACATGTATCGGGTCATATCCCCATGCGAATCCCCTTGGAATGCCAAAACTGTGGGCAATAGCTCATGAAAATGGCATAAAACACGAAAACCAAAAGTTTTTGTTCACGCACTCAAACATGTATCGGGTCTTAAGGTCATTTTAAATCGACCGGGAACCATAAAACTATTGTCAATAACTCATGAAAATGGACATAAAACGCAAAATCGACAAGTTTTTGCTCATAACTCTCAAACATGTAAATTGCCTTGGAACCCCAAAATTACGATCGTTGTAAATCGGCCTGGAAACTCAAATTATGGGCAATAAGTCATGAAAACGGCCATAAAACACAAAAACAGCGAGTTTTGGTTGATAACTCTCAAACATGTAAATCACCATGGAACCCGAAAAATGTGCGCGGTAGCTCATGAAAATGGTCGTAAAGGCGAAAACAACGAGTTTTTTCATAACTCTCAAACATGTACCAGGTCATATACCCATGCAAATCCCCTTGGAACGCTAAAACTTTAGGCAATATCTCATGAAAATGGCCATAAACACGAAAACAAAAAGTTTTTGTTCACTCACTCAAACATGTATCGGGTCTTAAGGTCATTTTAAATCGCCCTGGAACCCCAAAACTATGGGCAATAACTCATGAAAACAGCCATAAAATGCAAACAAACAACAAGTTTTTGGTCATAATTGTCAAACATGAAATCACCTTGGAACCCGAAAAATGTGCGCAATAGCTCATGAAAATGGCCTTAAAGGCTAAAATGATGAGTTTTTGGTCATAACTCTCAAACATGTACCGGGTCATATCCCCATGCGAATCCCCTTGGAACGCCAAAACTGTGGGCAATATCTCATGAAAATGGCTATAAAACACGAAAACAAAAAGTTTTTGTTCACGCACTCAAACATGTACCGGGTCTTAAGGTCATTTTAAATCGCCCTGGAACCACAAAACTATTGTTAATAACTCATGAAAATGGACATAAAACGCAAAAACGACAAGTTTTTTCTCATAACTCTCAAACATGTAAATTGCCTTGGAACCCCAAAATTATGGGGAATAGCTCATGAAAACGGCCATAAAACATGAAAATGACGAGGTTTGGGTCATGCCCTCAAACATGTATCAGGTCATACGGTCATTTTAAATCGTCCTGGAACCCCCAAAGCTATGCGCAATAACTCATGAAGATGGCCATAAAACGCAAAAACGACAAGTTCTTGGTCACAATTTTCAAACATGTAAATCGCCCTAGAACCCCAAAACTGTGGGCAATACCTCACGAAAACACCCATAAAACACGAAAGTGAGGAGTTTTTGGTGATGCCCTCAACCATGTATCGGGTCTTATGATCGTTGTAAATCGTCATAGAATCCCCAAACTATGGGCAATAACTCATGAAAACAGCCATAAAATGCAAAAACAACGAGTTTTTGGTTATAATTGTCAAACATGTAAATCACCTTGGAACTCGAAAATTGTGCGCAATAGCTCATGAAAATGTCCTTAAAGGCAAAAACGACGAGTTTTTGGTCATAACTCTCAAACATGTATCGGGTCATATCCCCATCCGAATCCCCTTGGAACACCAAAACTGTGGGCAATAGCTCATGAAAATGGCATAAAACACGAAAACCAAAAGTTTTTGTTCACGCACTCAAACATGTATCAGGTCTTAAGGTCATTTTAACTCGAGCGGGAACTACAAAACTATTGTCAATAACTCATGAAAATGGACTTAAAACGCAAAATCGACAAGTTTTTGCTCATAACTCTCAAACATGTAAATTGCCTTGGAACCCCAAAATTACGATCGTTGTAAATCGGCCTGGAAACTCAAAACTATGGGCAATAAGTCATGAAAACGGCCATAAAATAGAAAAACAGCGAGTTTTGGGTTATAACTCTCAAACATGTAAATATCCTTGGAACTCGAAAAATGTGCGCGGTAGCTCATGAAAATGGCCATAAACACAAAAACAACGAGTTTTTGGTCATAACTCTCAAACATGTATTGTATTACCCCCATGCGAATACCCCTGGAACGCCAAAACTGTGGGCAATAGCTCATGAAAACGCCCAGACAACACGAAAGTGAGGAGTTTTTGGTGATGCCCTCAGACATGTATCGGGTCTTATGATCGTTGTAAATCGTCCTAGAACCCCAAAACTATGGGCAATAACTCATGAAAACAGCCATAAAATGCAAAAACAACGAGTTTTTGGTTATAATTGGCAAACATGTAAATCACCTTGGAACTCGAAAAATGTGCGCAATAGCTCATGAAAATGGCATTAAAGGCGAAAACGACGAGTTTTTGGTCATAACTCTCAAACATGTACCGGGTCATATGCCCATGCGAATCCCCTTGGAACGCCAAAACTGTGGGAAATATCTCATGAAAATGGCCATAAAACACGAAAACAAAAAGGTTTTGATCACGCACTCAAACATGTATCGGGTCTTAAGGTCATTTTAAATCGCCCTGGAACCCTAAAACTATGTGCAATAACTCATGAAAACACCCATAAAATGCAAAAAACAACGAGATTTTGGTCATAATTGTCAAACATGTAAATGACCTTGGAACCCGAAAAATGTGCGCAATAGCTCATGAAAATAGCCTTAAAGGCGAAAACGACGAGTTTTTGGTCATAACTCTCAAACATGTATCGGGTCATATCCCCATGCGAATCCCCTTGGAACGCCAAAACTGTGGGCAATATCTCGAGAAAATGGTCATAAAACACGAAAACAAAAAGTTTTTGTTCACGCACTCAAACATGTATCGGGTCTTAAAGTCATTTTAAATCGCCCTGGAACCACAAAACTATTGTAAATAACTCATGAAAATGGACATAAAACGCAAAAACGACAAGTTTTTTCTCATAACTCTCAAACATGTAAATTGCCTTGTAACTCCAAAATTATGGGCAATAGCTCATGAAAACGGCAATAAAACACGAAAATGACGAGGATTGGGTCATGCCCTCAAACATGTATCAGGTCATATGATCATTTTAATTCGTCCTGGAACCCCAAACCTATGCGCAATAACTCATGAAAATGACCATAAAACGCAAATACGACCAGTTCTTGGTCACAATTTTCAAACATATAAATCGCCCTAGAACCCTAGGGTAGGTGCGCTACGGTTGTTAGTGTCATCTGTGGCGCACATGGAGGGGGTGCGCTATGTCTAAGCGCATGCCCCTCTCTGCTGTGAAACGGCCAGACACATCCGTGGCGCACTATGGCATGTGCGCCACGGATGTATAAACTTAGTAGTAGGGCACCTTACCCTAGTGCCCTATGCCTAACTATCCTGCACCAACTCCACACCCCCCCACACCCCGTGGATCGCCTTTTTAGTCTTTGCAAAAAATAAATGAAAATGATAAACACTTCAAAAAATTAAATCCTTTCATATTTAGGTAGGTAATGTGGTATAGCTTCTAGTAAAATTAACAAACATGAGTTTCAACTTTATCTGCAAAAAAAGTCATGCCACGGTAAAAAGGCCGTAACTTTTGCATACGATATCGGAAAAATCGTATAATATACCAAAATGACAACAACGAGATGTATTGTATTACCTCCATGCGAATCCCCCTGGAAAGCCAAAACTATGGGCAATAGCTCATAAAAACACCCAGAAAACACGAAAGTGAGGAGTTTTTGGTGATTCCCTTAGACATGTATCGGGTCTTATGATCGTTGTAAATCGTCCTAGGCCTGTGCCGACGGTGGCCGTCGGCGTAGCCTCCTCGGCATACCTCCTGGTCGGCACAGCTTCGTGGCCATCGGCACAGCTTCCCCCTCGGCATAGCGTCTCCCAGCGGGCCCCGCGTGTCAGGCAACGGGCGTCTCCGATAACGACCCAGCCTGCTGGCCGTCGGCACAAGAATGGAGCTATTTTTTTAAAAAATATATTATTTTTTAATCTTTGAATTGTTTGACTCGTTAATCTCTCGCTTTGATCATTTTTAACACTATTTATAGTTAATAATTGATTGAATTGCATAGCGTCTCCCAGCGGTCCCCGCATGTCAGGCAACGACCATCTCCGATAATGACCCAGCCTGGAGCTACGTCGACGGCCAGGCCTTCGGCACAGGAATGGAGCTACGCCGACGGCCAGGCCGTCGGCATAGCCTAATTTTTTATTTTTTTAAATTATTATTATTTAATCTTTGAATTGTTTGATTCGTTAATCTCTTACTTTGATAATTTTTAACACTATTTATAGTTAATAATTGATTAAATTGCAGTCTTAATCAAACTTCCCCGTCGATCACCCATCCTAACACTACTCCAACTCTAACACGCTTAACTTTCTCGTTCCTTCAGAATCTCCTTCCGCAAAGCAATTTACACATTATTGTCAATACTATGATATCAATCCTATTAACTCTTATATCAATACTATGTTGTCCCTATGCCGACGGCCCGGCAGGTCGGCTGACTAGGGAAGGCAGCTACGCCGGCGTAGCCGGCCGGCCGTCGGCGCCTTAGTTCTTTCCTGTAGTGCGACAAGTTTGTGCTGATGGATGACTTCCCTGCTGCTTGGCACAAGCATTCCAGGGATGTTCCTGGCGGATCTTCAGCCCCTTCCTTTGTCTCCATGCTGCTTCTCTTGAGAAGGAAAGGTGGGAATTCGAGGGAACTTACATGTGATTAATATCTTTTTGCCTTCCTTTCCTTGCGTGAGTCGTTGTTGTCCTGGTTTTTTATGAGTTACTTGTTTCTTCTACTAGATAGTGAGTGTACTTGTAGCCCCTCTGGACACTTGCCCACTATGGAGGGAGGATATATACAAGCCGGCCCCTCAGACAGCGTAGGATGTAAAATAATGGGAGATCGCAAGCTCCCATCATCGGATCGGAGAGCCGGGCCCCAAGCAACAATGTCAAAATCTAGCTGGTGATAAGCGCCCCCGTCTTGAAGCTCACTACTATTTTAGGTCACCGTGGATGGAGCCTAGGGGGTGGGGTGCTAACCTGGGGACGGACCTGAGACGCAGGAAAGGAGGTCTCATGAACGCCCTTGAGACCATTGACCGGGTGGCCGACGCTGGGGGATTATCGGCTGAGGAATGGCTCCAGCGGTACGCGCTTGAAGACTCCTTGATGGAGATTTATCGAGGCGAGGAGACGTACTGGCGACAGCTGAGTCGACAGAACTGGCTCCTAAAAGGGGATGCGAACACGGCCAACTTCCATGCCATCGCGAATGGTCGGCGTAGGAAGTGCTCGATTCCCTGCCTCTGGGCGGAGGGGAATCTTCTAGAGAGTGTCAGGGATATCTCCTCCCATATCTATTCCTTCTATAAGGAATTATTCTCGGTGGCACCCCGTACCTGGGTGGCGTTGGCGGCTGACTTCTGGCTAGTTGAGGCCAGGGTCGCTGAGGCTGAGAATGTGGAACTCACGCTCCCATTCCTGCCTGTGGAGGTTCACCTGGCCATCATGGATATGAAGCCCAACTCTACTCCTGGCCCCGAGGTTCTGGGAGAAGATACAGGGGGCCATTATGCCTATGTTCCAGGAATTCTATGTGGGGACCCTTGTGATGGCCCGGTTGAATTTTGGTGTTATTACCCTGATCCCCAAGATTGTGGGGGCCACGGATATTCGCCAGTTCCGCCCAATCACCATTATAAATGTGATCCAGAGGATCCTTTCCAAGGTGTGCGCGCGCAGGTTGGCTCCAATTATGGAGCACTTGACGCATCCATACCAGTTTGCCTTTCTGAAAGGGCGTTTTATCCACGACGGAATCCTGGCTCTCCATGAAATTATTCATGAGGTCAAAGTGAGTCATCAGAGGGGTGTTTTTTCTGAAGCTTGACTTCCAGAAGGCCTATGATAGGCTAGATTGGGCCTTTCTTCGCCAGGTACTCCAGCGTCGGGGAGTTGATGATCGCATGATAGGTTGGATCATGCAGATTGTCATGAATGGGAACACAACTATAAACATAAATGGGGAAGTGGGACCTTATTTCAAACCCTCGTGTGGGGTTCGTCAGGGGGACCCTATCTCCCCGATCTTGTTTAACGCTGCGGTTGATGCCCTTGCGGAAATCTTGGAGAAGGCCAAGAATTCCGGCCACATCTCGGGTGTGGTTCGGCATCTTATCCCTGGAGGCGGGGTAACCCACCTCCAATATGCTGACGATACTATGGTTATGGTGGAAGGTTCGGAGCAGGATATCATTAACTTGAAGTTCCTGCTCCTTTGCTTTGAGGCCATGTCGGGCGTCAAGATCAACTTTGATAAGAGCGAAGTCATGGTGTTCGGGTACTCCACAGTGGATCAGCAGAGGATCGCGGATAACCTTAATTGTCGGCTGGCTGTCTTTCCCCTAAACTACTTAGGGATGCCAGTGAGGGACTCCAGGATCCTTATTAGGGACCTGGAGCCCCTGATGGGTCGGGTTAAGGCGAAATCTGAACCCTGGCAGGGGAGGTTCACCTCCAAGGAGATCAAGACGGTCCTTATCGACTCGTGCCTCTGTAGCCTCCCCATGTATATGATGGGGATGTACCTCCTTCCGGAGGGGGTACATGCTAACTTTGACAAGGAGCTCTCCCGGTTCTTTTGGATGGCCAATGATGGCCACCAAAAATACCACATGGTGAAGTGGGCTGATATCTGCACCCCCAAGGAGCTGGGGGGTTTAGGTATCATCGCGTCCCGTCACATGAATGTGGCGCTGCTCCTTAGATGGGTGTGGAGGATTCTAACCAATGATGGGGGCCTATGGCTACAGTTGATTAAAGCTAAGTATCTTCGGGGCCGGCCGCTGCTGGCTTGTGAACGTCGGGAGGGATCGCAGTTTTGGCGAGCCATCCAGGACATCAAGCCAGCTATCCGAAAAGGACTATCCATATCCATAGGCGATGGAATGGATACCCTATTCTGGCTCGACCCCTGGCTCGGGCCTCATCCTTTGCGATTCGAGCGCCTGGACGTTTTTGCGATCTGTGCCAACCCCGCCCTCCTGGTGGGGGAGGCACTCCAGGGGGCGCCTGGCAGGTGGCTTTCCGGAGGAACCTCGGGGAGGCCGAGCTGATTTCCTGGGATGGGCTGAGGGACAGTCTCCCGCTGTCCCTAGCGCACTCCGCGGACACCCATGCTTGGCGTCTTACTCCATCCGGGTTCTTTTCGGTGAGCTCTGCGTACAGGTCCCTATTTAGAGGGCCTGAGCTACCATGGGTCGCGCCCTTGTGGAAAGCCCCCCTCCCCTTGAAACTTAAAATTTTCGTTTGGCAACTCTTGCGTGACCGGCTGCCCTCGGGTGTTGAGGTGGCCAAGCGGCATGGGCCAGGTGATGGCCTTTGCCCCCTGTGTGTAGTCCCGGAAACGGGCCTACATATCTTCTTCTCATGCCCTGATGCTCGTTTCCTTTGGAACTTCTTGCACGAGGCTCTGGGGCCTGAGTGGCAGGCCTCAGACCTTGGGGAGTTCCTGGATACCGCCGCGAACCGTACGGGGAGGAGGAGGCGCCTCTTTTGGTTGGTGTTCGTGGCGATGACCTGGACTTTATGGAATATTAGGAATAATATGGTCATTGAGCATGTTTTTCTCCGCCGGGCTTCTGACTCGACCTTTACTTTTCTGGCTTTCATGCAGCAGTGGTACCCGATGTGTAGACAGCACGAGCGGGCGCGGCTAGACGAGATGTTGGAGCACGTGATTTCAGCGGCCCGCCGGCTTGCTACTTCGTCTGGCCCTGAGGGCCCTTTCAGGATGGTATCAGTATCGTACTTTAGCTGTTGGTGTGTGTTGTTGAGCCTGCATTGCCCTCAGGCTTTGCCAGTGGTGGGTTTGCTTGTGTGCGTGCGTGCCGTGTGCGTACCTTGTGTGTTGTGTGTTTTGTATGGATTCTTGTATGGATGTTGCTTTATTTATAAAGCTGGGCGTCAGCCTGTTTCGAGGAGGAGGTTGAGCACTAGCTATTCTGTGAAGGAATGGCGTGAGGGACCCTTCTTCCTGATTTCAGCTCACCGCTAGCTCCCACGCGTCGGCGAGTAGTCCTGGTGCTTTGGTTGATGTGGAAGCTAGCCGGGGTGGAGCCAGGAATTGAACATGAGGGGGGCGAAGATTTTTTTTGGACAGGGATAATATATCACATATATCAAGTCAAGATACCCACATCAAAGCCTATCAATGTAAATGTTTGGCTTTGCCACCACACAAAAACAAATTTCTATAGATTAAATTTAGGATGAAAGTGGCTTGTAAAAATCTTCATTGAGTTAGTTTCTCTCCCAAAGATTATAGATGCATAGAGGATTAGAGAAACACATCCAACTAGTAAACAAATGCATTATAATATGTGAAAGTAAAACAATTAACCAAACTAACATGTTATAAACTTGTAATCCATATGAGAGACGACAAAAAGCTACTAGTACTAGTCTTACTAGTCTATGTATACCTACCTTAAGGTCTGACTGTGCTACTCCATGGACTTATACCGTGAAACCACGACAAGAACTAATGTAAGATAAAGAGCGCCGGCACCAGGGCGGCATGCCGGCACCACATCGGCTGCGACCTTTGTCGTCTCATGGGTCATGGCGTCTACAAGACATTAATGAGCGCCGATGGAGACGTAGTTCGATCGTGAAAGAAGGAAGGAGCCCTAGGATAATAGATCAATCATTGACACTGTCCGGCAAACTAACGCATGGAATCATAAGAGTTTTCATTTTTTTTAACCCTCCACGGTAGCTTGATGGGCTGTTTTTTGAGGTTCCGTTGAATACCTAGCTAGATGTAGATATTATACTTAGGCCTCTCAAAATAATTAAATTATTAGGTGAGATAAGTTGTAGTACATATTTATAGGGGGCTGATGGTTAAGGGGGGGGGGGGGGGGGGGGGTCTAGCCCCTGCCCCTGCTAGCCCCCCTTGGCTCCGCCCCTCCTAGTCGGTCCGGCAGCTGGACTGGGATATTGTCTATGACCATGCATGTAGAGTTGTAGACGAAGCTTGGGCCCTAAACCATAGGGCCTACGCGACCTAGGATTGATTTTTAACAACATGCACTAGCTAGCTAGGGTCCCAAACTCGATCGAGAGGCCCGGTGGCGACGGGCGGCAAATTAAGGCGAGACGTCCTCCTTGAAGAGTTCCTCCTGGTCAAGGTGCGGATGCACCAGCAGAGAAGCAACTCGATCCTAGAGAATAAGCAGCTACGAATTCATACGACTGACAGTCCCTAGCTACTTCCTCCGTTTCAAAATATAAGATATTTTAGTTTTGTAAAGAAAATGTATTTAGACTTATCTTAGTGCATAGATTTACTCCAAAGTTAAGTGAACCTACATACGAAAAGTAGTCTAGATATATTTCTTCATAAAGTTAAAACATCTTATATTCTGAAACAGAGTGAGTAATTGGTAAGGAAAACAAGCTCTTGCTAGCTAGCCCTGACCCTGAGGGAAGGCGGAGTTCTCGGCCGGCCCTCGCTCCACGGCGACCGATCGATCCAAGCTAGACAATTAAGAGATGCATGGCCGATCCACATGAAGGGGGGCGGGGCCTAGCTAGCACTAGTGGAAACAGGGTCTTTAGTCCCGGGCTGTAAGGTCTTTAGTTCGGGTTTTTGAACCGGGACTAATCAAGTGGGACTAGAGACTCTCCCGGCCTAGTTACCAGCCGGTACTAGTGGATGTCCACGTGGCTGCCCCTGCGCGCTCGTGGTGTCCTCCACTAGTCCCGGTAGGTGTTACGGACCGGGACTAGTGGGTTTCTGCCACGACAGTATTTTGCCCATTTTCTCTGCCGCGGCATAGCATTACCTTGGACTAGTAGTTCTCTGTCGCGGCAATATTTTGTGTCTTTTCTCTACGGTGACAGAGATTTCATTTTTTATTGTTTTATTTACTTATTTTTATTTCAACATAGTGTTTTAATATTTCTACGCCACCACATATCGTACACATTCGTGCATATATAAGATAACTTGTATTACGATATCAAGCATACAAATATATACAATTTACATAGTTACATGGAGATCATAAAATCTTGAGACTAGAGCACGTCTATTCGATTACATGGAGATCAGTAGTGCCTATTCACACTAAATTCTCCGGCATCGTCTACGATCTCTTTGATAATAAATCCCGCCAGCTCCTCTGCAATTGCTAGTACGCGTTGCGCTGGTAGTAGTTGATCCCGCATTCTCTCGAACTATATATAAGAAAAAGGAGATCAATATGAATATCAATCATGATAACAAAATGTGACGGCAATAAAATGATGGTGTGAATGCATTGCTTACATCGACTCTATAATCATTGTGTTCGGTGGTAAATGTGCGAATGAACACACATACGTAGAATTCACATAGATTCGACCCCTGTGGCTACCTCGTGCACTTTACAAGAATAGAATTCAATCAAAATAATAATCTAGCATCATTATTGTATTGAAATTAGAAATAAAGAGATGCGCGGACATATCACGTGCTACTTACCGAGACCGTTCTAAACGGCAGCTTCTCACTAAATACACCGGTAACCTTGCGCTTGAACCGGATCCAAACCCTGCCCGATAAAGAAAATGAATGAATGAGTTATTCATTACCTGATATCTCAGGAAATCAACGAAAGAGACCGATATAGCGCGAAACTTACTTCTGTAGCATGTCCTGCATGCTGTGGAAATCTTCCAGGTTTCTCTTTGATGAGTCCATGACATCAACTCTTCCCTTATCAAGCTGAATGTCTAGCAGAACCCAGTGAAAGATGAAAACATTTATATATACATCAGTAACTCATAAGTTACACTAATTAGCATTGACTAATCAAAAGTGAATGTGTACAACAGAGTAAGATCCTCACCTGAAATTCTAAGGAAACAGTATGTGGTCGAAGAAATTTTGCTCCATTAGAAACCTTAGAAGGTTTTCCTCCGTCTCCTCAGGGTTATGCGTTAGCATGGTTATATGCACTTTATCTGGGTCAATGAACCCAATATTGTAGATTCTTTTTCTTTTACATTTCAGGATCTTCATTCTGCATAATAAGGATAATCACATGTTCTGAACTAAACAACAGAAAAACTGAACATGTAGACAATGAATTCAACAACTTACAGACAATAGCAGCTGAGGATGGATTTGTCCAGGGCGTCGAGATGGTATAACTGGAACAGTTCTGAAAACTCAATATGTACCTCTTCGGGTCTGAAGTAGTACTCAGGTTGGAATTTGGCTACGATCATTATTCTCCCCTGCTTCATGACCGCCGAGTACCATTGATGGAGATTCTGCATTGGTGTTGGCAGTTCTTTCAGCCTCTCTTTGCTGACCAAATCCTCACATGCAACATATTTAGGGGCTCGTGGCATCTTGGGTAGATGGTCGAGTTGAGGGCCTAACAGTTCATCAAGAGTAATTTCCATGCTGGCCGCCAACTCGCAGCTATTGGCATATCTACTGGCTGTTGTGCGAGGAGTGGAACATTTTGTGAAACCACCTTGAGGGGTGCGATCGTTTGTTTGGCCTGTTTTCCGAGAAGGGGAACGTCTGATTTTTTACTGATTGTAGTTTTAGTCCCGCTTGCACCTGTGCTTGCTGATTTTTTACCGCTTGTGCTTGATTTGCTTGATTTGCTCTTCGCCACTTCTTTCTGAAGTGTGCGTAGATAGTCATCTGGCTTATGGTGCAACTCATATTGCGATGGTGTGTTCAGAAAATCAAGTGCATGTGCCTTTTGTTTCTCGGTATATACCGGAGCGGGCTCGGGTTTCTTCTTCTCAAAATGCGCCGCCACTTCGGCCTTTGATATCGCTGCAGATTCCGCATCAGTACAATTGTAAGGTCTGATGGGAAGATTCTGATGATGCACTATTGGGAGGGGCGACATTTTCCGTTTTGGGCTGTCACGTCCTTTAGTACTCACTGACGAAGCACGCTTCCGCTTATTGTCCTTAGCGGGTGACGAAGACTGATGAGCCTACGGCGGAGATTGAGATGGACTCGGGATATGGTGGTCGTAGTCATCATGGGGTGGGCTTCTTAGAGGTGATGTACGTGGAGGTGGAGGGGAAGGAGACCTGCGACGACTAGGAGGCGGTAGTGTCATCCTTGGAGCCGAGCCTGGAAATCGTATGTTATTCTTTTCCCAGAGAATGATCCCACCAAGTACTTCTCCGAGTGTGATCTCACCTTTAGGTCCAGGGATGTCAAGCTCCATTGACTCCCACTCCTTTATGATTTGATCCACCCTGACTTTAGCATAGCCAGGTGGAATCTCACGGCCATGCCAACGTGCGTCAGGCGGACAAGGCAAAGTCGATCCGACCGCCACCTTCACAGATACGTTCTTCAATTTATTATGGAGCTCACAAGGTATCTGCTCCTTAATTCCATCCACGGGGTAGCCGGGACCGCCATCTGTATAGGATGCATCGTTAGACGGGACCTCCGATTCAGCTACGCTTCTTCTCCCTTGAGATGGGTTGACAGTAATATCGTGTGGAGGATCTTGCTGCAAGCGCGCAATTCCTCTAAGTTCGTCGATCTGCTGTTGCTGCTTGTTAAGTCTTCCTAGCAGCTGGTTGAACTTGTCTGCCTCCTCCTCCTCCCGTCGTTGCTTTGCTCTTCCTCGGATTCTATAGGTACCTTGGTCCTTAGGAAACCTATTCTCCCACGTGAAACGCCCGTCAAGGCCTCGGACTCGTCCTGTATGTTCGTGATTCCCGAGGACCAAGGTCAGCAAGTCTTTCTCTCTATCAGGATGAAACTGTTTTATTCCATCTTTTATATATTTGACCACTTTTAGCCATGCAATCCACAGTACCTTTATCCCGTTACTACAAACAAGGTCTCCTGTAAGTTTATCATATGTACTCCCATGCCCAAAGAACCAATTTCTTGCCCTCAAATCCCATTCTTCACGAATTGGTTCTCGAATGATCCCTTTATCATGAAACTCTTTCTCTTTTGCATCCCACTTAGGCATGGCAGCCGCGTAGCCCCCCTGGCCCCATGTTATGGTGATATTTCTTCTTTGCAGCATTTATCTTGTTTTTTCTGACTTTTCCTCTACAACTCCTAACCCCCTATACATCACAAATGCATCCCAGTAAGGCTGCTGCTTCGCTAGATAGCCTTCGAATAATGGGGTTTTCGTGTCCTTTTGATACTGTTGCCATAATGACTTCTTCCAGTTCTTGAATCGTTCAGCCATCTTCTTCAGTGCAAACTTCTTGACTTTCTTTCTCATTTCAGCCGTCTCGTCCTCAGTGTCACATTCTGGCATCTTGAAATGTGCCATTAGGTCATTAAAAAGTTCCTCTTTGAACATATCGTCGATATACACATCACTCCATTCCGCCTCTTTGGACTTATTCCACTCCCGAACAGTGATCTGGGTGCGATCTCTAGCAACAACTCCGCATGGTTGTACAAATAGTTGTTTTGTTTTCTTTGGTTCGAATGGTTCGTCGTCTCCTGAAACCTCTGTAATTTCATAAACAGTACCCTAGGGCAACTTTTTGGCTGGCCCGCGCTTGGTTTCTTGCTTGCTGTAGAGGCCTAAGAGAAGAAACATTCGTCAACATAATATATATACAACTAGGTACATCTAGTGACAATCATCGGACATCATATATATATACCTCGTCGATCTGCGTTACGTGTCCATGGGCTTCTTCCTCTTGTATGTTGGTCTCCTCTCCCTCACCGGATGAGTTCAGATACCTCGAGGGAGATCCCTCATCGGCATCGTGAATCATATCCTCGAGCAAGTGTTCCGAACTAGGTCTCTACTGACTAGACTAGGTGGATCCATAGTTCCTGCAAAATGCACACAATCTTTATTTGAACTTAACAAAATAAAACCTAAACCCTAAACCCAGAGGTGCGGTGGCGGTGGCCGGTGATGGTGGCCACGGGAGAGGCGGGCGACTAAGCGGCTTTCCGCGAGAACCACCACCCTAACCCTAACTCCGGGCACCACCCTAAACCCTAAACCCGGAGGTGCCGTGGCGGTGCGGGTACATAAATACACTATAAAATACTAATCCTAATTATAATTAAAAATAAACTAAATACACTATATACATAAATACACACTATATACAGTACACTAAATAAACTAATCCTAATTAAATTAAAAATCCTAACTATAATCCTTTTTTGTGAACTAATCCTAACTAATATAATCCTAATCCTAACCTAACCCTAACTCACCGGCGGTGGTGGTGGCCGGCGGTGGCGCTGGCGTGGGAGGTGGTGGCGTGCGCAACCTCGCTCGGAGTGGCAGCGGTGGCGCGTGCGGCCGATCGAGCTCGGGGGGCACGCGGGGCGTGGGGTCAAGGGAATGGGCGCGGGAGCGGGGAGCGGTGGGCTCGCCTATGGGCGGCAGGCCGGCGGAGAGAGGGAGTCTATGGCAGTTCTCGCGGGGGCAGTCTGGCGGCATCGTCGGCGTCTGCTGGCTCCACTTCTCCCGGTGCGTGGAACGCACCGGCGGAGAAGGCCTCGTTTTATACCCCCCCTCTAGTCCCGGTCCGTGGCACCAGCCGGGACTAAAGGGGGGTCTCTAGTCCCGGCTGGTGCCACGCACCGGGACTAGAGGGGGGGCGTTTCGTTTTCGCGCGCTCGGGCCAGACCTTTAGTCCCGGCTGGTAAACAGGGCCGGGACTAAAGGCCCAAATTTGCGCGCGCTGGGCCAAAAACACCAGAGCGCGCTGTGCATTTTTTTCAAATTTTCTGTTTTATCAAATAATTATTTAAATAGTCAAATTATTAACCATTTTGCCATTATCAATTTAAAAATGCATTAACTATTATTTTTTGCATATTTTTGAATTTGACAAAACTTTCAACATGAAAAGTTCTTGAATTTGAATAATTAATCCAAATCCATTTTCTATTTTATCAAATAATTAATTTAAATACTCAAATTATTAACCATTTTGCCATTATCAAATTAAAAATGCATTAACTATTATTTTTTACATACTTTTGAATTTGACAAAACTTTCAACATGAAAAGTTCTTGAATTTGAATAATTAATACAAATCCATTTTCTGTTTTATCAAATAATTATTTAAAAAGTCAAATTATTAACCATTTTGCCATTATCAATTTAAAAATGCATTAACTATTGTTTTTTGCATATTTTTGAATATCACTAAACTTTCAATAGGAAAAGTTCTTGAATTTGAATAATTAATCCAACTCCATTTTTTGTTTTATCAAATAATTATTTTAAATAGTCAAATTATTGCCCATTTTGTCATTATCAATTTAAAAATGCATTAACTATTTTTTTTGCATATTTTTGAATCTCACTAAACTTTCAACATGAAAAGTTCTTGAATTTGAATAATTAATCCAAATCCATTTTCTGAATAAGCTTTAGTCCCAGTTGTATCCACTAACAGGGATTAAAGATTTTTCCCGCTATTTCTCACCGCTTCCCGCCAAGTTTTTCCGCCCTTTCCTCTGAACCGAGCTTTTAGTCCTGGTTGTAGCCACTGACAGGGACTAAAAATATTTCCTGCCATTTCCCACCGCATCCCGCCATGTTTTCCTGCCCTTTCCATCTATATATAGGCTGACTGCGCCATGGTTATGCACACATCCACACCTTCTTCTCTCACAGAAATGGACAGTGCCTACTGGGCCATTCTGACCCTCGAGAAGACGGAGGCGTTGTGCGCCTCAAGCTACCCTTGCCCACTAGGCTACCGGATGCCCGCTGGTTGGATGCTGAGCGCTGGATGTGTTCCTGTCCCTCCTGTGCCTCAAGGCTCCGCCCGACAGGCGGCCTCACGAACCACTTCTACCACGAGCTCACGACGGAGCAGCGGATGGATCCCTAGTTGGGATCCCGACAACTACGACACCTGGAACGCCTTCTTCTCTAACTGGCGGGAAAGGGAGCTCGTCAGGTACGATGGCGATGGCCCACCCCCGGTGAACCACAAAGAAGCCGGCCGCCGTCTGTGGTGGGCGAACCGTACTATCATCGGCGTGATGCGCTACATCGCCGGGGGAGACCATCCTCGCCTGCGGTGCCCACAAGTCCACCCGCCCGCCATGAATCCGAGGCCGGAGTGGCAGGTGCCCCCGGTATATAAGACCCTGGAGCTGTGTGCTATAGGACTAGGCATGATTATAACTAAAGGGGGCGGCTTTAGTCCTGAGTGTTAGCTAGTCCCGGTTTGTCCCGATTTTTAATATTAATAAATATATTGAGTGTTAGTCCCGGTTTGTGGCTAGACCAGGACTAAAGGGGGCCTTTAGTCCCGATTCCGTAGTCTCGGTTTTTAAATATTAATAAATGTCTTGAGTGTTAGTCCTGTTTTATGGTTGGACCGGGACTAAAGGAGGGTCTTTAGTTCTGATTCGTACTACGACTTTCCCAAACTATGAAGATGTTGTCCCGATTCGTACTTACCATGAAGATCTGATCTCCAAACACGTGCGGTCACATGTTAGGGAGTGCCTCTATGCCCAGTTTCTTGGAGATGCCGGAGGACTGGGCTCTGGCGGCATCTCCCTGAAACTGTC
This sequence comes from Avena sativa, assembly GCA_916181665.1. Lineage (NCBI taxonomy): Eukaryota > Viridiplantae > Streptophyta > Magnoliopsida > Poales > Poaceae > Avena > Avena sativa. The sequence goes on along the minus strand of OV702300.1, from coordinate 31,436,494 downwards.
CGTAGTGGTGTCCCTGCTCTCGAAGACCATCTTGCAGCTTGTAACTTCTCTAACTAGATCAATATGCCTGGGAGCTAACCTAATTTCACATATTAGGGAGTGCCTCTATGACCAGTTTGTTGGAGATGCCGGAGGACTGGGCTCCGGCGGCATCTCCCTCAAACTGGTCGTAGTGGTGTCCCTGCTCTCGAAAACCATCGATATTGGAGATGCCTCAAACTGGCTGGAGGACTGGCCTATTTATAGTACAAGCAACTCGGCATAGTGTCGACACTCACGACATAATGTCGACACTCACCTCTATTATTAGTGCTCAGTCGTATTTTGTCCCGGTTGGTGTCTCCAACCGGGACTAAAGGTTCATCCAACCGGGACTAAAGGTTCAACCCCTATTATTAGTGCTTCCTGGCCCAGCCTGCCGCAATCCCTTCAGTCGCGGTTGGTTTCTCCAACCGGGACTAAAGGTTCAACCCCTATTATTGGTGCTATCTGGTCCAGCCTGCCGCAATCCCTTCAGTCGCGGTTGGTTTCTCCAACCGGTACTAAAGGTTCAACCCCTATTATTAGTGATGTCTGGCCCAGCCTGCCGCAATCCCTTCAGTCGTGGTTGGTTTCTCCAACCGGGACTAAAGATTCAACCCCTATTATTGGTGTTGCCTGGCCCATCCTGCCGCAATCCCTTCAGTCGCGGTTGGTTTCTCCAACCGGGACTAAAGGTTCAACCCCTATTATTAGCGCTTCCTGGCCCAGCCTGCCCCGCCCTTTCCCTCTATTTATAGTGCGACCGTCATGGCCATGGAGAATCTTCATCATTTAACAATATGATTACATAAAAGGTTTAATATATTACACCAACATCCCTATCTAGTGTTATTGTTTTCTTCTGCGCCGTAGCCATGGACAATCTTCATCATTTAACAGGAGGCTTGGGTCAGTTTTCACTTTGAAGGGCGGGATTTCATGAAACTTATTATAATCTTATGACATATCTGTCTTGTCATCCACTCCCACGATGTTTCTTTTCCCTGAAAGAACTATGTGGCGCTTTGGCTCATCGGACGATGTATTCTTTTGCTAATTTCTTTTTCTCGGTTTCGTAGACATGTCCTTCACATAGAAAACCTGAGCCACATCGTTGGCTAGGACGAATGGTTCGTCCATGTACGCAAGATTGTTGAGATCCACTGTTGTCATGCCATACTTTTTGTCTACATGTACCCCTCCTCCTGTCATCTTGACCCATTTGCACCGAAACAAAGGGACCTTAAAAGTAGGTCCATACTCAAGTTCCCATATCTCCTCTATGTACCCATAATATGTGTCCTTGTGTCCATCGTCATATGTTGCATCAAAGCGGACACCACTGTTTTGGTTGGTTCTCTTTTTATCTTGGGCGATCGTGTAAAATGTATTACCATTTATCGCGTACCCTTGGAAAGTACATATAGTTGAAGATGGTAATCGTGCCAACAAGTACATCTGATCTTCAATAGTGTTTTTATTCATGAGATGTTTCTACAACCAACTGCCAAAAGTGTCCTCGTGTTCCACTTTAATCGAGGAGTCAGGCATCACCGGGTTTTCCGAGCGTACAATAATTTTGTGTTTCTCGATATACGGAGCCACCAAGGTGGAATTGTGTAGAACTGTGTAGTGTGCTTTATTGAAAGAATCCTTGTCCATACATACCATTGTTTTCCTTCCTAGTGTGCCTTTTCTAGTCAGCCTCCCCTCATACTGAGATTCAGGAACACCAATCGGCTTAAGGTCAGGAAGAAAGTCAACACAAAACTCAATGACCTCCTCTGTTTCATAGCCCTTTGAGATGCTTCCTTCTGGCCTAGCACGCTTATGAACATATTTATTTAAGGCTCCATGAACCTTTCGAAGGGGAACATATTGTGTAGAAACACAGGACCGAGAATTCTAATCTATTCGACTAGGTGAACTAGGAGGTGCGTCATAATATTGACGAAAGATGGAGCGTACAACAACTCGAAGTTGACCAGACATTGGACCACATCAATCTGTAACCTTGATAGACTTTATGGATCGATTACCTTCTGAGAAATTGCATTGAGGAATGCACATACATTCACAATGGTCAGCTGAACATTTTCGGTAGAATCCCTCTCAATGCAACTGGAAGCAATTGTATCATAAGCACGTGGCAGTCATGGGACTTTAGGTTTTGGAATTTTTTCTCTTTCATATTTACTATTCCCTTTATGTTAGATGAGAAGCCAGACGGGGCCTTGATACTGAAAAGGACTTCAAAAAAGATTTCCTTTTCTTCCTTGGTAAGACCATAGCTGGCAGGCCCTTGAAACTGCCATGGATGCTTGTCGTCTCGTCCTTTATGATGTTGCTGGTCCTCCCGTGCTTCCGGTGTATCTTTTTACTTCCCATACAAGCCCAAGAAGCCTAGAATATTGACGCAAATATTCTTCGTCAGGTGCATCACGTTGATTGCAGAGCGGACCTCATGGACTTCCCAATAGGGTAGCTCCCAAAATATAGATTTCTTCTTCCACATGGGTGCGCGTTCCTCGACGTCTTTCGGAACAGGTTGTCCTCTAAGACCCTTTTCAAATATTACATTTAAATCCTTGACCATACCAAATACATCAGCACCAGTACGGGGGGCAGGCTTCTTCCAGTGATCTGCCTCGCCATCGAAATGCTTGCCTTTTTTCCTGAAGGGGTGTCTGGGCGGAAGAAAACAACGATTGTACGGGTACACATTCTTCCTAGATTTATCCAGATATAAACTTTCAGTCTCATCTAAACAGTGTGTGCATACATTATATCCCTTGTTCGTCTATACTGAGATGTTACTAAGAGCAGGCCAATCATTGGTGGTTACGAACAACAACGCTCGTAGGTCGAATGGCTCCTGTTTGTGCTCATCCCACACACGTAAACCTGGTTCGGCCCATAACTGTAAAAGTTCATCAACTAATGGCCTTAGGTACACATCGATGTCATTGCCGGGTTGCTTCGGGCCTTGGATGAGCACTGGCATCATAATGAACTTCCTCTTCATGCACAGCCAAGGAGGAAGGTTGTAGATACATAGAGTGACGAGCCAGGTGCTATGACTGCAGCTATGCTCCCTAAAAGGATTCATGCCATTTGTAGTTAGACCAAACCATAAGTTTCTTGCATCACCAGCAAAGTCCGGGAAGTCTCTCTCGATCTTTCTCCACTGTCGACCATCAGCGGGGTGCCTCAACATCCCGTCTTTCTTACGGTCTTCCATGTGCCATCGCAACAACTTGGCATGCTCTTTGTTTCTGAACAAACGTTTCAATCGTGGTATTATAGGAGCATACCACATCACCTTGGCAGGAACCCTCTTCCTAGGTGGCTCGCCATCAACATCACCAGGGTCATCTTTTCTGATCTTATACCGCAATGCAGTGCATACCGGGCATTTATCCAAATTCTCGTACTTCTCACCGCGGTAGAGGATGAAGTCATTAGGGCACGCATGTATCTTCTGCACATCTAATCCTAGAGGGCAGACGAGCTTCTTTGCTTCGTATGTACTGGTGGGCAATTCGTTATTTCTTGGAAGCAACCTCTTCATGAGTACCAGCAACTTCTCAAATCCCGAGTCAGTCACACCGGTCTCTGCCTTCCACTTCAGCAATTCCAGTGTGCTACCCAGCTTCTTCTGGCCATGTTCACAAGTTGGGTACAACAATTTGTTGTGGTCCTGTAACATCTGCTCAAACTGCAACCTCTCCTTTTCTGTGTCGCAGTCTCGCTTTGCATCAGAAATGACCCGACCAAGATCATCAGCGGGCCGGTCTGGTTCCCGTTCTTCACCTCCTTCTTCATTGTCTTCCATTGCGGTATTAGCGTATTCAGGGAACATAGCTCGGTAGTTGTCATCATCGTTCTCTTCTTCATCGTCGTCTTCCATCACAACCCCTCTTTCTCCGTGTTTGGTCCAAACATTATAGCCGGACATAAAAACAGACCGAAGAAGGTGGCTCTGAATGACTCTTGCGGAAGTGTGAGACTTCTCATTCCTACAGTCAACACATGGACAACACATAAAACCATCTCGTCGCTTGTCCTCCTCGGCCACAACTCGAAAATAACGCATGCCTTCTCTAAAAGCGGCAGAGCATCGGTCACTGTACATCCATGGATGGCTCATCTGTATCATACAAATATATATCAAATGCAATCACTATGCTAAAATTAGTACTGCACGACGGTCTAAATGAGAAAATAGTTGCTAACCTTTTATTACACTTGGAAACAAAGATGAGAAAACTTAAGTGTGGCCCGAGCACCTCATATCATGTCTGTCTTGTGTAACATAAACTCGCATCGCTCTAATGGACATTCCACCAAACACATCTAGTGCATATGTATGAACAAGAAAAAAATAGCACAACAACACTCTCTCCCACCAGGAAAAAAACAGTTGAGAGGAGGAGGGGGTTGTGCGTATATATAGGGTCAGACCATTAGTCCCGGTTGGAGATACAAACCGGGACTAAAGGGGGTGCCCCCAGCGAGCGGCAGGGCTAGGGCCCTTTAATCCCGGTTTGAGTCTCAGACCGGGACTAATGGGGTCTAACGAGCCGGGACCTATGGTTCTGGGTAGCTCGGGCCGTCTGGCGAGGGCTATTAGTCCCGGCCCTAGCCACAGCCGGGACTAATGGCCTGGACGAAAGGCCTGTTTTCTACTAGTGTAGATAGAGGGCGGGGAAGAAAATCCTATACGACCAGGGTCGTAAGACCCGCATGGTGGACCAAGTTATCCGTTTGACACCTGGCAAAAAAGAATCTCAAAGCGTTTGATCATTTATTCACTAATTCCAAGTAACCAAATCCCAAACCCAGTAGTACTTCGCTGTGTAGGGGTTCGTAGCATGGAAAACAAAATTTTCTACCGCATGCACACAAACAAGCCAAGATCTATCTACTAGATTGTAGCAACGAGTCGATAGAGGAACTCACCCTCGAAGATTCCAAAGCGGTCAACGAGAGCAGATTCTCGTGGGTGATGTAGTCGTACACTTGCCGATCTCAAGATCGCGTAGACGATCCTTCCGGCGCTGCGTTCCGGTAGCGCTTCCGTAGTCGGTCACACGTTCAGTACTCGATGAAGCCCTTCCTCGCCCTTGTTCCAGCAGGCAGCGGAGGTTGTAGCACTCTCCTCGCGATTCCGGCAGCACAACGGCGTGGTACCGGAAGTACAGGGGAGATCTCGCAGGGCTTCGCCTTAAGCCGAAGCGAGTATGGTGGACTATGAGAGAGATCCTTGGCGATCTAGGGTTTACACACACCAAGGAGGAGGCTTGGCCAGCGGCTAGGGTTAGCTAGGAGGCGGCGGTGGCTTGCCCTAGGGCGGCGGCGGCTGCAGGAGGGCCGGCGGCTTAGGGCTAGGGTTTGCGGGTGGAGGTGTTGGGTGCTAGGAGGGGCAGCCCTGCCCCTCCTTATATAGATGGAGGGGCCGCGCTAGGGGAGGGGAGTCCCTCCCCAACTCGGTTTCCCAAGGGGGCCGGCGGTGGAGGGGAGGAACTCCTCCCCAACTCGGTTTCCACCTTCCCCTCCACTTCCCAAAATAGCCGTTTGACTTTTCAAATTGGCGTTTGACTTTTCAAACTAGGATTTGATTAAACCCTTTATTTTGTTCAGCGACGACACCTAGTACATGATGCAATCATTCCAACTTGGTATGACACATTCATGTACCCTTCCCCCTTCGGAGTGCCGGACATTCCGGAACCTTCTAGAACATTCCCGATGAAAACACCAGAACCATTCACCAACCCCGAAATAGGACTTTCCTTATATGAATCTTATTCTCCGGACCATTCCGGATCTCCTCGTGATATCCTGGATCCCATCCGAGACTCCGAACAACATTCGGTCTCTTACTCATCATTCCATATCTACTCAACAACATCGAATCCTTAAGTGTGTCTCCCTACGGTTCGTGAATTATGCGGACATGACCGAGAGACTTCTCCGATCAATAACCAATAGAGGAATCTGGAAATTCATATGGCTCCCACATTTTTCTACGATTACTTTGCGATCGAATGAACCACTTACATACGATACCAATTTCCCTTTGTCTCACGATAGTTTACTTATCCGAGGTTTTGATCGTCGGTATCTCTGCATACCTAGTTCAACCTCGTTACCGATAAGTACTCTTTTCTCGTTCCCGTGGTATGTGATCCCTTGTGAGCCAGTCACATGCTTGCAAGCTAATTGGATGACATTCCACCGAGAGGGCCCAGAGTATATCTGTCCGTCATATGGATGGACAAATCCCACTCTTGATCCATGTGCCTCAACACATACTTTCTGAACACTCAATGCCACCTTTATAGCCACCCAGTTACGGTGTGGTGTTTGATGTCATCAAAGCATCCTTCTGGTGCTGGTAATTAACATGATCTCATGGTCGAAGGAATTAGGTTACTATGTATCAGAAAGCTTATAGCAAATGAACTATATTAAATGACTTGATCTTTATGCTATGCTTATCTATAGGAGTATGTCCATCACATCATTCTCCTAATGATATGACCCTATTGTTAATAACATCTCTATGTTCGTGATCAGGATACCATGATCATATATTAACCAACAAGCTAGTTTAACAAGAGGCTTTACTAGGGACTCTTTTATGTTTACAAATCACACAAGTATTAATGTTTCCGGTTAATACAATTATAGCATGGTATGTAAACATTTATCATAAGTATGAAGATATGATAATAACTACTTTATTATTGCCTCTTGGGCATATCTCCAACACGCTGAAACCGAAGGAGATGAAAAACTTCAAACCCAAAACAATTTCAACTGACATTAGCGATACAGTCGAGCCCATAAACGTGGAGAGAGATAAAACTCAAAAACTCTAGTAGTAATTCGTTGAGACCGAACAAAATCGCGCCAGCATCACATCACATCACACGTAGAGAGACATTATCATCAAACACACACCAAAGCAGCGCCTTCTTTCTTCTCCAGCGCTCCAGCAAAGTCCATCGAATAGAGCAAGCAACAATACAAGTAGAGTTACCACGGTCGGCAGGGCAAACAGTCCGTCGGCGGCGCCGGGGACAACGACGTCAAGGAGGCTGGATAAGTGGACGCTGTGAATGAGCTGCGAGCACCGGCGGCACAACGAGCAGGATAATCGCACCAGCACCACTGGAGAAAGGAAGGGGAATTAGATTTAAGAGATTTGGTACTGAACTTGGGGAATAAGTGGCTAGATGCTATGAGATTCGTTTTGGACAGGTGTCAGACGCATAACTTGGTCCACCATGGGGGCGTACGACCCAGGGTCGTATAGGATTTTTTGTTGGAATTTGGTGAGTTTTGGGCCGTTGGCCCATTAGACAAATTCTGAAATTCTCTTTGGCCCACTTGTATATGGCAGCATATGGCTGTGTAGTGGTGCTAAAGTTTAGTCCCACATTGTTAGTTGAAGGGGAGTTGGACCACCTTATATAGTAGAGTGTTGCACCACTCATTAAGGTGTGACAAGAAGAGTAGCCCTCGCGCACTCCTCCTCCGACGCCGCCCGTCTCGCCTCGTCACGACGCGTGCGAGCGCCACGGGTTGCGGGAATCTCATTAACGGACACGTTAATTACAGCCGTTTCCAGTTTTTATGGACGTGGACTGTTACCGACTCGGACATGGGCTGAGCCCACGATCTCCCTAACCTGCATTATATAAGCGTCTGCGCTAGCGCCACCGCTTTCGTCTTCCCCATCCCGGCTTGCGGCGTGCACCGCAGATCGGGACAGTAGGCCTCTGGAACCCCGCCTCTCGTGAACCTGTACGGGTGAGGGGCGATTAGGGTTTTTGGGGAGCGCTCAAGCGTGATACTGTCAACCACGACGTCGTCCGACGACTTCTTCCCGGACGTCAGCGACCTCTTCGACAACCTCAACATGGGCGACGCTGCTGCGACCGCTATTCAGCCTACACTGTACGTGATACTCAACTATTTTTTTTGGATTATGCTAGAGTTCTTTGTCTAGCGTTTTGTATAGATGTGATAGGTTTATCTCCTATAGATGTAATCTGTTCATCTACTTTGTTGATCTGCATGATTGGTTTTACTACTGTCTGTATGATCATGCTTTATCAGTTTATTATTCAGATTAAATAATATGGATTATTGCTTAAATTTCCAACAATCCAAAAACCTGATTATAGGCAACTGAATTCCACTAGTATAGCCACGACTACTAGGCCGCCTCCTTTTGATGGCATGCACTATAAGAGATGGCGCAAGAGAGCAGTTCTTTGGTTTGAAAACCTAAACTGCTATAGCGCCACTCTTGGCAAGCCTAAAGGAGATCTTTCTACTGAGCAGGAAATGAACTTTAAGAAAGCCGATACCATGTTTATGGCGGCTCTGTTCAGTGTTCTTGGGGACAACATTGTTGACCCTTATATGTCATTTGATGATGGAAAGGACGCGTGGGAAGCGCTCGAGGCCAAGTTTGGGGTCTCGGACGCTGGCACTAAGCTGTATGTCATGGAGCAATTCTATGACTACATGATGGTTGATGAGCGCTCCGTCGTTGAGCAAGCTCATGAGATACAATCACTTGCCAAAGAACTTGAGCAGTTCAAGTGTTCCTTACCGGACAAATTTGTGGCTGGTGGCATTATTTCCAAGCTTCCTCCTTCGTGGAGGAACTTTGCTACTTCTTTGAAACATAAGAGACAATAGTTTTCCGTTACAGATCTCATTGGGTCTCTTCATGTGGAAGAGAAGGCGAGAGCAAAGGACAAAATTGCTCGAGGACTTGAGGGAGGTTCTACTGCCAATTTAGTGCAGAGGAAAAACTTCCAATCCCACAAGTTTAAGAATAAGAACAAAACTGAAGAAAAGGGAAAGTTTGATGGCAAGAACAAGGCCACGCACTCAACCAACTTCAAGAAGAATAATGATAAGAGGAAAGGCTCTTGCCACGTCTGTGGTGATCCTGATCATTGGGCTCCTAGCTTCCCTAATCGCTTTGACAAACGTCAACATGAGAACAGCGGCAAGACCACGAATGTTGTTATTAGCGATACTGAGATGAAGGATGCTAGGTACGGTATTTTACCTACTATCCTTTCAGTATGTCATTCTCCTGATTGGTGGATAGACACAGGTGCTAATACACATGTATGTTCTGATATTTCCATGTTTTCCTCTTATCAGGTCTCAAGGACCTCTTTCGTGCTGATGGCAAACGGCTCACGTTCTTCTGTTCATGGTATTGGTACGGTAAACCTGAAATTTACTTCGGGGAAGACCGTACAGCTGAAGAATGTGCAGCACATTCCCTCCATCAATAAGAATCTCGTCATCGGATCGCTTTTATGTCGAGATGGCTTTAAGTTGGTTTTTGAGTCCAATAAAGTTGTAATTTCTAAGTATGTATAATTCGTTGGAAAGGGTTATGAGTGCGGAGGTGTCACATCCCAAAATTTTCCAAATTTTGAAATGTGAAAAATAAATAAACAAAATAAATAATTGTTGAAATTTAGGGTGAAAAGAAACTTTTGTTTCTAAATGGAAACTTAAAACCCATCTTGAACAAACTTTGAATAAAATTTGAATCCAACAAAATTCAAATCAAGTGAAATGCATTTCTCATAAAATACATCTGGAAATTTAAACACTTGGAAAATAAATCCAAACCCTAAAACCCTAATGGAAATAAAACCATTTCCAAGTTATTCCCAAGCCTATGGATTTGATCCATATAAAAATTGACCATCAAACATTTATAAATGATCAAGAAAGATAAATAGAAATATATTAAAACCCTATAAATTGGTTTCACTTAATTTGGAACCATAAATAAAATCTTATGAATATAATAAGATAAGGAAATTAAATTTCCAAAGCTAATAAAGAACTTATATATAAATCCATACCAAAATGGTGATCAAATAATCCTAAAGAGATTTAAAAAGATAAACAAATATTAAACAAGATTTTATAAATTGGGATCACCAAGTTTGGATCTTTAAAAATAAAAAGATATGGATTTTATAAGTTAAGGAAAGAATTATCAAATAAAGAATATTTGAAAGACCAAATAAATCTTGGCCAAATCCATAAACAAATGGAATGAATATAATCCAAATTCAAATAAAATAAAGGGATAAAGAATACTCCAAATAAAATAAAAATGACTTTGACCAAATCCTATTTTATTGGAATAAAGATAAAAATCCCTATTAAAGATAATTGATTAAATCATGAGAAAATAATATTTTGGAATTTACCCAAGTGGATTAAAAGCTGTTTAATTAACTTAAATAATAAGATCAAAGAAAACTTCCAAATAAAATTTAGGGAATTAAAACCATATTTAATTCCATTGGAAATAAAACAAATACCCAATACAAATGATTTATGAATCATAATAAAACTTTCCAAATAATTCAAGTTAAATTATTTGACACCCTAATAATCAAATAAAAACCTACTGAAAGGATTTGAAAGATTTTGGAAATTTAGATGGTGTTTGAATTATTATTAAATCCTACTTGGATTAAAACAAGGGCCTATTTAAATAAATAAAAAGGACCCAAAAAGAATAAAGTTTATTTCCAAAATTAACTTCAGAATGTGCTACTAATCAATATTTAAATCTACACAAATTTTGGGAAAGTTTTGAGTTCAAATTGATGTTTGAATTGTGTAATTAAAATCAAAACAGAAATAAAGAAATGGAAAAAGAGAAAACAAACAGAACAAAAAAAATGTAAAAGGACCCAGCCCAGCCAGCAAGCCCACAAGGCCCAGCCAGCCCACCTCTCCCTCTCACGAGCGAAACGCTTTCTCACCGCAGACTTAACCCACGCCCTCACTGACATCCTGGACCCCACCCCCACACTCTCCCTCACGCTGACAGCGGACCCCATCGCCACGTCGTCATCTTCTCCACCCACGCCCTCCTCCCAGCCGTTTCCTGCCATTAATTTCTCCAAGTAATTACGCAGCAATGGCTCGACGAATTAATCCCGTGATCACACGTGATAAATCCCCTCCCTCTCCTCTTCATTTCCCCTAAACCCCGCTGCCAGAGAGCCACCAGGATGCCTCCATTTTTCTCCGCACTGCTGCTGTCTCCGGCGAGCTCCGCGAGCGTTTCCGGCCAGTAGACGTTGCCCCTTGCCTCCTCAACCATGCTCACATGCTCCCTAGGACCTGGCGCATCTCCCCGTAGTGCCAGCTCGTCCCGAACGCCCCAGAGCCTCGATAATGACGACCACAGCACCACGCCGCCGTCTGTCATTGCTCCGACGAGCACTGCTGGTAAGACCAGACCTCCCCTCTCCCTCTCCTTCACACGCACATGCTCGCCGTGACCCCGCGCATCTAACCGCAACTCTTTTTATCTCTGACGTGCCCCGTGCCTTCGCCATCATCTTCAACAGGACGAGCCCGAGCCAAAGGACAACTCTGGCGTGAAATTTCCTTCGTCCTCGTGCGCCCCCTGCCTCCCCGAGAGCACGTTGAGCATAAGCATCGTCCAGCGAATCAGGTGAGCCCCCTATTTCTCTTTCTCGCTTCCTGCAATGTCAGCGACGCCACTGCCAGGCCGCCGCCGCCGCGCGTCAGAGTTCAGCGCCACCAGTTCTAGGTCATTAGCCTAGGACCATTGGATCTTGATCCTGAGGCTTAGATAGAATCACTTAAAGCCGAAGGGGTATGCGATATGTGCCCTGCGATGTAACTTAATCCTACGGTCTGTGTCTTTCGATCCACGTGAAACGTTTTCAACCAATCATATTGCTCCACATGGCCAGTGTGTTGTTTAAAAATCAGAGTTTGATCTATTAGTTTTCCAAATTTGTAAATTGCATAACTTTCAAACCACACGTCCAAATTTTGCAAATTTTATATCAATGGATTCAGCAAAACAAGCCCTAGCCAACCATGCACTTTTTTTTAGTAAAAAGCTTCTGATAAATTGTTTGTTTTTACAGAAACTTGTGTATGCATGTTTAGGTTATAAAATTTATTCCAAAATGATTTTGAGGATAAAATCTTTGGAAAATGGTGTGTTTTGAACCTACTGACCATAGGAAACAAATTGTGGTTTCAAAAATGTATTTGGTGAAACAAAAGAATAAACTTTGGATTTAAACCATATCTAGCCAAATAAGAATAATGTTTAATTATTAAAAATGCTTTTGGGAGAAAATATTTGAGAAATGTTTTGGAAATAAACTCTCTGACCCTAAACACAAGGGTTTATGGTTTGAAAACATATTTTGTGAAACCTATAGAATTTTTCCTTATTAAAAGTATTTCTTCACCACATAAAATAATGATTTGGTTTAAAAATGGTTAATGAAGTAAAACCTTTTGCAAATGATTTTGCCACTTTATAAAATGACCATTAGGTGTTTTCAAATGTTTAGGAACCATTAGAAACCACTTCTCCAACTAAAAACAACCTTTGGCATGCTTGCATGCATTGTTTTGATTCTATCATTTTATGTGATGAAATGCTTGAATGGTAGATTGAAATATTGTTTGCTTGATTGAATTATAGTGATTTGAAGTGAGTGAACATTGCAAAGATCAAGGAGTGAACTTATACCCTCTACCAAAAAGGCAAGTGATGCTTCATACTTTTGTCCCATTAGTGATATTTCTAAGTAGGACTTGCATGGAATTTTTGCTAAGTGTAAACTATGCCATGGGAAATCCTAGTAGATGAAACCTTAGAAGAAATTTCCTAAGTTAAGATTCCTACTACTATCATGCTTAGCTTAGCTAATAGAAAACAAGGGTGGGATATATATTCATACTATAGAAAATTTCTAAGTCTGAGGACTTGTGTTTTGTTAATAAAACAACTAAGTGAATGAATCACCTGGGTGGAATGGAAGGAATGGTTTGTGTTGAGTGGTTCACAAGGCCCATTTATGTGGTTTACCTTGTGTATCTCACTTGTGGATGGCCACCCAGGAACAAAGAGATTTGAGATGTCAAATGTTGAGAAGCTTCAAGTGCAGCCACTTGGCATTATGGCTCTGCCTGGATCATATGGGTTGCAATAACTTAGCCAAATGGACAGTTGGTGGTAGGGGTTGATAGCTTGGAACGCGTCCATTCTGGTCTAAGGGAAGGCTTCTGAAAGATCTTGTCTTGGTGAAACCAAGTCTTGTGGGGAAAGTGCACCACCTCTGCAGAGTGAAAAATCTAAGTACTTAGCCATGTCCCTGGTAAAGGACAATTTGAGCATCAAGACATGGAAGCTATCAAGAATCTCCTCATCCCAATTTCTAAGTTAAAAACTTGTGGTTGAACAAGGGTTTAAGGTTCACCAATTTCTATTGGTGGTTCCTTGGGTGATTTTTGTCAAGCAAAAACTTAGTGATTTCAAATGATAAGGAAAATCTATTTTGAGCAAGCAAGCCTAAGCTCCACTTAGCCAAATGCATATAGATGATAGACTCCACTATATTACCATAGTATCACTTTCCAATACAATTCAAATGTATTGACCCTTGTGGCTGTAACTTGTTATGTTGCAGGTTTGTTTGATATTAGTGAAGTTTAATGATTAGGATTACAAGTCTACAACCAACATGTCTGCCTGTGGCACTTTGAAGATGAAGGACCCCATGCTATTGTTATATTCTGCTGCATTGTAATGAGATAGCCAAATGAGCTATGTAAGATGTAATAAATTATGTTATTCCTGGTTATAAAGTTGTATTATGACCTTTGTTTCTTGATATTAGATCTTAACTATGGATGCTAGCTATTGATCCAGGGACTAGCATTGCAAACACAGGGATCTCTACCTTATTAAAGGTTGGGAACCTCACAAAAGGTCTGTTCTGCTTGTCTTTGTCAGACTCATGTACTAAAGTTATTAATCATGTGTGCAATGATAATGAGTCCAATGTTTGGCATTCACGACTCTTTCATATTAACTTTGGTTGGATGACACGGCTAGCCAATATGAGTTTAATTCCGAAATTTACCATTGTCAAAGGTTCTAAGTGCCAAGTTTATGTGCAAGCAAAGCAACCCCGCAAGTCTCATATGGCTGCGGAACCGAGAAACTTAGCACCGCTAGAACTCATACATTCAGATCTTTCTGAGATAAATGGTGTGTTGACAAAAGGTGGAAAAAGATACTTTATGACGTTGATTGATGACTCCACTAGATACTGCTATGTTTATCTCCTAAAATCTAAAGATGAAGCTTTGAACTACTTCAAAATCTATAAAGCTGAGGCAGAAAACCTACTTGATCTTAAAATCAAGCGGCTAAGTTCGGATCGTGGTGGAGAGTACTTTTCAAATAAATTTGATTTATTCTGTACGAAACATGGTATTATACATGAGAGGACGCCTCCCTACTCACCTCAGTCAAATGGGGTGGCCGAAAGAACGAACCGAACTCTAACTGATTTGGTTAACGCCATGTTAGATACATCGGGTATTTCCAAGGAATGGTGGGGGAGACGCTAATGACCGCGTGTCATGTCCTAAACCGTGTTCCTGTAAAGGATAAAACCATGAATCCATTTGAGGAATGGGAAAAGAAAAGGCTTAAACTCTCTTACTTAGGAACTTGGGGTTGTTTGGCGAAAGTCAATATTCCAATACCCAACAAGCGAAAGCTTGGACCAAAAACCGTTGATTGTGTTTTTCTGGGATATGCTTTTCATAGCATTGGCTATAGATTTTTGATAGTAAATTCCGAGGTATCCGACATGCATGTTGGTACAATTATGGAGTCGAATGATGCGACTTTATTTGAGGACATCTTTCCTATGAAAGGTATGTCCAACTCATCAAATTAGGAGATGACTAGTTCATCTAGTCAGGAATTTTCTATAATTCCTGAACCCACTATGCCGATAGAACACTCTGATGATCATGTGGAGGATGACAATGAAGCTCCCAAAAGGAGCAAGAGACAAAGGACTGCAAAGTCATTTGGTGATGATTTCATTGTGTACCTTGTGGATGATACTCCCACTTCTATTTCAGAAGCCTATGCATCTCAAGATGCTGACTACTGGAAGGAAGCTGTCCGAAGCAAGATGGACTCCATCTTAGCTAATGGTACTTGGGCAATCATTGATCGTCCTTATGGGTGTAAACCTGAAGGATGTAAATGGGTGTTCAAGAAAAAGCTTAGACCTGATGGTACTATTGAAAAGTACAAGGCACGTCTTGTGGCTAAGGGTTATACCCAAAAGGAAGGTGAAGACTTCTTCGATACCTACTCACCTATAGAAAGATTTACCACTATTCGAGTACTACTTTCCTTGGCTACCTCACATGGTTTTCTCGTTCATCAAATGGACGTTAAGATAGCTTTTCTAAATGGAGAGCTAGATGCGGAAATTTATATGGAGCAGCCTGACGGATTTGTAGTAGATGGTCAAGAAGGAAAGGTGTGTAAGTTATTGAAGTCTTTGTATGGTCTTAAGCAAGCTCCTAAGAAGTGGCACGAGAAGTTTGAAAGAACTTTAACTGCTGAAGGCTTTGTTGTAAATGAATCTGACAAATGTGTGTACTATCGCCATGGTGGGGGCGAGGGAGTTATTATGTGTCTCCATGTTGATGACATATTGATATTTGGGACCAACCTCGCTGTTATCGAGGAAGTCAAAGAGTTCCTATCTCGCTGCTTTGACATGAAGGACTTGGGAGTGGTTGATGTAATATTAAACATCAAGCTACTAAAGGATAACAATGGTGGGATTACACTTCTTCAGTCTCACTATGTGGAAAAGATATTGAGTCGCTTCGGGTATAGCGACTACAATTCTTCTCCAATGCCTTATGATCCGAGTGTGCTACTTCGAAAGAATCGAAGGACTGCTAAAGATCAATTGGGATATTCTCAAATTATTGGCTCGCTCATGTATTTAGCCAGCGCTACTAGACCTGACATCTCCTTTGCTGTAAGCAAACTAAGTCAATTTGTGTCAAATCCTGGAGATGATCATTGGCATGCTCTTGAAAGAGTTTTGCGCTATTTGAAAGGCACTACGAGTTATGGTATTCACTATACTGGGTATCCACGGGTATTTGAGGGTTATAGTGATTCAAATTGGATATCTGATGCTGATGAGATTAAGGCCACAAGTGGTTATTTGTTTACACTTGGTGGTGGCACTGTTTCCTGAAAGTCTTGCAAGTAGACCATCTTAACGAGGTCAACAATGGAAGCAGAACTCACAGCATTAGACACAACCACTGTTGAAGCAGAGTGGCTTCATGAGCTCTTGATGGACTTACCTGTGGTTGAAAAACCAATACCCGCCATCCCGATGAATTGTGATAATTAAACTGTGATCGTCAAAGTAAACAATTCTAAGGATAAAGACATCAAGGCATGTGAAGAGGAGATTGAAATCTGTCAGGAAACTGAGAAACTCCGGAGTTATTGCATTGGATTACATCCAAATTAAACATCTAAGAATCTGGAAGATCCCTTCACAAAGGGTTTATCACGCAATGTGATAGATAATGCATCAAGGAAGATGGGTTTGAGACCCACGCTATGAGTTGATCCCAGTGGCAACCCACTCTATGTGATCGGAGATCCCGTGAATTAGAGCTGGGAGACAAGCTGTTGGTCAGCTGAGAGGAGAGTATCCCTATATTATATTTAGATCTCCATAAAGATGCAATACTCTCTTAATCTGCATGGCAGGTTGATATTCATCTTAATGTGTTCCAAGTGGCTTTTTATAAGCGGAGATGTTGTCCTGTAGAACAACTCTTGAGGAACACACCTATATGAGTCTGACTGTCAAACGTCGCAATCCGTGAGAGTTGGGTGCTCTCTAATAAACTCATAAAAGGCCCTGGAGTATGACGAATAAGCTCCAAACCGCGGGGAAGCCGACGATAGCCCTGTACCGGTCTAGATTTTGTGTGAAACTAGCGCACAGAAAACTTGTAGTTCAAGGCATAGTCCACTATTCAAGTTGCTAGCTAGTGTAGCATGAAGTTTAACCGTGGAAGTTCAACTTAATAGTCTCCACTACACACTGGTATATAAAACAATGTTTTGGAAGAAAAGTGATGTGATCTGCCAATGAGACTTTGTGAGGGATTGTTGCAATTTGGTTAGTTTTGGGCTGTTGGCCCATTAGACAAATTCTGAAATTCTCTTTGGCCCACTTGTATATGGCAACATATGGCTGTGTAGTGGTGCTAAAGTTTAGTCCCACATTTTAGTTGAAGGGGAGTTGGACCACCTTATATAGTAGAGTGTTGCACCATTCACTAAGGTGTGACCAGAAGAGTAGCCCTCACGCACTCCTCCTCCGGCGTCACCCGCCTCGCCTCGCCACGCCTTGTCACGACGCACGCGCGGGTTGCGGGAATCTCGCCGAGCCGAGCTTTATTTTGCTCGTTGGGAAAACTAATTATGAGTCATTAACGGACGTGTTAATTACATCCGTTTCCAGTTTTTATGGACGTGGACTGTTACCGACTCGGACGTGGGCTGAGCCCACGATCTCCCTAACCTGCATTATATAAGCGTCTGCGATAAACCTAATCGTTGAATCAATCCACACACGCGCCTACCTCTAGAACCTTGCACCGCCGCTTTCGTCTTCCCCATCACGGCTTGCGGCTGAGGGGCGATCAGGTTTTCTGGGGCGCTCAAGCGCGACTACTAGCAACCACGACATCGTCCGACGACTTCTTCCCGGACGTCAGCGACCTCTTCGACAACCTCAACATGGGCGACGCTGCTGTGACCGCTGCGGCTGCTATTTAGCCTACACTGTACGTGATACTCAACTGTTTTTTTGGATTATGCTAAAGTTCTTTATTCTAGCGTTTGGTATAGATGTGATAGGTTTATCTCCTATAGATGTAATCTGTTCATCTACTTTTTTGATCTGCATGATTGGTTTTACTACTGTCTATATGATCATGCTTTATCAGTTTATTATTTAGATTAAATCATATGAATTATTACTTATATTTCCAACATTTTCTTCCAGCCAGGGCACCGGTGGTCTGCAATACATAGCAGCTTGACGTACGTACGCCCTTGGCGCGGATCTCCCTCGATCGATCGCTTGGAGGAAGGAGGTCCTGTGTGTCTAGCTAGGAGACCAGCTGCTAGTATATCAAAGGCCAGCCAACACTAGTAGAAAACAGGCCATCGGTTCACGCCCCCTCAGAGCATTAGTCCCGGTTGCGCCACGAACCGGGACTAATGCTGACACGCATCCCGGTTCGAGCGGGCACGGGGCCCGGAGGCATGCATCCCGGTTGGTAAGGGGGCATACGTCCCGGTTTGTAACACAAACTGGGACTAAAGGTTGGGCGTCAGCCACGTGGCGTGGCACACACCTTTAGTCCCGGTTTGTGTTACAAACCGGGACGTATGCTCTCGCCCTCTATAAATGCAACGTTCCAGCCCTCTGCCTTCACTCTGTTTTTTCTTGGTGGAAGGTGTGAGGGGTGTGCTAGTTTTTTTCCCCTATGCATGCATTCAAGGTGTTTGATAAAATGTTTGAGTGAATGATCCCGTTCAATTTCTCATAAAACAAAAATATAGAAGGTGTCCGAGACGCACTTGAGCTTTCTCCTCTTTATTTTCCTCGATCGAGGTTAGCAATCTTATCTTTTCTCTGTGATTGATACAATGCATGTGTCGATGTGAATTGGTCATTTCACTATTTATGATGTCCTGTTTTTTGATAAACTTACTTATATGATGCAGATGAACGGTCGGGAATGGATGTACGGTGACCGGCGTGTAGCCGGGTATATGAAAGGCGTGGATAAATTTATCGATGTGGCTACGGGAAACAAAGAGAATGGTTTTATACGTTGTCCATGTGTTCAATGTCGGAACAACAAGGAGTACTCTTCCTCGAAAATCATTCGCTGCCACCTGATTATGAAAGGTTTCATGCCCAACTATAATTGCTGGACCAAGCACGGGGAAAGAGGGGTTATGATGGAAGATGGTGAAGAAGAAGATGATGATAACAACTATCATCATATGTTTCCTGAATACAGTGATACTGCAATGGAAGACAATGGAGAGGAAGGAGGTGAAGAATGGGCATCAGATGAGCCGGCTGATGAACTTGGTAGGGTCATTTTTATGCGAAGCGAGACTGTGAAACAGAAAATGAGAAGTTGAAGTTAGAGGGCATGTTAGAAGATCACAAGAAATTGTTGTACCCAAATTATGAAGATGGCAGCACAAAGCTCGGTACCACACTGGAATTATTGCGATGGAAGGCAGAGTGTGGTCTAACTGACTCCTCATTTGAAAAGATGCTGAAAATAATGAAGCCGAAGTTTCCAAAACATAACGAACTTCCCGAGAGTACCTACGAAGCAAAGAAGACTCTTTGTCCTCTAGGATTAGATGTGCAAAAGATACATGCATGCATTAATGACTGCATCCTCTACCGCAATAAGGAGTATGAGAATTTAGATAAATGCCCGGTATGCAATGCATTGCGGTATAAAATCAGAAGAGATGACCCTGGTGATGTTGAGGGAGAGCCCCTCCGGAAGAGGGTTCGTGCTAAGGTTATGTGGTATGCTCCTATAATACCAAGGTTGAAACGCATGTTCAGAAACAAAGAGCACCTGGCCCGTGACTCTATGTATCTACAACCTGCCTCCTTGGTTGTGCATGAAGCGTAAGTTCATTATGATGCCAGTGCTCATCCAAGGCCCGAAGCAACCGGGCAACGACATTGATGTGTACCTTAGGCCATTAGTTGAAGAACTCTTACAGTTGTGGGGCAAACCAGGTGTACGTGCGTGGGATGAGAACAAACATGAGCCATTTGATCTACGAGGGTTGTTATTCATAACCATCAATGATTGGCCTGCTCTTAGTAACCTTTCAGGACAGACAAACAAGGGATATAAGGCATGCACAAACTGTTTAGATAAGACTAAAGGTACATATTTGCATAAATGCAAGAAGGTTGTGTACCTGGCGAATCGACGATTTCTTTCGACCAATCATCCCGTAAGAAAGAAAGGCAAGCATTTCAAAGGTGAGGCAGATCACCGGAAGAAGCCTGAACTCCCTGGTTGTGATGATGTATTTGGTATGGTCAAGGACATAGAAGTAATCTTTGGAAAGGGTCTCGGCGGTCAATCGGTTCCGAACAACGTCGCTACAGGACACGCACCCATGTGGAAGAAGAAATCTATATTTTGGGAGTTGCCATATTGGAAAGTCCTGCGTGTCCGCTCTTCAATCGACATGATGCACGTGACGAAGAATCTTTGTGTGAACCTGCTAGGATTCCTAGGCGTTTATGGGAAGACAAAAGATACACCAGAAGCACGGGAGGACCAACAAATTATGAAAGACCCAAAGAACATGCATACACAGAACAAGACGGATAAAGGGCGTCACTTAAGTCGTGCCAGCTATGCTCTTACCAAAGCAGAGAAGGAAATCTTTTTTGAAGTCCTTTACAGTATCAAGGTGCCGTCGGGCTTCTCATCTAATATAAAGGGGATAATAAATATGGCAGAGAAAAAGTTCCAAAACCTGAAGTCTCATGACTGTCACGTGATTATGACGTTGTTGCTTCCGATTGCATTGCGGGGGCTTCTACCGGAAAATGTCCGAGTACCCATTGTGAAGCTGTGTGCATTCCTCAATGCAATATCTTAGAAGGTAATCAATCCAGAAATTCTGCCAAGGTTACAGAAGGATGTGGTACAATGTCTTGTTAGTTTTGAATTGGTGTTCCCACCATCCTTCTTCAATATTATGACGCATCTCCTGGTTCACCTAGTGGAAGAGATTGCCATTCTCGGTCTGGTATTTCTGCACAATATGTTCCCCTTTGAGAGGTTCATGGGAGTCTTAAAGAAATATGTTCATAACCGTGCTAGACCAGAAGGAAGCATCTCCAAGGGATATGGAACAGAGGAGGTCATTGAGTTTTGTGTTGACCTTATTCCTGACCTTAAGCCGATTGGAGTTTCTGACTCGCGGCATGAGGGAAGACTAAGTGGAAAAGGCACACTGGGAAAGAAAGCAATGATATGTAGGGATGGGGATTCTTTCACTAAAGCACACTACACAGTTCTACATAATTCCACCTTGGCAGCTCCGTATATCGAGGAACACAAGCATATTCTACGCTCCAAAAACCCGGGGAAGCCTGCATCACTGATTACAGATGAACACATGAAGTCTTTTGGTGGTTGGATGCGGACACATCTCTTGAATGACACCACTGTTGGAGATCAGCTATACTTGTTGGCCGCGTCACCATCTTCTACTGTATTGAATTTCCAAGGGTACGAAATAAATGGGAATACATTCTACACGATCGCCCAAGATAAAAAGAGCACCAACCAAAATAGTGGTGTCCGCTTTGATGCAATAGACGAGAATGGACAAAAGGACACATACTATGGTTACATAGAGGAGATATGGGAACTAGACTATGGAGTCTCTTTTAAGGTCCCTTTGTTTCGCTGCAAATGGGTCAACCTAAATGGGGAAGGGGTAAAGATAGACCAGTTGTACGGAATGACAAAAGTGGATCTCAACAATCTTGGTTATAGAGATGAACCATTCGTCCTAGCCAATGATGTGTCTCAGGTTTTCTATGTGAAGGACATGTCCTCCAGACCGAAAAAAGAAAAAATATGCAAACGAATACATCATATGATGAGCCAAAGCGTCACATAGTTCTTTCAGGGAAAAGAAACGTCGTGGGAATCGAGGACAAGACAGACATGTCAGAATATTATAATAAGTTTGATGAAATTCCGCCCTTCATAGTGAAAACTGATCCAAGCATTCCTTCAAGTAAAGAAGATGCTCCATGGTTACGTCTCAAGCGATCATAAGGAAGGACATATGCCAAGAAGTTCATGCTCATATTATGTAACTCTAGTTCATGTCTTTCGTGGTTTGTGGCTTCACCGAAGGATATCTTTCGCGGTTTGTGGCTTGACCGGGACTATATACAGGGGGGCCTTTAGTCCCGGTTTTGTAGTCTCAGTTTTTAATATTAATAAATGTCTTGAGTGTTAGTCCCGTTTTGTGTCTGGACCAGGAGTATGAAGAAGTTGTCCCGATTCGTACTTACCATTAAGATCTGATTTCCAAACGCGCGCGGTCACATATTAGGGAGTGCCTCTATGAACAGTTCTTGGAGATGCCGGAGGACTGGGATCCGGCGGCATCTCCCTGAAACTGGTCATAGTGGTGTCCCTGCTCTCGAAAACCATCTTGCAGCTTGTAACTTCTCTAACTAGATCAATACACCTGGGAGCTAACTAATTTCACATATTAGGGAGTGCCTCTATGACCAGTTTCTCGGAGATGCCGGAGGACTGGGATCCGGTGGCATCTCCCGGAAACTGGCCGTAGTGGTGTCCCTGCTCTCAAAAACCATCTTGCAGCTTGTAACTTCTCTAACTAGATCAATACGCCTAGGAGCTAACTAATTTCACATATTAGGGAGTGCCTCTATGACCAGTTTCTCGGAGATGACGGAGGACTGGGCTCCGTCGGCATCTCCCTGAAACTGGCCGTAGTGGTGTCCCTGCTCTCGAAAACCATCTTGGAGATGTCTCAAACTGGCTGGAGGACTGGACTCACAAGGATGCCTATTTATAGTACAAGAAGCTCAGCATAGTGTCGACACTTACGAAATAATGTCGACACTCACCCCTATTATTAGTGCTAACTCGTGTTTTGTCCTGGTTGGTGTCTCCAACCGGGACTAAAGGTTCATATTTAGTCCCGATTGGTGACACCATCCGGGACAAGGTACATGCCGCACGACATAATGTCGACACTCAACCCTATCATTAGTGCTTCCTCGCCCAACCTGCCGAAATCCCTCCAACTGGGACTAAAGATGAACCTTTAGTATATTGAAAATCCGAACAATAAAAATCCTTTGCGTGGTTTCATATTATGTGACATAGTTGAAAGGAAAAATACCAGACTTGGTATATTGATCATGTCTCGAAAAAACCTTCACAAAATGACCTATCATGTTCGAGGTTTCATGGCTTTCGGTCCAAATGACCGATGTTATGTGCTGAATAACGGCATAGTTATTGATGCTATGCCCATATTATGCATGCATGTGGACAATGGTATGGAGAAAAATGTTGCAGGAGGAAGTTTTCCTTTTTGGCGCACGGAAAAGCCCTTTTCCATTTTCCGAGCGTAAAAAACGGATTGTTTTGTGAAGTAACCACCAAAATGCTGTTTCAGAATGCTACCGTCCCATTTTCATAAAATACTAGACCACCTTACATGGACTATCTCCCAACCGGGACATCTCAAACCTTTTCGTCCATCCCGGGTAAAAAGGACAAATGTCTGCCGAATCGGTAGGAAGTGGGTCCGGTTTGTACTACAGGTACATGATCTATCGCCCGTGATTTTTTGAAAAAATCATTTTTAGACTCGCAATATGTGGTTTGTTCAGAGATCGAATGCAAGATATAACGATGCTCGTCCCCTATCTTCATGCACGCCGGTTCGACCATAGTTAGAAATTCAGAAAATTCAAACAGGCATAATAAATTCAAAAAAAATCCGAACAATGAAAATCCTTTGCGTGGTGTCATACTATGTGACATAGTTGAAAGGAAAAATACCAGACTTGGTATATTGATCATGTCTCGAAAAAACCTTCACAAAATGACCTATCATGTTCGAGGTTTCATGGCTTTCGGTCCAAATGACCGAAGTTATGTGCTGAATCACGGCGTAGTTTGTGATGTTGTGCCCATATTATGCATGCATGTGGACATTGGTATGGAGAACAATGTTGCAGGAGGAAGTTTTCCTTTTTGTCGCACGGAAAAGCCCTTTTCCATTTTCCGAGCGCAAAAAACGGGTTGTTTTGTGAAGTAACCACAAAATGCCGTTTCAGAATGCTACCGTCCCATTTTCCTAAAATACTAGACCACCTTACATGGACTATCTCCCAACCGGGACATCTCAAACCTTTTTGTCCATCCCGGGTAAAAAGGAGAAATGTCTGCCGAATCGGTAGGAAGTGGGTCTAGTTTGTACTACAGGTACATGATCTATCGCCCGTGATTTTTTGAAAAAAAATCATTTTTAGACTCGCAATATGTGGTTTCTTTAGAGATCCAATGCAAGATCTAACGATGCTTGTCCCCTATCTTCATGCACGCCGGTTCGACCATAGTTAGAAATTCAGAAAATTCAAAACGGTCATAATAACTTCAAAAAAAATCCGAACAATGAAAATCCTTCGCGTAGTGTCAAATTATGTGACATAGTTGAAAGGAAAAATACCAGACTTGGTATATTGATCATGTCTCGAAAAAACCTTCACAAAATGACCTATCATGTTCGAGGTTTCATGGCTTTTGGTCCAAATGACCGATGTTATGTGCTGAATCACGGCATAGTTTGTGATGCTGTGCCCATATAATGCATGCATGTGGACATTGGTATGGAGAACAATGTTGCAGGAGGAAGTTTTCCTTTTTGTCGCACGGAAAAGCCCTTTTCCATTTTCCGAGCGCAAAAAACGGGTTGTTTTGTGAAGTAACCACCAAAATACCGTTTCAGAATGCTACCGTCCCATTTTCCTAAAATACTAGACCACCTTACATGGACTATCTCCCAACCGGGACATCTCAAACCTTTTTGTCCATCCCGGGTAAAAAGGAGAAATGTCTGCCGAATCGGCAAGAAGTGGGTCCGGTTTGTACTACAGGTACATGATCTATCACCCGTGATTTTTTGAAAAAAATCATTTTTAGACTCGCAATATGTGGTTTCTTCAGAGATCCAACGCAAGATCTAACGATGCTTGTCCCCTATGTTCATGCACGCCGGTTCGACCATAGTTAGAAATTCAGAAAATTCAAAACGGGCATAATAAATTCAAAAAAAAATCCGAACAATGAAAATCCTTCGCGTGGTGTCATATTATGTGACATAGTTGAAAGGAAAAATACCAGACTTGGTATATTGATCATGTCTCGAAAAAACCTTCACAAAATGACCTATCATGTTCAAGGTTTCATGGCTTTCTGTCCAAATGACCGATGTTATGTGTTGAATCACGGCATAGTTTGTGATGCTGTGCCCATATTATGCATGCGTGTGGACATTGGTATGGAAAACAATGTTGCAGGAGGAAGTTTTCCTTTTTGTCGCACGGAAAAGCCCTTTTCCATTTTCCGAGCGCAAAAAACGGGTCGTTTTGTGAAGTAACCACCAAAATGCCGTTTCAGAATGCTACCGTCCCATTTTCCTAAAATACTAGACCACCTTACATGGACTATCTCCCAACCGGGACATCTCAAACCTTTTTGTCCATCCCGGGTAAAAAGGAGAAATGTCTGCCGAATCGGTAGGAAGTGGGTCCAGTTTGTACTACAGGTACATGATCTATCGCCCGTGATTTTTTGAAAAAAATCATTTTTAGACTCGCAATATGTGGTTTCTTTAGAGATCCAATGCAAGATCTAACGATGCTTGTCCCCTATCTTCATGCATGCCGGTTCGACCATAGTTAGAAATTCAGAAAATTCAAAACGGTCATAATAAATTCAAAAAAAATCCGAACAATGAAAATACTTCGCGTGGTGTCATATTATGTGACATAGTTGAAAGGAAAAATACCAGACTTGGTATATTGATCATGTCTCGAAAAAACCTTCACAAAATGACCTATCATGTTCGAGGTTTCATGGCTTTCGGTCCAAATGACTGATGTTATGTGCTGAATCACGGCATAGTTTGTGATGCTGTGCCCATATAATGCATGCATGTGGACATTGGTATGGAGAACAATGTTGCAGGAGGAAGTTTTCCTTTTTGTCGCACGGAAAAGCCCTTTTCCATTTTCCGAGCGCAAAAAACGGGTTGTTTTGTGAAGTAACCACCAAAATGCCGTTTCAGAATGCTACCGTCCCATTTTCCTAAAATACTAGACCACCTTACATGGACTATCTCCCAACCGGGACATCTCAAACCTTTTCGTCCATCCCGGGTAAAAAGGACAAATGTCTGCCGAATCGGCAAGAAGTGGGTCCGGTTTGTACTACAGGTACATGATCTATCGCCCGTGATTTTTTGAAAAAAATCATTTTTAGACTCGCAATATGTGGTTTCTTTAGAGATCCAATGCAAGATCTAACGATGCTTGTCCCCTATCTTCATGCACGCCGGTTCGACCATAGTTAGAAATTCAGAAAATTCAAAACGGTCATAATAAATTCAAAAAAAATCCGAACAATGAAAATCCTTCGCGTCGTGTCAAATTATGTGACATAGTTGAAAGGAAAAATACCAGACTTGGTATATTGATCATGTCTCGAAAAAACCTTCACAAAATGACCTATCATGTTCGAGGTTTCATGGCTTTCGGTCCAAATGACCGATGTTATGTGCTGAATCACGACATAGTTTGTGATGCTGTGCCCATATAATGCATGCATGTGGACATTGGTATGGAGAACAATGTTGCAGGAGGAAGTTTTCCTTTTTGTCGCACGGAAAAGCCTTTTCCATTTTCCGAGCGCAAAAAACGGGTTGTTTTGTGAAGTAACCACCAAAATGCCGTTTCAGAATGCTACCGTCCCATTTTTCTAAAACACTAGACCACCTTACATGGACTATCTCCCAAACGGGACATCTCAAACCTTTTCGTCCATCCCGGGTAAAAAGGACAAATGTCTGCCGAATCGGTAGGAAGTGGGTCCGGTTTGTACTACAGGTACATGATCTATCGCCCGTGATTTTTTGAAAACATCATTTTTAGACTCGCAATATGTGGTTTCTTCAGAGATGCAATGCAAGTTCTAACGATGCTCGTCCCCTATCTTCATGCACGCCGGTTCGACCATAGTTAGAAATTCAGAAAATTCAAAACGGGCATAATAAATTCAAAAAAAAATCCGAACAATGAAAATCCTTTGCGTGGTGTCATATTATGTGACATAGTTGAAAGGAAAAATACCAGACTTGGTATATTGATCATGTCTCGAAAAAACCTTCACAAAATGACCTATCATGTTCGAGGTTTCATGGCTTTCGGTCCAAATGACCGAAGTTATGTGCTGAATCACGGCGTAGTTTGTGATGTTGTGCCCATATTATGCATGCATGTGGACATTGGTATGGAGAACAATGTTGCAGGAGGAAGTTTTCCTTTTTGTCGCACGGAAAAGCCCTTTTCCATTTTCCGAGCGCAAAAAACGGGTTGTTTTGTGAAGTAACCACAAAATGCCGTTTCAGAATGCTACCGTCCCATTTTCCTAAAATACTAGACCACCTTACATGGACTATCTCCCAACCGGGACATCTCAAACCTTTTTGTCCATCCCGGGTAAAAAGGAGAAATGTCTGCCGAATCGGTAGGAAGTGGGTCCAGTTTGTACTACAGGTACATGATCTATCGCCCGTGATTTTTTGAAAAAAATCATTTTTAGACTCGCAATATGTGGTTTCTTTAGAGATCCAATGCAAGATCTAACGATGCTTGTCCCCTATCTTCATGCACGCCGGTTCGACCATAGTTAGAAATTCAGAAAATTCAAAACGGTCATAATAAATTCAAAAAAAATCCGAACAATGAAAATCCTTCGCGTAGTGTCAAATTATGTGACATAGTTGAAAGGAAAAATACCAGACTTGGTATATTGATCATGTCTCGAAAAAACCTTCACAAAATGACCTATCATGTTCGAGGTTTCATGGCTTCGGTCCAAATGACCGATGTTATGTGCTGAATCACGGCATAGTTTGTGATGCTGTGCCCATATAATGCATGCATGTGGACATTGGTATGGAGAACAATGTTGCAGGAGGAAGTTTTCCTTTTTGTCGCACGGAAAAGCCCTTTTCCATTTTCCGAGCGCAAAAAACGGGTTGTTTTGTGAAGTAACCACCAAAATGCCATTTCAGAATGCTACCGTCCCATTTTCCTAAAATACTAGACCACCTTACATGGACTATCTCCCAACCGGGACATCTCAAACCTTTTCGTCCATCCCGGGTAAAAAGGACAAATGTCTGCCGAATCGGCAAGAAGTGGGTCCGGTTTGTACTACAGGTACATGATCTATCGCCCGTGATTTTTTGAAAAAAATCATTTTTAGACTCGCAATATGTGGTTTCTTCAGAGATCCAACGCAAGATCTAACGATGCTTTTCCCCTATGTTCATGCACGCCGGTTCGACCATAGTTAGAAATTCAGAAAATTCAAAACGGGCATAATAAATTCAAAAAAAATCCGAACAATGAAAATCCTTCGCGTGGTGTCATATTATGTGACATAGTTGAAAGGAAAAATACCAGACTTGGTATATTGATCATGTCTCGAAAAAACCTTCACAAAATGACCTATCATGTTCAAGGTTTCATGGCTTTCTGTCCAAATGACCGATGTTATGTGTTGAATCACGGCATAGTTTGTGATGTTGTGCCCATATTATGCATGCGTGTGGACATTGGTATGGAAAACAATGTTGCAGGAGGAAGTTTTCCTTTTTGTCGCACGGAAAAGCCCTTTTCCATTTTCCGAGCGCAAAAAACGGGTCGTTTTGTGAAGTAACCACCAAAATGCCGTTTCAGAATGCTACCGTCCCATTTTTCTAAAACACTAGACCACCTTACATGGACTATCTCCCAAACGGGACATCTCAAACCTTTTCGTCCATCCCGGGTAAAAAGGACAAATGTCTGCCGAATCGGTAGGAAGTGGGTCCGGTTTGTACTACAGGTACATGATCTATCGCCCGTGATTTTTTGAAAAAATCATTTTTAGACTCGCAATATGTGGTTTCTTCAGAGATGCAATGCAAGTTCTAACGATGCTCGTCCCCTATCTTCATGCACGCCGGTTCGACCATAGTTAGAAATTCAGAAAATTCAAAACGGGCATAATAAATTCAAAAAAAAATCCGAACAATGAAAATCCTTTGCGTGGTGTCATATTATGTGACATAGTTGAAAGGAAAAATACCAGACTTGGTATATTGATCATGTCTCGAAAAAACCTTCACAAAATGACCTATCATGTTCGAGGTTTCATGGCTTTCGGTCCAAATGACCGAAGTTATGTGCTGAATCACGGCGTAGTTTGTGATGTTGTGCCCATATTATGCATGCATGTGGACATTGGTATGGAGAACAATGTTGCAGGAGGAAGTTTTCCTTTTTGTCGCACGGAAAAGCCCTTTTCCATTTTCCGAGCGCAAAAAACGGGTTGTTTTGTGAAGTAACCACAAAATGCCGTTTCAGAATGCTACCGTCCCATTTTCCTAAAATACTAGACCACCTTACATGGACTATCTCCCAACCGGGACATCTCAAACCTTTTTGTCCATCCCGGGTAAAAAGGAGAAATGTCTGCCGAATCGGTAGGAAGTGGGTCCAGTTTGTACTACAGGTACATGATCTATCGCCCGTGATTTTTTGAAAAAAATCATTTTTAGACTCGCAATATGTGGTTTCTTTAGATATCCAATGCAAGATCTAACGATGCTTGTCCCCTATCTTCATGCACGCCGGTTCGACCATAGTTAGAAATTCAGAAAATTCAAAACGGTCATAATAAATTCAAAAAAAATCCGAACAATGAAAATCCTTCGCGTAGTGTCAAATTATGTGACATAGTTGAAAGGAAAAATACCAGACTTGGTATATTGATCATGTCTCGAAAAAACCTTCACAAAATGACCTATCATGTTCGAGGTTTCATGGCTTCGGTCCAAATGACCGATGTTATGTGCTGAATCACGGCATAGTTTGTGATGCTGTGCCCATATAATGCATGCATGTGGACATTGGTATGGAGAACAATGTTGCAGGAGGAAGTTTTCCTTTTTGTCGCCCGGAAAAGCCCTTTTCCATTTTCCGAGCGCAAAAAACGGGTTGTTTTGTGAAGTAACCACCAAAATGCCGTTTCAGAATGCTACCGTCCCATTTTCCTAAAATACTAGACCACCTTACATGGACTATCTCCCAACCGGGACATCTCAAACCTTTTCGTCCATCCCGGGTAAAAAGGACAAATGTCTGCCGAATCGGCAAGAAGTGGGTCCGGTTTGTACTACAGGTACATGATCTATCGCCCGTGATTTTTTGAAAAAAATCATTTTTAGACTCGCAATATGTGGTTTCTTCAGAGATCGAACGCAAGATCTAACGATGCTTGTCCCCTATGTTCATGCACGCCGGTTCGACCATAGTTAGAAATTCAGAAAATTCAAAACGGGCATAATAAATTCAAAAAAATCCGAACAATGAAAATCCTTCGCGTGGTGTCATATTATGTGACATAGTTGAAAGGAAAAATACCAGACTTGGTATATTGATCATGTCTCGAACAAAACCTTCACAAAATGACCTATCATGTTCAAGGTTTCATGGCTTTCTGTCCAAATGACCGATGTTATGTGTTGAATCACGGCATAGTTTGTGATGCTGTGCCCATATTATGCATGCGTGTGGACATTGGTATGGAAAACAATGTTGCAGGAGGAAGTTTTCCTTTTTGTCGCACGGAAAAGCCCTTTTCCATTTTCCGAGCGCAAAAAACGGGTCGTTTTGTGAAGTAACCACCAAAATGCCGTTTCAGAATGCTACCGTCCCATTTTCCTAAAATACTAGACCACCTTACATGGACTATCTCCCAACCGGGACATCTCAAACCTTTTTGTCCATCACGGGTAAAAAGGAGAAATGTCTACCGAATCGGTAGGAAGTGGGTCCAGTTTGTACTACAGGTACATGATCTATCGCCCGTGATTTTTTGAAAAAAATCATTTTTAGACTCGCAATATGTGGTTTCTTTAGAGATCCAATGCAAGATCTAACGATGCTTGTCCCCTATCTTCATGCACGCCGGTTCGACCATAGTTAGAAATTCAGAAAATTCAAAACGGTCATAATAAATTCAAAAAAAATCCGAACAATAAAAATCCTTCGCGTCGTGTCAAATTATGTGACATAGTTGAAAGGAAAAATACCAGACTTGGTATATTGATCATGTCTCGAAAAAACCTTCACAAAATGACCTATCATGTTCGAGGTTTCATGGCTTTCGGTCCAAATGACCGATGTTATGTGCTGAATCACGGCATAGTTTGTGATGCTGTGCCCATATAATGCATGCATGTGGACATTGGTATGGAGAACAATGTTGCAGGAGGAAGTTTTCCTTTTTGTCGCACGGAAAATCCTTTTCCATTTTCCGAGCGCAAAAAACGGGTTGTTTTGTGAAGTAACCACCAAAATGCCGTTTCAGAATGCTACCATCCCATTTTTATAAAACACTAGACCACCTTACATGGACTATCTCCCAAACGGGACATCTCAAACCTTTTCGTCCATCCCGGGTAAAAAGGACAAATGTCTGCCGAATCGGTAGGAAGTGGGTCCGGTTTGTACTACAGGTACATGATCTATCGCCCGTGATTTTTTGAAAAAATCATTTTTAGACTCGCAATATGTGGTTTCTTCAGAGATGCAATGCAAGTTCTAACGATGCTCGTCCCCTATCTTCATGCACGCCGGTTCGACCATAGTTAGAAATTCAGAAAATTCAAAACGGGCATAATAAATTCAAAAAAAATCCGAACAATGAAAATCCTTTGCGTGGTGTCATATTATGTGACATAGTTGAAAGGAAAAATACCAGACTTGGTATATTGATCATGTCTCGAAAAAACCTTCACAAAATGACCTATCATGTTTGAGGTTTCATGGCTTTCGGTCCAAATGACCGAAGTTATGTGCTGAATCACGGCGTAGTTTGTGATGTTGTGCCCATATTATGCATGCATGTGGACATTGGTATGGAGAACAATGTTGCAGGAGGAAGTTTTCCTTTTTGTCGCACGGAAAAGCCCTTTTCCATTTTCCGAGCGCAAAAAACGGGTTGTTTTGTGAAGTAACCACAAAATGCCATTTCAGAATGCTACCGTCCCATTTTCCTAAAATACTAGACCACCTTACATGGACTATCTCCCAACCGGGACATCTCAAACCTTTTTGTCCATCCCGGGTAAAAAGGAGAAATGTCTGCCGAATCGGTAGGAAGTGGGTCCAGTTTGTACTACAGGTACATGATCTATCGCCCGTGATTTTTTGAAAAAAATCATTTTTAGACTCGCAATATGTGGTTTCTTTAGAGATCCAATGCAAGATCTAACGATGCTTGTCCCCTATCTTCATGCACGCCGGTTCGACCATAGTTAGAAATTCAGAAAATTCAAAACGGTCATAATAAATTCAAAAAAAAATCCGAACAATGAAAATCCTTCGCGTAGTGTCAAATTATGTGACATAGTTGAAAGGAAAAATACCAGACTTGGTATATTGATCATGTCTCGAAAAAACCTTCACAAAATGACCTATCATGTTCGAGGTTTCATGGCTTCGGTCCAAATGACCGATGTTATGTGCTGAATCACGGCATAGTTTGTGATGCTGTGCCCATATAATGCATGCATGTGGACATTGGTATGGAGAACAATGTTGCAGGAGGAAGTTTTCCTTTTTGTCGCACGGAAAAGCCCTTTTCCATTTTCCGAGCGCAAAAAACGGGTTGTTTTGTGAACTAACCACCAAAATGCCGTTTCAGAATGCTACCGTCCCATTTTCCTAAAACACTAGACCACCTTACATGGACTATCTCCCAACCGGGACATCTCAAACCTTTTCGTCCATCCCGGGTAAAAAGGACAAATGTCTGCCGAATCGGCAAGAAGTGGGTCCGGTTTGAACTACAGGTACATGATCTATCGCCCGTGATTTTTTGAAAAAAATCATTTTTAGACTCGCAATATGTGGTTTCTTCAGAGATCCAACGCAAGATCTAACGATGCTTGTCCCCTATGTTCATGCACGCCTGTTCGACCATAGTTAGAAATTCAGAAAATTCAAAACGGGCATAATAAATTCAAAAAAAAATCCGAACAATGAAAATCCTTCGCGTGGTGTCATATTATGTGACATAGTTGAAAGGAAAAATACCAGACTTGGTATATTGATCATGTCTCGAAAAAACCTTCACAAAATGACCTATCATGTTCAAGGTTTCATGGCTTTCTGTCCAAATGACCGATGTTATGTGTTGAATCATGGCATAGTTTGTGATGCTGTGCCCATATTATGCATGCGTGTGGACATTGGTATGGAAAACAATGTTGCAGGAGGAAGTTTTCCTTTTTGTCGCACGGAAAAGCCCTTTTCCATTTTCCGAGCGCAAAAAATGGGTCGTTTTGTGAAGTAACCACCAAAATGCCGTTTCAGAATGCTACCGTCCCATTTTCCTAAAATACTAGACCACCTTACATGGACTATCTCCCAACCGGGACATCTCAAACCTTTTTGTCCATCCCGGGTAAAAAGGAGAAATGTCTGCCGAATCGGTAGGAAGTGGGTCCAGTTTGTACTACAGGTACATGATCTATCGCCCGTGATTTTTTGAAACAAATCATTTTTAGACTCGCAATATGTGGTTTCTTTAGAGATCCAATGCAAGATCTAACGATGCTTGTCCCCTATCTTCATGCACGCCGGTTCGACCATAGTTAGAAATTCAGAAAATTCAAAACGGGCATAATAAATTTTAAAAAAAATACGAACAATGAAAATCCTTTGCGTGGTTTCATATTATGTGACATAGTTGAAAGGAAAAATACCAGACTTGGTATATTGATCATGTCTCGAAAAAACCTTCACAAAATGAGCTATCATGTTCAAGGTTTCATGGCTTTCTGTCCAAATGACCGATGTTATGTGCTGAATCACGGCATAGTTTGTGATGCTGTGCCCATATAATGCATGCATGTGGACATTGGTATGGAGAACAATGTTGCAGGAGGAAGTTTTCCTTTTTGTCGCACGGAAAAGCCCTTTTCCATTTTCCAAGCGCAAAAAACGGGTCGTTTTGTGAAGTAACCACCAAAATGCCGTTTCAGAATGCTACCGTCCCATTTTCCTAAAATACTAGACCACCTTACATGGACTATCTCCCAACCAGGACATCTCAATCCGTTTCGTCCATCCCGGGTAAAAAGGACAAATGTCTGCCGAATCGGCAAGAACTGGGTCCGGTTTGTACTACAGGTACATGATCTATCGCCCGTGATTTTTTGAAAAAATCATTTTTAGACTCGCAATATGTGGTTTTTTCAGAGATCCAATACAAGATCTAACGATGCTCGTCCCCTATCTTCATGCACGCCGGTTCGACCATAGTTAGAAATTCATAAAATTCAAAACGGGCATAATAAATTCAAAAAAATTCCGAACAATGAAAATCCTTCACGTGTTGTCATATTATGTGACATAGTTAAAAGGAAAAATACCAGACTTGGTATATTGATCATGTCTCGAAAAATCTTCACAAAATGACCTATCACGTTCGAGGTTTCATGGCTTTCGGTCCAAATGACCGATGTTATGTGCTGCATCATGGCATGGTTTGTGATGCTGTGCCCATATTATGCATGCATATGGACATTGGTATGGAGAACACTGTTGCAGGAGGAAGTTTTCCTTTTTGTCGCACGGAAAAGCCCTTTTCCATTTTACGAGCGCAAAAAACGGGTTGTTTTATGAAGTAACCACAAAATGCCGTTTCAGAATGCTACCGTCCCATTTTCCTAAAATACTAGACCACCTTACATGGACTATCTCCCAACCGGGACATCTCAAACCTTTTCGTCCATCCCGGGTAAAAAGGAAAAATGTCTGCCGAATCGTTAGGAAGTGGGTCCGGTTTGTACTACAGGTACATGATCTATCGCCCGTGATTTTTTGAAAAAAATCATTTTTAGACTCGCAATATGTGGTTTCTTCAGAGATCCAACACAAGATCTAACGATGCTTGTCCCCTATGTTCATGCACGCCGGTTCGACCATAGTTAGAAATTCAGAAAATTCAAAACGGGCATAATAAATTCAAAAAAAATCTGAACAATGAAAATCCTTCGCGTGGTGTCATATTATGTGACATAGTTGAAAGGAAAAATACCAGACTTGGTATATTGATCATGTCTCGAAAAAACCTTCACAAAATGACCTATCATGTTCAAGGTTTCATGGCTTTCTGTCCAAATGACCGATGTTATGTGTTGAATCACGGCATAGTTTGTGATGCTGTGCCCATATTATGCATGCGTGTGGACATTGGTATGGAGAACAATGTTGCAGGAGGAAGTTTTCCTTTTTGTCGCACGGAAAAGCCCCCTTTTCAATTTTTCGAGCGCAAAAAACGGGTCGTTTTGTGAAGTAACCACCAAAATGCCGTTTCAGAATGCTACCGTCCCATTTTCCTAAAATACTAGACCACCTTACATGGACTATCTCCCAACCGGGACATCTCAAACCTTTTTGTCCATCCCGGGTAAAAAGGAGAAATGTCTGCCGAATCGGTAGGAAGTGGGTCCCATTTGTACTACAGGTACATGATCTATCGCCCGTGATTTTTTGAAAAAAATCATTTTTAGACTCGCAATATGTGGTTTCTTTAGAGATCCAATACAAGATCTAACGATGCTCGTCCCCTATCTTCATGCACGCCGGTTCGACCATAGTTAGAAATTCAGAAAATTCAAAACGGTCATAATAAATTCAAAAAAAATCCGAACAATGAAAATCCTTCGCGTGGTGTCATATTATGTGACATACTTAAAAGGAAAAATACCAGACTTGGTATATTGATCATGTCTCGAAAAATCTTCACAAAATGACCTATCACGTTCGAGGTTTCATGGCTTTCGGTCCAAATGACCGATGTTATGTGCTGCATCATGGCATGGTTTGTGATGCTGTGCCCATATTATGCATGCATATGGACATTGGTATGGAGAACACTGTTGCAGGAGGAAGTTTTCCTTTTTGTCGCACGGAAAAGCCCTTTTCCATTTTACGAGCGCAAAAAACGGGTTGTTTTGTGAAGTAACCACAAAATGCCGTTTCAGAATGCTACCGTCCCATTTTCCTAAAATACTAGACCACCTTACATGGACTATCTCCCAACCGGGACATCTCAAACCTTTTCGTCCATCCCGGGTAAAAAGGAAAAATGTCTGCCGAATCGTTAGGAAGTGGGTCCGGTTTGTACTACAGGTACATGATCTATCGCCCGTGATTTTTTGAAAAAAATCATTTTTAGACTCGCAATATGTGGTTTCTTCAGAGATCCAACACAAGATCTAACGATGCTTGTCCCCTATGTTCATGCACGCCGGTTCGACCATAGTTAGAAATTCAGAAAATTCAAAACGGGCATAATAAATTCAAAAAAAATCTGAAAAATGAAAATCCTTCGCGTGGTGTCATATTATGTGACATAGTTGAAAGGAAAAATACCAGACTTGGTATATTGATCATGTCTCGAAAAAACCTTCACAAAATGACCTATCATGTTCAAGGTTTCATGGCTTTCTGTCCAAATGACCGATGTTATGTGTTGAATCACGGCATAGTTTGTGATGCTGTGCCCATATTATGCATGCGTGTGGACATTGGTATGGAGAACAATGTTGCAGGAGGAAGTTTTCCTTTTTGTCGCACGGAAAAGCCCCCTTTTCAATTTTTCGAGCGTAAAAAACGGGTCGTTTTGTGAAGTAACCACCAAAATGCCGTTTCAGAATGCTACCGTCCCATTTTCCTAAAATACTAGACCACCTTACATGGACTATCTCCCAACCGGGACATCTCAAACCTTTTTGTCCATCCCGGGTAAAAAGGAGAAATGTCTGCCGAATCGGTAGGAAGTGGGTCCCATTTGTACTACAGGTACATGATCTATCGCCCGTGATTTTTTGAAAAAAATCATTTTTAGACTCGCAATATGTGGTTTCTTTAGAGATCCAATACAAGATCTAACGATGCTCGTCCCCTATCTTCATGCACGCCGGTTCGACCATAGTTAGAAATTCAGAAAATTCAAAACGGTCATAATAAATTCAAAAAAAATCCGAACAATGAAAATCCTTCGCGTGGTGTCATATTATGTGACATACTTAAAAGGAAAAATACCAGACTTGGTATATTGATCATGTCTCGAAAAATCTTCACAAAATGACCTATCACGTTCGAGGTTTCATGGCTTTCGGTCCAAATGACCGATGTTATGTGCTGCATCACGGCATGGTTTGTGATGCTGTGCCCATATTATGCATGCATGTGGACATTGGTATGGAGAACAATGTTGCAGGAGGAAGTTTTCCTTTTTGTCGCACGGAAAAGCCCTTTTCCATTTTCCGAGCACAAAAAACGGGTCGTTTTGTGAAGTAACCACTAAAATGCCGTTTCAGAATGCTACCGTCCCATTTTCCTAAAATACTAGACACCTTACATGGACTATCTCCCAACCGGGACATCTCAAACCTTTTCGTCCATCCCGGGTAAAAAGGACAAATGTCTGCCGAATCGGCAAGAAGTGGGTCCGGTTTGTACTACAGGTACATGATCTATCGCCCGTGATTTTTTGAAAAAATCATTTTTAGACTCGCAATATGTGGTTTCTTCAGAGATCCAACGCAAGATCTAACGATGCTCGTCCCCTATCTTCATGCACGCCGGTTCGAACATAGTTAGAAATTCAGAAAATTCAAAACGGGCATAATAAATTCAAAAAAAATCCGAACAATGAAAATCCTTCGCGTGGTGTCATATTATGTGAGATAGTTGAAAGGAAAAATACCAGACTTGGTATATTGATCATGTCTCGAAAAAACCTTCACAAAATGACCTATCATGTTCGAGGTTTCATGGCTTTCGGTCCAAATGACCGATGTTATGTGCTGAATCACGGCATGGTTTGTGATGTTGTGCCCATATTATGCATGCATGTGGACATTGGTATGGAGAACAATGTTGCAGGAGGAAGTTTTCCTTTTTGTCGCACGGAAAAGCCCTTTTCCATTTTCCAAGCGCAAAAAACGGGTTGTTTTGTGAAGTAACCACCAAAATGCCGTTTCAGAATGCTACCGTCCCATTTTCCTAAAATACTAGACCACCTTACATGGACTATGTCCCAACCGGGACATCTCAAACCTTTTCGTCCATCCCGGGTAAAAAGGACAAATGTCTGCCGAATCGGTAGGAAGTGGGTCTAGTTTGTACTACAGGTACATGAACTATCGCCCGTGATTTTTTGAAAAAATTCGCAATATGTGGTTTCTTCAGAGATCCAATGCAAGATCTAACGATGCTCGTCCCCTATCTTCATGCACGCCGGTTCGACCATAGTTAGAAATTCAGAAAATTCAAAACGGGCCTAATAAATTCAAAAAAAAATCCGAACAATGAAAAACCTTCGCATGGTGTCATATTATGTGACATAGTTGAAAGGAAAAATACCAGACTTGGTATATTGATCATGTCTCGAAAAAACCTTCACAAAATGACCTATCATGTTCAAGGTTTCATGGCTTTCTGTCCAAATGACCGATGTTATGTGCTGAATCACGGGATAGTTTGTGATGTTGTGCCTGTTGGAATTATGCCCTAGAGGCAATAATAAAGATGTTATTATTATAATTCTTGTTCATGATAATGTTTATATTCCATGCTAGAATTGTATTAAGCGGAAACTTTAATACTTGTGTGGTTTGTGAACAACACCGTGTCCCTAGTACGCCTCTATGGACAAGCTCATTGATCAATGATGGTTAAGGTTTTCTAACCATATACATGAGTTGTCAATTGATAATGAGATCATATCATTGGGAGAATGATATGGTGGACAGACCCAAACTAAGCGAAGCAATTAGATCGTGTCATCGTGTTCGTCTTTGCGAAGCTTTTATTATGTCAAATATTGTATTCCTTAGACCATGAGATAATACAACTCCCTGGTATCGGAAGAAAGCTTTGAGGTCATCAAACGTCATCCTATGAGAGGGTTATCATAAAGGTGTCTCTCAGGTGATCGGAAAGTATCTGTTGGGTTGTATGTATCGAGATGGGATTTGTCCCTCCCAAGTCGGAGAGATATACTTCGGGCCCACTCGGTAATCGATATCAACACCGCTTGCAAGCATGTGGTTAAGGAGTTAATCACAAAGTGATATCGGATTACGGAACGAGTAAAGTACTTGCTGTGAACGAGATTGAACTAGGTATGATGGTACCGACGATCAAATCTCGGGCAAGTAAAATATCGCGAGACGAAGGGAATATATATTTGGGATTGATTGAATCTGGCATCGTGGTTCATCCGATATGATCATCGATGAATGTGTGGGAGTCAATATGGGTTTCCAGACCCCGCTATTTATTATTGATAGAAGATCATGTCTGCATATTCTCGAACCCACAGGGTCACATACTAAACGTGTCTCGACGCTAGGATAGATTGGATAATTGGTTTTTGAGTTTTTTTTCGGAGTCTCGGATGGGATCCGGGACATCACGAGAGGTTCCGGAGTGGTCCGGAGAATAAGATTCATATAAGGCAGTGCAGTTTTTGGAGTTCGGAATTGTTCCGGGTTAATCGGTATTGTACCGGAAGCTTCTAGAACCTTCCAGAAGGGGACCAACGTGGCCCCACCTTCCGGGAGGGGGCATGGGCCTATGAGGGAGTGCCCTGGCCGCATTGGGCCAGGGGCACAAGGCCCCATAGGGCCCAGCCGGCCAAGAGAGGTTTAAACTCTAGATAGAGCTTCTAGAAAGGGGGGTTTCCTTGCCCCCCACTCCTCCTCCTTTGGGGCCGCCGGCCTTGGCTTGGGGGAGGGGCTAGGGCTGCGCCCACCCCTCTATATATAGAGGGCTGGGGGTGCACCAACCCCCCACGCCTTCCCCTCCAACCCTAGCCGCCCTGCTGCCCTCCTCTCTCCCTCCCGACTGTTTGTAGGCGAAGCCCTGCTGCAGAAATTCTCCACCATATACACCACGCCGTCGTGTTGTAGATCCAATCCGTCTCTCCACCATACTTGCTGGAACAAGGAAGGAGGAGACGTCGAGGTGCTGCACGTGTGCATCTCACGGAGGCACCGTCACTTGTGGTGCTAGATCGGATCGGATCACGAGGAGGAGAAGCGAGTACGACTACATCACCCACGTTCCGACGAACGTTCCGCTGTGTGAATCTTGAAGGGTATGAAGATCTAATCCAATCTCTCCCCTTGTTTGCATCTCCTAGATTAGATCTTGGTTTTCCCTCTGTTCGCATCCGTAGAAAATTTTGATTTACTATGCCGCGAAACCCTTCAGTGGTATCAGAGCTAGATCTATGCGTAGATGTGTTTCACGAGTAGAACGCAACATGGTTGTTGCGGGCGTTGATGTTTTCTGTTGCAAGCCTCTTGTTTGTGTTCTTCTTATGACGCGGGATAGTGAGATTGAAGCGGTCCAGGCCAATCTTACGCGACGTCATTCGCGAGACCGGCTCCGCACTTGACGTGTGGCTTGTTCCACACATGCGACTGGTGGATGTCAGTTTCTCTCACTATAGTTGTCATGGGATTAACACCGGAGTTTGGCAACCATAATATCACCGTTGTGGCTTTTCGTAGGTAAGAATCGTTCTTAGCATCTACTCCCATAAGCCACGTAAAACATGCAACAACAAAGTAGAGGCGTCTAACTTGTTTTTGCAGGGACTGTTTTCTGTGATATGGTATGGCCCAAGATGTGATGTGTATATTGTATGCGATGATCATGTTTTGTAATGTTTCACGACTTGCATGTCGATGAGTACACAACCGGCAGGAGCCATATGGTTGTATTTATAATTGTGTATGACATGCGAGTCAACTTCTTATACGTCATGTAATAGTTTCACTTTATCGCTAAGTAGTTAGCAATAGTTGTAGTTGCTATTCGTGGTGGAGGAAATCATGGTGGAGTGATGGAGATCATGCCGGAACGCACAAGATGGAGATCATTGCGCGAAGATTGGCTATACCATGTCACATAAAGTTATATGCATGTGATGTTTATCCTTTTATGTATCTTATTATGCTTAGATCGCGACGGTAGCATTATAAGATGATTCCTCACTTAAAGATCAAGATAAAAACTGTGTTCTCCCCAAGTATGCACCGTTGCGAAAGTTCGTCGTGTCCAAGCATCACGTGATGATCGGGTGCTATAGACTCTACGCTCACATACAACGGGTGCAAGCCAGTTTTGCACACGCGGAAATACTTGGGTCTAACTTGACGAGCCTAGCATGTACAGACATGGCCTCGGAACACAAAAACCGAAAGGTTAAGCATGAGTCATATGAATGATATGATCGACACTTTGTTGTCCACCATTGAAACCACATCTCTTCTCGTGATGATCGGATTAGGTGTGGTGAATTTGGATCGTGTTCACTAAACAACTTGAGGGATGTTGAATTTAGTGGGAGTTCATCTAGTAATTTGATTAAAAGTTGAACTAGTTATCATGAACATAGTCTAATTTGTACTTGCAAATATTGTAGATCAAATGGCTAAGTCCAACTTCAACTTCAACGTTTTTGCTGAGAAGGAAAAGCTTAGAAACAATGGGTCTAACTTCACCAAATGGTTCCGCATTCTGAGAATCATTCTCGCTGGCATACAAAAGGACTATGTCCTTGAGAAAACGCTAGGTGACGCCCCTGCTATAGATGCAACGGCTGATGAAAAAGCTGTTTATCAGTCACGCAAGGATGATTATGATTTGATTAAGATCGCCATGTTGTTTGCTATGGAATCGTATCTTCAAAATCG
Organism: Avena sativa; assembly: GCA_916181665.1. Classification (NCBI taxonomy): domain Eukaryota; kingdom Viridiplantae; phylum Streptophyta; class Magnoliopsida; order Poales; family Poaceae; genus Avena; species Avena sativa. The sequence goes on along the minus strand of OV702300.1, from coordinate 31,394,772 downwards.
TTTTGAGGAGTTCGCCGGGCCCTTTGAGATTCTCGAGGAGCTGAAAAACATGTTTCAGACTCAAGCCCGTTCTGAGAGATATGAGATCTCTAAGAAATTCTTTAACTACAAGATGGAGGAAGGGAGTTCCATTAGTGAGCACGCCATTAAGATGTCGGGCTACACTCAACGCCTTGAGCAACTAGACTGCAAGATTCCAGAGGAGCTCAAGATTGACACTCCTAGCTACAAAAGTTTTGTAGTTGATCACAATCAGATTGGTTCCACTGATATGATCACTGAGCTCTTTGCTAAGATGAAAGTAGCAGAGGTGAACATCAAAAGGAATAATCATATGTTGATGGTCAACAAGCCCCCCACCTTCAAGAAAGGTAAGGGTGCAAAGAAGCCCTTCAAGAAAGGCGGCGGCAAGCGCACTGCCCCTGCTGAGAAGAAGCTCAAGTCTGGTCCTAAGCCGGACACTGAGTGCTTCCATTGCAAGGACAAGGGTCACTGGAAGCACAACTGTCCAAAGTACTTAGTGGACAAGAAGGCTGGCACCATCAAAGGTATATTTGATATACATGTTATTGATGTTTTCCTTACTAGCCCTCGTTGTAGTGCCTGGGTATTTGATACCGGTTCAGTTCCTAATATTTGTAACTCAAAACAGGAGCTACGGAATAGACGGCGGCTTGCGAGGGATGAGGTGACGATGCGCGTTGGCAACGGATCAAGAGTTGATGTGATGGCCGTCGGCACGCTCTCCTTAGTTTTACCTTCGGGATTAGTTTTAAACCTTAATAAATGTTATTATGTGCCTCCGTTGAGCATGAACATTATTTCTGGATCTTGTTTATTGCAAGACGGTTATTCATTTAAATCGGAGAATAATGGTTGTTCTATTTATATGAGTAACATCTTTTATGGTCATGCACCTATTGTGAATGGTTTATTTCTTCTAAATCTCGAAAGGGATGAAACACACATCCATAACATTAAGGCTAAGAGATGCAAAGTAGATAGCGATAATACTACTTATTTGTGGCACTGTCGTCTAGGTCATATTGGTGTAAAGCGCATGAAGAAACTCCATTCTGATGGACTTTTGGAGTCTCTTGATTTTGAATCATTTGACACATGCGAACCATGCCTCATGGGCAAGATGATCAAAACCCCGTTCTCCGGTATGATGGAGCGAGCAACGGACTTGTTGGAAATCATACATACCGATGTATGCGGACCGACGAGTGTTTCGACGCGCCGTGGATCTCGCTATTTTCTCACTTTTACCGATGACTTAAGTAGATATGGGTATATCTATTTAATGAAACATAAATCTGAAACGTTTGAAAATTTCAAAGAATTTCAGAATGAAGTGGAGAACCATCGTAACAGAAAGATTAAGTTTCTACGATCCGATCGTGGAGGTGAGTATTTGAGTTATGATTTTCTCACGCATCTTAAAGCAAGTGGAATCGTTTCACAACTCACGCCACCCGGAACACCATAGCGCAATGGTGTGTCTGAACGCCGGAATCGAACCTTATTAGATATGGTCCGATCAATGATGTCTCTTACTGATTTGCCGTTATCATTTTGGGGTTATGCATTAGAAACCGCTGCATTCACTTTAAATAGGGCACCATCTAAATCCGTTGAGACGACACCGTATGAACTGTGGTTTGGTGCTAAACCTAAGTTGTCGTTTCTTAAAGTTTGGGGATGCGAAGCTTACGTCAAGAAGTTGATGCCGGACAAGCTCGAACCCAAAGCGGAGAAATGCGTCTTCATAGGATACCCTAAGGAAACTATTGGGTATACCTTCTATCACAGAACCGAAGGCAAAGTGTTTGTCGCAAACAACGGTTCCTTTCTTGAGAAGGAGTTTCTCTCGAAAGAAGTGAGTGGGAGGAAAGTAGAGCTAGACGAGGTTATTGAACCTTCTCTTGAATTGGAGAGTAGCGCAGCACCTGAAATTGTTCCAGTGCCGCCTGCACCAACAATAGAGGAAGCTAATGACAAGGATCATGAAGCTTCGAACGATGCTGCTACTGAATGTCGCAGGTCGACAAGGTCGCGTGCCCCTCCTGAGTGGTATGGCAACCCTGTCTTGACTGTCTTGTTAGTAGAAGACAGTGAACCTACGAACTATGAGGAAGCGATGATGAGCCCAGACTCTGAGAAATGGCTAGAAGCCATGAAATCCGAATTGGGATCCATGAGCGAAAACCAAGTATGGACTTTGGTGGACACTCCTAGCGACCGAATGGCCGTTGAGTGCAAATGGATTTTCAAGAAGAAAACGGATGCGGATGGTAATGTTACCGTCTATAAAGCACGGCTTGTTGCGAAAGGTTTTCGACAAGTTCAAGGTGTTGACTACGATCAGACTTTCTCTCCCGTAGCGATGTTTAAGTCCATTCAGATTTTATTAGCAATTGCTGCGTTTCATGATTATGAAATATGGCATATGGATGTCAAGACTGCTTTCCTCAATGGCAACATTGATGAAGAGTTGTATATGATGCAACCCGAAGGTTTTTTCGATCCTAAGGATGCTGATAAAGTATGCAAACTTCAGCGTTCCATTTATGGACTGAAGCAAGCATCTCGGAGTTGGAACCTTCGTTTTGATCAAGTGATCAAGAGCTTTGGATTTGTTCCAAATTGCTACGAAGCTTGCATCTACAAGAAAGTGAGTGGGAGCTCGGTGACGTTTCTGGTACTATATGTGGATGACATATTGATTATTGGAAATGACATCAACATGCTTAACGATGTAAAGAGTTATTTGAACAAGTGTTTTTCAATGAAAGACCTAGGTGAAGCTGCTTATATATTGGGCATCAAGATCTATAGAGATAGACAAAGACGCCTGATAGCTTTAAGCCAGAGTACATACCTAGACAAAGTTCTGAAAAGGTTCAGAATGGATAAGGCAAAGAAAGGTTCAGTGCCTATGTTGTCAGGTAAGATATTGAGCAAGGCTCAGTGTCCGACTACAGTAAATGATAGGGAAGCTATGAGCAAAGTGCCTTATGCCTCGGCCATAGGTTCTATCATGTATGCCATGCTGTGTACTAAACCGGATGTGTCCAATGCTCTTAGTTTGACGAGCAGATATCAAAGTGATCTAGGAGTGGAACACTGGACAGCCGTGAAGAACATCCTAAAGTACCTAAATAGGACTAAAGAAATGTTCTTAGTCTATGGGGGTGATGAACAGCTCGTCGTAAAAGGTTACGTCGACGCTAGTTTTGACACCGACAAGGATGATTCTAAATCTCAGACAGGATACGTTTATATTTTGAATGGAGGAGCTGTGAGCTGGAGAAGCTGCAAGCAAAGCGTGATCGCGGGATCTACAGTAGAAGCGGAATACATGGCTGCTGCAGAAGCGTCAAGTGAAGGAGTTTGGATCAGAAACTTCATCACTGAGCTTGGCGTGGTTCCAAGTGCATTGGACCCACTGGAGATATTGTGTGACAACACTGGCGCCATAGCACTCGCTAAGGAACCAAGATATCATCCAAAGACCAAGCATATCAACCGCAAGTTTCATATAATCCGAGATTATATAGCAGATGGAGATCTGAAGATTAGCAAAGTACATACAGATCTAAATGTCGCAGATCCATTGACTAAACCTCTTCCACGTGTAAAACATGATCAGCACCTCAGTGCCATGGGTGTGAGATTGTTGCCAAATGTAAACTAGATTATTGACTCTAGTGCAAGTGGGAGACTGTTGGAATTATGCCCTAGAGGCAATAATAAAGATGTTATTATTATAATTCTTGTTCATGATAATGTTTATATTCCATGCTAGAATTGTATTAAGCGGAAACTTTAATACTTGTGTGGTTTGTGAACAACACCGTGTCCCTAGTACGCCTCTATGGACTAGCTCATTGATCAATGATGGTTAAGGTTTCCTAACCATAGACATGAGTTGTCAATTGATAATGATATCATATCATTGGTAGAATGATATGGTGGACAGACCCAAACTAAGCGAAGCAATTAGATCGTGTCATCGTGTTCGTCTTTGCGAAGCTTTTCTTATGTCAAATATTGTATTCCTTAGACCATGAGATAATACAACTCCCTGGTATCGGAAGAAATCTTTGAGGTCATCAAACGTCATCCTATGAGAGGGTGATCATAAAGGTGTCTCTCAGGTGATCGGAAAGTATCTGTTGGGTTGTATGTATCGAGATGGGATTTGTCCCTCCCAAGTCGGAGAGATATACCTCGGGCCCACTCGGTAATCGATATCAACAACGCTTGCAAGCATGTGGTTAAGGAGTTAATCACAAAGTGATATCGGATTACGGAACGAGTAAAGTACTTGCTGTGAACGAGATTGAACTAGGTATGACGGTACCGACGATCAAATCTCAGGCAAGTAAAATATCGCGAGACGAAGGGAATATATATATGGGATTGATTGAATCTTGGCATCGTGGTTCATCCGATATGATCATCGATGAATGTGTGGGAGTCAATATGGGTTTCCAGACCCCGATGTTGATTATTGATAGAAGATCATGTCTGCATATTCTCGAACCCGCAGGGTCACACACTTAACGTGTCTCGACGCTAGGATAGATTGGATAATTGGTTTATGAGTTTTTGTTCGCAATCTCGGATGGGATCCGGGACATCACGAGAGGTTCCAGAGTGGTCCGGAGAATAAGATTCATATAAGGCAGTGCAGTTTTTGGAGTTCGGAATTGTTCCGGGTTAATCGGTATTGTACCGGAAGCTTCTAGAACCTTCGGGAAGGGGACCAACGTGGCCCTACTTCCGGGAGGGGGAATGGGCCTATGAGGGAGTGCCCTGGCTGCATTGGGCCAGGGGCACAAGGCCCCATAGGGCCCCGCCGGCCAAGAAAGGTTTAAACTCTAGATAGAGCTTCTAGAAAGGGGGGTTTCCTTGCCCCCCACTCCTCCTCCTTTGGGGCCGCCGGCCTTGGCTTGGGGGAGGGGCTAGGGCTGCGCCCATCCCTCTATATATAGTGGGCTAGGGGCACACCAACCCCCCACACCTTCCCCTCCAACCCTAGCCGCCCTGCTGCCCTCCTCTCTCCCTCCCGACTGTTTGTAGGCGAAGCCCTGCTGCAGAAATTCTCCACCATATACACCACGTCATCGTGTTGTAGATCCAATCCGTCTCTCCACCATACTTGCTGGACTGAGGAAGGAGGAGACGTCGAGGTGCTGCACGTGTGCATCTCACGGAGGCACTGCCACTTGTGGTGCTAGATCGGATCGGATCGCGAGGAGGAGAAGCGAGTACGACTACATCACCCACGTTCCGACGAACGTTCCGCTGTGCGAATCATCAAGGGTATGAAGATCTAATCCAATCTCTCTCGTTGTTTGCATCTCCTAGATTAGATCTTGGCTTTCCCTCTGTTCGCATCCGTAGAAAATTTTGATTTACTATGCCGCGAAACCCTTCAGTGCCCATATTATGCATGCATGTGGACATTGGTATGGAGAACAATGTTGCAGGAGGAAGTTTTCCTTTTTGTCGCACGGAAAAGCCCTTTTCCATTTTCCGAGCGCAAAAAATGGGTCGTTTTGTGAAGTAACCACCAAAATGCCGTTTTAGAATGCTACCGTCCCATTTTCCTAAAATACTAGACCACCTAACATGGACTATCTCCCAACCGGGACATCTCAAACCTTTTTGTCCATCCCGGGTAAAAAGGAAAAATGTCTGCTGAATCGGCAAGAAGTGGGTCCGGTTTGTACTACAGGTACATGATCTATCGCCCATGATTTTTTGAAAAAATCATTTTTAGACTCGCAATATGTTCTTTCTTCAGAGATCCAATGCAAGATCTAACGATGCTCGTCCCCTATCTTCATGCACGCCGGTTCGACCATAGTTAGAAAGTCAGAAAATTCAAAACGGGCATAATAAATTCAAAGAAATTCCGAACAATGAAAATCCTTCGTGTGGTGTCATATTATGTGACATAGTTGAAAGGAAAAATACCAGACTTCGTATATTAATCATGTCTCGAAAAATCTTCACAAAATGACCTATCATGTTCGAGGTTTCATAGCTTTCGGTCTAAATGACCGATGTTATGTGCTGCATCAAGGCATGGTTTGTGATGTTGTGCCCATATTATGCATGCATGTGGACATTGGTATGGAGAACAATGTTGCAGGAGGAAGTTTTCCTTTTTGTCGCACGGAAAAGCCCTTTTCCATTTTCCGAGCGCAAAAACCGGGTTGTTTTGTGAAGTAACCACCAAAATGCCGTTTCAGAATGCTACCGTCTCATTTTCCTAAAATACTAGACCACCTTACATGGACTATCTCCCAACCGGGACATCTCAAACCTTTTCGTCCATCCCGGGTGAAAAGGACAAATGCCTGCTGAATCGGTAGGAAGTGGGTCCGGTTTGTACTACAGGTACATGATCTATCGCCCGTGATTTTTTGAAAAAATCATTTTTAGACTCGCAATATGTGGTTTCTTCAGAGATCCAATGCAAGGCTAACGATGGTCGTCCCCTATCTTCATGCACGCCGGTTCGACCATAGTTAGAAATTCAAAAAATTCAAAACGGGCATAATAAATTCAAAAAAAATCCAAACAATGAAAATCCTTCGCGTGGTGTCATATTATGTGACATAGTTGAAAGGAAAAATACCACACTTGGTATATTGATCATGTCTCTAAAAAACCTTCACAAAATGACCTATCATGTTCGAGGTTTCATGGCTTTCGGTCCAAATGACCGATGTGATGTGCTGAATCACGGCATGGTTTGTGATGTTGTGCCCATATTATGCATGCATGTGGACATTGGTATGGAGAACAATGTTGCAGGAGGAAGTTCTCCTTTTTGTCGCACGGAAAAGCCCTTTTGCATTTTCCGAGTGCAAAAAACAGGTCGTTTTGTGAAGTAACCACCAAAATGCCTTTTCAGAATGCTATCGTCCCATTTTCCTAAAATACTAGACCACCTTACATGGACTATCTCCCAACCGGGACATCTCAAACCTTTTCGTCCATCCCGGGTAAAAAGGACAAATGTCTGTCGAATCGGCATGAAGTGGGTCCGGTTTGTACTACAGGTACATGATCTATCGCCCGTGATTTTTTTAAAAAATCATTTTTAGACTCGCAATATGTGGTTTCTTCAGAGATTCAATGCAAGATCTAACGATGCTCGTCCCCTATCTTCATGCACGCCGGTTCGACCATAGTTAAAAATTCAGAAAATTCAAAACGGTCATAATAAATTCAAAAAAATCCGAACAATGAAAATCCTTCACGTGGTTTCATATTATGTGACATAGTTGAAAGGAAATATACCAGACTTGGTATGTTGATCATGTCTCGAAAAAACCTTCACAAAATGACCTATCATGTTCGAAGTTTCATGGCTTTCGGTCCAAATGACCGATGTTATGTGCTGAATCACGGCATGGTTTGTGATGTTGTGCCCATATTATGCATGCATGTGGACATTGGTATGGAGAACAATGTTGCAGGAGGAAGTTTTCCTTTTTATCGCCCTTTTCCATTTTCCGAGCACAAAAAACAGGTCGTTTTGTGAAGTAACCACCAAAATGCCTTTTCAGAATGCTACCGTCCCATTTTCCTAAAATACTAGACCACCTTACATGGACTATCTCCCAACCGGGACATCTCAAACCTTTTCGTCCATCCGGGGTAAAAAGGACAAATGTCTGTCGAACGGTAGGAAGTGGGTCCGGTTTGTACTACAGGTACATGATCTATCGCCCGTGATTTTTTGAAAAAATCATTTTTAGACTTGCAATATGTGGTTTCTTCAGAGATCCAATGCAAGATATAACGATGCTCGTCCCCTATCTTCATGCACGCCGGTTCGACCATAGTTAGAAATTCAGAAAATTTAAAACGGGCATAATAAATTCAAAAAAAATCCGAACAATGAAAATCCTTCGCGTGGTGTCATATTATGTGACATAGTTGAAAGGAAAAATACTAGACTTGGTATATTGATCATGTCTCTAAAAAACCTTCACAAAATGACCTATCATGTTCGAGGTTTCATGGCTTTCGGTCCAAATGACCGATGTTATGTGTTGAATCACGGCATGGTTTGTGATGTTGTGCCCATATTATGCATGCATGTGGACATTGGTATGGAGAACAATGTTGCAGGAGGAAGTTTTCCTTTTTGTCGCACGGAAAAGCCATTTTCCATTTTCCGATCGTAAAAAACAGGTCGTTTTGTGAAGTAATCACCAAAATGCTTTTTCAGAATGCTACCATCCCATTTTCCTAAAATACTAGACCACCTTACATGGACTATCTCCCAACCGGGACATCTCAAACCTTTTCGTCCATCCCGGGTAAAAAGGACAAATGTGTGCCGAATCGGTAGGAAGTGGATCCAGTTTGTACTACAGGTACATGATCTATCGCCCGTGATTTTTTGAAAAAAATCATTTTTAGACTCGCAATATGTGGTTTCTTCAGAGATTCAATGCAAGATCTAACGATGCTCGTCCCCTATCTTCATGCACACCGGTTCGACCATAGTTAGAAATTCAAAAAAGTCAAAATGGGCATAATAAATTCAAAAAAATCTGAACAATGAAAATCCTTCGCGTGGTGTCATATTATGTGACATAGTTGAAAGGAAATATACCAGACTTGGTATATTGATCATGTCTCGAAAAAACCTTCACAAAGTGACCTACAATGTTCGAGGTTTCATGGCTTCCGGTCCAAATGACCGATGTGATGTGCTGAATCACGGCATGGTTTGTGATGTTGTGCCCATATTATGCATGCATGTGGACATTGGTATGGAAAACAATGTTGCATGAGGAAGTTTTCCTTTTTTTCGCCCTTTTCCATTTTCCGAGCGCAAAAAACGGGTCGTTTTGTGAAGTAACCACCAAAATGCCGTTTCAGAATGCTACCGTCCCATTTTCCTAAAATACTAGACCACCTTACATGGACTATCTCCCAACCGGGACATCTCAAACCTTTTTGTCCATCACGGGTAAAAAGGAGAAATGTCTACCGAATCGGTAGGAAGTGGGTCCAGTTTGTACTACAGGTACATGATCTATCGCCCGTGATTTTTTGAAAAAAATCATTTTTAGACTCGCAATATGTGGTTTCTTTAGAGATCCAATGCAAGATCTAACGATGCTTGTCCCCTATCTTCATGCACGCCGGTTCGACCATAGTTAGAAATTCAGAAAATTCAAAACGGTCATAATAAATTCAAAAAAAATCCGAACAATAAAAATCCTTCGCGTCGTGTCAAATTATGTGACATAGTTGAAAGGAAAAATACCAGACTTGGTATATTGATCATGTCTCGAAAACACCTTCACCAAATGACCTATCATTTTCGAGGTTTCATGGCTTTCGGTCCAAATGACCGATGTTATGTGCTGAATCACGGTATGGTTTGTGTTGCTGTGACCATATTATGCATGCATGTGGACATTGGTATGGAGAACAATGTTGCAGGAGGAAGTTTTCATCTTTGTCGCACAGAAAAGCCATTTTCCATTTTCCGAGCGCAAAAAACAGGTCGTTTTGTGAAGTAACCACCAAAATGCCTTTTCAGAATGCTACCGTCCCATTTTCCTAAAATACTAAACCACCTTACATGGACTATCTCCCAACCAGGACATCTCAAACCTTTTCGTCCATCTTGGGTAAAAAGGACAAATGTGTGCCCAATCGGTAGGAAGTGGGTCCAGTTTGTACTACAGGTACATGATCTATCGCCCGTGATTTTTTGAAAAAATCATTTTTAGACTCGCAATATGTGGTTTCTTCAGAGATTCAATGCAAGATCTAACGATGCTCGTCCCCTATCTTCATGCATGCCGGTTCGACCATAGTTAGAAATTTAGAAAATTCAAAACGGGCATAATAAATTCAAAAAAAATCCGAACAATGAAAATCCTTCGCGTGGTGTCAAATTATGTGACATAGTTGAAAGGAAATATACCAGACTTGGTATATTCATCATGTATCGAAAAAACCTTCACAAAATGACCTATCATGTTCGAGGTTTCATGGCTTTCGGTCCAAATGACCGATGTTATGTGCTGAATCACGACATGGTTTGTGATATTGTGCCCATATTATGCATGCATGTGGATATTGGTATGGAGAACAATGTTGCAGGAGGAATCTCCTTTTTGTCGCACGGAAAAGCCCTTTTCCATTTTCCGAGCGCAAAAAACAGGTCGTTTTGTGAAGTAACCACCAAAATGCCTTTTCAGAATGCTATCGTCCCATTTTCCTAAAATACTAGACCACCTTACATCGACTATCTCCCAACCGGGACATCTCAAACCTTTTCGTCCATCCCGGGTAAAAATGACAAATGTCTGTCGAATCGGCATGAAGTGGGTCCGGTTTGTACTACAGGTACATGATCTATCGCCCGTGATTTTTTGAAAAAATCATTTTTAGACTCGCAATATGTGGTTTCTTCAGAGATTCAATGCAAGATCTAACGATGCTCGTCCCCTATCTTCATGCACGCCGGTTCGACCATAGTTAGAAATTCAGAAAAGTCAAAACGGGCATAATAAATGCAAAAAAATCCAAACAATGAAAATCCTTCGCGTGGTGTCATATTATGCGACATAGTTGAATGGAAAAATACCAGACTTGGTATATTGATCATCTCTCGAAAAAACCTTCACATAATGACCTATCATGTTCGAGGTTTCATGGCTTTCGGTCCAAATGACCGATGTTATGTGCTGAATCACGGCATGGTTTGTGATGTTGTGCCCATATTATGCATGCATATGGACATTGGTATGGAGAACAATGTTGCAGGAGGAAGTTTTCCTTTTTGTCGCCCTTTTCCATTTTCCGAGCGCAAAAAACAGGTCGTTTTGTGAAGTAACCACCAAAATGCCTTTTCAGAATGCTACCGTCCCATTTTCCTAAAATACTAGACCACCTTACATGGACTAGCTCCCAACCGGGACATCTCAAACCTTTTCGTCCATCCCGGGTAAAAAGGACAAATGTCTGTTGAACGGAAGCAAGTGGGTCCGGTTTGTACTACAGGTACATGATCTATCGCCCGTGATTTTTTGAAAAAATCATTTTTAGACTCGCAATATGTGGTTTCTTCAAAGATCCAATGCAAGATCTAACGATGCTCATCCCCTATCTTCATGCACGCCGGTTCGACCATAGTTAGAAATTCAGAAAATTTAAAACAGGCATAATAAATTCAAAAAAAATCCGAACAATGAAAATCCTTCGCGTGGTGTCATATTATGTGACATAGTTGAAAGGAAAAATACCAGACTTGGTATATTGATCATGTCTCGAATAAACCTTCACAAAATGACCTATCATGTTCGAGGTTTCATGGCTTTTGGTCCAAATGACCGATGTTATGTGCTGAATCACGACATGGTTTGTGATGCTGTGCCCATATTATGCATGCATGTGGACATTGGTATGGAGAACAATGTTGCAGCAGGAAGATTTCCTTTTTGTCACACGGAAAAGCCATTTTCCATTTTCCGAGCGCAAAAAACATGTCGTTTTGTGAAGTAACCACCAAAATGCCTTTTCAGAATGCTACCGTCCCATTTTCCTAAAATACTAGACCACCTTACATGGACTATCTCCCAACCGGGACATCTCAAACCTTTTCGTCCATCGCGGGTAAAAAGGACAAATGTGTGCCGAATCGGTAGGAAGTGGGTCCAGTTTATACTACCGGTACATGATCTATCGCCCGTGATTTTTTGAAAAAAATCATTTTTAGACTCGCAATATGTGGTTTCTTCAGAGATTCAATGCAAGATCTAACGATGCTCGTCCCCTATCTTCATGCACGCCGGTTCGACCATAGTTAGAAATTCAGAAAATTCAAAACGGGCATAATAAATTCAAAAAAATCCGAACAATGAAAATCCTTCGCGTGGTGTCATATTATGTGACATAGTTGAAAGGAAATATACCAGACTTGGTATATTGATCATGTCTCGAAAAAACCTTCACAAAATGACCTATCATGTTCGAGGTTTCATGGCTTTCGGTCCAAATGACCGATGTTATGTGCTGAATCACGGCATGGTTTGTGATGTTGTGCCCATATTATGCATGAATGTGGACATTGGTATGGAGAACAATGTTGCAGGAGGAAGTTTTCTTTTTTGTCGCCCTTTTCCATTTTCCGAGAGCAAAAAACAGGTCGCTTTGTGAAGTAACCACCAAAATGCCTTTTCAGAATGCTACCGTCCCATTTTCCTAAAATACTAGACCACCTTACATGGACTATCTCCCAACCGGGACATCTCAAACCTTTTCGTCCATCCCGGGTAAAAAGGACAAATGTCTGTTGAACGGAAGCACGTGGGTCCGGTTTGTACTACAGGTACATGATCTATCGCCCGTGATTTTTTGAAAAAATCATTTTTAGACTCGCAATATGTGGTTTCTTTAGAGATCCAATGCAAGATCTAACGATGCTCGTCCCCTATCTTCATGCACGCCGGTTCGACCATAGTTAGAAATTCAGAAAATTTAAAACGGGCATAATAAATTCAAAAAAAAATCCGAACAATGAAAATCCTTCGCGTGGTGTCATATCATGTGACATGGTTGAAAGGAAAAATACCAGACTTGGTATATTGATCATGTCTCGAAAAAACCTTCACAAAATGACCTATCATGTTCGAGGTTTCATGGCTTTCGGTCCAAATGACCGATGTTATTGTAGGGTTTCGTAGCATGGAAAAAAAAATTCTATCGCATACAAACAAACAAGCCAAGATCTATCTACTAGATTGTAGCAACGAGTCGATGGAATAACTCACCCTCGAAGATTCCAAAGTGTTTAACGAGAGCGGATTCTCGTGGGTGATGTAGTCGTACTCTTGCAAATCTCAAGATCGCGTAGACAATCCTTCCGGCGCTGCGTTCCGGCAGCGCTCCTGTAGTCGGTCACACGTTCGGTACTCGACGAAGACCTTCCTCTCCCTTGTTCCAGCAGGTAGCGGAGGTTGTAGCACTCTCCTCACGATTCCGGCAGCACAACGGCGTGGTACCGGAAGTAGAGGGGAGATCTCGCAGGGCTTCGCCTTAAGCCGGAGCGAGTATGGTGAACTATGAGAGAGCCTTGGTGTTCTAGGGTTTAGACACACCAAGTAGAAGGGGCTAGGCCGGCGGCTAGGGCAACTAGAATCCCTAACTCGGCGACTTGGGGAGAAGCCCTAGGCTGTGGCTAGGGTTTAGGTTTAGAGGGAGGCAACTTGTGTGTCTAGGAGGGGAGCCCTGCCCCTCCTTATATAGGTGGAGGGAGGCGCGCAAGGGGAGGGCAGTCCCTCCCCAACTCGGCCTCCAAGTGACCCAGCGGTGGAGGGAAGGAACTCTCCCCCAAGTAGGTTTCCTACTTCCCCTCCACCTTCCAAAATAGCCGTTTGACTTTTCAAATTGGCGTTTGACTTTTCAAACTAGGATTTGATTAAACCCTCTTTTTTGTACAGCGATGACACCTAGTACATGATGCAATCATTCTAACTTGATATGACACATTCATGTACCCTTCCCCTCCGGAGTGCCGGACATTCCGGAACCTTCTAGAACATTCCCGATGAAAACACCGGAACCATTCTCCAACCTCGAAACAGGACTTTCCTTATATGAATCTTATTCTTCGGACCATTCCGGATCTCCTCGTGATATCCCGGATCCCATCCGAGACTCCGAACAACATTCGGTCTCTTACTCATCATTCCATAACTACTCAAACATTGTCGAATCCTTAAGTGTGTCTCCCTACGGTTCGTGAATTATGCGGACATGCTCGAGACACTTCTCCAAACAATAACCAATAGAGGAATCTGGAAATTCATATGGCTCCCACATATTTCTATGATTACTTTGCGATCGAATGAACCACTTACATACGATACCGATTTCCCTTTGTCTCACGATAGTTTACTTATCCGAGGTTATGATCGTCGGTATCTCTGCATACCTAGTTCAACCTCGTTACTGATAAGTACTCTTTTCTCGTTCCCGTGATATGTGATCCCTTGTGAGCCAGTCACATGCTTGCAAGATACTTGGATGACATTTCACCGAGAGGGCCCAGAGTATATCTATCCGTCATATGGATGGACAAATCCCACTCTTGATCCATGTGTCTCAACCAATACTTTCCGAACACTCAATGCCACCTTTATAGCCACCCAGTTACGGTGTGGTGTTTTATGTCATCAAAGCATCCTTCCGGTGAAGGTGATAAGCATGATCTCATGGTCGAAGGAATTAGGTTACTATGTATCAGAAAGCTTATAGCAATTGAACTATTAAAATGACTTGATCTTTATGCTACGCTTATCTATAGGAGTATGTCCACCATATCATTCTCCTAACGATATGATCTTGTTGTTAATAACATCTCAATGTTCATGATAGGGAAACCACAATCATATATTAACCAACAAGCTAGTATTTTAAAGAGGCTTTACTAGGGACTTCAATTTAAGTTTACAAATCACACAAGTATTAATGTTTCCTTGTTAATACTATTATAGCATGAATGTAAACATTTATCATAAACACAAAGATATAATAATAACTATATTTATTATTGCCTCTAGGGCATATCTCCAACAGTCTCCCACTTGCACTAGAGTCATCTAATCTAGATTACATGGTAATATATCGAACACCCATGGCAGTTTGGTGCTGGTCATGTTTAGCCCTCGGGAGCGGTTTAGTCAACGGATCCGCTACATTCAGATATGTGTGTACTTTGCAAATCTTTATGTCCCCATCTTGGACATGTTCTCGAATAGCGTGAAAATGTAGCTTGATATGCTTCAGCTTCTTGTGTGACCTTGTTTCTTGCGCATTGGCTATGGCGCCCATGTTATCACAATAGATAGACATTGGGTCCAGCGCACTAGGAACCACACCCAGCTCTGTAATGAACTCTTTCATCCATATCGCTTCTTGTGAAGCCTCCGAAGCAGCCATGTATTCCGATTCAGTTGAAGATCTCGCCACAACGCTTTGCTTTGCACTCCTCCAGCTAACTGCTGCACCATTCAAAATAAATACGTATCCAGATTGTGATTTAGAATCATCCGGATCAGTGTTCCAACTAGCATCGGTGTAACCATTAACAACGAGCTGTTCATCACCTCCATAAGAAAGAACCATATCCTTAGTTCTTCTCAAGTACTTAAGGATGTTTTTGACCGCTGTCCAATGATCCACTCCTGGATCACTTTGATATCTTCTAGTTAAATTAACAGCATATGCAATGTCGGGTCTAGTACATAGCATGGCATACATTAGAGATCCTATGGCTGAGGCATAGGGAGTCTTACTCATCCTTTCTCTATCTTCTGCCGTTGTCGGACTTTGAGTTTTACTCAAGGTCGTATTGGGCAACATGGGCAAGAACCCTTTCTTGCTATCTTCCATTCCAAACCTCTTTAGAACTTTGTCCAAATATGTACTTTGTGACAATGATATTAGGCGTCTCGATCTATCTCTATATATCTTTATGCCTAATATGTAAGCTGCTTCGCCAAGATCTTTCATTGAAAAACTATTATTCAAATATTCCTTGACACTATTAAGAAGGTCTACATCATTCCCAATCAACAATATGTCATCTACATATAGTATTAAGAATGCTACAGAGCTCCCACTCACTTTCTTGTAAATACAAGCTTCTCCATAAGTTTGTATAAAACCAAAACTTTTGATTACCTTATGAAAACGTTGATTCCAACTTCGGGATTCTTGCTTCAATCCATAGATGGACCGTTGAAGTTTGCATACCTTGTTAGCATCTTTAGGATCGATAAAACCTTTGGGTTGCATCATATACAACTCTTCATCAATGTCTCCATCGAGGAATGCTGTTTTGACATCCATCTGCCATATCTCATAATCGTAATATGCAGCGATTGCTAACATAATCCTTACAGACTTTAGCTTCACTACGGGTGAGAAAGTCTCATCGTAGTCAACTCCTTGAATTTGTCGAAACCCTTTTGTGACAAGTCGAGCTTTATAGACAGTAACATTACCATCAGCATTTGTTTTCTTCTTGAAAATCCATTTGTTCTCGACAGCCTTCCGGCCATCCGGTAAGTCCACCAAAGTCCATACTTGGTTTTCGTACATGGATCCAATCTCGGATTTCATGGATTTTTGCCATTTATTGGAATCTGGGCTCATCATTGCTTCCTCATATGTCGCAGGGTCATCGGTGTTGTCCACCAACATGACACTCATAACGGGATCATACCAATCAGGAGTGGTACGATTTCTCGTTGACCTGCGAGGCTCTGTAGCAACTTCAACCGAAGTTTCATGATCATCATCATTAGATTCCTCTCTTATTGGTGAAGGCACCACAGGAACTTCTTCCGGTGCTGCGCTACTCGCAATTTCGAGAGAAGGTTCGACAACCTCGTCGAGTTCTACTTTCCTTCCAGTCACTTCTTTCGAGAGAAATTCCTTCTCTAGAAAGGATCCATTCTTGGCAACGAAGATTTTGCCTTCGGATTTATGATAGAAGGTATACCCAATAGTTTCCTTCGGGTATCCTATGAAAACGCATTTTTCTGCTTTGGGTTCAAGCTTGTCCGGCTGTAACTTCTTTACATAGGCTTCGCAACCCCAAACTTTAAGGAACGATAATTTAGGTTTCTTCCCAAACCATAATTCATACGGTGTCGTTTCAACGAATTTAGATGGTGCCCTATTTAAAGTGAATGTGGATGCTTCTAATGCAAAACCCCAAAATGATAGCGGTAAATCTATAAGTGACATCATAGAACGAACCATATCTAAGAGAGTTCGATTACGACGTTCGGACACACCATTACGCTGTGGTGTTCCCGGCGGTGTCAATTGTGAAAGTATTTCGCATTTCTTCAAATGCTCGCCAAACTCGTAACTTAGATATTCACCTCCACGATCATAACGTAGAAATTTAATCTTCTTGTTACGTTGATTCTCAACCTCACTTTGAAATTCCTTAAACTTCTCGAAAGTTTCGGACTTATGTTTCATGAAATAGATATACCCATATCTACTCAAGTCATCTGTGAAGGTAAGAACATAACGATAACCACCACGCGATGCTACACTCATTGGACCACACACATCGGTATGTATGATTTCCAGTAAGTCCGTAGCTCGCTCCATCATACCAGAAAATGGAGTCTTAGTCATTTTACGCATCATACATGCTTCGCATCTTTCAAGTGATTCAAAATCATGTGATTCAAGAAGTCCATCGGAATGGAGTTTCTTCATACGTTTCACTCCAATGTGACCAAGACGACAGTGCCACATATAGGTCAAGTTATCGCTCGATTTCAAACGTTTAGCTTTAATGTTATTAATATGTGTATTTCTACTATCGAGATTCAACAAGAATAGACCATCTATCAAAGGTGCATGTGCATAAAACATATTACTCATATAAATCGAACAAGCATTATTCTCGGATTTAAACAAGTAACCGTCTCGCAATAAACAAGATCTCGATATAATGTTCATGCTTAACACAGGCACTAAATAACAATTATTTAAGTATAAAACTAATCCCGATGGTAGATGAAGGGGTAGCGTACCGACCGCGATCACATCAACCTTTGATCCGTTTCCCACGCGCATCGTCACCTCGTTCTTCGCTAGTTTCCGTTTATTCTGCAGCACCTGTTTCGAGTTACAAATATGAGCAACCGAACCAGTATCAAATACCCAGGCACTACTATGAGTACTAGTGAGATACACATCAATAACATGTATATCAGATATACCTTTCTTCTTGATGTTGCCGTTCTTCAAATCCGCCAAGTACTTTGGGCAATTCCGCTTCCAGTGACCTTCTCCCTTGCAGTAAAAGCACTCAGTATCAGGCTTAGGTCCAGCCTTGGTCTTCTTCGCCGGTGCGGTAACTTTCTTACCTCCCTTCTTGAAGTGTCCCTTTTGCTTAGACTTGCCTTTCTTGAATTTGGTGGTCTTATTGACCATCAACACTTGGTGGTCTTTCTTGATCTCCACTTCTGCAGATTTCAACATGGCAAAGAGTTCTGGCAACTGCTTGTTCATGTTTTGCATATTGTAGTTCATCACAAAGTTCTTGTAACTCGGTGGTAGTGATTGGAGGACACGATAAATCCCCAAAGCATTAGGAATCACTATACCCAGGCTTTGAAGTTTGTTTGCGTGCCCAGACATCTTAAGCACATGCTCACTGACGGAGCTGCCCTCTTCCATCTTGTAGTTAAAGAACTTTTCAGAAGCCTCATAGCTCTCAATTGTCGCATGAGTCTCAAAGATCAATTTGAGTTCACGGACAATATCATGTGGGTCTGAATTCTCAAACCTTTTCTGAAGCTCCGATTCTAAACCATACAAGATAGCACACTGAACTGTGGAGTACAGATTCTTCCGAGCGAGGTAAACGTTCTTTACTTCATCGGTAGCATCAGCCGCAGGCGGGTCACCCAGCGATGCATCCAGCACATAGGTCAAATTACCAGCTGTGAGGACAATCCTCAAATTGCGGAACCAATCCGCGAAGTTGCTTCCTTTGTTTTTCAACTTTTCTTTCTCTAGGAACGCATTAAAATTGATGGTAGGGGCCGCCATTGATCTACAACATATTTGCAATAGTTTATACTAAGTTTATGACAAATGGAGTTCTAATTAATAGTTAAATTAATCTAGGTGAACTCCCACTCAAAACAATATCCCTCACATTGTTTTAGTGATCACACGAACCAAATCCACCACATCAAAACCGATCATCACGAGAGTTGATGTAGCTTCAATGGCGAACAATCGACATGTTCATCATATCTACTATATGATTCATGCTTTACCTTTCGGTGATCCGTGTTCCGAGACCATGTCTGTACATCCTAGGCTCGTCAAGATCAAACCTTAGCTTCTGCATGAGCAAAAACTGGCTTGCCCATGTTGTATACACTTGCAGAATCTAACACACCCGATCATCACGTGGTGCTTCGAAACAACAAGCTTTAGCAACGGTGCTTACTAAGGATGAACACTTTAGAACTTGAAATTCATCTGCATGAGGGATCATCTTATAATGCTACCGTTGTTAACTAAGCAATACAAGATGCATAAAGGATTAAAATCACATGCAATTCATAATATGTGATATGATATGGCCTTTCTTCTTTGTGCTTCCGATCTCCATTTTCAAGCACGAACATGATCTCCATCATCACCGGCATTGCATCAAGGTCCATGATGTTGCTCCATGGTTATCGTCCACCAGCTTCAACTATTACAACTACTTTGAATAGACACGCGGGTCTTAATAGAAATTAAAGACAACCATACGGCTCCTGCTGGTCGCCAACTTACAATAAGGAACATTGCATACATCAAATATAATCACAATCATGGCCATATCACATCACTGCACACCCCTGCAAAACAAAGTTAGACGCCTCTACTTTCTTTGCATATTTTACGTGGTTTGGGGCTTTCAATAAGTGTCGTTCTAACTTACGAACACGAACCACAACATTGATACTAGCATTGTAAATCACTCGTTGTAAATTGGATCTTAACTATGTTGGGAGAAACAGGCACCCGCAAAGCCACTTATGCAATACAAGTTGCATGTTAAGCGTGGAGCAAGTCTCATGAACGATGTCATGTAAGGTTAGCCCGGGCCACTTCATCCCACCATCCCGCAAGATGCAAAGTACACAAGAAGCAATCGACAACAAAAGCATCAATGCCCACAATGACCATTGTGTTCTACTCGTGCAACAGATCTACATATAGACACGGCTCTGATACCACTGTAGGGTTTCATCGCATGGAAAACAAAAAAATTATCGCATACAAACAAACAAGCCAAGATCTATCTACTAGATTGTAGCAACGAGTCGATGGAATAACTCACCCTCGAAGATTCCAAAGTGTTTAACGAGAGCGGATTCTCGTGGGTGATGTAGTTGTACTCTTGCCGATCTCAAGATCGCGTAGACAATCCTTCCGGCGCTGCGTTCCGGCAGCGCTCCCGTAGTCGGTCACACGTTCGGTACTCGACGAAGACCTTCCTCTCCCTTGTTCCAGCAGGCAGCGGAGGTTGTAGAACTCTCCTCACGATTCCGGCAGCACAACGGCGTGGTACCGGAAGTAGAGGGGAGATCTCGCAGGGCTTCGCCTTAAGCCGGAGCGAGTATGGTGGACTATGAGAGAGCCTTGGTGTTCTAGGGTTTAGACACACCAAGTAGAAGGGGCTAGGCCGGCGGCTAGGGCAACTTGAAGCCCTAACTCGGCGACTTGGGGAGAAGCCCTAGGCTGTGGCTAGGGTTTAGGTTTAGAGGGAGGCAACTTGTGTGTCTAGGAGGGGAGCCCTGCCCCTCCTTATATAGGTGGAGGGAGGCACGCAAGGGGAGGGGAGTCACTCCCCAACTCGGCCTCTAAGTGAGCCGGCAGTGGAGGGGAGGAACTCTCCCCCAAGTAGGTTTCCTACTTATTGGCGTTTGACTTTTCAAACTAGGATTTGATTAAACCCTCTATTTTGTACAGCGATGACACCTAGTACATGATGCAATCATTCCAACTTGATATCACACATTCATGTACCCTTCCCCTTCGGAGTGCCGGACATTCCGGAACCTTCTAGAACATTCCCGATGAAAACACCGGAACCATTCTCCAACCCCGAAACAGGACTTTCCTTATATGAATCTTATTCTCCGGACCATTCCGGATCTCCTCGTGATATCCCGGATCCCATCCGAGACTCCGAACAACATTCGGTCTCTTACTCATCATTCCATAACTACTCAAACAATGTCGAATCCTTAAGTGTGTCTCCCTACGGTTCGTGAATTATGCGGACATGACCGAGACACTTCTCCGAACAATAACCAATAGAGGAATCTGGAAATTCATATGGCTCCCACATATTTCTACGATTACTTTGCGATCGAATGAACCACTTACATATGATACCAATTTCCCTTTGTCTCACGATAGTTTACTTATCCGAGGTTATGATCGTCGGTATCTCTGCATACCTAGTTCAACCTCGTTACTGATAAGTACTCTTTTCTCGTTCCCGTGATATGTGATCCCTTGTGAGCCAGTCACATGCTTGCAAGCTACTTGGATGACATTTCACCGAGAGGACCCAGAGTATATCTATCCGTCATATGGATGGACAAATCCCACTCTTGATCCATGTGTCTCAACCAATACTTTCCGAACACTCAATGCCACCTTTATAGCCACCCAGTTATGGTGTGGTGTTTGATGCCATCAAAGCATCCTTCCGGTGAAGGTGATAAGCATGATCTCATGGTCGAAGGAATTAGGTTACTATGTATCAGAAAGCTTATAGCAATTGAACTATTCAAATGACTTGATCTTTATGCTACGCTTATCTATAGGAGTATGTCCACCATATCATTCTCCTAACGATATGATCTTGTTGTTAATAACATCTCAATGTTCATGATAGGGAAACCACAATCATATATTAACCAACAAGCTAGTATTTTAAAGAGGCTTTACTAGGGACTTCAATTTAAGTTTACAAATCACACAAGTATTAATGTTTCCTTGTTAATACTATTATAGCATGAATGTAAACATTTATCATAAACACAAAGATATAATAATAACTATATTTATTATTGCCTCTAGGGCATATCTCCAACAGTCTCCCACTTGCACTAGAGTCATCTAATCTAGATTACATGGTAATATATCGAACACCCATGGCAGTTTGGTGCTGGTCATGTTTAGCCCTCGGGAGCGGTTTAGTCAACGGATCCGCTACATTCAGATATGTGTGTACTTTGCAAATCGGTAGGAAGTGGGTCCAGTTTGTACTATAGGTACATGATCTATCGCCCGTGATTTTTTGAAAAAATCATTTTTAGACTCGCAATATGTGGTTTCTTCAGAGATTCAATGCAAGATCTAACGATGCTCGTCCCCTATCTTCATGCACGCCGGTTCGACCATAGATAGAAATTCAGAAAATTCAAAAAAAATCCGAACAATGAAAATCCTTCGCGTGGTGTCATATTATGTGACATAGTTGAAAGGAAAAATACCAGACTTGGTATATTGATCATGTCTAAAAAACCTTCACAAAATGACCTATCATGTTCGAGGTTTCATGGCTTTCGGTCCAAATGACCTATGTTATGTGCTGAAGCACGACATAGTTTGTGATGTTGTGCCCATATTATGCATGCATGTGGACATTGGTATGGAGAACAATGTTGCAGCAGGAAGTTTTCCTTTTTGTCGCACGGAAAAGCCCTTTTCCATTTTCCGAGCGCAAAAAACGGGTTGTTTTGTGAAGTAACCACCAAAATGCCGTTTCAGAATGCTACCGTCCCATTTTCCTAAAATACTATACCACCTTACATGGACTATCTCCCAACCGGGACAGCTCAAACCTTTTCTTCCATCCCGGGTAAAAAGGACAAATGTCTGCTGAGTCGGTAGAAAGTGGGTCCGGTTTGTACTACAGGTACATGATCTATCGCCCGTGATTTTTTGAAAAAAATCATTTTTAGACTCGCAATATGTGGTTTCTTCAGAGATTCAATGCAAGATCTAACGATGCTTGTCCCCTATCTTCATGCACGTCGGTTCGACCATAGTTAGAAATTCAGAAAATTCAAAACGGGCATAATAAATTCAAAAAAATCCGAACAATGAAAATCCTTCGTGTGGTGTCATATTATGTGACATAGTTGAAAGGAAATATACCAGACTTGGTATATTGATCATGTCTCGAAAAAACCTTCACAAAATGACCTATCATGTTCGAGGTTTCATGGGTTTCAGTCCAAATGACAGATGTTATGTGCTGAATCATGGCATAGTTTGTGATGTTGTGCCCATATTATGCATGCATGTGGACAATGGTATGGAGAAAGATGTTGCAGGAGGAAGTTTTCCTTTTTGTCACACGGAAAAGCCCTTTTCCATTTTCGGAGCGCAAAAAAGGGGTTGTTTTGTGAAGTAACCACCAAAATGCCGTTTCAGAATGCTACCGTCCCATTTTCCTAAAATACTAGACCACCTTACATGGACTATCACCCAACCGGGACATCTCAAACCTTTTCGTCCATCCCGGGTAAAAAGGACAAATGTCTGCCGAATCGATAGGAAGTGGGTCCGGTTTGTACTACAGGTATATGATCTATCGCCCGTGATTTTTTGAAAAAATCATTTTTAGACTCGCAATATGTGGTTTCTTCAGATATTCAATGCAAGTTCTAACGATGCTCGTCCCCTATCTTCATGCACGCCGGTTCGACCATAGTTAGAAATTCAGAAAATTCAAAACGGGCATAATAAATTCGAAAAAAATCCGAACAATAATAATCCTTCGCGTGGTGTCATATTATGTGACATAGTTGAAAGGAAAAATACCAGACTTGGTATATTGATCATGTCTCGAGAAAACCTTCACAAAATGACCTATCATGTTCGAGGTTTTATGGCTTTCGGTCCAAATGACCGATGTTATATGTTGAATCACGGCATAGTTTGTGATACTATGCCCATATTATGCATGCATGTGGACAATGGTATGGAGAAAAATGTTGCAGGAGGAAGTTTTCCTTTTTGTCGCACGGAAAAGCCCTTTTCCATTTTCCGAGTGCAAAAAACGGGTTGTTTTGTGAAGTAACCACCAAAATGCCGTTTCAGAATGCTACCGTCCCATTTTCCTAAAATACTAGACCACCTTACATGGACTATCTCCCAACCGGGACATCTCAAACCTTTTCGTCCATCCCGGGTAAAAAGGACAAATGCCTGCTGAATCGGTAGGAAGTGGGTCCCGTTTGTACTACAAGTACATGATCTATCGCCCGTGATTTTTTGAAAAAATAATTTTTAGACTCGCAATATGTGCTTTCTTCAGAGATCCAATGCAAGATCTAACGATGCTCGTCCCCTATCTTCATGCACGCCGGTTCGACCATAGTTAGAAATTCAGAAAATTCAAAATGGGCATAATAAATTCAAAAAAAAATCCGAACAATGAAAATCCTTCGCGTGGTGTCATATTATGTGACATAGTTGAAAGGAAAAATACCAGACTTGGTATATTGATCATGTCTCGAAAACACCTTCACAAAATGACCTATCATGTTCAAGGTTTCATGGCTTTCTGTCCAAATGACCGAAGTTATGTGCTGAATCACGGGATAGTTTGTGATGTTGTGCCCATATTATGCATGCACGTGGACATTGGTATGGAGAACAATGTTGCAGGAGGAAGTTTTCCTTTTTGTCGCACGGAAAAGCCCTTTTCCATTTTCCGAGCGCAAAAAACGGGTCGTTTTGTGAAGTAACCACCAAAATGCCGTTTCAGAATGCTACCGTCCCATTTTCCTAAAATACTAGACCACTTTACATGGTTTATCTCCCAACCGAGACATATCAAACCCTTTTGTCCATCCCGGGTAAAAAGGACAAATGTCTGCCGAATCGGCAAGAAGTTCGTCCGGTTTGTACTACAGGTACATGATCTATCGCCCGTGATTTTTTGAAAAAATCATTTTTAGACTCTCAATATGTGGTTTCTTCAGAGATCCAAAGCAAGATCTAACGATTCTCGTCCCCTATCTTCATGCACGCCGGTTCGACCATAGTTAGAAATTCAGAAAAGTCAAAACAGGCATAATAAATTCAAAAAAAAAATCCGAACAATGAAAATCCTTCGCGTGGTGTCATATTATGTGACATAGTTGAAAGGAAAAATACCAGACTTGGTATATTGATCATGTCTCGAAAAAACCTTCACAAAATGACCTATCATGTTCGAGGTTTCATGGCTTTCGGTCCAAATGACCGATGTTATGTGCTGAATCACGGCATGGTTTATGATGCTATGCCCATATTATGCATGCATGTGGACAATGGTATGGAGAAAAATGTTGCAGGAGGAAGTTTTCCTTTTCGTCGCACGGAAAAGCCCTTTTCCATTTTCCAAGCGCAAAAAACAGGTCGTTTTGTGAAGTAACCACCAAAATGCCTTTTCAGAATGCTACCGTCCCATTTTCCTAAAATACTAGACCACCTTACATGGACTATCTCCAAACCGGGACATCTCAAACCTTTTCGTCCATCCCGGGTAAAAAGGACAAATGTCTGCCGAATCGGCATGAAGTGGGTCCGGTTTGTACTACAGGTACATGATCTATCGCCCGTGATTTTTTGAAAAAATCATTTTTAGACTCGCAATATGTGGTTTCTTCAGAGATTCAATGCAAGATCTAACGATGCTCGTCCCCTATCTTTATGCACGCCGGTTCGACCATAGTTAGAAATTCAGAAAATTCAAAACGGGCATAATAAATTCAAAAAAAATACAAACAATGAAAATCCTTCGCGTGGTGTCATATTATGTGACATAGTTGAAAGGAAAAATACCAGACTTGGTATATTGATTATGTCTCGAAAAAACCTTCACAAAATGACCTATCATGTTCGAGGTTTCATGGCTTTCGGTCCAAATGACCGATGTTATGTGCTGAATCACGGCATGGTTTGTGATGTTGTGCCCATATTATGCATGCATGTGGACATTGGTATGGAGAACAATGTTGCAGGAGGAAGTTTTCCTTTTTGTCGCACGGAAAAGCCCTTTTCTATTTTCCGAGCGCAAAAAACAGGTCGTTTTGTGAAGTAACCACCAAAATGCGTTTTCAGAATGCTACCGTCCCATTTTCCTAAAATACTAGACCACCTTACATGGACTATATCCCAACCGGGACATCTCAAACCTTTTCGTCCATCGCGGGTAAAAAGGACAAATGTCTGCCGAACGATAGGAAGTGGGTCCGGTTTGTACTACAGGTACATGATCTATCGCCCGTGATTTTTTGTAAAAATCATTTTTAGACTCGCAATATGTGGTTTCTTCAGAGATCCAATGCAAGATCTAACGATGTTCGTCCGCTATCTTCATGCACGCCGGTTCGACCATAGTTAGAAATTCAGAAAGTTTAAAACGGGCATAATAAATTCAAAAAAAATCCGAACAATGAAAATACTTCGCGTGGTGTCATATTATGTGACATAGTTGAAAGGAAAAATACCAGACTTGGTATATTGATCATGTCTCGAAAAAACCTTCACAAAATGACCTATCATGTTCGAGGTTTCATGTCTTTCGGTCCAAATGACCGATGTTATGTGCTGAATCACAGCATGGTTTGTGATGTTGTGCCCATATTATGCATGCATGTGGACATTGGTATGGAGAACAATGTTGCAGCAGGAAGTTTTCCTTTTTGTCGCACGGAAAAGCCTTTTCCATTTTCCGAGCGCAAAAAACAGGTCATTTTGTGAGGTAACCACCAAAATGCCTTTTCAGAATGCTACCGTCCCATTTTCCTAAAATACTAGACCACCTTACATGGACTATCTCCCAACCGGGACATCTCAAATATTTTTCTCCATCAAGGGTAAAAAGGACAAATGTCTGCCAAATCGGTACGAAGTGGGTCCAGTTAGTACTACAGGTACATGATCTATCGCCCGTGATTTTTTGAAAAAATCATTTTTAGACTCGCAATATGTGGTTTCTTCAGAGATTCAATGCAAGATCTAACGATGCTCGTCCCCTATCTTGATGCACGCCGGTTCGACCATAGTTAGAAATTCAGAAAATTCAAAACGGGCATAATAAATTCAAAAAATCTGAACAATGAAAATCCTTCGCGTGGTGTCCTATTATGTGACATAGTTGAAAGGAAAAATACAAGACTTGGTATATTGATCATGTCTCGAAAAAACATTCACAAAATGACCTATCATGTTCGAGGTTTCATGGCTTTCGTTCCAAATGACCGATGTTATGTGCTGAATCACGACATAGTTTGTGATGCTTTGCCCATATTATGCATGCATGTGGACATTGGTATGGAGAACAATGTTGCAGGAGGAATTTTTCCTTTTTGTCGCACGGAAAAGCCCTTTTCCATTTTCTGAGCGCAAAAAACGGGTTGTTTTGTGAAGTAACCACCAAAATGCCGTTTCAGAATGCTACCGTCCCATTTTCCTAAAATACTAGACCACCTTATATGGACTATCTCCCAACCGGGACATCTCAAACATTTTCGTCCATCCCGGGTAAAAAGGACAAATGTCTGCTGAATCGGTAGGAAGTGGGTCCGGTTTGTACTACAGGTACATGATCTATCGCCCGGGATTTTTTGAATAAATCATTTTTAGACTCGCAATATGTGGTTTCTTCAGAGATCCAATGCAAGATCTAACGATGCTCGTCCCCTATCTTCATGCACGCCGGTTCGACCATAGTTAGAAATTCAGAAAATTCAAACAGGCATAATAAATTCAAAAAAAAATCCGAACAATGAAAATCCTTCGCGTGGTGTCATATTATGTGACATAGTTGAAAGGAAAAATACCAGACTTGGTATATTGATCATGTCTCGAAAAAACCTTCACAAAATGACCGATCATGTTAGAGGTTTCATGGCTTTCGGTCCAAATGACCGATGTTATATGCTGAATCACGTCATAGTTTGTGATGCTATGCCCATATTATGCATGCATGTGGACAATGGTATGGAGAAAAATGTTGCAGGAGAAAGTTTTCCTTTTTGTCGCACGGAAAAGCCGTTTTCCATTTTACGAGCGCAAAAAACGGGTTGTTTTGTGAAGTAACCACCAAAATGCCGTTTCAGAATGCTACCGTCCCATTTTCCTAAAATAATAGACCACCTTACATGGACTATCTCCCAACCGGGACATCTCAAACATTTTCGTCCATCCCGGGTAAAAAGGACAAACGTCTGCCGAATCAGTAGGAAGTGGGTCCGGTTTGTACTACAGGTACATGATCTATCGCCCGTGATTTTTTGAAAAAATCATTTTTAGACTCGCAATATGTGGTTTCTTCAGAGATCCAATGCAAGATGTAACGATGCTCGTCCCCTATCTTCATGCACGCCGGTTCGACCATAGTTAGAAATTCAGAAAATTCAAACAGGCATAATAAATTCAAAAAAAATCCGAACAATGAAAATCCTTCGCGTGGTGTCATATTATGTGACATAGTTGAAAGGAAAAATACCAGACTTGGTATATTGATCATGTCTGGAAATAACCTTCACAAAATGACCGATCATGTTAGAGGTTTCATGGCTTTCGGTCCAAATGACCGATGTTATATGCCGAATCATGGCATAGATTGTGATGCTATGCCCATATTATTCATGCATGTGGACAATGGTATGGAGAAAAATGTTGCAGGAGGAAGTTTTCCTTTTTGTCGCACGGAAAAGCCGTTTTCCATTTTCCGAGCGGAAAAAACGTGTTGTTTTGTGAAGTAACCACCAAAATGCCGTTTCAGAATGCTACCGTCCCATTTTCCTAAAATAATAGACGACCTTACATGGACTATCTCCCAACCGGGACATCTCAAACATTTTCGTCCATCCCGGGTAAAAAGGACAAACGTCTGTCGAATCAGTAGGAAGTGGGTCCGGTTTGTACTATAGGTACATGATCTATCGCCCGTGATTTTTTGAAAAAATCATTTTTAGACTCGCAATATGTGGTTTCTTCAGAGATCCAATGCAAGATCTAACTATGCTCGTCCCCTGTCTTCATGCACGCCGGTTCGACCATAGTTAGAAATTCAGAAAATTCAAACAGGCATAATAAATTCAAAAAAATCCGAACAATGAAAATCCTTCACGTGCTGTCATATTATGTGACATAGTTGAAAGGAAAAATACCAGACTTGGTATATTGATCATGTCTCGAAAAAACCTTCACAAAATGACCTATCATGTTCGAGGTTTCATGGCTTTCGGTCCAAATGACCGATGTTATATGCTGAATCACGGCATAGTTTGTGATGCTATGCCCATATTATGCATGCATGTGGACAATGGTATGGAGAAAAATGTTGCTGGAGCAAGTTTTCCTTTTTGTCGCACGGAAAAGCCCTTTTCCATTTTCTGAGCGCAAAAAACGGGTTGTTTTGTGAAGTAACCACCAAAATGCCGTTTCAGAATGCTACCGTCCCATTTTCCTAAAATACTAGACCACCTTACATGGACTATCTCCCAACCGGGACATCTCAAACCTTTTCGTCCATCCCGGGTAAAAAGGACAAATGTCTGCCGAATCGGCATGAAGTGGGTCCGTTTTGTACTACAGGTACATGATCTATCGCCCGTGATTTTTTGAAAAAATCATTTTTAGACTCGCAATATGTGGTTTCTTCAGAGATTCAATGCAAGATCTAATGATGCTCGTCCCCTATCTTCATGCACGCCGGTTCGACCATAGTTAGAAATTCAGAAAATTCAAAACGGGCATAATAAATTCAAAAAAAATCCGAACAATGAAAATCCTTCGTGTGGTGTCATATTATGTGACATGGTTGAAAGGAAATATACCAGACTTGGTATATTGATCATGTCTCGAAAAAATCTTCACAAAATGACCTATCATGTTCGAGGTTTCATGGCTTTCGGTCCAAATGACCGATGTTATGTGCTGCATCACGGCATGGTTTGTGATGTTGTTCCCATATTATACATGCATGTGGACAATGGTATGGAGAAAGATGTTGCAGGAGGAAGTTTTCCATTTGTCGAACGGAAAAGCCCTTTTCCATTTTCTGAGCGGAAAAAACGGGTTGTTTTGTGAAGTAACCACCAAAATGCCGTTTCAGAATGCTACCGTCCCATTTTCCTAAAATACTAGACCACCTTACATGGACTATCTCCCAACCGGGACATCTCAAACCTTTTTGCCCATCCCGGGTAAAAAGGACAAATGTCTGCCGAATCGGCAAGAAGTGGGTACGGTTTGTACTACAGGTACATGATCTATCGCCCGTGATTTTTTGAAAAAATCATTTTTAGACTCGCAATATGTGGTTTCTTCAGAGATCCAATGCAAGATCTAACGATGCTCGTCCCCTATCTTCATGCACGCCGGTTCGACCATAGTTAGAAATTCAGAAAATTCAAAACGGGCATAATAAATTCAAAAAAATTCCGAACAATGAAAATCCTTCGCGTGGTGTCATATTATGTGACATAGTTGAAAGGAAAAATACCAGACTTGGTATATTGATCATGTCTCGAGAAAACCTTCACAAAATGACCTATCATGTTCGAGGTTTTATGGCTTTCGGTCCAAATGACCGATGTTATATGCTGAATCACGGCATAGTTTGTGATGCTATGCCCATATTATGCATGCATGTGGACAATGGTATGGAGAAAAATGTTGCAGGAGGAAGTTTTCCTTTTTGTCGCACGGAAAAGCCCTTTTCCATTTTCCGAGCGCAAAAAACAGGTCATTTTGTGAGGTAACCACCAAAATGCCTTTTCAGAATGCTACCGTCCCATTTTCCTAAAATACAAGACCACCTTACATGGACTATCTCCCAACCGGGACATCTCAAATATTTTTGTCCATCAAGGGTAAAAAGGACAAATGTCTGCCAAATCGGTACGAAGTGGGTCCAGTTAGTACTACAGGTACATGATCTATCGCCCGTGATTTTTTGAAAAAATCATTTTTAGACTCGCAATATGTGGTTTCTTCAGAGATTCAATGCAAGATCTAACGATGCTCGTCCCCTATCTTGATGCACGCCGGTTCGACCATAGTTAGAAATTCAGAAAATTCAAAACGGGCATAATAAATTCAAAAAAATCTGAACAATGAAAATCCTTCGCGTGGTGTCCTATTATGTGACATAGTTGAAAGGAAAAATACAAGACTTGGTATATTGATCATGTCTCGAAAAAACCTTCACAAAATGACCTATCATGTTCGAGGTTTCATGGCTTTCGTTCCAAATGACCGATGTTATGTGCTGAATCACGGCATAGTTTGTGATGCTTTGCCCATATTATGCATGCATGTGGACATTGGTATGGAGAACAATGTTG
Source organism: Avena sativa (assembly GCA_916181665.1). Classification (NCBI taxonomy): domain Eukaryota; kingdom Viridiplantae; phylum Streptophyta; class Magnoliopsida; order Poales; family Poaceae; genus Avena; species Avena sativa. Next base: position 31,363,792 of record OV702300.1, on the reverse strand, counting down.
CAGGAGGAATTTTTCCTTTTTGTCGCACGGAAAAGCCCTTTTCCATTTTCCGAGCGCAAAAAACGGGTTGTTTTGTGAAGTAACCACCAAAATGCCGTTTCAGAATGCTACCGTCCCATTTTCCTAAAATACTAGACCACCTTATATGGACTATCTCCCAACCGGGACATCTCAAACATTTTCGTCCATCCCGGGTAAAAAGGACAAATGTCTGCTGAATCGGTAGGAAGTGGGTCCGGTTTGTACTACATGTACATGATCTATCGCCCGGGATTTTTTGAATAAATCATTTTTAGACTCGCAATATGTGGTTTCTTCAGAGATCCAATGCAAGATCTAACGATGCTCGTCCCCTATCTTCATGCACGCCGGTTCGACCATAGTTAGAAATTCAGAAAATTCAAACAGGCATAATAAATTCAAAAAAAAATCCGAACAATGAAAATCCTTCGCGTGGTGTCATATTATGTGACATAGTTGAAATGAAAAATACGAGACTTGGTATATTGATCATGTCTCGAAAAAACCTTCACAAAATGACCGATCATGTTAGAGGTTTCATGGCTTTCGGTCCAAATGACCGATGTTATATGCTGAATCACGTCATAGTTTGTGATGCTATGCCCATATTATGCATGCATGTGGACAATGGTATGGAGAAAAATGTTGCAGGAGAAAGTTTTCCTTTTTGTCGCACGGAAAAGCCGTTTTCCATTTTACGAGCGCAAAAAACGGGTTGTTTTGTGAAGTAACCACCAAAATGCCGTTTCAGAATGCTACCGTCCTATTTTCCTAAAATAATAGACCACCTTACATGGACTATCTCCCAACCGGGACATCTCAAACATTTTCGTCCATCCCGGGTAAAAAGGACAAACGTCTGCCGAATCAGTAGGAAGTGGGTCCGGTTTGTACTACAGGTACATGATCTATCGCCCGTGATTTTTTGAAAAAATCATTTTTAGACTCGCAATATGTGGTTTCTTCAGAGATCCAATGCAAGATCTAACGATGCTCGTCCCCTATCTTCATGCACGCCGGTTCGACCATAGTTAGAAATTCAGAAAATTCAAACAGGCATAATAAATTCAAAAAAAATCCGAACAATGAAAATCCTTCGCGTGGTGTCATATTATGTGACATAGTTGAAAGGAAAAATACCAGACTTGGTATATTGATCATGTCTGGAAATAACCTTCACAAAATGACCGATCATGTTAGAGGTTTCATGGCTTTCGGTCCAAATGACCGATGTTATATGCCGAATCATGGCATAGATTGTGATGCTATGCCCATATTATTCATGCATGTGGACAATGGTATGGAGAAAAATGTTGCAGGAGGAAGTTTTCCTTTTTGTCGCACGGAAAAGCAGTTTTCCATTTTCCGAGCGCAAAAAACGTGTTGTTTTGTGAAGTAACCACCAAAATGCCGTTTCAGAATGCTACCGTCCCATTTTCCTAAAATAATAGACCACCTTACATGGACTATCTCCCAACCGGGACATCTCAAACATTTTCGTCCATCCCGGGTAAAAAGGACAAACGTCTGCCGAATCAGTAGGAAGTGGGTCCGGTTTGTACTACAGGTACATGATCTATCGCCCGTGATTTTTTGAAAAAATCATTTTTAGACTCGCAATATGTGGTTTCTTCAGAGATCCAATGCAAGATCTAACTATGCTCGTCCCCTGTCTTCATGCACGCCGGTTCGACCATAGTTAGAAATTCAGAAAATTCAAACAGGCATAATAAATTCAAAAAAATCCGAACAATGAAAATCCTTCACGTGCTGTCATATTATGTGACATAGTTGAAAGGAAAAATACCAGACTTGGTATATTGATCATGTCTCGAAAAAACCTTCACAAAATGACCTATCATGTTCGAGGTTTCATGGCTTTCGGTCCAAATGACCGATGTTATATGCTGAATCACGGCATAGTTTGTGATGCTATGCCCATATTATGCATGCATGTGGACAATGGTATGGAGAAAAATGTTGCAGGAGCAAGTTTTCCTTTTTGTCGCACGGAAAAGCCCTTTTCCATTTTCTGAGCGCAAAAAACGGGTTGTTTTGTGAAGTAACCACCAAAATGCCGTTTCAGAATGCTACCGTCCCATTTTCCTAAAATACTAGACCACCTTACATGGACTATCTCCCAACCGGGACATCTCAAACCTTTTCGTCCATCCCGGGTAAAAAGGACAAATGTCTGCCGAATCGGCATGAAGTGGGTCCGTTTTGTACTACAGGTACATGATCTATCGCCCGTGATTTTTTGAAAAAATCATTTTTTGACTCGCAATATGTGGTTTCTTCAGAGATTCAATGCAAGATCTAACGATGCTCGTCCCCTATCTTCATGCACGCCGGTTCGACCATAGTTAGAAATTCAGAAAATTCAAAACGGGCATAATAAATTCAAAAAAATTCCGAACAATGAAAATATTTCGCGTGGTGTCATATTATGTGACATAGTTGAAAGGAAAAATACCAGACTTGGTATATTGATCATGTCTCGAAAAATCTTCACAAAATGACCTATCATGTTCGAGGTTTCATGGCTTTCGGTCCAAATGACCGATGTTATGTGCTGCATCACGGCATGGTTTGTGATGCTGTGCCCATATTATGCATGCATGTGGACTTTGGTATGGAGAACAATGTTGGAGGAGGAAGTTTTCATTTTTGTCGCACGGAAAAGCCCTTTTCAATTTTCAGAGCGCAAAAAACGGGTTGTTTTGTGAAGTAACCACCAAAATGCCGTTTCAAAATGCTACCGTCCCATTTTCCTAAAATACTAGACCACCTTACATGGACTATCTCCCAACCGGGACATCTCAAACCTTTTCGTCCATCCCGGGTAAAAAGGACAAATGTCTACCGAATCGGTAGGAAGTGGGTCCGGTTTGTACTACAGGTACATGATCTATCGCCCGTGATTTTTTGAAAAAATCATTTTTAGACTCGCAATATGTGGTTTCTTTAGAGATCCAATGCAAGATCTAACGATGCTCGTCCCCTATCTTCATGCACGCCGGTTCGACCATAGTTAGAAATTCAGAAAATTCAAACAGGCATAATAAATTCAAAAAAAATCCGAACAATGAAAATCCTTCGCATGGTGTCATATTATGTGACATAGTTGAAAGGAAAAATACCAGACTTGGTATATTGATCATGTCTCGAAAAAACCTTCACAAAATGACCTATCATGTTCGAGGTTTCATGGCTTTCGGTCCAAATGACCGATGTTATGTGCTGAATAACGGCATAGTTATTGATGCTATGCCCATATTATGCATGCATGTGGACAATGGTATGGAGAAAAATGTTGCAGGAGGAAGTTTTCCTTTTTGGCGCACGGAAAAGCCCTTTTCCATTTTCCGAGCGTAAAAAACGGATTGTTTTGTGAAGTAACCACCAAAATGCTGTTTCAGAATGCTACCGTCCCATTTTCATAAAATACTAGACCACCTTACATGGACTATCTCCCAACCGGGACATCTCAAACCTTTTTGTCCATCCCGGGTAAAAAGGACAAATGTCTGCCGAATCGGTAGGAAGTGGGTCCGGTTTGTACTACAGGTACATGATCTATCGCCCGTGATTTTTTGAAAAAATCATTTTTAGACTCGCAATATGTGGTTTGTTCAGAGATCGAATGCAAGATATAACGATGCTCGTCCCCTATCTTCATGCACGCCGGTTCGACCATAGTTAGAAATTCAGAAAATTCAAACAGGCATAATAAATTCAAAAAAAATCCGAACAATGAAAATCCTTCGCGTGGTGTCATATTATGTGACATAGTTGAAAGGAAAAATACCAGACTTGGTATATTGATCATGTCTCGAAAAAACCTTCACAAAATGACCTATCATGTTCGAGGTTTCATGGCTTTCGGTCCAAATGACCGATGTTATGTGCTGAATCACGGCATAGTTATTGATGCTATGCCCATATTATGCATGCATGTGGACAATGGTATGGAGAAAAATGTTGCAGGAGTAAGTTTTCCTTTTTGGCGCACGGAAAAGCCCTTTTCCATTTTCCGAGCGTAAAAAACGGATTGTTTTGTGAAGTAACCACCAAAATGCCGTTTCAGAATGCTACCGTCCCATTTTCATAAAATACTAGACCACCTTACATGGACTATCTCCCAACCGGGACATCTCAAACCTTTTCGTCCATCCCGGATAAAAAGGACAAATGTCTGCCGAATCGGTAGGAAGTGGGTCCGGTTTGTACTACAGGTACATGATCTATCGCCCGTGATTTTTTGAAAAAATCATTTTTAGACTCGCAATATGTGGTTTGTTCAGAGATCCAATGCAAGATATAACGATGCTCGTCCCCTATCTTCATGCACGCCGGTTCAACCATAGTTAGAAATTCAGAAAATTCAAACATGCATAATAAATTCAAAAAAAATCCGAAAAATGAAAATCCTTCGCGTGGTGTCATATTATGTGACATAGTTGAAAGGAAAAATACCAGACTTGGTATATTGATCATGTCTCGAAAAAACCTTCACAAAATGACCTATCATGTTCGAGGTTTCATGGCTTTCAGTCCAAATGACCGATGTTATGTGCTGAATCACGGCATAGTTATTGATGCTATGCCCATATTATGCATGCATGTGGACAATGGTATGGAGAAAAATGTTGCAGGAGGAAGTTTTCCTTTTTGGCGCACAGAAAAGCCCTTTTCCATTTTCCGAGCGTAAAAAACGGATTCTTTTGTGAAGTAACCACCAAAATGCCGTTTCAGAATGCTACCGTCCTATTTTCATAAAATACTAGACCACCGTACATGGACTATCTCCCAACCGAGACATCTCAAACCTTTTCGTCCATCTCGGGTAAAAAAGACAAACGTCTGCCGAATCAGTAGGAAGTGGGTCCGGTTTGTACTACAGGTACATGATCTATCGCCCGTGATTTTTTGAAAAAATCATTTTTAGACTCGCAATATGTGGTTTGTTCAGAGATCCAATGCAAGATATAACGATGCTCGTCCCCTATCTTCATGCACGCCGGTTCGACCATAGTTAGAAATTCAGAAAATTCAAAATGGGCATAATAAATTCAAAAAATTCCGAACAATGAAAATCCTTCGCGTGGTGTCATATTATGTGACATAGTTGAAAGGAAAAATACCAGACTTGGTATATTGATCATGTCTCGAAAAAACCTTCACAAAATGACCTATCATGTTCAAGGTTTCATGGCTTTCTGTCCAAATGACCGATGTTATGTGGTGAATCACGGGATAGTTTGTGATGTTGTGCCCATATTATGCATGCATGTGGACATTGGTATGGAGAACAATGTTGCAGGAGGAAGTTTTCCTTTTTGTCGCACGAAAAAGCCCTTTTCCATTTTCCGAGCGCGTTTTTTGCAGTAACCACCAAAATGCCGTTTCAGAATGCTACCGTCCCATTTTCCTAAAATACTAGACCACCTTACATGGACTATCTCCCAACCGGGACATCTCAAACCTTTTTGTCCATCCCGGGTAAAAAGGACAAATGTCTGCCGAATCGGCAAGAAGTGGGTCCGGTTTGTACTACAGGTACATGATCTATCGCCCGTGATTTTTTGAAAAATCATTTTTAGACTCGCAATATGTGGTTTCTTCAGAGATCCAATGCAAGATCTAACGATGCTCGTCCCCTATCTTCATGCACGCCGGTTCGACCATAGTTAGAAATTCAGAAAATTCAAAACGGGCATAATAAATTCAAAAAAATTCCGAACAATGAAAATATTTCGCGTGGTGTCATATTATGTGACATAGTTGAAAGGAAAAATACCAGACTTGGTATATTGATCATGTCTCGAAAAATCTTCACAAAATGACCTATCATGTTCGAGGTTTCATGGCTTTCGGTCCAAATGACCGATGTTATGTGCTGCATCACGGCATGGTTTGTGATGCTGTGCCCATATTATGCATGCATGTGGACTTTGGTATGGAGAACAATGTTGGAGGAGGAAGTTTTCATTTTTATCGCACGGAAAAGCCCTTTTCCATTTTCAGAGCGCAAAAAACGGGTTGTTTTGTGAAGTAACCACCAAAATGCCGTTTCAAAATGCTACCGTCCCATTTTCCTAAAATACTAGACCACCTTACATGGACTATCTCCCAACCGGGACATCTCAAACCTTTTCGTCCATCCCGGGTAAAAAGGACAAATGTCTACCGAATCGGTAGGAAGTGGGTCCGGTTTGTACTACAGGTACATGATCTATCGCCCGTGATTTTTTGAAAAAATCATTTTTAGACTCGCAATATGTGGTTTATTTAGATATCCAATGCAAGATCTAACGATGCTCGTCCCCTATCTTCATGCACGCCGGTTCGACCATAGTTAGAAATTCAGAAAATTCAAACAGGCATAATAAATTCAAAAAAAATCCGAACAATGAAAATCCTTCGCATGGTGTCATATTATGTGACATAGTTGAAAGGAAAAATACCAGACTTGGTATATTGATCATGTCTCGAAAAAACCTTCACAAAATGACCTATCATGTTCGAGGTTTCATGGCTTTCGGTCCAAATGACCGATGTTATGTGCTGAATCACGGCATAGTTATTGATGCTATGCCCATATTATGCATGCATGTGGACAATGGTATGGAGAAAAATGTTGCAGGAGGAAGTTTTCCTTTTTGGCGCACGGAAAAGCCCTTTTCCATTTTCCGAGCGTAAAAAACGGATTGTTTTGTGAAGTAACCACCAAAATGCTGTTTCAGAATGCTACCGTCCCATTTTCATAAAATACTAGACCACCTTACATGGACTATCTCCCAACCGGGACATCTCAAACCTTTTGGTCCATCCCGGGTAAAAAGGACAAATGTCTGCCGAATCGGTAGGAAGTGGGTCCGGTTTGTACTACAGGTACATTATCTATCGCCCGTGATTTTTTGAAAAAATCATTTTTAGACTCGCAATATGTGGTTTGTTCAGAGATCGAATGCAAGATATAACGATGCTCGTCCCCTATCTTCATGCACGCCGGTTCGACCATAGTTCGAAATTCAGAAAATTCAAACAGGCATAATAAATTCAAAAAAAATCCGAACAATGAAAATCCTTCGCGTGGTGTCATATTATGTGACATAGTTGAAAGGAAAAATACCAGACTTGGTATATTGATCATGTCTCGAAAAAACCTTCACAAAATGACTTATCATGTTCGAGGTTTCATGGCTTTCGGTCCAAATGACCGATGTTATGTGCTGAATCATGGCATAGTTATTGATGCTATGCCCATATTATGCATGCATGTGGACAATGGTATGGAGAAAAATGTTGCAGGAGGAAGTTTTCCTTTTTGGCGCATGGAAAAGCCCTTTTCCATTTTCCGAGCGTAAAAAACGGATTGTTTTGTGAAGTAACCACCAAAATGCCGTTTCAGAATGCTACCGTCCCATTTTCATAAAATACTAGACCACCTTACATGGACTATCTCCCAACCGAGACATCTCAAACCTTTTCGTCCATCCCGGGTAAAAAGGACAAATGTCTGCCGAATCGGCAGGAAGTGGGTCCGGTTTGTACTACAGGTACATGATCTATCGCCCGTGATTTTTTAAAAAAATCATTTTTAGACTCGCAATATGTGGTTTGTTCAGAGATCCAATGCAAGATATAACGATGCTCGTCCCCTATCTTCATGCACGCCGGTTCGACCATAGTTAGAAATTCAGAAAATTCAAAATGGGCATAATAAATTCAAAAAAATTCCGAACAATGAAAATCCTTCGCGTGGTGTCATATTATGTGACATAGTTGAAAGGAAAAATACCAGACTTGGTATATTGATCATGTCTCGAAAAAACCTTCACAAAATGACCTATCATGTTCAAGGTTTCATGGCTTTCTGTCCAAATGACCGATGTTATGTGGTGAATCACGGGATAGTTTGTGATGTTGTGCCCATATTATGCATGAATGTGGACATTGGTATGGAGAACAATGTTGCTGGAGGAAGTTTTCCTTTTTGTCGCACGGAAAAGCCCTTTTCCATTTTCCGAGCGCAAAAAACGGGTCGTTTTGTGAAGTAACCACCAAAATGCCGTTTCAGAATGCTACCGTCCCATTTTCCTAAAATACTAGACCACCTTACATGGACTATCTCCCAACCGGGACATCTCAAACCTTTTTGTCCATCCCGGGTAAAAAGGACAAATGTCTGCCGAATCGGCAAGAAGTGGGTCCGGTTTGTACTACAGGTACATGATCTATCGCCCATGATTTTTTGAAAAAATCATTTTTAGACTCGCAATATGTGGTTTCTTCAGAGATCCAATGCAAGATCTAACGATGCTCGTCCCCTATCTTCATGCACGCCGGTTCGACCATAGTTAGAAATTCTGAAAATTCAAAACGGGCATAATAAATTCAAAAAAATTCCGAACAATGAAAATCCTTCGCGTGGTGTCATATTATGTGACATAGTTGAAAGGAAAAATACCAGACTTGGTATATTGATCATGTCTCGAAAAATCTTCACAAAATGACCTATCATGTTCGAGGTTTCATGGCTTTCGGTCCAAATGACCGATGTTATGTGCTGCATCACGGCATGGTTTGTGATGTTGTGCCCATATTATGCATGCATGTGGACATTGGTATGGAGAACAATGTTGCAGGAGGAAGTTTTCATTTTTATCGCACGGAAAAGCCCTTTTCCATTTTCCGAGCGCAAAAAACGGGTCGTTTTGTGAAGTAACCACCAAAATGCCGTTTCAGAATGCTACCGTCCCATTTTCCTAAAATACTAGACCACCTTACATGGACTATCTCCCAACCGGGACATCTCAAACCTTTTCGTCCATCCCGGGTAAAAAGGACAAATGTCTGCCGAATCGGTAGGAAGTGGGTCCGGTTTGTACTACAGGTACATGATCTATCGCCCGTGATTTTTTTAAAAATCATTTTTAGACTAGAAATATATGGTTTCTTCAGAGATACAATGCAAGATCTAACGATGCTCGTCCCCTATATTCATGCACGCAGGTTTGACCATAGTTAGAACTTCAGAAAATTCAAAACGGGCATAATAAATTCAAAAAAAATCCAAACAATGAAAATCCTTCGCGTGGTGTCATATTATGTGACATAGTTGAAAGGAAAAATACCAGACTTGGTATATTGATCATGTCTCGAAAAAACCTTCACAAAATGACCTATCATGTTCGAGGTTTCATTGCTTTCGGTCCAAATGACCGATGTTATGTGCTGAATCACGGCATGGTTTGTGATGTTGTGCCCATATTATGCATGCATGTGGACAATGGTATGGAGAAAAATGTTGCAGGAGGAAGTTTTCCTTTTTGTCGCACGGAAAAGCCCTTTTCCATTTTCCGAGCGCAAAAAACGGGTTGTTTTGTGAAGTAACCACCAAAATGCCGTTTCAGAATGCTATCGTCCCATTTTCATAAAATACTAGACCACCTTACATGGACTATCTCCCAACCGGGACATCTCAAACCTTTTCGTCCATCCCGGGTAAAAAGGACAAATGTCTGCTGAATCGGTAGGAAGTGGGTCCGGTTTGTACTACAGGTACATGATCTATCGCCCGTGATTTTTTGAAAAAATCATTTTTAGACTCGCAATACGTGGTTTCTTCAGAGATCCAATGCAAGATCTAACGATGCTCGTCCCCTATGTTCATGCACGCCGGTTCGACCATAGTTAGAAATTCAGAAAATTCAAAACGGGCATAATAAATTCAAAAAAAAAATCCGAACAATGAAAATCCTTCGCGTGGCGTCATATTATGTGACATAGTTGAAAGGAAAAATACCAGACTTGGTATATTGATCATGTCTCGAAAAAACCTTCACAAAATGACCTATCATGTTCGAGGTTTCATGGCTTTCGGTCCAAATGACCGATGTTATGTGCTAAATCACGGCATAGTTTGTGATGTTGTGCCTATATTATGCATGCATGTGGACATTGGTATGGAGAACAATGTTGCAGGAGAAAGTTTTCCTTTTTGTCGCACGGAAAAGCCCTTTTCCATTTTTCGAGCGCAAAAACGGGCCGTTTTGTGAAGTAACCACCAAAATGCCGTTTCAGAATGCTACCGTCCTATTTTCCTAAAATACTAGACCACCTTACATGGACTATCTCCCAACCGGGACATCTCAAACCTTTTCATGCATCTCGGGTAAAAAGGACAAATGTCTGCTGAATCGGTAGGAAGTGGGTCCAGTTTGTACTACAGGTACATGGTCTATCGCCCGTGATTTTTTGAAAAAATCATTTTTAGACTCGCAATACGTTGTTTCTTCAGAGATCCAATGCAATATCTAACGATGCTCGTCCCCTATGTTCATGCACGCCGGTTCGACCATAGTTAGAAATTCAGAAAATTCAAAACGGGCATAATAAATTCAAAAAAAATCCGAACAATGAAAATCCTTCGCGTGGTGTCATATTATGTGACATAGTTAAAAGGAAAAATACCAGACTTGGTATATTGATCATGTCTCGAAAAAAAACCTTCACAAAATGACCTATCATGTTCGAGGTTTCATGGCTTTCGGTCCAAATAACCGATGTTATGTGCTGAATCATGGCATAGTTTGTGATGTTGTGCCCATGTTATGCATGCATGTGCAAATTGGTATGGAGAACAATGTTGCAGGAGAAAGTTTTCCTTTTTGTCGCACGGAAAAGCCCTTTTCCATTTTTCGAGCGCAAAAAACGGGTCGTTTTGTGAAGTAACCACCAAAATGCCGTTTCAGAATGCTACCGTCCCATTTTCCTAAAATACTAGACCACCTTACATGGACTATCTCCTAACCGGGACATCTCAAACCTTTTCGTCCATCCCGAGTAAAAAGGACAAATGTCTACTGAATCGGTAGGAAGTGGGTCCGGTTTGTACTACAGGTACATGATCTATCGCCCGTGATTTTTTGAAAAAAATCATTTTCAGACTCGCAATATGTGGTTTCTTCAGAGATCCAATGCAAGATCTAACGATGCTCGTCCCCTATGTTCATGCACGCCGGTTTCACCATAGTTAGAAATTCAGAAAATTCAAAACTGGCATAATAAATTCAAACAAATCCGAACAATGAAAATCCTTCGCGTGGTGTCATATTATGTGACATAGTTGAAAGGAAAAATATCAGACTTGGTATATTGATCATGTCTCGAAAAAACCTTCACAAAATGACCTATCATGTTCGAGGTTTCATGGTTTCGGTCCAAATGACCGATGTTATGTGCTGAATCACGGCATGGTTTGTGATGTTGTGCCCATATTATGCATGCATGTGGACATTGGTATGGAGAACAATGTTGCAGGAGGAAGTTTTCCTTTTTGTCGCACGGAAAAGCCCTTTTCCATTTTCCGAGCGCAAAAAACAGGTCGTTTTGTGAAGTAACCACAAAAATGCCTTTTAAAATGCTACCGTCCCATTTTCCTAATATACTAGACCACCTTACATGGACTATCTCCCAACCGGGACATCTCAAACCTTTTCATGCATCTCGGGTAAAAAGGACAAATGTCTGCCGAATCGGCATGAAGTGGGTCCGGTTTGTACTATAGGTACATGATCTATCGCCCGTGATTTTTTGAAAAAATCAATTTTAGACTCGCAATACGTGGTTTCTTCAGAGATCCAATACAAGATCTAACGATGCTCGTCCCCTATGTTCATGCACGCCGGTTCGACCATAGTTAGAAATTCAGAAAATTCAAAACGGGCATAATAAATTCAAAAAAAAATCCGAACAATGAAAATCCTTCGCGTGGTGTCATATTATGTGACATAGTTGAAAGGAAAAATACCAGACTTGGTATATTGATCATGTCTCGAAAAAACCTTCACAAAATGACCTATCATGTTCGAGGTTTCATGGCTTTCGGTCCAAATGACCGATGTTATGTGCTGAATCACGGCATAGTTTGTGATGTTGTGCCTATATTATGCATGCATGTGGACATTGGTATGGAGAACAATGTTGCAGGAGAAAGTTTTCCTTTTTGTCGCACGGAAAAGCCCTTTTCCATTTTTCGAGCGCAAAAACGGGCCGTTTTGTGAAGTAACCACCAAAATGCCGTTTCAGAATGCTACCGTCCTATTTTCCTAAAATACTAGACCACCTTACATGGACTATCTCCCAACCGGGACATCTCAAACCTTTTCATGCATCTCGGGTAAAAAGGACAAATGTTTGCTGAATCGGTAGGAAGTGGGTCCGGTTTGTACTACAGGTACATGGTCTATCGCCCGTGATTTTTTGAAAAAATCATTTTTAGACTCGCAATACGTGGTTTCTTCAGAGATCCAATGCAAGATCTAACGATGCTCGTCCCCTATGTTCATGCACGCCGGTTCGACCATAGTTAGAAATTCGGAAAATTCAAAACGGGCATAATAAATTCAAAAAAAATCCGAACAATGAAAATCCTTCGTGTGGTGTCATATTATGTGACATAGTTGAAAGGAAAAATACCAGACTTGGTATATTGATCATGTCTCGAAAAAACCTTCACAAAATGACCTATCATGTTCGAGGTTTCATGGCTTTCGGTCCAAATAACCGATGTTATGTGCTGAATCATGGCATAGTTTGTGATGTTGTGCCCATGTTATGCATGCATGTGGAAATTGGTATGGAGAACAATGTTGCAGGAGAAAGTTTTCCTTTTTGTCGCACGGAAAAGCCCTTTTCCATTTTTCGAGCGCAAAAAACGGGTCGTTTTGTGAAGTAACCACCAAAATGCCGTTTCAGAATGCTACCGTCCCATTTTCCTAAAATACTAGACCACCTTACATGGACTATCTCCTAACCGGGACATCTCAAACCTTTTCGTCCATCCCGAGTAAAAAGGACAAATGTCTACTGAATCGGTAGGAAGTGGGTCCGGTTTGTACTACAGGTACATGATCTATCGCCCGTGATTTTTTGAAAAAATCATTTTTAGACTCGCAATATGTGGTTTCTTCAGAGATCCAATGCAAGATCTAACGATGCTCGTCCCCTATGTTCATGCACGCCGGTTTGACCATAGTTAGAAATTCAGAAAATTCAAAACGGGCATAATAAATTCAAAAAAAATCCGAACAATGAAAATCCTTCGTGTGGTGTCATATTATGTGACATAGTTGAAAGGAAAAATATCAGACTTGGTATATTGATCATGTCTCGAAAAAACCTTCACAAAATGACCTATCATGTTCGAGGTTTCATGGTTTCGGTCCAAATGACCGATGTTATGTGCTGAATCACGGCATGGTTTGTGATGTTGTGCCCATATTATGCATGCATGTGGACATTGGTATGGAGAACAATGTTGCAGGAGGAAGTTTTCCTTTTTGTCGCATGGAAAAGCCCTTTTCCATTTTCCGAGCGCAAAAAACATGTCGTTTTGTGAAGTAACCACAAAAATGCCTTTTAAAATGCTACCGTCCCATTTTCCTAAAATACTAGACCACCTTACATGGACTATCTCCCAACCGGGACATCTCAAACCTTTTCATGCATCTCGGGTAAAAAGGACAAATGTCTGCCGAATCGGCATTGAAGTGGGTCCGGTTTGTACTATAGGTACATGGTCTATCGCCCGTGATTTTTTGAAAAAATCATTTTTAGACTCGCAATACGTGGTTTCTTCAGAGATCCAATGCAAGATCTAACGATGCTCGTCCCCTATGTTCATGCACGCCGGTTCGACCATAGTTAGAAATTCAGAAAATTCAAAACGGGCATAATAAATTCAAAAAAAATCCGAACAATGAAAATCCTTCGCGTGGTGTCATATTATGTGACATAGTTGAAAGGAAAAATACCAGACTTGGTATATTGATCATGTCTCGAAAAAACCTTCACAAAATGACCTATCATGTTCGAGGTTTCATGGCTTTCGGTCCAAATGACCGATGTTATGTGCTGAATCACGGCATAGTTTGTGATGTTGTGCCTATATTATGCATGCATGTGGACATTGGTATGGAGAACAATGTTGCAGGAGAAAGTTTTCCTTTTTGTCGCACGGAAAAGCCCTTTTCCATTTTTCGAGCGCAAAAACGGGCCGTTTTGTGAAGTAACCACCAAAATGCCGTTTCAGAATGCTACCGTCCTATTTTCCTAAAATACTAGACCACCTTACATGGACTATCTCCCAACCGGGACATCTCAAACCTTTTCATGCATCTCGGGTAAAAAGGACAAATGTCTGCTGAATCGGTAGGAAGTGGGTCCGGTTTGTACTACAGGTACATGGTCTATCGCCCGTGATTTTTTGAAAAAATCATTTTTAGACTCGCAATACGTGGTTTCTTCAGAGATCCAATGCAAGATCTAACGATGCTCGTCCCCAATGTTCATGCACGCCGGTTCGACCATAGTTAGAAATTCGGAAAATTCAAAACGGGCATAATAAATTCAAAAAAAAATCCGAACAATGAAAATCCTTCGCGTGGTGTCATATTATGTGACATAGTTGAAAGGAAAAATACCAGACTTGGTATATTGATCATGTCTCGAAAAAACCTTCACAAAATGACCTATCATGTTCGAGGTTTCATGGCTTTCGGTCCAAATAACCGATGTTATGTGCTGAATCATGGCATAGTTTGTGATGTTGTGCCCATGTTATGCATGCATGTGGAAATTGGTATGGAGAACAATGTTGCAGGAGAAAGTTTTCCTTTTTGTCGCACGGAAAATCCCTTTTCCATTTTTCGAGCGCAAAAAACAGGTCGTTTTGTGAAGTAACCACCAAAATGCCGTTTCAGAATGCTACCGTCCCATTTTCCTAAAATACTAGACCACCTTACATGGACTATCTCCTAACTGGGATATCTCAAACCTTTTCGTCCATCCCGGGTAAAAAGGACAAATTTCTGCCGAATCGGTAGGAAGTGGGTCCGGTTTGTACTATAGGTACATGATCTATCGCCCATGATTTTTTGAAAAAATCATTTTTAGACTCGCAATATGTGGTTTCTTCAGAGATCCAATGCAAGATTTAACGATGCTCGTCCCCTATCTTCATGCACGCCGGTTCGACAGAAATTCATAAAATTCAAAACGGGCATAATAAATTCAAAAAAATCCAAACAATGAAAATCTTTCGCGTGGTGTCATATTATGTGACATAGTTGAAAGGAAAAATACCAGACTTGGTATATTAATCATGTCTCGAAAAAACGTTCACAAAATGACCTATCATGTTCGAGGTTTCACGACTTTCGGTCCAAATGACCGATGTTATGTGCTGAATCATGACATAGTTTGTGATACTGTGTCCATATTATGCATGCATGTGGAAATTGGTATGGAGAACAATGTTGCAGGAGGAAGTTTTCCTTTTTGTCGCACGGAAAAGCCCTTTTCTATTTTCCGAGCGCAAAAAGGGTCGTTTTGTGAAGTAACCACCAAAATGCCGTTTCAGAATGCTACCGTCCCATTTTCCTAAAATACTAGACCACCTTACATGGACTATCTCCCAACCGGGACATCTCAAACCTTTTCATCCATCCCAGGTAAAAAGGACAAATGTCTGCCGAATCGGGAGGAAGTGGGTCCGGTTTGTACTACAGGTACATGATCTATCGTCCGTGATTTTTTGAAAAAATCATTTTTAGACTCGCAATATGTGGTTTCTTCAGAGATCCAATGCAAGATCTAACGATGCTCGTCCCCTATCTTCATGCACGCCGGTTCGACAGAAATTCAGAAAATTCAAAACGGGCATAATAAATTCAAAAAAAATCCAAACAATGAAAATCTTTCGTGTGGTGTCATATTATGTGACATAGTTGAAAGGAAAAATACTAGACTTGGTATATTAATCATGTCTCGAAAACACGTTCACAAAATGACCTATCATGTTCGAGGTTTCATGGCTTTCGGTCCAAATGACCGATGTTATGTGCTGAATCATGGCATAGTTTGTGATACTGTGTCCATATTATGCATGCATGTGGAAATTTGTATGGAGAACAATGTTGCAGGAGGAAGTTTTCCTTTTTGTCGCATGGAAAAGCCCTTTTCCGTTTTCCGAGCGCAAAAAAGGGTCGTTTTGTGAAGTAACCACCAAAATGCCGTTTCAGAATGCTACCGTCCCATTTTCCTAAAATACTAGACCACCTTACATGGACTATCTCCCAACCGGGACATCTCAAACCTTTTCGTCCATCCTGGGTAAAAAGGACAAATGTCTGCCGAATCGGGAGGAAGTGGGTCCGGTTTGTACTACAGGTACATGATCTATCGCCCGTGATTTTTTGAAAAAATCATTTTTAGACTCGCAATATGTGGTTTCTTAAGAGATCCAATGCAAGATCTAACGATGCTCGTCCCCTATGTTCATGCACGCCGGTTTGACAATAGTTAGAAATTCATAAAATTCAAAACGGGCATAATAAATTCAAAAAAAAAATCCGAACAATGAAAATCCTTCGCGTGGTGTCATGTTATGTGACATAGTTGAAAGGAAAAATACCAGACTTGGTATATTGATCATGTCTCGAAAAAACCTTCACAAAATGACCTATCATGTTCAAGGTTTCATGGCTTTCTGTCCAAATGACCGATGTTATGTGCTGAATCATGGCATAGTTTGTGATGCTGTGCCCATATTATGCATGCATGTGGAAATTGGTATGGAGAACAATGTTGGAGGAGGAAGTTTTCCTTTTTGTCGCACGGAAAAGCCCTTTTCCATTTTCCGAGCGTAAAAACCGGGTCGTTTTGTGAAGTAACCACCAAAATGCTATTTCAGAATGCTACCGTTCCATTTTTCTAAAATACTAGACCACCTTACATGGACTATCTCCTAACTGGGACATCTCAAACCTTTTCGTCCATCCCGGGTAAAAAGGACAAATATCTGCCGAATCGGTAGGAAGTGTGTCCGGTTTGTACTATAGGTACATGATCTATCGCCCATGATTTTTTGAAAAAATCATTTTTAGACTCGCAATATGTGGTTTCTTCAGAGATCCAATGCAAGATCTAACGATGCTCGTCCCCTATCTTCATGCACGCCGGTTTGACAAAAATTCAGAAAATTCAAAACAGGCATAATAAATTCAAAAAAAATCCAAACAATAAAAATCTTTCGCGTGGTGTCATATTATGTGACATAGTTGAAAGGAAAAATACCAGACTTGGTATATTAATCATGTCTCGAAAAAACGTTCACAAAATGACCTATCATGTTCGAGGTTTCATGGCTTTCGGTTCAAATGACCGATGTTATGTGCTGAATCATGGCATAGTTTGTGATACTGTGTCCATATTATGCATGCATGTGGAAATTGGTATGGAGAACAATGTTGCAGAAGGAAGTTTTCCTTTTTGTCGCACGGAAAAGCCCTTTTCCATTTTCCGAGTGCAAAAAAGGGTCGTTTTGTGAAGTAACCACCAAAATGCCGTTTCAGAATGCTACCGTCCCATTTTCCTAAAATACTAGACCACCTTACATGGACTATCTCCCAACCGGGACATCTCAAACCTTTTCGTCCATCCCGGGTAAAAAGGACAAATGTCTGCCGAATCGGGAGGAAGTGGGTCCGGTTTGTACTACAGGTACATGATCTATCGCCCGTGATTTTTTGAAAAAATCATTTTTAGACTCGCAATATGTGGTTTCTTCAGAGATCCAATACAAGATCTAACGATGCTCGTCCCCTATCTTCATGCACGCCGGTTCGACAGAAATTCAAAAAATTCAAAACGGGCATAATAAATTCAAAAAAAATCCAAACAATGAAAATCTTTCGCGTGGTGTCATATTATGTGACATAGTTGAAAGGAAAAATACCAGACTTGGTATATTAATCATGTCTCGAAAAAACGTTCACAAAATGACCTATCATGTTCGAGGTTTCATGACTTTCGGTCCAAATGACCGATGTTATTGCTGAATCATGGCATAGTTTGTGATACTGTGTCCATATTATGCATGCATGAGGAAATTGGTATGGAGAACAATGTTGCAGGAGGAAGTTTTCCTTTTTGTCGCACGGAAAAGCCCTTTTCCATTTTCCGAGCGCAAAAAAGGATCGTTTTGTGAAGTAACCACCAAAATGCCGTTTCAGAATGCTACCTTCCCATTTTCCTAAAATACTAGACCACCTTATATGGACTATCTCCCAACCGGGACATCTCAAACCTTTTCGTCCATCCCGGGTAAAAAGGACAAATGTCTGCCGAATCGGGAGGAAGTGGGTCTGGTTTGTACTACAGGTACATGATCTATCGCCCGTGATTTTTTGAAAAAATCATTTTTAGACTCGCAATATGTGGTTTCTTCAGAGATCCAATGCAAGATCTAACGATGCTCGTCCCCTATGTTCATGCACGCCGGTTCGACCATAGTTAGAAATTCAGAAAATTCAAAACGGGTATAATAAATTCAAAAAAAATCCGAACAATGAAAATCCTTCGTGTGGTGTCATATTATGTGACATAGTTGAAAGGAAAAATACCAGACTTGGTATATTGATCATGTCTCAAAAGAACCTTCACAAAATGACCGATCATGTTCGAGGTTTCATGGCTTTCGGTCCAAATGACCGATGTTATGTGCTGAATCATGGCATAGTTTGTGATGCTGTGTCCATATTATGCATGCATGTGGAAATTGGTATGGAGAACAATGTTGCAGGAGGATGTTTTCCTTTTTGTCGCACGGAAAAGCCCTTTTCCATTTTCCGAGCGCGAAAAACTGGTCGTTTTGTGAAATAACCACCAAAATGCCGTTTCAGAATGCGACCGTCCCATTTTCCTAAAATACTAGACCACCTTACATGGACTATCTCCCAACCGGGACATCTCAAACCTTTTCTTCCATCCCGGGTAAAAAGGACAAATGTCTGCCGAATCGATAGGAAGTGGGTCCGGTTTGTACTACAGGTACATGATCTATCGCCCGTGATTTTTAAAAAAAATCATTTTTAGACTCGCAATATGTGGTTTCTTCAGAGATCCAATGCAAGATCTGACGATGCTCGTCCCCTATCTTCATGCACGCCGGTTCGACCATAGTTAGAAATTTAGAAAATTCAAAACAGGCATAATAAATTCAAAAAAAAATCCAAACAATGAAAATCTTTCGCGTGGTGTCATATTATGTGACATAGTTGAAAGGAAAAATACCAGACTTGGTATATTGATCATGTCTCGAAAAAACCTTCACAAAATGACCTATCATGTTCGATGTTTTATGGCTTTCGGTCCAAATGACCGATGTTATGTGTTGAATCATGGCATAGTTTGTGATAATGTGCCCATATTATGCATGCATGTGGAAATTGGTATGGAGAACAATGTTGCAGGAGGAAGTTTTCCTTTTTTGTCGCACGGAAAAGCCCTTTTCCATTTTCCGAGCGCAAAAACCGGGTCGTTTTGTGAAGTAACCACCAAAATGCCATTTCAGAATGCTACCGTCCCATTTTCCTAAAATACTAGACCACCTTACATGGACTATCTCCCAACCGGGACTTCTCAAACCTTTTCGTCCATCACGGGTAAAAAGGACAAATGTCTGCCAAATCGGTAGGAAGTGGGTTCGGTTTGTACTACAGGTACATGATCTATCGCTCGTGATTTTTTGAAAAAATCATTTTTAGACTCGCAATATATGGTTTCTTCAGAGATCCAATGCAAGTTCTAAATGAGCCATTTTTCTTCTCGCCATTTATTCCCGGCATTTCTCCCGCCAGTTTTTCCCGCCAGTTCTTCCCGCCAGTTCTTCCCTTCAGTTATCTTCCTGCCATTTTCACTATACATATGTAGGGTTGGCCTCCATTGTCATTGCACTTTTCTAGACTCATAACTGCAGCCTCATCACTCTTTCCCATGACTTCCACCGTAGCACTAACTCCCAGGGAGGCGGAGCGCTTTGCGCCTCGAACTACCCCTGACCGCCGGGCTACTGTGTCCCCGTCGGCTGGATGCTGAGCGCCGGAGGCGTGCCGGTTCCTCCTGTCCCTCTAGGTGTGGCGCGTCGGATGGCCATCACGAACCACTGCTACTTCGAACTCACGCCGGAGCAGCGGAGGAATCCCAGATGGCATCCCGACTATTTCCCGACTTGGGAAGCATTCTTCATGGATCGACGTGAGAGGGCGCTCGCCAGGCTCGAGGAGGATGGCCCACCTCCTCCGAACTTCAGCGAGGCCGGCCATCGGTTGTGGTGGCGCGGTCGGACTCTCTAGAGCGTCATGGCCTATGACACGGCCGCCGACTCTAGCCCCCGCCTGCGCTACCCTCAAGTCCATCCCACTCGTACTCAGCCTTCAAGGTCAAACTACAGCGACCCCGACGACGACAGCGACGACGGCCGCAGCGAGTACGACGACTACAGTGGCGAGTATTACAGGTGTAGGCAGGAGCATGACTGAATCACTCCAACATTGAAAACAAGTTCGGCATATTGTGACTTAATCTGGCCATGTATCTTAATTTCCAGTTCTTCTATGTAACTTTGTGTTAGTTGCGTTATGTACTTTAATTCCAGTTCTTCTATGTAACTTTGTATTTTTTGAATTATTTATTCAAATCCAGACACTTTTTATGTTTAACGTTTTTCTAAATTCCAAATTAATATTCAAAAAATATAAGTTAATTTATTTTTAATTTTAAATGGTTCATAGTTTAAATGGTTACATTAATTATTTTTAAAAACAGAATTTTTTTTTGAATTAGTTATTCAAATTCAAACACTTTTTATGTTTAAAGTTTTTCTAAATTCCAAATAAATATTCAAAAAATATAAGTTAATTAATTTTTAATTTTAAATGGTTCATAGTTTAAATGGTTACATTAATTATTTTTTAAAAATAGAAAATGGTTTTGAATTATTTATTCAAATCCAGACACTTTTTATGTTTAAAGTTTTTCTAAATTCCAAATTAATATTCAAAAAATATAAGTTAATTTATTTTTAATTTTAAATGGTTCATATTTTAAATGGTTACATTAATTATTTTTTAAAAATAGAAAATGGTTTTGAATTAGTTATTCAAATTCAAACACTTTTTATATTTAAAGTTTTTATAAATTCCAAATTAATATTCAAAAAATATAAGTTAATTCATTTTTAATTTTAAATGGTTCATAGTTGAAATGGTTACATTAATTATTTTTAAAAACAATAAATGGTTTTGAATTAGCTATTCAAATTCAAACACTTTTTATGTTTAAAGTTTTTCTAAATTCCAAAGTAATTATCATTTAAAAAATATTACAAATTTAAACCCCAAAATAAAAAATAAGGCGGGAACAGAGAGAAAATTGCTGAATTTTTTTGAAAACAGGGTTATATGTCCCGGTTGGAGCCACCAACCGGGACTAAAGACCCCCTGCGCGCGCCCCTGAAAAAATTGGAGTATACGTCCCGGTTGGTGACGTATAACCCTTTAGTCCCGGTTGGAGCCACCAACCGGGACGTATTCCCCCTCCCCTTTATACACGACGCGCTCGTTCCTCTTCTTCCCTTCTCCATTCTGTGCGCCCGCACTCAACACAGGGAGACGCCGCCGCCCCGCTATCAGGCTGCCCGCCATCGCCTCCGTCCTTGAGCGCTCGTCGTCGCCTCCATCCTTGAGCGCTCGCCGTCGTCGTTGTCCCCGGCTAGTAGCGCGTCCGCCGCCACCTCCAACCGCTGCCGTGCGTTGTCGTCCCCGGCCAGCAGCGCCACCGCCGCCACGCGTCGTCGCTGCCAGAAGGTGCGTCCCCCTCTCCAGCCTGCCTCCGTCCCCCTCCTCCTTCTCCCCCTGCCGCCGCCGGCAGGCACCGACGGGATTTCTCGCGCGTGGCGTGGTGCGACGCGGGTGCGACGGCGGGGCAAGGTGCTGCTGGCCGGACTCGGCCGGCGGGTGGCGTGGCGTGACGGCGGAGGGTGCTGGCGTGGCGGAAGGTGTTGAAGGAGGGTGCGGAGGGTGCTGGCTGGCGTGGCGTGGCGGCGGGTGCTGGCGTGGCGTGGACCAGGCCCACCCGTCAGTGGCAGTGTGTAACCCCTGCCCTGGTGAAAAACACCCAACGGCCCCCTCTGTCCCACTTTGCTCACGTGGTTGCCTATGTGGCACAGGGCCCATCTGTCAGCTGCTGTGTGTATAGTTTGCCTGGGTGTAAAAAATAATTCCAGACTTATTTATTTGAGAAATTGTTTTGAATATTGAAAATTCAATAAATTTTAATCTGTAAGTCAGAAAAATACAAATAATATATCAAAATGTTCAGAAAAATGAAACCTAGCTATCTAAGCTATCATCATGCATTGTTCAACAACTTTCAAGACAAGTTTAATTAGAAGAACATAGTAACCTCATAGGTGATTCCGGAGTTTCCCAGCCGACCGTGCCGCCCGCGTCCACAGCGCCGGTATACCCATGTGTAGATGTATTTAAATTTAGGTGTATGTATATATTAGGCAGATGTGTTTAGATTTTTTTGACATATGTAGATGTATTTAGATTTAGGTGTATGTATTTGACATGTGTATTTTTTCACATGTGTAGATGTATTTTTTGACATATATTATTTTATTAGGTGTATGTATATATTATTTTAGGTATATATTATTCTAGGTGTATGTATATATTATTTATATTTTAGGTGTATAGTTGTTAGATGATTTAGGTGTGTATTTAGATGATGTAGATCCCGACGCGCGGGCGCACTAGTTGATATGATCCCGACACGCGCGCACATGGAGACGTCGCCGGCCGCCCCGCCGTCACCTTTGTCCGGCGCCGTGCATCATCGTGCATTCTCTCCCTCTTTCTCCCCCTCGCGTGCGTTCTCTCCCTCTCTGGGCAAACCCTAGCCGGCCCTAGTAGCCGGCCGTCGTGGTGAGCTGCTGGTTCTCGTGGACCCTATCTCTCGCCCCCTCTCGCTCTTGTTCCTCCTCCCCGTCGACCACCTGCCACCACCGCCGCTCACCGTCGTCGTGCTCTCCTCTCCGGTGACCTTTTCGAGGCGGCGCCGCTACTCTTTGGCTCGCCTCAACCTCCTCTCTCTAGCACGCACACGCACATGGCCTAGCTCGTGCTCCACCGCCGTCCCCTTTGTCGTTCTGAGGCTCACCGGCGTCAATGACATCACGGTGACGTCACCCCGGCGTCGGCACGTGGTCAACCCCCAGTCAACCTGGCCTGGGTCCCACCCTGCCCACGTGGAGGATGAGTTGGCCTAGGGGCCAACTGTCCGTCTCTCTGGCTAGCTGTAGCCCGGGTGTAAAAAGTATATAAGTTGGTTTTACCTTTTTAAGCTATAATCATGCATTGCTAATCAAAATGTTCAGAAAAATGAGTTCTACATTTTTAAGCTATAATCATGCATTGCTAATCAACTTTAATGACAAGTTTAATTAGAGAACTAAATCAACCCCTCTCATGTGTTTCCAGAGTTTCCCGAGTTAGGGTTTTCAACCCTCGGAACCCCGTTTAAATTGCCGAGCAAGTTTTAGGGTTTCATTTCAATACAATTCAACTTGTCATATCATCATCCTTGTTTGAGCATTCCGCCTATCCCTCCTCCCCGACCGCCACAACGCCTCCGTCTCCGTCCATCGCCACGCGCTCCAGCCGCCGCTTCCCTTTTAGTGTGTATGTATATATTGTGTATGTATATATTTTTATTATTGTGTATGTATATATTAGGGTTTATCTGAATTAGGGTTTATACGTTTTGACTTATCCGTTTTTCCACCTATGCAGAAAATATGGACCCACACGTCAGAGACGAAGAAAAGGAAGAGTTGATCCAAGGTGTGATCCGCGGGGAAGAAAATTTAGATGTATCGACGTTTCTGAACAACTCCGGTGAGGGTGATCCTCTTTTTGCCGGAATAGACGACTTGTTTGAGGTTGAAGGTGTTGCCTTCCGCGAGGGAGAAGGCGATGCCTTGTGTAATCGAGAAGACGACCACTCTCGAGGTGCATGTAATAGAATTAATTCATTAATTAATCATCTGCTATCTGTATAGAAATAGTAACGACGACCTTTCTTCTTTTAGCCCTCCGGATCGAATAAATTTACTGAAAAGAGAAGACGAGGCCCAACCAAAAAGTTGGAAGACCATGAGAGGTTCAGGATCGAAGATGTCGCTGAAGACGGCAAACCGACGGCTCCCAAAGTTGTCGCGAACAAATTTGTGGCACAATGCGGAGTAATCGTTAGGGAATTAATCCCGATCACCATTCGAAATTGGAATAGGCCTGCTGATGCGGAAGAAGAGGGAACATGTTTATTTGTCCCTAACCACGCCAAAGATTTACGATGGAAGAGGCTCATGGTTAATTTCAAACTACCGAATATAGAGCTGGATCCAAATGCGGAGGATCCAGTTGAGGACACCTTAGAACATGGGAGAGCCATGGAGGCTAAGGTCAGGGAGTGGGCTTTGAAGAAGATGGCCCAGTGTTTCACCAACTGGAAGAAAAGATTGCACCTTGTCAAGAATATTCAGTTTGAGAAGATAAAACCATTCTGGGCTGAGTTTGTGAAATACAAGACATCAGAAAAAGCTAAGAAAATGTCTACAACGAATAAGCTGAATACTGCTAACAAGAAGTATCACCATACTATGGGGCAAGGTGGGCGAAACTTGAGAATGAACTGCGTGCTAAAAAGATCACCCCAGAGACAGACGATTGGGTAGAACATGCAAGGAATTGGTTTTACGGGCATGGGGGCACGTTGGACTCGGAAGGGATGTGTATATATAACATACGACATAAAGAAGACCCCTTTCCAATCGAGAGGATGAGAAAAGCAGTAAAGGCTGTTAAAGATGGGGACTTCATTCCCGATAGAGAGAATGATGAGCTCACACTCGCCCTTGGAAATAAGGAACACGATGGACGGACACGAGGCACAAGAGGCTCCCAACCATGGAGGACTGGGTTTCCCGAAGAGAGGAAGAAATATCCTGATAGAAGCCGTCAGAGGAGAAAGGACAGGGCGGAAGTTGAAGCATATAGTCAGAAAGAGCGAATGCGTATAATTGAAGAACGAATAAAGCAACAACAAGATGAAATTAACGCACTTAAAGAGCAAAGTACTACCGGCCCATCTCAGCAGCACACTGCATTCGATGCTACCGGCCTATCGAATAATCGAAAAAGCAGTGTGGCTTCCACCGAGGTCCCGGGTGATGACAATGGCGATGACGAGGGTGCACCGATGATGGCTCCTGTTGGCTACCTAGTGGATGATATCACAGAGATGACACACTGCGAGCTACATGTCAAAGTTGTGAACATATCAATGAAGGTGGCGGTCGGCTATGCCTTACCAATTCGACCCACACCAACTTACCACTGTCGTCCGGTTCCAGAGGGCTACGCTGTTGTCGGGGTGGATGAAATCATGCCGACCTTTGAAGTTTTGGATCTTGACTACCCTGCAAGTGAAGGGGATGTGACTATACTGGGAGACGCAAAAAACGTCACCATTCTATGGCCGAAGGAATGTATCGTTCTTCGAAATCACACGCCAAGGCCATCTTCGCTGCCGCCTCACCCGTCTCCAGCGAGGTCGTCGCCGTCGCGGCAGCCGTCTTCGTCGCCTCACCCGGCTCCGTCGCCTCACCAATCTCCGGCGCAGCCATCGCTGCGGGAGCCATTGCCGGCGCCTCAGGATAAAAAGCGTAAGCGTACCGCTACTCTGCGTCGTGGTAAGCGATCGCCGAAACGTAAACAAGAGCCTCTTCCAAAAGTAATAAAGGTTCCTCCCAAGAGAGCTTACATTTGAAGCACTAGATGTAAGAACCACTAGCTATATCCGCGCATCTCTTTGATTCTAGTTTTGATACAGTTATTATCATGCTTGATTATTATTTTAATTGAACTATGTTCTCGTAAAGTGCCTGACACAGAGAACAGGTAACAATCTATGTGGATACTATGTTTGCTAGTTCATCCGGCAGACGTGCGATGAGAAGGGCAGAAATTTAGAGCAACTCCACGTACGTAAACAATTTCTATAGTTTTTAATTACAATCAAATTGTGTTTAGTTTCATTCATATAGGCTGACTCATTTTTTAAATCAGATCGAACGTCTACGGGACGGTCTTCTGCCAAAGGATCGCATACGAGCAATTCAGGAGGAATTGGCGGGATTGTTGGATGCAGAAGTCCTAAACCCAAAAGGGAATACTATTCGGCTATGTATAGACAATAGGGATTGTAAAAAGAGCAACTTTTGTATGTAGTGCATGAACTCGATCCGTGTATTGAATGTCATATTGTCATGATGATCTTGTGTAATATAACGGTTCCTTCATTGATAAGTGCAAAACACTAAATAAACAATAAAACAACCTAAATGAATTCTCTGCCGCGGCACAAAAAGTGGCGAAAATGCTGCCGCGGCAACAAAATATGCCAAAATGAATTCTCTGCCACGGCAGAGAAATAGGCCAAATCTCTGCCGCGGCAGAAGGTTATTTGTCCCGTTTCGTGTTACGAACCGGGACTAATGCTCCACCCCCTCGCCCTCTGAAGCCGCCACGTGTACCCCCATTTGTACCGGTTGGTGGGGCAACCGGGACTAAAGGTTGGGGCTTTAGTCCCGATTGCCCCATCCCGCTTGGGTAACCGGGACTAAAGCCCCTTACCAACCGGGACCAATGGGCCTCTCTACACTAGTGGATGCTGGCTCCTCCGATCCTCCTCCGCTCGTACCACCTACTACATCACATGCACGCGTGGCAGACTAGCCGAGGAGAAGTCCATGCCCATAATTTCTTCTCTATTGGGAAAGAGCAAATGTAGTACAGTACTACTCCCTCTGTTAGGGATTATGAGGCCTATGGACCATTTTGATAGGATTAAGAAAATCAATAACTCTCCCTCTTGGTTACTACATGCACCAATAGTTACACATGCATGAGAGAAGATAGGGAAAAAGAAAAACATGCATTGGAGGAGAGAGACTAATAAATGAGAGAGGACTTACAATTTCTAACATTTTAAAAAAAACTCTTAGGCCTTATAATCCCTAACGGAGGGAGTACTCTATAGTACTTCCATTGTCATCATCATGGCCTCAACGCCGGGCCAGGGCCATTCCTCCCACCTACCATACCATACCACAAAATAATGGATTTTTTTCTGAATAACAGAGTGCCCTAAAAGGGGCTGGAACCTTCATTTAATACAACAGTGGAGGTACCAAGAAATTACAGAAAACTCCATAAGAAAATAAAAATACACATGGGCCCCTGACATTTGTAGAAAGGACCTTGCTAAAAGAATTGGAGTAACAACCCAGCCCTTCCTCTTCCCCACTGCAGAGCAAAGAGCTCGGGCCACTGCAACCATGGACGGACGGGGACTACGCCACTTGCCTCCGGCCTGGCAACGCGCCTAGTGTTTGAGCTCAAAAAGGGCCTCACGATGGAGGTTGAAGAGTCGCCGGAGCATACCGGCATGAAGAATGCCTTCTTAGCCAAAGATTTTGGCGTCTTCTTGGACGCAGAAGAGCAGCTCCATGAAGAACAGGTTCCACAACTCCAGATCCGCCCCCACTGAGCCTCAACCCTGACAAGAACTCTCCCCATCTCCACCTTGGAGCTCAAGAAGAAGCAGAACAGCAGGGTAATCAGCAGAACAGAGACGGAGAAGATAGGCCAGCACCACGCCTTGAATAGCGTCTCGCCATCGGGCCCGACGAACCTGCCACGGACGTGGGGAGGCGAGAGAAGGAGATTGTGGTGATGACGAACCAGTACATGGACTTTATTAGATGGGCGAGTGGTGGTCTTCCCTGCCGCTGCCTTCGTCTCTCTCCATGAGAGCGCCACCGCGGGGGGAAGAGGAACCACATCGAGCAGGGGGAGGTCCAAATCAACCAGCTCGAAGCACCCAGAGCGGACCTTATTTAGAGGGATGCGAGCGCCTGCCACATCCTTCCGCCTCGCCGCTTGCCACCAGCGCAAGGAAGAAGGAGAGGGCCAACACAGGACGCGGTGGTTCCGGCCGCCAAGAACCACGGACCTACCCTCAAAATCCACTGCGGGAAACTCGGGATTCACCGAAAATCTAAACTTAAAACTAAAACTACTGCTAGGGGGAGAGCCAGCCTCCTGATCCATCCTTTCGCCAACGGCCGATGCTACCGGAGAGAGGAGAGGAGAGGGGCGGCGGCGGAAGACGGAAGTCAACTCTCAAGGTCTAGAAGGAACGAGAGGGGAATTTTTCTCAAGTTAATATTAGTGTGTTTTGATTTGTGCGAGTCAGAGCGGTGGTGTTGATTTGTGGTAAATTAATAATGGATGTTTGTTAACTTGTGGTGCCTGCCGTGTAGTAGTATATATGGTCAGCTCCACACAACCAAGAGCAACTAGCTTGCTTGATCAAAATATCAATACACCCACACTAGAACTAGCTACACGAAGAATTACAATGTCTACTACATTATTTTGGACAAACCAACGGATTTTATTCAAACATTTAGATGTTTGTACAAAGTTTGAACAAAATTTTAGGAAAAAATTAAAACTAAACCTAATCTATACTGGCGGCAGTAGCGGTCATAACGGCTAAAGGTCCCGACTGTCGCTAGTGTCGTCCCGTCATCTCCACCCTTGTTGGCGCCATTGTCATCCCAACCGATCCACTTGTCGAGGTTAATGACGTTGTCATTGTCCTGCGTCGACCACTGTCGGCGATGGGTGGATTTAGCCATGTACCTCACATGGGCCTTAATCCACGATTCCTTCCCACGCATGTCTCTATGATTAAAGACCCGAAGACCTGCATCTAGAAGCTCACAACCGACTTGACATGTGGGGCTGCAAGGCGGCACACGGTTTTAGAGGCGGCGCTAGAAACTCGTTGTTTCCTATTTTATGGACTTTTCATGGACTTTGTGTACTATTATTGGTTCTTAGTATGTTTCTAGGTTTGTGATACCTAGAGCATTGTTTGAGAGGTGTTGCCAAAAATTGTCGTTTTCTCCTACTATGGTTGTCTTCATGGAGTATTCTGTACCGTTTTGGGTTATCAAGACAATTTTTAAGGTTGTCACGCCTGAAACACATTTTGAGTGGCGGAGCCAAAACCTCGTCGTTTTCTCGTTTATGGCTCTGTTCGTGGACTATTGTGTATAGTTTTGGGTTCCTCGGAAGTTTTCTAGGGTTGTGACACTCGAAAAAACCAATGGTAAGGAAATCGGTAATCGTTAACTGCTCGGTTGATTCGGCCTATTTTTTGAACAGTGAAAAAAACGTTTAGAGGAAGCGATAAAAACTCATTGGTTTCTCGTTTTATGGCCGTTTTCATGGACTATTGTGTAATGTTATGTGTTCTGGGGACAGTTTTTAGAGCTGTGAAAATTGAAACAAAATTTTAGAGTGGACACCAAAAACTCGCCGTTTCATAGTTTAATGGTCGTTTTCATGAACTATTTTCTACTGTTTTTGGTTCGTGGGACGATTTCTAGGGCGTGACACCTGAAACACATTCTAAGAGGCGATGCAAAAAACACGCTGTTTTCTTGTTTCATGGCTGTTTTCGTGGACTATTTTTTAGACATTTTTTAGGGCGTACTGTTTTTAGTTTTTGAGACATTTTTCTTGGGCGATGATACCTGAGAACTTAGTTTTAGAGGTGGTGCTAAAAACTTGTCATTTTCTCGTTTTATTGCCTTTTAGTGGACTATTGTGTACCGTTATGGGTTCCTAGGATGGGTTCCAGGGTCCTGACACCTGAAACATGGTTCGTGTGGTGGCGCCAAAATATCATCGGTTTCTCCTTTTATGGCCTTATTCATAAACTATTCTGTACTGTTTTGGGTTCCTAGTACGCTTTCCGGGACTATGACACTTGAAACACAGTTTTAGAGGTGCGCCAAAAACTCGTCATTTTCTCATTTTATAGCTATTTTCGTGGACTGTAGGCATTGTTTTGATTTCCTATGACGATTTATAGGGACATGACACCTAAAATAG
This sequence comes from Avena sativa, assembly GCA_916181665.1. Classification (NCBI taxonomy): domain Eukaryota; kingdom Viridiplantae; phylum Streptophyta; class Magnoliopsida; order Poales; family Poaceae; genus Avena; species Avena sativa. The sequence continues at coordinate 31,333,820 of OV702300.1, read as the reverse complement.
AGTTTTAGTGGAGGCCCACAAAACTCGTCATTTTCTCCTTTTTAGCAGTTTTTTGGACTATTGTGTACTATTTTGGGTTAATAAGACAATTTATATGGTTGTGACACATGAAACACAGTTTTACGAGCGACACCAAAAACTCAAGGTTTTCTCATTTTATTATCGTTTTTATGGACTATGGTGTACTCTTTTGGTTCCCTGAACGGTTTCTAGGGTTGTGACACCTAAAACACGGATTTAGAGGCGGCTATGAAAAATCATCATTCTCATTTTATATTCGTTTTCGTGGACTATAGTGTACTGTTTGGGGTTCCTGGGACAATTTTTACGGTTGTGACACGTAAAACAAATTTTGGGGTTCCGCATACGATTTCTAGGGCGTGACACCTGAAATACATATGCAGCGCTAGAAACGCAGCCATTTTCTTGTTTTATGGTCGCTTTCATGGACTATTGTGTATTGTTTTGGGTTCCTGGGACGTTCCCCAATGTGGTGAAAACGGAAAGACAGTTATAGAGACGACGCCAAAAATTCGTCGCTCCCTGTTTTATGGACTTTTGTTATGGATTCTTGGGACGGTTTCCAGGATTGTGATACCTAGAACATGGTTTGAGAGGTGGCGCCAAAAATCATCGTTTTCTCCTTTTATGGTGTTTTTGTTCGTGGACTATTGTGTACTATTTTGGATTCTGCGGACAATTTTTAAGGTTGTCACTCCTGAAACACATTCTGAGTGGTGGAGCCAAAAACCCATCGTCTTCTCGTTTATGGTTGTTTTCGTGGACTATTGTATACTGTTCTGGGTTCCTTAGACGATTTATAGGGTTGTGACACCTGAAAAACATTTTAGAGACAGCGCTAAAGACTCGTCGTTTTCTTGTTTTATGGGTGTTTTCATGGACTATTGCGTAATGTTATGTGTTCCGATGACAGTTCCTAGAGCTTTGAAACTGAAACACAATTTTAGAGGTAGGGCCAAAAAATTATCGTTTTCTCGTTTTGTAGTTGTTTTTGTGGACAGTTTGTGGATCTATGACACCTGAAACACAATAGTGAAGGCGATTCCAAAAAGATCTTCCTTTTCTTGTTTTATGGCTGTTTTCTTAGACCATTGTGTACTGTTTTGAGTTCCTGCGAAAACTTGCAGGGATGTGACACTTATAACACGGTTTTTGAGTAGGCGCCAAAAAATAATCGTTTTCTTGTTTTATTGCCATTTTTGTGGACTATTGTGTACTGTTATGGGTCCCTGGAAAGGTTTCCAGGGATGTGGCACCTGAAACACAGTTTTAGAGGCGTCGCCAAAAACTCGCCATTTTCTCAATTTATAGTCGTTTTCATGGAATATAGTGTATTTTTTTGGTTTCCTAGGACGATTTGTAGGGATGTAAAACTTGAAACAGAGTTTTAGAGGCGGCATCCAAAAACTCATCATGTATCATTGTATAGACGTTTTCGTGGACTATTGTCAACTATGTTTGGTTCATATGAAAACTTTTATGGGTGTGGCACCTGAAACATAGTTTTAGAGGCGGTGCCAAGAACTCGAGGTTTTCTCAGTATATTGTTGTTTCGGTGGACTATTGTGTACTCTTTTGGGTCGCTGGGACGGTTACTAGGAATGTGACATCTGAAACACAGTTTTAGTGGCGGTGTAAAAACTCATAATTTTCTCAACTTATAGCCGTTTTCATGGACTATAGTGTACTATTTTGGGTCTCCGGTGTGATTTGTAGGGATGTGACACCTAAAACAAATTTTTAGATGAACGCCAAGAACTCGTCATTTTCTAGTTTAATGGTCATTTTCGTGGACCATTGTCTACTGTTTCTGGTTCGTGGGACGATTTCTAGGGCGTGACACCTCAAGCACATTCTAAGAGTCGGCACCAAAACGCGTCGTTTTCTCATTTTTATGGCCGTATTCATGGACTATTGTGTACTATTTTGGGTTTCTGAAACATTTTCTAGGGTTATGACACATAAAACTTAGTTTTAGAGGTGTCCCCAAGAACTCGTCGTTTTCTCTCTTATGGCCTTTTTTGTGGACTATTATGTACTGTTATGGGTTCCTAGGATGGTTTCCAAGGTCCTGACACCTAAAACATGGTTTGAGAGGTGGCGCCAAAATATCGTCGTTTTTCCTTCTATGGCCTTATTGGTGGTCTGTTGTGTATTGTGTTGAGTTCCTATGATGCTTTCTATCTAGTCAAAAAAAGTATGCTTTCTAGGGATGTGACACTCGAAACATAGTTTTAGAGGCGGCGTCAAAAACTCATCATTTTCTCATTTTGTAGCCATTTTCGTGGACTATAGTGTTCTATTTAGAGGAAGCGCCAAGAACTCGATTTGTAGGGATGTGACGATTTGTGCAAGAACTCGTTATTTTCCTGTTTTAGATGCGGCACAAAAAACACGATTTGTAGGGATGTGACACATGAAACATTGTTTTAGAGGAAGCGCCAAGAACTCGTCATTTTCTAGTTTAATGGCCGTTTTCATGGACCATTGTCTACTGTTTCTAGTTCTTGGGACAATTTATAGGGTGTGACACCTGAAACACATTATAAGAGGCGGCGCCAAAAACGTGTCATTTTATCGTTTTATGATAGTTTTCATGGAATATTGTGTATTTTATTTAATTTCCAGGGTTGTGACACCAGAAACATAGTTTTAGAGACCCCGCTAATAATTTTTTATGGCAGTTTTCATGGACTATTTTGTAGTGTTTTGGGTTTCTGGTATGTTTTCTATGGTTGTGACACATGAAATTTAGTTTTAGAGGTGGCTCTTAGAACTCGTCGTTTCTTCTATTTATGGCCTTTTCGTGGACTATTGTGTACCGTTATGGGTTTCTAGGACGGTTTCGAGGGTTCTAACACCTAAAACATGGTTTGAGAGGTGGCGCCAAAATACGTTGTTTTCTCCTTGTATGGCCCTATTTGTGGTCTATTGTGTACTATTTTGGGTTCTTAAGATGCTATCCAGGGATGTGACACTTGAAACTCGGTTTTAAAGGCGGCACCAAAAACTCATCATTTTCTCATTTTGTAGCCGTTTTCATGGATTATAGTGTATTGTTTATTATAGTGTATTGTTTCGATTTCATAGGAAAATCTATAGGGACGTGACACCTGAAATAGTGTTTTAGTGGAGGCGCACAAAACTCGTCAGTTTCTCATTTTTTTAGCAGTTGTCATGTACTATTGTGTACTAATTTGGGTTCCTGAGACGATTTCTAAGGCCATGACACATGAAACACAGTTTCCCGGATTATGCCAAAAACTTGAGGTTTTCTCATTTTATTATCATTTGTGGACTATGGCGTACTCTTTTGGGTCCCTAGACGGTTTCTAGGGTTGTGACACCTGAAACACGGTTTTAGAGGTGGCTCCGAAAAATCGTCCTTTTCTCATCTTATAGCCATTTTCGTGGACTATAGTATACTGATTGGGGTTCCTGGGACAATTTGTAGGGTTGTGACACCTAAAACAAAGGTTTAGAGGCAGCATAGAAAATAGTAATTTTTGGTTTTATGTCATTTTCGTGGACTATTGTCTATTGTTTTTGGTTCAGGACGATCTCAAGGGCGTGATACAAGAAACACATTCTGAGAGGCGGCTCCAAAACCGTGTCGTTTTCTTGCTTTATGGCAGTTTTCATGAACTATTGTGTACTGTTTTAGGTTCCTGGGATGATTTCCAGTGTGGTAACACCTAAAACAGGGTTTTAGAGGCGGCACTAAAAATCGTCGTTTTGTCCTTTTAAGGTTGTTTTCATGGACTATTGTCTGCTGTTTTGGGTTCTCCGAACAATTTTTAATGTTGTCACACCTGAAACCCATTTTGAGTGGCGGAGCCAAAAACTTGTCGTTTTCTCATTTATGGCTCTATTCGTGGACTATTGTGTATAGTTATGGGTTCCTCGGACAATTTCAGGGTGATGACACAAGAACAAATGTTTTAGAGGCAGTGCTAAAAACTCGTTATTTCTTGTTTTATGGTCGTTTTTATGGACTATTGTGTAATATTATGTGTTCCGGGGATAGCTCCCACGGCTATGAAAATTGAAGCACAATTTTAGAGTGGGCGCCAAAAACTCGTCGTTTTATGGTTGTTTTCATGGACCACTGTCTAACGTTTTTTGTTTGTGGGACGATTTCTAGGCGTGACACCTAAAACACATTCTAAGAGGTGGCGCAAAAAAACACATTGTTTTCTCGTTCCATGGCCGTTTTCGTGTACTATTGTATAGTGTTTTGGGTTTCTCGGACGTTTTATAGGACGGTGACACCTGAAACTTAGTTTTATAGGTGGCCCTAAGAACTCGCCATTTTATCGTTTTATGGACTTTTTCGTGGACTATTGTGTACTATTACGCGTTCCTAACACGGGTTCCGAATTTCTCACACCTGAAACATGATGGTTTGTGAGGTGGTGCTAAATATCTTCGCTTTCTCCTTTTATGGCCTTATTCGTGCTCTATTGTGTATTGTTTTGTGTTCTTAGTACGCTTTCTAGGGACACTTGAAACATAGTTTTATAGGCGGCGCCAAAAACTCAAAGTTTATGTGGACTATAGTGTATTGTTTTCATATTGTACCTGTTTTCGTGGACTATAGTGTATTGTTTTGGTTTCCTATGATGATTTATAGGGACGTGACACCTGAAATAGAATTTTAGTGGAGGCGCACAAAACTCATCATTTTCTCATCTTTTAGCAGTTTTCGTGGACTATTATGAACTATTTTGGGTTCCTAAGATGATTTATATGGCCGTGACACCTGAAACATAGTTTTATGGACGACGCCAAAAACTCAAGATTTTCTCATTTTATTATCTTTTTCTTGACTATGGTGTACTCTTTTGGGTCCCTACACGGTTTCTAGGGTTGTGACACCTAAAACACGGTTCTAGAGGCGGCTCCGAAAACTCGGCATTTTCTCATTTTATTGTCGTTTTCATAGACTTTACTGTACTGTTTGCGGTTCCTGGGACAATTTTTACGGTAACAATTTTAGAGGTGGCGCCAAAACTCGTTGTTTCTCGTTCTGTAGCCGTTTTCATGAACTATTGTGTATTGTTTTGGGTTTATGGGACAATTTGCAGGGCTTTGACACCTGAAACACAGTTTTAGACGTGGTTCCAAAAAATCTTCGTTTTCTCGTTTTATGGATGTTTTCTTAGACTAATGTGTACTATTTTGGGTTTCTGGGATAATCCATAGTGATGTGACACCTATAACATGGTTTTAGAGAAGGCGCAAAAAACTTGTTGTTTTCTTGTTTTATTGCCATTTTATTGGACTATTGTGTACTTTTAGGGGTCCCTAGGATGGTTTCCAAGGATGTGGCACCCGAAACATGGTTTTAGAGGCGGCGCCAAAAACTCGTCATTTCTTAATTTATAGTGGTTTTCATGGAATATAGTGCATTGTTTTGGTTTCCTCGGACGTTTTTTAGGGCGTGACACTTGAAACAGAGTTTTAGAGGCGGCGCCAAGAACTCATCATTTTCTCATTTTGTAGTTGTTTTCGTGGACTATTGTCAAGTGTGTTGGGTTCCTGCGACGATTTCTATGGGTGTGACACCTGAAACATAGTTTTAGAGGCGGTGCCAAGAACTCAAGGTTTTCTCATTTTATTGTCATTTTGGTAATTTATTTTGTACTCTTTTGGGTCCCTATGACTGTTGCCAAGGATGTGACACCTGAAACACAGTTTTAGTGGTGACTCCAAAAACTCATCATTTTCTCATTTTATAGCCGTTTTCGTGGACTATAGTGTACAATTTTGGGTCCCTAATTATTGTATGTAGGGATGTGACACCTGAAACAGAGTTTTAGAGGTAGAGCCCAATAACTCATCATTTTCTATTTTAATGGCCGTTTTCGTGGACCATTCTCTACTGTCTTTCGTTCATGGGACGATTTCTACGGCGTGACACCTAAAACATATTCTAAGAGGTGGCGCAAAAAAACGCGTCATTTTCTCGTTTTATGGCCATTTTCATGGACTATTGTATACTATTTTGGTTTCCTAGGACGTTTTCTAGGACTATGACACCTGAAACTCAGTTTTAGAGGTGGTGTTAAGAACTCATCATTTTCTTGTTTTATGGCCTTTTCGTGAACTATTGTGTGCAGTTATGGCTTCGTGGGATGGTTTCCAGGGTTCTAACATAAAACATGGTTTAAGAGTGTCGTGTGCGTGAACACGAACATCAGGGATACTGCATCTCCCTTTTTAGTTTTTCACAGAGGGGTGGCAAGCATGCTCGAACCTTTGTTCCCCTAGTGGTTGCCAGAGAATAGATAGATAGACGGGGAGAAAGAGGGACACAATGACACGGGGTTTTACCAAGGTTCAGGCCGCCGTGATGGCTAACATCCCTAAATCTTGCTTGTTGGTGGTTGTATTGCTCATATGATGTATATGGTTACAATGGTGGTTCTTCCCGGGTAGGGAGACCTAGACTCCGCCGCAAATGACAAGGAGCCATTGCTGATTTCTCTGCTATCTCTCCCTCTATCTCTCTATCTATTTCTCTCTCTTAGGGGCCTCTCTTCGCCACCTACTCGATCTCTCTCTCGGTACCGGATCGATCTCTCCTGATCTAAGAACCTCTCCTCTTCTATTAAGACCTTGGCCCTCCTTTTATACAGCAAGTGGTCACTACAATAGCCTAGGATACTGTTTACTATTAGTCATATCATCGCCCCGTGGAGGGGGGCTATGGCTCCTTTTCCCGGGTCCCTCTAGCCAATTAGGTGCTTCCCGGGTCTTGGATTGGCTTCTTGCGACCTCCTTTAATCTTACCCTTGCTCCCGGGTCCGTTCCCGCGCCTTGTCATGTTGCGTAGCTATGTTCCCATTTCTTGTCCCCATACGCAGGTTCGTTCTCGTATAGTGTTGTGACACCTAAAACAAAGTTTTAGAGGCGGCACAAAAAATCATAATTTTCTCATTTAGTGTCGTTTTCTTGGACTATTGTCTATTTTTTTGGTTCGTCGGATGATTTCTAGGGCGTGACATCTGGAACATATTGTGAGAGGTGGCGCCAAAAACACGCCTTTTTTGTTTTATGGCCGTTTTCGTGGAGTAATGTGTACTGTTTTGAGTTCCTGGGACGTTTTCCAGTGCGGTGACACCTTAAACTTTGTTTTAGAGGCGGCGCTAAAAACTCATCCTCTTCTTTTGTATGGCCTTTTTCTGGACAGTTTCCAGGGCTATGACGGTCGAACCATGGTTTGAAAGGCGGCGTAAAAAATCATCGTTTTCTCCTATTATGGTTGTTTCCGTTGACTATTATGCACTGTTTTGGGTTCTCGGTACAATTTTCATGGATGTGACACCTGAAACACATTTTGAGATGCGGGACCAAAAACGCATCGTTTTCTTGTTCTATGGTCGTTTTCATGAAGTATTGTGTACTGTTTTGGGTTCCTCAGACCATTTCTAGGGTTGTGACATCCTAAACAAAGTTTTATAGGTAGCGCTAAAAACTCGTTGTTTTCTCGTTCTATGGATTTTTGTAGACTATTGTATACTGTTATGGGTTCTTGGGACGGTTCGTAGAGATGTGACACCTGAAACACAATTTTAAAGGTGGTGCTAAAACTTGTCGTTTTTTCGTTTTATAGCCATTTTCTTGGACGATTGTGTACTGGTTTGGGTTCCTATGACAATTTGCAGGGTTGTGACACCTAAAACACGGTTTTAGAGGTGGCGCCAGAAACTCATAGTTTTTTTTGTTTTATTACCATTTTTGTGGACTATTGTGTATTGTTTTGGGTTCATGGCACAATTAGCAGGGATGTGATACCTATAAAATGGTTTTAGAGGAGGCACCAAAAAATTGTCGTTTTCTTGTGTTATTGCCATTTTCGTGGAATATTTTGTATTGTTATGGGTCCCTGGGACCAGACGGAGTTTTAGAGGCGGCGCAAAAAACTCGTCATTTAGAGGCGACACGAAAAACTCAAGGTTTTCTCATTTTATTACCGTTTTCATGGACTATTGTGTACTCTTTTGGGTCCCTGGGATGGTTTTTAGGGTTTTGACACGTGAAAGGTGGCGTCAAAAACTCATCATTTTGTTATTTTATAGTCGTTTTATAGACTATAGTGTACTGTTTTAGATTTCTGAGACGAACTGTATGGCCGTGACACCTAAAACACGGTTTTAAGCCCAAAACTTGAGGTTTTCTCAATTTATTGTCGTTTTCTAAACTATTGTACGTGTGCTTTGGTCCGTGAAACGGTTTCTAGGGATGTGACACCTGAAACACAATTTTAGAAGGACAGTGCTACGCGTCCCCCGAGGGGATAAACAATTATGATCCCCCGGGTCCTCGTGCTGACACGTGTCCAGCCAAATCCCGCTTTTGCTACATACGCCCCGCTTTTGCTACACTGTAGCAGAAAACGGATTGGCCCAGAAATAGAAAAACATATTGGACCTCGTCGGAGATTTCGCTGGAATCCTCGCCAGAGACCGTGTAGCAAAAAAGTTGGGCTAACGTAGCATATTCGACCTCGCCGGAGATTCGCCGGTAAACCTCGCCGGAGATCGTGTAGCAAAAACTCAACGCTATTGTAGCAATTTTTTTTCTAATGTAGCAAAACAGACTTTGCCGAAAACATCACCGGAGACCTCGTAGCAAAACCATAGAAATCGGATGTAGCAAAACCTCATAGCAAGAAGTTTGCGCTATTGTAGCAAATTTAGAAAACTGATATAGCAAAATAATTATGCTAATGTAGCAAAACACGACTTTGCTGGAGACCTCGCCGGAGCAAAAACTTGTAGCAAAAAAATATGCCATTATAGTAGCGCCGATCGTCGCAGGTAGCAAAACCAGAAACCGTATGTAGCAGGTTTGATTGTTGTGTGTAGCAGGGCCTGTTGCCGCAAGTAGCAACTCTGGATGCCACGGGTAGCAATAACAGACGCCTTCGAAGGCAGCGTTGCCTGCATATGTAGCAATGCTCCACCGCCGGTGTCCCCTTGTTAGCAAACACAGATATCCGTGGTAGCAATGCGCCAACGCGGATACCCATGGTAGCATTGGCGGCCTTAGTTTGCCGCTCCGGCGAGCACCGCCATGATCCATCCTTAGCTCCGGCGACGACCGCTAACAGCAGCACCCGCCGACCCTCGTAGCAATGCCTGCTCGGCTTCACAGCAAGTGCAGACAATGCCTGAGTCATCCTGGCCATTGGGAGTTGAGAAGGCATGGTCGTGTCCTGATTGGTGGTCCAGCAAAGTGCAGTCCAGTCCACACGGGACGGGAGCCAGCAAACCAACCGCTCCAAAACAAACCAGGACGACGTCCAATCTCGATCTATCGAGCTCGGGCTTGCAGTTGCGACGACACCATGAAGCATGGCGGCCAACGTGCGGGAGCCACCGGCGAACTCAACGCCGGAAACCCGCGCCAGGCGGCGACACTAGGAATCGATGGACGACCACACGAGTAGCCACCGGCGAGCGGCGTGGTGCTTTGATTTGGAGAAGACTGGATCAGCAATGGGGAATAGCACGAACACCACAGACGGGAAAGAGATAAGGTGCCACTAGTCGGTGGTGGTGGTGGACCCACGCGGGCCCTCCCACGTACAGCTGCTAGCAACGACCCGGGGGATTCGATCCCCGGAAGAGTAGTATCATTTTCCATTTTAGAAGCGGTGCTAAAAACTCGTCATTTTCTTATTTATAGCTGTTTTTGACAAAGATCCATCATTTTCTTGTTTAATGGTTGTTTTCTGGGACTATTATCTATTGTATTGGGTTCCTGCGATGATTTCTATGGCTGTGTCATGTAAGTGGAACTTATGGATTCACTTATGCCAAAAAAAGTAATTAGAGTATCGCTAAATATTAAACCCGATGAATTTATTTAGAAGTTTTTTTTTGTGAACTGAGTTTATTTGGAAGTTATTAACTACTAATGGACAAATTTTCAATTAGGACTATGTCAGCGGATCTCATGAATGGGCACACAAGGTTCCTTGGCATATATTTATGGGATTTGAAAATCTCACTAAAGATCAAAGTTCTTGTGTGGTTCCTGATCAAAGTTGTGACGCCCATTTTTTGGAAGAAAAAAAATCAAGACAAGTGGGCATGGTGGTAGAGACGAGCGTGGCGTGGGCGGCTGTCAGACAGCTAACCAAGTAGTCCTGACAAGACCGATCGAATTAGTAGCTTCTTTAATTTGGAACAAGAAGACAAAGGCTTGGCCGACAGCTAACGCTCCTGGCCTCCTCCGCTCATGCTACCTACACACGCACGCGCGCGTGGCAGACTGCCCGAGATCCGCGGAGGACAAGTCCATGTACTGAGCTTTTAATTTCTTTCCTGGTAAGGAACAAATGTAAGAGTATCTCCACTTGCCTACCTACTAAGGAGATCGAATTAGACGCCGAATTTCGATCCGAACGCCAAAAATTGGCTCAGTTGCGTACCAAGGATCTGTTTTCGGTCGGATTCGGGCCGATTTTGGTCCGGACTACCCATGTCGAACCCAGGTTTCCGTGTACGTCCTGAGAACGCCGTACTCAGCGAATTCGGCGAAAAAACTGAAGCGGCGCGTGGACCCGCCGAGTCAGCGACGGAAGCCGAGTCGTCGTCATCCTCGGAACCACGCGACGACCGCCGGACATTAACTTCCCGTCGCGTCGGCCACGCGTCGCTGATTTACGGTGCCACCGTCGCCGCCGCGGCTCCTGCGACGGACCGGTGGGCACTAACTTCCCGTAGTTTCCCCTTTTCCCGCCCTCGCCACTACACCCCTCCCGCCCTCGCCGCCCACCTCGGCCTTTATAAGCCGTGCCCCTCGCCGGAGATCTTCACACTCTCGCACAGCTCCCCCACCCACAAGCCCACACTCCGGTAAACCCTCTCTCACCGTTTCCCCTTCCCAGCCATGGCCGAACGGTACCCCAGCGACGGCGCTGTGGCGAACGGCTTCGGTCGGCACACCCTCCGGGCCTGGGAGGCGTGCATGCTATACGACGCCGGCTATATGGCGCCGCCGGACACGCGGATGCCTCCGGGGTGGAAGCTGAGCGCCGGCGGCATCCCTATCCTGCCGGCGCCTACGCCGGAGGAGCTGCCGTACGACGTACAAGAGTACATCAGCGGCATGGACGACCCCTCCGAAGCCAAGAGCGTCGAAAACCTCCTGTACTGGGAGCAGTTCTTCGCGGACCGGCGCGAGCAGAAGCTCGCTCGCCACGAGGGGCCGCCGAACGAGTCGCCGCCGAAGCGCAACAACTCGGCTGGCCGCCGGCGTTGGTGGAGCGCGCCAGGCCGGACGCTCGTGGTGGTGATGGAGCACATCAACCGCGGGAACACGCCCCAGCTCGGCTTTCCGCGCACACCGATGCCGGCGGCCAGGTCGGGCCGGCGCCCACCGCCGAAGTAGATGCCGAGGAGGATGGCGAGCATGAGCTCGTCCTCCTCCGCGTCGGCATCCCACTCCTCCGGCTCGGCGCCGCTGCGCATGCCGATGGCAGTCAAGCGCGAGGCGGAGTCGGCTGTGCGCTCGCCGCCGCGGACGCGCTCGCGCGACATCGTCATCGGCGAGCCGTGGACAACGGCGTCGCCAATCGGCCGCCGCCCGAAGACAGAAGACTTGGTCCCGGCCGAAGACGCCGCCTTAAAAATGGCGCTGGAGCAGTCGCTCCGCGACACGGCGCCGCAGACGTCGCCGCCGCCGGTCAAGCCCTCCGCCGGACATCCTGGAATGGTCCAGGAAGGACTGGGAGAAGGCGGAGCGGGAGCGCATCCTCGGCCTGCGTCGGCCTGCAACAGCAAGCCGAGGAGCAGGCCGCCCGGCGACGGGCGTTGGCCGGGCGTGAGCTCGCGTACCAGGGTGCCCCACTCTACGTCCTCGACAACGACGACGAAGGCCCGTCCTACCAGCCCTGGAGGTTCGGCGACCCAGGCCAGGGGAGCTCCCGCCAGAACCAGCCGCCGAGCGACGACGACGATGACAGCGGCGAGGATGACGGCCGCGTCGACCCCGGCTACACGACGTTCTACAGAAACTTTGGCCTCTAGAACGGCGAAGTCACCGGTAGAGGCCACGACGGGCCTTTTATTTTAAGTTTATTATGCAGTAGTTTAGTTTAAATTTGATGTAATCCGCCAATATTCTCCCAACTTAATGAAATTCGCCCATTTTACCAGGCCGAAAACTAGTTCCGTCCAGCCCAAAAATGATCCGATTTTCGGCCTAGGTTCGGCCGCCAAGGAGTGAAGATGATCTAAGTACACTACTCCATCGGCATCAATGCTGGGCCAGGGCGATTCCTCACACCTACCCTATCATGAATGAATGAATGAATAATGGATGCTTGTCGCCCTGCCTGTGGTGCCATGTATGTATATGTTAAAAAAAAGGAGCAACTCGTTGCAAATACTCGTTCCGTTTCAAAATATAAGATGTTTAGCTTTGTGAAATAAATGTATCTAGACGTAGGTTCACTCAAGTTTAAAGTGAATCTACACATTAAAATAAGTATAGATACATTTTTTCACAAATTTAAAAGATCTTATATTTTAAAAACGGAGGGAGTACAAGTACGCGGATTTATTAAACAATGTCTCCTAAACCTGCTTTGACCAAACCGGCGGATTTCATTCAAACATTAATTAGGTTCTCCGCCGCTCCTCCTACCTACCTACACATACACAGCACGCATGCGTGTGTTGCAAAAGATCTTGGAGAAAAAGGGGGACCTTGGAGAAAAAGCAAAGTACAATGAAGCACTCCTTGGACTGAGCTTTCGTTTCTTGGGTATGTACTTTCATCATCGTCATGTCAACCCCGTACGCTCGGCCAAGACTGGCTGCATTCATTGATTGCCATGAAAGAGATCAACAATCCGCGGTAGCACGGCTCCGGCGGCATCCGCACGACATCGACGATCGCGGCGAGAAGCAAGCCGTCCAGGTCGACAAACCAACTCCACAATCAGGCCTTGTTTACTTCTCCGGTACTTTTATTTCTTAAATATACGAAATATGCAGGGATTTGGTGTTCACTCAATACTCTCTAATCCTTTTAAATACTTTTTTCCAAAAATAGTCTACCATGATGAAAAGTTTTTAATCTAGCTAAAAATACATTATCCCCACCAAATCTGACCTAGTAAACAACCTATCGAGAAAATTTTAGAATACAAAATAATCTCCTCTCATCCCTCAAATACCCTGAAAGTAAACAAGGCCTCAATGGTGTCGAGTATGAAACCGCTTCGTAATCTATACACAGATTGCTGTTGTGGGGTATATATTTTTTGCGACACTAGCAAATCTCCGAGGATATTTTATAACAGTTTCCGTGGACTATTTTCTACTTTTTTGTGTTTCTAGGACATGACATCTAAAACACTGTCTAAGAGGGTCGTTTTCTCGCCCGGGAACCAACTCATGAAAATGGACATTAAACGCAAAAAAAGACAAGTTTTTTCTCATAACTCTCAAACATGTAAATTTCCTTGGTACCCCAAAATTACGGACAATAGCTCATGAAAACGGCCATAAAACACGAAAATGAGGAGTTTTGGATCATGCCCTCAAACATGTATCAGGTCAAATGGTTATTTTAAATCGTCCCGGAACCCCCAAATCTATGCGCAATAACCCATGAAAATGGCCATAAAACGCAAAAACGACGAGTTCTTCATCACAATTCTCAAACATGTAAATCGCCATAGAACCCCAAAACTATGGGCAATACCTCACGAAAACGCCCATAAAACATGAAAGTGAGGAGTTTTTGGTGATGACCTCAAACATGTATCGGGTCTTACGATCGTTGTAAATCGTCATAAAACCCCCAAACTATGGGCAATAACTCATGAAAACAGCCATAAAATACAAATCAACGAGTTTTTGGTCATAATTGTCAAACATATAAATCACTTTGGAACTCGAAAAATGTGCGCAATAGCTTCCCGTCGCGTCGGCCACGCGTCGCCGATTTACGGTGCCACCGTCGCCGCCTCGGCTCCCGCGACGGACCGGCGGGCACTAACTTCCCGCAGTTTCCCCTTTTCCCGCCCTCGCCACTACACCCCTCCCGCCCTCGCCGCCCACCTCGGACTTTATAAGCCGTGCCCCTCGCCGGAGATCTTCACACTCTCGCACAGCTCCCCCACCCACAAGCCCAAACTCCGGTAAACCCTCTCTCACCGTTTCCCCTTCCCAGCCATGGCCGAACGGTACCCCAGCGACGGCGCTGTGGCGAACGGCTTCGGTCGGCACACCCTCCGGGCCTGGGAGGCGTGCATGCTATACGACGCCGGCTATATGGCGCCGCCGGATACGCGGATGCCTCCGGGATGGAAGCTGAGCGCCGGCGGCATCCCTATCCCGCCGGCGCCTACGCCGGAGGAGCTGCCGTACGACGTACAAGAGTACATCAGCGGCATGGACGACCCCTCCGAAGCCGAGAGCGCCGAGAACCTCCTGTACTGGGAGCAGTTCTTCGCGGACCGGCGCGAGCAGAAGCTCGCCCGCCACGAGGGGCCGCCGAACGAGTCGCCGCCGAAGCGCAACAACTCGGCTGGCCGCCGGCGTTGGTGGAGTGCGCCAGGCAGGACGCTCGTGGTGGTGATGGAGCACATCAACCGCGGGAACACGCCGCAGCTCGGCTTTCCGCGCACACCGACGCCGGCAGCCAGGTCGGGCCGGCGCCCACCGCCGAAGTAGATGCCGAGGAGGATGGCGAGCATGAGCTCGTCCTCCTCCGCATCGGCATCCCACTCCTCCGGCTCGGCGCCGCTGCGCACGCCGATGGCAGTCAAGCGCGAGGCGGAGTCGGCTGTGCGCTCGCCGCCGCGGACGCGCTCGCGCAGCATCGTCATCGGCGAGCCGTGGACAACGGCGTCGCCAATCGGCCGCATGCGTTTCCGCCGCCCCAAGACAGAAGACTTGATCCTGGCCGAAGACGCCGCCTTAAAAATGGCGCTGGAGCAGTCGCTCCGCGACACAGCGCCGCAGACGCCGCCGCCGCCGGTCGAGCCCTCCGCCGGACATCCTGGAATGGTCCAGGAAGGACTGGGAGAAGGCGGAGCGGCAGCGCATCCTTGGCCTGCGTCGGCCTGCAACAGCAAGCCGAGGAGCAGGCCGCCCGGCGACGGGCGTTGGCCGGGCGTGAGCTTGCGTACCCGGGCGCCCCACTCTACGTCCTCGACAACGACGACGAAGGCCCGTCCTACCAGCCCTGGAGGTTCGGCGATCCAGGCCAGGGGAGCTCCCGCCAGAACCAGCCGCCGAGCGACGACGACGATGACAGCGGCGAGGATGACGGCCGCGTCGACCCCGGCTACACGACGTTCTACAGAAACTTTGGCCTCTAGAACGGCGAAGTCACCGTTAGAGGCCACGACGGGCCTTTTATTTTAAGTTTATTATGCAGTAGTTTAGTTTAAATTTGATGTAATCCGCCAATATTCTCCCAACTTAATGAAATTCGCCCATTTTACCAGGCCGAAAACAAGTTCCGTCCGGCCAAAAATGATCCGATTTTCGGCCTGGGTTCGGCCGCCAAGGAGTGAAAATGATCTAAGTACACTACTCCATCGGCATCAATGCTGGACCAGGGCGATTCCTCACACCTACCCTATCATGAATGAATGAATGAATGAATAATGGATGCTTGTCGCCCTGCCTGTGGTGCCATGTATGTATATGTTAAAAAAAAGGAGCAACTCGTTGCAAATACTCGTTCCGTTTCAAAATATAAGATGTTTAGCTTTGTGAAATAAATGTATCTAGACGTAGGTTCACTCAAGTTTAAAGTGAATCTACATATTAAAAAAAGTATAGATACATTTTTTCATAAATCTAAAAGATCTTATATTTTAAAACGGAGGGAGTACAAGTACGCGGATTTATTAAACAATGTCTCCTAAACCTGCTTTGACCAAACCGGCGGATTTCATTCAAACATTAATTAGGTTCTCCGCCGCTCCTCCTACCTACCTACACATACACAGCACGCATGCGTGTGTTGCAAAAGATCTTGGAGAAAAAGGGGGACCTTGGAGAAAAAGCAAAGTACAATGAAGCACTCCTTGGACTGAGCTTTCGTTTCTTGGGTATGTACTTTCATCATCGTCATGTCAACCCCGTACGCTCGGCCAAGACTGGCTGCATTCATTGATTGCCATGAAAGAGATCAACAATCCGCGGTAGCACGGCTCCGGCGGCATCCGCACGACATCGATGATCGCGGCGAGAAGCAAGCCGTCCAGGACGACAAACCAACTCCACAATCAGGGCTTGTTTACTTCTCCGGTACTTTTATTTCTTAAATATACGAAATATGCAGGGATTTGGTGTTCACTCAATACTCTCTAATCCTTTTAAATACTTTTTTCCAAAAATATTCTACCATGATGAAAAGTTTTTAATCTAGCTAAAAATACATTATTCCCACCAAATCTGACCTAGTAAACAACCTATCGAGAAAATTTCAGAATACAAAATAATCTCCTCTCATCCCTCAAATACCCTGAAAGTAAACAAGGCCTCAATGGTGTCGAGTATGAAACCGCTTCGTAATCTATACACAGATTGCTGTTGTGGGGTATATATTTTTTGCGACACTAGCAAATCTCCGAGGATATTTTATAACAGTTTCCGTGGACTATTTTATACTTTTTTGTGTTTCTAGGACATGACATCTAAAACACTGTCTAAGAGGGTCGTTTTCTCGCCCGGGAACCAACTCATGAAAATGGACATAAAACGCAAAAAAAACAAGTTTTTTCTCATAACTCTCAAACATGTAAATTTCCTTGGTACCCTAAAATTACGGACAATAGCTCATGAAAACGGCCATAAAACACGAAAATGAGGAGTTTTGGATCATGCCCTCAAACATGTATCAGGTCAAATGGTCATTTTAAATCGTCCCGGAACCCCCAAATCTATGCGCAATAACCCATGAAAATGGCCATAAAACGCAAAAACGACAAGTTCTTCATCACAATTCTCAAACATGTAAATCGCCATAGAACCCCAAAACTGTGGGCAATACCTCACGAAAACGCCCATAAAACATGAAAGTGAGGAGTTTTTGGTGATGACCTCAAACATGTATCGGGTCTTACGATCGTTGTAAATCGTCATAAAACCCTCAAACTATGGGCAATAACTCATGAAAACAGCCATAAAATAGAAAACAACGAGTTTTTGGTCATAATTGTCAAACATATAAATCACTTTGGAACTCGAAAAATATGCGCAATAGCTCATGAAAATGGCCTTAAAGGCGACAACGACGAGTTTTTGTTTATAACTCTCAAACATGTATCGGGTCATATCCCCATGCGAATCCCCTTGAAAAGCCAAAATTGTGGGCAATATCTCATGAAAATGTTCATAAAACACGAAAACAAAAAGTTTTTGTTCACGCAGTCAAACATGTATCAAGTCTTAAGGTCATTTTACATCGTCCGGAAACCACAAAACTATTGTCAATAACTCATGAAAATGGACATAAAACGCAAAAAAAGACAAGTTTTTTCTCATAACTCTCAAACATGTAAATTTCCTTGGTACCCCAAAATTACGGACAATAGCTCATGAAAACGGCCATAAAACACGAAAATGAGGAGTTTTGGATCATGCCCTCAAACATGTATCAGGTCAAATGGTCATTTTAAATCGTCCCGGAACCCCCAAATCTATGCGCATAACCCATCAAAATGGCCATAAAACGCAAAAACGACAAGTTCTTCATCACAATTCTCAAACATGTAAATCGCCATAGAACCCCAAAACTGTGGGCAATACCTCACGAAAACGCCCATAAAACATGAAAGTGAGGAGTTTTTGGTGATGACCTCAAACATGTATCGGGTCTTACGATCGTTGTAAATCGTCATAAAACCCCCAAACTATGGGCAATAACTCATGAAAACAGCCATAAAATAGAAAACAACGAGTTTTTTGTCATAATTGTCAAACATATAAATCACTTTGGAACTCGAAAAATATGCGCAATAGCTCATGAAAATGGCCTTAAAGGCGACAACGACGAGTTTTTGTTTATAACTCTCAAACATGTATCGGGTCATATCCCCATGCGAATCCCCTTGAAAAGCCAAAACTGTGGGCAATATCTCATGAAAATGTTCATAAAACACGAAAACAAAAAGTTTTTGTTCACGCAGTCAAACATGTATCGAGTCTTAAGGTCATTTTAAATCGTCCGGAAACCACAAAACTATTGTCAATAACTCATGAAAATGGACATAAAACGCAAAAAAAACGACAAGTTTTTTCTCATAACTCTCAAACATGTAAATTTCCTTGGAACCCCAAAATTATGAGCAATAGCTCATGAAAACGGCCATAAAACACGAAAATGAGGAGTTTTGGATCATGCCCTCAAACATGTATCAGGTCATACGGTCATTTTAAATCGTCCTGGAACCCCCAAACCTATGCGCAATAACTCATGAAAATGGCCATAAAACGCAAAAACGACAAGTTCTTGGTCACAATTCTCAAACATGAAAACGATCATAAAACTGTGGGCAATAGCTCATGAAAACGACCATAAAACACAAAAACAATGAGTTTTTCTTCATGCACTCAAACATGTATCGGGTCTTATGGTCATCTTAAATCGACCTGGAACCACAAAACTATTGTCAATAACTCATGAAAATGGACATAAAACGCAAAAACGACAAGTTTTTCTCATAACTCTCAAACATGTAAATTTCCTTGGAACCCCAAAATTATGGGCAATAGCTCATGAAAACGGCCATAAAACACGAAAATGAGGAGTTTTGGGTCATGCCCTCAAACATGTATCAGGTCATACGGTCATTTTAAATCGTCCTGGAACCCCCAAGCCTATGTGCAATAACTCATGAAAATGGCCATAAAACGCAAAACGACAAGTTGTTGGTCACAACTCTCAAACATGTAAATCGCCTTGGAGCCCCAAAACTGTGGGCCATACATCACGAAAACACCCATAAAACACGAAAATGACGATTTTTTGGTCATGCCCTCAAACATGTATCGACTCTTATGATCATTGCAAATCGTCCTGGAACCCTAAAAGTATGGGCAATAACTCATGAAAACGGTCATAAAACGTAAAAACAACGAGTTTTTGGTCATAACTCCCAAACATGTAAATCGCCTTGGAACCCGAAAAATGTGTGTGATAGCTCATGAAAACGGCTATAAAGGCGAAAACGACGAGTTTTTGGTCATAACTCTCAAACATGTATCGGGTCTTACGGGCGTGTGAATCCCCCTGGAACGTCAAAACTGTGGACAATAGCTCATGAAAACGACCATAACAAACGAAAACAATGAGTTTTTGTTCATGCACTGAAACATGTATCGGGTGTGACGGTCATCTTAAATCGACCTGGGACCATAAAACTATTGTCAATAACTCATGAAAATGTACATAAAACACGAAATCGACAAGTTTTTGCTTATAACTCTCAAACATGTAAATTGACCTGGAACCCCAAAATTACGATCGTTGTAAATCAGCCTGGAAACTCAGAACTATGGGCAATAACTCATGAAAACAACCATAAAACGGAAAAACAACGAGTTTTGGGTTATAACTCTCAAACATGTAAATATCCTTGGAACTCGAAAAATGTGCGCCGTAGCTCATGAAAATGGCCATAAACACAGAAACGACGAGTTTTTGGTCATAACTCTCAAACATGTATCGTGTCTTACCCCCATGTGAATCCCCCTAGAACGTCAAAACTATGGGCAATAGCTCATGAAAACGTCCGTAAAACACGAAACAACGAGTTTTTGTTCATGCGGTCAAACATGTATCAGGTCTTAAGATCATTTTAAATCGCCCGGGAACCACAAAACTATTGTCAATAACTCATGAAAATGGATATAAAATGCAAAAACGACAAGTTTTTTCTCATAATTCTCAAACATGTAAATTTCCTTGGAACCCCAAAATTATGGGCAATAGCTCATGAAAACAGCCATACAATACGAAAATGAGGAGTTTTGGGTCATGCCCTCAAACATGTATCAGGTCATATGGTCATTTTAAATCGTCCTCGAACCCCCAAACCTATGTGCAATAACTCATGAAAGTGGCCATAAAACACCAAAACGACAAGTTCTTGGTCACAATTCTCAAACATGAAAACGACCCTAAAACTATGGGCAATAGCCCATGAAAACGACCATAAAACACGAAAACAATGAGTTTTTGTTCATGCACTCAAACATGTACCGGGTCTTACGGTCATCCTAAATCGACCTGGAACCACAAAATTATTGTCAATAACTCATGAAAATGGACATAAAACGCAAAATGACAAGTTTTTTCTCATAACTCTCAAACATGTAAATTTCCTTGGAACCCCAAAATTATGGGCAATAGCTCATGAAAACGGCCATAAAACATGAAAATGAGGAGTTTTGGGTCATGCCCTCAAACATATATCAGGTCATACGGTCATTTTAAATCGTCCTGGAACCCCCAACCCTATGCGCAATAACTCATGAGAATGGCCATAAAACGCAAAACGACAAGTTGTTGGTCACAACTCTCAAACATGTAAATCGCCTTGGAGCCCCTAAGCTGTGGGCCATACCTCACGGAAACGCCCATAAAACACAAAAATGACGATTTTTTGGTCATGCCCTCAAACATGTATCGCGTCTTATGATCATTGCAAATCGTCCCGGAACCCCAAAAGTATGGGCAATAACTCATGAAAACGGTCATAAAACGTAAAAACAACGAGTTTTTGGTCATAACTCCTAAACATGTAAATCGCCTTGGAACCCGAAAAATGTGCGTAATAGCCCATGAAAACGGCCATAAAGGTGAAAACGACAAGTTTTTGGTCATAACTCTCGCACATGTTGTAGGGGTTCGTAGCATGGAAAACAAAAAATTTCTAACGCATGCACACAAATAAGCCAAGATCTATCTACTAGATTGTAGCAACGAGTCGATAGAAGAACTCACCCTCGAAGAATCCAAAGCGGTTAACGAGAGCAGATTCTCGTGGGTGATGTAGTCGTACACTTGTCGATCTAAAGATCGCGTAGACGATCCTTCTCAAAACAGGTTTTTGGCTAGCAAGGCTGGGTAGAAAGAAAAATAGTTGAAAGAAACAAGCAAACCTACAAGTGATAAATACAAACATGCAATCTTCCTTGAAGACACAAAAGATCTTAAATAAAGAATACTAAGCTTATGAGCCAATCAAGAAAGAAAATAAATGATACAAAATACCTGTAAGCTTTTTCTCTTTTCCTTTCAAACCTCAAAAGGTGTTGCTACTGACCAGAGCTCGGTTTGCCAAAACCAATTTAGATCTAACTGATGCTCCCAAAGTGATGCCAATACTGATCAACAAGATCAATCATATAATAGAGATTGCAAACTAAAATAAGAAGTGCAAAAAGTAAAAGATGAGGCTTCTCATTAATATTCCATAAAGGCACTCACAACAAGGGATACATAGATAATCAACTAAAGGAGAGATACTTCCACAAGCAAACCAACCTATAAAATAACTTCTCGACCAAAGATATGAATCTACTAAAAAGGTAAAAGATAAAAGATAATGATGTGATACAACAGCACTCCCCCAAGCTTGGAACAAGCCAAGGGGATGCCAAACCTGATGACGAATTACTCTTTCGGTGGTGGTGGTGTTCATTTGATAAGCTCTTCAATAAGTTCCCTCAAATCCTCAATCTCGAAGGTTAGAGTACGAATCAACTTCGAATTATGCTCAGTGCGGTTCATGATCATATCGGACCGAGAATCCTAGTCCTTGTTATTCTTTCCCCACTCTTCCTTCTTAGTGTGTTCCTCCCCTGCATGGTTAGAATGAGGCAGATCCCAAGCCGAGGGCAAATTCCCTTTGGGCACCTTTTGGTATTGTTGCTCATGTATAAGAGTATGGAAGGGATTCTTGGTATGTGGAGGAGATGACTGTGGAACGAAGATAAGACGTGGAGGTTTCCCTCCTGTAGACATCCGCGTTGCCCTCCTAAACTTGGTAGGGTTTTCCACCACTCCAATGCTTGCGACGGTAGCGCGGGTGTCCGGATGCTCATCCTCCTCCATGTATTCTTATCCCCTACCAAAAATCTCCTCCTCCTTGGGGTTTTGAGGCTCATCTTCCTCGAGCTTCTTGCCTTTGTCCTTGGCAGAGACCATGGTGCTCTAAACTTGAGAAGATTTCCTGATAGAAACAGATCGAAACAAAAACCCGACGAGAACACGATGCACGAACCTCGGGGGATCCGGGGGGGTTATATATCACGAAGTTTCAAAGCATCAGGAAGGTATTGGTACGAAAACGAGGCGGAGAAGGAGCTCGGGGAGGCTCACACCCCCACCAGGCGCGGCCAGCTGGGGCCCGCGCTTGGGGTGGGTGTGGCCACCCTGGCTTCCGTTTCCTCCTCAGTTTCGTCTCGTAACCTTCCGTGTGTAATAAAAAACATCAAAAATATAAAAATATAGGGTTTTTACGAACCTTCTGTTTTCACCACTTTTACGTATTTCAAAGACGAACTCTGCAGATTCCTTTTCTTCATCTCCTGAAAATTCCTTTCATGCAAGGCATAACACAAACCTCAATGGCAACATTAGTGTGAGAAAAAACAATAAACCTTTAGGTTCACACTTCAACTGAAATCCATCAAAACAAAATCTACTGTAGCAACTCCTTTCCAAGGACCGAAAAGAATCTGGAAGGGAATCAATATAAGAGGCAAATGCAAATGATGGCAGAAATCTGTCAAAACAGACCAGCAGGTAAAGAATGATTTTTTCGAAAACCTTCTGTTGCTCAAATGAAAAAGCGCAAAACTAATGAAAGTTGCGTAACAACTTGGAGAACAAGCACAGAAAAATACAACCCCATCCTAAGTACTGAGCTCCTTCACGAATTTTTACAATGCAGCACAAAAATCTGTCCCAGGACAGCCACTTTCACAACTCTTCTACTTTTCAAAAGTAGTTGAACTTGACACAAAAACCAAAACAAAAAGGATACGGAGTGGTTATTACTAAGGTAATAACTTCCAAGTCTTGATAAAACTATTGGGTTATCTCCCAAGAAGTACTTTTCTTTAATGCCTTTAAGTTAAGCTTGATAGTTTCAAAGATGCTCACATAGAAGATAAATATTTGAAGTGAAAGAGAGCATCAAGAAGCAAATAACCAACAATTTTGAGTCTAACCCACTTCCTATGCATGGGGGTATCATGATAAAAAAAATTGTTGAAACCAAAATCCACTAGCATAGGAAGACAAAACAGATGCAACTTTAAAGCTTTCAACATAAAACGGGGAAACTTAATATTATTGAGATGCATAAAACAATGTTTCCCTCTCTCATAATAAATTTCAGTCGCACTTTGAATAAAGTTGACAATATAACTATCACTGGCAACAACTTTATCATCAGAATGAGCATACTTACAATCATCAAAAAGAGGTCCAAGGTCATAAACTGGATCAATAGAACCAAGTTGTTCCATCCTGAAATCTTCATTAGGCAAGCTATTTTCACAAGGAGCTTTAGCAAATTTGGAAAAGTTAAACTCATAAGAATCTCCATCAACCTTAGTTAAAACTTTCTCCTTCTTACAATCTATAATAGCTCCACAAGTGTTCAAGAAAGGTCTACAAAATGATAGGACAAGTTTTGCTAGCTGCTGAATTAAGCACTAGAAAATCAACAGGATACTTAATCTTACCACAAAGAACCTCCACATCTCTTACAATACCAATAGTGAAAATGGTTTCCTTATTAGCAAGGTGAATAACCACGTCAATGTCCTCAAGCTCACAAGGACCAATTTCATGCATAATTTCCTTGTAAAGATCATAAGGAATAGCACTAGAACTAGCACCAATATCACATAAACCATAGTAGCAATGATCACCAACTTTAACAAAAGCACAAGGACACTAGCTTTTCTATCTTTACTAGGATGAGAAATAATATTAGAAGCATCTTCACAGAAAACAATGTGCTCATCCTTTATATTTCTAGTGACAAGATCTTTCACAATAGCTATCACAGGTTCATTATTCATTTATTCACCAGGTTCCACAGTTTTCTTAGCACCTTTGTTATTCACACTAATCATCATAGAATACTCCTTTACCTTAGCGAGGAAAGGTGTTTTCTCAACATAAGGTTTAGGGACAATATGATTAGTAGTACAAACTTTGGTATTTCTAATAGGAATAACAACATCTTTATAAGGAGCATGCTACTTGTTCCACTTCTTTTTAGGAATTTCTATGTAAGAGGCAAAGGCCTTAAAACAATTGGCAATACTTTGGGAGTCAAGACCAAAATCATTACTAATATCACGGAAGTCATCAGTTCCCATAAAATATTTAATGCATTCATAATCATAGTTTATACCTGACTTTCTTCCTTTATCATTCTCCTAAGCTTCAGTGTTCTCTTGAATACGGTCTAGGAGATCCCATTTAGCTTCTTCCTTCATACGTGTGAATGATCCAGCACAAGAAGCATCTAATAAATCTTTATCATGAAGAGAAAGCCTAACATAAAAGTTATTGATAATAATATTGTTAGGGAGTTCATGAATAGGACATTTAAGCATTAGTAACTTCGATCTCCCCCAAGCTTGAGTTGTACTCTCTCCATCACGAGGCCAAAAGTTATATATCAGATTCCTATCCTTATGAATTTCACTGGGAGGATAAAATTTAGAATAAAAGGGAGGTACTATTTCCTCCCATTCCATGGATTGCCCGTTCTTCTGCAGCTTATACCATTCTTCAGCTCTCCCTTTCAAGGACATAGAGAGTAACTTCTTCTTCACCTGTTCAGTTGTGATACCTGCACACTTAAACAACCCGCATAATTCATGGATAAAAAGAAAATGATCACCAGGATGGACAGTTCCATCCCCTAAATAATAATTATCCATAACACGATCAACAGTACTTGTAGGTATCTTAAAAGGATCCATCTCAACAGGTGGTGGTTCATCTACTACCCTAACAGTGGTAGTAGTTTTCCGAAACAGAAAACCAAGTAGGTTATCCATATTGGAAACAAAGTAACAAGCAGAAATAAAAGCAATACTCACAATATAAGTTTCCTTTATCAGTTCCACTCTTCAATAGCGCTTCACTCCCCGGCAACGGCGCCAGAAAATAGTCTTGATGACCCACAAGTATAGGGGGTGTATCGTAGTACTTTCGATAAATAGGAGTGTCGATCCCAACGAGGAGCAGAAGGTGTTGACTAGTGGTATAGAGAAGGAAATCTCTGTAAATACTTAGCAAACGGATTTTTAGGGGTTTTCTGATAAAGCAAAGAAACAAAGTGCAAGTAATAAAGACAACGAACAAACGCAGCAAGTGGCCCAATCCTTTCTTAGCAAAGGACAAGCCGGTGGAAATACTTATAAGGGCCAGACGTTCTCGAGGACACATGGGAATTCTATCAAGTGCTTTCGCTTCAAATAGCTGAGTACCTTTCTTTGGTGTTGTAAGTTTTGTGTGGGTGAACCTGTGCTAATGTACCGACCTTACTTCGACTAATACATACTTTTGATTAAACCCCCTGCAAGCATCGGCAACTACAGGAAAGCAATTAAGATATAAACCTAACCACAGCCTTAAACTCTGAGATCCTACACTCTCTTGTGCAAAGGTGTCCTAACGGGGGTTCAGGTTTCTGTCACTCCGCAACCCCATAATTAGTAGCCAAATACACAATGCATTCCCCTAGGCCCATACATGGTGAAGTATCATGTAGTCGACGTTCACATGATACCACTAGAAGAATAGCACCACAACTTAAATACTAAACCATTGAATAATATCTCAACACAAATCCACTACTAACAACATGACTTCACCCACGTCATCAAGAACTAAACGAACTACTCACGTAATAACAATCTGAACATAAAAAATAATACAATGGTTCCACTCACAAGCATCAACTACAATAGTAATCAACACCGAGAAAGTTTCCCCTAAGAACTATGCAAGTATTCATCACGATTGTTACAGCGGGATGGAGTGGTGATGATGTTGCTGGTGGAGATGATGGTGTGGGTGATGATGATGATCCCGATGAAGTCTAGCTTGATGATGGTGTTGATGGCGACGATCTCCCCCTCTCTGGGAAGGAATTTCCCTGGCAGAAATCTGTCTACTGGAGAGCTTTTTCTCTCTCGGTGTTTTCCACCCCACAGAGGCGGCGAAATCTTTCTGTGGTTGCTCCCCGTGTTTTAGGGTTCCGAAAGGAAGATATAGGCAAGAGGGCGGAGTCGGAGGCCGTCCAGGTGGGCCACACCCCCTGTAGGCGCGGCCAGGGGGTGGCCCGCGCCTAGGGGGTGTGGGATCCCTATGGCCCATCTACGACTCCCCTTCTGGCTTCCTTCGTCTTTTGGGAAATATAATTTTCCATGATTTTTCTGGTATTTTTCTTATCTTCGCGAAATTGCATGAAAACATCTCTTTTTCCATCAGAATCCTGACTCCGGCAGTTCATCCTCCAAGAATCATCGAACATGCAAAAATAGATGAAAATACATAAGTAACACCTCATAATATGAAATATATCAATGAATAGAGGCAAATTATGATATAGAATGGTGATGCAAATTGGACATATCAACACGCACCCTCGGGAATCCTGAAACGGGTGGACGAACACGAGGCAAAGGCGCCGGTGTTACGTGGAAGAAAGGGTTTCCTCAGTATGATGACTGTTACAGAAGCCGTCAGATAAAGAAGGACCGGGAGGCAGACCGGATCTTGAAGGTAGAGCAGGACCTAGATGATTTGAAGAATCTCATGCAAGAAATTAGCCTAAGGCCATCGTCAACTCACCCGCAGGGTGATGATCCTGCATTGGATCTTAGCTAGCGGAGAAGTAGCGTGGCTTCCATGGAGGTTCGGTCTAATGATCAAGCACTGCTGGATGATGCACCGGCTCCTCGCTACCCCGTGGATGATGTTAGAGAGATGGCACAATATGAGCTACATCAGCCAATGAACAACCTGTCCTTGAAGGTGACGATTGACACTGCTTTACCTTATCTACCTGGAGCACTCCACCATTCACTTCCGATTCCACCTGGCTATGCTCGTGTCATGATGGATGACATAGTGGAGGATTTTGCGGACCTAGAGATTGACATCGCTACGCCTGAAGGCCTTACGAAACTAGGAGATGTCAAGCGCAACATCATTCTATGGAAGAAGAAGTACATCAAGTTTCCAGGCTCGGCACCAAGGCCACTGACTTCAAGGCATCCAAGTCCACCCTGCCCTGATGATCGTCAACCTCCAAGTTCACCCCGCCCCGATTATCGTTAACCTCCAAGTCCATCCCGCCCTGATTATCGTCAACCTCCAAGTCCACCCCGCCCCGATGTCGATCGCCGCAGCAGGAGTACATCAACAAGATCTCCACCTCCATGCAATACTCGATCTCCGCCTCCGCCTCCATGAAATACTACCTCGTCGAAGAAACGGAAGGTCGCCGCTCCCCCGCACCCCACATCGAAGAAAGGTCAAACGGCGAAGATACTCGACATCCCGCCGGCTCTTCCAAAGAGATCTTATGACAAGACCGATGAGGAAAATGCCACTGATGTGGCTGCCCAAGTTAAGGCGCATTTTGCACCCAAAAAGCCTGAGCCAAAGCCGGTATATGATGAAAAATCCAAAAAGTGGGCTAAGTCCTTTCTTGAGCAACCATCCCAGATATCGATGAATCTGGAATCAGACTATGACCGGGAGATTATTAAGCAAGCAAAGAAGAAAAAAGCACAAGTTCAAAAAGCAGGAAGCAAGTTGTCCAGCTCGGACAACAGAAGATTCAACCGGTCCCCCCACTCAAAGTGATTTCAGACCTCAACAAGGCCTTTAGAGCTAAAATGGATATGTACATGCAAATAATGAACCCCAAAGCTAGTACTAATGCTGCACTAATGGGCATCACTGTATCGGAGGCCAAAGCACTTGCTGCCGAAGCAAATATGTCTCTTGGTCAATATTTAGGCTATGAAGATACGCCAGTGGGTCAGATAGTACGGAAGTATGTTCAAGGGGAGCCTCTAGTCAGTCATGAGGAGCTCACGCGTCTATCCACACATATGCGAAATCTGCACACATGGTATCTGTTGCAAATAAAAAAATCATCAGAAAGATTGGTTTGCGATGGACGTTAGAAAGGAGCATCACTTCAAACAATACTCGATACAGGTTCAAATGACTGAACTGTTTTAATTATACAATCAGTGCGCCCTCAACAAATCTATCATTGGTTGCTACTATCTATAAGTTATTTATTTCTATAATTATGTTTATAGCTCAGCTCGTTCATTGCATTTAATATATTATCCTAACTATATATCCCTTTGTATGATATTATATTCTGCGGAATGAAGATGCTTGAATGCAAAAGAGCTAGAAGATATGACGTTGGGTTCATTGACCCATATATCGTTAATGAATATACGTTAAATAATCATCCCAATGACGTGGAGAAAGACCTGTATAGGTTCTTAACCGAGAATAATTTTGTTAAAAAAATACTATTTCCTTACAACTTTAAGTGAGTGTTTCTATCTTGTTCACATTTTATTTTTGGTTACTCGATGTTAAGTGTAATTCATGAGCTATGCATGTATGCTTATGTAAACGTCCACTGATTCCACTGGATCTTGCTAAACATTCAAGTTGACAAGTCCCTAGTTGAAGTCCACGACTCATTAAGTTGGGACCAAAAACAGTGGAGCGACATGAAAGCAATGCTCCATAAGTAATTTCAATCATTCTCGTATTATATCGGTCTCTTTCGTTCATTTCCTAATATCAATTAACTAATAACTCCTTTGTTCATTTTCTTTGCCGAGTAGGTGTTGGACACGGTTCAGACAAAAAAATACCAGGTCCAAGAGGAGCTAACTTATAAAATGGTGAAGAGTTTACAACAGCCACCGGGAACTCATTTATGTAGATACTACGTATGCGAGTATATCCACGAGTTGACCAGTGAGCGCAAAGTTGATTCATATTATATTTACGATTTGCAGGAGAAACTAGAGCCAGAACAGCGTATACGAGCAATTCAAGAGGAGCTGGCGGAATTTCTGATGAAGGAGGTCCTTGATGTATATGGAGAATATTATGCGGATGACGAGGAACTCTATATGCCTTAGTGATCTCCATGTAGTTGATATGATATATATATCATCAATGATCATGTAATTTCAAAACATTTCTTCCTTTTGATATGATTAATTATATATATGCTTGCAAGGGATCGATTAATCATATAGATGCATCAACGTGTACTGTGTATATAGTAATGTAAAATATGTGTACTGAAATATATATTTAAAATTATAGTGAAACACAAAACGAAAAAGGAACATAATAGGAAAAAAAAAGAAAAACGCAATCTTTGCCACGGCAGAGAAACACACAAATTCTCTGCCGCGGCAGGAAGCCTTATAGTCTCAGGTGGTGTTACGACCAGGGACTAGAGCGTTTCCCCCCGCCTCGCTGAAACAGCAACGTGGCTGTCTTCTGTCGCGGGCCGTAGCGAGCCAGAACTAGAGAGGGGGGCTCTAGTCCGTTTTGGCATTCCCGGGCCCAAAACCGGGACTAGAGCACATTACAGCCCGGGATTAGATGCCCTTTTTCCACCCGTGGATCTGATGTAACAGGTTGGTCGCCGGCGCTGCAGGCATGGCGGCCACTGATGCTGCAGCTTGGTCGCTGGCGCCAGTTCCCTGGCAGACCTAGTTAGGCGAATCCGCCGCTGCAGCTTGGTCGCTGGCGTTGCTGGTGCAACTTCCCGCTGCTGGGCTGATGCGCTTGAAGTTGTGATGTGATGTTTCCCGAATTTGTTTGGAGATAATAAACATATAAAGTGGCTAATAAGTAATAACAAAGCAGTAGCTACTTTTACCACAAAATCAATAGTAAAAAATTCCCTAGAAAGAAGTTTACATTTGGTTCTAAATAGTTTCCAGGTTTTTTGAACAGAACAAACAATCAATGATTAAGGACTTAGTTTGATCTTAGTACTTAAGAAAAAAACTATGTCAGATCTACCAACAAGCCTTTAAATTGATCGGTGCATTCTGACTTAATTTGTTTCCAAATATAGCACTGAACTTCCACCAAACCAACAACGTTTAATATTTCCTTTAACATCCTGTAGCAAAAGTATATGTGTTCAGAAGACCAAAAGTAGTGTTCTTTACTGATCAAATCCTCCAAGGCCAGGTTCTGTCAGCTAATCGGCAAAATGCAAATATGCCATAACCTGCTTGAACAACTAATAGATATTCCAGGTTTCTAGATGCAGTAAAACGGTACATGTTCAAATTTTCCAGAAGTACATAAAATTTCAAGAAGCAACTGCCACACGAAGCAACCAGTCAATATCATTAGAGCTAGCTGACAGTGCTGAATTCTGCAGACTGCGGCGTTATGAGAGACCAGCTACAGGTAGGCCTTAACAACGCCGCTGTTCCTAATGAGCATTATAATAATCCATGAGCACCATAATGGCAACTTCAGACAAGGGTTCAAAGCCGTCTGCACCAAGAAGACAAACTAAACATTGTAATGTAAGATACACTACGGGAAAATTTGTCTATGTGATTTTAATTCAGCATGTAATATAAAATACACTACGGAAAAAATTGTCGCTGCCGTTGCCCCCATCCTTTGCCGTGTGTCAATAGGGCCGGAACATGGCAAAGCTGATCTCTGCCGTGTGGGCATTCAGAAGCACACGGCAAAGAAAACCTACACTGCAGATTACAGTAAAAGCACACGGCAAAGAATCAAACACGACAATGGACAAACCACGGCACACGGCAAAGAAAAACCACACTACAAAATCCCTGAGGACACACGACAAAGATCTGTTCACGACAAATACGTGGGCCCCGCGGCCCCGCAGGGGCACCCGCCGGCAGGGGCGGACGGCGTAATCTTTGTCGTGTTCCCTCGCCGTTAGGTACACGGAAAAGATAAGCCTTTACCGTGTGTATTTGCCTATATACACGACAAAGAACTGTTTTCCTCTTTTCTTTTATTTAGTTAGCAAGGCTTTTATTACATATATGTTAGGTGATGTTATTTCATAGTATCATGAGCACACACATATGAATAGGTTGTTGCGGTCTCACTATATCACACATGCTAGGGTCACATGTATGGTTTGGAGGTGTTCCGATGCCCCGAACCGCTTCTTTCTACGAAACCCTGATCTGTGGGCCCTGGATCGTCTACCCCCTAGATGTTCCTGTGACGGGGGTAGCCTGGTGGACGTTTCTCTTAGATTGTTCTTGGTTAGGTCATAGGACAATTCCAAACCATGTTTGGTAACATGTTGTGAGAAGATCAACCTCGGTTTCACCGAAATAGGGCGTTTCCCCCTAATAGTTAGACTGCAGACACTTTGTGTTTAGGGGACGACGCATGTCTACGAAGGGGGTCACACTTGGGAACCATGTTTTGGAGGTTTGAGCATGCCACCACACTTTATCACACATTCTAGGGTCACATGCATGTTTTGTAGGTGTTCCGATGCCCCGAAGCGCTTCTTCCTACGAAATCCCGCTCTATGGGCCCCGAATCGTCTACCCCCTAGATGTTTCTGTGATGGGGGTAGACCGGTGGACTTTTCACTTGGTCTGTGCTTGGTTAGGTCATAGGACAATTCCAAACCATCTTTGGTAACATGTTATGACAAGATCAACCCCGGTTTCACCAAAACAGGGAGTTTCCCCCTAATAGTTAGATTGTAGACACTTTGTGTTTAGGGGAAGGCGCATGTTTGCGAAGCGGGTCACACTTGAAAACCATGTTTTGGAGGTTTGAGAATGCCACCACACTTTATCACACATGCTAGGTTCACATGCATGGTTTGGAGGTGTTTCGATGCCCCGAAGCGCTTCTTCCTACGAAACCCTGATCCATGGGCCCCGGATCGTCTATCCCTCTAGATGTTCTTGTGACGGGGGTAGCCCGGTGGACCTTTTTCTTAGTTCGTGCTTGGTTAGATCATAGGACAATTCCAAACCAACCCCCGTCGTGTTGCCGCTGCCACGTGGTGGACTCTAGTCCCGATTCGTAGCAAACCGGGACTAGAGATAGGGGCCTCTAGTCCCGAATTAGCAGTCCCGGGTGCGAAACCGGGACTAGAGCCCGTTACGGACCAGGACTAGATGCCCATTTTCCACTGGCGATTCTACCCTCAAGATAATTTTTGTAATTTGTATGACTCTCTTTGTTACTCCCTGACGGCCTGTGACCATGTGCTCTAGCAATGCGTGGCGGCCTACTAAGGCCGTCGGCAACAAGAACGGTGAACCTATGCTTCAAGGCGATCAGTGATCTAGGTATGTCATGGACGATGTTGAGCTGTTCTGGTTTGGAAGGGTGCCCGGATGCTCAAGCCAAACCTTCAGCTGGAAGAAATGGCTCTCCTCGGGCATCACCTCCATCATCTTTCTACCAAAGTTACGGATATCTGGTTCAGAGCCTCCGTCTTTATGAATTCTATAGGAAGCCTTCAAATCATATCTTGCATAGTCTTAGGTTGATTCCATCCATGGTGTGGGTCTAGAGATTGTGGATGTGTTTGTGAAGATATGGGTGCCTATAGCAAGCATATTGTTCGAATTGGGAAGAAATAAATAGTAGGGTCATATATAGTAAGAGAGAAGCATCTGGCTGATGGCAAGCACAATAGCTAGTTTTTTGCAGTGTGACGAAGCTGGATTGTAAGGGGACCACTAAGGCATAGAATGTGAATTTGGTGGAACCGTTCACTATTCTAGAATTGTGTTAATGGATGGGAGAATTAGTGAGGCATAGGAAAATTTAGTTTACCTAAATCGCGGGTTCTAGTTTGTTGGCATTTGGTACTAAGGGAGCAAGTTCGTTGGTATTTGATGCTAAGGGACCAAGTTTGGGTGTGTTTAACTATCGGCTTCTGACAGAACTCGAACAAAAAAGAGGTTGCGCTTATCTGACAAAACTAAAATAGAACATTACGATCAGAACACTACTCGAGCATAAACTAAAACAAACACCAGCTTTGATTATTACGAGCAGAAGTTTAAAATCCAGGTAAAAACAACTACCCGCTACTAACAAAACTGGTAGTAGTCAGTTCTGCTCTACTGCTGGCCTGGCACCGCCACCTCAGCCATCACCAGCTCAGCCTCTGGCGGTTGCTCGACCACCTCCGCCATCTTTAGCTCTGGCATGACACAGTGATGAATCCATCTCTATTAGAGAACTGGTCCCAATAGTTGGTGTGCATGTTGGCGTGGGTGAACAATACCAGCTCGTAGCCGCAGTGGTAGGCATGGCCATATAGCAGTGTGGCGTCCTTGGGATTGACGAAGCAGACCATTAGCATACTTTCAGAACTATGCTCGAGGTTGTACATGCGGCAATCATGACGGTGGCCATAGCCCCGTCAAGGAATGCACATGCCAGCTGCCACCTCTTCCTCCATGGGCTGAAGCCCCAGATGCGCAGGGCATTGTCCTTGTGTACACCAAAAGTCTAGAGCTCCCTTACGGTTGGCAGGAGCTGGAAGGTGGACATGGTTGCACTATTGCGGATGAATAACTTCCTTGTGTCAACGGGGATGGGGATTGTAGATGGTAAGGTGCACTAAGATTATGGGGGAATGGATAAGTTAAATAGTCGGAGGTAAGCGGGGATTAATAGGGCCCTGGTTGCACTGCTACTGTGCATTAGTTTGTCTTTCGTTCTTTTATATTTTCTTTTGGGTGTATTTGTGCTGTCGGTCCCAGCAATTAACTCATTGTATCGTGTGCTTGCTATATTAATATGTCAGGGAGAAATCCTATTTCAAAGAGATGTGTATGCCAAAGACTCATTTATCTTTCTTCTGTGGTAATTTGTTTTGAACCGATCCTTGAATTTCTGGTTGGGCCTGTATAATCGGATATGTTATGGTTTTTTGAATAAAGCTGAAGGCGTTTGACCTCGTAGCAAACATCCTTCCATTTTATCCCTGGATATATACGGATGATTATGTGACTTTGTGAAGGTTTTGCTAAGCATATCTGTTTTCAGCGGGAATCCCTTTTAACTCTAGGAGGTGCGGTGTTCCTGTCGGCGGCAGGTGGTGGCAGTGCGGGAGTGCCTCCAGTTGGGGGCGTCGGTGGTGGGAAGAGCCTAGCCGCAGCCCTATAGGACCCGATCTGGGTTAGGGCGGGCTGGTCTTGTCCTTGTCACCTACAGTTGGACAGACGATCGGTTCGTGACGAGGGCGGCTGTGATGATGACGCGTCTACTGCAGCATGTCGGTTGGATCTTTGCAGGCCTGTCTAGGTGTGGCCGGGACTATGGTGCCAAATAAGAGGATTGCGGCGGCACTGTCATATGTGCAACAACGTGGCATGGGGACTTTATGGATCCTCTTGGGGTCCGGCTGGGCCTTACCGGCCTAGTGTGTCCTTGCTGTTACGTCCGGTCGGTACCCCCGATGGCGGTGGAGGAGGTCCTCCGGGTGTTTTGCTGCTATCGTCTTCTAGCTCCAATGGTCTGGTGTGCTCTTACCACTACGTCCGGTCGGCTACCGTCTAGGGCGGTGGAGGCGGTTCCCTCCCACATGGTTGTGGTACTGTCGTCCATGTCTACGGATTTGTCTCATAAGTCTGGCCGGCCTCACAGTGATCGATGGTGAGACGATGATGATGACTACAATACCGTGGTAGCATATGTTGGTGGGTGGCAAGATTGGTGGAGCACTTCAGATTGTCCCGAGTTGTGGTTTCTTGGGGTCGGGAAAAATCCCCGACGTCTTGGCACCGAAGCGGCGATGCTTGCGAGGTGTCCCCATCCCTTCCTGAAGGGGGTCGGTTGTACCTCTTCCCCATGCTCCGAAGCATATAGAGGAAAACCCTAGGACCAGTCTAGGCATTAGTGTCGTCGTCGTCGCTTTCCTTCTTGGAGGTGTTGCTTGGTACACAACAATTCGAAGTGCTAGGATCATGGTGGGAATACTCCGGAGGATGCAACGGTGGCGAGTTATCTTTGTTTTCGCTGATCCGCAAGTGTCGACATATTTTCTCTGTTTTTCTCTTCTTTTCTCTTTTCTTTGGGCTTGCTTGTGTTGTTTGCTCCAACCGTGGTCTCAATGTTGTATTGTGTGGTTGCTATATAAATATAGCGGTACGAAAGGTTGTTTCAAGGAGGAATCCCTTTTAACTTTTTTTTTGTGAAATTCCTCCGATCTATTAATAATCATCAACAACAGTATAAAGAGTTCTAAAAGTAATAAAAAATATAAATATGTCAATGGACCACCTAGCGACGACTATAAACACTGCCACGAGCCGAAGGCGCACCGCCGTCCTCATTCCTCCATCACCAGAGCCGGGCAAATCTTGTCGTAGTAGAGCTTGTTGTAGTAGACAGACGGGAATTCGTCGTGCTAAGGCCCCAAAGGACCACCGCAACAGCAACCATCGCTGAAGATGACCAACGTAGATCAGAAGAGACTGACCTCAAAACACACCAATAAAAGACGACTAGATCCCGAGGGATATGTCGGACACACGACTCCACACGCCCTCCGTCGATGCTAGACGCACCGGCGGAGCAAGGATATGACGGGGAATACCTTATTCTGACTTCAGGACGTAGCCACCGCCTCAACATCCTAAAAAATGACACTAAAAATAGTCTAAACAAAACACTGAGACCTCCCACTGGCGAGGGGACGTGGTCCGCCACGCCTCCAAGGCCCTAAGGCCGCCGGAGACGCGACGGACCGGTGGTGTCGCCGGCAGAGGTGAGGAACCTTAGATGGGTTTTGCCGCCGCCTCTAGGTCCGTTCCGGTTTGGTGTAGAATTCCTTTTAACTTTCTGTAGAGTTCGAAGGAGAATGTTTCTCGGAGAATGAAAAATAACTTCTTTTTATGTGCTCCATATATATAAAATTAAAGGCATCAATCCGTATCATCATAATATTAGGCTGCACGTTGCTGATTAGTAGCAGTATTAAATAGTGGAGTAATAAAAGATAAAATAGTGTGGATATCATGAATATAGTTGGGTTGGGCTTTCTGGCGGGCGTATATATTAAGTAAAAAAAGGTGAGGCGCACGTAGCGCGATCGAAAAACCCTTTTGTTCTGTTTGCTTCCCGAGTCGGCGGAGGCGGAAGGCGAAAACGAGGAACCCTAACCCTAAACTAAGGCGCAAGAACTCCCAGAGTATGGCCACCAAAATCCACCGAATTTTCCCCTTTAACTAGAGGAAAAAGGGCTATCCGTTCGCGACCCCTCGGAGCATTAGTCCCGGTTGCGCCACCAACCGGGACTAATGCTGGCACGCGTCCTGGTTGGAGCGGGCACGGGGCCAGGGGCATGCGTCCCGGTTGGTAAGGGGGCATGCGTCCCGGTTGGAGCCACCAACCGGGACTAAAGGTTTGGCCACAGCCACGTGGCGTGGCACGCACCTTTAGTCCCGGTTGCTGGCTCCAACCGGGACTAAAGACCCCTGCCCTCTATAAATGCAACGCCCCAGCCCCCTCTGCCTCCACTCTGTTTTTTCGAATGGTGGAAGGTGTGAGGGGGTGTGCTAGTTTTTTCTCATGCATGCATTGAAGATATTTGTTGAAATGTTTGAGTGAATAATCCCGTTGAATTTCTCATAGAACAAAAATATAGAAGGTGTCCGAGACGCACTTGAGCTTTCTCCTCTTTATTTCCCTCGATCGAGGTTAGCGATCTTATCTTTTCTAGGTCATTGATACAATTCATGTGTCGGTGTGAATTGGTTATTTCACTATTTATGATGTCCTGTTTTTTGATAAACTTACTTATATGTTGCAGATGAACGGTCGGGAATGGATGTACGGTGACCGGCGGGTAGCCAGGTATATCAAAGGCGTGGATAAATTTATCGATGTGGCTACGGCAAACAAAGAGAATGGATTTATACGTTGTCCATGTGTTCAATGTCGGAACAACAAGGAGTACTCTTCCTCGAAAATCATTCGCGGCCACCTGATTATGAAAGGTTTCATGCCCAACTATAATTGCTGGACCAAGCACGGGGAAAGAGGGGTTATGATGGAAGATGGTGAAGAAGAAGATGATGATAACAACTATCATCATATGTTTCCTGAATACAGTGATACTGCAATGGAAGACAATGGAGAGGAAAGAGGTGAAGAACGGGCATCAGATGAGCCGGCTGGTGAACTTGGTAGGGTCATTTCTGATGCAAAGCGAGACTGTGAAATAGAAAATGAGAAGTTGAAGTTAGAGGGCATGTTAGAAGATCACAAGAAATTGTTGTACCCAAATTGTGAAGATGGCAGCACAAAGCTCGGTACCACACTGGAATTGTTGCGATGGAAGGCAGAGTGTGGTCTAACTGACTCCTCATTTGAAAAGATGCTGAAAATAATAAAGCTGAAGTTTCCAAAACATAACGAACTTCCCGAGAGTACCTACGAAGCAAAGAAGACTCTCTGTCCTCTGGGATTAGATGTGCAAAAGATACATGCATGCATTAATGACTGCATCCTCTACCGCGGTAAGGAGTATGAGAATTTAGATAAATGCCCGGTATGCAACGCGTTGCGGTATAAGATCAGACGAGATGACCCTGGTGATGTTGAGGGAGAGCCCCTCCGGAAGAGGGTTCCTGCTAAGGTTATGTGGTATGCTCCTATAATACCAAGGTTGAAACGCATGTTCAGAAACAAAGAGCATGCCAGGTTGTTGCGATGGCACAAAGAAGACCGTAAGAAAGACGGGAAGTTGAGACACCCTGCTGATGGGTCACAGTGGAGAAAAATCGAGAGAGACTTCCCAGACTTTGCAGGTGACGCAAGGAACTTATGGTTTGGTCTAAGTACGGATGGCATGAATCCTTTTGGGGAGCAGAGCTGCAGTCACAGCACCTGGCCCGTGACTCTATGTATCTACAACCTGCCTCCTTGGTTGTGCATGAAGCGTAAGTTCATTATGATGCCAGTGCTCATCCAAGGCCCGAAGCAACCGGGCAACAACATTGATGTGTACCTTAGGCCATTAGTTGAAGAACTCTTATAGTTGTGGGGCAAACCAGGTGTACGTGCGTGGGATGAGAACAAACAAGAGCCATTTAATCTGCGAGGGTTGTTATTCGTAACCATCAATGATTGGCCTGCTCTTAGTAACCTTTCAGGACAGACCACTTGCAGCCCAATGGCGTACGTAGGGGAGGAGGAGCCGCCGGCTGTGGGGATTCCTGACGGACTTGCCCTAATTACTCCTTACCTACGTACTTGCAGGCCGGCGAGCATGGCGGCGCTTCTTCGACAGGGGGCGAGGAGGATAGGTGGCTCCCTGCTCCAGCGAACCCAGGCGGCGGTTGCGGAGGAGCGACGCCGGCTCCTCGTGCCAAGGCGCATTGTAACAACCCCAAGAATTCGAATCTAAGTGAGCTTTGAATTCAACTTGAAAATGAATTTGAATATGCAAATTCAGTTAAATAGCAATCAGACAAATGATTAAAAAAAAAGAAGAAGAACTGACGAACAGGGGGACGAACCCTAGCTGCCGTCGATTCCCCATCGCCGGCCAGCCACACCGCCCCCTGGACCCACCGCCAATGTAGCCGACGCAAGCATCAGCGCCGCGCGTTGCCCGCCAGCGGCACTGCTCGCCGTTGCCATACCGCGCACTGCTTCGCCGACACCCCGCCGTGCACGCTCGCCATGCCATTGCCGCTGCCCAGACGCTTGCCGCACGCCACCTCGCCGCGCTCCTGCAGCTCGCCAGACACGTCCGCCGCTTCGGGACGAGCCCAGAAAGCCCCCGCACCCCCTAGACAAGCTCGCCATCACCGCCAGATCATCCCCGTCACCACGCGTCGTCCTCCCGAGCGCCACATCTCCTATAAATCCCCACGCTGCGCCATTCTCTTCGATTTTCTTGGGAATCAAACCCTCTCACCCACCCAAGCATCACAGCAGTGCCAATTTAGTCCATCGCCGCCGCCAAAGCTCGCCTCCGACGCCACCACCGCCGGACCCATTGCTGAAGCCTCGGAGGATTTTGGCATAGGAGTGCACCATCTCGGAGTCGAGGATTTCCCGAGAGACCTTTCTTTAGGCAAGTCACCTCTCTGACCAATGAAATTTTTGGTGGTAAATGATTTTATAATATTGAAGCTATGTGCAATAATAGAACCCCTGAACCATTAATATTTGATGTTATGCCTTGATACCAACCCTAGTAGAAACACTGGACTTGCTTGATGGATGATGCATGATTGTTTCTATGTTTGCGTGGAGGTCATATTTACCTTCAAACTCTTGGTATAAAAAGGACTAATCACCTGAATGGGAGTCTTGACTTTGGATTATGTTCCCTAGTATGTGGGCGTGGTTGATGGGTAAACCTGTGGTACTTCCCTGACACAAAACAATAAAACACACCACATAAATTGTAAGAACCCCCTACGCTATTCCAATGGATTTTCTACATGGTACATTGACCCTGGTATGGGTGATCAACGGGGAGACACTTGTAGTCAGGATGCTATAGTATGTTATCGATTTCCGTGGCCCTGACATACTCCCGGTGAGATTCGAATGATGAGACCTTTCCGGGTAGAATTTTCAAAAGATAGAGTAGATAAAAACTTAGCCATCGATTAAAGGTTCTGATGCCAATGATAGCAATATCGCAAACCCTAGCGGTTTGGGCCACTTTGGCTTAGCACGGAGCCATCGGAGGCACACACTTACATATCTAAAATCCATGGTACAGAATGAAAGAAAAATAAATATATATATACTGAAGAAAATAAATGACACCAAGTATGATCACTTGGTGAGATTAAGTATGCCGCGGATGGATGATGTTTTCCCCTCTGTTTGGCAAAGTGGTGAAAATGGTACCACTATGGGTTTGACCACAAGGAAACCCTATGGGATTTTCCTGGTTAATTAATCTTGAATGAAACTTTAAATTGGAAACCATCTTGTGACTTGCTGAGTACTTCAGTACTCACCCTTGCTATATAAACATTTTTCAGAAACACCCGGAGACGTCGCGGAGGTTGATCCTGATATCTTCCTTCACGAAGAAGATTTTGAGTTCTAGGTCATTCCTACGCTCGAGGGTAGATCCTAGAAATATAGCCATGTGTGTAAAATCAATAAAGTTTGTATACGTTAGTCATGTTTTAATGATTTTAAGACAAAGAGAACCTTGTTTAATGTTGGAATGTAAGAAAAATATTTATGTGATATTATCTACCCCTGTAATATTATTCCTATGAGTTTGTATGTGATGGCTGTGTTTTGTAATCACTCGGAATTTCGCGAAATTTTGTCTTCGGCGAATTCGTGGAATTTCTAGTCATGGTCCCGAATTTTTGGGGCGTGACAGAGTGGTATCAGAGCCAGAGTGGTATCAGAGCCAGTCTTGACCGTAGGAAAGACCCCTGGTTTTGGAAAAATAGTACATGTTTGAAAAAAGAAAACGATTGAGAAAAAGAAATTTTCTAAAGCCTTTATCCAGCTCTTAAAATCTTTTGTTTTTGATATAAAATTTGTAAGATAAAATTTTTGTGTAAAAAAATCTTTTTGCGCTTAAAAAATAATTATTTCACATATTGTAGGCATGGTGTACTATTTTTATACCTCTCCTGAGACGCTCGGGGGATGGGCCCAACTCTTGTGGAGGATGTTGGGATATCTTTTTGTGCCGAGGCAGGACCTCCCACATTTTCATGCAAAAGCTATTTTTGTGCATGGGATACTTCAGTATTGGACCGGATGGGTTAACGTAAAAATTGATGGTACCGAGACCACTTATGTTGGACAAAGGGATATAGAGGAAGATGCAATTCAAGACGCATCCAGAAGGGCTATATTGAACCTGCGACATAAGTACGACGACACATTTGATGAGTCCATTTATCGACTCATACCCCAGGAGTTGAATGATGGAAACAGCGTGGGAGTGCCTTTTCCTCCATTCGTTAATGACGGGTCGGAGATAGAGGTAGTGAGAGAAATCGCCTTTGCAGCAGGGCAATATGGGAAGATTCGAAAGGAATATCAAGAAGCCCAAGGTGAGATAGTCCCATTGCGAGGCGAAAATATAGAGCTCCGCCAAAACATAGTCGACTTGGAGGAAAGACTTAAGGAAGTCTTACATGCCAAGCAGGAGATGGCCGGTCCCAAGTGCAAAGCGATTAAGGGCTTGTCAAGGGGACCAGTCACAGGGACCAGGAGCAAAGAAGATCAAGGCCATATGGACCAAGAAATATCTTGAACCCTTCAAGAGTGCTCCGCAAGTGAGGCCGGAAGAAATAGAGGCGCCACCAAGTTAGGAGAATGAAGAGGAAGAGGAACCGATGGAACGTGAGTTCTATACCAGCAGCAACCCTCCGTCAGATGAAGAATAGACGCTTTAAGAAAGGCGCTAGTGTGATCTAGGTCTGTGTCTTAAAATGGGTGTGCCATGTTTTGATGATGTGTAAGCAGTATATGCATGTATGTGTGATTAAGTACGAGGTACGAGTAGCGAGTAGGCTATGTAAACCGCTTGGTGTTTGTGTAAAATAAATAAATAAAACTAACGTTTTTAATATTTTCCTACTCTTGTATATCCCAAATACATATATACTCTCTAATAAAAGTTTTTCTTTCAAATAAAACAGTTACAAGTCATCGACATGGATGACCACAACTCACAAACAACCCGAGATAACGAGGACTACGGTAGTAATGGAGAGCAGCCAAGTCTAGCAGCAATTATGCTAGCCATGGATAGAGGCAGACGACAAACCGAAGAGAACCAGATGAGGATGTTGGAAACGCATGCCCGGATGTTAGAAAGAATAGCAACAAAATTGGCAGAAAAAAAAGGAAGTTCGGAGGCAAAGAATTTGTCAAGAAAACCAAGGTGGGGAGATTTCTAGAAGACAAACCCACCAATCTTCTCTGGTTCAGAAGAGCCACTAGACGCCGATGACTGGCTCAGAGATGTTGAACGACGACTGCAAACCATAGGATGTGAGGACCAGGAAAGGTGCTTTTTGCATCACATCAACTACAGGGATCCGCCGCAGCATGGTGGATAAATTTTTGGGAAGCCAGTCAGAACCCAGAGGAAATAACATGGGAAGAATTTGTGGAAGGATTCAAGAAGGAACATATTCCTTCAGAGATAATGTTAATGAAACGTCGTGAATTTTTGGATTTGAAGCAAGGAAATCAAACTCTGAAGGAGTATTTGGGCAAGTTCAATTATTTGGCAAGGTACGCATCTGATGACGTGAGCACGGAGACAAAGAAGATGGAACAATTTGAGCAGGGTCTGCAAGACTCATTGAAGTACCACATCTCGTCTCAAGTGTTTCCCAATTATCAAGCTATGGTAAATAGTCTTCTGAATACTGACAAAGTGAGGGCAAGCGTGGTGGAGGATCGGAAGAGAAAAGCACGAAATTTCAACACCCCAATGGATGCCCTTAGATCTAGGACTTGGGTGACACCAAGTTCGGCAGAGCAGCGGAAAACAATGGCCATAAAGAGGGATGATCAAAGAGGAGGAAATGTTGACAGAATTGTTAACTGCTTTAGGTGCGGAGGAAGACATTCGATAGGAAGTTGTCCACAAAGAAAAACAGTGTGCTATCACTGTGAGGATCCTACTCACTTGCGGAATGCGTGCCCAAGGAGGAATTTACCTGTGGAAGTGGCGAGGACCCAATTCCGACAACAGCAAAGCATGAGGCCACAGAATACGGCCAATAAAGGGAAAGGATTGTTACAAGCAGGGAAGGCCATAATTGGACAAAATTCTTAGGGGGTGAACAAGGGAGGGATGAACCAAAGGACTAATCAAGGACGGGTGAATTATGTGTCTATCGAAGAAGCCACAGAGGCTACCGACGTGATTACTGGTACGTTTTCAGTAATGTCTAAGCCAGCCTTAATTCTATTTGATCCGGGAGCTACTCATTCTTTTATTTCAATAAGCTTCACATTAGAAAATGAGATACCCTCCTTCCCCTTAGAGAAACCTTATGTGGTTGAATCACCCGGAGCAAAGATGAAAGCTCAAACAAAGACTAATGAGGTAGAAATAGACATCCATGGAGAAAAATTTAAAGCAAACCTGATACACTTGCAACTAAGAGATTTGGATGTTATATTAGGAATGGACTGGTTATATAAATATAAGGCAAAGGTCGATTGTGAGGAGAAACTGGTTTATGTCACCTGTCCGAATAATCTGACCTTGAGGATAAAGTCACAAAATTCCTTTATGAGGAAGCAGAAGAAGAGGGTATGTAGTATGGTGGCAGAAGGAGTAATGCAGATTCCGGTGGTTAAAGAATTTGCAGACGTGTTCCCAGAGGAATTACCTGGGGAGCCACCAGATAGAGAGGTGGAATTTAAAATAGAACTTAAACACGGAATAGAACCAATTACAAAGCAACCATACCACATGTCAATAAAAGAGATAGTAGAGTTGAAGAAG
Organism: Avena sativa; assembly: GCA_916181665.1. NCBI lineage: Eukaryota > Viridiplantae > Streptophyta > Magnoliopsida > Poales > Poaceae > Avena > Avena sativa. Next base: position 31,290,223 of record OV702300.1, on the reverse strand, counting down.
CAAATTGACGAGTTATTAGACAAGAACTTTATACAACTAAGCATCTCATCATGGGCAGCACCGGTATTATTTGCAAAAAAGAAGGATGGTAGCTCGAGACTATGTGTAGACTACCGGGGACTAAACACAGTCACCATTAAAAATAAATACCCTCTGCCCAGGATTGATGACCTTTTTGACCAGTTAAGGAATGCTAAAATCTTTTCAAAGATAGACCTAAGGTCTGGATATCATCAACTGAAAATTCGCCCAGAGGATAGACCAAAGACTGCTTTCACTACCAGATATGGATTATATGAATTCACGGTGGTACCTTTTGGATTAACCAATGCACCAGCCTTTTTCATGAATCTCATGAATAAGGTGTTGATGGACTTTTTGGACAAATTTGTAGTAGTCTTTGTCGATGATATCCTAGTATACTCAAGTAGCCCTGAAGAACATGAGCAACACTTGAGACAAGTTTTGACAAGGCTAAGAGAGCATAAGTTGTTCGTGAAGTTTTCCAAATGCGAATTCTGGATGAAAGAAATTGCCTTCCTGGGTCACATTATATCGGAAGAAGGAGTTAAAATGGATCCAGAGAAGGTGAAAGCAATATTGGAATGGAAGGCCCCAACAAATGTGAAAGAAGTTCGAAGTTTCTTAGGGTTGGCAGGATATTATAGGAGGTTTATTGAAGGATTTTCAAGGATTTGTCGGCCACTAACCCAATTGCTGAAAAAGGATAAGGAATACGATTGGACAAATAAATGTGACAGTGCATTTCAGGAGTTGAAGAATAGGTTAACCACTGCACCAGTTCTGGTTTTACCAGACTCGGACAAAGGATTTCAGATATATTGTGACGCATCAAGACAAGGGCTAGGATGTGTACTGATGCAAGATGGAAAGGTCATATCTTATGCGTCAAGAAAACTCCGACCACATGAGGAAAATTATCCAACACATGACTTAGAACTAGCAGCAGTAGTTCATGCATTGAAAATATGGAGACACTACTTGCTTGGGAATAAGTATGAAGTATTTTTGGATCATAAAAGTCTGAAATATATTTTCACGCAGCCCGACTTAAATCTTCGACAACGAAGATGGTTAGAATTGATAAAAGACTATGAATTAGAATTTTAATACAAACCCGGTAAGGCCAATGTGGTGGCAGACGCATTGAGCCGAAAATTATATCATAGCACAGTAACTGTGCGGCAGGATCAGCCGGAGTTGTGGAAGGAGTTCCGGGAGTTGAATTTATAATTAGTTGAAGAAGGAGCACTGATGACCCTGCAAGTTCAAACCACAGTATATGAACAAATTAAGCAAGCCCAAGAGAAAGATGAAGAGATACAAGAGCTCAAGGAAAAGGTGCTGAAGAGCGAGGCACCAGACTTTTCGGTAAATGAGCAAGGAGTACTGTATTTCCGAAACCGTCTGTGTGTACCAAACAAAAAGGAGTTAAGGGACTTAATCCTGCAGGAAGCACATGCTTCGCAATTCTCCATACACCCAGGAGGTACGAAGATGTATCAAGACTTGAGAAAGAGGTATTGGTGGAGAAATATGAAACGAGAGATTGGTGAATATGTTACACTCTGTGACATATGTCAACGGGTGAAAGCAGGACACCAAAAACTGGTTGGTTACTACAACCTCTATCCATTCCAGATTGGAAGTGGGAGGAGATTGGTATGGATTTTATTACAGGTTTACCCAAAACAAGAAATGGATATGATGCTATATGGGTCATAGTTGATAGGTTGACCAAAGTAGCCCACTTTATACCCATAAAGCAAACATATGGAAAGAATAAGCTTGCAGTGTTATATTTAACCAAGATTGTAGTGTTGCATGGAGTACCTAAAAAGATTTGCTCCGATAGAGGGCCGCAATTCACTTCTCACTTTTGGAAAAAGTTACATGAAGCCATGGGGACGGATTTGGATTTCAGTACAGCATACCACCCACAAACCAACGGACAAACTTAGAGAGTGAATCAAATCCTGGAGGACATGTTGTGGTCATGCACGCTAGTTTATGGAGCAGCATGGGACACATGTTTACCATTTACAGAATTCTCATACAATAACAACTATCAAGCTAGTATTGGAAGATCACCATTTGAAGCCCTGTATGGAAGAAGTTGTAGAACACCATTAAATTGGACTGAGGTAGGAGAAAGCAGCTTCTTGGACCACAAATAGTTCAAGATGCAGAGGCTCAAGTGAGGATTATTAGAGAAAAGCTACAAGCAGCTCAAACCAGATATAAGCAACATGCCGACAAACATCGACTTGATCTTAGCTTCCAAGAAGGGGATTATGTATACTTAAGGGTTACTCCTTTCAAGTCAATCCAGCGGTTCCACACAAAAGGTAAGTTGGCACCCAGATTTGTGGGACCGTTCAAAATTACAAAACGAGTAGGGGAAGTTGCCTACCAGCTGGAGCTAAGCCCAAAACTAAAGAGAATACACAATGTGTTTCATATATCGCAACTCAGAAAGTGCTTAGAGCCGCCGGAAAAGAAGATGTCCCTGGACGAGATTGAACCCCAAGAGGATCTGACCTACACTGAGGAACCAGTTAAAATCCTTGAAACCAAATAGCGACAATTAAGAACAAGGAACATCAAGTTCTGTAAGGTGCAATGGAGTAATCATACGGAAGCGGAAGCTACATGGGAAAAAGAATCAGAGATCCGACAGAAATATCCGAATCTGTTTTCAGAGGAGGAGTGAATCTCGGGGACGAGATTCTTTTTAAGGGGGGTAGCTTGTAACAACCCCAAGAATTCAAATCTAAGTGAGCTTTGAATTCAACTTGAAAACGAATTTGAATATGCAAATTCAGACAAATAGCAATCAGACAAATGATTAAAAAAAAGAAGAAGAACTGACGAACAGGGGGACGAACCCTAGCTGCCGTCGATTCCCCATCGCCGGCCAGCCACACCGCCCCCTAGACCCACCGCCGCTGTAGCCGACGCAACTATCAGCGCCGCGCATTGCCCGCCCGCGGCACTGCTCGCCGTCGCCATACCGCGCAGTGCTTCGCCGACACCCCGCCGTACGCGCTCGCCATGCACTGCCGCCGCCCAGACGCTCGCCGCACGCCACCTCGCCGCGCTCCTGCAGCTCGCCAGACACGTCCGCCGCTTCGGGACGAGCCTAGAAAGCCCCCGCACCGCCTAGACGAGCTCGCCATCACCGCCAGATCATCCCCGCCACCATGCGTCGTCCTCCCGAGCGCCACCATCGCCTATAAATCCCCACGCTGCACCATTCTCTTTGATTTTCTTGGGAATCAAACCCTCTCACCCACCCAAGCATCACAGCAGCGCCAATTTAGTCCACCGCCGCCGCCAAGCTCGCCTCCGACGCCACCACCGCCGGACCCATTGCTGAAGCCTCGGAGGATTTTGGCATAGGAGTGCACCATCTCGGAGTCGAGGATTTCCCGGGAGACCTTTCTTTAGGCAAGTCACCTCTCTCACCAATGAAAATTTTGGTGGTAAATGATTTTATAATATTGAAGCTATGTGCAATAATAGAACCCCTGAACCATTAATATTTGATGTTATTCCTTGAGACCAACCCTAGTGGAAACCCTGGACTTGCTTGATGGATGATGCATGATTGTTTGTATGTTTGCGTGGAGGTCATATTTACCTTCAAAATCTTGGTATAAAAAGGACTAATCACATGAATGGGAGCCTTGACTTTGGATTTTGTGCCCTAGTATGTGGGTGTGGTTGATGGGTAAACCTGTGGTACTTCCCTGACTCAAAACAATAAAACACACCACATAAATTGTAAGAACCCCCTACTCTATTCCAATGGATTTTCTACATGGTAGATTGACCCTGGTATGGGTGATCAACGGGGAGACACTTGGAGTCGGGATGCTATATTATGTTATCAATTTCCGTGGCCCTGACATACTCCCGGTGGGATTCGAGTGATGAGACCTTTCCGGGTAGAATTTTCAAAAGATAGAGTAGATAAAAACTTAGCCATCGATTAAAGGTTCTGATGCCAATGATAGCAATATCGCAAACCCTAGCGGTTTGGGCCACTTTGGCTTAGCACGGAGCCATCGAAGGCACACACTTACATATCTAAAATCCATGGTACAGAATGAAAGAAAAATAAATATATATACTGAAGAAAATAAATGACACCAAGTATGATCACTTGGTGAGATTAAGTATGCCGCGGATGGACGATGTTTTCCCCTCTGTTTGGCAAAGTGGTGAAAATGGTACCACTATGGGTTTGACCACAAGGAAACCCTATGGGATTTTCCTGGTTAATTAATCTTGAATAAAACTTTAAATTGGAAACCATCTTGTGACTTGCTGAGTACTTCAGTACTCACCCTTGCTATATAAACGTTTTTCAGAAACACCCGGAGACATCGCGGAGGTCGATCCTGATATCTTCCTTCACAGAGAAGATTTTGAGTTCTAGGTCATTCCTACGCTCGAGGGCAAGATCCTAGAAATATAGCCATGTGTGTAAAATCAATAAAGTTTGTATGCGTTAGTCATGTTTTAATGATTTTAAGATAAAGAGAACCTTGTTTAATGTTGGATTGTAAGAAAAATATTTATGTGATATTATCTACCCCTGTAATATTATTCCTATGAGTTTGTATGTGAATTTCGCGAAATTTTGTCTTCGACGAATTCGTGGAATTTCTAGTCACGGTCCCGAATTTTCGGGGCGTGACACGCATGTACAACACACAGGAGGTATCTTATCTTAACCAAATCTCACATATTTTATCCGACCATTCAATCGTGTTCTCCTTGGAATGGCAGCAAGTTCTGAGGTAGCTTCTTTGTTAGGTCAATTTTGTATTACAAACAAGGGCAAGAAATGTCTAATATTTGGGAACACAGAGTGTAGTCTCTATCTATGCAGAGTAAGTGAAGCTATTTCAACAGCTCCAACTGAGCCACGCCCTTAATTAGCACCCAAACGCGTATTTATATGCACATGAATGGCGGCGTCGGTGTGCAATACAGTAGTAGTATATTATTTTAGTTATGCAGTCTGTATCAAAACCTCAAACTGATACTAGTGTTCTTAATTATGAGCAGTCAGTTCTCAATTATTGATGGCATTAATTGAGCAGTCAGTATTCTTTTAGTTCATTTCATTTTTTTTTGCTCCAACAAGCTGAGGCTATGCAAATCATTCCCTATTTTTTTTTGCTCCAGCAAGCTGAGGCTATGCAAAGAGTTTTTATGAGCAGTCAGTGCTTAATTATTGATGGCATGAACGACCCAATCATTTCCTATTTTTTTTTGCTGCAGCAAGATGAGGCTATGCAAATCCAGAAGCAGAAGGAGGAGCTGTACGAGGCCTTATGTAAGGCGGACTTGCCAATGGTGGAGAAATGGAGAAACAAAAGGCTGCTCCGTAATCTCGCTGTGCATATCAATCCAAGGAAACATGACATACAGTGGTACGTAATCAAACATATGTTGATTTGAAATGTTTTTTTTTGTTTGTATTTCTTCTCCTTACCTGTTAGTTTGACAGGAGTTGGTTAAGGGCATCCTTATAATCTGATTTCACTCTCCGATCCTGTAGGCAATGGTTAAGGGCATCAAAGTGGTTTAGCAATGTGGTAATGGCAGCCGGGTCTGTTTCATTTGCATGCATACCTGTTGTTGGTCCGGCGTGTGTTGAAGAAATGAAGTACTCCTATGTTAAAGAAATGAAGAAGGTTCTCCTGATAATGAAGATGCTCCAGAAGGAGTATGAGGAGAAGCAGAAGCAGTGAAGACTTTGACGAAGAACCAAGTTCTAGAAATGTTTATGATCTGCTAGAACTTCAGTACAAGTTATCTGTGTGTTAACTTAGCTATGAGGAAGATCTATGTTCGACGTTGTTATTATGTTGTTACTGTATCTGCATGAGGTTATTCTGGGTTTGCTAGCTGGACTGATGTAGGCTGTTGGAGAATTATCTCCGGCTTGAAAGTTGTGATGTGATGTTTCCCAAAATTTATTTTGGAGATAAACATGTAAAGTGGGTAATAAGTAATAACAAAGCTGTAGCTACCTTTACCTCAAAATCAATAGTTAAAAATTCCCTAGAAAGAATGTATTTTGCACTGGAAACGTTACATTTGGTTCTGAATAGTTTCTAGGTTTTTTGCACACACCAAACAATTAATGATGAAAGGTTGATCTAGCGAGGGAAAAACGCTTCGCTCCGTCTGCTCCCGCGGGCGGACGCGAGCGAACCCTAGCTCGCGCCACAGCCGCCTCTCCCCACCTCTTCCCCTCCCCTCGTTGCCGCCGATGGGAGTCGTCGGGCGAAGCCCCGGTGGCATAGGCGGCGGCGGGTCCTCCCTCTCTCCCTCGTTTGGCGGTGGCGACGCGGGTGGCCTCGGTGGGCAGGGGCACGGTGCGGCTGCTCGGCGGTGGTGTGGCGGCTCCTAGTTCTTGCATGCAAGCGGCAGGGGTGGCGACAGCCGCGTGCGGCGCGAGCCGGTTCTCCAAGAATCTGGGCGGCGCTGGAGCTCGCCGGAGTGGGACGCGCGCGGCTCCGGCCTGGCCGGCTGCGATTCCGCGGCTTTGGGTCGCGCTACTGGCAAGAGCTTGGAGACTCGGGCCAGGGCAGGGCCCTAGGCCCTTGTGCCCTCCCTCTTCACCCTAGATCTGCAAGGCGCGGGCAGCGGGGGGCCGCAGGGCATCGATCTGGAAAGGGAGCCCTCTCCGTCGTCTGTCCGGCCTCCCGGGACCTCGCGGTGGTGCCTCCCTACGTTTCCCCAGCTTTTCGGTGTACTTGGCTTGGTTTCCGGGGAGGCGGCCCCTGGCGGTGGGAGTCCTCTTGGTTGGCGGGCATGCCAGAGGCTCTGGCATTGGTCGGTTTCCTCGATCGTGTGGACGACGTAGTGCCAGCGAGCCACGCGGCGTGCTGGAGGTTTCGGCCGTTGCTTGGCGACAGTCGAATTCCAGCGCGAAAGATGGAACTATACTAACATCAGCAGATATTTATACGGTATTCATATGAAGTATACAATGACGGTTCCAAAGCAAAAGTTGATTAACGGAGGAACAAGTGTAACCGCAACTGCTTTTCATATTTGATTAGTCTATAAAGCACCTTCATTCATTCATCATCTATTTTACATCTGGATAATGCAAGACATGGGCACTCATTCATCCTTATGAACATGATGTTTTAGCGTCACGTCACATGTAGAAAAGAACAATGTGAGGCGCTATTAGTTCAACTTAGCTAGCGATCCAGACCTATAAAACTAAAAAGCAAAGTAGCATTTGATCTGTCCCCACAAGTTATGTTTCAGTTGAAACTGAAAATCCTTTTCTTGCTCTAACATCGCCAGGTCCTGAAAACTTGACTATAAGAATGCTCCATGTACAACGAAAAAAAAGAGGTCAGAGGGAGCTGCACAAAAAGTGCTTGTTATAAGGTGAACATCAATTGTTCATGATAACGAAATTACAGTAGAGTACGGACTTAAAAAATATGAGCACTTGCAGGCCATCAACATCGATCTAAAAAAGCTAGTAGTATGAAAATATCTTAGGATATTTAGATAATTGTACCGGTAGTGTCGGTAGGTATATACAGAGCAAATCGGTTCACCATTGTAAAATTGGCTCTAGACACTTTTCACTGCATAATCTGATCAAAACAATGGAACAAACAAAGTTTGCTTTAACAATTTTATCCAAGGTGTGAGAAATATAAACTTTTGGCGACTGTACTATTTATAAGGAATCTCACTGTGCGTATGACCTACATTGGTTGAAATGAAAGAATCTCTCAAGAAAATGATTGTCGACGTGTTTCCAATATCTAATAGGGCAGCTAGTAGGTTTTACAAACAGAAAGCACTCAGGAAAAAAAAATGCTTCCACTGACCATTTTTAAATTCAATAGGCTTGTTGCCTGTCAGATCTGACCATGTTCAAGGTTGCTAGGGCAGGCTCTAGTTGCAAATCACAAGTAATGCGATGCAACAGCTGCAAAGAGAAGGAAAAATGTAAGAAAGTAGGGGATATAAAATGAGATAAATACATCAACATCTGTCATTGTTTCTTCACTTCTGGAAGAACCAAACCCAAAGTTAAACCAATCAGTAACGACGCATTCCAAGCAAACAACCTGGCAAAGTAAGAAACTTTGTGTGCAAAGACAATCAAAACTGCCACATCAAGACACTGCCAAGGAGAATAGATCACATACCTCGTGTGATCTCTGATACCAAACCCCACTCGATCAATTGTAGGAATATAAAAAATTGAAGGAAGACATACATATACAGATCGGAGGGCCTGTTTAGCTCAAAATCATGTGTCCCTTCATCTTTTACAATATAGTGGAGACTAAGTAAAGCATAAATACCCTTGTTCAGATTTGAGAGAGGGCCTGGCGATGGAGAGTAAATTCCATGTAACTAATTAATTCAAGGGAGATTTCAGAGTAACAAATACATGCGACCAGCAAGAGTAGGAAAGTAGAAAATGCATGTGCTCATCCTATGTAAATTAAATTAAGGATAAGAGATGAGAGCTTGTGTATCCATGCAAGCAGGCATTGCTGTCCAATGTCAGTAGGCAGTACACGTGATGATTGTCGCTTCCTCCTACTCCTACATTCAGCAAGCACCACGCATAATTCAATCAAATCAGGTGGAGGGGCAAAAGGTCGAGGAGCTTCCAAGCCCGAAACCTGCCAGATTGAGGAACATATGTTGTGGGATTTAAAAAAAAGGGGATTAAAATCGGGAGCAGCAGGCTGCCAACGTGAAGAGGTGGCGATGCAAGTAGGATGGTGTGGTTGATGCCGATGGCAACACAGGTTGGTTTTTAACCTGGAGGCGGGGACAGCACAGTTAAATCGAGCAGTTTCTACTCGATGGATGCATCTGACGGTTTCATGAGCATATTCGATGCAGGCACACTGATATATTCAGGAAACTTAACAATTAATCATGCCAAATAGGAAAATAAATAAATTTTCTTATTTGAACAGAATGTCAAAGCTAACACTGTGTTTTGATGTTGGAAAATAGCCATGGAATTGGAATTCTGGAATTGCTGGGCCTAATTCAACCGTTTGGAAGGGCCTTAGAATTTTAGCGTGCAAACATACCAAGATTCCGAGCCGCGACCCCGCAAGCGTCCGCCCGACCTCGGCAGTTTCCGAGCTATCCCGCACGGAAAGGTGTGGAATCGACGCACCCCTTCGTTCCCCTCAGCCCCGAGCGAAGCGACACCCGCTGCCCGGCGCCGCCGCGGTGAGCTCCCGCCTCTCCCTTCCCCCACCCTCTTCTCCCTCTTCCCGACATCCTCTCCCCCCTTCCTGGCCTCCTCTCCCCCTTCTTGGCCTCCTCTCCCTCTCGGAACGGATGGGGGAGCCCGCCCCTAACCCCAACGACACCTGCTGCCGGAGCCTGGAGGTGGACCTGCTGCCCAGCGCCGCCGCGGTGAGCTCTCGCCTCTCCCTTCCCCCACCTTCTTCTCCCTCTTCCCGGCCTCCTCTCCCCCTTCCCGGCCTTCTCTCCCTCTCGGAACAGCTGGGGGAGCCCGCCCCTAACCCTAGCGATCCGGCGGCTACGGCCATCAGAGGGAGGCAGGGCTGCTCAACCATCGGTGGGAGGCAGGGCTCAACCATCCCCTATCTCTCCTCTTCAATTTCTTGCTGCAGGTATTCCAATCGGAAGCCCCCAGATAATACATAGTATTTTGATTTTTATTTGAACTGCAGATTTCGTATAAGAATTAATAACACCTTTGTCCAACTGTAATGTTGCGTGAAAAATAATTTATAAACCTCAAATATACAATACTATTGTGCAACACCTATAGAGAAGTTTATATTGTCAAATCTCAAAAAAACATTCAATTTCATGTTGTGTATATCCAAACATGATTTGGAATTGGATACTACTATTTGATTCCAACGGAAAATTCCATACGCATCCAAACGTCAGAATTGGAAATCAGGGTCATTTCCTTTCCATCATGGATTTGGAATCTTTGGCCCAATTCAATTCCGAGCTTATTTTCCAACATCCAAACACAGTATAAGAGAAATTACTGGAACATACTGTTAGGAATAGACAAGTTATATTCCTCTGAGGGCCGGCTTGCAGACGGCTTGCAGACGCGCGTGCGGACGGTACGGCGATGGCTGGAGGGCCCGACAATTCAGGAGGAGGACCACGGCGGCCAGAACGGGAACCGGCGGTGGCCGGGGCGAGCTGACGGCGGCGGCGCGATTACGAGCAGAGGAACCCTAAAACCGGCTCTGATACCATGTTAGGAATAGACAAGTTATATTCCTCTGGGGGCCAAAGGCCACAATATATATTACAGGTACAGGGCAAATATGCAGGAAGCCCCCTAACATATGGGGGAAATACAATATACAGATATATACATCTAACACATACCAATCTTGAGATACTTACCTTAATTTTTAGAAACATAGCTGTGGAGTAATCAGTAGATTCATCTTTGAAACCAGCACTCCGAATTCAATTGTAATCGCACCAATTCAGTGGAGGCTTGAGTGAGTAACAGACATAACCCGATGAAAATCCAACCAAATCGGAGGAGGCAAAATGTCGATCAGATCTGGAGCGGAACCGCAAGAAGACCAGCACTACGGAGACGGGTCTCCTCAGCCCGAATCTCAGACAACACCTCAGAGAGCGGAACACGACCACGAGCATTCAGCTGCGCACGCCGGGGCTCAAACTCCTGGCGAAGCCGAGACAGAAACTCATAGATGCGGTGAAACTCCAAATCCGAGCGCACAATCTGGCAGCACGAGCATGTGCCACAAACAACAGTTCGAAGAGAATCAAGCTGACGCCAAATAGCAGCACTCTGAGTATATAACTCATCAATAGTGGAATCACCCTTCTGAAGAGCATGCTCCTGGCAAACCACGGACAGGTAAAGAGCATCCCCAGACGGCTGATATCGCTGACGAAGATGTGCCCACTGAGCGGCAACGGTAGGGAGACTCATGAACTCGGCAGCATACTGGGGCAGAACACTGGAGGTGAGAACAACAGCAGCACGAGCATCCTCATCGACCCACTGAGTGTAGGCCGTCAGAGCATGGCGATAGGTCTCGAGATCAGCAGAGTACTGTGTGAACTTCAGGTCATAAGCAGCAACAGCACTATCATCGGCACTCTGAGCAGCATCCTTGGCCTCCTGAGAAGCATCAGCACTGAGAACAATCGGCGTCGGCGGAAGAGGAGCCACAGGAGCAGGAGGACACGGCGGACAGGAGACCTCGCCGGAGAGCACACCCCAAAGACGGAGACCGCGCATGTGAACGCGTATGAAGGCAGCGAAATCAGGATAATTCGTGCCATCGAAGATCACCGGGCAGCGAGGAATCGCAACATAGCCCGATGCAGAATACATATCTCACTCTTTTTTTGCTCTCTCGACGGGGCCCGCGCGTTGGAGGCAGAGGACAGGCCCACGCGCGCAGCAGCGGATCGGCGGGTGCACCCGAAAGTGGAGATGCCCAATCAAAGAAGGTGGGGCCCGATCGGAAGTGGGGGTGTGGGTGAATCAATGGGTGTAAAACAGCAGGAGGCAGCACGTGTATATGTGTAGATGTTCTGTACGGAGGAGTGTGGGTGAATCAATGGGTGTAAAACAGCAGGAGGTAGCGCGTGTATGTGTGTAGATGTTCTGTACGGAGGAGCACCTGGCGGGGCGGCTTGCAGACGGCTTGCAGACGCGCGTGCGGACGGTACGGCGATGGCTGGAGGGCCCGACCAATCAGGAGGAGGACCACGGCGGCCAGAACGGGAACCGGCGGTGGCCGGGGCGAGCTGACAGCGGCGGCGCGATTACGAGCAGAGGAACCCTAAAATCGGCTCTGATACCATGTTAGGAATAGACAAGTTATATTCCTCTGGGGGCGAAAGGCCACAATATATATTACATGTACATGGCAAATATGCAGGAAGCCCCCTAACATATGGGGGAAATACAATATACAGATATACACATCTAACACATACCAATCTTGAGATACTTACCTTAATTTTCAGAAACATAAATGTGGAGTAATCAGTAGATTCATCTTTGAAACCAGCACTCAGAATTCAATTGTAATCGCACCATTTTAGTGGAGGCTTGAGTGAGTAACACACATAACCCGATGAAAATCCAACCAAATCGGAGGAGGCAAAATGTCGATCAGATCTGGAGCGGAGAGCAACCTGACAAATTGACCAATATGAGTGAGGGGATCAAAAGAAAGGGGGCGGGGGGAGAACCTGGAGAACACAACTATCTGGTGGATTACAGTTGCATAGATGGACGCGAGGAGGCGACCGTGGAACTCCAATGGAACAGAGTGAGCCTTTTAAAGATGGAGGTGGTGCCGGATCAGTTCAGCGTGGCAGTTTCTTCTGCAATTACAGGGCAATCATGGCAGGTGAATGGTGGGCACGATGGGGCGGTTTCATGAGCATTTGTAGAGAGAAGGGCATAGGTCGCATTGGACAGAAATCGTAGGTCGTGGCGGCGGACATCGCCATGATGGAAGAGGAACAGACGGAGCGTGGGAGAATGAATAAAAGGCGACGTGGACGTATGAGAACGCTGGAAATTCAGGTAGTGGGGTATTGCTATTTAGATATAGAAGATCAATGGCGCACCCCATATTGGTGTGTCACTGATTACTTTTCATATCTACAATGTGGCTTATATGTGACGTACCATGTTGAAATGTGTCACAGGTAAGTAAAATACTTGTAGCGTATTTTCACATGGTGTGCCATAGATAAGTTAGGGTACACCTATAAGTTGTACTTATAGATGGTGTCACCTTACCAGTAGCACACCTCATCACAGATAAGTAGAGTACCAGTGGCAGAGATGTGCCACAGGCACTTATCTGTCCGACCCATCAATAGATGTTTTTGTAGTAGTGGATGACTCATGCAGTCGAACCCAACACCCACCTGGAGATCTGGATGCGCTACTCTTCGACAACTCACTCACCATACAAGGAGCAGGGCAGGGATCGTGCTCGTTGCTCCAACTAGTGGGACGCCTACAGTATGCCCTACAGATTAACTTCCACAGTACCTCCAACAACAAGGCAGAGTACAAAGGGCTGCTCGCAGGTACGTACGTCTGAGGGGCCGGTAGCCTCAGCTCTAAAGGTGAAACTCCTTAAAGTCACGGGAGACTCACATCTGGTGATAAATAAACAAGTGAACAACAAGTAGGGATACAAATCTGAGGATGACACGGCGATGGCGCTCTACCTCTAGCTAGCTATAGGAGGAATTAACCCTCCCTAGAGAAGACGAGATCGAGTTGGAAGGAACTGATCTGACCGACCTGCACAAGATATATAGAGTCGCGCCACCCGCCCGGGATTGATGGACAAGAGGTCATAATCGAGGTAAACACCACCAGGTCCCAGGCCGCCTAATTTAAGGCAGACGGGCCACACACACACATATATATATATATATATATATATATATATATATATATATATATATATATAGTTGGTCTCTATCAAACGCACCCTCCGTCCGTGAAGTTAATGCATGCAAGGACCATATGCCGAAAGCTCTCGCATCGTGCATACCTCCACCTGGATGAGTCCCCTCCCCTGGTATGCTACTTGCAAAACAACAAGCTACCACACGAACGAACATGAGGAGGCTGAATCCATTGCAAGGCTGTCCTCGAGATACACACTAATATATATATATATATATATACGACAGAACTATTCAGAAACACCCCCTTAAGATGTTTCTGAATATATATATATATATATGGTCCTTGCAATGGTCCTCTTAAGGGGTGTTTCTGAATATATATATATGGTCCTTGCAATGTATATATATATACATATACGACAGAACTATTCAGAAACACCCCCTTAAGAGGTTCCTAGATAGTTATCTAGGATCCACCACTGGTGGAAACGGGGCTATAGGTCCCGATTGGTACGGGGCTTTAGTCCCGGTTGTCCAACCAGGACGGGGCAATCCGGACTAAAGCCCTAACCTTTAGTCCCGGTTGCCCCACCAACCGGAACAAAAGGGTGCACACGTGGCAGCGGCAGAGGGCGAGGGGGGTGGAGCATTAGTCCCGGTTCGTAACACGAACCTGGAATAATAACCTTCTGCCGCGGCAGAGATTTGACCCATTTCTCTGCCGCGGCAGAGAATTCATTTTGGCACACTTTGTTGCCGCGGCAGCATTTTCACCACTTTTTGTGCCGCGGCAGAGAATTCATTTAGGTTGTTTTATTGTTTATTTAGTGATTTGCACTTATCAATGAAGGAACCTTATATTACATCATGAATATCATGACAATATTACATTGAATACAAGGATCGAGTTCATGCACTACATACAAAAGTTGCTATTCGATGCTACCGGCCAATTCCTCCAAAGTTGCTATTTTTACAATCCCTATTGTCTATACACAGCCGAATAGTATTCCCCTTTTGGGTCTAGGACTTCTGCATCCAAGAATCCCGCCAATTCCTCCTGAATTGCTCGTACGCGATCCTTTGGCAGAAGACCGTCCCGTAGACGTTCGATCTGATTTAAAAAAGGAGTCAGCCTATATGAATGAAACTAAACACAATTTGATTGTAATTAAAAACTATAGAAATTATTTACGTACGTGGAGTTGCTCTAAATTTCTGCCCTTCTCATCGCACGTCTGCCGGATGAACTCGCAAACATAGTATCCACATAGATTGTTGCCTGGTCCCTGCGTCAGGCACTTTACGAGAACAGAGTTCAATCAAAATAATAATCAAGCATGATAATAACTGTATCAAAACTAGAATCAAAAAGATGCGCGGATATAGCTAGTGGTGCTTACATTTAGTGGTTGAAATGTAAGCTCCTCTTTCCAAACACCCCTAGTCTTGTTGGTGAACCGTTTCCAAGCGCTGCCCGGCGTAGAAAACGAATAAAATAAGTTATTAAGTACTTGATATCATAAAATTCACGAACGCTGCCGATATAGTGTCGTAATGATTAGAATTACCGCTGGAGAAGTATCTGCATGTCCTTCCACGTCTCAAGGGGTTTATGTTTCGAGTCCATGACTAGTACATGCCCTTTGTCAAGTTGAATGATTAACAGAATATAGTGGAAGCTGCAAATGCATAACTAATCAATTATATACTTAACATCGAGTAAGCAAAATAGAAAGTGTATACAAGACAATAACACTCACTCGAAGTTGTAAGGAAATAGTATTTCCCTTTTGGTTTCTTGAAACCTTAACGCGTGTACTATATTATCCTCCGTATCCTGGGGGCTTATTTTGAGATTAGCTTCATGAATCCAATATGGTCAATGAAGCCAATGTCATAGATTTGTCCTCTGCTGCATTCGAGAATCTTCATTCTGCATATTACAGTATGATTATATACATGCAATAAACAAAATAATATAGTTGGAGACTAAATTAATTACAGAATTAGTACTTACAGACAATAGGCACTGATGATCGATTTGTCCAAGGCGTCTTGATTGAATAATTGAAATAGTTCATCAAATTCAATGGATATCATGTCATCCTTTTCTTTCCCATGATGCTTTTTTGTAACCCTCAGCACTATCCAGTTAGCCCCGGCCCTTGTGGCATGCATGTACCAGTTATGCAATCTTCGCATTTTTGTTGGAAGATTGTTTACCTCCTCAGGTTTGACGAGAGGTTTGCCATACTGGTATTTGTATGCTACTTCACTCACGGGGAAGAACTCTAACTGGGATAAGTACTGGGCAATACTCATACCTTGAGCAGCGGCAGCTTCTCCGTATTGTGCAACTACCTCTGGATCATACTGCTCTTCGGCCCCATATTTGCTCGACCCCACATTGGTTTGGGAAATCACCTTGAGAGGGGCGCAAGTCTGTTTTGCTTGTTCTCCGAGCTGGGCAACAGATTTCTCGCTTGCATCAGTACTGCTCTTCGAGGCTTTTTGTGCCACATGTGACTTGAGAATAGAACGCTCATAGTCTGATGACAGCTTTGGCTCGGGTTGATGAAGAGTCTTTAGCATTTTCAACACTTTGGCTTTTTCTTCTTTGGTGCTGGGGAACTCTGGCTCTATCGGTCGCCTCAGCTTAGCGAATAACGCTGTCGTTTCCGCATCAACGATCGCCGCAGTCTCCTCTTCAGTACAGTCATAAGCTCTCTTGGGAGGAACCTTTGGTACTTTTGAAAGAGGCTCTTGTTTACGTTTCGGCGATCACTTACGACGCACAGTAGCGGTACGCTTACGCTTTTTATCCTGAGGCGCCGACAATGGCTCCCGCGGCGATGGCTGCACCGGAGATTGGTGAGGCGACGGAGCCGGGTGAGGCGACGAAGACGGCTGCCGCGGCGGCGACGACCTCGCTGGAGACAGGTGAGGCGGCGGCGAATATGGCCTTGGCGTGTGATTTCGAAGCACGATACATTCCTTCGGCCATAGAATGGTGACGTTTTTTGCGTCTCCTAGTACAGTCACATCCCCTTCACCTGCAGGGTAGTGAAGATCCAAAACCTCAAAGGTGGGCATGATTTCATCCACGCCGACAACAACGTAGCCCTCTGGAACCGGACGACAGTGGTAAGTTGGTGTGGGTCCAATTGGTACGGCATAGCCGACCACCACCTTCATTGATATGTTCACAACTTTGACATGTAGCTCGCAGTGTGTCATCTCTGTGATATCATCCACTGGGTAGCCAACATGAGCCATCGTCGGTGCATCATCGTCATCGCCATTGTCATCACCCGGGACCTCGGTGGAAGCCACACTGTTTTTCGATTATTCGATAGGCCGGTAGCATCGAATGCAGTGTGCTGCTGAGATGGGCCGGTAGTACTTTGCTCTTTAAGTGCGTTAATTTCATCTTGTTGTTGCTTTAATCGTTCTTCAGTTAAACGCATTCGCTCTTTCTGACTATCTGCTTCAACTTCCTCCCTGTCCTTTCTCCTCTGACGGCTTCTATCAGGATATTTCTTCCTCTCTTCTGGAAACCCAGTCCTCCATGGTTGGGAGCCTCTTGTGCCTCGTGTTCGTCCATCATGTTCCTTATTTCCAAGGGCGAGTGTGAGGTCATCATTCTCTCTATCGGGAATGAAGTCCCCATCTTTAACAGCCTTTACTGCTTTTCTGATCCTCTCGATTGGCAAGGGGTCTTCTTTATGTCGTATGTTATATATACACCTCCCTTCCGAGTCCAACGTGCCCCCATGCCCGTAAAACCAATTCCTTGCACGTTCTACCCAATCGTCTGTCTCTGGGGTGATCTTTTTATCACGCAGTTCATTCTCAAGTTTCTCCCACTTAGGAATGCCATCCCTATAGCCACCTTGCCCCATAGTATGGTGATACTTCTTGTTAGCAGCATTCAGCTTATTCGTTGCAGACATTTTCTTAGCTTTTTCTGATGTCTTGTATTCCACAAACTTAGCCCAGAATGGTTTTATCTTCTCAAACTAAATATTCTTGAAATCGGGAGTCTTCTCTTTCACGACATAGTCAAGGTGCAATCTTTTCTTCCAGTTGGTGAAACACTGGGCCATCTTCTTCAAAGCCCACTCCCTGACCTTAGCCTCCATGGCTCTCCCATGTTGTAAGGCGTCCTCAACCGGATCCTCCGCATTTGGATCCAGCTCTATCTTCGGTAGTTTGAAATTAACCATGAGACTCTTCCACAGTAAATCTTTGGCGTGGTTAAGGACAAATAAACATGTTCCCTCTTCATCCGCATTAGCAGGCCTATTCCAATTTCTAATGGTGATCGGGATTAAGTCCCTAACGATTACTCCGCATTGTGCCACAAATTTGTTTGCGACAACTTCGGGAGCCGTCGGCTTGCCGTCTTCAGCGACATCTTCGATCCTGAACCTCTCATGGTCTTGCAACTTTTTGGTTGGGCCTCGTCTGCTCTTTTCAGTAGATTCATTCGATCCGGAGGGCTAAAAGAAGAAAGATCATCGTTACTATTTCTATATAGATAGCAGATGATTAATTAATGAATTGTTTATATTACATGCACCTCGCCGGAGAGGTCGTCTTCTCGATTACACAAGGCATCCCCTTCTCCCTCGCGGAAGGCAACACCTTCAACCTCAAACAAGTCGTCTATTCCGGTAAAAAGAGGATCACCCTCACCGAAGTTGTTCAGAAACGTTGATACGTCTAAATTTTCTTCCCCACGGATCACACCTTGGATCAACTCTTCCTTTTCTTCGTCTCTGACATGTGGGTCCATATTTTCTACATAGGTGGAAAAACGAATAAGTCAAAGCATCTAAAGGAGAAAGTTAGGTACGGTGTTAAGAGATATAAACCCTAATTCAGAGAAACCCTAATATATACATACACAATAATAAAAATGAAGAGAAACCCTAAACCCTAAACCTAGCTACAAAAAGGAAACCGTGTAGTAGATAGGCACATCGTCGAACCCACATGCACCTAAGGGGTATTAATGATTCCTTATCAAAGATAGGGCTTTTAAGTTGCTTGACAATGTGAATAGGGTCTGGGGCTACCCACAGTGACTGACCAGTGGGGCCAAAGACCAATAATACCAAACTAATTAATAAACCTAATAATACCTAACTAATAATAAACCTAATAATCGAAACACCGAAAAGAAAGGGAAACAATCAACACATGGCATCGATGCAATGCTCAAGCAAGTATGATGATATGACAAGTTAATTTGCATTGGAATGTAACCCTAAGACATGCTCGACGATTTAATCGGGGTTCCGAGGGGTGAAAACCCTAACTCGGGGAAACTCCGGAACATATGAGAGGGGTGCATTTGTTCTTCTAATTATACTTGTCATTTAAGTTGTTGAACAATGCATGATTATAGGTTAAATAGATAGGTTTCATTTTTATGAACAATTTGATATATTATTTGTATTTTTCTGACTTATAAACAATAAGTTATTGATTTTACAATATTAAATCATTTTCTGGAATTAAAAAAAAGGCAAATAGTTTTTACACCGGGGCGCCCCCTAGCCAGTGAGACTGACAGAAGGGCCCCAGTGCCAACTCAGCCTCCATGCGTACAGATCATTTTTATACCACAGAGGAGCCTACCCACTGAGGCTGACTGATGGGCCCTAGGCCACATCAGCTGCCACGCGAGCACGAGTGACGTCAGCACGACATCACGCTGGCGGTGAGCTCCCAGGCAGCGGCAGCGACGGCGATAGCGGGCACGCCTGGATGCATGGATGGGCGCGTTAGAGAGAGCACGATGCAGGGAGAAAGAGAGTGGCGGCGCCGCTCCTTGTTGGTCACCGGAGCGTCACCTCCGTCGAGCTCGAGCGGCGCCGTCATCGGGCACACGCAGGGAGAGTAGTACAGGAGGAGAGGGAGAGAAAGAAGAACACCGTGAGGATCAACAGCTCACCAGGAACACGACAGAGGTGGTGGCGAGGCCGGGCGAGCTCGGGAGACGCCGGAATCGACGGAGACAGACGGCGGACGGAGCTTCCAATCCAGGCGATTGAGGTCACGCGCGAGGGGGAAAAGTAGCCGGGGCGCGCGTGGACGGAGGCAGCGGTCGTGGCGGATGGAACGCGCGGGTGGCGGCGAGCTCGGGCAGCCTGCCGGCGTCGGGGGCGGTTCCTGTGCGCGTGTCGGTGAGAAGCAGAGAAGTGAGATGGGGAAGAAGAAAGGGGGCGCGTCAGTTATAAACGAAGGGCCTTTAGTCCCGGTTGGTGGCTCCAACCGGGACTACAGGGGCATACGTCCCGGTTGGAGCCACCAACCGGGACGTATACTCCAATATTTTCAGCAGACCAAGGGTTGGCGCGCAGGGGGTCTTTAGTCCCGGTTGGTGGCTTCAACCGGGACATATTTCCCTGTTTTCAAAAATTTTCAGGTATTTTCTCTCTGTTCCCGCCTTATTTTTTATTTTGGGGTTTAAATTTGTATTGTTTTTTAAATGATAATTAATTTGGAATTTAGAAAAACTTTAAACATAAAAGTGTTTGGATTTGAATAAATAATTCAAAACCATTTTCTGTTTTAAAAAATAATTAATGTAACCATTTAAAATATGAACCATTTGCAATTAAAAATGAATTAACTTATATTTTTTTAATATCAATTTGGAATTTAGAAAAACTTTAAACATAAAAAGTGTATGGATTTGAATAAATAATCCAAAACCATTTTCTATTTTTAAAAAATAATTAATGTAACCATTTAAAATGAATTAACTTATATTTTTGAATATTAATTTGGAATTTAGAAAAACTTTAAACATAAAAAGTGTTTGGATTTGAATAAATAATTCAAAACCATTTTCTATTTTAAAAAATAATTAATGTAACCATTTAAAATATGAACCATTTACAATTAAAAATGAATTAACTTATATTTTTTATTATCAATTTGGAATTTAGAAAAACTTTAAACATAAAAAGTGTATGGATTTGAATAAATAATCCAAAACCATTTTCTATTTTTAAAAAATAATTAATGTAACCATTTAAAAATAATTAAATTATATTTTTGAATATTAATTTGTAATTTAGGAAAACTTTAAACATAAAAAGTGTTTGGATTTGAATAAATAATTCAAAAGCATTTTCTGTTTTAAAAAATAATTAATGTAACCATTTAAAATATGAACCATTTACAATTAAAAATGAATTAACTTATTTTTTTAATATCAATTTGGAATTTAGAAAAACTTTAAACATAAAAAGTGTATGGATTTGAATAAATAATCCAAAACCATTTTCTATTTTTAAAAAATAATTAATGTAACCATTTAAAATGAATTAACTTATATTTTTGAATATTAATTTGGAATTTAGAAAAACTTTAAACATAAAAAGTGTGTGGATTTGAATAAATAATTCAAAACCATTTTCTGTTTAAAAAAATAATTAATGTAACCATTTAAAATATGAACCATTTACAATTTAAAATGAATTAACTTATATTTTTTAATATCAATTTGGAATTTAGAAAAACTTTAAACATAAAAAATGTTTGGATTTGAATAAGTAATTCAAAACCATTTTCTGTTTTTAATGGGCGGAAAAAAAAGGACGGAAAATAATGGGCAGAAAGAAAATTTGATTAGGATAGAACTGGAATTAAAGTACATAACGCAACTAACACAAAGTTACATAGAAGAACTGAAAATTAAGATACATGGCCAGATTAAGCCACAATCGGCCGAACTTGTTTTGCAATGTTGGAATAATTCAGTCATGC
Organism: Avena sativa; assembly: GCA_916181665.1. Classification (NCBI taxonomy): domain Eukaryota; kingdom Viridiplantae; phylum Streptophyta; class Magnoliopsida; order Poales; family Poaceae; genus Avena; species Avena sativa. Next base: position 31,268,944 of record OV702300.1, on the reverse strand, counting down.
TCCTGCCTACACCTGTAATACTCGCCACTGTAGTCGTCGTACTCGCCGCGGCCGTCGTCGCTATCGTCGTCGGGGTCGCCGTAGTTGAACCTTGAAGGTTGAGTACGAGTGGGCTGGACTTGAGGGTAGCGCAGGCGGGGGCTAGAGTCGGCGGCCGTGTCGTAGGCCATGACGCTCTGGAGAGTCCGGCCACGCCACCACAGCCGACGGCCGGCCTCGTTGATGTTCGGAGGAGGTGGGCCCTCCTCCTCGTGCCTGGCGAGTGCCCTCTCACGCCGATCCACGAAGAAGGCTTCACAAGTCGAGAAATAGTCGGGATGCCATCTGGGATTCCTCCGCTGCTCCGGCGTGAGCTCGAAGTAGTAGTGGTTCGTGATGGCCATCCGACGCGCCACACCTAGAGGGACAGGAGGAACCGGCACGCCTCCGGCGCTCAGCATCCAGCCGACGGGGACACAGTAGCCCGGCCGACAGGGGTAGTTCGAGGCGCAAAGCGCCTCCGCCTCCCTGGGAGTTAGTGCTACGGTGGAAGCCATGGGAAAGAGTGATGAGGTTGCAGATATGAGTCTAGAGATGTGCAATGACAATGGAGGCCAACCCTACATATATATAGTGAAGAACTGGCGGGAAGAACTCGAGGGAAGAACTGGCGGGAAGAAAAATGGCGGGAAAAATGGCGTGTCGACATTATGTCGTGCGGCGTGTACCTTGTCCTAGATGGTGTCACCAACCGGGACTAAAGATGAACCTTTAGTCCCGGTTGGAGACACCAACCGGGACTAAACACGAGTCAGCACTAATGATAGGGGTGAGTGTCGACATTATTTCGTATGTACAAACCGGACCCACTTCCTGCCGATTCGGCAGATATTTGTCCTTTTTACCCGGGATGGACGAAAAGGTTTGAGATGTCCCTGTTGGGAGATAGTCCATGTAAGGTGGTCTAGTATTTTAGGAAAATGGGACGGTAGCATTCTGAAACGGCATTTTGGTGGTTACTTCACAAAACGACCCGTTTTTTGCGCTCGGAAAATGGAAAAGGGATTTTCCGTGCGACAAAAAGGAAAAATTCCTCCTGCAACATTGTTCTCCATACCAATGGCCACACATATACATAATATGGGCACAACATCACAAACTATGCCGTGATTCAGCACATAACATCGGTCATTTGGACCGAAAGCCATGAAACCTCGAACATGATAGGTCATTTTGTGAAGGTTTTTTCGAAACATGATCAATATACCAAGTCTGATATTTTTCCTTTCAACTATGTAACATAATATGACACCACGCAAAGGATTTTCATTGTACGGATTTTTTTTGAATTTATTATGCCCGTTTTGAATTACCTGAATTTCTAACTATGGTCGAACCGGTGTGCATGAATATAGGGGACGAGCATCGTTAGAACTTGCATTGGATCTCTAAAGAAACCACATATTGCGACTCTAGAAATGATTTTTTCAAAAAATCACGGGCGATAGATCATGTACCTGTAGTACAAACCGGACCCACTTCCTACCGATTCGGCAGACATTTGTCCTTTTTACCCGGGATGGACGAAAAGGTTTGAGATGTCCCTATTGGGAGATAGTCCATGTCAGGTGGTCTAGTATTTTAGGAAAATGGGACGGTAGCATTCTGAAACGGCATTTTGGTGGTTACTTCACAAAACGACCCGTTTTTTGCGCTCGGAAAATGGAAAAGGGCTTTTCCGTGCGACAAAAAGGAAAACTTCCTCCTGCAACATTGTTCTCCATACCAATGTCCACACACATGCATAATATGGGCATAGCATCACAAACTATGCCGTGATTCAGCACATAACATCGGTCATTTGGACCGAAAGCCATGAAACCTGGAACATGATTGGTCATTTTGTGAAGGTTTTTTCGAAACATGATCAATATACCAAGTCTGGTATTTTTCCTTTCAACTATGTAACATAATATGACCCCACGTGAAGGAGTTTCATTGTTCGGATTTTTTTTGAATTACTTATGCCCTTTTTGAATTTTTTGAATTTCTAACTATGGTTGAACCAGCATGCATGAAGATAGGGGACGAGCATCGTTAGAACTTGCATTGGATCTCTGAATAAACCACATATTGCGAGTCTAAAAATGATTTTTTCAAAAAATCACGGGCGATAGATCATGTACCTGTAGTACAAACCGGACCCACTTCCTACCGATTCGGCAGACATTTGTCCTTTTTACCCGGGATGGACGAAAAGGTTTGAGATGTCCCTGTTGGGAGATAGTCCATGTAAGGTGGTCTAGTATTTTAGGAAAATGGGACGGTAGAATTCTGAAACGGCATTTTTGTGGTTACTTCACAAAACGACCCGTTTTTTGCGCTCGGAAAATGGAAAAGGGCTTTTCCGTGCGACAAAAAGGTTGGTGTCACCAACCGGGACATTATGTCGTGGGACACATGCATAATATGGGCACAACATTATGTCGTGCGGCGTGTACCTTGTCCCGGATGGTGTCACCAACCGGGACTAAAGATCAACCTGTAGTCCTAGTTGGAGACACCAACCGGGACAAAACACGAGTCAACACTAATGATAGGGGTGAGTGTCGACATTATTTCGTAAGTGTCGACACTATGCCGAGCTGCTTGTACTATAAATAGGCATCCTTGCGAGTCCAGTCCTCCAGCCAGTTTGAGGCATCTCCAAGATGGTTTTCGAGAGCAGGGACACCACTGCGGCTAGTTTCAGGGAGATGCCGACGGAGCCCAGTCCTCCGGCATCTCCGAGAAACTGGTCATAGAGGCACTCCCTAATATGTGAAATTAGTTAGCTCCAAGGCATATTGATCTAGTTACCGTACATCCATTCCCGACCGTTCATCTGCATCATATAAGTAAGTTTATCAAAAAACAGGACATCATAAATAGTGAAATAACCAATTCACACCGACACATGAATTGTATCAATGACCTAGAAAATATAAGATTGCTAACCTCGATCGAGGGAAATAAAGAGGAGAAAGCTCAAGTGCGTCTCGGACACCTTCTATATTTTTGTTCTATGAGAAATTCAACGGGATTTTTCACTCAAACATTTCATCAAACACCTTCAATGCATGCATAGAAGAGAAAAAACTAGCACACCCCTCACACCTTCCACCATTCGAAAAAACAGAGTGGAGGCAGAGGGGGCTGGGGCGTTGCATTTATAGAGGGCAGGAGAATACGTCCCGGTTGGAGCCACTAACCGGGAATAAAGGTGCGTGCCACGCCACGTGGCTGTGGCCAAACCTTTAGTCCCGGTTGGTTGCTCCAACCGGGACGTATCCCCCCTTATCAACCGGGACGCATGCCCCTGGCTCCGTGCCCGCTCCAACCAGGATGCGTGCCAGCATTAGTCCCGGTTGGTGGCGCAACCGGGACTAATGCTCCGAGGGGGCGCGAACGGATGGCATGTTTTCTACTAGTGCACCCTACTTTTTGAAAAGTGTCTCCTAACCCAAACTAGCCCCGACCTGGACATCCCGTCCCCGACAAGGATATCCCTGGACTTCCCCGTCCCGGACACAATTCCAGAGACGCCCCGACCACACCCCCTTCCTTCTTCAAAGGCCCGCCCCCGAGCGGAGACACCTCCCGACGATTTCCTAGAGTCTACCATACCTGCGCCGGTGCCGACGAGCGAGCGGCGGCGGAGGCCGACGCGAGGGAGGAGGCGCCGGAGTTCCCCGCTTTTTCCCGAGCTAAAGACCTTCTTCTGGGCTGCGCCGACGCTGACGAGCGAGCGGCGGCGGAGGCCGACGCGAGGGAGGAGGCGCCGGAGTTTCCATCTTGTTCCCGACATAACGACCTTCTTCTAGGGTGCGGCGGAGCAGGCGAGCGAGCTGCAGTAGCGGCAGACGCGAGGAGGAGGTGCCGGATTCCCCGGCGAGGGCACCAACCATCCGCCGCATCGGTGCAGGCGAGATACCGCCGGTATTCATGGCACCTATCAGGCAGAAAGGGGTGTCCCTGCAAAAATCTGAGGTGTATGCCTAAAATCCTGCTAGTTAACTGCCACAAATCTTGCTAGTTAACTGCCGTAAAATGTGCTAGTTAACTGCTAAAATATTATGGTGAGCTAAGAGGAACTTGCAAATCACTAGTGTGTCTGGTTTCGTGTTTTTTTGGAAGTTAATTGAAACAATCCATGGTAGTTAGCACATGATGGGTGTTAGCACCTTGCAAACTTCTTCTAGTTAACTGCTTAAATTTGTCTTGTGAAATTAATGAAACCTTGTAAAAAATAACTGATGTGTTTGTTTTGTTGTGGTTTTTTGGAGTTAACTGAAAGTGTCAAATGTAGTTTCAGAAAAATGATGCTAACTAATTTCATGTATGGAAGTTAGCTACTAGGGAATGTGGAAGTTAGGTGTTCAATAAAATTAACACATGCTGTGTCTTTTTCTCCGCAGATTTTTGAAACAGATACACATCTAAAAATGGCCCATGGAAACAATGATATGGTTGAAAATATGGTAGATGGAGGTGAAGAAATATACTGCTAGTCTGGCCCACCAAAACGTAAATGTTCTCCTGTGATATGTGATGAGCCTATAGGTCGTTTTGAACCTATGATGCGTCTTCCAAGACGACAAGCTGGTAGCAGAGCATGCCCCAATCCCATTGTCAAGTCTACATCAGTGCAGAACAGTGTGGATATGAATCCGTCAAGAGGTGTTTCAAGCAATCCAAGTGTTGTATCTAGGAATCATATGCAACACAAGAGACAGAAAGTAGTAGATGCAGACAATGTTGACATTGTTCACATTTATGGTAACTCAGGAATCAGCACTGGGCAGTTAAGTCTCTATCAAGAAGCAGTTAGGTCAATTCCAGACTCATCTGACAGCCACTCCAATGACGATGAGATCATGATGTGTTCTGGTCCAAAAAAAACCACGCTCACCTGTACGCTGCAATGAGCCAATTGTTGTTACAGATCCAGTTTTTCGTCTTCCACGAAGGGCAATGCAAAGTAACAGTAGGGAGTCAAGATGTGCACATAATGAAGTTGAGAAGAAAACATCAGATGTACAGATCAAATCAAAGCTGCCAGTAAGATCATCAAAGGATATGAGGCCAGATGGTAAATCTGAGAATGATGCAATGCATAAAAATAGGACTTCATCAAATCATATGCCTCCGAAAGATCCTTTACTTCATGTACCTGTTGTCACGCCACCTTGCCCCATCAAACATGGGCATGAAGAAACACCAACTCCTCTACAATCGTACACACATGTGAGTGCCTGTAAAAAATAATTGTTTCAATTAATTATGAAATAACAAAAAAATATAGCATTCTAGATATGGTGAAACATGAAAAATGTTGTTTATTTTATCTTTGTTACTTAGAGAAGATAATAAAACTAATAGTGACTGACATATTATGCCTGGGAAACATATGCAGGCACCTGAGCTCCGAGAGAGTTTCATACCTACAGTTGCCCAGGAATTCGAAACATTTGATGAGGCTTTTCAGTTTTACAACACATATGCTAAGCACACAGGGTTTGGCATTAAGAAAGCCCAACGTGACAAGAGACGGCGGTATTTGCGATGTGTCTGCGAGGGAACACACAACACAGGTTTCGATGAATCTGACAGACAACGGGATAAAGTGAGCAAAAAAACTGGTTGCAAAGCATTTATGAGATTAAAAGAGAGAGATGATGGTAGCTGTGTTGTGATGGATATAATCCTAGAACACAATTACCCATTGCTGTTAACTCCATCAATGCAAGTGTTCTTGCATTCACACAAACGTGTTGACGCAACGCTGTAGGATTTGATTAAAGACCTCCAGTTTAGCAACGTCAAACATGCTAGCATAATGGGATTCCTATCTAGGATGAATGGTGGAAGCAACAAGTTACCATGCCATGACAAGGATATAAAGAACATGTAAGTATCAACGCATAAAAAAAACAAAAAAGAAATCATATAAACTCATATTCTCTGGCGATAACTGATACTTATAAACTACAAATTTTGCAGGAAAGCGCGTAATACACGCCTCGACAACGCAGACGATGTGCAGAAACTATTCAAGTTCTTTGCTGATATGAAAGCTGAAAACGATAATTTCTATTCTGATGTGCAAGTTGATTTATAAAACACAATTAGAAATATTTTCTGGTCAAATGCTAGCTGCTGAGCTGCATATGCTGATTTTGGCGACTGTATCACATTCGATACAACATACCAGAGAAATATATACCACATGCCACTTGCAGTTTTTGTTGGCGTCAATAATCATTTGTAGTCGACCATTTTTGGTGTCGCGCTGATGGGCGACGAAAGCATAGAATCATTTAAATGGGTATTCAGCACATTCTTGAAGTGCATGGGCGGGAAACAGCCAATTTGTATTTTAACAGGTATGTCAATATTAACCTTAAAAAAGGTTATCTAGCTATTTTTATGAAAGTCCATTTGTTCTGTCCATTGAAGTTATGTATCTATTTATTAAGAAAAATGATGATGCTTGCTCTGCTTATGGAAGTTAGGTACCTATTTTTATGGAAGCCAACTTGTTATCTTATGATAGTTAGGTATATGTTTTATATGATAAAAATTATGGCTTCCTCCGCATCTGGAAGTTAACTATATGTTTGCACTAAGGTTCACTTGCTCTGATTTGGGAAATTAACTAGCTGTTGTTATGGCAAACTTAGATATATATTAATTAATATGAATAACTATTAATTGGGGAAAAATGACAAAGTTAGGTAGATGTATTTATGAAAAGCCAACTTCTTTGCCTATTGGGAGTTAGGTAGCTATTTTAATATGAAAAAATCTCTGGCTCGCTGAGTATCTGGAAGTTAACTATATGTTGTCATGAAAGTCCACTTGCTATTTTTAGGGAAGTTAACTACATGTTGATATGGCTAACTTAGCTATTATATATTGATATGAATTTCAATATAATATTGATTGTGAAAAAATTGACAAAGTGTTACTGCTGTTGGATACAGATCAGTGTCCCTCTATGGCGCAGGCTATACCGGCGATTTTCCCACGGTCTCTCCATAATCTGTGCAGATGACACATAATGAGAAAGCATAAAGTTGCGCTAAGAAAGCTTTACCAACTTTTTCCTGACCTGAAAGAGCAGCTAGCTGCAAGTTTGAACCATCCGCTAATGCCGTCGGAATTTGAAGCAGCATGGCATGAACTGATTGATAAGTACGGGCTGCACGCTATCAATATGATGATCAACCTGTGGAACGAGAGGACTACATGGATCTCGACATATTGGAAGGATGTTTTCTGCGCCAGAATGACATCGACACAGAGAAGTGAGAGCATGAACCATGTGCTGAAGAAAGGATTCGTGAAGGAACAAGATAATCTCCATATATTTGCGAAACAAGTAAATAACTGTATACAAACAAGGCGAGAAGCAGAAAACGCAGAAACACTTGCATCGATGGTACAAATCGCAAACATGCTTCTTTATTTTTTAAGTAAAGGATACATATTTAAGTTATGTTTGAACAACATGGAAATTATCTTACAATAAATATTGAAGTTAAGTATGTCACACTACTGAAGTTAACTTATAAAAAAATTGAAGTATACATAAGAAAAAATTGTAGAGGTTGGGTTTGTAATAGATGTTTTAAATAAAGGATAAAATATGTAAAACAATACTTCATAGTGCTTTGGCTGATATGTTAGTTTACATATGCAGGGTGCAAGGAAATCTTTGACCAGATATGGATTTGAGGAACAAGCACTAAAAGAGTACACGAGAGCAGTGTACTCGGTGTTTAAAGAACGCATATATCATAGCACAACTTTCAGAATTAAAACATCTTCGGAAAACCCAACACACTTCCTTGTCCATCACTAAAACCAAAGTAGGGTATTTGCTTGGTCGAGGCATGAGTTCCGTGTGCTAGCGGATGAAACAGAAGGCATATTTGAGTGCGAGTGCAAACTATGGGAGCATAAAGGTAAATTATCTGAGTAACATTACTGAGAATATGCTGCCGCGAACAAATTATTGATTTGCTTTTTTTATTGAAATTACATGAATGCTTTTCTAGCAAAATTTGTTTTACAAAAACAATAAAGGGGATTAAATATCAGGAATACATTAAAAATAGTTAGCATTCATGGAGAAAAAATATGCCAAGTAAATAAATGAATTTAATAAAATGATATGGAAGTTAAGTTTGTAGAACAACGGAGGTTAACTGTATTGAAGTTGACTTCACTGAAGTTATTTTACTTACTAAACTATGGAAGTTAAGTTTCCATTCATATTGAAGTTGACCTCAATCAATGTATTTTTAAAAATGTACTAAATCCTCTATTTTTAATTTACGCAAAAGTTAAAAATATTTTTACATGGTTATTTTGCCATCATGTCCTAGCTGTTTTTAAGCACGTAAGACTGGAAAAGATCCCAAAGAAGTATATACTGCAAAGGTATACAAAAAATGTAGTCATGGATCCAAATTTCAACCGCAAAAATTACAAAACATCAGAGACAGGAGGAACATCACTTGAATACAGACGAACTATACTATATAATGAGGCAATGAAGACTGTGAATAGAGGATGCTACTTAGACGAAAATTTCAAGATGGTTTTGGCGGCTTTTAGAGAAGTTAATGCACGAATGGAAACCAGTGAATTAGATGTTGATAGTAACAATCGGACATCAGCGAATGGCGAAGTTCCGCAAGGGTCTAGTCCGTCTGACAATGTCCCTGTTACTGAAGATGGTGACCAGTTCGCAGATTTACAGCCACCACCAGTAGCAAGAACAAAAGGGAGTCGGAATAAAGAACAAAAGGGCAAGAATTCTGCCCCTGCACGTCCACAACCAGAGCTCGACAACCATGGCTTTCCCAAAGGTCAGAGACTCTGCAGCATATGCAAAAAAATCACAGGACACAATGCAAGAACATGCAAGAAGAGGCAGCTCGCGACAAAACTACTTGATACACATCAAAAAGTGTATGACACTTCTAGCCCTACTGAGAAAGTCAAAAAATACATCCAGAATTTGCTAGCAACTTAGGAAATCACAGACGATGATGAAGCTGTTCTGGATACAAATGAGGATGAAGATTATGAAGACAATAGCAACGGATCTGAAGATGATGATGAAGCTCATACAGAAACAGAAAGTGAAGTTGACGCAAGTCCTAATGTAGATGCTCCAATTGCAAAAAGAGAGCTCTACAGAAAACAACAGCTACATAGATTAAGCCACAAGAAATACGTACTTGTGGCGAGTGTGGTAAAATTAGAGGACACAACGCAAGGACGTGCAAGAGATTGCAACTAGAGGAACAACTGCGGAAACAACAGCTAGAATTGAATACAGAACAGAAATCTGCAAATAGCACACCAAAACAACACAAGAGAGGAGCAAAGGAAAAAGATGACACACAACCGGAGAATCAAATAAGAAGGAGTAGCAGATTTAAGAAAAGTTGAAGAGATGATGTATGTGTCCAAAAAAATAGAGCCAGAAAACCAGATAGTATTGTACAGATAAAACTTATATAGATGTTCTCTTATTGCTTGTTTAAAACGTTGGACTTCCAGAGTGATTATATATCCTTGCAGAATTCTCCTAATTTATTTGGTTGCAAATTTTTGTTGGTTTTGTCATTGGGATGACTCTTTCCAGTGGACACATTGTAAGTTAATTAGCTAAAAAGTATTGTTTAATAGTGGCATATTTACATATGTGTGGAAGTATGGATATATGAAAAACTGGAAGTTATTTTTGAACAACATGGATGTTAGCACAGTGCACTGCGACCGAAGGCAGTGCAACGCAGTACAACAAGGCATTGCATGGACGGTGCACTGCCTGGACAGCGCGCAGTGCACGTGCAGTTCACTGCGACAATAATGGAGGTTAATAGTGGCACATTTACATATGTGTGGATGTATGGATATATGAAAAACTGGAAGTTATTTTTGAATAATATGGAAGTTAGCACAGTGCACTGCGACCGAAGGCAGTGCAACGCAGTACAACAAGGCAGTGCATGGACGGTGCACTGCCTGGACAACGCGCAGTGCACGTGCAGTTCACTGCGACCCAAGGCAGTGCAACGCAGAACAACTAGGCAGTGCAAAGGAAGTTAACTTGCATAGAAAGTGGTAGTTAACTTGTACACACAAGTTAAAAATTAGGCAGTGCAACGCAGTGAAGGGTTTCGCGGCATAGTAAATCAAAATTTTCTACGGATGCGAACAGAGGAAAGCCAAGATCTTCATACCCTTAAAGATTCACACAGCGGAATGTTCGTCGGAACGTGGGTGATGTAGTCGTACTCGCTTCTCCTCCTCGCGATCTGATCCGATCTAGCACCGCAAGTGGCGATGCCTCCGTGAGATGCACACGTGCAGCACCTCGACGTCTCCTCCTTCCTCGGTCCAGCAAGTATGGTGGAGAGATGGATTGGATCTACAACGCGACGGCGCGGTGCAAGTGGTGGAGAGTTTCTGCAGCAGGGCCTCGCCTACACGCAGTCGGGAGGGAGAGAGAGAGGAGGGCAGCAGGGCGACTAGGCTTGAGGGGAAGGTGTGGGGGGTGGTGCGCCCCAGCCCTCTATATATAGAGGGGTGGGCGCCAGCCATAACCCCTCCCCCAAGCCCTAGGCCGGCGGCCAAGGAGGGAGGAGTGGGGGGGCAAATAAACCCCCCCTTCTAGAAGCTCCAAACTAGGGTTTCCCCTTGTTTGGCCGGCTGGGCCCTATGGGGACTTGTGCCCCTGGCCCAATGCGGCCAGGGCACTCCCTCATAGGCCCATGCCCCCTCCCGACAGGTGGGACCACGTTGGTCCCCCTCCGGAAGGTTCTATAAGCTTCCGGTACAATACCGATTAACCCGGAACAATTCCGAACTCCAAAAACTGCACTGCCTTATATGAATCTTATTCTCCGGACCATTCTAGAACCTCTCGTGATGTCCCGGATCCCATCCGAGACTCCGAACAAAAACTCATAAACCAATTATCCAATCTATCCTAGCGTCGAGACACGTTAAGTGTGTGACCCTTCGGGTTCGAGAATATGCAGACATGATCTTATATCAATAATCAACAGCGGGGTCTGGAAACCCATATTGACTCCCACACATTCATCGATGATCATATCGGATGAACCACGATGCCAGGATTCAATCAATCCCATATATATATTCCCTTCGTCTCGCGATATTTTACTTGCCCGAGATTTGATCGTCGGTACCATCATACCTAGTTCAATCTCGTTCACAACAAGTACTTTACTTGTTCCGTAATCCGATATCACTTTGTGATTAACTCCTTAACCACATGATTGCAAGCGGTGTTGATATCGATTAACGAGTGGCCCCGAATTATATCTCTCCGACTTGGGAGGGACAAATCCCATCTCGATACATACAACCCAACAGGTACTTTCCGATCACCTGAGAGACACCTTTATGATCACCCTCTCATAGGATGACGTTTTATGACCTCAAAGCTTTCTTCCGATACCAGGGAGTTGTATTATCTCATGGTCTAAGGAATACAATATTTGACATAAGAAAAGCTTCGCAAAGATGAACATGATGACACGATCTAATTGCTCCGCTTAGTTTGGGTCTGTCCATCATATCATTCTCCCAATGATATGATCTCATTATTAATTGACAACTAATGTCCATGGTTAGGAAACCTTAACCATCATTAATCAATGAGCTAGTCCATAAAGGCGTACTAGGGACACGGTGTTGTTCACAAACCACACAAGTATTAAAGTTTCCGCTTAATACAATTCTAGCATGGAATATAAACATTATCATGAACAAGAATTATAATAATAACATCTTTATTATTGCCTCTAGGGCATAATTCCAACAGTCTCCCACTTGCACTAGAGTCAATAATCTAGTTTACATTTGGCAACAATCTCACACCCATGGCACTGAGGTGCTGATCATGTTTTACACGTGGAAGAGGTTTAGTCAATGGATCTGCGACATTCAGATCTGTATGTACTTTGCTAATCTTCAGATCTCCATCTGCTATATAATCTCGGATTATATGAAACTTGTGGTTGATATTCTTGGTCTTTGGATGATATCTTGGTTCCTTAGCAAGTGCTATGGCGCCAGTGTTGTCACACAATATCTCCAGTGGGTCCAATGCACTTGAAACCTCGCCAAGCTCAGTGATGAAGTTCCTGATCCAAACTCCTTCACTTGACGCTTCTGCAGCAGCCATGTATTCCGCTTCTACTGTAGATCCCGTGATCACGCTTTGCTTGCAGCTTCTCCAGCTCACAGCTCCTCCATTCAAAATATAAACGTATCCTGTCTGAGATTTAGAATCATCCTTGTCGGTGTCAAAACTAGCGTCAACGTAACCTTTTACGACGAGCTGTTCATCATCCCCATAGACTAAGAACATTTCTTTAGTCCTATTTAGGTACTCTAGGATGTTCTTCACGGCTGTGCAGTGTTCCACTCCTGGATCACTTTGATATCTGCTCGTCAAACTAAGAGCACTGGACACATCCGGTCTAGTACACAACATGGTATACATGATAGAACCTATGGCTGAGGCATAAGGCACTTTGCTCATAGCTTCCCTATCATTTACCGTAGCTGGACACTGAGCCTTGCTCAACATCTTACCTGACAACATAGGCACTGAACCTTTCTTTGCCTTATCCATTCTGAACCTTTTCAGAACTTTGTCTAGCTATGTACTCTGGCTTAAAGCTATCAGGCGTCTTTGTCTATCTCTATAGATTTTGATGCCTAATATATAAGCAGCTTCACCTAGGTCTTTCATTGAAAAACACTTGTTCAAATAACTCTTCACATCGTTAAGCATGTTAATGTCATTTCCAATAATCAATATGTCATCCACATATAGTACTAGAAATGACACCGAGCTCCCACTCACTTTCTTGTAGATACAAGCTTCATAGCAATTTGGAACAAATCCAAAGCTCTTGATCACTTGATCAAAACGAAGGTTCCAACTCCGAGATGCTTGCTTCAGTCCATAAATGGAACGCTGAAGTTTGCATACTTTATCAGCATCCTTAGTATCAACAAAACCTTCGGGTTGCATCATATACAACTCTTCATCAATGTTCCATTGAGGAATGCAGTCTTGACATCCATCTGCCATATTTCATAATCATGAAACGCAACAATTGCTAATAAAATCCGAATAGACTTAAACATCGCTATGGGAGAGAAAGTCTCATCGTTGTCAACACCTTGAACTTGTCGAAAACCTTTCGCGACAAACCGTGCTTTATAGACCATCCGCGTCCGTTTTCTTCTTGAAAATCCATTTGCACTCAATGGTCGTTCGGTCGCTAGGAGGGTCCACCAAAGTCCATACTTGGTTTTCGCTCATGGATCCCAATTCGGATTTCATGGCTTCTAGCCATTTCTCAGAGTCTGGGCTCATCATCGCTTCCTCATAGTTCGTAGGTTCACTGTCTTCTACCAACAAGACAGTCAAGACAGGGTTGCCATACCACTCAAGAGGGGCACGCGACCTTGTCGACCTGCGACGTTCAGTAGCAGCATCGTCCGAAGCTTCATGATCCTTGTCATTAGCTTCCTCTATCGTTGGTGCAGGCGGCACTGGAACAATTTCAGGTGCTGCGCTACTCTCCAATTCAAGAGAAGGTTCAACAACCTCGTCTAGCTCTACTTTCCTCCCACTCACTTCTTTCGAGAGAAACTCCTTCTCAAGAAAGGAACGTTCTTTGCGACAAACACTTTGCCTTCGGTTCTGTGATAGAAGGTATACCCAATAGTTTCCTTCGGGTATCCTATGAAGACGCATTTCTCCGCTTTGGGTTCGAGCTTGTCCGGCATCAACTTCTTGACGTAAGCTTCGCATCCCCAAACTTTAAGAAACGACAACTTAGGTTTAGCACCAAACCATAGTTCATACAGTGTCGTCTCAACGGATTTAGATGGTGCCCTATTTAAAGTGAATGCAGCGGTTTTTAATGCATAACCCCAAAATGATAACGGCAAATCAGTAAGAGACATCATCGATCGGACCATATCTAATAGGGTTCGATTCCGGCGTTCAGACACACCATTGCGCTGTGGTGTTCTGGGTGGCGTGAGTTGCGAAACGATTCCGCTTGCTTTAAGATGCATGAGAAAATCATAACTCAAATATTCACCTCCACGATCGGATCGTAGAAACTTAATCTTTCTGTTACGATGGTTCTCCACTTCATTCTGAAATTCCTTGAACTTTTCAAATATTTCAGATTTATGTTTCATTAAATAGATATACCCATATCTACTTAAGTCATCGGTAAAAGTGAGAAAATAGCGATATCCACCGCGCGTCGAAACACTCATCGGTCCGCATACATCGGTATGTATGATTTCCAACAAGTCCGTTGCTCGGTCCATCATACCGGAGAACGGGGTTTTGATCATCTTGCCCATGAGGCATGGTTCGCATGTGTCAAATGATTCAAAATCAAGAGACTCCAAAAGTCCATCAGAATGGAGTTTCTTCATGCGCTTTACACCAATATGACCTAGATGACAGTGCCACAAATAAGTAGTATTATCACTATCTACTTTGCATCTCTTAGCCTCAATGTTATGGATGTGTGTTTCATCCCTTTCGAGATTTAGAAGAAATAAACCATTCACAATAGGTGCATGACCATAAAAGATGTTACTCATATAAATAGAACAACCATTATTCTCCGATTTAAATGAATAACCGTCTTGCAATAAACAAGATCCAGAAATAATGTTCATGCTCAACGCAGGCACATAATAACATTTATTGAGGTTTAAAACTATTCCCGAAGGTAAAACTAAGGAGAGCATGTCGACGGCCATCACATCAACTCTTGATCCGTTGCCAACGCGCATCGTCACCTCATCCCTTGCAAGCCGCCGTCTATTCTGTAGCTCCTGTTTCGAGTTACAAATATTAGCAACTGAACCAGTATCAAATACCCAGGCACTACAACGAGGGCTAGTAAGGAAAACATCAATAGCATGTATATCAAATATACCTTTGATGGTGCCAGCCTTCTTGTCCGCTAAGTACATCGGACAGTTGCGCTTCTAGTGACCCTTGTCCTTGCAATAGAAGCACTCAGTGTCCGGCTTAGGACCAGACCTGAGCTTCTTCTCAGCAGGGGCAACGCGCTTGCCGCCGCCTTTCTTGAAGGGCTTCTTTGCACCCTTACCTTTCTTGAAGGTGGGGGGCTTGTTGACCATCAACACATGATTATCCTTTTTGTTGTCCACCTCCGCAGCCTTCAGCTTTGCGAAGAGCTCGGTGATCGTATCAGTGGAACGAATCTGATTGTGAGTCACTACAAAACTTTTGTAGCTAGGAGGGAGTGATTGAAGAACCCTGTCAATCTTGAGCTCCTCTGGAGTCCAGTTGCTCAAGTCGTTGAGTGTAGCCCGACATCTTAATGGCATGCTCACTAACGGAACTCCCTTCCTCCATCTTGTAGTTAAAGAACTTCTCAGAGATCTCATATCTCTCAGAACGGGCCTGAGTTTGAAACATGGTTTTCAGCTCCTCGAGAATCTCAAAGGGCCCGGGATAGTATTCAAAACGATTTTGAAGGTCCGATTCCATAGCAAACAACATGGTGCTCTTAATCACACCATAATCATCATTGCGCGATTGATAGACATCTTTCTCATCAGCCGGCGCAGTAGCAGCAGGGGCGTCACCTAACGCATTCTCAAGGACATAGTCCTTTTGACCGCCAGAGAGAATGATTCTCAGATTGAGGAACCAGTTGGTGAAGTTAGACCCATTGTTTCTAAGCTTTTCCTTCTCAGCAAAAACGTTGAAGTTGAAGTTGGATTTAGCCATTTGATCTACAATATTTGCAAGTACAAATTAGACTATGTTCATGATAACTAGTTCAACTTTTAATCAAATTACTAGATGAACTCCCACTAAATTCAACATCCCTCAAGTTGTTTAGTGAACATGATCCAAATTCACCACACCTAATCCGATCTTCACGAGAAGAGATGTGGTTTCAATGGTGGACAACGAAGTGTCCATCATATCATTCATATGACTCATGCTTAACCTTTCGGTTCATGTGTTCCGAGGCCATGTCTGTACATGCTAGGCTCGTCAAGTTAGACCCAAGTATTTCCGCGTGTGCAAAACTGGCTTGCACCCGTTGTATGTGAACGTAGAGTCTATAGCACCCGATCATCACGTGATGCTTGGACACGACGAACTTTCGCAACGGTGCATACATGGGGAGAACACAGTTTTATCTTGATCTTTAAGTGAGGAATCATCTTATAATGCTACCGTCGCGATCTAAGCATAATAAGATACATAAAAGGATAAACATCACATGCATATAACTTTATGTGACATGGTATAGACAATCTTCGCGCAATGATCTCCATCTTGTGCGTGCCGGCATGATCTCCATCACTCCACCATGATTGCCTCCACCACGAATAGCAACTACAACTATTGCTAACTACTTAGCGATAAAGTAAAAATATTACATGGCGTATAAGAAGTTGACACACAGGTCATACACAATTATAAAGACAACCATATGGCTCCTGCCGGTTGTGTACTCATCGACATGCAAGTCGTGAAACATTACAAAACATGATCATCGCATACAATACACATATCACATCTTGGGCCATACCATATCATCGAAAACAGTCCCTGCAAAAACAAGTTAGACGCCTCTACTTTGTTGTTGCATGTTTTACGTGGCTTATGGGAGTAGCAAGCTAAGAACGATTCTTACCTATGGAAAGCCACAACGGTGATATTATGGTTGCCAAACTCCGGTGTAAATCCCATGACAACTATAGTGAGAGAAACTGGCATCCACCAGCCGCATGTGTGGAACAAGCCACACGTCAAGTGCGGAGCCGGTCTCGCGAACGACGTCGGGTAAGGTTGGCCTGTACCACTTCAATCTCACTATCCCGCGTCATCAGAAGAACACAAACAAGAGGCTTGCAACAGAAAACATCAACGCCCGCAACAACCATGTTGCGTTCTACTCGTGAAACACATCTACGCATAGATCTAGCTCTGATACCACTGAAGGGTTTCGCGGCATAGTAAATCAAAATTTTCTACGGATGCGAACAGAGGAAAGACAATATATAATCTAGGAGATGCAAACAACGAGATGGATTAGATGAGATCTTCATACCCTTGAAGATTCGCACAGCGGAACGTTCGTCGGAACGTGGGTGATGTAGTCGTACTCGCTTCTCCTCCTCGCGATCCGATCCGATCTAGCACCGCAAGTGGCGATGCCTCCGTGAGATGCACACGTGCAGCACCTCGACGTCTCCTCCTTCCTCGGTCCAGCAAGTATGGTGGAGAGTTTCTGCAGCAGGGCTTCGCCTACACGCAGTCGGGAGAGAGAGAGAGAGGAGGGCAGCAGGGCGACTAGGCTTAAGGGGAAGGTGTGGGGGGGTGGTGCGCCCCAGCCCTCTATATATAGAGGGGTGGGAGCCAGCCCTAACCCCTCCCCCAAGCCCTAGGCCGGCGGCCAAGGAGGGAGGAGTGGGGGGCAAGTAAACCCCCCTTCTAGAAGCTCCAAACTAGGGTTTCCCCTTGTTTGGCCGACTAGGCCCTATGGGGCCTTGTGCCCCTGGCCCAATGCGGCCAGGGCACTCCCTCATAGGCCCATGCCCCCTCCCGACAGGTGGGACCACGTTGGTCCCCCTCCGGAAGGTTCTAGAAGCTTCCGGTACAATACCGATTAACCCGGAACAATTCCGAACTCCAAAAACTGCACTGCCTTATATGAATCTTATTCTCCGGACCATTCCGGAACCTCTCGTGATGTCCCGGATCCCATCCGAGATTCTGAACAAAAACTCAGAAACCAATTATCCAATCTATCCTAGCGTCGAGACACGTTAAGTGTGTGACCCTTCGGGTTCGAGAATATGCAGACATGATCTTATATCAATAATCAACAGCGGGCTCTGGAAACCCATATTGACTCCCACACATTCATCGATGATCATATCAGATGAACCACGATGCCAGGATTCAATCAATCCCATATATATATTCCCTTCGTCTCGCGATATTTTACTTGCCCGAGATTTGATCGTCGGTACCGTCATACCTAGTTCAATCTCGTTCACAGCAAGTACTTTACTCGTTCCGTAATCCGATATCACTTTGTGATTAACTCCTTAACCACATGCTTGCAAGAGGTGTTGATATCGATTACCGAGTGGGCCCGAAGTATATCTCTCCGACTTGGGAGGGACAAATCCCATCTCGATACATACAACCCAACAGGTACTTTCTGATGACCTGAGAGACACCTTTATGATCACCCTCTCATAGGATGACGGTTGATGACCTCAAAGCTTTCTTCCGATACCAGGGAGTTGTATTATCTCATGGTCTAAGGAATACAATATTTGACATAAGAAAAGCTTCGCAAAGATGAACACGATGACACGATCTAATTGCTCCGCTTAGTTTGGGTCTGTCCATCATATCATTCTCCCAATGATATGATCTCATTATTAATTGACAACTCATGTCCATGGTTAGGAAACCTTAACCATCATTAATCAATGAGCTAGTCCATATAGGCGTACTAGGGACACGGTGTTGTTCACAAACCACACAAGTATTAAAGTTTCCGCTTAATACAATTCTAGCATGGAATATAAACATTATCATGAACAAGAATTATAATAATAACATCTTTATTATTGCCTCTAGGGCATAATTCCAACACGCAGTACATCAAAGGTAGTGCATGGACTGTGCACTTCCTGGACAGCACGCAGTGCACTATGAACTAAGGCAGTGCAACATAGAACAACAAGGCACTGCGTCAGTGGTGCTACAAGGGGCGAGCTGATGACCATTTTTTGCTACCTGCGGTGGTTAAATTTGCTACATACGGCTGTCGGCTACCTGCGGCTTAGCTTAAAATAAAGTAGGTTAGAATTTGAACTACATGAACGTTAGCTTAAAAAGAAAAGATAGATAAAAATTTGAAATATTAAATGTAAGCTTATCGAAAATAAAGTGGACAAGAATTAAAAATTTACCTTTAAAAAATTTGAAGGTTAAAATTACAGATAATAGAGGTTAACTTTACATGGTTATACCCCACGGGTACATGATCTCAGCATACCTGGTCCAGCCCAAGGAAGGCCCATGGAAAATATACGCCGGCCCATGAAGACTTTCGGGTGGCCAAGGCACATGACGCCTTCGGATCCTTGGAGAGCAAGACTAGAGTAGATAGGAAATTCAAAGGGGTAAAACCCTAGAACTTGTAACCGACTAGGTCTATGCCCGGGACCTGCCTAAGCCTATATAAAGGCCAGGAGGGCACGACCTAGATATCCTCCTCATACTTTCACATACACACCTCCATGCCAGATTGCATCTGCGCACCCCTGTAACCTTCGGTTCCGCCGTAATCAAGAGCAGACAAGCAGGAGTAGGGTTTTCCCTCCGGGGGCCTGAACCTGGGTAAACCTTGTGTCCTCGTGTTGCTTGTTTGCTAATCGTTCCGCGATCTCCAGCATCCCCATCTTCTCCAAAACCCAAGTCCATAACAATGGGCATTGATGAGATCAAACCTCGTCAATTGGTGCCGTCTGTGGGAACTGGGGACGCTGATTGTGTGATCGTGATGGTCCCAACCCGATCGATCTACAACTCTGCGGCGACGGAGAGTCACCTCCTCTTCGGCGCCTTCGACTTCACCGCCCACTCACCGGACACCATGAAGGACTTCGAGCCTGTAGGTGACGGACTCGAGATCCTGTTCGGGTGCTTCCAAGTGGGGCAAACTGGCACTCTCTGCCTCCCTGAGCGGGTGCCCCTACCATCAATCAGGCCCACTTCGTGGACCCCACACCCTGTGCTACACACAACATCATCAACAGATGATTCCTACGACAGCAGCAGCTGCAACTCCGATCTGTGCGATCCACCATCGGATGAAGGGACCTACGGTTCCGGATCCGAAAGATGCGGCAGCAGCAGACCAATATACGAATGCTACCAATGCGCTGTAGTCATCCAGAGTGACGTGGACCAGCAGGCGCCCAACCCGCCGCCCAACCCGACACCTAACCCGCCAGATCGAAGCGGCGGGAACAGAAGAAGCCAGTCCCCCCCCCCCCCGCCCGAAGGGGACAACAACGGCCATGTCATCCGCCTTAGCAAAGAAGGATGGGCCCAGGCACACAACGTCGTGGCGGGCAACATAGTCCTGCCTGCAGACTCCTCCCGGGATCTGCTGATGGCCTACCATCTGCTCCTGATCGAGGAGCACAAGAAGCAGGTCAAGATACAGGAGGTGCTTGACAAACGCAAGCAAGCAGCCTCAGAGTCCAGAGCGCGACGAACCGCGCTCTCCGCCATGGGCATCGGCTCTAGCTCGAACGGCAACCAAGGCAACAAGCACCGCTCTTGGATGGAGAACATGGATCCCATGCAGCGCCGTGAGGTGACCCGAACCCTCCACACATCCTTCATGGAGATGGACGCCGATGGCAACGTCATCCCGAAAACGCCGCAGGCTGCGATCATGGCAGCCACTGCGTACCTCGCGGCCCACCCACCACCGGAGGGGGACCCGAAAAGAGCCATGCACAAGTCCGCACTTACCGGACTCGGACTCGTCGGAGCCGCGCTCCACCAGGAAGCTCCTACGGAGCCAAAAAAGAAAGCTCCGGTCAGGTTCGACCGCAGCCCCACCCCTTCATCCGAAGAAGAGGACCACGACCTTCCTCGAAGGAACAAGAGTTCGCGTCACCGCAACTGCGATTACGACGGCAGGGACGCTCTCACACAGCGCAAAATCGACAAAGCGCGCATGCTCGTCTGAATCCGAGATGGACGAAGACGAAGGAGAACTCTGCGGAGCCCGATGCTTCAGCAGATCTGTTCGACGAACAAAGATGCCGCGCAATTTCAAGCTTCCTTCGGATACTCTGAAGTTCGACGGCACACAAGACCCAAAGGCATGGCTCAGCGACCACCTGTCATCCGTCAAACTGCACGGCGGAAACAAGGAAACTGCCATGCAATGCCTTCAGCTGCAGCTGACAGGAGCGGCCCGGATCTGGCTCAGCAGCCTATCTTCAAGGTCCATCCGA
The DNA here is from genome assembly GCA_916181665.1 of Avena sativa. Classification (NCBI taxonomy): domain Eukaryota; kingdom Viridiplantae; phylum Streptophyta; class Magnoliopsida; order Poales; family Poaceae; genus Avena; species Avena sativa. The sequence goes on along the minus strand of OV702300.1, from coordinate 31,247,773 downwards.
AGTTGGGATGAGCTAGCTTACAGCTTCATCCGAAACTTCAAGGGCACCAGCAAGAGGCCCGCCTCAATCGAAGAGTTGCGGGCCTGCACTCAACGAACGGGCGACTCCATTCGCTCGTACATACTACGCTGGTCCAACACCAAGAACTCTGCAGCGCACATCTCCGAAGAGAGGGCCATCGATAATGTGGGCTTCATCTTGCTTTATAAAATAGAATATACCCTTGTAGATAAAATGAGAAATAATTCGAAGTAAACCTGAACATTCAGTAGTTTACTTTTATAAAAATAGGTGGGAAGTTAAGTTCATGTAAACCTAGAATTTAAGTTCCATAAACCTTGAAGTTAACTTTCATAAAACAAACATGTTTCAGTTGCTAACACCAAATACTAGACAAACAACAAATATAGTTCACAAATCTGGTACTTCCACAAAAATACCAATAATATATGGTAATACATCGAAACAATAGAAAAGTTAGTAACACAAATCATATTCAATGTACAACATGTTTTCACAAAACTACAATGCATCTTGCTACCACCCAAACAAATTGATTGACAGTTGCTAGTGGATGGTTCAAAGAAGTGCCTATTCAGCAACAAGTTTCTGTAAAACACTTGGCCAATCTGATGGACCTAGTTCATTGTTCATGTGGAACAAGAGCTGGAACATGAATTCAGCCTTCTAGTCTTCAACACGTACCCGATTTCAAAAAAATAAAGCCAAAAAATACAAGTTGATAAAAATGGAGTGGAGTTCAAGCAATATCAGAAACAGAAAAAAGTGGCAGTGTTTCAGGAAAAAATGTAGAAACTAAAATCCTTGTTTTTGATCTGCTCTGTAATCTTAATGCCATCATAGACAAGAGCCATCTTCATCATGTAAAATGCGCACTCGTTGACACCCTTCCCTGGGCTCAGCACATATCTGCACCTGTCTGCAGCTACATCCCACTAGACCGTGTCTTTCTTGTTGAAAGCAGAAACCCCATAAACCTCCTTCATAACCGCAACCATTCTTTTGATCTGTTTGGTTGTGTTCAAGAACAAAACACAAGGGTAATAAAATACATAAAACATTAGAGTTTACAAAAACACATAGATATTGCAGATTTTAAAATTCAAAAACAAAGAGAAAAAGAAAAGCATACAATTTCGACACGGTCGGCGTGGAATTCACTCCTAGATAAGTTCTGAAGATTAGAGTACCTCCTTGAATCAAAAATACCAAGCGCTTGAGTGTACCGATTCATCCTGTAAAGAGTGTGATGATCTCTGTTGAAGTAAGGGATAAGAATCTGTGTACCAAACAAATATGGAAGTTAAGTGATGCATATGTACCAAAAATAACTTTTTGTAACAGACAACTATGGAAGTTAAGTGATGCATATGTAGAAGGTTAACTTTAGTACCACCATGCAAAAACAATTTACACACAAAAGTCAAAATGGACAAAAAAAATTACCAAATTTGCATCCAGCAGGTTTTCTCCTTCCCTCTCTTAACATCAACAGCTTTCCTTGAAATATCATTTGCACCAGCATCTTTTGGCAACCATGGCGAGAAGTCAAGAAGGTACTGCAAAACAAATTGAACACAAAAAGAAACCAATAAAAACCAAAAATGACAAATGAGAAAAAATACTAGAAAAAGGAACATAAGTTTGCGGAATTTATAGTATAAGGCGGAAGTAAAACACGCTCCCCAGACTCAAACATTTTCTTTATAGTGGGATCATCCTTCCAGAAAGAGAATATATAATCCATAATCTCAGATTCCATCTGTTGACCACGGCCAAAAAGTCTGAACATGTAATTGCCATCGATAGATACAGGATCACCGCAAGTGTTTGTGAACATAACCAAATCCGACCTGCAAAAAAGACAAAAAAAATGATGAAAAAGCATAAGTTCAGATTCGGGTAACACACCAGCTAGCAAAAAACAAGTTAACATAAAAACACGCATAAAACAATAGAAAAAGGGAGAAAAATATAGCAATGGTACTTACTCCCCATGTTCCTTCAGGTAATCCGGGTTTAAAATTAAATCTCTGAATTGTTTGGCCTTGACTAAGCATGGGAATTTGTAAGGAACAAAATCGGGGACATCTTTCATGAGCTTCTTAGAGACTTTGGTCGACCTCTTGTTAGAAAGTACAAGAGCTTGGGCAGGTGGTTGATACTTTCGGAACTGAGTTTCAAAGTCATCACTGCTGGTAGTTGAGCAGATAACTATATCTTTCTGAACAGATTTTACAACAGTCCTCGGGGGTGGCGGAGAGACAAAATCATCATCGTCATCATCCACATTTACTAATACCTTCTCCTTCTCCTTCACAGCTACTAATGCCTTAGTGGTATTTGTTTTCTTCACTAGATAGCCATGCAGTCTCGCGATAGCCTTCTTCGCCTTGCTAACAGCTTGCAACTGAAATTCTGGGCGACTTTTGGGGAGTTTTTGGTGATGCCCTCAAACATGTATTTTATGACCAAAATCTCGTTGTTTTTTGCATTTTATGGCTGTTTTCATGAGTTATTGCCCATAGTTTTGGGGTTCTAGGACGATTTACAACGATCATAAGACCCGATACATGTTTCAGGGCATCACCAAAAACTCCTCACTTTCGTGTTTTCTGGGCGTTTTCATGAGCTATTGCCCACAGTTTTGGCGTTCCAGTGGGATTCACATGGGGGTAATACAATACATGTTTGAGAGTTATGACCAAAAACTCGTTGTTTTTGTGTTTATGGCCATTTTCATGAGCAACCGCACACATTTTTTGAGTTCCAAGGATATTTACATGTTTGAGAGTTATAACCCAAAACTCGTTGTTTTTTTGTTTATGGCTGTTTTTATGACTTAATTCCCATAGTTTTGAGTTTCCAGGCCGATTTACAACGATCGTAATTTTGGGGTTCCAGGGCAATTTACATGTTTGAGACTTATGAGAAAAAACTTGTCGATTTTGCGTTTTATGTCTATTTTCATGAGTTATTGACAATAGTTTTGTGGTTCCCGGGCGATTTAAAATGACCTTAAGACCCGATACATGTTTGAGTGCGTGAACAAAATCTTTTGGTTTTCATGTTTTATGCCATTTTCATGAGCTATTGCCCACAGTTTTGGCGTTCCAAGGGGATTCGCATGGGGATATGACCAGATACATGTTTGAGAGTTATGACCAAAAACTCGTCGTTTTTGCCTTTAAGGCCATTTTCATGAGCTATTGCGCACATTTACAACGATCATAAGACCCGATACATGTTTGAGGGCATCACCAAAAACTCCTCACTTTCGTGTCTAATGGGCATTTTCGTGAGGTATTGCCCACGGTTTTTGGGTTCTAGGGCGATTTACATGTTTGAAAATTGTGACCAAGAACTTGTCGTTTTTGCGTTTTATGGTCATTTTCATGAGTTATTGCGCATAGGTTTGGGGGTTCCAGGACGATTTAAAATGACCGTATGACCTGATACATGTTTGAGGGCATGACCCAAACCTCGTCATTTTCGTGTTTTATGGCCGTTTTCATGAGCTATTGCCCATAATTTTGGGGTTCCAAGGCAATTTACATGTTTGAGAGTTATGAGAAAAAACTTGTCGTTTTTGCGTTTTAGGTCCATTTTCATGAGTTATTGACAATAGTTTTGTGGTTCCAGGGCTATTTAAAATGACTTTAAGACCCGATACATGTTTGAGTGCGTGAACAAAAACTTTTTGTTTTCGTGTTTTATGGCCATTTTCTTGAGATATTGCCCACAGTTTTGGCGTTCCAAGGGGATTCGCATGGGGATATGACCCGGTACATGTTTGAGAGTTATGACCAAAAACTCGTCGTTTTCGCCTTTAAGGCTATTTTCATGAGCTATTGCGCACATTTTTCAGCTTCCAAGGTCATTTACATGTTTGACAATTATGACCAAAATCTCGTTGTTTTTTGCATTTTATGGCCGTTTTCATGAGTTATTGCCCATAGTTTTAGGGTTCCAGGGCGATTTAAAATGACCTTAAGACCCAATACATGTTTGAGTGCGTGAACAAAACCTTTTTGTTTTTCGTGTTTTAATGAGATATTGCCCACAGTTTTGGCGTTCCAAGGGGATTCGCATGGGGATATGACCCGGTACATGTTTTAGAGTTATGACCAAAAACTCGCTGTTTTCGCCTTTAAGGCCATTTTCATGAGCTATTGCGCACATTTTTCGGGTTCCAAGGTTATTTACATGTTTGCCAATTATAACCAAAAACTCGTTGTTTTTGCATTTTATGGCTGTTATCATGAGTTATTGCCCATAGTTTTGGGGTTCTAGGACGATTTACAACGATCATAAGACCCGATACATGTTTCAGGGCATCACCAAAAACTCCTCACTTTCGTGTTTTCTGGGCGTTTTCATGAGCTATTGCCCACAGTTTTGGCGTTCCAAGGGGATTCGCATGGGGGTAATACAATACATGTTTGAGAGTTATGACCAAAAACTCATTGTTTTTGTGTTTATGGCCATTTTCATGAGCAACCGCGCACATTTTTCGAGTTCCAAGGATATTTACATGTTTGAGAGTTATAACCCAAAACTCGCTGTTTTTGTGTTTTATGTCGTTTTCATGACTTAATTCCCATAGTTTTGAGTTTCTAGGCCGATTTACAACGATCGTAATTTGGGGGTTCTAGGGCAATTTACATGTTTGAGACTTATGAGAAAAAACTTGTCGATTTTGCGTTTTAGGTCCATTTTCATGAGTTATTGACAATAGTTTTGTGGTTCCAGGGCTATTTAAAATGACTTTAAGACCCGATACATGTTTGAGTGCGTGAACAAAAACTTTTTGTTTTCGTGTTTTATGGCCATTTTCTTGAGATATTGCCCACAGTTTTGGCGTTCCAAGGGGATTCGCATGGGGATATGACCCGGTACAAGTTTGAGAGTTATGACCAAAAACTCGTCGTTTTCGCCTTTAAGGCTATTTTCATGAGCTATTGCGCACATTTTTCGGGTTCCAAGGTCATTTACATGTTTGATAATTATGACCAAAATATCGTTGTTTTTTGCATTTTATGGCTGTTTTCATGAGTTATTGCCCATAGTTTTAGGGTTCTAGGGCGATTTAAAATGACCTTAAGACCCGATACATGTTTGAGTGCGTGAACAAAACCTTTTTGTTTTCGTGTTTTAATGAGATATTGCCCACAGTTTTGCCAAGGGGATTCGCATGGGGATATGACCCGGTACATGTTTTAGAGTTATGACCAAAAACTCGTCGTTTTCGCCTTTAAGGCCATTTTCATGAGCTATTGCGCACATTTTTTGGGTTCCAATATGATTTACATGTTTGCCAATTATAACCAAAAACTCGTTGTTTTTGCATTTTATGGCTGTTTTCATGAGTTATTGCCCATAGTTTTGGGGTTCTAGGACGATTTACAACGATCATAAGACCCGATACATGTCTGAGGGCTTCACCAAAAACTCCTCACTTTCGTGTTTTCTGGGCGTTTTCAAGAGCTATTGCCCACAGTTTTGGCGTTCCAGGGGGATTCGAATGGGGGTAATACAATACATGTTTGAGAGTTATGACCAAAAACTCGTTGTTTTTGTGTTTATGGCCATTTTCATGAGCAACCGCGCACATTTTTCGAGTTCCAATGATATTTACATGTTTGAGAGTTATAACCCAAAACTCGTTGTTTTTGTGTTTTATGGTCGTTTTCATGACTTAATTCCCATAGTTCTGAGTTTCCAGGCCGATTTACAACGATCGTAATTTTGGGGTTCCAGGGCAATTTACATGTTTGAGACTTATGAGAAAAAACTTGTCGATTTTGCGTTTTAGCCCCATTTTCATGAGTTATTGACAATAGTTTTGTGGTTCCAGGGCTATTTAAAATGACTTTATGACCCGATACATGTTTGAGTGCGTGAACAAAAACTTTTTGTTTTCGTGTTTTATGGCCATTTTCTTGAGATATTGCCCACAATTTTGGCGTTCCAAGGGGATTCGCATGGGGATATGACCCGGTACATGTTTGAGAGTTATGACCAAAAACTCGTCGTTTTCGCCTTTAAGGCTATTTTCATGAGCTATTGCGCACATTTTTCGGGTTCCAAGGTCATTTACATGTTTGACAATTATGACCAAATATCGTTGGTTTTTGCATTTTATGGCTGTTTTCATGAGTTATTGCCCATAGTTTTAGGGTTCCAGGGCGATTTAAAATGACCTTAAGACCCGATACATGTTTGAGTGCGTGAACAAAACCTTTTTGTTTTCGTGTTTTAATGAGATATTGCCCACAGTTTTGGCGTTCCAGGGGGATTCGCATGGGGATATGACCCGGTACATGTTTTAGAGTTATGACCAAAAACTCGTCGTTTTCGCCTTTAAGGCCATTTTCATGAGCTATTGCGCACATTTTTCGGGTTCCAAGGTGATTTACATGTTTGCCAATTATAACCAAAAACTTATTGTTTTTGCATTTTATGGCTGTTTTCATGAGTTATTGCCCATAGTTTTGGGGTTCTAGGAAGATTTACAACGATCATAAGACCTGATACATGTTTCAGGGCATCACCAAAAACTCCTCACTTTCGTGTTTTCTGGGCGTTTTCATGAGCTATTGCCCACAGTTTTGGCGTTCCAGGGGGATTCGCATGGGGGTAATACAATACATGTTTGAGAGTTATGACGAAAAACTCATTGTTTTTGTGTTTATGGCCATTTACATGAGCAACCGCGCACATTTTTCGAGTTCCAAGGATATTTACATGTTTGAGAGTTATAACCCAAAACTCGCTGTTTTTGTGTTTTATGGTCGTTTTCATGACTTAATTCCCATAGTTCTGAGTTTCCAGGCCGATTTACAACGATCGTAATTTTGGGGTTCCAGGGCAATTTACATGTTTGAGACTTATGAGAAAAAACTTGTCGATTTTGCGTTTTAGCCCCATTTTCATGAGTTATTGACAATAGTTTTGTGGTTCCAGGGCTATTTAAAATGACTTTATGACCCGATACATGTTTGAGTGCGTGAACAAAAACTTTTTGTTTTCGTGTTTTATGGCCATTTTCTTGAGATATTGCCCACAATTTTGGCGTTCCAAGGGGATTCGCATGGGGATATGACCCGGTACATGTTTGAGAGTTATGACCAAAAACTCGTCGTTTTCGCCTTTAAGGCTATTTTCATGAGCTATTGCGCACATTTTTCGGGTTCCAAGGTCATTTACATGTTTGACAATTATGACCAAATATCGTTGGTTTTTGCATTTTATGGCTGTTTTCGTGAGTTATTGCCCATAGTTTTAGGGTTCCAGGGCGATTTAAAATGACCTTAAGACCCGATACATGTTTGAGTGCGTGAACAAAACCTTTTTGTTTTCGTGTTTTAATGAGATATTGCCCACAGTTTTGGCGTTCCAGGGGGATTCGCATGGGGATATGACCCGGTGCATGTTTTAGAGTTATGACCAAAAACTCGTCGTTTTCGCCTTTAAGGCCATTTTCATGAGCTATTGCGCACATTTTTCGGGTTCCAAGGTGATTTACATGTTTGCCAATTATAACCAAAAACTTATTGTTTTTGCATTTTATGGCTGTTTTCATGAGTTATTGCCCATAGATTTGGGGTTCTAGGACGATTTACAACGATCATAAGACCCGATACATGTTTCAGGGCATCACCAAAAACTCCTCACTTTCGTGTTTTCTGGGCGTTTTCATGAGCTATTGCCCACAGTTTTGGCGTTCCAGGGGGATTCGCATGGGGGTAATACAATACATGTTTGAGAGTTATGACCAAAAACTCATTGTTTTTGTGTTTATGGCCATTTACATGAGCAACCGCGCACATTTTTCGAGTTCCAAGTATATTTACATGTTTGAGAGTTATAACCCAAAACTCGCTGTTTTTGTGTTTTATGGTCGTTTTCATGACTTAATTCCCATAGTTTTGAGTTTCTAGGCCGATTTACAACGATCGTAATTTTGGGGTTCCAGGGCAATTTACATGTTTGAGACTTATGAGAAAAAACTTGTCGATTTTGCGTTTTAGGTCCATTTTCATGAGTTATTGACAATAGTTTTGTGGTTCCAGGGCTATTTAAAATGACTTTAAGACCCGATACATGTTTGAGTGCGTGAACAAAAACTTTTTGTTTTCGTGTTTTATGGCCATTTTCTTGAGATATTGCCCACAGTTTTGGCGTTCCAAGGGGATTCGCATGGGGATATGACCCGGTACAAGTTTGAGAGTTATGACCAAAAACTCGTCGTTTTCGCCTTTAAGGCTATTTTCATGAGCTATTGCGCACATTTTTCGGGTTCCAAGGTCATTTACATGTTTGATAATTATGACCAAAATATCGTTGTTTTTTGCATTTTATGGCTGTTTTCATGAGTTATTGCCCATAGTTTTAGGGTTCCAGGGCGATTTAAAATGACCTTAAGACCCGATACATGTTTGAGTGCGTGAACAAAACCTTTTTGTTTTCGTGTTTTAATGAGATATTGCCCACAGTTTTGGCGTTCCAAGGGGATTCGCATGGGGATATGACCCGGTACATGTTTTAGAGTTATGACCAAAAACTCGTCGTTTTCGCCTTTAAGGCCATTTTCATGAGCTATTGCGCACATTTTTTGGGTTCCAAGATGATTTACATGTTTGCCAATTATAACCAAAAACTCGTTGTTTTTGCATTTTATGGCTGTTTTCATGAGTTATTGCCCATAGTTTTGGGGTTCTAGGACGATTTACAACGATCATAAGACCCGATACATGTCTGAGGGCTTCACCAAAAACTCCTCACTTTCGTGTTTTCTGGGCGTTTTCAAGAGCTATTGCCCACAGTTTTGGCGTTCCAGGGGGATTCGAATGGGGGTAATACAATACATGTTTGAGAGTTATGACCAAAAACTCGTTGTTTTTGTGTTTATGGCCATTTTCATGAGCAACCGCGCACATTTTTCGAGTTCCAAGGATATTTACATGTTTGAGAGTTATAACCCAAAACTCGTTGTTTTTGTGTTTTATGGTCGTTTTCATGACTTAATTCCCATAGTTCTGAGTTTCCAGGCCGATTTACAACGATCGTAATTTTGGGGTTCCAGGGCAATTTACATGTTTGAGACTTATGAGAAAAAACTTGTCGATTTTGCGTTTTAGGTCCATTTTCATGAGTTATTGACAATAGTTTTGTGGTTCCAGGGCTATTTAAAATGACTTTATGACCCGATACATGTTTGAGTGCGTGAACAAAAACTTTTTGTTTTCGTGTTTTATGGCCATTTTCTTGAGATATTGCCCACAATTTTGGCGTTCCAAGGGGATTCGCATGGGGATATGACCCGGTACATGTTTGAGAGTTATGACCAAAAACTCGTCGTTTTCGCCTTTAAGGCTATTTTCATGAGCTATTGCGCACATTTTTCGGGTTCCAAGGTCATTTACATGTTTGACAATTATGACCAAATATCGTTGGTTTTTGCATTTTATGGCTGTTTTCATGAGTTATTGCCCATAGTTTTAGGGTTCCAGGGCGATTTAAAATGACCTTAAGACCCGATACATGTTTGAGTGCGTGAACAAAACCTTTTTGTTTTCGTGTTTTAATGAGATATTGCCCACAGTTTTGGCGTTCCAGGGGGATTCGCATGGGGATATGACCCGGTACATGTTTTAGAGTTATGACCAAAAACTCGTCGTTTTCGCCTTTAAGGCCATTTTCATGAGCTATTGCGCACATTTTTCGGGTTCCAAGGTGATTTACATGTTTGCCAATTATAACCAAAAACTTATTGTTTTTGCATTTTATGGCTGTTTTCATGAGTTATTGCCCATAGTTTTGGGGTTCTAGGACGATTTACAACGATCATAAGACCCGATACATGTTTCAGGGCATCACCAAAAACTCCTCACTTTCGTGTTTTCTGGGCGTTTTCATGAGCTATTGCCCACAGTTTTGGCGTTCCAGGGGGATTCGCATGGGGGTAATACAATACATGTTTGAGAGTTATGACCAAAAACTCATTGTTTTTGTGTTTATGGCCATTTACATGAGCAACCGCGCACATTTTTCGAGTTCCAAGTATATTTACATGTTTGAGAGTTATAACCCAAAACTCGCTGTTTTTGTGTTTTATGGTCGTTTTCATGACTTAATTCCCATAGTTTTGAGTTTCTAGGCCGATTTACAACGATCGTAATTTTGGGGTTCCAGGGCAATTTACATGTTTGAGACTTATGAGAAAAAACTTGTCGATTTTGCGTTTTAGGTCCATTTTCATGAGTTATTGACAATAGTTTTGTGGTTCCAGGGCTATTTAAAATGACTTTAAGACCCGATACATGTTTGAGTGCGTGAACAAAAACTTTTTGTTTTCGTGTTTTATGGCCATTTTCTTGAGATATTGCCCATAGTTTTGGCGTTCCAAGGGGATTCGCATGGGGATATGACCCGGTACAAGTTTGAGAGTTATGACCAAAAACTCGTCGTTTTCGCCTTTAAGGCTATTTTCATGAGCTATTGCGCACATTTTTCGGGTTCCAAGGCCATTTACATGTTTGATAATTATGACCAAAATATCGTTGTTTTTTGCATTTTATGGCTGTTTTCATGAGTTATTGCCCATAGTTTTAGGGTTCCAGGGCGATTTAAAATGACCTTAAGACCCGATACATGTTTGAGTGCGTGAACAAAACCTTTTTGTTTTCGTGTTTTAATGAGATATTGCCCACAGTTTTGGCGTTCCAGGGGGATTCGCATGGGGATATGACCCGGTACATGTTTTAGAGTTATGACCAAAAACTCGTCGTTTTCGCCTTTAAGGCCATTTTCATGAGCTATTGCGCACATTTTTCGGGTTCCAAGGTGATTTACATGTTTGCCAATTATAACCAAAAACTTATTGTTTTTGCATTTTATGGCTGTTTTCATGAGTTATTGCCCATAGTTTTGGGGTTCTAGGACGATTTACAACGATCATAAGACCCGATACATGTTTCAGGGCATCACCAAAAATTCCTCACTTTCGTGTTTTCTGGGCGTTTTCATGAGCTATTGCCCACAGTTTTGGCGTTCCAGGGGGATTCGCATGGGGGTAATACAATACATGTTTGAGAGTTATGACCAAAAACTCATTGTTTTTGTGTTTATGGCCATTTACATGAGCAACCGCGCACATTTTTCGAGTTCCAAGTATATTTACATGTTTGAGAGTTATAACCCAAAACTCGCTGTTTTTGTGTTTTATGGTCGTTTTCATGACTTAATTCCCATAGTTTTGAGTTTCTAGGCCGATTTACAACGATCGTAATTTTGGGGTTCCAGGGCAATTTACATGTTTGAGACTTATGAGAAATAACTTGTCGATTTTGCGTTTTAGGTCCATTTTCATGAGTTATTGACAATAGTTTTGTGGTTCCAGGGCTATTTAAAATGACTTTAAGACCCGATACATGTTTGAGTGCGTGAACAAAAACTTTTTGTTTTCGTGTTTTATGGCCATTTTCTTGAGATATTGCCCACAGTTTTGGCGTTCCAAGGGGATTCGCATGGGGATATGACCCGGACAAGTTTGAGAGTTATGACCAAAAACTCGTCGTTTTCGCCTTTAAGGCTATTTTCATGAGCTATTGCGCACATTTTTCGGGTTCCAAGGTCATTTACATGTTTGATAATTATGACCAAAATATCGTTGTTTTTTGCATTTTATGGCTGTTTTCATGAGTTATTGCCCATAGTTTTAGGGTTCCAGGGCGATTTAAAATGACCTTAAGACCCGATACATGTTTGAGTGCGTGAACAAAACCTTTTTGTTTTCGTGTTTTAATGAGACATTCCCCACTGTTTTGGCGTTCCAAGGGGATTCGCATGGGGATATGACCCGGTACATGTTTTAGAGTTATGACCAAAAACTCGTCGTTTTCGCCTTTAAGGCCATTTTCATGAGCTATTGCGCACATTTTTCGGGTTCCAAGGTGATTTACATGTTTGCCAATTATAACCAAAAACTCGTTGTTTTTGCATTTTATGGCTGTTTTCATGAGTTATTGCCCATAGTTTTGGGGTTCTAGGACGATTTACAACGATCATAAGACCCGATACATGTCTGAGGGCTTCACCAAAAACTCCTCACTTTCGTGTTTTCTGGGCGTTTTCAAGAGCTATTGCCCACAGTTTTGGCGTTCCAGGGGGATTCGCATGGGGGTAATACAATACATGTTTGAGAGTTATGACCAAAAACTCGTTGTTTTTGTGTTTATGGCCATTTTCATGAGCAACCGCGCACATTTTTCGACTTCCAAGGATATTTACATGTTTGAGAGTTATAACCCAAAACTCGTTGTTTTTTTGTTTTATGGCCGTTTTCATGACTTAATTCCCATAGTTTTGAGTTTCCAGGCCGATTTACAACGATCATAATTTTGGGGTTCGAGGGCAATTTACATGTTTGAGACTTATGGGAAAAAACTTGTCGATTTTGCATTTTATGGCTGTTTTCATGAGTTATTGCCCATAGTTTTAGGGTTCCAGGGCGATTTAAAATGACCTTAAGACCCGATACATGTTTGAGTGCGTGAACAAAACCTTTTTGTTTTCGTGTTTTATGGCCATTTTCATGAGATATTGCCCACAGTTTTAGCGTTCCAAGGGGATTCGCATGGGGATATCACCCGGTACATGTTTGAGAGTTATGACCAAAAACTCGTTGTTTTCGCCTTTAAGGCCATTTTCATGAGCTATTGCGCACATTTTTCGAGTTCCAAGGTGATTTACATGTTTGCCAATTATAACCAAAATCTCGTTGTTTTTGCATTTTATGGCTATTTTCATGAGTTATTGCCCATAGTTTTGGGGTTCCAGGGCGATTTACAACGATCGTAAGTCCCGATACATGTTTGAGGGCATCACCAAAAACTCCTCACTTTCGTGTCTAATGGGCATTTTCGTGAGGTATTGCCCATAGTTTTTGGGTTCTAGGGATATTTACATGTTTGAAAATTGTGACCAAGAACTTGTCGTATTTGCGTTTTATGGTCATTTTCATGAGTTATTGCGCATAGGTTTGGGGGTTCCAGGACGATTTAAAATGACCGTATGACCTGATACATGTTTGAGGGCATGACCCAAACCTCGTCATTTTCGTGTTTTATGGCCGTTTTCATGAGCTATTGCCCATAATTTTGGGGTTCCAAGGCAATTTACATGTTTGAGAGTTATGAGAAAAAACTTGTCGTTTTTGCGTTTTAGGTCCATTTTCATGAGTTATTGACAATAGTTTTGTGGTTCCAGGGCTATTTAAAATGACTTTAAGACCCGATACATGTTTGAGTGCGTGAACAAAAACTTTTTGTTTTCGTGTTTTATGGCCATTTTCTTGAGTTATTGCCCACAGTTTTGGCGTTCCAAGGGGATTCGCATGGGGATATGACCCGGTACATGTTTGAGAGTTATGACCAAAAACTCGTCGTTTTCGCCTTTAAGGCTATTTTCATGAGCTATTGCGCACATTTTTCGGGTTCCAAGGTCATTTAAATATTTGACAATTATGACCAAAAGCTCGTTGTTTTTTGCATTTGATGGCTGTTTTGATGAGTTATTGCCCATAGTTTTAGGGTTGCAGGGCGATTTAAAATGACCTTAAGACCCGATATATGTTTGAGTGCGTGAACAAAACCTTTTTGTTTTCGTGTTTTAATGAGATATTGCCCATAGTTTTGGCGTTCCAAGGGGATTCGCATGGGGATATGACCCGGTACATGTTTTAGAGTTATGACCAAAAACTCGTCGTTTTCGCCTTTAAGGCCATTTTCATGAGCTATTGCACACATTTTTCGGGTTCCAAGGTCATTTACATGTTTGACAATTGTGACCAAAATCTCGTTGTTTTTTGCATTTTATGGCTGTTTTCATGAGTTATTGCCCATAGTTTTGGGGTTCTAGGACGATTTACAACGATCATAAGACCCGATACATGTTTCAGGGCATCACCAAAAACTCCTCACTTTCGTGTTTTCTAGGCGTTTTCATGAGCTATTGCCCACAGTTTTGGCGTTCCAGTGGGATTCGCATGGGGGTAATACAATACATGTTTGAGAGTTATGACCAAAAACTCGTTGTTTTTGTGTTTATGGCCATTTTCATGAGCAACCGCGCACATTTTTCGAGTTCCAAGGATATTTACATGTTTGAGAGTTATAACCCAAAACTCGTCGTTTTTTTGTTTTATGGCCGTTTTCATGACTTAATTCCCATAGTTTTGAGTTTCCAGGCCGATTTACAACGATCGTAATTTTGGGGTTCCAGGACAATTTACATGTTTGAGACTTATGAGAAAAAACTTGTCGATTTTGCGTTTTATGTCCATTTTCATGAGTTATTGACAATAGTTTTGTGGTTCCCGGGCGATTTAAAATGACCTTAAGACCCGATACATGTTTGAGTGCGTGAACAAAATCTTTTTGTTTTCGTGTTTTATGGCCATTTTCTTGAGTTATTCCCACAGTTTTGGCGTTCCAAGGGGATTCGCATGGGGATATGACCCGGTACATGTTTGAGAGTTATGACCAAAAACTCGTCGTTTTCGCCTTTAAGGCTATTTCATGAGCTATTGCGCACATTTTTCGGTTTCCAAGGTCATTTACATGTTTGACAATTATGACCAAAATCTCGTTGTTTTTTGCATTTTATGGCTGTTTTCATGAGTTATTGCCCATAGTTTTAGGTTCCAGGGCGATTTAAAATGACCTTAAGACCCGATACATGTTTGAGTGCGTGAACAAAACCTTTTTGTTTTCGTGTTTTATGGCCATTTTCATGATATATTGCCCACAGTTTTAGCGTTCCAAGGGGATTCGCATGGGGATATGACCCGGTACATGTTTGAGAGTTATGACCAAAAACTCGTCGTTTTCGCCTTTAAGGCCATTTTCATGAGCTATTGCGCACATTTTTCGAGTTCCAAGGTGATTTACATGTTTGCCAATTATAACCAAAATCTCGTTGTTTTTGCATTTTATGGCTGTTTTCATGAGTTATTGCCCATAGTTTTGGGGTTCCAGGGCGATTTACAACGATCGTAAGTCCCGATACATGTTTGAGGGCATCACCAAAAACTCCTCACTTTCGTGTCTAATGGGCGTTTTCGTGAGGTATTGCCCATAGTTTTTGGGTTCTAGGGATATTTACATGTTTGAAAATTGTGACCAAGAACTTGTCGTATTTGCGTTTTATGGTCATTTTCATGAGTTATTGCGCATAGGTTTGGGGGTTCCAGGACGATTTAAAATGACCGTATGACCTGATACATGCTTGAGGGCATGACCCAAACCTCGTCATTTTCGTGTTTTATGGCCGTTTTCATGAGCTATTGCCCATAATTTTGGGGTTCCAAGGCAATTTACATGTTTGAGAGTTATGAGAAAAAACTTGTCGTTTTTGCGTTTTAGGTCCATTTTCATGAGTTATTGACAATAGTTTTGTGGTTCCAGGGCTATTTAAAATGACTTTAAGACCCGATACATGTTTGAGTGCGTGAACAAAAACTTTTTGTTTTCGTGTTTTATGGCCATTTCTTGAGTTATTGCCCACAGTTTTGGCGTTCCAAGGGGATTCGCATGGGGATATGACCCGGTACATGTTTGAGAGTTATGACCAAAAACTCGTCGTTTTCGCCTTTAAGGCTATTTTCATGAGCTATTGCGCACATTTTTCGGGTTCCAAGGGCATTTACATATTTGACAATTATGACAAAAAGCTCGTTGTTTTTTGCATTTTATGGCTGTTTTGATGAGTTATTGCCCATAGTTTTAGGGTTGCAGGGCGATTTAAAATGACCTTAAGACCCGATATATGTTTGAGTGCGTGAACAAAACCTTTTTGTTTTCGTGTTTTAATGAGATATTGCCCACAGTTTTGCGTTCTAAGGGGATTCGCATGGGGATATGACCCGGTACATGTTTTAGAGTTATGACCAAAAACTCGTCGTTTTCGCCTTTAAGGCCATTTTCATGAGCTATTGCACACATTTTTCGGGTTCCAAGGTCATTTACATGTTTGACAATTGTGACCAAAATCTCGTTGTTTTTTGCATTTTACGGCTGTTTTCATGAGTTATTGCCCATAGTTTTGGGGTTCTAGGACGATTTACAACGATCATAAGACCCGATACATGTTTCAGGGCATCACCAAAAACTCCTCACTTTCGTGTTTTCTGGGCGTTTTCATGAGCTATTGCCCACAGTTTTGGCGTTCCAGTGGGATTCGCATGGGGTAATACAATACATGTTTGAGAGTTATGACCAAAAACTCGTTGTTTTTGTGTTTATGGCCATTTTCATGAGCAACCGCGCACATTTTTCGAGTTCCAAGGATATTTACATGTTTGAGAGTTATAACCCAAAACTCGTCGTTTTTTTGTTTTATGGCTGTTTTCATGACTTAATTCCCATAGTTTTGAGTTTCCAGGCCGATTTACAACGATCGTAATTTTGGGTTCCAGGGCAATTTACATGTTTGAGACTTATGAGAAAAAACTTGTCGATTTTGCGTTTTATGTCCATTTTCATGAGTTATTGACAATAGTTTTGTGGTTCCCGGGCGATTTAATATGACCTTACGACCCGATACATGTTTGAGTGCGTGAACAAAAACTTTTTGTTTTCGTGTTTTATGGCCATTTTCTTGAGTTATTGCCCACAGTTTTGGCGTTCCAAGGGGATTCGCATGGGGATATGACCCGGTACATGTTTGAGAGTTATGACCAAAAAACTCGTCGTTTTTGCCCTTTAAGGCTATTTTCATGAGCTATTGCGCACATTTTTCGGGTTCCAAGGTCATTTACATGTTTGACAATTATGACCAAAATCTCGTTGTTTTTTGCATTTTATGGCTGTTTTCATGAGTTATTGCCCATAGTTTTAGGGTTCCAGGGCGATTTAAAATGACCTTAAGACCCGATACATGTTTGAGTGCGTGAACAAAACCTTTTTGTTTTCGTGTTTTATGGCCATTTTCATGAGATATTGCCCACAGTTTTAGCGTTCCAAGGGGATTCGCATGGGGATATGACCCGGTACATGTTTGAGAGTTATGACCAAAAACTCGTCGTTTTCGCCTTTAAGGCCATTTTCATGAGCTATTGCGCACATTTTTCGAGTTCCAAGGTGATTTACATGTTTGCCAATTATAACCAAAATCTCGTTGTTTTTGCATTTTATGGCTGTTTTCATGAGTTATTGCCCATAGTTTTAGGGTTCCAAGGCGATTTAAAATGACCTTAAGACCCGATACATGTTTGAGTGCGTGAACAAAACCTTTTTGTTTTCGTGTTTAATGAGATATTGCCCACAGTTTTGGCGTTCCAAGGGGATTCGCATGGGGATATGACCCGGTACATGTTTTAGAGTTATGACCAAAAACTCGTCGTTTTCGCCTTTAAGGCCATATTCATGAGCTATTGCACACATTTTTCGGGTTCCAAGGTCATTTACATGTTTGACAATTATGACCAAAATCTCGTTGTTTTTTGCATTTTATGGCTGTTTTCATGAGTTATTGCCCATAGTTTTGGGGTTCTAGGACGATTTACAACGATCATAAGACCCGATACATGTTTCAGGGCATCACCAAAAACTCCTCACTTTCGTGTTTTCTGGGCGTTTTCATGAGCTATTGCCCACAGTTTTGGCGTTCCAGTGGGATTCGCATGGGGGTAATACAATACATGTTTGAGAGTTATGACCAAAAACTCGTTGTTTTTGTGTTTATGGCCATTTTCATGAGCAACCGCGCACATTTTTCGAGTTCCAAGGATATTTACATGTTTGAGAGTTATAACCCAAAACTCGTTGTTTTTTTGTTTTATGGCCGTTTTCATGACTTAATTCCCATAGTTTTGAGTTTCCAGGCCGATTTACAACGATCGTAATTTTGGGGTACCAGGGCAATTTACATGTTTGAGACTTATGAGAAAAAACTTGTCGATTTTGCGTTTTAGGTCCATTTTCATGAGTTATTGACAATAGTTTTGTGGTTCCAGGGCTATTTAAAATGACTTTATGACCCGATACATGTTTGAGTGCGTGAACAAAAACTTTTTGTTTTCGTGTTTTATGGCCATTTTCTTGAGATATTGCCCACAATTTTGGCGTTCCAAGGGGATTCGCATGGGGATATGACCCGGTACATGTTTTAGAGTTATGACCAAAAACTCGTCGTTTTCGCCTTTAAGGCCATTTTCATGAGCTATTGCGCACATTTTTCGGGTTCCAAGGTGATTTACATGTTTGCCAATTATAACCAAAAACTTATTGTTTTTGCATTTTATGGCTGTTTTCATGAGTTATTGCCCATAGTTTTGGGGTTCTAGGACGATTTACAACGATCATAAGACCCGATACATGTTTCAGGGCATCACCAAAAACTCCTCACTTTCGTGTTTTCTGGGCGTTTTCATGAGCTATTGCCCACAGTTTTGGCCTTCCAGGGGGATTCGCATGGGGGTAATACAATACATGTTTGAGAGTTATGACCAAAAACTCATTGTTTTTGTGTTTATGGCCATTTACATGAGCAACCGCGCACATTTTTCGAGTTCCAAGTATATTTACATGTTTGAGAGTTATAACCCAAAACTCGCTGTTTTTGTGTTTTATGGTCGTTTTCATGACTTAATTCCCATAGTTTTGAGTTTCTAGGCCGATTTACAACGATCGTAATTTTGGGGTTCCAGGGCAATTTACATGTTTGAGACTTATGAGAAAAAACTTGTCGATTTTGCGTTTTAGGTCCATTTTCATGAGTTATTGACAATAGTTTTGTGGTTCCAGGGCTATTTAAAATGACTTTAAGACCCGATACATGTTTGAGTGCGTGAACAAAAACTTTTTGTTTTCGTGTTTTATGGCCATTTTCTTGAGATATTGCCCACAGTTTTGGCGTTCCAAGGGGATTCGCGTGGGGATATGACCCGGTACAAGTTTGAGAGTTATGACCAAAAACTCGTCGTTTTCGCCTTTAAGGCTATTTTCATGAGCTATTGCGCACATTTTTCGGGTTCCAAGGTCATTTACATGTTTGATAATTATGACCAAAATATCGTTGTTTTTTGCATTTTATGGCTGTTTTCATGAGTTATTGCCCATAGTTTTAGGGTTCCAGGGCGATTTAAAATGACCTTAAGACCCGATACATGTTTGAGTGCGTGAACAAAACCTTTTTGTTTTCGTGTTTTAATGAGACATTCCCCACTGTTTTGGCGTTCCAAGGGGATTCGCATGGGGATATGACCCGGTACATGTTTTAGAGTTATGACCAAAAACTCGTCGTTTTCGCCTTTAAGGCCATTTTCATGAGCTATTGCGCACATTTTTCGGGTTCCAAGGTGATTTACATGTTTGCCAATTATAACCAAAAACTCGTTGTTTTTGCATTTTATGGCTGTTTTCATGAGTTATTGCCCATAGTTTTGGGGTTCTAGGACGATTTACAACGATCATAAGACCCGATACATGTCTGAGGGCTTCAGCAAAAACTCCTCACTTTCGTGTTTTCTGGGCGTTTTCAAGAGCTATTGCCCACAGTTTTGGCGTTCCAGGGGGATTCGCATGGGGGTAATACAATACATGTTTGAGAGTTATGACCAAAAACTCGTTGTTTTTGTGTTTATGGCCATTTTCATGAGCAACCGCGCACATTTTTCGAGTTCCAAGGATATTTACATGTTTGAGAGTTATAACCCAAAACTCGTTGTTTTTGTGTTTTATGGCCGTTTTCATGACTTAATTCCCATAGTTTTGAGTTTCCAGGCCGATTTACAACGATCGTAATTTTGGGGTTCGAGGGCAATTTACATGTTTGAGACTTATGGGAAAAAACTTGTCGATTTTGCATTTTATGGCTGTTTTCATGAGTTATTGCCCATAGTTTTAGGGTTCCAGGGCGATTTAAAATGACCTTAAGACCCGATACATGTTTGAGTGCGTGAACAAAACCTTTTTGTTTTCGTGTTTTATGGCCATTTTCATGAGATATTGCCCACAGTTTTAGCGTTCCAAGGGGATTCGCATGGGGATATGACCCGGTACATGTTTGAGAGTTATGACCAAAAACTCGTCGTTTTCGCCTTTAAGGCCATTTTCATGAGCTATTGCGCACATTTTTCGAGTTCCAAGGTGATTTACATGTTTGCCAATTATAACCAAAATCTCGTTGTTTTTGCATTTTATGGCTGTTTTCATGAGTTATTGCCCATAGTTTTGGGGTTCCAGGGCGATTTACAACGATCGTAAGTCCCGATACATGTTTGAGGGCATCACCAAAAACTCCTCACTTTCGTGTCTAATGGGCGTTTTCGTGAGGTATTGCCCACAGTTTTTGGGTTCTAGGGATATTTACATGTTTGAAAATTGTGACCAAGAACTTGTCGTATTTGCGTTTTATGGTCATTTTCATGAGTTATTGCGCATAGGTTTGGGGGTTCCAGGACGATTTAAAATGACCGTATGACCTGATACATGTTTGAGGGCATGACCCAAACCTCGTCATTTTCGTGTTTTATGGCCGTTTTCATGAGCTATTGCCCATAATTTTGGGGTTCCAAGGCAATTTACATGTTTGAGAGTTATGAGAAAAAACTTGTCGTTTTTGCGTTTTAGGTCCATTTTCATGAGTTATTGACAATAGTTTTGTGGTTGCAGGGCTATTTAAAATGACTTTAAGACCCGATACATGTTTGAGTGCGTGAACAAAAACTTTTTGTTTTCGTGTTTTATGGCCATTTTCTTGAGTTATTGCCCACAGTTTTGGCGTTCCAAGGGGATTCGCATGGGGATATGACCCGGTACATGTTTGAGAGTTATGACCAAAAACTCGTCGTTTTCGCCTTTAAGGCTATTTTCATGAGCTATTGCGCACATTTTTCGGGTTCCAAGGTCATTTAAATATTTGACAATTATGACCAAAAGCTCGTTGTTTTTTGCATTTTATGGCTGTTTTGATGAGTTATTGCCCATAGTTTTAGGGTTGCAGGGCGATTTAAAATGACCTTAAGACCCGATATATGTTTGAGTGCGTGAACAAAACCTTTTTGTTTTCGTGTTTTAATGAGATATTGCCCACAATTTTGGCGTTCCAAGGGGATTCGCATGGGGATATGACCCGGTACATGTTTTAGAGTTATGACCAAAAACTCGTCGTTTTCACCTTTAAGGCCATTTTCATGAGCTATTGCACACATTTTTCGGGTTCCAAGGTCATTTACATGTTTGACAATTATGACCAAAATCTCGTTGTTTTTTGCATTTTATGGCTGTTTTCATGAGTTATTGCCCATAGTTTTGGGGTTCTAGGACGATTTACAACGATCATAAGACCCGATACATGTTTCAGGGCATCACCAAAAACTCCTCACTTTCGTGTTTTCTGGGCGTTTTCATGAGCTATTGCCCACAGTTTTGGCGTTCCAGTGGGATTCGCATGGGGGTAATACAATACATGTTTGAGAGTTATGACCAAAAACTCGTTGTTTTTGTGTTTATGGCCATTTTCATGAGCAACCGCGCACATTTTTCGAGTTCCAAGGATATTTACATGTTTGAGAGTTATAACCCAAAACTCGTCGTTTTTTTGTTTTATGGCCGTTTTCATGACTTAATTCCCATAGTTTTGAGTTTCCAGGCCGATTTACAACGATCGTAATTTTGGGGTTCCAGGGCAATTTACATGTTTGAGACTTATGCGAAAAAACTTGTCGATTTTGTGTTTTATGTCCATTTTCATGAGTTATTGACAATAGTTTTGTGGTTCCCGGGCGATTTAAAATGACCTTAAGACCCGATACATGTTTGAGTGCGTGAACAAAATCTTTTTGTTTTCGTGTTTTATGGCCATTTTCTTGAGTTATTGCCCACAGTTTTGGCGTTCCAAGGGGATTCGCATGGGGATATGACCCGGTACATGTTTGAGAGTTATGACCAAAAACTCGTCGTTTTCGCCTTTAAGGCTATTTTCATGAGCTATTGCGCACATTTTTCGGTTTCCAAGGTCATTTACATGTTTGACAATTATGACCAAAATCTCGTTGTTTTTTGCATTTTATGGCTGTTTTCATGAGTTATTGCCCATAGTTTTAGGGTTCCAGGGCGATTTAAAATGACCTTAAGACCCGATTCATGTTTGAGTGCGTGAACAAAACCTTTTTGTTTTCGTGTTTTATGGCCATTTTCATGAGATATTGCCCACAGTTTTAGCGTTCCAAGGGGATTCGCATGGGGATATGACCCGGTACATGTTTGAGAGTTATGACCAAAAACTCGTCGTTTTCGCCTTTAAGGCCATTTTCATGAGCTATTGCGCACATTTTTCGAGTTCCAAGGTGATTTACATGTTTGCCAATTATAACCAAAATCTCGTTGTTTTTGCATTTTATGGCTGTTTTCATGAGTTATTGTCCATAGTTTTGGGGTTCCAGGGCGATTTACAACGATCGTAAGTCCCGATACATGTTTGAGGGCATCACCAAAAACTCCTCACTTTCGTGTCTAATGGGCGTTTTCGTGAGGTATTGCCCACAGTTTTTGGGTTCTAGGGATATTTACATGTTTGAAAATTGTGACCAAGAACTTGTCGTATTTGCGTTTTATGGTCATTTTCATGAGTTATTGCGCATAGGTTTGGGGGTTCCAGGACGATTTAAAATGACCGTATGACCTGATACATGTTTGAGGGCATGACCCAAACCTCGTCATTTTCGTGTTTTATGGCCGTTTTCATGAGCTATTGCCCATAATTTTGGGGTTCCAAGGCAATTTACATGTTTGAGAGTTATGAGAAAAAACTTGTCGTTTTTGCGTTTTAGGTCCATTTTCATGAGTTATTGACAATAGTTTTGTGGTTGCAGGGCTATTTAAAATGACTTTAAGACCCGATACATGTTTGAGTGCGTGAACAAAAACTTTTTGTTTTCGTGTTTTATGGCCATTTTCTTGAGTTATTGCCCACAGTTTTGGCGTTCCAAGGGGATTCGCATGGGGATATGACCCGGTACATGTTTGAGAGTTATGACAAAAAACTCGTCGTTTTCGCCTTTAAGGCTATTTTCATGAGCTATTGCGCACATTTTTCGGGTTCCAAGGTCATTTACATATTTGACAATTATGACCAAAAGCTCGTTGTTTTTTGCATTTTATGGCTGTTTTGATGAGTTATTGCCCATAGTTTTAGGGTTGCAGGGCGATTTAAAATGACCTTAAGACCCGATATATGTTTGAGTGCGTGAACAAAACCTTTTTGTTTTCGTGTTTTAATGAGATATTGCCCACAGTTTTGGCGTTCCAAGGGGATTCGCATGGGGATATGACCCGGTACATGTTTTAGAGTTATGACCAAAAACTCGTCGTTTTCGCCTTTAAGGCCATTTTCATGAGCTATTGCACACATTTTTTCGGGTTCCAAGGTCATTTACATGTTTGACAATTGTGACCAAAATCTCGTTGTTTTTTGCATTTTATGGCTGTTTTCATGAGTTATTGCCCATAGTTTTGGGGTTCTAGGACGATTTACAACGATCATAAGACCCGATACATGTTTCAGGGCATCACCAAAAACTCCTCACTTTCGTGTTTTCTGGGCGTTTTCATGAGCTATTGCCCACAGTTTTGGCGTTCCAGTGGGATTCGCATGGGGGTAATACAATACATGTTTGAGAGTTATGACCAAAAACTCGTTGTTTTTGTGTTTATGGCCATTTTCATGAGCAACCGCGCACATTTTTCGAGTTCCAAGGATATTTACATGTTTGAGAGTTATAACCCAAAACTCGTTGTTTTTTTGTTTTATGGCCGTTTTCATGACTTAATTCCCATAGTTTTGAGTTTCCAGGCGGATTTACAACGATCGTAATTTTGGGGTTCCAGGGCAATTTACATGTTTGAGACTTATGAGAAAAAACTTGTCGATTTTGCGTTTTATGTCCATTTTCATGAGTTATTGACAATAGTTTTGTGGTTCCGGGCGATTTAAAATGACCTTAAGACCCGATACATGTTTGAGTGCGTGAACAAAAACTTTTTGTTTTCGTGTTTTATGGCCATTTTCTTGAGTTATTGCCCACAGTTTTGGCGTTCCAAGGGGATTCGCATGGGGATATGACCCGGTACATGTTTGAGAGTTATGACCAAAAACTCGTCGTTTTCGCCTTTAAGGCTATTTTCATGAGCTATTGCGCACATTTTTCGGTTTCCAAGGTCATTTACATGTTTGACAATTATGACCAAAATCTCGTTGTTTTTTGCATTTTATGGCTGTTTTCATGAGTTATTGCCCATAGTTTTAGGGTTCCAGGGCGATTTAAAATGACCTTAAGACCCGATACATGTTTGAGTGCGTGAACAAAACCTTTTTGTTTTCGTGTTTTATGGCCATTTTCATGAGATATTGCCCACAGTTTTAGCGTTCCAAGGGGATTCGCATGGGGATATGACCCGGTACATGTTTGAGAGTTATGACCAAAAACTCGTCATTTTCGCCTTTAAGGCCATTTTCATGAGCTATTGCGCACATTTTTCGAGTTCCAAGGTGATTTACATGTTCGCCAATTATAACCAAAATCTCGTTGTTTTTGCATTTTATGGCTGTTTTCATGAGTTATTGCCCATAGTTTTGGGGTTCCAGGGCGATTTACAACGATCGTAAGTCCCGATACATGTTTGAGGGCATCACCAAAAACTCCTCACTTTCGTGTCTAATGGGCGTTTTCGTGAGGTATTGCCCATAGTTTTTGGGTTCTAGGGATATTTACATGTTTGAAAATTGTGACCAAGAACTTGTCGTATTTGCGTTTTATGGTCATTTTCATGAGTTATTGCGCATAGGTTTGGGGGTTCCAGGACGATTTAAAATGACCGTATGACCTGATACATGTTTGAGGGCATGACCCAAACCTCGTCATTTTCGTGTTTTATGGCCGTTTTCATGAGCTATTGCCCATAATTTTGGGGTTCCAAGGCAATTTACATGTTTGAGAGTTATGAGAAAAAACTTGTCGTTTTTTGCGTTTTAGGTCCATTTTCATGAGTTATTGACAATAGTTTTGTGGTTCCAGGGCTATTTAAAATGACTTTAAGACCCGATACATGTTTGAGTGCGTGAACAAAAACTTTTTGTTTTCGTGTTTTATGGCCATTTTCTTGAGTTATTGCCCACAGTTTTGGCGTTCCAAGGGGATTCGCATGGGGATATGACCCGGTACATGTTTGAGAGTTATGACCAAAAACTCGTCGTTTTCGCCTTTAAGGCTATTTTCATGAGCTATTGCGCACATTTTCGGGTTCCAAGGTCATTTACATATTTGACAATTATGACCAAAAGCTCGTTGTTTTTTGCATTTTATGGCTGTTTTGATGAGTTATTGCCCATAGTTTTAGGGTTGCAGGGCGATTTAAAATGACCTTAAGACCCGATATATGTTTGAGTGCGTGAACAAAACCTTTTTGTTTTCGTGTTTTAATGAGATATTGCCCACAGTTTTGGCGTTCCAAGGGGATTGGCATGGGGATATGACCCGGTACATGTTTTAGAGTTATGACCAAAAACTCGTCGTTTTCGCCTTTACGGCCATTTTCATGAGCTATTGCACACATTTTTCGGGTTCCAAGGTCATTTACATGTTTGACAATTGTGACCAAAATCTCGTTGTTTTTTGCATTTTATGGCTGTTTTCATGAGTTATTGCCCATAGTTTTGGGGTTCTAGGACGATTTACAACGATCATAAGACCCGATACATGTTTCAGGGCATCACCAAAAACTCCTCACTTTCGTGTTTTCTGGGCGTTTTCATGAGCTATTGCCCACAGTTTTGGCGTTCCAGTGGGATTCACATGGGGGTAATACAATACATGTTTGAGAGTTATGACCAAAAACTCGTTGTTTTTGTGTTTATGGCCATTTTCATGAGCAACCACGCACATTTTTCGAGTTCCAAGGATATTTACATGTTTGAGAGTTATAACCCAAAACTCGTCGTTTTTTTGTTTTATGGCCGTTTTCATGACTTAATTCCCATAGTTTTGAGTTTCTAGGCCGATTTACAACGATCGTAATTTTGGGGTTCCAGGGCAATATACATGTTTGAGACTTATGAGAAAAAACTTGTCGATTTTGCGTTTTATGTCCATTTTCATGAGTTATTGACAATAGTTTTGTGGTTCCCGGGCGATTTAAAATGACCTTAGGACCCTATACATGTTTGAGTGCGTGAACAAAAACTTTTTGTTTTCGTGTTTTGTGGCCATTTTCTTGAGTTATTGCCCACAATTTTGGCGTTCCAAGGGGATTCGCATGGGGATATGACCCGGTACATGTTTGAGAGTTATGACCAAAAACTCGTCGTTTTCGCCTTTAAGGCTATTTTCATGAGCTAGTGCGCACATTTTTCGGTTTCCAAGGTCATTTACATGTTTGACAATTATGACCAAAATCTCGTTGTTTTTTTGCATTTTATGGCTGTTTTCATGAGTTATTGCCCATAGTTTTAGGGTTCCAGGGCGATTTAAAATGACCTTAAGACCCGATACATGTTTGAGTGCGTGAACAAAACCTTTTTGTTTTCGTGTTTTATGGCCATTTTCATGAGATATTGCCCACAGTTTTAGCGTTCCAAGGGGATTCGCATGGGGATATGACCCGGTACATGTTTGAGAGTTATGACCAAAAACTCGTCGTTTTCGCCTTTAAGGCCATTTTCATGAGCTATTGTGCACATTTTTCGAGTTCCAAGGTGATTTACATGTTTGCCAATTATAACCAAAATCTCGTTGTTTTTTGCATTTTATCGCTGTTTTCATGAGTTATTGCCCATAGTTTTGGGGTTCCAGGGCGATTTACAACGATCGTAAGTCCCGATACATGTTTGAGGGCATCACCAAAAACTCGTCACTTTCGTGTCTAATGGGCGTTTTCGTGAGGTATTGCCCACAGTTTTTGGGTTCTAGGGATATTTACATGTTTGAAAATTGTGACCAACAAATTGTCGTATTTGCGTTTTATGGTCATTTTCATGAGTTATTGCGCATAGGTTTGGGGGTTCCAGGACGATTTAAAATGATCGTATGACCTGATACATGTTTGAGGGCATGACCCAAACCTCGTCATTTTCGTGTTTTATGGCCGTTTTCATGAGCTATTGCCCATAATTTTGGGGTTCCAAGGTAATTTACATGTTTGAGAGTTATGAGAAAAAACTTGTCGTTTTTGCGTTTTAGGTCCATTTTCATGAGTTATTGACAATAGTTTTGTGGTTCCAGGGCTATTTAAAATGACTTTAAGACCCGATACATGTTTGAGTGCGTGAACAAAAACTTTTGTTTTCGTGTTTTATGGCCATTTTCTTGAGTTATTGCCCACAGTTTTGGCGTTCCAAGGGGATTCGCATGGGGATATGACCCGGTACATGTTTGAGAGTTCTGACCAAAAACTCGTCGTTTTCGCCTTTAAGGCTATTTTCATGAGCTATTGCGCACATTTTTCGGGTTCCAAGGTCATTTACATATTTGACAATTATGACCAAAAGCTCGTTGTTTTTTGCATTTTATGGCTGTTTTGATGAGTTATTGCCCATAGTTTTAGGGTTGAAGGGCGATTTAAAATGACCTTAAGACCCGATACATGTTTGAGTGCGTGAACAAAACCTTTTTGTTTTCGTGTTTTAATGAGATATTGCCCACATTTTTGGCGTTCCAAGGGGATTCGCATGGGGATATGACCCGGTACATGTTTTAGAGTTATGACCAAAAACTCGTCGTTTTCGCCTTTAAGGCCATTTTCATGAGCTATTGCACACATTTTTCGGGTTCCAAGGTCATTTACATGTTTGACAATTATGACCAAAATCTCGTTGTTTTTTGCATTTTATGGCTGTTTTCATGAGTTATTGCCCATAGTTTTGGGGTTCTAGGACGATTTACAACGATCATAAGACCCGATACATGTTTCAGGGCATCACCAAAAACTCCTCACTTTCGTGGTTTCTGGGCGTTTTCATGGGCTATTGCCCACAGTTTTGGCGTTCCAGTGGGATTCGCATGGGGGTAATACAATACATGTTTGAGAGTTATGACCAAAACCTCGTTGTTTTTGTGTTTATGGCCATTTTCATGAGCAACCGCGCACATTTTTCGAGTTCCAAGGATATTTACATGTTTGAGAGTTATAACCCAAAACTCGTTGTTTTTTTGTTTTATGGCCGTTTTCATGACTTAATTCCCATAGTTTTGAGTTTCCAGGCCGATTTACAACGATCGTAATTTTGGGGTTCCAGGGCAATTTACATGTTTGAGACTTATGAGAAAAAACTTGTCGATTTTGCGTTTTATGTCCATTTTCATGAGTTATTGACAATAGTTTTGTGGTTCCCGGGCTATTTAAAATGACCTTAAGACCCGATACATGTTTGAGTGCGTGAACAAAAAATTTTTGTTTTCTTGTTTTATGGCCATTTTCTTGAGATATTGCCCACAGTTTTGGCGTTCCAAGGGGATTCGCATGGGGATATGACCCGGTACATGTTTGAGAGTTATGACCAAAAACTCGTCGTTTTCGCCTTTAAGGCTATTTTCATGAGCTATTGCGCACATATTTCGGGTTCCAAGGTCATTTACATGTTTGACAATTATGACCAAAATCTCGTTGTTTTTTGCATTTTATGGCTATTTTGATGAGTTATTGCCCGTAGTTTAAGGGTTCCTGGGCGATTTAAAATGACCTTAAGACCCGATACATGTTTGAGTGCGTGAACAAAACCTTTTTGTTTTCGTGTTTTAATGATATATTGCCCACAGTTTTGGCGTTCCAAGGGGATTCGCATGGGGATATGACCCGGTACATGTTTTAGAGTTATGATCAAAAACTCGTCGTTTTCGCCTTTAAGGCCATTTTCATGAGCTATTGCACACATTTTTCGGGTTCCATGTCATTTACATGTTTGACAATTATGACCAAAATCTCGTTGTTTTTTGCATTTTATGGCTGTTTTGATGAGTTATTGCCCATAGTTTTAGGGTTGCAGGGCGATTTAAAATGACCTTAAGACCCGATATATGTTTGAGTGCGTGAACAAAACCTTTTTGTTTTCGTGTTTTAATGAGATATTGCCCACAGTTTTGGCGTTCCAAGGGGATTCGCATGGGGATATGACCCGGTACATGTTTTAGAGTTATGACCAAAAACTCGTCATTTTCGCCTTTAAGGCCATTTTCATGAGCTATTGCACACATTTTTCGGGTTCCAAGGTCATTTACATGTTTGACAATTGTGACCAAAATCTCGTTGTTTTTTGCATTTTATGGCTGTTTTCATGAGTTATTGCCCATAGTTTTGGGGTTCTAGGACGATTTACAACGA
Organism: Avena sativa; assembly: GCA_916181665.1. Taxonomy (NCBI): domain Eukaryota; kingdom Viridiplantae; phylum Streptophyta; class Magnoliopsida; order Poales; family Poaceae; genus Avena; species Avena sativa. The sequence goes on along the minus strand of OV702300.1, from coordinate 31,218,374 downwards.
TCATAAGACCCGATACATGTTTCAGGGCATCACCAAAAACTCCTCACTTTCGTGTTTTCTGGGCGTTTCCATGAGCTATTGCCCACAGTTTTGGCGTTCCAGTGGGATTCGCATGGGGGTAATACAATACATGTTTGAGAGTTATGACCAAAAACTCGTTGTTTTTGTGTTTATGTCCATTTTCATGAGCAACCGCGCACATTTTTCGAGTTCCAAGGATATTTACATGTTTGAGAGTTATAACCCCAAACTCGTCGTTTTTTTGTTTTATGGCCGTTTTCATGACTTAATTCCCATAGTTTTGAGTTTCCAGGCCGATTTACAACGATCGTAATTTTGGGGTTCCAGGGCAATTTACATGTTTGAGACTTATGAGAAAAAACTTGTCGATTTTGCGTTTTATGTCCATTTTCATGAGTTATTGACAATAGTTTTGTGGTTCTCGGGCGATTTAAAATGACCATAAGACCCGATACATGTTTGAGTGCGTGAACAAAAACTTTTTGTTTTCGTGTTTTATGGCCATTTTCTTGAGTTATTGCCCACAGTTTTGGCGTTCCAAGGGGATTCGCATGGGGATATGACCCGGTACATGTTTGAGAGTTATGACCAAAAACTCGTCGTTTTCGCCTTTAAGGCTATTTTCATGAGCTATTGCGCACATTTTTCGGGTTCCAAGGTCATTTACATGTTTGACAATTATGACCAAAATCTCGTTGTTTTTTGCATTTTATGGCTGTTTTCATGAGTTATTACCCATAGTTTTAGGGTTTTAGGGCGATTTAAAATGACCTTAAGACCCGATACATGTTTGAGTGCGTGAACAAAACCTTTTTGTTTTCGTGTTTTAATGAGATATTGCCCACAGTTTTAGCGTTCCAAGGGGATTCGCATGGGGATATGACCCGGTACATGTTTGAGAGTGATGACCAAAAACTCGTCGTTTTCGCCTTTAAGGCCATTTTCATGAGCTATTGCGCACATTTTTCGAGTTCCAAGGGGATTTACATGTTTGCCAATTATAACCAAAATCTCGTTGTTTTTGCATTTTATGGCTGTTTTCATGAGTTATTGCCCATAGTTTTGGGGTTCCAGGGCGATTTACAACGATCGTAAGTCCCGATACATGTTTGAGGGCATCACCAAAAACTCCTCACTTTCGTGTCTAATGGGCGTTTTCGTGAGGTATTGCCCACAGTTTTTGGGTTCTAGGGATATTTACATGTTTGAAAATTGTGACCAAGAACTTGTCGTATTTGCGTTTTATGGTCATTTTCATGAGTTATTGCGCATTGGTTTGGGGGTTCCAGGACGATTTAAAATGACCGTATGACCTGATACATGTTTGAGGGCATGACCCAAACCTCGTCATTTTCGTGTTTTATGGCCGTTTTCATGAGCTATTGCCCATAATTTTGGGGTTCCAAGGTAATTTACATGTTTGAGAGTTATGAGAAAAAACTTGTCGTTTTTGCGTTTTAGGTCCATTTTCATGAGTTATTGACAATAGTTTTGTGGTTCCAGGGCTATTTAAAATGACTTTAAGACCCGATACATGTTTGAGTGCGTGAACAAAAACTTTTTGTTTTCGTGTTTTATGGCCATTTTCATGAGTTATTGCCCACAGTTTTGGCGTTCCAAGGGGATTCGCATGGGGATATGACCCGGTACATGTTTGAGAGTTCTGACCAAAAACTCGTCGTTTTCGCCTTTAAGGCTATTTTCATGAGCTATTGCGCACATTTTTCGGGTTCCAAGGTCATTTACATATTTGACAATTATGACCAAAAGCTCGTTGTTTTTTGCATTTTATGGCTGTTTTGATGAGTTATTGCCCATAGTTTTAGGGTTGAAGGGCGATTTAAAATGACCTTAAGACCCGATACATGTTTGAGTGCGTGAACAAAACCTTTTTGTTTTCGTGTTTTAATGAGATATTGCCCACATTTTTGGCGTTCCAAGGGGATTCGCATGGGGATATGACCCGGTACATGTTTTAGAGTTATGACCAAAAACTCGTCGTTTTCGCCTTTAAGGCCATTTTCATGAGCTATTGCACACATTTTTCGGGTTCCAAGGTCATTTACATGTTTGACAATTATGACCAAAATCTCGTTGTTTTTTGCATTTTATGGCTGTTTTCATGAGTTATTGCCCATAGTTTTGGGGTTCTAGGACGATTTACAACGATCATAAGACCCGATACATGTTTCAGGGCATCACCAAAAACTCCTCACTTTCGTGTTTTCTGGGCGTTTTCATGGGCTATTGCCCACAGTTTTGGCGTTCCAGTGGGATTCGCATGGGGGTAATACAATACATGTTTGAGAGTTATGACCAAAACCTCGTTGTTTTTGTGTTTATGGCCATTTTCATGAGCAACCGCGCACATTTTTCGAGTTCCAAGGATATTTACATGTTTGAGAGTTATAACCCAAAACTCGTTGTTTTTTTGTTTTATGGCCGTTTTCATGACTTAATTCCCATAGTTTTGAGTTTCCAGGCCGATTTACAACGATCGTAATTTTGGGGTTCCAGGGCAATTTACATGTTTGAGACTTATGAGAAAAAACTTGTCGATTTTGCGTTTTATGTCCATTTTCATGAGTTATTGACAATAGTTTTGTGGTTCCCGGGCTATTTAAAATGACCTTAAGACCCGATACATGTTTGAGTGCGTGAACAAAATTTTTTTGTTTTCTTGTTTTATGGCCATTTTCTTGAGATATTGCCCACAGTTTTGGCGTTCCAAGGGGATTCGCATGGGGATATGACCCGGTACATGTTTGAGAGTTATGACCAAAAACTCGTCGTTTTCGCCTTTAAGGCTATTTTCATGAGCTATTGCGCACATTTTTCGGGTTCCAAGGTCATTTACATGTTTGACAATTATGACCAAAATCTCGTTGTTTTTTGCATTTTATGGCTATTTTGATGAGTTATTGCCCGTAGTTTTAGGGTTCCTGGGCGATTTAAAATGACCTTAAGACCCGATACATGTTTGAGTGCGTGAACAAAACCTTTTTGTTTTCGTGTTTTAATGATATATTGCCCACAGTTTTGGCGTTCCAAGGGGATTCGCATGGGGATATGACCCGGTACATGTTTTAGAGTTATGATCAAAAACTCGTCGTTTTCGCCTTTAAGGCCATTTTCATGAGCTATTGCACACATTTTTCGGGTTCCATGTCAGTTACATGTTTGACAATTATGACCAAAATCTCGTTGTTTTTTGCATTTTATGGCTGTTTTGATGAGTTATTGCCCATAGTTTTAGGGTTGCAGGGCGATTTAAAATGACCTTAAGACCCGATATATGTTTGAGTGCTGTGAACAAAACCTTTTTGTTTTCGTGTTTTAATGAGATATTGCCCACAGTTTTGGCGTTCCAAGGGGATTCGCATGGGGATATGACCCGGTACATGTTTTAGAGTTATGACCAAAAACTCGTCATTTTCGCCTTTAAGGCCATTTTCATGAGCTATTGCACACATTTTTCGGGTTCCAAGGTCATTTACATGTTTGACAATTGTGACCAAAATCTCGTTGTTTTTTGCATTTTATGGCTGTTTTCATGAGTTATTGCCCATAGTTTTGGGGTTCTAGGACGATTTACAACGATCATAAGACCCGATACATGTTTCAGGGCATCACCAAAAACTCCTCACTTTCGTGTTTTCTGGGCGTTTCCATGAGCTATTGCCCACAGTTTTGGCGTTCCAGTGGGATTCGCATGGGGGTAATACAATACATGTTTGAGAGTTATGACCAAAAACTCGTTGTTTTTGTGTTTATGTCCATTTTCATGAGCAACCGCGCACATTTTTCGAGTTCCAAGGATATTTACATGTTTGAGAGTTATAACCCCAAACTCGTCGTTTTTTTGTTTTATGGCCGTTTTCATGACTTAATTCCCATAGTTTTGAGTTTCCAGGCCGATTTACAACGATCGTAATTTTGGGGTTCCAGGGCAATTTACATGTTTGAGACTTATGAGAAAAAACTTGTCGATTTTGCGTTTTATGTCCATTTTCATGAGTTATTGACAATAGTTTTGTGGTTCTCGGGCGATTTAAAATGACCTTAAGACCCGATACATGTTTGAGTGCGTGAACAAAAACTTTTTGTTTTCGTGTTTTATGGCCATTTTCTTGAGTTATTGCCCACAGTTTTGGCGTTCCAAGGGGATTCGCATGGGGATATGACCCGGTACATGTTTGAGAGTTATGACCAAAAACTCGTCGTTTTCGCCTTTAAGGCTATTTTCATGAGCTATTGCGCACATTTTTCGGGTTCCAAGGTCATTTACATGTTTGACAATTATGACCAAAATCTCGTTGTTTTTTGCATTTTATGGCTGTTTTCATGAGTTATTGCCCATAGTTTTAGGGTTTTAGGGCGATTTAAAATGACCTTAAGACCCGATACATGTTTGAGTGCGTGAACAAAACCTTTTTGTTTTCGTGTTTTATGGCCATTTTCATGAGATATTGCCCACAGTTTTAGCGTTCCAAGGGGATTCGCATGGGGATATGACCCGGTACATGTTTGAGAGTTATGACCAAAAACTCGTCGTTTTCGCCTTTAAGGCCATTTTCATGAGCTATTGCGCACATTTTTCGAGTTCCAAGGGGATTTACATGTTTGCGTTTGCCAATTATAACCAAAATCTCGTTGTTTTTGCATTTTATGGCTGTTTTCATGAGTTATTGCCCATAGTTTTGGGGTTCCAGGGGCGATTTACAACGATCGTAAGTCCCGATACATGTTTGAGGGCATCACCAAAAACTCCTCACTTTCGTGTCTAATGGGCGTTTTCGTGAGGTATTGCCCACAGTTTTTGGGTTCTAGGGATATTTACATGTTTGAAAATTGTGACCAAGAACTTGTCGTATTTGCGTTTTATGGTCATTTTCATGAGTTATTGCGCATTGGTTTGGGGGTTCCAGGACGATTTAAAATGACCGTATGACCTGATACATGTTTGAGGGCATCACCCAAACCTCGTCATTTTCGTGTTTTATGGCCGTTTTCATGAGCTATTGCCCATAATTTTGGGGTTCCAAGGTAATTTACATGTTTGAGAGTTATGAGAAAAAACTTGTCGTTTTTGCGTTTTAGGTCCATTTTCATGAGTTATTGACAATAGTTTTGTGGTTCCAGGGCTATTTAAAATGACTTTAAGACCCGATACATGTTGAGTGCGTGAACAAAAACTTTTTGTTTCGTGTTTTATGGCCATTTTCTGAGTTATTGCCCATAGTTTTGGCGTTCCAAGGGGATTCGCATGGGGATATGACCCGGTACATGTTTGAGAGTTCTGACCAAAACTCGTCGTTTTCGCCTTTAAGGCTATTTTCATGAGCTATTGCGCACATTTTTTCGGGTTCCAAGGTCATTTACATATTTGACAATTATGACCAAAAGCTCGTTGTTTTTTTGCATTTTATGGCTGTTTTGATGAGTTATTTGCCCATAGTTTTAGGGTTGCAGTGCGATTTAAAATGACCTTAAGACCCGATACATGTTTGAGTGCGTGAACAAAAACCTTTTTGTTTTCCGTGTTTTAATGAGATATTGCCCACATTTTTGGCGTTCCAAGGGGATTCGCATGGGGATATGACCCGGTACATGTTTTAGAGTTATGACCAAAAACTCGTCGTTTTCGCCTTTAAGGCCATTTTCATGAGCTATTGCACACATTTTTCGGGTTCCAAGGTCATTTACATGTTTGACAATTATGACCAAAATCTCGTTGTTTTTTGCATTTTATGGCTGTTTTCATGAGTTATTGCCCATAGTTTTGGGGTTCTAGGACGATTTACAACGATCATAAGACCCGATACATGTTTCAGGGCATCACCAAAAACTCCTCACTTTCGTGTTTTCTGGGCGTTTTCATGAGCTGTTGCCCACAGTTTTGGCGTTCCAGTGGGATTCGCATGGGGGTAATACAATACATGTTTGGGAGTTATGACCAAAAACTCGTTGTTTTTGTGTTTATGGCCATTTTCATGAGCAACCGCGCACATTTTTTCGAGTTCCAAGGATATTTACATGTTTGAGAGTTATAACCCAAAACTCGTTGTTTTTTTGTTTTATGGCCGTTTTCATGACTTAATTCCCATAGTTTTGAGTTTCCAGGCCGATTTACAACGATCGTAATTTTGGGGGTTCCAGGGCAATTTACATGTTTGAGACTTATGAGAAAAAAACTTGTCGATTTTGCGTTTTATGTCCATTTTCATGAGTTATGACAATAGTTTTGTGGTTCCCGGGCGATTTAAAATGACCTTAAGACCCGATACATGTTTGAGTGCGTGAACAAAAACTTTTTGTTTTCGTGTTTTATGGCCATTTTCTTGAGTTATTGCCCACTGTTTTGGCGTTCCAAGGGGATTCGCACGGGGATATGACCCGGTACATGTTTGAGAGTTATGACCAAAAACTCGTCGTTTTCGCCTTTAAGGCGATTTTCATGAGCTATTGCGCACATTTTTCGGTTCCAAGGTCATTTACATGTTTGACAATTATGACCAAAATCTCGTTGTTTTTTGCATTTTATGGCTGTTTTGATGAGTTATTGCCCATAGTTTTAGGGTTCTAGGGCGATTTAAAATGACCTTAAGACCCGATACATGTTTGAGTGCGTGAACAAAACCTTTTTGTTTTCGTGTTTTAATGAGATATTGCCCACAGTTTTGGCGTTCCAAGGGGATTCGCAATGGGGATATGACCCGGTACATGTTTTAGAGTTATGATCAAAAACTCGTCGTTTTCGCCTTTAAGGCCATTTTCATGAGCTATTGCACACATTTTTCGGGTTCCATGTCATTTACATGTTTGACAATTATGACCAAAATCTCGTTGTTTTTTGCATTTTATGGCTGTTTTCATGAGTTATTGCCCATAGTTTTGGGGTTCTAGGACGATTTACAACGATCATAAGACCCGATACATGTTTCAGGGCATCACCAAAAACTCCTCACTTTCATGTTTTCTGGGCGTTTTCATGAGCTATTGCCCACAGTTTTGGCGTTCCAGTGGGATTCGCATGGGGGTAATACAATACATGTTTGAGAGTTATGACCAAAAACTCGTTGTTTTTGTGTTTATGGCCATTTTCATGAGCAACCGCGCACATTTTTTCGAGTTCCAAGGATATTTACATGTTTGAGAGTTATAACCCAAAACTCGTTGTGTTTTTGTTTTATGGCCGTCTTCATGACTTAATTCCCATAGTTTTGAGTTTCCAGGCCGATTTACAACGATCGTAATTTTGGGGTTCCAGGGCAATTTATATGTTTGAGACTTATGAGAAAAAACTTGTTGATTTTGCGTTTTATGTCCATTTTCATGAGTTATTGGCAATAGTTTTGTGGTTCCTGGGCGATTTAAAATGACTTTAAGACCCGATACATGTTTGAGTGCGTGAACAAAAACTTTTGGTTTTCATGTTTTATGCCATTTTCATGAGCTATTGCCCACAGTTTTAGCGTTCCAAGGGGATTCACATGGGGATATGACCAGATACATGTTTGAGAGTTATGACCAAAAAGTCGTCGTTTTTGCCCTTTAAGGCCATTTTCATGAGCTATTGCGCACAATTTTCGAGCTCCAAGGTGATTTACATGTTTGACAATTATAACCAAAAACTCGTTTGTTTTTGCATTTTATGGTTGTTTTCATGAGTTATTGCCCATAGTTTGGGGGTTCTAGGACGATTTACAACGATCATAAGACCCGATACAAGTTTGAGGGCATCACCAAAAACTCCTCACTTTCGTGTTTTATGGGCGTTTTTCGTGAGGTATTGCCCACAGTTTTAGGGTTCTAGGGCGATTTACATGTTTGAAAATTGTGACCAAGAACTTGTCGTTTTTGCGTTTTATGGTCATTTTCATGAGTTATTGCGCATAGGTTTGGGGGTTCCAGGACGATTTAAAATGACCGTATGACCTGATACATGTTTGAGGGCATGACCCAAACCTCGTCATTTTCGTGTTTTATGGCCGTTTTCATGAGCTATTGCCCATAATTTTGGGGATCCAAGGCAATTTACATGTTTGAGAGTTATGAGAAAAACCTTGTCGTTTTTGCGTTTTATGTCCATTTTCATGAGTTATTGGCAATAGTTTTGTGGTTCCAGGGGTATTTAAAATGACTTTAAGACCCGATACATGTTTGAGTGCGTGAACAAAAACTTTATGTTTTCGTGTTTTATGGCCATTTTCTTGAGTTATTGCCCACAGTTTTGGCGTTCCAAGGGGATTCGCATGGGGATATGACCCGGTACATGTTTGACAGTTATGACCAAAAACTCGTCGTTTTCGCCTTTAAGACTATTTTCATGAGCTATTGCGCACATTTTTCGTTTCGGGTTCCAAGGTCATTTACATGTTTGACAATTATGACCAAAATCTCGTTGTTTTTTGCATTTTATGGCTGTTTTGATGAGTTATTGCCCATAGTTTTAGGGTTCCAAGGCGATTTAAAATGACCTTAAGACCCGATACATGTTTGAGTGCGTGAACAAAACCTTTTTGTTTTCGTGTTTTAATGAGATATTGCCCACAGTTTTGGCGTTCCAAGGGGATTCGCATGGGGATATGACGCAGTACATGTTTTAGAGTTATGACCAAAAAACTCGTCGTTTTCGCCTTTAAGGCCATTTTCATGAGCTATTGCACACATATTTCGGGTTCCAAGGTCATTTACATGTTTGACAATTATGACCAAAATCTCGTTGTTTTTTGCATTTTATGGCTGTTTTCATGAGTTATTGCCAATAGTTTTAGGGTTCCAGGGCGATTTAAAATGACCTCAAGACCCGATATATGTTTGAGTGCGTGAACAAAACCTTTTTGTTTTCGTGTTTTAATGAGATATTGCCCACAGTTTTGGCGTTCCAAGGGGATTCGCATGGGGATATGACCCCGGGTACATGTTTTAGAGTTATGACCAAAAACTCGTCGTTTTCGCCTTTAAGGCCATTTTCATGAGCTATTGAGCACATTTTTCGGGTTCCAAGGTGATTTACATGTTTGCCAATTATAACCAAAAACTCGTTGTTTTTGCATTTTATGGCTGTTTTCATGAGTTATTGCCCATAGTTTTGGGGTTCTAGGATGATTTACAACGATCATAAGACCCGATACATGTTTCAGGGCATCACCAAAAACTCCTCACTTTCGTGTTTTCTGGGCGTTTTCATCAGCTATTGCCCACAGTTTTGGCGTTCCAGTGGGATTCGCATGGGGGTAATACAATACATGTTTGAGAGTTATGACCAAAAACTCGTTGTTTTTGTGTTTATATGGCCATTTTCATGAGCAACCGCGCACATTTTTCGAGTTCCAAGGATATTTACATGTTTGAGAGTTATAACCCCAAACTCGTCGTTTTTTTGTTTTATGGCCGTTTTCATGACTTAATTCCCATAGTTTTGAGTTTCCAGGCCGATTTACAACGATCGTAATTTTGGGGTTCCAGGGCAATTTACATGTTTGAGACTTATGAGAAAAACTTGTCGATTTTGCGTTTTATGTCCATTTTCATGAGTTATTGACAATAGTTTTGTGGTTCCCGGGCGATTTAAAATGACCTTAAGACCCGATACATGTTTGAGTGCGTGAACAAAAACTTTTTGTTTTCGTGTTTTATGGCCATTTTCTTGAGTTATTGCCCACAGTTTTGGCGTTCCAAGGGATTCGCATGGGGATATGACCCGGTACATGTTTGAGAGTTATGACCAAAAACTCGTCGTTTTCGCCTTTAAGGCTATTTTCATGAGCTATTGCGCACATTTTTCGGGTTCCAAGGTCATTTACATGTTTGACAATTATGACCAAAATCTCGTTGTTTTTTGCATTTTATGGCTGTTTTCATGAGTTATTGCCCATAGTTTTAGGGTTTCAGGGCGATTTAAAATGACCTTAAGACCCGATACATGTTTGAGTGCGTGAACAAAACCTTTTTGTTTTCGTGTTTTATGGCCATTTTCATGAGATATTGCCCACAGTTTTAGCGTTCCAAGGGGATTCGCATGGGGATATGACCCGGTACATGTTTGAGAGTTATGACCAAAAACTCGTCGTTTTCGCCTTTAAGGCCATTTTCATGAGCTATTGCGCACATTTTTCGAGTTCCAAGGGGATTTACATGTTTGCCAATTATAACCAAAATCTCATTGTTTTTGCATTTTATGGCTGTTTTCATGAGTTATTGCCCATAGTTTTGGGGTTCCAGGGCGATTTACAACGATCGTAAGTCCCGATACATGTTTGAGGGCATCACCAAAAACTCCTCACTTTCGTGTCTAATGGGCGTTTTCGTGAGGTATTGCCCACAGTTTTTGGGTTATAGGGATATTTACATGTTTGAAAATTGTGACCAAGAACTTGTCGTATTTGCGTTTTATGGTCATTTTCATGAGTTATTGCGCATAGGTTTGGGGGTTCCAGGACGATTTAAAATGACCGTATGACCTGATACATGTTTGAGGGCATGACCCAAACCTTGTCATTTTCGTGTTTTATGGCCGTTGTCATGAGCTATTGCCCATAATTTTGGGGTTCAAGGTAATTTACATGTTTGAGAGTTATGAGAAAAAACTTGTCGTTTTTGCGTTTTAGGTCCATTTTCATGAGTTATTGACAATAGTTTTGTGGTTCCAGGGCTATTTAAAATGACTTTAAGACCCGATACATGTTTGAGTGCGTGAACAAAAACTTTTTGTTTTCGTGTTTTTATGGCCATTTTCTTGAGTTATTGCCCATAGTTTTGGCGTTCCAAGGGGATTCGCATGGGGATATGACCCGGTACATGTTTGAGAGTTTCTGACCAAAAACTCGTCGTTTTCGCCTTTAAGGCTATTTTCATGAGCTATTGCGCACCATTTTTCGGGTTCCAAGGTCATTTACATATTTGACAATTATGACCAAAAGCTCGTTGTTTTTTGCATTTTATGGCTGTTTTGATGAGTTATTGCCCATAGTTTTAGGGTTGCAGTGCGATTTAAAATGACCTTAAGACCCGATACATGTTTGAGTGCGTGAACAAAACCTTTTTGTTTTCGTGTTTTAATGAGATATTGCCCACATTTTTGGCGTTCCAAGGGGATTCGCATGGGGATATGACCCGGTACATGTTTTAGAGTTATGACCAAAAACTCGTCGTTTTCGCCTTTAAGGCCATTTTCATGAGCTATTGCACACATTTTTCGGGTTCCAAGGTCATTTACATGTTTGACAATTATGACCAAAATCTCGTTGTTTTTTGCATTTTATGGCTGTTTTCATGAGTTATTGCCCATAGTTTTGGGGTTCTAGGACGATTTACAACGATCATAAGACCCCGATACATGTTTCAGGGCATCACCAAAAACTCCTCACTTTCGTGTTTTCTGGGCGTTTTCATCAGCTATTGCCCACAGTTTTGGCGTTCCAGTGGGATTCGCATGGGGGTAATACAATACATGTTTGGGAGTTATGACCAAAAACTCGTTGTTTTTGTGTTTATGGCCATTTTCATGAGCAACCGCGCACATTTTTCGAGTTCCAAGGATATTTACATGTTTGAGAGTTATAACCCCAAACTCGTCGTTTTTTTGTTTTATGGCCGTTTTCATGACTTAATTCCCATAGTTTTGAGTTTCCAGGCCGATTTACAACGATCGTAATTTTGGGGTTCCAGGGCAATTTACATGTTTGAGACTTATGAGAAAAAACTTGTCGATTTTGCGTTTTATGTCCATTTTCATGAGTTATTGACAATAGTTTTGTGGTTCCCCGGGGCGATTTAAAATGACCTTAAGACCCGATACATGTTTGAGTGCGTGAACAAAAACTTTTGTTTTCGTGTTTTATGGCCATTTTCTTGAGTTATTGCCCACAGTTTTGGCGTTCCAAGGGGATTCGCATGGGGATATGACCCGGTACATGTTTGAGAGTTATGACCAAAAACTCGTCGTTTTCGCCTTTAAGGCTATTTTCATGAGCTATTGCGCACATTTTTCGGGTTCCAAGGTCATTTACATGTTTGACAATTATGACCAAAATCTCGTTGTTTTTTGCATTTTATGGCTGTTTTCATGAGTTATTGCCCATAGTTTTAGGGTTTCAGGGCGATTTAAAATGACCTTAAGACCCGATACATGTTTGAGTGCGTGAACAAAACCTTTTTGTTTTCGTGTTTTATGGCCATTTTCATGAGATATTGCCCACAGTTTTAGCGTTCCAAGGGGATTCGCATGGGGATATGACCCGGTACATGTTTGAGAGTTATGACCAAAAACTCGTCGTTTTCGCCTTTAAGGCCATTTTCATGAGCTATTGCGCACATTTTTCGAGTTCCAAGGGGATTTTACATGTTTGCCAATTATAACCAAAATCTCATTGTTTTTGCATTTTATGGCTGTTTTCATGAGTTCATTGCCCATAGTTTTGGGGTTCCAGGGGCGATTATACAACGATCGTAAGTCCCGATACATGTTTGAGGGCATCACCAAAAACTCCTCACTTTCGTGTCTAATGGGCGTTTTCGTGAGGTATTGCCCACAAGTTTTTGGGTTATAGGGATATTTACATGTTTGAAAATTGTGACCAAGAACTTGTCGTATTTGCGTTTTATGGTCATTTTCATGAGTTATTGCGCATAGGTTTGGGGGTTCCAGGACGATTTAAAATGACCGTATGACCTGATACATGTTTGAGGGCATGACCCAAACCTTGTCATTTTCGTGTTTTTATGGCCGTTGTCATGAGCTATTGCCCATAATTTTGGGGTTCCAAGGTAATTTACATGTTTGAGAGTTATGAGAAAAAACTTGTCGTTTTTGCGTTTTAGGTCCATTTTCATGAGTTATTGACAATAGTTTTGTGGTTCCAGGGCTATTTAAAATGACTTTAAGACCCGATACATGTTTGAGTGCGTGAACAAAAACTTTTTGTTTTCGTGTTTTATGGCCATTTTCTTGAGTTATTGCCCATAGTTTTGGCGTTCCAAGGGGATTCGCATGGGGATATGACCCGGTACATGTTTGAGAGTTCTGACCAAAAACTCGTCGTTTTCGCCTTTAAGGCTATTTTCATGAGCTATTGCGCACATTTTTCGGGTTCCAAGGTCATTTACATATTTGACAATTATGACCAAAAGCTCGTTGTTTTTTGCATTTTATGGCTGTTTTGATGAGTTATTGCCCATAGTTTTAGGGTTGCAGTGCGATTTAAAATGACCTTAAGACCCGATACATGTTTGAGTGCGTGAACAAAACCTTTTTGTTTTCGTGTTTTAATGAGATATTGCCCACATTTTTGGCGTTCCAAGGGGATTCGCATGGGGATATGACCCGGTACATGTTTTAGAGTTATGACCAAAAACTCGTCGTTTTCGCCTTTAAGGCCATTTTCATGAGCTATTGCACACATTTTTCGGGTTCCAAGGTCATTTACATGTTTGACAATTATGACCAAAATCTCGTTGTTTTTTGCATTTTATGGCTGTTTTCATGAGTTATTGCCCATAGTTTTGGGGTTCTAGGACGATTTACAACGATCATAAGACCCGATACATGTTTCAGGGCATCACCAAAAACTCCTCACTTTCGTGTTTTCTGGGCGTTTTCATCAGCTATTGCCCACAGTTTTGGCGTTCCAGTGGGATTCGCATGGGGGGTAATACAATACATGTTTGGGAGTTATGACCAAAAACTCGTTGTTTTTGTGTTTATGGCCATTTTCATGAGCAACCCGCGCACATTTTTCGAGTTCCAAGGATATTTACATGTTTGAGAGTTATAACCCCAAACTCGTCGTTTTTTGTTTTATGGCCGTTTTCATGACTTAATTCCCATAGTTTTGAGTTTCCAGGCCGATTTACAACGATCGTAATTTTGGGGTTCCAGGGCAATTTTACATGTTTGAGACTTATGAGAAAAAACTTGTCGATTTTGCGTTTTATGTCCATTTTCATGAGTTATTGACAATAGTTTTGTGGTTCCCGGGCGATTTAAAATGACCTTAAGACCCGATACATGTTTGAGTGCGTGAACAAAAACTTTTTGTTTTCGTGTTTTATGGCCATTTTCTTGAGTTATTGCCCACAGTTTTGGCGTTCCAAGGGGATTCGCATGGGGATATGACCCGGTACATGTTTGAGAGTTATGACCAAAAACTCGTCGTTTTCGCCTTTAAGGCTATTTTCATGAGCTATTGCGCACATTTTTCGGGTTCCAAGGTCATTTACATGTTTGACAATTATGACCAAAATCTCGTTGTTTTTTGCATTTTATGGCTGTTTTCATGAGTTAATGCCCATAGTTTTTAGGGTTTCAGGGCGATTTAAAATGACCTTAAGACCCGATACATGTTTGAGTGCGTGAACAAAACCTTTTTGTTTTCGTGTTTTATGGCCATTTTCATGAGATATTGCCCACAGTTTTAGCGTTCCAAGGGGATTCGCATGGGGATATGACCCGGTACATGTTTGAGAGTTATGACCAAAAACTCGTCGTTTTCGCCTTTAAGGCCATTTTCATGAGCTATTGCGCACATTTTTCGAGTTCCAAGGGGATTTACATGTTTGCCAATTATAACCAAAATCTCGTTGTTTTTGCATTTTATGGCTGTTTTCATGAGTTATTGCCCATAAGTTTTGGGGTTCCAGGGCGATTTACAACGATCGTAAGTCCCGATACATGTTTGAGGGCATCACCAAAAACTCCTCACTTTCGTGTCTAATGGGCGTTTTCGTGAGGTATTGCCCACAGTTTTTGGGTTATAGGGATATTTACATGTTTGAAAATTGTGACCAAGAACTTGTCGTATTTGCGTTTTATGGTCATTTTCATGAGTTATTGCGCATAGGTTTGGGGGGTTCCAGGATGATTTAAAATGACCGTATGGACCTGATACATGTTTGAGGGCATGACCCAAACCTTGTCATTTTCGTGTTTTATGGCCGTTGTCATGAGCTATTGCCCATAATTTTGGGGTTCCAAGGTAATTTACATGTTTGAGAGTTATGAGAAAAAACTTGTCGTTTTTGCGTTTTAGGTCCATTTTTCATGAGTTATTGACAATAGTTTTGTGGTTCCAGGGCTATTTAAAATGACTTTAAGACCCGATACATGTTTGAGTGCGTGAACAAAAACTTTTGTTTTCGTGTTTTATGGCCATTTTCTTGAGTTATTGCCCATAGTTTTGGCGTTCCAAGGGGATTCGCATGGGGATATGACCCGGTACATGTTTGAGAGTTCTGACCAAAAACTCGTCGTTTTCGCCTTTAAGGCTATTTTCATGAGCTATTGCGCACATTTTTCGGGTTCATAAGGTCATTACATATATTGACAATTATGACCAAAAGCTCGTTCATTGTTTTTG